>CAMRHE010000293.1:0-1340125 GCA_947044405.1 Leptodactylus fallax | reverse complement strand
GTTATTGGATGATATTTCAGTTTTCTTTGGCACAATAGTACTGACAAATGTAACGTTATGCTATGGAAGAACAGTGAATAAGCCCCTTATAATAAACGCCTTTAAAAAGGCTTTTTTTCAGATACGTGCAGATGTTAGTGTTTGAGAATTCACTTTTTTTGCTGTACTGCACTGCAAAAGGCTTGTTGTGTTCCACCTTGAAGACACAGATATGAGTAATGAGCAGCAGTATAATGGCAGTGAGTGCTGCAATGTGAAATATGCTGCAAATTCTTGCTTTCCCTGAACTTCTATATATTTTCTAAGTCTTTCCCTAGCTCCTGTCGACGTCTGTCCCTACAGTGAGAGCGATGTGGAATGACTGTACCTAAAATGACCGAGGGTTTTTATAGGGCTGTGACATCACAGGTCCTGATGGCTGCTAATTAGCTGCACGCTTGGCATTGTAGGTGATCCCGCGCTCCCAGAGTCCCTTCCCCCTTGTCCTAACATGTGCGGCGGCCATTTTATAAAAAAATGCGATTCGATGCATCGAAGTGTGAGGAAATCTGGAATCGTGACGAATCAAAGATTTCCTGAAATTTGGATCGAATTCCATTTCTGCAGCTTCGATTCGCTCATCTCCAATATTAACCTTATAGCCGCAGAGAAGGCCAAAAAGAGAGAGAAGAGTGTGGAGATTGTGAAGGGAGACGTGGAGGTTAGTAAGGGAGAATATCATCAACAAAGAGGGAGAGTTTAAATTCCCAATTATGTATCCTAACCCCAGGTTTCAGGATTAGAGTGAGAAAGGAGTAAGAGAGTGAATCTGGGGATCGGCTCACCGGACATGAAGGCTGTAAATAAGGAAACTAGGTGTGGGACAAGTTTCGCTCTAAACACCTTTTAATAGAGGTAAGGCCATCAGGTCCAGGTGATTTCCCATTGGGAAGCTCCTTAAGCATTTGGGATATTTCATCCGCTGTGATGGGCTTATTTAAAAAAGCAAAGTCCTTGGATGAGAGAGTAGGCAGATGGCAGGAGGTAAAGAAGTCACACAGCAAGTGCGTTTTCATTTCAGAGTCAGGGAGAAGGTCAGATGGAAGAGAGTACAGATAAGAGTAGAACGTATGGAACAAAATTGTATGGAATCTCATTGGGATCGTAGACAACAGCCCCGTCGGAATGCCACAGGGCACTGGCCATGCCCTTCTCCACCCATTCCCTTAGCTGATAAGCTAGGAGGGTGTGAGGTTTGTTAGCCCTATCATAATAATGCTGTCTAGTATAGAGCATCAACTTGGTTGTCTTCTGTAAAAGGACATCAAGGTTATTGATTAAGGAGGATACTTGTTGAGTGGGACGCCATACCAGTTTCAGTGCGAGACAGTTGGAGTCAAAAATCCTCGAGCCTTATGGGCCTCCCACAAAGTCACCACTGATGAGATGGACCCCTCATTTAGTTAAAAAAATAGTTTTTAAATGGGCACAGAGCTCCTTATGAGTCTGCACCTTCTGAAGGAGGCACTCGTGAAGCCACCAATGACATACTCTAGTACAGTCTCTATAGAGACTGGTGCTTGATCAGACCACATGATAGATCCAATAAAGGCATCCAGACGAAGGCACGGGACCAGAGCATTCCCCAAAAAAATAGTCAATTCTAGTATGGGACTGGTGTGGGGGAGGGGGATAAAAGGTATACGAGTGATGCGTCGAGTGATTATTCCTCCATAAGTCATATAAGGAATATCTTCGAACAATGTGACGAAATCGGGCAGAAAGTCTATGCTGTGCAAGGCAACAGGAAGTACCCAACATGGAGTGACGGTCCGAGGAGGACATATTAAAGTCCCCTACAATGAAGGTAGCGACAGCAGGGAGGGCTGCTACTTTATTAAGGAACTTAGTAAAGGAAATCGGGTTGGGAGGAGTTTGGGGCATAAAGGTTACAAAGAGTGACTGGCTGGCCCTCAAGCTTCCCTTGGAGAATGACATATCTCCCCCTGAGGGTCAAGGACAGAGGAAACTATCTCAAAGGGGCAGGATGAGGAAATAAGAATAGCCATCCCCGCCCGTTTCTTAGAGTGAGTGGCAGAATACACTGTGGGATAAATGTGAAGGGCAAAATTAAAAAGTACAAGTACAACTGTCAAAATGGGTCTCCTGCAGAAACTAAACATCAGCCTTAAAGGGGTATTCCCATGATCATGACCATATCTATATTTGTAGATAATGAAAAGTTAGACAATGTTGCAAATATAAGTAGTTAAAAATTCTGCAGAGTTTTAAAGATTTTCTCTAACCATCTTAGTGGTGAAATCTGTTGTCTTGATTGGTTGCCAATGGATACGACCACGAATGCAGAAACTTTCTGTGGTCTGGGACGTGTCAAAATCCCAGCCATGACTTTCTTATTATGGACAGGTTATCAGGCAGGGACACAACATGTATAAAAAGATATGCTGGCCATAATAAGGAAATCATGGTTGATTTTCTGACCTTAGAAAAGTCCTGCATTCATGGTCGTATCCACTGGCAACCGATCAAGACAACAGACCGTCACCACAAGATATTTATAGAAAATCTTTAAAACTCTGCAAAATGTTTAATTAATTATATTTGCAAAAATGTTTAACTTTTAATTATCTACAAATTTTAAAATGGTTATGTTCATGGGAATACCCCTTTAAGGGCACGTAATTCTGCCAAAGCCATTTTGCATTTCACCTTAGGGTTGAGACTTTTGAAATTAATGCAGAGGCGTAGATAGGGGTTGAGCATAGGGGGGGGGCGAACATGTCCAAGTGAGACCCCAACTTAGGTGAACATAGGGCAGTAACATTAATAACTTACAGGTGACGTCTCTGACTAATTGTTCGCATTTCCATTCTATTTCTCTTCCATTTGGACCGCCATAACCACTTCTTTCAATCTCTGTAAAGTTTGCAGCACAGACATCTTTGGCTCCTCACTTTTCCAGGCACCCGCCCCACTATTGTCCTCACCTGCACACCCATCCTGCTGCTACCCCCAATTATAAAATATATAATATAAACCCCCCATAATGAATAATACCCCCAAGTGCATCTTTAAATTAATAACTTCCCTGTGTACCCCTTTTAAATAGTGCCCCTTATTAATAATGCCCCAGGTGTTTCCTAATTAAAAGGTAAAAAAAAAATTAGTGGGGTTCAAATACCTGGGACCCCAGGATCAGCTGTTTGAATATATCGTGGTATCTGTGTAAGCGCCATGACCCCTTCTCTGTTTACATAGTGTTATTCATCTCATAGCGGCCATGTAATGTAACTACAGCCTCGTCCTATACACATCTACGTGACAAGACTGTAATTACATCACACGGTCACTATAAACAGACAGCGTGTGATATAAAGAGGCACCATATCCCCTTCATACAGCTGATCAGTGGAGAATCACTTATCTCTTATTGATGATCTATTCTGAGGATAGATCATCAATAAAAATGAGGTGGAAAACTCCTTAAGGCCTGGACCGCGCGTGGCGTAAATGCCGTGGCGTGGCCACAGTGTAAATGCGGGGGGAAAAAAATTAGCGTTTTATAGTTCCTGGAAAGTGGTTGGGATGTCCACAAAAATACGCACAGTGGACATGCTGCGATTTCCAAAACTGTTGCAGTTTTGGAAATCGCAGCATGTCAATTATACCTATGGAAACACTGGAGGTTTCCCTATAAGTATAATGGAAGCAGCTGCAGCCCTCTACGTGGGGCCTTAACCTTAATAAAGCCCAAGTGCCACCTTAATTAAATGAATTGCTCCCTTATATTATGTCCCTGATGCCCCCTGACGTAAATACTGCGCCCCTAATGACCCCTTATATAAATAACCTCCCCCACTTGTATTCATAATGCCCTCTAATAGCCCTTATGTAAATGTAACCCTCCCTTATGTTCACAATGCTCCCTTGTCATAATGCCCCCTAATTTATAATTCCCCCTCCCTAACGACCCCTTTATACTATTAAAACACCCACAACTTTGCTATAAAAAAAAAAAAAGTTATACCTACCTGCAATCCTGATGAATGGAGCCGCCGCCTCGTCATCTTGATCCGTGCTCTATGTGCAGAGGTTCAGGCACAGGACGTCTGTGTCTCAGCGCAGGAGGCGTGATGCTATGAAATCATCACATCCACCTGTGTCGAGAAGCAGATGTCTGTATGTGGTCTAGGCGTCTTGTAAACCTCAGGCCTGAAGTGGCTTGCGGTTTACAAGACAGTCAAGATGCAGGATGAGTTTTTAACTAGATCGTTGTCTACAGACACCAATCTAGTTAAAAATAAAAGATGTATTAACCCCTTAAGGACTGGGCCTAAAAGTACCTTAATGACCAGGCCTCATTTTTCAAAATTGACATGTGTCACTTTATATGGCAATAACTTTGAGATGCTATAACTTACACAAGTGATTTTGAGATTGTTATTTTGATAACACATTGTACTTCATGTTAGTGGTAAACATTGATCAATATTTTTGTATTTATTTATAAAAAAAAAATAAAAATAAAAAAAAAATAAAAATAGGAAATGTGATGGAAATTTTGAAAAAAAAAAAATATATATATATATATCGCAGTTTTCAAAATGTGAAATGCTCTGCTTTTCAGACAGATAGTCATACCATCCAAATACAGAAATAAATATTATCTATCATATTTCTGCTTTATATCAGCATCATCTTTTAATCGTCCTTTCATTTATTTTGGATGTTAGAAGGCTTACAATTGTAACAGCGTTTTTCCAGATTTACAAGAAAATTTCCCAAACTAATTTTTTCGGGACAACTTTTGTTCTGAAGGGTATTATAAAGGCCTATATATTAGAAACCCCGATAAATCACCCCATTTTCAAAACTGCACCCCTCAAATAATTCAAAACAACATTTGGGAAGTTTGTTAACCCTTTAAGCATTTCACGGGAATTAAAACAATATGGAGGTGAAATTTAGACATTTAATTTTTTTTCAAAAATACATTCATTTAGTCCTAAAATTAACACTAGAGATGAGCGAAGTATTCAAACATTCGATTTGGCAACTTCCCCCGAATTTTGCGATATGACTCTATTCGATCCGAATTAATTCGCGGCGAATAAACAGCTATTTCCTGTCTGCATAGAGCCGGGTTGGGCAGGTGGGCGGCAAAATGGTGGAAGCCCTTGGATGCCGTGGTCATGTCTCTCTCTCTCTCTCTCTCTCTCTCCAGCATGGACAACTTTTATTCATGTGGAAGGATCTGCTAACAAGCAAAGACACGCCTACCCAATCACATCACTAGAGAATATCATGTAACCTTCTGATGTCACAAAGGTCCTTACTAAATATTCGTCACCGTGAAGCATCAGGAAATCCTGATTCCATGTGAATCAAATATTTCCTGAAATTCGGATCAAATTCCACTTCTGCAGCTTCGATTCGCTCATCACTAATTAACACATTAACAAGGGGTTAAAGGAGAAAATGCATCTACAGTTTGTTATACAATTTTTCCTGCCCACAGACATACCCCACATGTGGGTGTAAACTTATGTTTGGGCGAATGGCAGCGCACAGAAGGGAAGGAGCGACACTGGGCATCTGAAAAGCAGATTTTGCTGGAATAGTTTTCAGGTGGCATGACTCATTTGCAAAGCCCCTAGAGTACCAAAAGAATAAAAACCCTCCAAAAGTGACCCCATTTTGGAAACTACATCCCTGACAGAATTTATCAAGGGGTATAGTGAGCATTTTGACCCTACAGCTTTTTAACAGATTTTATTAACATTGGGATGTTTAAATAAAAAATTACTAAAAGGTCACTTTATCCCAAGGGGTTAAAGAAGAAAAAGCACCCCACAGTTTGTTACACAATTTCTCCTGAATACAGGAATACTCCATATGTGGTCGTAATCTGCTATATGGGAACATGGGGGGGGGGGATCAGAATAGAAAGAGCGCTATTTAGCTTTTGGAGACCAGATTTTACTGGAATAGTTTTCTGGTGCCATGTCACATTTGCAGGGCACCTAAAGTACCAGTACAATGGAAACCCCTTAAAAGTAACCCCATTTTAGAAACTACACCACTCAAGGAATTTCTCAAGTGGTATTATCATTTTGAGGCCAATAGTGTTTCCGAAAAATGAATGTACAAATTGAAAATTGAAATTTATAAAGAAATACGCCATTTCAGTGCCCAATATGTTGTGCTCACTTTGTGTCATCAGAGACACACACTCCTAAAACTATTAGGTTGGTTATCCTGGTTACAAAGAAGTTGTATACTGTATGTGGGCGTAAACTGCTGCTTGAGCACACAGCAGGGCTCAGAAGGGAAGGAGCACTGTGCTTTTTAGCTATTGGGGTATAGATTTAGAAGAATTTTATGGACACCATATTGTTTTTGCAGACCCCTGGAGGTCCCAGTAAATTGGAATTCCCCAAGAAGTGACTCCATTTTGTAGGGGCAATTTTAGAGTCTCTGCAAATATGATATGGTGTCCAAAAACCAACAATTTAAATTAGCGGTCCAAAAGCACATAGGGCTCATTCAGATGTGTGCCCAGCTGTGTGTACAAACAGCAGTTTATGCCCACATGCATGATACTGGTGTACCCAGGATAACGTGCTTAACATTGTCATATGTGGGTATAAACAGCTGTTTGGGCACAGCCGGGAAGGAGTGCTATTTTGGTTTTCGGACGTCATGCCATTTTTGCAGAGCCACTGAATTGCCAATAAAGTGGAATCTGCAGATATGTCACCCCACTTTGGAAGCTACACCCTTCAAGGGATTTATCAAGTGGGGTAGTGAGCATTATTTTTTTTTTTTTTTTTTTTTTTTTTATAAACTGTGATTTTTATTAACATTTTGATAAAAGGACAGGAGGTAGCGAAACTTCAGTTGAAAGATAAACAAGAGAGAGATAATTGCTAACCATCCCCCCCCCCAACTCTGCAATTTGAAAAGCAACAATAATCATGCAATTACAATAAAATGCAACAAGTAAAAAAGAAAAAAAAAGGGGAAAAAAAAAAAAAAAGGGGGGGAGGGGGGGAGACAGACAGACAAGTAGGGAAAAACAAGAGGGAATAATACCAAAAAGGAGAGGAGTAGATGACCTGTCAGCAACCTAAAGACCCCGAAGAGTGCAATACGTATCCCATTGCGACTAGATAGACCGAAATGCCTCCACAGTGTTATTAATGTTCGCCGTCAGGTGTTCAAGGGTGCAAATGTCCTTCATTCTGCCAAGTAAATCCAGCCCTGAGGGCGGGGACACCGACCTCCAATTACGTGCTATAAGAGTCTTCACAGCCGCACAGAGATGGAGGAAAAGGCGGGACGGCGCCTTGCCAAAGTGTTTAGGAGGGAGGCCAAGGAGATAAATCAGCAAGTCTAATGGGACCCTCTGGAGAAAGAGAGCCTCTGTCACTGCCCTGACCTCCCTCCAAAAACCCAATATGAGTGGGCAAGTCCAAAATATATGATACAAAGAGCCATGACCTGAAAGGCACCGCCAGCACACCGGTGGTATAGTAGGGTTGAGGGAGTGGAGAAGAGCGGGGTATGGTACCAGTGCATAAGTAGTTTGTATTGGGTCTCCCTATGAGTTATACACATAGGGGACTTCACTGCTCAGGACCAAATCACCTGCAATAGACCTAGAGTAATCGTATGACCCAAAGCCTCCTCCCAATTGGTCATGTATCGATGAACCACCGGTGTGCTATCCCCCAGGGCAAAGAGGAGTTGGTATACGTATGAGATAAAACCCCTTGTAGATACGCCAGCTCGGCAAAGCTTCTCAAACGGGGAGGGTCAGGAAACTGAGTGAGCCAAATAATGAACGGACTAGATGAACAACCTGGTGATAGTGAAGCCACTCCATCAATGGGAGACCAAGGGTAGAGGTGAAAAAAGCAAAGGGCCTAAGCTCCAATGTAGAAGGGTCAACCATGTCCGCAATACGATAGAGACCCGCCTCCGACCACACCTGGACCATACTAGAGGTCATGCCTTCCGGGAGCAGGGGTTGTACAGAATAGTGACCATAGAACACCTCTCAGAGGTCAGAGGGAAACGGCAGGAACACTATAGCCATATCGCTCTTGTAAACCTAATAGGGCCCAATAAGTCAGGAGGTGGGGGCGGGGGGGGGGGGATCCGACCCATAAGAGGGAATTAGGATGCACAGGTGCCATCCACAACTTCTCTATTTCCATCCACTTCGTGTAAGCTGGGATAGTCACCCAAAAGGGAATACAACGCAGATGTGTTGCCCAGTAGTAATGGAGTAGATGGGGGACGGCCAGACCCCCACACCCCCTCCCCGCCAACATGACAGAGCGGGGTATACGGTGACGTCTAGCATTCCAGATGAACTGGAATACGGCTTTATGTAGGTTTCTGAGCTCACTCCTAGGGACCGCCACTGGTAATGTCTGGAAAAAAATACAACAATTTAGGGAGCAGGGTCATCTTGACCGCTGTAATGCGTCCGAGGAGGGAAACTGGAAGAGACTTCCAGGAATCCAGCAGAGATCGAAGTTCCCGAAAAAGGCGTGGGGTAATTTGCTGTGTAGAGAGTCGTATAGGATGGAGTAATACGGACACCTAGATAGTTAATAGAGTCCGAGCGCCACTGGAAGTTATAATTACTGCAGAGTAGAGCTAAAAGATCATTCGGGACATTAAGGGGAAGGGCCTCAGTCTTGGAGGAGTTAACTTTGTATCCCGAAAGGTTCCCATATAACTTCAGAACACACAGAAGGTTAGGCAGTGTAGTGTGGAGGGAAGTCAGAGTAAGTAGCACATCATCTGCAAAAAGCGATATTTTAAACTCCCTATCCCGAACTGCAACTCCCCTTATGTTAGGATCTTGGCGAAAAAAAACTAAAATATATAATTGCAGATGACAGTCTGGCTCACCCACAGTCATACCGATCCGGGAGGCACCCACCCGCAGTTCAAACCAACACCAAGGTCTGTAGGGAGAATTCTCCAAGGAGGCCGCCAGATCGTGGAGGCGAGGGAGGGGGGGGGGGGTCAGGAAGAGGGGGGGGGGATGACAAAAAAAAAAAAAACAATTAGGACAACAAAATACTTAATCAACAAATAAGACATGGGCAGAACTAAACTCCTGCCAAGGGGTTGTCGGAGGCCGCCCGTCCAAAAGGAGAAAAACAAGGGGCAATGTCCCCAGCCCCAAAATATGGAGGGCAATGGCTCTCGCAGAGAGCACGGGGAGTCCAATGAGCTCCACTCCGCCCTGCGCACACCGCAAATGGACTAGGAACAAATTTTATCCGTGGACCTAAAAGGAGGAAAAAGAATAAAGACTGCAAAAATACAATATTAACATAAAGATCACAACTCAAGAGGGTGGGCAAGTCCATTAAGGTGATGAAAGTCAGTCAGCAGGACCTCCTAGCCGGCGCCTCTGGGCAAGTGATCGAGGAGAGCGGAGGGCACGTCTGCTAGGGCGCTGGTGTTGCCACACAGGTGGGGGGGGGGGGTGGGGGGCTCCACCAGTTCCCATTCAGGCAGCTCCGGTACAGAGATCTCCAGCAGGTCGCAGAAGGAGGGCAAATCCGAGTGGAAGCGTAACGTAGCTGAGCGGCCATCTTTACAGGCTATGAGAGCAAATGGAAAGCCCCACCAATACGGAATCTGGTGATCTCTCAAAATCTGTAGGAGGGGGCGTAAGTGACGCCGCTTCTGAAGTGTAAAGAGAGAGAGGTCTTGAAAAAGCCGTATCTTAGCGCCTCCAAAGTCTATATCCGTCATGGAGCGGGCCCTTGCCATGATAGCCTCCTTGGTAGCGAAGTCATGGACACAGCAGATCACATCTCATGGGGTAGAGGAGAGGTTCTTAGGTCGGAGGGCAGGGTGCGCTCTTTCCAGCTTAATCTTGTGAGATGGAAGCTTCTGAAGGACATTGTTAAATATTGCCTGAAGCGTAGCGTGGAGATCTTCATCGTGGGTAGCCTCGGGTAGGCCCTTAATCCTAATATTATTGCGCCTCTATTATCAATGTCCTCTAAGTGGTGCTGTACCTCATGCAGCGTTGCAGCCTGTGCAGAAGTAGAGTCATGGTCCTTGTGATGATTCCACTTAAATATGGCTATAACTTAAAGATGTATTTTGATCTCTGGGTAGCATATCTCTCTCTTAATTCCATTTAATCGAGCTGTGTGTAGCTCTAATCCTAGGTGTATGTTGTCAGTAGTGGCAACAATGTAACAATAGGGCTTTGTACTCATCCCAAGCAATTTGCGCCAAAAAGAATACTTCTTTTACTGTTTCAGATTTTTTGGGTACCTTGTAGTTTCTCTCTGGAACCGCTGAAAGCAGGGCTCATCCAAACATGCCGTCTCACTGACAGGGCCACTTCTCAGCCGGTCCTTGATAGCAATCTTCACCTTAGGACGCTGTCTGAGCATACCCTGGAGCAGTCTCTGCTTCAGCACACTCATATGTCTCTAATCCTTTAAGAATGTCTTTTCCTTTCACTTCAGCCCTTCTTCTTCTAAAAGCTCAGAAGCACACACAGCTAAGATGGCTGCCAGACACACTCTCTCTCTTCTTGTTCCTCCTCTGCAGAACAGGATCTCCAGGAAATTACACTCACTACTCCAGGAAATTACAGAATTACAGTCTCTTCTATTTCTGAGGTAACAGTGGCCTCTTGTGGTCAAACAAACAAATGTCAGTTTATAAAAATAAAAAAATAAACTTATCTACAGAAACAGTTACATTCATAACATGAGGGCTGTTTCCCCATCTTACATACTCACAGCTGGTGGATCAGGAGAGGCCTAGGGGGTGCTGGGGCCCGTTTCAGGTCCCCCCAGCTCCATGGTGTCTGGTTCTGAAGCTGGGGAGCCAGTCGCTGGGGATTTAATCCTCTTCCCTGAGCTCCCAGCGCCCGAGGGAGCAGATGGAGGAGGCTCCGTTGTGACTGCTGTCAGCGGCTGCGGAGAGGAAGAGAGCCGAGAGGAAAGTCAAGATGGCAGGCTGAGTGAGCGCGCCGGCTGGTCGCGCTATATAATTATCTAGGGTGGTTCGGACCAGGCGGTCAGCGGGTCCAGTGGTGCTGGAGACCCCCCCCCCCCCCCTCTTCGTTGTCCTCCTAGGCAGGGGCATACTAACGGGAGCCAGGGTCCACGGAAAGCAGCGCTGAAGCGGAGCAGGAGCAACACATGTCCTACTCCATGCACGCATAGGCCACGCCCCTGGTAGTGAGCATTATTAACCCATGAGCGTTGCGTTAATTTAATTTCCAGAAATGAATGTGCAGCTGATAATGAAAAGTGAAAACTGCAATTTTTCTAGAGATACGCAAATTCAGTGCCTGAAATGTTGTGCCCAGCAGAGACACACACTCGAAAAACTGCTAAGCGGGTATTCCGGACACAACAGCTTTTGGAGCATTTGTCTCTGAAACAAGCTGGGCGCAACATATTACGCACTGGAATGACATATTCCTGGAAAAATTGCCATCTTCACCTTTCACCATCAGCTGCGTATTCATTTCTGGAAATTAAATTAATGCAACACTTGGGGGTAAAAAATGCTCACTGTACCCCTGTATAAATTCCTTCAGAGGTGTAGTTTCCAAAATGGGGTCAAATGACAGGGGATTCCACTTTATTGGCATTTCAGAGCTCTGCAAAAGTGTCATGGTGTCCAAAAACCAAACTGTCTAAATCTGTGTGCCAAAAACCAAATAACGCTCCCTCCCTTCTATGTCTGGTTGTGCCCAAACAACAATTTATACCTACATATCACATTAAGTACGTTATCCTGGGTACACCAGTGTCATACATGTGGGCATAAACTGCAGTTTGGGCACACAGTAGGGCAAAGATGTGAAGGAGCGCTATGCAACTTTTGGAGCGCAGATTTAGATGTTTGGTATCTGGATGCCATGTCATGTTTGCAGAGCCTCTAAAGTACCAGAAATGTGGAATCCCCTAAGGAATGACCCAACCAGTCAGAGACAGGGACACAATGTCTGGTGCAACAGGTTTATTTGAAAAAATGGCAAAACAAATAAACCTTACGTCAGGTATAAAAAACTAGCAAGTAAAATACAGCCTTAACTTCAGACAGAAATAAACAAAAACATACTCGTCAGAGCACTAACTAATGCAAAGCAACACCTACCTATACGTGTGGCTTGTTACCAGCCACATGATAACAAAACAACACCTGAACGGTCTCACCAGACTTAGAGTAGGGGACAGCCCCAGCCCCAGCCCCAGCCCCAGCCCCAGCCCCAGCCCCAGCCCCAGCCCCAGCCCCAGCCCCAGCCCCAGCCCCAGCCACCTTCTCTCACTCCCAGAGACTGCCCTGAAGTGCAGATTCTGAGGCCTTTTATGGGCTAGTAATTAACATAGGACTCTCAGCTGGGCTGAGGCCTATTCAAGACCTGTAATGGACCACACATAGGTTATAAACCTGGGGGAGATATAATGTGATTCCAGCACTCTGCCCATCACCTTCTCACATACTTCCCCTCTTTGTTCGGACCTATAGGGGTGGACACTTCTGACAATCATACAATGGGTTCTGGATAGGGCATCAGCATTGCCCTGCAGCTAGCTTGCCCGTTGTTCCACTGTAAACTTAAAGTTTTGCAAGATCAGAAACCACCTGGTTACTCTGGCATTTCTCTCCTTGGCGTAGCACATCCATGTGAGAGGGGAGTGAACAGTGACCAACTTAAAGTGTCGGCCTAGTAAATAGTACTTCAGGGATTCCAGGGCCCACTTAATGGCTAAACACTCCCTCTCCACAATGTTGTAGTTCTCTGGTGGTGTCAACTTCCTGCTCAGGTAGGTGACTGGGTGTTCTTCACCACCCACCATTTGGGACAGCACTGTGCCTAACCCCACATCAGAAGAGTCAGTCTGAACCACAAACTCTTTCTGAAAGTCAAGTGTGACCAAAACCGGCTGTTTACAGAGAATTGACTTCAACTCCTAGAATGCTCCCTCAGCCTCGTCACTCCACTTGACCATTACGGAACTCGTTCCCTTAGTTAGATCTGTCAGTGAGGCTGAAATAGTTGCAAAGTTTGGGATGAACCTGCGTAAATATCCGACAATTCCTAGAAAAGCTCTCACCTGCTTTTTATTCAAGGGTCGGGGCCAATTTTGAATGGCCTCCATTTTGTTAACCTGGGGTTTTATCACCCCTCTTCCTATTATATACCCAAGGTACCTGGCCTCTTCCAGACCCAAAGCACATTTTTTTGCATTGGCTGCTTGGGGGGGAATTTAGTATGGCCTGCACTTTTGGTAAGTAACTTTCCCAGTCTGTACTAAAGATGACAATGGCATCTAGATACGCTGAAGCGTACCTTCGATGGGGCTTAAGGACTCTGTCCATCAATCTCTGGAAAGTTGCAGGAGCCCCATGTAAACAAAACTGCATAGTCACATACTGAAACAACCCATCTGGTGTGATAAATGCAGTTTTTTCTCTGGCATTTTGAGTGAGTGGCATCTGCCAGTACCCTTTGGTTAAGTCGAGGGTGGAGAAATATCTGGCATGTCCCAACCTCTCGATTAACTCATCGACTCTGGGCATCGGGTAGGCATCAAACTTTGACACTTCATTCAGCTTATGGAAATCATTGCAGAACCTTATGGTACCATCTAGCTTAGGAATCAAAACAATGGTATTGGACCAGTCACTCTTAGACTCTTCAATTACCCCAAGTGCCAACATATTTTTGACCTCCTCAGATATGGCTTGTCTACGAGCTTCAGGTATCCGCAGAGGCGTAGCTAGCGGAGGATCAGAGGGCGGCTGCCCCGGGCCCACTGACATTGTAGGGCCCACCCTGGGGCCGCCATTAATACATCTTTTAATTTTAACTAAATCGTTGTCTGCAGACACCGATCTAGTTAAAATGCTTCCTGCAACTTGGCTGTCTTGTAAACCTCAAGCCACTTCAGGCCTGCAGTTTACATGACAACGAGAACACACTCAGAAATCTGGTTCCCGGCACAGGCGGCGCGATGACATCACAACATCGCGCCTCCTGCGCTGAGAATCTGACTTCCTGTGCCTGGACCCTGTGCACAGAGCGCGGGTCAAGAAGAGAAAGCGGCGGCTCCATTCGTCATTATCGCAGGTAGGTGAGTATAACTTATATTTGTCTTGTTTTAGCTTACAGTAGTTGTGGGTATTTTAATAGTATAAGGGGTTGTTAGGAGGGGGAATTCTAACTATAAGGGAGGGGGCATTATGAACATAAAGGGGGTCATTTATATTAGGGTTATTACGGGGTATTATGAATACAAGGGGGGAGGTTATTTATATAAGGAGCCATTAGGGGACATCATTTATATTAGGAGGCATTATGAACATAAGGGGGTGATCATTGATATAAGGGGTCATTAGAGGTGCAGTATTTATGTCAGGGGGAATCAGGGACATAAAATGAGGGGGTAATTAATTTAATTAAGGTGACACTTGGGCTTTATTAAGACTAAAACCCCACGTAGCAGGCCTCAGAAAAAAAGCACTGCAGGAAAAACCGCGGCAGTAACGCATTGTGGTTTTTCTTGCAGTGCTTTTCACAGAAGGTCTGCAGAGGTGTCCTCTGTGGACTTTCTGCTTCCATTATACCTATAGGGAAACCGCCAGTGTTTCCGTAGGTATAATTGACATGCTGTGATTTCCAAAACCGCAACAGTTTTGGAAATCGCAGCGTGTCCGCTGCACACTTTTTTTCGCAATGTATGGATGGGATTTGCTATTTGCTAGAATCCCATCCACTTTGCAGGAACTGTAAAATGCCTTTTTTTTTTTTTTCCTGTGGCATTTTCGCCAGTGGGGCCCCATCCCATCCCCACTTTGTGGTAAAATACGCGCAGCGGACACACTGCGATTTCCGAAACAGTCGTGGTTTTGGAAATCACAGCATACCTATGGAAACGCTGGCGGTTTCCCTATAGTTATAATTGAAGCAGAAAGTCTGCAGAGGAAACCTTTGCGAATTTTCTGTGCAAAGCACAGCAGGAAGAACAGCGCTTTTTTGCTGCGGGACGCCACGTGGGGCCTTAGCCTTAAGGAGTTTTCCAGCTCATTTTTATTGATGACTTATCCTCAGAATAGATCATCAATAAGAGATCAGTGAATCCCCACTGATCAGCTGTATGAGGGGGCTATGGTGCCTGTTTATATCATACGCTGTCTGTTTATAGTGACCGTGTGATGTAATTACAGTTTTTTCACATAGACATGTATAGGACGAGGATGTAGTTACATCATTACATGGCCACTATGAAATGAATGATACTATGTAAATAGAGAAGCGGTCAAGGCGCTTACACAGGTACCACAGCTCATTCAAATGGCTGATCCTGGGGGTCCCAGGTATTGGAACCCCACTAACTATTTCTGGGGGTACACAGGGGGCATTATTAATAATGGGCACTAGTTACAGGGGTACACAGGGCAGTTATTAATTTAAAGATGCACTTGGGGGTATTATTCATTATGGGGGGGGGTTATAGTATATATTTTATAATTGGGGTAGTAGCAGGATGGGTGTGCAGGTGAGGACAATGTGGGTCGGTGCCTGGAAAAGTGAGGAGCCAAAGATGTCTGTGCTGCAAACTTTACAGAGACTGGAAGACATGGTCATGGCGGTCCAGATGAAAGATACGGGGAATATGAACGATTAGGCAGAGACATCACCGGTAAGTCACTAAATGTTACTGCCCTGTAATCACCTAAATGGTCTGCAGAGCCCTGTGTAGAGCCGATATATACCACTATACGGTCACCGTATAGTGATAATATCAGTATACTTAAGTTGGAGGCCCACTTGGACATGTTCGCCCCCGGTGCTGAACTCCTACCTACGCATGTAGGTATCCAGTATGGTTTTAGATTAACCCGTACCTACGGCTCGCTGACTATATCATGTTCTATCACATTAGTGCGTCCAGGCCACAAAGAAAACACATCATTATTTTTCTGTACAAACTCTTTTGTCTCCTGTTTCTGTGCCTTAGATAGGGTCTCTGATATTTGCACATTGGGTGAAGCCTTACCAGGAGTATTTACCCTTTCAGTAGTAACCTTGCCAGGGGTACCTACTACTGTCAATGTTTCCCTGTCCTTTCAGGGTTTTACTAAATTTATATGGTATATTTGTTCGGGCTTCCTCTTGCCCGGCTGGTATACCTTATAGTTCACTTCCCCCACTCTTTCAATAATTTCATATGGCCCTTGCCATTTGGCCAGAAATTTACTTTCCACTGTAGGAACCAATACCAACACCCGATCACCTGGATTATAGGTTCTAAGTTTAGCCGTTCTGTTATAGACACGGCTTTGAGCCATTTGGGCCTGCTCCATATGCATAGCTCCCAACCGTCCCGCATCTGGCGGGACAGTCCCGATTTTACACTGCTGTCCTGCTATGCCCCTGAAGTGTTTTGCTATTAAACTTTATTAGGGTAGGGTAAAGGCTAAATGGTAGATGCTAAATCCTAGTGGCTAAAGGACCTTTGATGATGTCATGACCATGTGATCAGACTCTTGTGTGGGCGGAGGTATTCTGGATACTGCTGGACAGTATGATGTTACACAGAAGAAGCTGCTGGGAATGAGAGTGATTGAAGATGAGGATAGAGGAGACAGCATGTGTGACCAAGAGGGGGGAACTGGGGGAAGATGTAGGTGGCAGTTAAACTGAAGGCAGATGGATGAACAATTAAAATGAAGGCAGATGAATGGACAATTAAAATGAAGGCACTTGAAAGGGACAATTAAACTGGTGGCAGCTAAAGGGAGACATTAAATTGGTGGTAGATGGAGGGGACAATTAAACTGGTGGCAGATGAAGGGGGACATTAAGCTGGTGACAGATGAAGGGGGGACATTAAATTGGAGGCAGATAAAAGGGGACATTAAACTGGGGCAGATGAAAGGGGCATTAAGCTGTTGACAGATGAAGGGTGGACATTAAATTGGTGGCAGATGAAGGGGGAAATTAAGATGGTGGCAGATAAAGGGGGACATTAAACTGGGGGCAACTGAAGGAGGACATTAAACCATGGGGGGTAGCTGGAGGGGGACATGTCTGCCTCCAGCTGCCCCATAGTTTAATGTCCCCCTCCAACTACCCCCACTGTTTAATGTCACCCTCCAGCTGCCCCATAGGTTAATGTCACCCTCCAGCTGCCCCATAGTTTAATGTCCCCCTCCAACTACCCCCATAGTTTAATGTCACCCTCCAGCTGCCCCAGTTTAATGTCCCCCTCTAGTTTCCGCCAGTTTAAACTGGGGCTCGAGGAGAGGGACTTAATACTGTGGGGCAATTGGAGGGGAACATTATAATGTGGGGGCATATAATGTTAGGGTGACTGTAGGAGCATTATACTGTGTGGGGGCACATGGAAAAATAGATGAGAATGGGCGGAGTCAATGTAGAAGTGGGTGGAACTAAATTTGCAGTGGCGCACATAGCGCGCCGCATATTTTGTCCCTCTTTCTGTCCTTTGAAAGTTGGGAGGTATGCATATGTTCCTTCACAATAGGCATTACTGCTTCTATTCTGTCCTGCATCAGGGTAATGTGTTCAATTACACTCTTGTAAGGAGTTTGCTCTTGTTCCCAGGTTACCTTAGCTATGTCTAGGAGACCACGTGGGTGTCTACCATACACCAACTCAAATGGGGAAAAACCTATGGAGGACTGGGGTACCTCCCCGAATTGCAAACATTAAATAGGGCAGTAGGCAATCCCAATCTTTGCCGTCCTTGCTAACCACCCTCTTTAATAAGCCCTTAAGGGTTTTATTAAACCTCTCCACTAAGCCATCTGTCTGGGGTAGATACACAGAGGTTCGCAGGTGCTTAATTTTCAGGAGCTTACACATTTCTTTCTTTACCTTGGACAAAAAAGAGTCTTTGGTCAGTCAGGATCTCCTTGGGTATACCTGTCCAAGAGAACATATAAAAAAGCTCCTTGGCAATTAGCTTGGCCGAAGTATGTCTCAAGGGCACAGCCTCAGGGAATCGTGTAGCATTATGTAACACTACTAGTATATACTGATGCCCCCTAGCAGACTTTACAACAGGACCTACCAAGTCCATGGCCACTCTTTCAAAGGGTACCTCTATAATGGGTAGGGGTAGCAAAGGACTCCTGAAATGTGACACAGGAGCGGTTAGCTGACACTCTGGGCAGGAGTTACAATATTCTTGCACTTGTTTATCAATTCCTGGCCAATAAAAACTCTGTAGAATGCGCTCTTTGGTCTTTTCGTACCCCAGGTGTCCGAGGCACTACCAATTGTTAAACAATTTCTCCCCGTATTTGATTTACCCTATACAGTAGTTCCTGGTTCAGTGACATATAGGGGAACTCCTTGTCAGCCCCTGGATACTGGGGTTCTCCATTTACCACCTTTACATTTTCTCTGGCATGAGACAAATTTGGATCTCTAATTTGAGCAGTCCCAAAATTGTCATGGGACACCTCAAGCTCAGGCATCTCGGGAACTCCCTCCTGACCTTCAGTATCACCAGCTAACACAGATAGGGGAAAATTATTACCATCTTGGATCACCCCTACAGCTGGTGTTTCTCTGTCAGGATCAAAGGGTTCAGGGTTAACCTTAGACAAGACATCACCAATATTAACATTTTTAGGACATGGTAGCCCCTGCTTTTTCCACATATCCCAAAACAGAGGACAATCCCTCCCTATGATCACATTATGGAACAGGGACTTAACCACGCCCACTTTGTGAGAGGCGGTGCCAGAGGTAGTTTTTATGGTGATCTCTGCAATAGGGTACTCTCTAGTTTCATCATATATGCACAAGACCCCCAATAGTTTGTCCACTGTACAGTGCAGGGTCGACCAGATCATGGTGCACAAGGGTTACCAGGCTCCCAGAGTCCAGGAGAGCCAGTACAGCATGCTCTGCTACAGTCACAGTACACATCTGCAGTTCTACCACAGTTTCTGCCAAGCAAGCGGGTTGAGCAAACATGGAAACCTGCCTAGAACTGTTGCAGTCCATGGGCTCAGTCGTCAGGGGACAGTTATGCAGTAAAATTACTCATTTCATGGCACTACCAACATCTGAGGTGGGATGGGTCTCCATTTTGAGACCTGGTCTTAACGCTTTCAGTCCCAGCTGTCTGTTCCCCCTCTGAGCGTCCTCCCCTCACAACCTTCCTGACCCCCAAGGTAGTAGGTGCAGTCTTACCCACCTTGGAGTTAGTAGATCCGGGAGATGTCTGCAGTAGTTCCTCGGTGGCCCAGTATCGTTCCACCAAACATACCAGCTAGTCAGCCATTGTAGGTCCAGCTTGTCCAACCCAGCGCTGAATCTTAGCTGGAAGTGATCGGATGTACTTATCAAGTACCACTCTCTCCCCACCATCTGTGCTGGAGTGGGCTTCATAGGCTGAAGCCATTTCTTTACCAGATACACCAGTTCATGCATCTGGGATCGGGGTGGGAGTCTCTCAGAGAAAGTCCAATGGTGCACTCTCCCAGCACGTACAGGCATGTTCACACAGAGATGTGCCAAAATCTCACCTCTCAGCTTGGAGTAATCTTTAGCCTCCTGTTCACACAGGTTATAGTAAACCTTCTGAGGTTCCCCCGTGAGAAAAGGTGCCACTACATCGGCCCACTGGTCCTCTCCCGCTCAGCTACTCGCTCGAACACTCGAAGATATGCCTCCACGTCATCTGTGGACATCATCTTTTGTAGCGCACTCCGTACAGCAGTTCGGGCAGCGGTCTGTGCGCTCTGGGTCTCTCTTTCACCAGCACACTCTCCTGCCGTCCTCTGGTCAACCAAGGACTGGCTGAGCAGCGTCAGCTTCTCCATTAGCAGCAAGTTCATTTCCTGCTGCTGCGTTTGGGCTTGCTGCTGTCGCCTTTCAACCTCCATCTGGGCTTGCTGCTGTAGGATGACCTGCCCAAACTGCTTCACAAAGTCCTCCATGCTGGCGGTCTCCTTTTTAATCTCTCCTGCAGCCTTCACCCAGGACATAGGAGAGGAAAAAATGGGTGTATGTCTCTTTAAGACTGTTTACAATTTTTTGCCATGCAGCGTACAGCATAAGTAACATGTTACCTTTATCCTGGGGTCGATACTATTACGGCAATACCTCATTTATATAGTTTTTTTTTTTTATGTGTTACTAATTCTACAGAACAAAAACCCATTTGAGGAAAGAAATCAATTATTTTTGCATCACCATCTTCTGAGATGCGTAACTTTTTTATTTTTCGGTTGACAACCTGTGTCTTTTTAATCACTTTTTATTACATATTTTGTAAGGTGAGATGGTGAAAAATCATTACTTCCGGCATTTTTTTCCGTTTTTTTTTTTCCCCAACATTCACTGTGTAGGTTAAATATTGTTTCAGTTTTATTGTACGGATTGTTATGGGCATGGCGATACCAAATATGTATTGTTTTTATTAATTTTTAGGTTTTTTTTATATAATTCATTTTATATAGGAAAAGGGAATTTTTGGGGCGTTTGGGTCACTGGCCAGACCTCGGGCTGCAGATAATAGATATCGGCACCCCCCAATCTCATCGCGGGGGGTGCTGGGAAGGGGAACCCCTTGGATGCCGTGGTCTTGTTTGATTACGGCATCTAAGGGGTTAACACCCGAGATCGGAGCTCAGCTCTGGCCGTGGGTGTTAGCTGTTGCTTACAGCTGACACCCACTCTCGATGTCACCCGCTCAGCTTCTGAGCAGGTGACATTAAAATGACGTACTGGCACGTCAGTTTGCGCTTAGGTAGTGCTTCCAATGACGTACCAGTACGTCATTTTGCATTAAGGGGTTAATGGTAGTCCCAGGGTGGGCCCCACAGAGTCAGTGGGCCTGGGGCAGCTGCCCCCTCCGCTAACTACGCTTCTGCATTAATGGATACAATCTTAGCCATGGATGAGTATAGGAAGGAGAGCACCTAAATGTAGTTTAGGGTGGGGCCCACAGAGTCAGTGGGCCCGGGGCAGCCGCCCCCTCCGCTAGCTACGCCTCTGCATTAATGGATACAATCTTAGCCATGAATGAGTATAGGAAGGAGAGCACCTAAATGTATTTTACCACTATAGGACCAAGGAGCTGCAGACCCCACAGGAACACGAAGTAGAGACCAGGAAAGTCGTAAGAGCAGAGGCAGGGCAGGCAAAAGGAAATCCTGGGAGACACAAGAAAGAACATAGAAGAGAAGGGGAAAGACAAGAAAAACAACAAAACAAATGAAGCATAGCAAAGAACAGCAATAAATCCATGGAGGAACACTCCTGGTAGGGGCTACGAGAAAATGCAGAAGAAAACAAGGTAAATGTAACTATAGTATTGGGCTGCCACAGCAATATGCCCCTATATAGTGGGAGGCAAGGTTGTAGTAGCTCAGCAGGCGGGTGAGAAAGAACCAAATACGTCAGGCCAGACCCCTACCATGGGGTTAAAACATACAATAATAAACAACCGAGCCTAAAGAACTGCAGGGAAGAAAAAAAAGCCAAAATAACCAGGACCCAGGAGAAGACAGAGAAACTGTTCTGACTCAATAGCTTGGCTGCAAGTGTGAGGTTGTGAGAGTGTCCTGTAGTGTCTATGCTAACCAGCAATTTACACCAAGATATCTATCAGATAGTGTTCAACTCAACTGAGGAGGCGTAGATAAGATTCCAGATGCTTTAATCCAAGTAAATCTTGTAGAACCTCATACAGCAGTAGGTCAAAAATGATGAATCACCAGGAGCTGAGCAGACATGTTGCTTACAAAGAAGTGAAACTAAACTGAGGGGGAGAGAGGAGGAGCTACAGCATCACAGCTAAGGATACAGAGAGAGAAAAGGGACAAACTACAAAGACAAACAGTATCACAGATACATGTCAGTGAATTAAACCAAGTCCTGGGACATGACACTCCCCGCCTGAAATCTTTAGATTTCAATGAAAACAAACATTAAATGTCCTGAGATGTCCATAAAGTCCTCTTCAAACCTGAAAAACAAAAAAGAAACATGCACAACAAACAATAATCAACAGTTAGTCCAAATAAACCAATCTTCAGGTCGGGAAGCCGCAATTTGCCAACACCTCCACCGACCCACACTGTAATCCACAAGAACACGGTTTTAGTTCATGGAAGGAAGCTCCCCGCCATGAGCTGTGAATGGTGTCCTTATCTTCTTTTATGTGACGTCTCCTCTTGGAAGAAGAAGCACCAGTTCATTAATTGGGCGGAAGAAAACTCGCACTGAGCCTCCCTTGGTTACCTTGACCTCCACTTTCCGAGTCTTCCCATCATCACTAGGGACAACTTTAGTGATGAGACCCATAGGCCATTCATTCCGATGGACTTCTTTATCCCTTAGAAGGACGAGGTCACCCACCTGGAGATTAGGTTTTGAGGTCTGCCATTTGTGACGGCTCTGTAGCATGTGGAGGTACTCTGTTTTCCAGCGGTGCCAGAACACATTGAACAGGTGTTGAACTTGTTTCCATTGGCGTCTGTAAATGTCACTGTGATCTAAGGTACGTGGAGAGGTAGCAGCAGTACCAATTTTCTGAGTAAGAAGCGTTGCTGGGGTTAAGATAATTGGAGATTCAGGGTCTGAAGATACTGGGACAAGTGGCCTTGCATTGATTATCGCAGACACTTCAGCAAGAAAGGTTATTAACGTCTCATGGGTAAGCAGTGTCGACTTGTGGTCCATCAACATAGAGTCAAGGATTCTGCGTGTGATCCCAATCATACGTTCCCAGGAACCTCCCATATGGGATGAATGTGGAGGGTTAAACGTCCAAGTGCACCGATTGTTGGATAAGAAGTTGTCTAACTGCAGTTCTTTGCAGGCTCCAACGAAGTTAGTGCCACAGTCAGACCTCAGTTGTTTCTCAGCAGGCAGTGGAGTGTTCCAGTCCATGTTCTCAGTGGTAAGCTGTCTTAGTAGTAGCTTGCCTTGAATGGTGATGGGAGCAATGAAACCAAGAGGATCATAAATGCTGTTCACAACAGATAAAACTCCTCGTTTGGTGAAAGGTTTGTCACAAGAAGACACTTGGAATGTGAACGTGTCTTGTTCAGTGTTCCATAGCAATCCTAGGCTGCGTTGCATAGGAGGAGCATCAGAACTGAGATCAAGATCCTTCAAGTTGATTGCATGATCATCAGAGGGAAATGCCTTCATTACCTCCATATTGTTGGAGATGATCTTGTGAAGTCTGAGGTTAGCTACAGACAGCATTTCCTGTGTTCTAGAGAGATCAATCACTTCTTCACATGCAGTTAAGGATTTAAGACCATCATCAACATAGAAGTTCCTCTCAACAAACTGACGAGCATCAGAGCCATACTCTTTCTCACCTTCATGGGCGGTCCTTCTCAGTCCATAGATCGCTACTGTAGGAGATGGGCTATTGCCAAAGACATGTACCTTCATCCGGTAATCTATGACTTCATTGTTGACATCATTGTCCTTATGCCATAGGAACCTGAGATAGTTTCTGTCATCATCCTTAACAATGAAGCAATGAAACATCTGTTGGATGTCGGCCATCACTGCAACTGGTTCCTGTCTGAAACGGATTAAGACTCCTATGAGGCTGTTGTTTAGGTTAGGACCAGTGAGGAGCAGGTTGTTGAGAGAGACGCCTTCATACTGAGCACTAGAATCGAACACGACCCTGATTTGGTCAGGTTTGCGAGGGTGATACACGCCAAATGATGGAAGGTACCAGCATTCTTCTCCTTCCTTTAGTGGAGGTGCAGGTTCTGCATGATCTCTCTCAAATACCTTCTGCATGAAACCTACAAAGTGTTTCTCCATCTCTGGTTTCCTCTTGAGGGTACGTTTTAAAGAGGAAAATCTAGAAACTGCTTGCTTCAGATTGTTTGGTAGTTTTGATCTCGGGGAGCGGAAAGGTAAAGGTGCTACCCAGCTGTTGGAATCATCTTGAATGAATTCCTTGTCCATAAGTTTGAGAAATTCTTTATCAGCTATTGCCGGTGCCAGCTTGTTGTCATCACTTGTTGTATTGAACACTGTTAATCCAAGGGTGTCGTCCCCAGGCAGGAAAGTATTCACGTTGTCTCGGTGATTATGCAGCCACTTACTATTGCTTATCTTCTCTTTCACTTGGAAGTGATGTGGACATGGCTGAAAACAAGTGCTGCGACCGTTTGGTAACATATGCGTCTTAAATGAAGAAATATTGGTGGGCCTTTCCATCCTACCTATGCAGACGTTGCCAATGATTACCCATCCTAGATCGAGGCGCTGGGCAAATGGTGCATCATGTGGTCCATTAATTTGCTGGCGTATTTTGTGCAGTCTGAGAATGTCTCTACCTAGCAGAAGTAGAATGTCTGCATTTTTGTCAAGGGATGGTATTTCACTGGCTATAGCCCTTAGATGAGGGTGCTGGAAAGCCGCCTCTGGTGTGGGTATCTCTTCTCTGTTTGATGGTATCTGGTTGCACTCAACAAGTGTGGGCAAAGGTATCTCCAGATTGCCCTTGAGAGAAGCTATTACGAGACCACTGGCCCTTCTTCCAGAAACCTCTGATATGCCACTACAAGTACCCAAGGTATATGGATAAGTATCACCCTTTAAGTTAAACAGATCAAAGAGTTCTGACCTTGCAAGTGAGTGGTTGCTCTGGTCGTCCAAAATGGCGTACACCCTCAGAGCCCTTTCTGGTTGGCCCTTGGGGTATATATTGACTAGGCATATCCTTGCACAGGACTTGTCACAAAGGTCTTCTCCACAGACTTCTGTACATGAGGAAGATACTGTGGTAGTATTTGCTGCTTGATCTGTGTTCTCCCCGCCATGCTTAGTTGGGGAAGGGGAACCTCTAGGTGGTGTGGCACTAGGCTGGGATGGATGAAGAGCTTGTACATGGTCCTCACTGCCACACTCTATACACTTAATAGCAATTTTACAGTCTCTAGCAACATGTTCAGTAGAGGCACAACATTTGAAACATATCCCTAGTTTCTTAAGAAGCTCTCTACGTTCCTGGATTGGTTTCCTCCTGAAGCCAATACACTTCTTGAGGGGATGAGGCTTCTTGTGAATAGGACACAGACGGTTAGGATTTTCTACCTTTTCGTCTTGGTTGTTGTTGCAACTGCTTTCTTCTGGTGCTGATGTAGGTATAGGAAGAATATCAGTCTTTTTCACCGAAACTGGGCCTCTGCGGTTTCTGTAGTTAGAATGTGAGCTGTCATACTTAATAGGAGGTGAACCAGGAACACTGGGATCCCCATAGGAAAAGCTTGGGTCATTCTTGGATTCTGCAATGTTCTTGATAAACTCACAGAAGTAGGAAAATGGAGGAAAGGAGACTCTATTCTCATTTTTGTATCTTGACCCAACTGTGGTCCACCTTTCTTGAATATTATATGGCAACTTGGAGACTATTGGGTTTACCCCACGAGCAGTGTCCAGGTAACTGAGGCCCGGTAGGAGAGTGTCCGCCTTAGCCAGTAGGAGCTCCATGAGTAGGTCACTAAGTTCTTGAAATTTCTGATGATCCTTACCAGATATCTTTGGAAACCCTTGCAACCGTTTGAACAGAGCATTCTCTATTGCTTCAGGACTGCCATAGGTTTTCTCCAGTCTTTCCCAAGCAGCGGTAAGGCCTGCTATGGGGTTGTAAATGTGGACGGATCTGAGTCTTTTAGCATGTTCTGTGGACTGTGGGCCAAGCCACCGGATAAGCAAATCTAATTCTTCAGCTGCAGTAACGCCAAGGTCACTAATTGCAGTTTTGAAGGCACATTTCCAGCCTCTGTAGTTCTCAGGTTGGTCATCGAACCTTGTGAGTCCAGTCTTAGTAAGCTCACGGCGAACCATGTACCTTGCAAACTCTGACATGTCTGTTCTCTCTGACTTTAAATATTGAGTTGCTGGCTGAGTAGCGGTGATTACGTTGTTAGTGGGGTTCTGGTTAACAGAGGTAGGTAGTGTAGGGGCTGCGTAGGCATTCAGCCTAGGAGCTAGCTTAAAGTCCATAGGTTTAGCCACATATGGATGTGAGACTGGACGGTTGTTTGCAGTCTGGTAGTATGGTGTCACATTGGTGTTTACCTGAGTATCAGTATATTGGATTTGCTGAGGTGCAAGGCTTTGGGAATCCATGAAGGAAGAAGAAACTGAATGCTGGACAGGCAGGGCATTGTACTGACCTTGAATGCGGTGTGCTGCAGAAGATACTGTGCCCTGTTGCTCTGGAGAAATGTTGTCCCTGACAGGAACATTTGTGACAAATAGGGATTCACTGCTTTGGCTTAGTACATAGTCTCTTGTGCGCTTGAGGGGATCCTCTGCTTCCACATCACACAAACTGGTGCTGTCTCTTTCACTTCCACTGATGGCTTGTTCTAAAATGCTTGACCTTGCCATGGCTGCAGCATGCTCATACTGTTTCTCTAGAGCCTCTAGTTCTGCCCTTTTTTGAGCTGCCTTAGCTTCCATCTCTGCTTTCTGTTGAGCTACCTTAGCTTCCATTTCTGCTTTCTGTTGAGCTACCTTAGCTTCCATTTCTGCTTTCTGTTGTGCAAAGGCTGCCTGTATCTTAGTAGCTTCCGCCTCTGCACGTGCTTTTATAAGTTGCTCACTGAGTGTGGAAGATTTTGAGGAACGTGACTTAGATGTACGCTTTGAACGCTTGGTAGACTCAGAAACATGGGATGCCATTTCCTGCAGTTGCGCAATTCTTGCCTCTGTCCTTAACTTAGTTTCATGTACTAAGCTGTCTCGTTCTGAATTGAGATGCTGGAAGCTTTGCAATTCAACTAAAGAATCGTCTGTATGAAGTTTCCTCAATATGCTTTCATACTCCTCAGCTTTCATTTTATAATGTCCATGCATAGAACAAAGCTGTCGCAGAGCTCCCTCTAGTGGTGATATATGGTATGCAGGCAAGCACATGGCAGATATCTTAGTCTGTATTTCCTGCCACCATTTTGAGAGTTCACAGGAAAGTTCATGCTTTAAACCTTCTAGATTGTCTCTAACCTGTTTAATTGAGCGTCTAGCCTTCTCACTGGGCTGCAGACTGAGGTCCATGCTACCTTGTGCTTCAGGGTGCCCTTCAGCCATGATGCAACTCAAACAGGATAAATATAACTTTGCTGGAGTGAGATGGCTGCTTGATAGAATCTTCTATGCTGAGGGGGTCTGAGCTGCAGATGCAACTTACACAATGCTGATTCCTTCTGGCTTCAGGTAACTTGCTGTGACTGACTGTATGTCAGAAGTTGGTGAACTGTCTTACAGCCGTATCTGGCAGTCTTTATGCATCATTTTTCACTGTTCTGACTCAATAGCTTGGCTGCAAGTGTGAGGTTGTGAGAGTGTCCTGTAGTCTCTATGCTAACCAGCAATTTACACCAAGATATCTATCAGATAGTGTTCAACTCAACTGAGGAGGCGTAGATAAGATTCCAGATGCTTTAATCCAAGTAAATCTTGTAGAACCTCATACAGCAGTAGGTGAAAAATGATGAATCACCAGGAGCTGAGCAGACATGTTGCTTACAAAGAAGTGAAACTAAACTGAGGGGGAGAGAGGAGGAGCTACAGCATCACAGCTAAGGATACAGAGAGAGAAAAGGGACAAACTACAAAGACAAACAGTATCACAGATACATGTCAGTGAATTAAACCAAGTCCTGGGACATGACAGAAACAGAGAAAAGGTCAAGGCAGCATCAGTGCAGCAAAGAAAAAGTTAAAGGCGAAAGTGGAGTCAGCGAAGAAAGTCCCAATAATGCAGACAAGGGGGACCTGAAGACAGGAGCAGAGTCCATAGAAGGCAGGCTCTGCCGCTTTGGTTGCACAGTCTTCCAAAATGGAGGTGGAGGGTGAGGTGAGGCAGCAACCTTCCAGTTCACAAGGATAGGCAGGGGAATGTTCAGGATGGTACAGAAATCTTGCAGATCAGCGTGAGATTTCAAGGTAGAAGTGCAGCTATTCTTTCTGACAGTGAGAGCGAAGGGGAAACCCCAATGTTATGGCAGCTGATGGTCCCAGAGGACCGATAGGAGGGATTGGAGAATCCGCCATTTCTGGAGGGTGATCCAGGAAAGGTCAGGGTAGAGTTGGACCTTAGCGTCATCAAAGTCTCTGTTGGAGCGGGCTTGAACCATAATAGCCTCCTTGAGCTCAAAGTCTTGTACACAACAGTTGACATCTCTTGGTGTGGAGGTGGTGCCTTTAGGGCGATAGTCAGGCAGTTTACCTAGGAGCATGTTGAAAATAGCTTCCAGGGTAACTTTCAAGTCCTCGTCCCCTCCGGGAGGCCTCGCACGCTAATATCTCCTGCCACAGTTACCCAGATCCTCAAGATGATGAGTTGTTGCTTTAAGAATCTCAGACTGTGTGGAAACCACTTCGTGCATCTAGGAGACAAAAGTGCAGGTCTCATCGTTAGAAGTTTCAAGCGAGTGCACTCTTACAGCTACTTGACATAGGTCAACGCGGACAGTAGCAATTTCCTGCTTAAGGCCAAGGCCCCACGTTGCGGAAACGCAGCTTTTTATGTTGCAGATTTTGTTGCGTTTTTTTGAGGCAAATCCAGGAGTGGATTGAGCAGAAGGTAGAAGTATATACACACGTGGACAAAATTGTTGGTACCCCTCGTTTAATGAAAGAAAAACCCACAATTGTCACAGAAATAACTTGAATCTGACAAAAGTAATAATATATAAAAATTCTATGAAAATGAACAAATGAAAGTAAGACATTGCTTTTCAACCATGCTTTAACAGAATTTTTTAAAAAAGAAAAATCATGAAACAGGCCTGGACAGAAATGATGGTACCCTTAACTTAATATTTTGTTGCACGACCTTTTGAGGCAATCACTGGAATCAAACGATTCCTGCAACTGTCAATGAGACTTCTGCACCTCTCAACAGGTATTCTGGCCCACTCCTCATGAGCAAACTGCTCCAGTTGTCTCAGGTTTGAAGGGTGCCTTTTCCAGACGGCATGTTTCAGCTCCTTTCAAAGATGCTCAATAGGATTTAGGTCAGAGCGCATAGAAGGCCACTTCAGAATAGTCCAATGTTTTCCTCTTAGCCATTCTAGGGGTGTTTTTAGCTACAGTGCCTTGCGAAAGTATTCGGCCCCCTTGAACTTTTCAACCTTTTGCCACATTTCAGGCTTCAAACATAAGGATATAAAATTTTAATTTTTTGGTGAAGAATCAACAAGTGGGACACAATCGTGAAGTGGAACGAAATTTATTGGATATTTTAAACTTTTGTAAAAAAATAAAAAACTGAAAAGTGGGGCGTGCAAAATTATTCAGCCCCCTTAAGTTAATACTTTGTAGCGCCACCTTTTGCTGCGATTACAGCTGCAAGTCGCTTGGGGTATGTCTCTATCAGTTTTGCACATTGAGAGACTGAAATTCTTGCCCATTCTTCCTTGGAAAACAGCTCGAGCTGAGTGAGGTTGGATGGAGAGCGTTTGTGAACAGCAGTTTTCAGATCTTTCCACAGATTCTCGATTGGATTCAGGTCTGGACTTTGACTTGGCCATTCTAACACCTGAATACGTTTATTTGTGAACTATTCCATTGTAGATTTTCCTTTATGTTTGGGATCATTGTCTTGTTGGAAGATAAATCTCCGTCCCAGTCTCAGGTCTTTTGCAGACTCCAACAGGTTTTCTTCCAGAAAGGTCCTGTATTTGGCTCCATCCATCTTCCCATCAATTTTAACCATCTTCCCTGTCCCTGCTGAAGAAAAGCAGGCCCAAACCATGATGCTGCCACCACCATGTTTGACAGTGGGGATGGTGTGTTCAGGGTGATGAGCTGTGTTGCTTTTACGCCAAACATATCTTTTTGCATTGTGGCCAAAAAGTTCAATTTTGGTTTCATCTGACCAGAGCACCTTCTTCCTCATGTTTGGTGTGTCTCCCAGGTGGCTTGTGGCAAACTTTAAACGAGACTTTTTATGGATATCTTTGAGAAATGGCTTTCTTCTTGCCACTCTTCCATAAAGGCCAAATTTGTGCAGTGTACGACTGATTGTTGTCCTATGGACAGACTCTCCCACCTCAGCTGTAGATCTCTGCAGTTCATCCAGAGTGATCATGGGCCTCTTGGCTGCATCTTTGATCAGTCTTCTCCTTGTTTGAGATGAAAGTTTAGAGGGACGGCCGGGTCTTGGTAGATTTGCAGTGGTCTGATACTCCTTCCATTTCAATATGATCGCTTGCACAGTGCTCCTTGGGATGTTTAAAGTTTGGGAAATCTTTTTGTATCCAAATCCGGCTTTAAACTTCACAACAGTATCACAGACCTGCCTGGTGTGTTCCTTGGTCTTCATGATGCTCTCTGCGCTTTAAACAGAACCCTGAGACTATCACAGAGCAGGTGCATTTATACGGAGACTTGATTACACACAGGTGGATTATATTTATCATCATCAGTCATTTAGGACAACATTGGATCATTCAGAGATCCTCACTGAACTTCTGGAGTGAGTTTGCTGCACTGAAAGTAAAGAGGCCGAATAATATTGCACGCCCCACTTTTCAGTTTTTTATTTTTTACAAAAGTTTAAAATAACCAATAAATTTCATTCCACTTCACAATTGTGTCCCACTTGTTGTTGATTCTTCACCAAAAAATTAAAATTTTATATCCTTATGTTTGAAGCCTGAAATGTGGCAAAAGGTTGAAAAGTTCAAGGGGGCCGAATACTTTCGCAAGGCACTGTATGTATCCTGTTGCAAGACCCATAACCTGCAACTGAGACCAAGCTTTCTGACACTGGGCAGCACATTTCTCTCTAGAATCCCTTGATAGTCTTGAGATTTCATTGTACCCTGCACAGATTCAAGACACCCTATGCCAGATGCAGCAAAGTAGTCCCAGAACATAATAGAGTTTCCTCCATGTTTCACAGTAAGGACAGTGTTCTTTTTAAGATATGCTTCATTTTTCCGTCTGTGAACATAGAGCTGATGTGCCTTGCCAAAAATCGATTTTTGTCTCATCTACCCATAGGACATTCTCCCAGAAGCTTTGTGGCTTGTCAACATGTAGTTTGGCAAATTACTTTTGTCAGATTCAAGTTATTTCTGTGACCATTCTGGGTTTTTCTTTCATTAAACAAGGGGTACCAACAATTTTGTCCACGTGTTCCTATATATTTCCCATTCCTTTTGTAGGCACGTTTGGCTTTGACTCAAAAAAACGCAACATAATCTGCAACATAAAAAGCTGCGTTTCCGCAACGTGGAGCCTCAGCCTAAAGGTGTGCTTGACCTCATCCATGAGAGGTTTAAAGTCCTGTTTAGTGGGAAGCTGCTAAAGCATGGACTGCCATTTCAGAAACGGATCCAGAGCAGACAGGCTCTGGTAGTGGTGGGCTAGCATGGGACCTGATGTTAGCGTATCCCTGGGGTTCTCCACCACTGCCAGCCCCACCACAACCAAGACATCTGGGTGAAAGGGTGCCAGGGGGGACACCTTTGGGGGAGACAATACAGAGGACAGTCCAGGCTGGAGAGTCATCAGGAGGAGAGGTGGAGGCCTCCAGAGGTGCAGAGGTATAGGGAACCTCCTGGGAGATAGAAAGTTTGGTCCAGATATGGCAGAGGGAACCGGTGGGCTGCATAAGACAGCAGGAGAGAAGCAGGGCCGCTTACTTGTAGGCTGGCTCCATGCCAGCGCCATTGAGGAGAACATGGGAACGAGTCACCAAGTAGGGAGGCATCCAAGAAGGTGTCTGAGAGGTGGGTGGGGTTCGGCCCTGTAGCGGGACTTGTGCAGAAGAGGTGCAGAGTCCCCCGAGGTAGATGCTAGGGATACCGCCAGGGGGACCTGAGCAAGAGAGCGCGGTTCTGACTACACACGCGACAGGGAAAGATGGCGCGTGGTGACTGCTGCTGGAACACAAGGTTGTCTCTTGTGGAACAGGTCCATTGGGGAAGTCAGGGTCTTCTTGAGGGGGAACTTCTTCCCCATTAGCGCAAAAATTAGTAGCAGACTGCTCGTGTATGAAGGCAGGTGAGACTGGAGCTCTAAGGCTAAGCTAAATCCATCTCCATGCGCGTCCAGGTCATGGCACTCGGGAAAAATATTTTACAAGTTTGTAGACCAGGCGTTTCCAGACCCAGGGATACCTAATGTGTATTTGCTTCATAGTAATTTTTTAGTTTTATATGTATTCTAGGGAAATGGGGGTGATTTCATTTTTTTATTATTATTTAAAACTTTTATTTTTGTTTACTATTTTATTAGCACATTACAGCAGAGAATCAGTAGCTATGGCGGCCAATCTGCAGCAGAGCGGCTGACATCTTTAAAGACCTGGCATCCATTGGAGGTTAAGAAGGGGTTAAATCAAAATTGCCTGTTTGAATACAGTGCAAAGTGTTTTTTTGACAATGTTGTAGGTGTCTACTTTCAGAAAATACATAAATATGGGGAGTATGAATTTTTTTTTTTTTAGATGTTGCAATTTAGGTTTTATTTGCGCATCTCCAAACTGTGAAAATTGCCCTGGGTACCAGAGGTGCAAAATAATTAAATCAATCTCTAAAAACCCTGGCAGTGAAAGGGTTAAAGGATTTAAATTTGTTTATTCTTAAGAAGAGATGATTAACCTGTAAATATATAAATGGCCCATACATGTAGTATGGGGGAAGACTGTTCCATGTAAAATCCCCTCAAAAGACAAGGAGGCACTCACGCACTGGAGAAAAAGTTATAATTACGCTTACCGTTACTTTGATTTTCAATAACACCAAACACCGGAGAGATTGAGCCCTTAACACAAAGAGGTTAAAGTAGATCTCACCTTGATGGAAGAGATTGTATACAGCCAGGTCTTTTAGCAGACTGAACCAAGATCTTTTTGGACAGTATGGGGCTATGAAGATTATTTGTACATGTTCTCTTTGCAGCTTCTGTATAGTCTTCTGGATCAGAGGAAGTGGAGGAAATGCACATCCCAAGTTAAAGTCCAACTGCTGGGTTAAGGCATCTATTGCCGCAGAACACTGGAATCTGGAAGACCCTATTTGTGTACTAATAGCACAAAGATCTCTTGATGGAAGGACCATTCTCCAGGATCCAGAAGGTTTCTGATGGTTTCTTCTCAGTTAATATGCAAACAAATTAGCTTTAAGATGAACTGCCATTATGGAGAGGACATTTTTCTCTGCCCAGCGTAATTTTTTTTTTTCTGTCAAGAGCTAAAGATGTCTGAATCTGGTTCCACTTTGGTGTTGCAGTATTTTCAGATGTTGTCGAGCTACAAGATGTTAAGACTAAAGGATCGCCTCCCAGATGGCTCTCAGCTCCCAGAAACTGGAAGAAAGGGAACTTACTGAGGAAGTCCACTGACCTTGGAGTAGATCACCTTGTAGCTGTGCACCCCAATCCCAGGCGTTTGCATCCATATTCAGAGTTATCACTGGGTTTTTGAACCAATGAACTCCCTTGCTCATGTCAGGCACATCCTTGATGAGTTTTAATATATATTTATGTACAGGAAAGATTCTTTGCTTCTGAGGGACAAGACCAGCAAACATTACATCTTGGACAGAGAGAGGCTCCTCCTTCTCTTCAATGTCCATTGTAGCATAAGTTGCTTCTAATAGTTTGTCAGTATCCTCAATAGTAACAGATGATAATTACCTTTAGCAGTAATTGGATTTCCCTTTAACCTCCACAAAGGCAACAGTAGGAGGATTTCCATGCCCTCCAGGACAAGAAAAAAGTGGAAGTCTTTAAAGGGAGTCTATCATTAAAAAAAAAAAAACACTGTTAAGCTAATGGCACGTTAGAATGGACTTTAAAAAGGCCATTCTTCTCCTACCTTTCATTGTCTTCTCCCAGCCGTTTCTGTAAAAATCTGTTTCTTTGATTATGGAAATGATCCTCACGGAGCACCCAGGTCGTTCTTCCGTGGCAGCGTGCACCCATCGCGTCATCGCTTGTCACCGCCCATCTACTTCCTCTGACGCAGCACTGGACGGCTGCGACTGCGCATGACGGGCCACCATTTTCCGGTGGTCCGTACTGTGCCTCTTGTGAAAGACCACCGGAAAATGGCGGCGGTCTAGCGCTGCATCAGAGAAAGTAAAAGAAAGAAGATACTGAGAAGACCAAGATGGGAGTCACCACAACAGACTAATGGGCGGTGACAAGCGATGACGCAATGGGTGCTCGCTGAAACGGAGGAATGCCCAGGCTGCTCCGTGAGGATCATTTCCATAAATGAAGAAATGGATTTTTACAGAAATGGCTGGGAGAAGACAACAATGAAAGGAAGGAGAGAAATGGCCTTTTTAAAGGCCATTCCAACGTGCCATTAGCTTAAAAGTGTTTTTTTTAATGATAGACTCCCTTTAAAAGATCCCTCCTACATGTCCTTCCCTCTCCAGTAGTATCATAGAACCAGAAATACAGTATACATTTAAATAGATAATCAAAAAATTGTGAAATAAACACATGAAAAGAAGGCATAACAGTAGTAAGGGTGGAAAATTTCCATGCAGTTGTGCAGCTTAAAAGGGAAATCCAATTACCGATAAGAGTAATTATCTTTCCCCCACACCTGCACAATGGCACCTGTAGGACGAATATTTTTTATTTTTGGGAGAGGGATGGGGGGACAGTGCACTCAATGCTTTGCGGCCAAAAGATAAATAAAGTTTATAGTGTCTGTAAAAGGTAGATGAGTTAGCCCAAGTGGCTGCTCAACAAATCTGTTCAATAGAATCAGATGCTCGCTCGAGTGGAATGGGCCTTCAGACCCGGCGGAACCGGAATCCCTTTAACACTGTAGCAGAAGCACATGGCCTGCATTATCCAACAACCAATCGTTGTCTTGCTAGCACCTGCCCCCTTGTTCTTTCCCTGGTATTGCAGCAGCAGATGATCTGAGGCCCTAAATCCCTCAGATCTGTGTACATCCAGGTTATGAAATCCCTTTTGGATTCTGTCAGAAGGAGAGTAGGATGACCTCCTATAGACAATGAAATTTTGAAATTACTTTTGGAAGGAATAAGGGATGGTGTTTCAGCACAAGTCAGTCATACAGAATGGTTATAAAAGGAGCCTTACATGAGAAGACCTGAATCTCTGCAACACGTCTGGGCACGATAACGGCCAGTAACAGGGTCATCTTTAAGGAGAGTAGCTTGAGATAGATGTCCAAAATTTGACCATATGGAGGGCCTGTTATCACTGAAAGGACCAGATTCAGGTTTCCCAAGCCCAGCTACAGAAATTCTAAGATCAAGGATGAAGGTGGTAAGGATGTAAAGTTCCACTTATCTTAAGCAAAGGTGAGGAAGGCATTCCAGATCCTCAGATAAATCTTGGACATGACTGGTTTTCTGCAGAGAAGCAGGGTAGAGAAAACAATGTCTGAAAAGCCCTTCTCCATTAACAGGAGCTGTTCAGTTGCCAGATCGTAAGATGAAGATAAGCCATTTCTGGGTGAAGAATTGGTGCCTGGAAAAGAAAGCCCGCTGAAACTGGTAGGGTCCAGAAATCCCCTCTGGATCAATGAAGGAGGTGCAGAAACCAGGCCCTCCTGGGCCAGAAGGGAACAATCAGGATGATTTGTGCCCTTTTCTCCCAGATCTTTGCCAGATCTTGATCTTTGGGGGGGGGGGGGGGGGGGAGTTGCGGGAGAAGCATATAGAAGACCCCGAGGCCATGGCTGTGTCAAAGCCTCTACTCATTTTGACTGGTCCCATCTGGAGAGGGAAAAGTAGTCTGGAAGTTGGTGGTCCAAGCAAAGACGACCCCCACCTGTTCACAGAAATTGGTAGTGCATAATCTTCATTCTCCTTCAGTGTCAGTCTGCTGAAAAAGTCGGCCACCACATGGTCACTTCTTTTTAGATGGACTGCAGCGAGAGAGGCCAGATTCAGTTCCGCCCAAAGATCCAGGAAGACAATCTGGATAGGGCACGGACCCAGCCAGATTCCCAAGGATTTTGCAATACAGGTGGCAGCAATATTGGGTCTCAACATAGCTGCCATAGAATCTCAAGCCCTCTTGAGGAAACCGTCTACCTTCCTAACCATGGGATCAGAGTAAACCCATATCTTTGAAGGGTAGGGAGGACGACTTCGAGATCTTTGTTACCAGAGCACCAACCTCTGGTGTGCCATCCCATAGGGCTTGATTCTCTTCAGAAATCTAATATTTTCTCTTACATATCCAGGAGGTGGTAGCTTTTCTGTCCAAATCCTGAAACATCTGATTAGGGAAGGAGAGTTGCTCCCTCAGGTCTTCCAAATCCATGGTAGAACGCACGGCTTTAATGAGTGAATCAGTGTCCTCCGCCAGGAATATTGGACAACCCACTGTTTCTTGGGAGGAGTCAGAGTCAACAACTTTACAGTCTTTATTCTCGCTGTCCGAAATCTGGACCATCTGCTGATGTTGATGGGAAGATGCAGAGGGAGCGGCCGCACTGAAGGCAACAGGATTCCTTCGCCACAACCTTGTCAGCACAAATCTGCTTTTTACTGGGAGAACAAGCTTTTTTTTTTTTTTTTTAAACATAAGGTACATCTCAGACCGGAGACCTCGATCGTAACTTTAGCCTTTAAAAAAAAAAACAAACAAAAAAAAAAAACACCACACACACATTAAAAAGAAGGGTCCCTTCAGAAAAAAAAAGTTAAACAGAAGGGGATACCCTTAGGGACCTAGGAGGCTAGGATCAACTTATGTAGGCTTGGCAAGGCTCGGCTGTATCCACAGGCCAGACATTTTTACACACCAGCTACTAGGAGTAGAAAAAAAAAAAAAAAAACAGCACAGGAATAACCGCTACAATGCTTCCACAGACTAGATAGCAGAAGAACAGCAACAGAAGAGGAGCTCCTTTTATTTTTTTTTTTTCAAATTTGAAGCCAAAGATTGCACGCCTCCGCCCCCTCTGACTTCGATCTAGAATAGCAGAGAAGAGATCGATGCTTCACATGTATGGCCACAATTCTTTCCAGCTGCACACATCGTTCCAGTAAGAAGAGAGAGGTGATGAAGAAGGACCTTTTAACTACTTAAGGACCAACAATACATAAATATACATCCCTCACTAAGAGGCCTTAAACCTTTGCATGGGGTTTTGCACCAGAGCTCCATAGCCACTGGGTATTTGCTGTTCTATACAGGGATCTGCCAGCAGTGGTCAGGATTGGAGACAGCTTCAACCATAGACCATTAACCCCTAAAATGCTGTGGTCAAATGAGACAATGGCATCTGAGTTACTTTCACGTTCAGTCTCCTGTTTGGTTATGTAATACCAATCCCACAGGGAGATCGCTGGAGCCATTAAATTGCCTCCTGATGCTTCCCAGGCCTGCCAAAGCAATAACACTTCAGACCTGTCTGTGGCAGAGCTCAATAGTAACAAGGATTTTACCACAGAATGCAGTACTGTAGTATTGAAGTCTATGGTATATGCAATCTAATAATTGCTAGCTGAAGCCCCTATGGGGCTAAAAATCAAAACAGTTTAAAAGTTTTCTTCAAATATAAAAGTCACAATATGAGAATGAAACAAAATGAGATTTTATTCAAGTTTTAATTTGTTTAGTTATTGAAACAAAAACAAAAAAAAATTATATATATAATTTGGTATTGCTTTGATGGCAGTAACCTGCAGAATATATCTAATGCGTTATTTTCACTGGACAGTGCACACACCATTAAATCAAAACTGCATGTGAAAGTCCTCCTACAGAGGCCATTGTGGAGGGGTGTGTGTGTGGGGGGAGTAAAACTTTTTCCCTTCACCCATTCTAAAGATAGATGTACTTCCTGCTCCTACAACAGATCTCTGGGGGTCAACTGACATCAGAATCTAAGAAAAGCAGAATTCTAGGTTTTTAGAAGGAGGAGGGTTAGGGGTTGAGTAGTAAAGGAGGCCAAGGACAACTCAGTTTCTTGCCTAATAGATCTCAATCTCTGGAGACCAGAGCTTAGAGAAATTCTCACCCAATTTTTTGATACAAACGGCACAGCATTTCATTCTCATGACAAGATTAGTGGTGGCAATGCAGTACATTTTGGTGCAGTAGATGGCAACGTTATAACCTGCATATTTTGGCTCTGTATGACCTTTATCAATGGACATCCAGCCATCATGAGAAGTGGGTGAGCCATATGCAAATAATAATTGTATTGCCACCACTAATGTGTATGTGTTAATAAGTGACCATTAAAGACTGATGATGCAAAATTTTTGAGTGCTGTGGGCGCTCTACACAAATGCCTATGGGGTACTTTCATCTATATATATATATATACACACACACGAAGTGCATAGGCTTTTCTATTGTTGATGTCCCATTCCATGGTTGAAACCGTGATGGACAAGTCTTTTTTTCAACTGTATGTGTTGATGCAGATTAAGGTATACTCGGCTAATATAGTATAATTTGCATCAATACTAAGAGGGCTTAAATCTTTGGAATGGCTGAATGGATAAACACTAAAAAGCTTACTTTGACAGCGTATATCAGATTATGCAGGTCATTGGGCTTTTCAGAGCTGGTGACACATTGTCTAATTCTTATGAATGTCCTTATCCTGTCCTCTTGAAAGGAGTTCTTAAGAACGTGCACCAAAATGACAGTTTGGACTGGTAATTGGGTAATTTATGTATGTAGATCTCATTTCTAACAAATAAACGCTGAAGGGGTTTTGCCACTATATACACTGATTCATCTGATCACTGGGACCACCATCAATCTAGAGAATATGGATTCACAATTACCCAGTGTACATGGACCTGTGATGAACACGCTCAGTCAATATACCATTCTTTTCCTTCCTATGAGATTTCTGAGACAGCCAACTCTGGTAGTTTCATAGAATGAATGGAGCAGAGGTAAAGTATGTGAACCAAATGTGAATGTTCTCCATTCACATGGGCCACTTGAAAGCCCCTATCCTCATGATTGCCAGGGGTTTAATCCTCAGCAGACAGACACTTAGCCTGTATTCCATGGACATGGAATTAATGTTAGTGAAAAACCCACTCAAGGGTGGGTTCACACTTGCGCTGGAGTCCATCCGCTGCCAATCAGACTGAAAGTCTCGGGAAACTGGATAGGCACCGGATAGCGACGCATTGCTTAAAAACCCATTCATTTGAAGGGCGAAGGCCCACGCAGACTGCAAGAAAAAAGCGCTGCAGTAAAAACCACGATGGCAATGCATTGCAGTTTTTCCCACAGCACTTTCCACAAAGTCCACAGAGAACTTTCTGCTTGAATTATACCTATACAGAAACAGCCGGTGTTTCTGTAGGTATAATTGAAATGCCGCAATTTCCAAAACCACAAAGGTTTTGGAAATCGCAGCGTGTCCACTGTGTGGATTTTCCTGCAGTGTGTATGGGATTCCCTAAAATACCATCCACTTTGCAGGGACTGTAAAACACCACGTCAGCCCTGGCCTTAAATGCTTTGAAAACTTGAACATGAAGGATGAACAAAAGTATAAACTGGGCATGCGTTGTACTAGCTGGTATTTTTTATTTTTAAGGTTTAGCCCTTTACATACTTCCCCACTGCTGTGATATACCAGAAAATATTGCTTGATTTAGTGTGACCCGATTTTATTCAGGCACTTTCTTCAACCATGCTGGATACATAGAACCAAATTTACATGGAGCACAGTTGATGCAGAAAACCACAATAACTTCGTCATCTGGAAGATTAATTTTTTTGATCACTTTGTGATCAATTTTTGTGAGGATCCATTGCTTTAGTCAAAAACAGGACTCAATCTCATAAGCAGGAACATTACAATTTGAATTCCTGGTGACAAATCATAAGGAAGAACAGTTTATGCAAAATGTAGAAAGGCAAGAAGTTAGATTGTGTATGCAGTCCACCAATACAATAAACTATGCATGTGCTTTCATCTATCAACCAGAATTCCTCATAAGAGACTAAACCCAGGAACCTTTATTCCATATATTTCAAAATGACACTAGAGGCACAATATTATATAAAGGCTGTGTGTGTAACTCAATTTCCTCCTGAACATTTTCATCCTAAAAGAATTGTTAAAGTATAGTATGACAAAAACACTCAGTATATGATCATGCAAAACCCAAAAACCCTTTAAACAATGCATACATCAATTTCCCAGCAGATATTTTACCACAAACAAAATAAGTTGTCTGTAGCAAACAAAATATAGCCAGTTAAATAAAAATACATATATTTTAGAATACACAGGTTGGGATTGGCATGGTTATGTTTATAGCTGTCAGGTTAATGTCACTAATCCACTAATTAAGCCACAGTTATAGTTGTATGGTCCTTTATTTTTGTATCTTTTTTTTAGCCGCCACTCCCCCCCCCCCCCCCAAAAAAAGAAAGAAAAAAAAATATATATTTATATATCTTGCAACTCAGTTGTAGTGCATCAAGAAAACAAAAGCCATCCTCAATCTTCAGGGATAAGGGTACAAATAAAATAATGATCATGCCATGGAAGAAAAGTTAAAATGTCCTCCTATAAAATGCCATGTTTGGCATATGTGATTGGATGAAGATGGATTATCCATCAAAAAATAAAAAAAATTAAAACAATCTGGTAGATTACAGTCAGTTTTATTGGGCGATGCAATATTAAAACAAATGTTCATGTAGATAACAGAAAAAGCTTAACAAAAAATAAGAAATAAGTGAAGGCAGCCAGCAATGACGTTAAAAACTGTCTCAATGACACGATGTGAAGACCCAAAAAAAAACGTGGCACCTCCCAGGTGGCAAGAACGTGGAGCAGCTGTAAAACTCAAAACTGGTACCCAGGTAATAAGATTATAATTTCAGGACACATCTGTAAAAAAAAAAAAAAAAAAAAAAAAAAAAACACAAATTAGTTGTGGTTGTAGAGCATATTTTAGCATCAAAATTTGCACGCGTTACAGAAAAAGCAACGGAACACATTCTGGTTTAAGCTAGGTTTATACAGTGCAGTGTGAACAATGCTTAGCACTTTACTATACAGGTAATCTATATAGCAATGGCCTTTAACCCCTTAATGGGGTATTCCCATGAACATAATCAACTGTATAGGGGGATGCTGCTGCACTTATAGGGGTATTCCCATGATGATAGCCATATCTATATTTGTAGGTAATTAAAAGTTAAACATTTTTGCAAATATAAATAGTCAAAAATTCTGCAGCATTTTAAGGATTTTCTCTAACCATCTTAGTAGTGCCTTGATTGGTTGCCAATGAATACAACCATAAATGCAGAAACTTTCTATGGTCTGGGACTTGTCAAAAACCCAGCCATGATTTTTTATTTTAGCTGGGTTATCAGACAGGGATACTACATGTATGAGAAGATACGCCGGCCACAATAAGGATATCATTGCTGATTTTCTGACCTTAGAAAGTTCCTGTATTCATGATCGTATCTATTGACAACCAATCAAGACAAGACTGAGACCACAAGATATTTAGAAAAAAAATTTAAAAAAATCTTTAAAATTTTGCAAAATGTTTAATTACTTATATTTGCAAAAATGTTTAACTTTTATCTACAAATTTAAAAATGGTTCTGTTCATGGGAATACCCCTTTAAAGACCCAGCCCAAAAGCGCATTAAAGGACCAGGCCTCTTTTTTCAAAACTGACAGGTGTCACTTTATATGACAAGAACTTTGAGACGCTTTAACTTACACAAGTGATTTTGAGATTGTTTTTTGTGACACATTGTACTTCATATGTTAGTGGTAAACACTAAATAAAAATTTTTGTATTTATTTCTAAAAATAAATCGCAATTTTCAAAATGTGAAATTCTCTACTTTTCAGACAGTCATACCACCCAAATAATTTAGAAGATGATGCTATATAGCAGAGATATGGTAATATTCATTAATAGTCTTTTAATGTATATTGATGTTAGAAGGCTTACAAGTGTAACAGTGATTTTCCAGGTTTACAAGAAAATTTCCCAAACTAATTTTTTGGGGACCACTTCAGTTCTTAAAGAGATTATAAAAGCCTATATATTAGAAACCCCCATCAGTCACCATTTTCAAAACCGCACTCCTCAAGTAATTCAAAACATCATTTGTGAGGTTTGTTATCCCTTTAAGCATTTCACAAGAATTAAAATATGGAGGTGAAATTTAGACATTTCATTTTTTCTTCACTAATACATTTATTTAGCCCTAAAATTAACACATTCACAAAGTGTTAAAGCAGAAAATGCATCTTACAGTTTGTTATGCAAATTCTCCAGAGCACAGAAATACCCCACATGTGGGTGTAAACTGGTGTTTGGTTACAAGGCAGTGCATTGAAGGGAAGGAGCAACACTGGGTATTTGAAAAATCAGATTTTGCTGGAATAGTTTTCAGGTGCCAGAGCCCCTAGAGTACCAAAACAATGGAAACCCCCCTAGAAGTGATCCTATTTTGGAAACTACACCCCTCACAGAATTCATCAAGGGGTATAGTGAGCATTTCAAACCCACAGTCATTTCACAGATTTTACTAACATTGGGATGTGTAAATGAAAAATTACTAAAACATCACTTTATCCCCAAAGTTTTCATTTTCACAAGGGGTTAAAAGGAGAAAAGCTCCCCACAGTTTGTTACACAATTGCTCCTGAACACAGCAATACCTCATATGTGGTTGTAATTTGCTGTATGGGTAACATGAAGGGACTCTGAATGGAAAGAGCACTTTTTGGCTTTTGGAGAGCAGATTTTGCTGGAATAGTTTTCAGGTGCCATGTTTTTGCCATTTTGCAGAGCCCTCAAAGTACCAATACAGTGGAAACCCCCTAAAAGTGACCCCATTTTGGAAACTACACTCCTCACATAACATATCAAGGGGTATAGTGAGCATTTTGACCCTACAGCTGTTTCACTGATTTTATTAGCATTGGGACATGAAAATGAAAACTTACTTTTTTTTTTCCAATAAACCGTCAATTTAGCCCCAAATTTATTTATTGATTATGCTTACTTATATAGCACCATCATATTCCGCTGCGCTTTACAGACATTGACAGTCACTGTCCCATATAGGGCTCACAATCTACATTCCCAGGGGGGCATACAAACTCCTTGCAGATGTTGTCCTTGGCAGGATTCAAACCCAGGACTCCAGTGCTGCAAGGCTGCAGTGCTAACCACTGAGATACCGGGCTGCCATTTTTATTTTCCCAAGATGATAAAAGGAGAAAAAGCACCGCAATGTTTGTTACACAATTTCTCCTAAACACGGAAATGCCTCAAATGTGGTCGTAAAACTGCTGTATGGGTACATGGTGGAGCTCAGAATGGAAAGAACGCTATTTGGCTTTTGGAGAGCAGATTTTGCTGGAATAGTTTTCAGGGGCCATGTCTCATTTGCAGAGCCCCTAAAGTACCAGTACAATAGAAACCCCCAAAAATGTGACCCCATTTTGGAAACTGCACCACTCAAGGAATGGATCAAGGGGTATTATTTTGAGCCTGAAAATGCTTAACAAAAATTAAATGTACAAAGTGACAATTGAAATTTTTAAAGAAATATCCAATTTCAGTGCCTAATACATTGCGGCCACTTTGTGGCATCAGAGACATGCACTCCTAAAATTAAGTGGGCTATACCAGGGACAAAAAAAAAAAAAAAAATTATATACAGTACAGACCAAAAGTTTGGACACACCTTCTCATTCCAAGAGTTTTCTGTATTTTCATGACTATAAAAATTGTAGATTCACACTGAAGGCATCAAAACTATGAATTAACACATGTGGAATTATATACTTAACAAAAAAGTGTGAAACTGAAAATATGTCTTATATTCTAGGTTCTTCAAAGTAGCCACCTTTTGCTTTGATTACTGCTTTGCACACTCTTGGCATTCTCTTGATGAGCTTCAAGAGGTAGTCACCTGAAATGATTTTCACTTCACAGGTGTGTCCTGTCAGGTTTAATAAGTGGGATTTCTTGCCTTATAAATGGGGTTGGGACCATCAGTTGTGTTGTTCAGAAGTCAGGTGGATACACAGCTGATAGTCCTACTGAATGGAGTGTTAGAATTTGTATTATGGCAAGAAAAAAGCAGCTAAGTGAAGAAAAAGAAGTGGCCATCATTACTTTAAGAAATGAAGGTCAGTCAGTCCGAAAAATTGGGAAAACTTTGAAAGTGTCCCCAAGTGCAGTGGCCAAAACCATCAAGCGCTACAAAGAAACTGGCTCACAAGAGGACTGCCCCAGGAAAGGAAGACTAAGAGTCACCTCTGCTGCGGAGGATAAGTTCATCTGAGTCACCAGCCTCAGAAATCGCAGGTTAACAGCAGCTCAGAGTAGAGACCAGGTCAATGCCACACAGAGTTCTAGCAGCAGACACATCTCTACAACAACTGTTAAGAGGAGACTGTGTGCAGCAGGCCTTCATGGTAAAATAGCTGCTAGGAAACCACTGCTAAGGACAGGCAACAAGCAGAAGAGACTTGTTTGGGCTAAAGAACACAAGGAATGGACATTAGACCTGTGGAAATCTGTGCTTTGGTCTGATGAGTCCAAATTTGAGATCTTTGGTTCCAACCACCGTGTCTTTGTGCGACGCAGAGAAGGTGAACGAATGGACTCTACATGCCTGGTTCTCACCGTGAAGCATGGAGGAGGAGATGTGATGGTGTGGGGGTGCTTTGCTGGTGACACTGTTGGGGATTTATTCAAAATTGAAGGAATACTGAACCAGCATGGCTACCACAGCATCTTGCTATTCCATCCGGTTTGCGTTTAGTTGGACCATCATTTATTTTTCAACAGGACAATGACCCCAAACACACCTCCAGACTGTGTAAGGGCTTTTTGACCAAGAAGGAGAGTGATGGGGTGCTACGCCAGATGACCTGGCCTCCACAGTCACCAGACCTGAACCCAATCGAGATGGTTTGGGGTGAGCTGGACCGCAGAGTGAAGGCAAAAGGGCCAACAAGTGCTAAGCATCTCTGGGAACTCCTTCAAGTCTGTTGGAAGACCATTTCAGGTGATTACCTCTTGAGGCTCATCAAGAGAATGCCAAGAGTGTGCAAAGCAGTAATCAAAGCAAAAGGTGGCTACTTTGAAGAACCTAGAATATAAGACATATTTTCAGTTGTTTCACACTTTTTTTGTTAAGTATATAATTCCACATGTGTTAATTCATAGTTTTGATGCCTTCAGTGTGAATCTACAATTTTTATAGTCATGAAAATACAGAAAACTCTTGGAATGAGAAGGTGTGTCCAAACTTTTGGTCTGTACTGTACATGTGTGTGTAAACTGCTGCTTGGGCACACAGCAGGGCTCAGAAGGGAAAGAGCAGTGCATTTTTTATCTTTTGGAGTATAGATTTAGAGGGACTTTCTGGACGCCATGTTGTTTTCGCAGAGCCGTAGTGGTCACAGTAATCTGGAATTCCCCAAGAAGTGACCCCCATTTTGTAGAGGCAGTTTTAGGGTCTCTGCAAATGTGACATGGCATCCAAAAAAACAACAATCTAAATATGTGCTCCAAAAGCACATAGCGCTTCTTCACATCTGTGCCCTGCTGTGTGCCCAAACAGCAGTTTATGCCCACATGTATGACATTGTTGTACCCAGGACAACGTATTTAATGTCATATGTGGGTATAAACTGCTGCTTGGGCACAGTAGCGAAGGAGTGCAATTTTGGTTTTTGGACAACATGCCAATTTTGCAGAGCCCCTGAATTGCCAGTAAAGTGGAATCCGCAGACATGTCACCCTATTTTGGAAATTAAACCACTGAAGGGATTTATCAAGAGGGGGTAGCGAGCATTTTTAACCCTTGAGTGTTGCATTCATTTGATTTCCAGAAATGAATGCCCAGCTGATAATGAAAAGTTAAGTGAAATTTTTCCATAGATACGCCATTTCAGTGCCTGATATGTTGTGCCCAGCTTGTGTCAGCAGAGACACACACTCCAAAATACTGTTAAGCGGGTATCCCGGGCACAACAGCTTTTGGAGCTTTCATCTCTAACACAAGCTGGGCGCAACATATTACGCACTGAAATGACATATTCCTGGAAACATTGTCATTTTCACCTATCACAATCAGCTGCGTAGTCATTTATGGATAAATTATAGCAACACTCGGGGGTTAAACATGTTCACTGTACCCTTGGATAAATTCCTTCAGGGGTGTAGTTTCCAAAACGGGGTCACCTGTCAGGGGATTCCACTTTACTGGCGTTTCAGCTATGCAAAAGTGCAATGGCATCCAAAAAGGAAACCGTCCAAATCTGTACTCCAAAAAACCAACTAGCACTCCTTTCATTCTGTGCCCGGCTGTGCCCAAACAGCAGTTTATACCCACATATGACATTAAGTATGTTATCCTGGGTACCCTAGTGTCATACATGTGGGCATAAACTGCAGTTTGGGCACACAGCAGGGCACAGAAGGAAAGGAGTGCTATGTGGCTTTTGGAGTGCAGATTTAGATGTTTGCTACCTGGATGCCATGTCATGTTTGCAGAGCCTTTAAGATACTAATAAAGTGGATTCCCTAAAGGAGTGACCCCATTTTGAAAAGTGCACCCCTCAAAGAATTTATTAGGGGGTGTAATGAGCATTAGTATCCCAGAAGCAAATGCACAGCAGATGGTGAAAAGTGAATACATAAACTGAGCAGAGTCCATTGGGAACACCAAATCTCCTACTATATCCCAGTATGTCCTATGATTGGGAGGGGTCACTCTGTGGGTCACTTCTGGTTTCTTTTCCCTTGTAAGCTCTAAATCTGGGGTGTCCCCTGATATACACTTGCACTGCTTATACATCCCCTTCCTACCGCAGACAGTTCTGTTCTAATGATTTAGTTTTTGTTTTCATTGTACAAGCTATATATTTATTTTTCTGGTGATGTAGCCATATGAGGGCTGTTTTTTTGCGGGATGAGATGCACTTTGTAATGACCTCATTTTTGGGTGCCTACAACTTATTGAATACATTTTATTAACACTTTCTTGGAGGGTTTAAAAAAAAACAAAAAAAAAAAAAAACACACACACACACACACACACACACACACACACACACACACTCCCCCCCCCCCCCCCCAATTCTGGCATTGCATTTTACCTTTTAAATTTTTTGCCAGCAGCGTACAGCATAAGTAACATGTTATCTTTATTCTGCGGGTCGGTACGATTATGGCGACATCTAATTTATATTTTGCAGAACAAAAACCCATTTGGGGAAAGAAATCTATTTTTGCATCACCATCTTCTGAGATGTGTAACATTCTTATTTTTCAGTTGACATAGAGCTGGTTGATGGCTTATTTGCAGGACATCTGTGCTTTTTATTTATACTGTTTTGGGGTACATATGACTTTAGGCATATTTTGTAAAGTGAGATGGCAAAAAATCATTACTTCCGTCGTTTTTTTCCTGTTTTGATCTTTTTTTTTCATGTTTGACTGTGGCATCCAAGGGATTAAAACCCCCAATCGGAGCTCAGCTCCTACCGGGGATTATGAAGCAGGGTGTTAACTGTCAGTTACAGATAGTGAGCGGGTGGCCGGCCACAGGTGCACTATTACTCCCGTGTGCGCAAACTATCTAGCATGCAGGACATAATAGTATGTCCAAGGACGCTAAGGGGTTAAACTAAAAACCATCTGGTGTACTGGCTGTTCTACAGGTGAGATGCATCTACAGCAAAAAGGACCATGTAAACCCAGTCTCAAATATAAGGTCAATTTAGGAAATCACCAAAATACTTACAGCTGGCAGGTCTTGCCCCATACCGTCGCATTATCTGGTCATGTGTAAATTTCACAAATGATTCATATTGTTCTAAGTAAAAAGGGGAAAAAAAAGAGTTTAAAAGCTGCAATGACATGAAAGTGTTCAGGTGGAAACACAAAGTTTTCATCGTTTTATAAAAAGCTCTGCCATAAGAACTCAGCATGTAGAACTATTCCTCCCATCAGAACAGCAGACATTACTGCAGAACGCAATGCATTCCTACCAAAATTTAGGGGCGTCCCTATTACAACAGATTGAGCACTGTGTTGTGGTGTCCATTTATGAATGCCTTAATAAAATGTGCGACACATACATGCAGCCTTATAAGATTTGCCAAGCACTTTTGTGCTACAAAGACCAATAAGACAGATACATGTAACTTGTAGTTCTCAACACCTTCCAAAACAACATTGGTTTCAGTACAAACTGTCTCTTTAGTAAGTGAAATGCTGTGCAGACCACACACTCATGAATGTGAGAGCAAGTAGTTACAGCACTGACCTTCTAGTTTTGAGTTGAGAATCTGCTCATATTCTTCCCTTATCTTGTCTTCATGGTCCTTCAGAAGACGTTCACACAGAATTCCTACTTGCCATAAGCTAAAGGTTGGCTGGTCTTTCTTCACTGACCCTTTGGGAAAAGGGAGTGAACGAGGAAATTAAATATCAATGAATGTTACTGGACTGAAACTACAGATCAATATTGATAGCAATAATACCATGGGAGGAGGGCAATGTAAATGATCAAAGAACATAACTTCATTACCTGGAGAAAATGGGGCTGTGAGAGAGGAACTGGTCTGAACATCACTAGTCTGGCCAGCTTCACTTTGGCTGAACACTCCTTCTAATTGCCTTCGTCTATGGTATCGTGTATACTCCTGTCTTAGGTTCTGAAAAATTTGTTCTGCATGGGGGAAAACAACCAACAAAACAAATGTGTGATATATCCATAAATACATTACACCACTGCTCTAAAATCTACAGTGACAGCCACAGAGCTCTAAATTGACATATAACATTATATCTGCCCAAATATATTCCGGTTGCCTTTAGTGTATAACAGGGATTTTCCCACAAAAGCAAATTATCTCGACTGCTCAGACCAAGGTTCATTTCAATGGGAGTGCCGGAGATAGCCAAGCGCTGTACTTCGGCAGTACTATTGAAATGAATGCTTGATAACCACTCGATTCAGAACAGGGGATGAAAGTCCGACCCCCACTGACCTGCATGTTATAACCTATCCTGAGAATGGGAGAGGAATGCTTGCTGCCACAAACACTTCTCACCTGATTATCAGCTGTACGGCCGTTTACACAGGGTTTTTATACCACATAAAAGATATAGCCAGCTGACCAACGAGTGTTTGCTTCTTTGGTGGCAAATAAACAGGGAAGGACACTTCTTCCCAAATTGTACTTGTATTATTGTGCCATGTAAGAGAAACAGATCTGAACTATATAGTGTATGATGTCTTTGTACTAGTGCTATAAACAATTAGAAAGCAAAAGGAAGACCTTTTAAACCACATATGATCTAACTCAAAGTTTTTAATACAAAAGAATGGAACCACATCTAGAAAATCTATTTATTTATTTTGGAAGGGGGGGAGGGGGAATATACTCCTTTTACAATTATATCAAGCAGATATAAGGAAAGCAGAATTTCCTTAGCGGTTTTCTTTGTGCCACTAGTAGTAGAGTCAAGGGCTGTTTATTCAGGTAACACCATGTCCATTGTCAGTCACTCTGAACGTGTTTGTGGAAAAAAAACAGCAATCATATGACCTAATGACTTATGAGCTAAATAAAAGTTAAAATGAATAGGGCATTTTACCTCAATTAGTTAATGGCAATTTTAGGTCACACCCCTTTTAAAAGCCACATCCCTTTTAAAAAATCCATCCCCCAATAGGCAGATTAAAATAAGGGCAAAATGGCTTGTATCCCTGGGTCCAATGGCAAGTAACTGCCAATATAACTTCACAATTAAAGGGGTACTCCCACAAACAACCATTTTTAAATTTGTAGATAATTAAAAGTTAAACATTTTTGCAAGTAATTAAAACATTTTGCAGAGTTTTAAATATTTTCTCTAAATATCTTGTGGTCACAGTCTTTTTGTCTTGATCAGTTGCCAACGGATATGACCATGAATGCAGGAACTTTCTAAGGTCAGAAAATCAGCAATGGTTTCCTTATCGTGGCCGGGATATCTTCTCATATATGTAGTATCCCTACCTGATAACACAGCTATAATAAGAAAATCATAGCTGGATTTTTGACAAGTCCCAGACCATATAAAGTTTCTGCATTTGTGGTCGTACCCATTGGCAACCAATCAAGGCAACAGACTGTCACCAATATGATTTTTAGAGGAAATCTTTAAAACTCTGCAGAATTTTTAACTACTTATAGTTGCAAAAATGTTTAACTTTTAATTATCTACAAATATAGATATGGCTATCATCATGGGAATACCCCTATAAGTGCAGCAGCATCCCCCTATACAGTTGATTACTGTTGCGAGGCAAGGGAGTCTACAGGAGGTGATTGTGTTGCAAGGTTAGTACAAATCTCAGATCTTCTGATGCTCACGTCCCTTGGACTCCGGCGCTGGTCCTCATCAGAACTCTTCTGGTCTCCTAAATGAATCAGGGATCGCTGAGGACTGAAGTCAGGAGGCCAGAAAAATCCTGAAGGATACAGGAACCAGCACCAGAGCCCAGGAAAGGCGAGTGATTCTAGATTCAGACCTGCGCTTGGGTTTCCGTTTTTTTTTGTTTTTTTTCAGGTCTGCTTGGGGACCCAACCTGCTTAAAAGCGGTTACCTGCGGACCCCATAGAGTATAATGGGGTCCGCCAGATTTCCATCTGAAAAATGCAGAGAGAAGAGTCCTGCTTGCTGTGCATTTTTCAAGCGGATTCAGGGACAGAATACCCGAATGGAAACCAAGAGCTAGTGTGAACTCAGCATAACACTTTTACTCACCACTGATGGGACTGCACAAATTATACTCTAGGGTCTCAAGAGACCCCAGAGTATAATAGCAGTTCTGGTTCTGATGTTTTTGGTCCGACTAAGCTGGTTATCATAGTATTTGAAGGCTTTTACCTTCAAACGGAAATAAGAGGCGGGCACAAAATCAAGCCAGTTATCCGGATGTACCCTCTGTTTTGGTTATTTTTCGTTAAAAGCCCATCCCAAAATTAAATAAATACAGAGAATATATCTATATATATCTCCTGATCATGTGAAACACTCTTACAAGCTTAGTCTACAATCTGTCCAAACCCTTCAGGCAACAACCACAACATTTAGCTTGCCTGCTCTCCAACGATTAAAAGATCTCCTGCTGTCTCATATCTACTATAACTCACGTAAGTTTCATGAGTTATACAGGAAATCTAAGCCTGTGTGATCATCACATGACCATGGACTGATTTTTTTTTTATCCCCTAGGAGTAAGCAAAATGAATGACAGCAAGCAGAGATCTAGAAAACAGTGAGGAATTTATGCAGAAAGTATATTGGAAAGGGGAGGGGAATCTCTCTCCTTGGGGAGAGCTTCAGTGAAGGTGTGTAGAGTTTTGAATTGCCTTTTGCCCTCTATAAGTATATTGGAAAGTCATACACTTTTTTTTTTTATACAAACAATAACATTGGTCTTAAAATGGCCAACACCTTTAATTCTCTGGCGTTGTCACAAGAAAGGAGAAAGGTTGGCGTATTAGAGAATTTTGGGCGTAGCAATTTGGAGCAACATTAGCCAGATTAATCATCTGCATAATCTGAAATGAATGAATATCTCTGCAATGGATGCACAAATTTTCATGGGGGAAAACTATTGTTGTTTAGTATGTTTCACACTGGTGACAGACTGCTTTGCCCCACCACCCACGTATTTATACTTCCGCCTAGGGTAGCACTTTTGTAGCAGAGGACGTATGCAATACATCTTTACTACTAATGCCGATATCTCAGGATCGGTTAGGGCTATGAAGATTATCTTGGACGCATTTTAAAGAAGAGAATCTCATGATAGCCCTTACATATATGGAGCAATTCGCTGGTGAAAAAGCTATTCAGCATTGAAATCCCAATGCAGATCTCAATTCCCAACAGCGTTTTTTAAAAGCAAATCGCTCGAAACTGTAAGGGCCATGATGAGCTTTGATTTATTTTAAAGAAGTTATCTTTAAAATGATACCAATTTCATCTTCAAAGCCCTAACTGATCCTGAGATATGGGGCTCTAAAGTGTCCTCCACCTCCTGCCTCAGGTAGCAATTTAGAGCTGCTGGGGTGGAAGGAGCAAAGCTGCAGACCACAGGGACGATGATAAATCATCATGCACTGTGCATAACCTGTATGTGACCCTGAAAGGGTTTACAAACAAAACACCTGTAGTCATCAAAATCTAGAATTATGACTAACACCAGTAATGAACTGCAGGAACTTCAGAGGTTGTGTGCATACTATATGAGCATTAAAGCGTCCATGTTACGCCAATCTGAAACCGGCCCTAGGTATCACATTAGTTAGGTATAGAAATAATTATTCATTAGAGTTACAATTTCTATAGGGGGATAGAAAATTATATTCTTATGTAAGCCACTGTTTAAATTTGCATGCACAAAATTGGTTGCTGCATTTCTTTAACACCTGCAAAGAAATTTTATATATAATATATATACGTGTGGTATGTATGAATTCCTCACATCTTGCAGTTTTTTTGGAAAGTACATTTTGTTTGCAGAAAGGGATTGCCTGAGCATGCACTTTAGTGGCAAATTAGAACTTGTGTAATTTTTGCCTGAAACCTCTGCTTCAAAGTTGCATGAAAGTGGTTGTATATATGAAATATTAAGTTCTGTTTTTAAATACGGTATGCTCAAAAAAAAGTTAGATTTTGGGATCAGTTTGCTATGTGCAGTATAGATTTTTAACATATTAGTGAACAGCAAAATATTGCTTGCCTTCTGTATCTGTTTTTGAGAGTACGAGCTCTTGTAGTTAATGTTTACTGTAAATATAAATTGTGAAGGTGTGTAGAGTTTGAATTGCCTTTTGCCCTCTACTTAGCATCTACATATCACAAGGCATTATGGGAAAGTAGCTGGGAGCTCATACGCCCTCTGTTGGATGTAACAGATCCTCAATTTGCTTTTGACTCACCGAGTCTTGAGACAGCAAATGGGATTTTAGCCAAGCCAGTTTCACTTATCTGCATACAGCGCTGTTTCAGGATTTTTATCCCTCATCAGTAATGCCTTGTGATATGTAGATGCTAAGTAGAGGGCAAAAGGCAATTCAAACTCTACACATCTTCACTGGTGCTCTCCTCAATGTGAGAGATTCTTGTCCCTAAGCCACTCATTGCCTCTCACAAAGCCAGCCAGTTCACTTTGCTCTGTACTGATGAGGGACAAAAATCCTGAAACAGCACTGTATGCAGATAAGTGAAATTGGCTTGGCTAAAATCCCATTTGCTGTCTCAAGACTTGGTGAGTCAAAAGCAAATTGAGGATCTGTTACATCCAACAGAGGACGTATGAGCTTCCAGCTCCTTTCCCATAATGGCTTGTGATAAATATAAATTGTGGACACCTTGATCTATCATTTTATTTGCATTTTGAGTGTGCATATACAATTTTATAGGAGTTTTAGGTGCAAATACATGTTTTAGTACATTTTTAAAAAAAATTAATTTGTGTTTGTCACAAAGTTACATGAAGGTGGACATGGCTATACATTTTATAGGACGATTTTTAACATTTCCAGCTTCAAAATCAGAGTTTTGATCCTAGTTAGTTTATGAAGATATGTGCATGCAGGTGTAGGCCTTAGTGATATGAATGAACTTTGCACTTTTTTTAGGTTTAGCACATATAACTTTGTTTGGTTTGCACTTTTAGCAACTAATATACATTTATTTTCATTTTTTTTTAAATAAAACACAGACTTTAAATCAAAACTGCATGAAGGTGCCTGTTTGTATCAAGTGGCATTTTGACAATGCTACAGGAGACTATGTTCAGAAAATATATACAGTACAGACCAAAAGTTTGGACACACCATTTCATTCCAAGAGTTTTCTGTATTTTCATGACTTGGCATCAAGAGAATGCCAAGAGTGTGCCAAGCAGTAATCAAAGCAAAAGGTGGCTACTTTGAAGAACCTAGAACCGTGATGGCGAACCTATGGCACGCGTGCCAGAGAGGGCACGCAGAGCCCTCTCAGTTGGCACGCGCACCGTCACCATATCTCACTAACGGGGAATCCAGTCCAGGATTCCCCATTAGTGAGCGATCGCTTCTTTCAGCTGTATGTGCAAATGCACATACAGCTGAAAGCTGTCAGTGTAAGCTGCGGTCCGCAGGACCGCTGTTTACACAGTACATGCTAAATGCTGTACTCTGAAAGGACCTTCTGACGTCATAAGGTCACATGACAGGGTAGGCGTGTCTTTGCTTGTAAGAAGCTCCTTCCACATGAAGAAAAGTATCACGAGCAGTGGAGGAACATGCAGAGATGTGGGGTGCAGGGTGTAGTGTGGGGAGGAGAGATGTGGGGCTCGGGGTGTAGTGTGGGGGTTAGAGATGTGGGGTGCAGTATGTAGGGTGTAGTGTGGGGGTTAGAGGTGGGGTGCAAGGTCTAGTGTGGGGGTTAGAGATGTGGGGTGCAGTATGTAGGGTGTAGTGGGGTTAGAGATGTGGGGTGCAGGGTGTAGTGTGGGGGTTAGAGATGTGGGGTGCAGTATGTAGGGTGTAGTGGGGTTAGAGATGTGGGGTGCAGGGTGTAGTGTGGGGGGTAGAGATGCGGGGTGCAGTGTGGGGGAGGAGAGATGTGGGGTGCAGTATGTAGGGTGCATGTGTAGTGTGGGGGAGAGATGTGGGGTGCAGGGTGTAGTGTGGGGGGAGATGCAGAGTGTAGTGTGGGGGATAGAGATGTGGGGGTGCAGTGTGTAGTGTGGGGGAGAGATGCAGAGTGGGCGAGATGCGGGTTATTGTGGGGTGCAGAGATGCAGGGTGTATTGTGGGGTGCAGAGATGCAGGGTGTATTGTGGGGTGCAGAGATGCAGGGTGTATTGTGGGGTGCAGAGATGCAGGGTGTAGTGTGGGATACAGGGTGTAGTGTGGGGGGGAGAGATGCAGAGTGTAGTGTGGGGGGGAGAGATGTGGGATGTAGGCTGCTTGCAAGAGGGAGGAATGGGGGTGCAGGCTGCTTGCGAGCAAGAGGGGGGATGCTGGGGAAGCAGGTTAATTTAAGGTGAAATTGCCGTGTTGGCACTTTGCAATAATTTAGTGGGCTTTGGGTTACAGTTTGGGCACTCGGTCTCTAAAAGGTTCGCCATCACTGACCTAGAATATAAGACATATTTTCAGTTGTTTCACACTTTTTTGTTAAGTATATAATTCCACATGTGTTAATTCATAGTTTTGATGCCTTCAGTGTGAATCTACAATTTTTATAGTCATGAAAATACAGAAAACTCTTGGAATGAGAAGGCGTGTCCAAACTTTTGGTCTGTACTGTAGGTATGGGGGGTTAGTATGGATTTTTTTTTTTTTTTTGGTCCATCTTAAAATTGTGAAAATTGTTCTGGCTATCAGATGAGCAAAATAGCTGGAGACTCCTGGCAGCAAAAGTGTTAAAGTGGACCTTTCACTACCTCCAGCAAGTCCATCTCTTTCCATCAAAACCATAGGCGCTGCTCCACTGATTACGGCACAGTTGGAATTTATTCTCTAGCCCCTACCGTTCCCGAGCAATCAATGCTGTTCGCTCTGGTGTCTGAGATGCTATTTAGGTTCTGTACTGACAGCTGAGCGGTGTCAGGCAGGAGCAGACAAGGGGTGCATTCTGAGCTCTGACACTGACTGGAGCTCTATCACGCCCCCCTTGCCTGATACTGCATTTCTGACACAGCTTAAATAAAATATCAGGTACAAAAAACAACTGTGCTGGAGGAAACTAGAAAGAAAATCTCAACTGCTTAACAGATGCTAATGACTTGAATTGGTGGAGGTAGTGGAGTCCTCCATTTAAAAAAAAAAAAAACACGCAACTAAAACAACAGAACTGCACTATGTGAATCCTGCCCCTAAAGGGTGCTTGTACACTATCAGGTTTTTAATAAACATCTGTTAAAAGTTTCCCTGTTCTTCAAACTAAACCTAGGAAGTGAGAAAAAAAAAAAAAAAAGCCAAAATACAATAAGGAGATCAAAACAACAGATTCCCCAAAATGGTATAAAGGGCACAACTGGATCCACAAAGTATTAAAGCTTTGTTTTTTTACTATATAAAATATGGTATTGCCATAATGGTAACAACCTGGGGAAATACAGGTAACGTCATTTTGGCTGCACAGTGAACACCGTAAAAATAAAAGCTAAGAAAATGGTACAAATGCAGTTTCTCTCTAATTCCACCTTTTATATTTTTTTTCCAGCTTCCCAATGCATTGTATGGAATATTAAATGGTACCATTACAAATTACAAGCAATTGAAAGGCAGGTAGTAAAAAAACTAAAGTCAAAATTGCTGAGGCGAGATGGATAGGATATGTTAACAGGATGGAAATTGCCACCGATTTGGGAGTACATTCCTCCCCAAAATTACAGGTAAATTATGCCCAGATTGTGCCTCCCATTGTTTGCAATGGAAAGCAGAGATCACAGCAGGATGCTAATAAAAAGAAGCATCCTGCTCAAACTAGCCAGATTCTGCGGCTTAAGACTCCCCAATGATTAGGCCCAATCATCATAAAAGCCATGATGGAATTCTGTAGTGGAAAATAAAGAGGAATCAGAGGCAATGTCCACCTCAAATTCCTCTTCATTTTTTCTGTGTGAACATGTCAAACTGAAAACCTCTGGTATACTGGTTGTCATCATATAGGTGAAGTGCATAGTAACATGTGATGGGTATTACCGCAATTAAAAACTGCATGCAGTTCTGCACATTGTGGGTTGCGCCTAATTATTGATGAGTCACATGCCTGCTCCATGTGCCTGGAGAGAAATCAACACCAGCTCAGATTCTAGCATCATTTACACCTCACCAAGCCCCCTTTTTAGGAAGGTGACAAAGGCAGCTCAAAACAAAACACTAAGTCCCATTTTCGGACAAAAAAAAACAAAACAAAAAACTGCATGTAAATGAACCAGGGATGTGGAGTCGGTAGCTAAAACAACTCAAAATCCTTCATACACAGCTAGCAGCCAGAAGCACTGAGGCTGGGTTTGGAGTCTACAGCAAAGATCCATCTAAAGCCGGGGTCCCACATGGCCTAAACACCGCAGCGGAAAAAAAACAGCGTTTTACAGTCTAGAGCAGGGATAGGCAACCTTCGGCACTACAGCTGTTGTAAAACTACAACTTGCGATGCTGTTTTTGAAACTCCCATGGAAGTGAATGGAACATGTTAGGAGTTGTAGTTTCACAACAGCTGGAGTGCCGAAGGTTGCCTACCCCTGGTCTAGAGAATCCCATCCGCACATTGTGGAAAAATAGGGGAAGTGGACACACTGCAATTTCCAAAACCGTTCCAGCTTTTAGAAATCGCAGCATGTCAATTATACCTACGGAAACTCCAGCGGTTTCCCTATCGGTATAATGGAAGAAGAAATTCTGCAGAGGAAACCTCTGCGGACTTTGTGAAAAGCGCTGCGGGAAAAACCGCAATGCATTGCTGCCACTTTTTTTGCTGCAGTCCACTGGGACCTTAGCCCAAAAATCACCATACGAAAGTCCTGCAAGCCTGACTATGGCGATTAGTTAGAGTCAATGGGAACCATAGGCATTGTTTGAGTCCTTCGTAGAATGGATCAGTTTTTCTGTTCCTCTGGTGCTCCAATGGACCAGAAGAACAGACAACTATGCAAGTGTGAATTCATACAAACTATGCATCCAATTACATTATACATTTACCTATAATTTGAAGTCATTTTATTTTGAAGCTGGAGTTAGTAACTTTTTCCCCAACTCCACACAAAACTGCTTCCAAGTCCAACTTTTCAGTCCTGACCTGAAGGTGTTAATGTACTCTCATACGGCATTAAGGGGGGGGAAAAAAAAAACCCCCACCAAATTGCACAATTTACTTCAGACTTTTTTCACTGCATGGTGAATGGTGTAAAAGCAGACACTATATTCTGTGGGTCGGTTACGATCAAAGCAATAGCAAATGTAGGCTAAGGTTTCCTCAGACTTTCTATCCCTATTATACCTATAGGGAAACAGCCAACTTTTCAGTAAGTATAATTGACATGCTGTGGTTTTCAAGACCACAACGTTTCCGCTGCAGACATTTTTCTGCAATGTGTTTATGGGAATTACTAGAATCCCATCCACTTTGCAGTAACTGTAAAACACCACAGTTTTTGCCGCAGCATTCACACACTTGGGGCCCCAGCCTTAGTTTTTGTTATCTTTTAACACAGTCGCAAAAATGTTAAACTTTGAATAATATAAAAATTTCTTTGTTGCCATATTGTGCCACTGCTAATTTTTTTTTTTTTTTTTTAGAGGGGCAAGTTGTAGTTTTTATTAACATTTTGATCATAATTTATTACATTTTTAGTGGTAAATATTTGTATTACTTTTTTTTCCTGCGACACTACTAACCCTATGGGATAAATATATTTATTTATATATTTTTTTTTTTATAGGTTAGGCATTGCCAGACTTGGGGATGCCCAACCTGTTGGGCATGTTTGTTTTCTTATTTTTTTTGTGTAATCTAGGGAAAGGAGCATATATTGTGCAATTCATTCATTTCTCTTACATGATGCTTATGGCAGTAATCAGGCCCAATATGGTGGTGCCCATACAACGCTATTTAGGCGCCTCAGTTGCAACTGATGAGGCATCTAAAAGGTATAGAGAAGGCTCAGTGCACCTCTCCATACTACCTTAGCGACACCATGATGTACAAGTACATCATTTGTTGCTAAGGAGTTAAAGGGGTTATCCAGATTCAAAAAAATATCTGCAAATACATCCACAGCAGTGCTAAATACTCACTGTTTCCTTGGCTTTATTTTACTTGAGATTCCTTGTATCACTTATTTACATGTAGTGAATCTGTGAAGAAGCAACATTTCCCATAACACATCTCCCTGCGTTTGCTGCTCCAAACGAAACATCTCTTCATCATGTGGCCTCAGATGTGGGAGTGATTTATTACTTGTGATTTCATTCACTGCATGTAAATAACAGTGATACAACGAGTCTGAAGTAAAATAAAGCCAAGGGAACAGTGAGTATTTAGCACTGCTGTTTATATATTTGCAGATAATTTTTGGAAGCTGGATAACTCCTTTAGGCTAAGGCCCCACGTTGCATCCCACAGCAAAAAAGCGCTGCGGGATCACATCGCGGTTCTTCCCGCAACGCTTTTAGACAGAAAGTATGCAGAGTTTTCCTCTGTGGACTTTCTGTTTCAATTATACCTATGGGGAAACCACTGGCGTTTCCGTAGGTATAATTGACATGCTGCGATTTCCAGAACCGGCAGTTTTGGAAAACGCCGCTTGTCCGCAGCGCGGTTTTTTCCGCAAAGTGGGCATGGGATTCACTTTGCTCTGACTGTAAAACACCGCAATTTTTTTCCGCAGCGGAAAACCGCGGGCAAATCGCAGGGTTTACACCACGTGGGGCCCCAGCCTTAATGCTTCATGCCAGTGTTTAGGGTAAAATAGTTGCAAATTGTTGTTTTGCAAGAATTTAATGCCATTCGCACTAAAAATAGTGGGAAGCGATGTTTTTGCACTGGTATCCAAAATCCATACATAAACTATGCATTCAATTATAGAATAGCAATAATTGTACAATGTCATTAAAAAAAATAATTTTTTTTTTTTTTTTTTTTTGACTTTACCCAAAACTTGCCCCAACTCCACAGCTCTGATGCGTACTTCCGATAATATGCCAAATTGTTGGGCCATCTAAAAGGCCCTTTAAGAACGTTCACAATTCCACTGATCCCCCAGACACTACATTAATACCTTTAGAAAACAGATGATATCAACATAGCTGAAAGCTTTGCAACAGTATATAACATTCCATCTTTAAAGAGGTTGTCCAGGCAAAAAAGTTATTTTCAAAAAACCCAGCGTGGTCTGGTCCTGATGCGCTGGTGTCTTCTACAAGTGAAACTCCTTGTCAGCTGTCGTTCCAGATCCCTTTCGCTGAAGCCACTGATTGGCCTCAGTGCTCACGTAAAAGCCTCAGTGGTCACACGTGGTGGGTACTTCTGCGGGAATTCAACAATGGACCAGCAGGACCGTAACAGTAGCCCGCCAAGGTAACACTGGCCACTTTAAAGCGGCCATACACCTTAGACTGTGGACAGCTGTTTAATTGATAAAAATCCCATTAGCAACTAAACTACCCAACCAGACATGTGAAAAAAAGCAGTTCATATTTAAGCCCCTTTAGTCTCCAGAAACATAGGATTATAGTGGAGAAGCTTCAATGCCATCACTTTTCCCTGGAGGCAAAGCAAACCTATACAATTGTTAATACAAAAGCTGGTTTCTACTTTTCCAGGATAACAGTGCCCCTACAAAGACAAGCAGTGGCAGCCATATACAGCAACAATTAAGGCTTCGTTCATATCTGCGTCAGTGTAAAATCGGCAGAAACCCGACAGACACCCAGCAGACCCCATTATGGTCTATGGAGTCAGCGGGTAACCGCTGTTTTAGCAAGGGGGCTCTCCATTATTTGGGTCCCATGGCGGATACAAACTACAGACAGCACGCTGCAAGTGTTCACCTAGCCTAAGCCATACTGTTTGGACTCTCTCAAATTATATTTCAGACTTCACTCATTATTGGAAACAATTCAGATTATAGAGAAACCCCTTTGCTGACAATGGTTAACCATTCCACCACATCTTTGTATCTATGACCACCAAGAGGCATCTGGATATTTCCACCCCGGTCATAGAAATCCTGGAAGGCATGTATAGAGTGATACATCTTTAGACAATACCGAGACAGACATTAGATCATACAGAGCATAGCAAGCGAGCAGAAACCTGATGGGATCAGACAGATAGATGGGGCAGACTGGATTCTAGATAAGACACTACAAAGCTGAGGACTACATACCCGGGGTAAGCCTACAGTCTCCACCCAGCTGGGGAAGAGGGGACTGCTGTCCGGGCTGACTCTCCTGTCTGAGCCCGCATCTCTGGGTGGAAGGGGTGGCCGGAGTTCCAGGGAGCGGGGTGCACCGACGACGCTTAGGAGACTGTGGGCTAAGCAAGGCCTCAAACTCCATTGAGCGTTTTAACGTCGCTCCGCAGGCCATATTCGCCCTGGAAAATCCTACTAGAATAAAGATTAAAGTATCCGAGTCCGCTATATGACCGCGGAGGGGTAAACACAGCACAGCCCAACGATCTCCTTCACCCGCTGCTTCCTCTCTGTTAACTTCACACCACAGCAATGGCGACTCCTCCCGGCAACCGGCCAACTGCCGCGATTGTGACGTCACGTGAAGGACTAGACCACTTCGCATGAGAAAGGGTGGTGTACAGAATTTCCCTCGCTGTTAGGCGCTGCGGGAGGTTTGTTTCGACAAGATTAAATATTTACGATTTCTCTGTATTTATGCTAAATTGCGCTATGGACTAACGTTATGGCATATGCCTTGAGGTAATTCCTCCCTTCGTATGAATACGTAATGGAATGCTCCAATACAAATGTTAATACTTCAGAGGCAGAGGTCAGAAGCTGGGGCGGCTTCTCACTGGGAGGATGGGAACGCTGTGTCTGAACAGTGTGACAGCTAGTCTTTCTTATCTTTCGTCTTTGATGTGTGAGGGTTACAGTCACAAGAGAACTTGAGTGTTTTACTCATGATGTTACTCATCCTGTTTCATTTACGCTCTATTATTATTTTATTTTAAAGGACAAGATAGATGTTGCTGATTTAGGTCTGAGAGTTTAGACTAACACAGAGGTTGCAGATTAGCTAATATTGTCAGTCATTAATTTACACTGCTGTCAATGTTTTCCACTAACAAAACATGGATGGTTTGATTTTTTTGTCATGTTGTTTCAATGGTATTCTGAAATCTGGTTCCACGGGGCTGTGTGATTTAATGGACATCAAATACAGCATGCCTCTTTTTATTTTTATAGATTGATGGGGCAGATTTATTAAAATGGTCTGACTACAAAACTGGTTTAGTTGATCAAGGCACAATGCTGTTTTTTATTTTTCGGGAGCAGAATACAAAATAAAAGCTGCGCTGTGATTGGTTTCTGTGGACAACTAAGCTTTAATTCTAGACCGTTTTCATAAATTTGCCCCATGTTGAATTAATATATTAAAATCAACACCTTTTAAAAACAGAACCTCTTGTGCTTCCTTCATCAATTAACCGATCTAATCCTGATATCTTCATTTTTGTCTGTGATTTTACTATTACTCTAAAGCAACATGACTGCTGTCTCAGGGTTGTATTTGACTCAGACCTCTCTCATTTGCCATGTGGGTGTCCAAACACTCAGTCTGTCCAAGTCTTGTAACCTACGGACATCATCTGTAGACTGTACTGTACTGCATAGATTGGTGTCATCTGCAAAAATAGAGACCGTGCTATTAATCCCATCTTCTATATAATTAATAAATGAGTTAAATAACATCAGACCCAGCACTGAGCCCTGGGGTACACCACTTATAACAGAATATTATTGACCACAACTCTCTGGATACGATCCTTTAACCAGTGTATAGTTGCTTAAGAGACGCTCAAATGGTTTCCCCACAATGGATGTTAAGGTCACTGGTCTGTAATTACCTAGGGAGACCTAGAGCCCTTTTTGAAAATAGACACATTTGCATTGCGCCAGTCCCTTGGCACTGTATCAGTCACCAGAGAATCCCTAAAAATTAAGAATAGGGGTACAGCAATGACTGGACTGAGTTCTTTAAAGAGGACCTTTTACAAACCCCACCAACTCCAGTTCTTAGCATCTGTTAATAGGTGCAGCTCCGCTGATTATGGCACAGTTGGATTTTTTTTTCTCTATCTGCCACAGTTCCTGAGCAATCAATGCTGTTAATTTTGATGCCTGATATGCTATTTAGGCTCTGTACTGTCAGGAGGGCAGTGTCAGACAGGGAGTGTGATTCTGTGCTCTGACAGTGGCTGCCTCTGATTGGAGATCTGAATCATGCCCCCCCTGCCTGACCCTACCCTTCTGACATTACAGAGCTTAAATAGTACATCAGGCACCAAAACTAACTGCAATTGCTCGGGAAAGATGGAGACTAGAGAGAAAATTCCAACTATGCTGGAATCAGTGGAGCTGGGCCTATTAACGGATGCTAAGAACTGGAATTGGAGGAGTGGTGAAAGGTCCTCTTTAAGTACTTGTGGGTGTAATCCATCTGGACCCGGAGCATTGCTCTCATTTAATTTGTTTAGCTTGGCTTGGGCCATTTTTATGTTTATCCAGTTTAGTATATTGGTTGATGTATTAGGGTGGGTTCACACTTGTGGGGGAGTCCGTCCACCGCGAATCCGACTGAAAGTCTCGGGAAACTGTATAGGCACTGGATAGTGAAAGGTTAGCGACGCATTGCTTAAAAACCCATTCATTTGAATGGGTTTTTAAAGCAATGCGCAGGTATGCGCTTACACCCTCTGCGCTGCAAGTCCAGTTTTTTTCGCTGGAAACAAAGTCCTGCATGTCCGACTTTGTTTCCATTGAAAAAAAAACTTGATTCACGGCGCAGAGGGTGTAAGCGCACACCCACGCATTGCTTTAAAAAACCATTCAAATGAATGGGTTTTTAAGCAATGCGTCGCTAACCTTTCGCTATCCAGTCCCTATACAGTTTCCCGAGATTTTCAACTACTCCCTGGTCTCTTGTATATACAGCGCTAAAGAACTCATTTTGTAGTTCTGCTTTTTCTTGGGTCCCAGTGGCTAACTATCCATTGCCATTATTTAGGGGACCTACATGTTTTAACCTTTGGTTTTTTTTTTGCATTTACGTATTTAAAGAATTTTTGGGGGCTAGTTTTGCTTTCCTTAGCCACCTGTTTTCAATTATGTAGTATAACTGATTTTATTTCCCTTTTACATATTTCATTATGTGCTCTATATCCTGAAATGCAGCCCTTAACCTGGGAAAAAAATTAAAACAGGGATTTTGCCCTCCCAACCTTTGTTTGTTTGTTTTTTACAATTTAGGTGGAATCTGATTAGATTATGGTCACTATTACTAAGGTTATCACCAACAGTGACATTTCCAACAACTCTCACATTATTAGAAATGATGAGAAACAGCAGAGCATTGCCTCTAGTTGGATCTTCAACAAGCCATAAAATTGTCCTGCAATAAGTTGATGATATGATTTTTTTTCCCTTTGCAGACAATACAGAACAATGACCCTAGTCAATAACCAGGTAGCTAAAATCTGCCATCAAGACCAGTGTACCCTCCCACTCAATTTCCTTACAACTGACCCTCTAACTCCTTAGTTATGTTGGGGGTCTATAAATTATACTAAATAGTATTTTTTCAGTGTTTATATCCTAATGCAATTCCACCCACAAGGATTACACCTCCTCACAATCTTCACCCACATTTGCCTCTTTCACACTCTTTCATGCCACTTCTGACATACATTCACACTCCACCTCCCTTCTAGCCCTGTCTTTGCAAAAGTGTGTAAATGCCTGAATGTTAACAGCCCAATCATGTGAGAAATCTAGCCACACCAAGTACATCAATGTGTTCCTTCAGGGCTTCAAGCTCCCCTGGTTTGCCTACAGCTTTAGCAAGTGCTCGGGTTCCAAAGCTCGTAAGGAACTAGTGCCACCCAAACTACCCACCATTTTCAAATACTGAGGCACAGTAAGACACCAAGCAGAGGCATGATGTCAGAAGACGTCAGGGCGGGTGTCCTCTATAGCAGTGGGTAGTCTGTGCTGAATAGAAAGATAGCTTCTAATCTTTTAGCGTGTGTCTGCCACCGATGCCCCCATAAGCAAAGGGATTTGCTTGGCACACTATGAGCGACGTTTTTTTTTCTTTCAAACTTGAAATCAGGAGATGGATCTCTCATATGACAGACACCATGGTGTCCGTTAAGGGGTACTTGGGGGGAAATTTTATTTTTTTCTATGAGGGGGTACTTGGTTTGAAAAGGTTGAGAAACACTGGTCTACACTATTCAGTTGTAACCAATGGATCTCCATAGCAACTGTAATAGGATATATTACAAACTTCCTTGTATTAACACTTACTATTCATTTATGCAAAGTTGTTTATAACTGGAGGTACACTTTAAAGTAATCTCCCTCTAGTTAATGCCTTATTCTTGAATCCAGAGTTTTGTATAAGGAAGGTGTTAGACCTAATGGCTGAGCCACAACCCACATTACAATAGTAATCTTGCCTAATATATGCCAGGGTATTGTATGTTTAAAAAAAAAAAAAAGCACCAGAAGATGTAGTTTTTATTTATACCATTTTGGAGAACGTTGGACATTTTGATTACTTTTTATTCAATTATACTTGATTCGGATATTCGTGGTATGCGGTTAATATTTTTACTGTTTGGGCATTTTCGGATATAGGGGTGCCTACTTTGTTTATGTTTATTTTAATTTGAAATCTGGGGAAGGAGGGGTGATTTGAATTTTTACTTTTTTTTTAATATTTTTATCTGTGGGGAAAACACTATATCTCTATTGAGGCTTGCCTGTGGCAAGACATATAGTGAAGATAGGCTTTAGAGCCTTCATAAGACTCCCAGCTGTCATGGACACATGATGGCTCCCGCAATATCGCTGTGTGGAATTCATCCTCCAGCAGAATAATAAGAACACGGTTAGAGGTACCACAGGTGATGCCAAATGAAAAGTTTAATGCACGTGATTGGAGCACTCTGATTGCAGGCATTACCACCAAGTCCACTCTGCTTCTCAACAGGCGTCATATTTAAAGACCTGATTATATCAAGATAAAATGGTACACCCAGATGTATGGGTGCTCAGGGAGGAAATCACTCCAATTCATACAAGGTATTTTTTGCACTTCAAGTAAGGTTTATTAAATCAAAGCAAGCCATATGATTTAGTCAGACACGTTTTGGTCCATCCTGGACCTTCATCAGACCATCGGATTGCCAAATTAAGAAAAGATTGGTTGCTGCCTGGCTCATTTCCTATTTTCTGCATTTAGCTATCAAGCCTTCCCAGGCCTGCCATAGTAATATATGACTAGGGCTACAATGTGACTAAAATAGTGTGACTTCTTCAAAGCTGTGATTTGGCTGTTAAGACACAGTTGCACAAGCATGTTACTTTATTTGAAATTTATGGTAAAACAATTGCATGTGACCTGCAAGCAAAATCCAACAGGTTTTTTGCAACTGTCAAAATGCAACACCATAAAGACACATAGAAGTTTTTGTTGTGTGACATATGTTGCTGTGTATCCATAGTCTATCTGCAGTATATGGTACAAGTTATCTATTGACGGCAGGTTCTTTCCCCCTAGAGGGGCTTAAAAAAATGTTAAAAATAAATGAATGAAAATAAACAACATGTTAGTTATCCCTGCGTCTGAAAATGCCTGTATTATAATATAAAAAATACTCTAATATAGTCCCATCCTCCGCCCTTTTCGGATGGAAGTTAAACTTCTCACTGATGTCCTCTTTGTACAGGGAGTCCATCTAGACCCCCTTACTTATCTGCTCAATTTGCCCAATAGACATCTAGGTAAAAAGACGTCTGATGCTTCGTTCACACCTGCGCTTGCTATCCGTCCGTCGCTAAACGTTTTATGAAAACAACGCATTCATTAAAAAAACGTACACAAACGGTTACCAAATGTATACCACAATCCATGATTTTAGACGGATTGGTAAACGGATACCTGGTGAAAAAGGTGTCCGTTTGTGTACGTTTTGCTAATCCGTTTTGAATCCGTTTTTTCCCATATATTTTTTTTTTTTTTCTTCAGTCTGCGCATGTGCAGAGAAGAATATTAAGCAAATAAAACGGATTGTAAAACGGACACAAACGGATTCCAATCCGTTTGTGTCCGTCTCCCATAGACTTTAATGTTAAAAAAAGATGGTTTGGCGACGGTCCGCGTGTATCCTTTTTTTTTTTTGCACGGACAGAAAGTCCTGCATGTCCGACTTTGTGTCCGACAAAAAAAGCGGTTTGGAGTCGGAGAGGCTGCAATCGGACACCTACGGATTGCTTTAAAAGCCCATTGAAGTGAATGGGCTTTTAAACGAAACGTTTGCAAACCGTTCCCAATCCTTTTTCTGACATTTAGAACGGATACACGACGGACGGATAGCAAGCGCAGGTGTGAACGAAGCATAAGCTGTTCTTCTTTTTGTGTACAGCAGCAAAGACCCTTATTGCCTTTCATTGGTAGAAGGTTCTCCCTTCCATGGGTTCTCAGTTAGTTGCCTGCATGAAAGATATCCGTAGCCTGGAGTTGTTAACGGCAACCCTCAATCATACTATGGATGCCTTTGATGCCATCTGGTCACATTGGGACACCTACTGTATTTTACATGGTCTCTGACACCTACCTATCTATCCATCCCTCCCTCCCTCCTTCCTTTCCCTGTGGTCCCCCCCCCTCCCTTGTCTTTCGTCGGTTGTTTGTTGTACCTTTGTTTCTCGCATTTTATTAATGCATTTTGAATTAATACATTTTGAATTGTTATGCTACAAGTTGTGGTACTTTCTCCCTTTTGTTGTTGGACAGGACAGCGGCCTGGGACACCATAGCTCCGGGGACAGGTGAGTGTATATAATTTTTTATTTTTTTTTAATTATTTTTCACCTTTCCCGGATTCCAGGAAAAAAAATGTTTTTCCTGGTCAACCTCTTTGAGTTCTGTAATATCACAAGGGCAGTGTCAGGCAGGGGGCATGATTCAGAGCTCCAATTAGAGACAGCCAGTGTCAGAGCCTGACTCTGCCCTCCTGACAGTATAGAGACTAAATAGCATATCAGGCAGCAAAAATAACAGCCTTAATTTGTGCTAGAATACTGGTCATAGCCATAGTGCTCAAATAGTGGTAGGGAAAGGAGAATTTCATTGGGCTTTTTCTAGTGATACACACTTTTGCTCCTTGCTTTCAATGGGTGACATTGGTATTTTGCAAAGTATTTTTTTATGAAATGTGATTTTTGTAGTGGGAATACTCCTTTAATGCTGTGCTTGACAGTTGGTTTAGAATGCTAATAGTCACACTGTACATTATTGTCAATCATCTCCAGTTTGGTATTGTCTGTCCCAAGGACATTGCTCCAAAAGTCTTGTGGCTTGTTCAGATATAACTTTGCAAATGTAGGCCATGCTGCCATGTTATAGTCTAGTCTTTTTCTAATTGTACTATTATGAAATTGAACATTTAACATGCTGAGGCTTGCAGAGTCTTACATGTAGCATAGTCTGAACTTTGTGTGAATTTGTTTAGGAAGATTTTCAACTACAGTGGGAAAAAAGTATTTAGTCAGCCACCAATTGTGCAAGTTCTACCACTTAAAAAGATGAGAGAGGCCTGTAATTGACATCATAGGTAGACCTCAACTATGAGAGACAAAATGAGAAAACAAATCCAGAAAATCACATTGTCTGATTTTTTAAGAATTTATTAGCAAATTATGGTGGAAAATAAGTATTTGGTCAATAACAAAAGTTCATCTCAATACTTTGTTATATATCCTTTGTTGGCAATGACAGAGGTCAATCGTTTTCTGTAAGTCTTCACAAGGTTGGCACACACTGTTGCTGGTATGTTGGCCCATTCCGCCATGCAGATCTCCTCTAGAGCAGTGATGTTTTGGGGCTGTCGCTGGGCAACACTGACTTTCAACTCCCTCCAAAGGTTTTCTATGGGGTTGAAATCTGGAGACTAGCTAGGCCACTCCAGGACCTTAAAATGCTTCTTACGAAGCCACTGCTTCGTTGCCCTGGCGGTGTGCTTGGGATCATTGTCATGCTGAAAGACCCAGCTACGTTTCATCTTCAATGCCCTTACTGATGGAAGGAGGTTTGCACTCAAAATCTCACGATATATGGCCCCATTCATTCTTTGCAGAGAAACAGCCCCAAAGCATGATGTTGCCACCCCCATGCTTCATAGTAGGTATGGTGTTCTTTGGATGCAACTCAGCATTCATTCTCCTCCAAACACGACGTGTTGTGTTTCTACTAAACAGTTCTACTTTGGTTTCATCTGACCATATGACATTCTCCCAGTACTCTTCTGGAATATCCAAATGCTCTCTAGCAAACTTCAGATGGGCCCGGATATGTACTGGCTTAAGCAGGGGGACACGTCTGGCACTGCAGGATCTGAGTCCCTGGTGGCATAGTGTGTTACTGATGGTAGCCTTTGTTACGTTAGTCCCAGTTTTCTGCAGGTCATTCACTAGGTTCCCCCGTGTGGTTCTGGGATTTTTGCTCACTGTTCTTGTGATCATTTTGACCCCACGGGGTGAGACCTTGTGTGGAGCCCCTAATCGAGGGAGATTATCAGTGGTGTTGCATGTCTTCCATTTTCTAATTATTGCTCCCAGAGTTGATTTCTTCACACCAAACTGCTTGCCTATTGCAGATTTAGTCTTCCCAGCCTGGTGCAGGTCTACAATTTTGTTTCTGGTGTCCTTCTACAGCTCTTTGATCTTCACCATAGTGGAGTTTGGAGTGTGACTGAGGTTGTGGATAGGTGTCTTTTATACTGAGAACAATTTCAAATAGGTGCCATTACTACAGGTAATGAGTGGAGGACAGAGGAGCCTTTTAAAGAAGAAGTTACAGGTCTGTGAGAGCCAGAAATCTTGCTTGTTTGTAGGTCACCAAATACTTATTTTCTACCATAATTTGCAAATAAATTCAGATAAATGCAAATAAATCAGACAGTGTGATTTTCTAGATACAGTATGTTTTCTCATTTTGTCTCTCATAGTTGAGGTCTACCTATGATGTCAATTACAGGCCTCTCTCATCTTTTTAAGTAGGAGAACTTGCACAATTGGTGGCTGACTAAATACTTTTTTTCCCCACTGTATATTCAATTTGAGAATAACCTCTCACTCTAGAATGATGGTTTTCACATTTATTAGATATGACTTTATAATCCTTCCTGGATTGATGGACAGAACCAATTGTTTCTTTAAGGCTATTGCTGGTGTCTTTCCTCCTTAGAATTTTGTTCACATGTCTGAATGTTCCATACCAGCAAACTGCCAAAATTTCTTATAGTGGTCACACTTGCTGATTAATCAAGGGCATTTGTGTAGTAGCATTTGATTGCTACTGCACCCACCCACTTAATTCCTATGAAAGCACTCAGGACATACTTAATTTTCTCACACTGCAGGCCTATTTTTTGTTAACCAAATAATGGCACTGTATAATTTATCATGTGTTGTTGTTTATCTGAGCTTGTATTTACCTAATATTTTACCTAAAAGGCCTTTTAAGAATCAGATGATCTTTTTACATCCTGATACGTGAAACTTCAAAGATAGTGTATTTTGTTTTTCTCATGACTATATACCGTATAGAGCCAGAATCCTTGGATCAGGGCTACTTGCTGATCTTTTTTCCATCCATATTTTTAGACTGGGCGTTTTCAGACAAAAGGATACCTACTGTGTATGTATTTCATACATGGTAGGTATCCTTGTAATCTTGAACCCCAGCAAAATGGTGGCGCCATCAGCAAAAAGGAGCATCGATCAGCTGTGCTTGAGGCGCCGGAAACCTTAATACCCATGATCAATGTGGGCACTGAACAGGGGCATTAGCACTGGGTCTGCTGTATGATACCCGACATCCGCTGTACTATTACAATGGATGTCAGGAAGGGGTTAAAGAAATTATTCAGAAGAATGGGAGAATCCTAAGAAGAGATCACAGGCATTAACCTAACAATCCCCCCCAACCCCACCCCAGCGCCTTGGTCAAAATATATAAAATTTGGTATCCCCGGAATCATAACAAAACATAGAATACAGGTGACGCATTTTGGCTGCAGAGTGAACACCATAAAAAAACAAAGCCCGTAAGAAAGTCTCACAAATGCGCTTTTTCTCCAATTCCCTCTCATTATGAATTTTTTTCCAGCTTCCCAGTACATTGTGCAGAATAACAAATCGTACCATTATGAAGAACAATTAACAAACATTAAGCCCTAATACTGCTCTGAGAACGGAAAAATTTAAAAAAAATTAAAATTAAAAAGCGGAAAAATGTCACCAGCAGGAAGGGGATAACCTGAATAATAAAAGTTGTTTTAGGGGAATTATTGCTTTTTCATATGTTCTGAAAGGATGTACCTGTACATGGGGTAAGCAACAGCACAATAGAGAAGGCATGGACTGTTTATTACCGTCCCTACTTTCCCAAATTACTGTAACAGAGAGGGAAAACTATTTTAAAAAGCTTTTTATTAGCACAAAAAAAAAAAAAAAAGTGAAACCTATGAAAAACAGATACGTTTCACCTCCTTTTGTGTATATATATATATATATATATATATATATATATATATATATATACACACACACACACATACACACATATATACACACACAGACACAAACTAAAAACATAAAAATAAAAATTTTTGAAAAAATTACTTAAATAACCCGAACAAAAAAATGTCATAGTCCTCAAAACTGCATGTACAAAAAAAAAAAAAAAATGAAAATGTGTCCTCAACCTAGCCCAGGCATGCTATCCTCTGTTACACTTGAGAAAGGGGAGCAATCCCTGAAACGTGTAGTCTGTGTGGATTGAATAAAGCCGTTTTGAACATTATACATCTGGACGAGCGCAGTTCCTCTACTTTTACCATAATCTGGTCTGGATTGGGATTTGGACCTTTACCTCTACATTCTTTGACACCCTTGGGTGGCCATTGGTTCCTGCTGCTCCAACTGTTCTAGAGACAAGATACCCTGGTATACATGTGCATTATGGTAGTTGTGACCTAGTTCACAACTTAACAAGGTGAGAGTTTTACCATTTTTACTTCACCAAATTACCCTCACTGTCAAACAGTATTACACCATGCATTGCTCGGAGTTGTATATATGTTTAATTCCAGTTACAGACCATTTGGTCAGGATGATAACTCCGTCCTTGTCCCCAGTGACATATATTCTCTTTTCTTTCTCTCTCTGCAAGTGGAATAGGTGGTTTCCCTATAGGTATAATGGAAGCAGAAAGTCCGCAGAGGAAACCTTTGCAGACTTAATGTGAAAAGTGCTGTGGGAAAAACCGCTATGCGTTTTCTCACAGTGCTTTTTTTTCTGTGGCCCGCTACGTTGGGCCTTATCCAAAAGGGGTTGACCTGGCAAAAATTACATATTTTAACCCCTTAAGGACACAGCCCAAAAGTTAAAGACCAGGCCTCGTTTTTCAAAACTGACATGTGTCACTTTATATGGCAATAGCTTTGAGACGCTTTAACTTACACAAGTGATTTTGAGAATGTTGTTTTGTGACACATTGTACTTCATGTTAGTGGTAAACACTAATCAATATTTTTGTATTTATTTATAAAAAAAATATGAAATTTGATGGAAATTTGGAAGGGAAAAAAAAAAAAAAATTGCAATTTTCAAATGTAAAATGCTCTGCTTTTCAGACAGATAGTCATGCCACCCCAATACATTAATAAATATTATCTACCATATCTCTGCTTTATATTGGCATCATCTTTTAATCGGATTTTAATTTATTTTGGACATTATAAAGCTTACAAGATTAACAGCGATTTTCCAGATTTACAAGAAAATTTCCAAAACTAATTTTTTAGAGACCACTTCCGTTCTGAAAGGGATTATAAAGGCCTATATATTAGAAACCCCAATAAATCACCCCATTTTCAAAACAGCATTTGGGAAGTTTGTTAACCCTTTAAGCATTTCACAAGAATTAAAAAGATATCGAGGTGAAATTTACAAATTTAATTTTTTTTCTACTAATCCCTTCATTTAGCCCTAAAATTAACACATTCACAAAGGGTTAAAGGAGAAAAAACATCTCACCATTTATTATGCAATTTCTACAGAGCACAGAAATACCCCACATGTGGGTGTAAACTGATGTTTGGGCACACAGCAGCGCACGAAAGGGAAGGAGCGACACTGGACGTTTGAAAAGCAGATTTTGCTGGAATAGTTTTCAGGTGCCATGTCTCATTTGCAAAGCCCCTAGAGTACCAAAACAATGGAAACCCCCAAAAGTGATCCCATTTTAGAAACTACACTCCTCACAGAATTTTGACCCCACAGCTGTTTCACAGATTTTACTAACATTGGGATGTATAAATGAAAAATTACTAAAACGTCACTTTATCCCCAAAGTTTTCATTTTCGCAAGGGCAGAGCCCTCAAAGTACCAATACAGTGGAAACCCCCTAAAAGTGACCCCATTTTGGAAACTACACCCCTCACAGAACATGTCAAGGGGTATTAGTGAGTATTTTGACCCTGATTTTATTAACATTGGGATGTAAAAATAAAAAATTACTCTTTTTTCCAATAAACCATCCATTTAGCACCATATTTTTAATTTTTGCAAGTGGTTAAAGAAGAAAAACACAACACAGTTTGTTACATAATTTCTTCTGAACACAGAAATGCCTCATATGTGGTTGTAATCTGCTGTATGGAAAAATAAGTGTGGTTAGTCAGTAACCACTGATAGGGTATATTAAAACTTGTAAACTTTATTGATACCAAAGTTAAAAAGATGTGTGTTGGATACAACTCTCCATATCAAATTATATATAAAAACTTCTCTATAACGGCGAGTTCGCACCATTGTCACATTGTGGCCATATTATTCATAAGACTAGAGAACCCCGATGTAGTGACATATATTATAAGAGAGAGTCCCAGAATATAAAATGGCTCACAATCAATAGACTATGCTCCCCAAACACAAAAGTACTGGTGTCACTAATTCCTCACAGGATCAAAAGAACCAAAGAGTCCTAGTCAATTTTTTCTTTGTTTAAAAAGTGGTGCTGCTCAGAGTGTCAATTTGTCAAGTAGTCACTCCACCCATAGGCACACCAGATTTTAAATGGGGAACAGAGCACAAGAGCGCCTATAAACTGACCTCACTGCTCTAATATCACCAGAGCTAAATAGAGGTCCCATATGACTGTTTCAGGCAACCTCATAGAAAGAGATTATCCCTAACTCAGCTACTATGTACAGCTAGCTAATGCATTTCTCAGCTGCTAATAATCCGCAGCTATTCATCAGAGGTGTTTGAACATGAATGTTTGAAGAACTATAGTTTTCCCCGCTCCCCCCTCGGCACTGATGCTCAGCCGCGGGTAAGAGCGAAGATCGCCAGCCTTTTAAAGTGCAGGAACCACTCCCTGTCATGAATATCAACCAATCGGTGGACAGTCTACACACCCAAACTCCAAAAGGCCGGACCTACACCAAGTTAAGTATAATGCGCATGCGCGAACAGCAGACAATCGCGCTACGATCACTAGTGACATCATCAAACCACGCCTCCCTATAACCAATGTAAACAGACCGCGCTGCCAAAATTTTACTGGGACATTTCTACAGGATTGTAATCAGCAGGAAAAGACACACTAGGTAAGGGTGGGTTCACACCTGCGCTTGGTGTCCGTCCGTTGCCAATCCAATGAAAATCTCGGAGAACTGGATTGGCGTCGGATACAGACCGGTCAGCGGCGCATTGGTTAAAAACCCATTCATTTGAATGGGTTTTTAAAGCAGTGCTTGTGGTGTGCGCTTACACCCTCTGCGCTGTGAATCCTTTTTTTTTCGTCGGAAACAAAGTCGGACATGCAGGACTTCGTGTCCGACGAAAAAAAAAAGGATTTGCAGCGCAGAGGAAGTAAGCGCACACCCGCGCACTGCTTTAAAAACCCATTCAAATGAATGGATTTTTAACCAATGGGCCGCTGACCGGTCTGTATCCGATGCCAATCCAGTTCGCCGAGATTTTCACTGGATTGGCAACGGACGGACAGCAAGCGCAGGTGTGAACGAAGCATACAGTCATATGAAAAAGTTTGGGCACCCCTATTAATCTTAATCATTTTTAGTTCTAAATATTTGGGTGTTTGCAACGCCTTTCCATTTGATATATCTATAACTGATGGACACAGTAATATTTCAGGATTGAAATGAGGTTTATTGTACTAACAGAAAATGTGCAATATGCATTAAACCAAAATTTGACCGGTGCAAAAATTTGGGTACCCTTATCATTTTATTGATTTGAATACGCCTAACTACTTTTTACTGACTTACTGAAGCACAAAATTGGTTTTGTAACCTCACTGAGCTTTGAACTTCATAGCCAGGTGTATCCAATCATGAGAAAAGGTATTTAAGGTGGCCAATTGCAAGTTGTTCTCCTATTTGAATCTCCTCTGAAGAGTGGCATCATGGGCTCCTCAAAACAACTCTCAAATGATCTGAAAACAAAGATTGTTCAACATAGTTGTTCAGGGGAAGGATACAAAAAGTTGTCTCAGAGATTTAACCTGTCAGTTTCTACTGTGAGGAACATAGTAAGGAAATGGAAGACCACAGGGACAGTTCTTGTTAAGCCCAGAAGTGGCAGGCCAAGAAAAATATCAGAAAGGCAGAGAAGAAGAATGGTGAGAACAGTCAAGGACAATCCACAGACCACCTCCAAAGAGCTGCAGCATCATCTTGCTGCAGATGGTGTCACTGTGCATCGGTCAACAATACAGCACACTTTGCACAAGGAGAAGCTGTATGGGAGAGTGATACGAAAGAAGCCGTTTCTGAAAGCACGCCACAAACAGAGTCGCCTGAGGTATGCAAAAGCACATTTGGACAAGCCAGCTTCATTTTGGAAGAAGGTCCTTTGGACTGATGAAACAAAGATTGAGTTGTTTGGTCATACAAAAAGGCGTTATGCATGGCGTCAAAAAAACACAGCATTCCAAGAAAAACACTTGCTACCCACTGTAAAATTTGGTGGAGGTTCCATCATGCTTTGGGGCTGTGTGGCCAATGCCAGCACCGGGAATCTTGTTAAAGTTGAGAGTCGCATGGATTCAACTCAGTATCAGCAGATTCTTGAGAATAATGTACAAGAATCAGTGACGAATTTGAAGTTACGCCGGGGATGGATATTTCAGCAAGACAATGATCCAAAACACAGCTCCAAATCTACTCAGGCATTCATGCAGAGGAACAATTACAATGTTCTGGAATGGCCATCCCAGTCCCCAGACCTGAATATCATTGAACATCTGTGGGATAATTTGTAGCGGGCTGTCCATGCTCGGCGACCATCAAACTTAACTGAACTGGAATTGTTTTGTAAAGAGGAATGGTCAAAAATACCTTCATCCAGGATCCAGGAACTGATTAAAAGCTACAGGAAGCGACTAGAGGCTGTTATTTTTGCAAAAGGAGGATCTACTAAATATTAATGTCACTTTTCTGTTGAGGTGCCCATACTTTTGCACCGGTCAAATTTTGGTTTAATGCATATTGCACATTTTCTGTTAGTACAATAAACCTCCTTTCAATCCTGAAATATTACTGTGTCCATCAGTTATTAGATATATCAAATTGAAATGGCTGTTGCAAACACCCAAATATTTAGAACTAAAAATGATTAAGATTAATAGGGGTGCCCAAACTTTTTCATATGACTGTAAGTACACATAGGAGGCATACATTGGGTAGACACATATATTATAATGAGTTGAAACAAATCTAACCCAATATGACAGATCTAACCTAATGTATAGAATGCAGGTCTACATGAGCTCAAATTTTAAAAAAAAAAGTATAGTGTCAGGATGGCACAATGATCCGTCATAACTATAACGATAAATATCGCTATCACTATGTAAATGTCTATTGATGTCACTCACAGAATAAAAATTGTTGTCAGAAAGGGAGATACAGTCAATACAATACAAACAATGAGATTCTGGCTAATCCCATCCACATATTGCAGAAAAAAATCTGCTGCGGAAAAGTTTTTTTTTGCGTTTTTGAAAATCAACAGCATGTCAATTATACCTACTGAAATACTGCTGTATAAGTATAATAGGGGCAGAGAGTCTGCAGAAGTAAACTCTGTGGACTTTCTGTGAAAAATGCTCCAGAAAAAGCCTTGATGCATCTCTGCTGCGTCTTTTTTCCACAGTGTTTTTTTTGCTGCGGCTCGCTATGTGGAGCCTTAGCCTAAAGACCAGGCTTGATTTTTTGAAAACAAACTTGATATGGTAATAACTCTGGAACACTTTTACTGACCAAAGTGATTTTGAGACAGTTTTTCATGACACAATGTACTTCATGGTAATGGTAAACTTAGGTTGCTATTTAGAAAAATTACCAATTTTCAAAATGTGAAATGCTCTGCTTTTCAGACAGTCATACCACCCAAATACATTAATAAATATTATCTACCATATCTCTACTTTACAGTATATTAGCACCATCTTTTATTCGTCCTTGAATTTATTTAGGATGTTAGAAGGCTTAAAAGTCTTAGGCTGAGGCCCCACGTTGCGGAAATGCAGCTTTTTATGTTGCAGATTTTGTTGCGGTTTTTTGAGCCAAAGCCAAGAATGTCTACGAAAGGAATGGGAACCATATAGGAAGTTATTATACGTATACCTTCTGCTCATTCCACTCCTGGCTTTGGCTCAAAAAACCGCAATAAAATCTGCAACAAAAAAAGCTGCGTTTTCGCAACGTGGGGCTTTAACCTAAAAGCAATTTTACAAGAAACTTTTTTTTTTTTTTTTAGGGACTATCAAAATAAGTTAATTTAGCCCTAAAACATACACGTTCACAAGGGGTTAAAGGGTAAAATGCATCCCACAGTTTGTTATCCAATTTTTTTCCCAAACAAGGAAATACACCACAGGTGGATGTAAACTGGTATTTGGGCACATGGTAGCGCACTAAGAGGAAAGAGCGCCACTTGCTGGATTCATTTTAAGAGCAGAACTTGCTGGATTCATTTTCAGGTGTCATGTCTAAGGCCTGGTTCACATCTGCGTTAGGGTTTCCATTCGGGGAGTCCACTTGGGGGCCCCCCCGAATGGAAACCTATACGCATAAAAAAGCGATTTACCTGGGAAACCCGCGGACCCCATACACTATAATGGGGTCCGTGTGGTTTCCGCTCAGTTTCCGCATGAAGCAAGCAGAGAGGAAAGTGCTGGACTCCCTGAACGGAAACCCGAACGCAGATGTGAACCGTGCCTCATTTGCAGAGCCCCTAAAGTTTCAGTATAATGGAAACCCCCCTCCCAAAATCCCAAATTGCTGAATGGGTACATGGCAGGGCTTGGACCAAAAAGAGTGTTATTTGGCAGAAGTTGCTGAAATATTTTTCTGCTGCCATGTCTCATTTGCAAAAGGCCATAGCATAACAGTACAGTGGAAAAGTGCATGCATTTTTCGTTGCAGTTTTGATGCAATTATAGCTGCATCACAACTGCACCATGTGAATGCATCCTCAAAGCTACACCATCCTATACTTTCCACCCAGCACATACAAAAATTCACCTTTAATTATCACTAAGCTCCCTTAGTGGCCCCACATAGTATCATGCTCTCCAGTGGCCCACCACACAGTACATGCTCCCTAGTGGCCCCCAGACACCTAATAATGCTCCCCAGTGGCCTCCAGGCAAATAGTAATGTTCTCCAGTAGCCCTCAGACAAGTATTAATGAGACCCTCAATTTATGTATCATTCTTTATTCGTATCAGTCACATATCTGTAGGAATGTAGAGCTGTGTTTACATTGGTGGTTAATTCGCTCCAGTGGTTTTATGTGCATACCATCGTCAGTGTGATATCCCAGATGTCCAAAAGGGGGGTGAAGGGTGGAGCTGGGGAGGGTCTCACACTGAGGTAGAGAGAGGTCTTTTGTCTGCGTGTGGAGCCTGAAAGAGACACAGCTAAGAGACTTAGGTCTGGTATTCCTCTATACTTTATTTCCATTTTTGTTTTATGTGCTGTATCATCGCTCTTTTGCTCGTATGTTTATGCTTGATCATATTAATATTGTATATTTCTGTATATGCTATTAATTAGTACCGACCCACTTGGGTTATTAAATATATAAAAATTTATAAAGCTCGTTTCATTCTATCCTACGAACTCTGTCCGCTCATGGGTTGTGAGTGGAAGGTTTAGAAGGGTGATCGCAGGTACGCCAAGAGGCTTGGCACGGCGATATTCTTCACAGTGGTGGCAGCGTTGTGGGATCTTAGGATAACAATGTGTGGGTGTGGTATCACTCAGACACTGAGGATTGTGGCAATTCTATGGAACGAGCTCGGTATGAGATAAAGCTTAAAATACGGTGAAAGTTTGGTATAGTACTGTTCCCTCCCTTCTTTTTTCTGTCCTATCTTTTATTTGGCAACGACTTCTAGTGAATGCCTTGCACTCTAAGAAGTGGAGCCAGGGGACGTTAGCAACAGACTGATACAAACGCTGAGCAGATGGTTGATATGGAAGGTGTTGCAGCTGGGCAGGATGAGGAGCAAAGTCCTGAGAGGCTGGCACAAGAAAACATCACCATGCCAGACGGTTCAGCAGGTGCCCGGACCCCAGAGGTAACTGTGCCTGGAGGGACCAGTAGCCCCAGTTCTGTGGGGGTAACGGACTTATACTTGCAAATAGCCTTACAGCAGATAGACGCCAGTGACTCTAGCACCCATCTGCAGGTGATTCTCCAGTACCGAGAAGCTGCAGAGCACCAGGCGGAGAGAGAGGCCGCTGCTGCAGAGCGCCGGGCGGAGAGAGAGGCCGCTGCTGCAGAGCGTCGGGCTGAGAGAGAGGCCGCTACCGCTGCTGCAGAGCGTCGGGCTGAGAGAGAGGCTGAGCGAGAGGCCCGTGAACGCCAGGCGGAGAGGGAGCATCAGCTTGAGCTAAAAAAGCTGGAACTTCCCCGGCAGGTGCAACCTTCTCCTGCACAAACTCCAGGAGCCCAAGCACTAAACATCCGATCTGAGGACTTTCCAATCTTGGAAGATAACGGGGATTTGGACTCGTTCTTGTGGGGATTTGAGAGGGCGTGTAAGCAGCATCATATTCCCCAGGCAGAATGGGCCCGTTACCTGTCTCCCCGGCTGAAGGGAAAAGGCCTGGATGTTTCTACGAGCTTACCAGAGGACGCAGACTATGAGACCCTCAAAGCGGCGCTGATCCGGAGATACCGGCTCACGCCGGAGGTGTACCGCAAAAAGTTCCGGAATATACAGCGGGGTCCCACAGAGAGCTATGCGGATGTTCTGCACCACTTACAGGCCACATTCTGGCAGTGGATCAAAGGACTTACTGTCACCACTTTTGAGGGACTTGGGGATCTTATGATAAAGGAACAATTTCTCCAGGTGTGCCCTCTGGAGGTCCGCCAGTTCGTGTGTGATTGGAAACCCAAGACAGCAGACCAGGCTGCAGAGATTGCTGATGACTATGTGTCCACCAGGGAGCAAGGGACCAAGAGAGGAGCCACTCACCCATGCAGTTCACTGTGAATCAATGAATGATTGCAATGTCAATGTAATTGCTAATTCTTGCCTTGCAGATTTCCAGGGTAGCTCTTCTGAGATGCTGGGGGCAACCCCAACTGATGATAATGTGCCAGGTGGTCAGGTAGGCCACGGGGATCTCAGGGCCGATCCGGATGAGGAACGGACTGCTGGTGTTGCGGTGGGAACCCGCAGCCAGAGTGCTAGAGGGGTGGAAGGCGCTCCGACCCCTGAGCCGTTCCCTCTGTCACCCGGAGATGGCACTGAGACCGCCATGACTAGCCTCCCCACACTGGAGCCGGAGGAGTCCGGCGGGTATGTGACATGCACATCTCTTCTGTCTGGTTCCAGTCAGGAGTTCAGGGACGCTGTCCAAGCTGACCGCAGTCTGGACGCATTGAAGGGGCGTACTGCTCAACCTCCCTTGGAGTCGGACAAGGACCACGTGTACTGGGAGCAAGGGAGGTTGTACCGGGAAACGATCCCCACAAAGGGAAAAGAAAGTCGGCTCAGGGAGAAACATTTGGTGGTACCCCAACCCTATCAGGTGGAGCTGTTGCGGATTGCTCATGATATTCCACTGGCAGGCCACCTGGGGATCGCTAAGACCAAGGCTCGCCTCAGCCACTTATTCTACTGGCCTAAAATGGGGACAGATGTAGCTAAATACTGCCGTTAATGTGACACTTGTCAGAGGATGGGTAAGGCGGGCAAGGCTCAAAAGCCCCAATGATACCTATGCCCATCATAACCGAACCTTTCCAGCGGGTGGCTGTGGATCTCATTGGACCCCTGTCCATTCCCAGTCCCACCGGGAAACGTTTCATATTAACGGTAGTAGACTACGCTACTAGGTACCTGGAAGCTGTCGCTCTGTCTTCCACCCGGGCTGATGTAGTGGCCAAGGCTCTGGTAGGCATCTTCTCCCGTGTTGGATTTCCCAGAGAGATGCTCACAGACCAAGGTACCCAGTTCATGTCTGCCTTGATGCAAGGCCTGTGTAAGGTAACAGAGGTGCAACATCTGGTGTCCAGCCCGTATCACCCACAGACCAATGGCCTGTGTGAACGGTTCAATGGCACCCTGAAGCAGATGCTCAGGATGTTAGTCGAGTCCCAAGGGCACGACTGGGAGCCTTATCTCCCGCACCTGCTGTTCGCTTACCGGGAGGTGCCTCAAGCCTCAACGGGGTTCTCCCCCTTTGAGCTCTTGTACAGGAGACGTGTACGTGGGCCCCTAACTCTTGTGAAAGAGTCCTGGGAAGGAGAAACGGCCATCCAAGGTGTGCCAGTCGTGGAGTATGTCCTGCGATTCCGTGACCAAATGCAGGCTATGGCGCAGCTGGTGCATGATAACATGGTCCACGCTCAGGCCGACCAGAAGCGCTGTATGATCAGAATGCCCGTGAGAGAACATACCAGCCGGGGCAGAAAGTATGGGTCCTAGTCCCTGAGCCCCAGGACAAGCTTCAGGCGAAATGGACCGGTCCATACGTCGTGCACCAGCAGGTCAACAGCGTCAGCTACCTGGTCCCTGTTGATTCAGGGCGGAACAGGCATAAGGTCTTCCATGTCAACATGATGAAGGATCATCATGACCGGGAAGCTAGTGCCTTTCCAGTATGCAGTCTGCTAGAGGAGGGGGAAGAAGAAGGCCTTGTTGATTTGCTTGCTCATTTTCAGGAGGATGGGTCCAACAAGAAGGCACAGGGGAACCCCCTTCTGGCTGAGGCCCAGCTGTCCCAGCTGGATGAAGTTGTGCACTCCCTACCTGGTCTGTTCTCCGTGAAGCCCGGGAGGACTGACCAGGCCATTCACCATGTGGATACCGGGAATCATGCCCCTATCCGGCGATCGCCATATCGCGTCTCCTCGGAGGTACAGGTCCAGATGCGCAAGGAGATTGATGAGATGCTGGACCTGGGGGTGATTCAGCCCTCTCACAGTGCATGGGCTTCACCTGTGGTTCTTGTGCCCAAAAAGGACTGGACCACCCAGTTCTGTGTAGACTACAGGGAACTTAATGCGGTTACAGTCGACGATGCGTACCCCATGCCGCGCATCGACGACCTGCTTGACCGGTTAGGTAAGGCCCGGTACCTGTCCATCATGGACTTGAGTTGGGGATACTGGCAGATCCCCGTCCCCTCAGGCACAGGAGCGATCGGCCTTTATCACCCCTTTCGGACTGTACGAGTCCACTGTCATGCCATTCGGCATGAAGAATGCCCCTGCCACTTTCCAGTGGATGGTCAACTCTCTGCTGACGGGATGCGAAGGGTTTGCCACTGCATACCTGGATGACATTGCCGTCTTCAGCTCCACTTGGGAGGAACACCTACAGCACCTGGCGCAGGTGCTGAGGTGGATCCACAGTGCGGGCTTAACCATCAAACCGGAAAAGTGTCAGCTGGGCATGCGCGAGGTCCAATACCTGGGACACCGGGTAGGTGGGGGAACCCTGAAACCAGAACCTGAAAAGCTGGATGTAATCACGTCCTGGCCAACCCCCCGGACCAAGCGACAGGTGATGTCTTTCCTAGGGACGGCAGGGTACTATAGGAAGTTCGTACCGAACTATAGTGCTCTGGCTGCCCCCTTGACGGACCTCACCAAGAAGAAGTTGCCGCAAACTGTCCAGTGGACGGATGCTTGCGAGCGCTCCTTCCAGGCCCTGAAAGTGGCCCTGGCGAACGCACCTGTACTTCAGGCGTACGATGAGACACGTCCGCTTGTGCTACAGACAGACGCCAGCACCTACGGACTCGGTGCCGTACTGAGCCAGCTTGACTCAGCAGGGCAAGAGCACCCGGTGCAGTACCTCAGCCGAAAGCTACTGCCGCGGGAGGTGGCCTACGCCACAGTGGAGAAGGAATGCCTAGCAATTGTTTGGGCCTTGCAGAATCTGCAGCCTTACTTGTATGGGCGCCACTTCACCGTGGTGATGGATCACAACCCTCTGATCTGGATCAAACGTGTTGCAGGTCAGAATGGACGGTTGTTACGTTGGAGCCTGGTGCTGCAGCAATACAACTATGACATCCGGCACAAGCCTGGCCAGGCCCATGGCAATGCCGATGGCCTGTCCCGGCGGGGTGAGGCTGCGGAGGTGCGGGTGGAAGAGGAACGGAGGCTCCTCCTTCCTCCCAACACGCTCTAAAAAGGGGAGGTGTGATGATGAGACCCTTAATTTATGTATCATTCTTTATTCGTATCAGTCACATATCTGTAGGAATGTAGAGCTGTGTTTACATTGGTGGTCAATTCGCTCCAGTGGTTTTATGTGCATATCATAGTCAGTGTGATAGCCCAGATTCCAAAAGGGGGGTGAAGGGTGGAGCTAGGGAGGGTCTCACACTGAGGTAGAGAGAGGTCTTTTGTCTGTGTGTGGAGCCTGAAAGAGACACAGCTAAGAGACTTAGGTCTGGTATTCCTCTATACTTTATTTCCATTTTTGTTTTATGTGCTGTATCATCGCTCTTTTGCTCGTATGTTTATGCTGGATCATATTAATATTGTATATTTCTGTATATGCTATTAATTAGTACCGACCCACTTGGGTTATTAAATATATAAAAATTTATAAAGCTCGTTTCATTCTATCCTACGAACTCTGTCCGCTCACGGGTTGTGAGTGGAAGGTTTAGAAGGGTGATCGCAGGTATGCCAAGAGGCTTGGCACGGCGATATTCTTCACACTCCTCCTCTACAGAGGATGCCAATGTAGTTAAAAGGAGGCATGCGGTCATTTCCCCACTGGATTGGCACAGCACCCCAGTTGGGATTCACTGGGTTAAAAGTAAGTAAAATTAAAATTTACATTTTTAAAGAAATATGCTATTTCAGTGCCCTATATGTTGTGCCCACTTTGTCTCATCAGAGAAACGCACTCAAAAACGTTTAAGCGGATCATCCCAGGTACAAAAAGGCTGTGTCTGTGGGCATGAACTGCCATTTGGACTCAAAGCCATTCTTTTTAGGTTTTGGAGTATAGATTTCGAGGGACTGGTAAAATCTGGTAAACCGGTTATCCTGGGTAGAACAGCTTTTGGAGCATTAGTCTCTGACACAAGATGGGCATAACATATTGCACACTAAAATAAAATATTTCTGGAAAAATTGCTATTTTCACTTATAACCATCAGCTGCATATTCATTTCTGTAAAATAAATAATGCAACACTTGGGTGGTAAACATATTCACTAGACACCTGGATAAATTCCTTGAGAGATGCAGCTTCCAAAATGGGGTCATGTGTCAGGAGATTTAACTTAGAGGACCTTTCATGTCCTCATGTATATGCTGTTTTAGATACTGCTAGAAAGCTGACAGCGCGCTGAAAGTCGGCTTTCCCGGTATGTGCCCCGGGGATGGAGATATCGGGAGTTGTAGTTTCATGGTTCACTGTCACAAGGATGTTCCTGACAGTCTAGCTGGGCTGTGAGAAACGCCCCCTCTGACAGTACAGCGCTATGGACGAGTACTGAGAGAGGGGGCATTCCTTACCACCCAGTGATGACACTGAGCTGTGAGAAACGTCCCCCCCCCCAGTACAGTGCTATGGAGGAATATGGGAATATGCATGAGGATGTGAAAGGTCCTCTTTAACTGATATTTCAGGGGCTCTGCAAAAGTGGGTTTGGATGGTCACTTCTTTTTCCTCAGAAAATCTAAATCTGAGGTGTAGCCTGACGTCTGGGGTGTACCCTGACTGTGCACGCACGATTTATCCATTTCCCTTCCTTCCGAAGTCAGTTTTGTTCTAAAGATGTGGTGCTTTTTGGGGCTTTTGTTGTTGCATTGTACAATCTATTTTTTTTTTTTTGGTGATGTAACCATATGGGGGCTTTTTTTTTTTTTTTTTTTCAGGATGAGATGCATTTTGTAATGACACGATTCTAGGGTGCCTATAACTTATTAACCAAATTTTATTAACTCTCTCAGCGGATTTAAAAAAAAAAAAAAAAAAAATCAATTCTGGCATTGCTTTAACTTTTTTTTAAATTTTTTTTTGCCATTCATGTTACCTTTATTTTATGAGTTGCTACAATTACGGCAATACCCAATTTAAATTGATAGATCATATTTATATAACACCACTAGAGATGAGCGAATTTCTCAAAAATTTGGCAGTTCGATTCGAAGTTCCAAAAAAAATTTGCTTTGATCCGAATTACTTCGTGACAAATAAACAGCTAGTCTTCAGAAAGACGGGGTGGGCGGCAAAATGGCAGAAGCCATTTTGGATGCCACGGTTATCTCTCTCTCTCTCCAGCACGGGCAAGTTTTGATCATGTGGAAGGCTCTTCTAACAAGCAAAGACATGCCTACCCAATCACATCACTAGAGAACATCATGTGAGCGTCTGATGTCACAAAGGTCCTTACTAAATATTCGTTACCGCAAAGCATCAGGAAATCCGGAATGGATCAGAGTGGAGGCAACACACCAGCGACCGACTGCATTTTTCAGCAAACTCGTAATAATGCTTCCGAGCGAGGTCTTTGGTATGAGTATACATTTCATCCTGGTAGGATCGAAGCTCCTCCTTGGTGTTAAGGAGCTCGTTTAGCGCCAATTGGGTTCGGGTTTGTTCGTGAGTCATCTCAAGGGAGTGGATGTTAGCTAGATGAGCTGTAACCAAGGCCGACCGTTCCTTTTTAGTTTGTGAACCACGTTTAATAAAAAAATGCTTCGGAGGACACATTTAAGCCCCTCCCAGCATAAGTGGCAGCAGGGTCGATTGAGGGGAGAGACTAGTCGGCAGGGCAGTATTGTGGACACAAGCCTCAAGGTGGAGGTCGTGGAAGTTGCCTGGGTATTAATACTCTCATTTGGTTTTACATTAAGTATTTTCCCTTTGATTGTGTATGCAATGTTTTTTTTCCTGCCTATGAGCAGTTTAATGTTGTTGGTACAATATATGCCTATACTTACCTGTAACTTGATATTGGATGTATTTATAAAAGTTTCTCTTGTGTTATTGATGCAATGCAGAGGTTGGATTAATTACATGTTCTTTAGGATATATTTATACCTCTGCATAATTTGTACTATCTTTTGCATATGAGATATACATTGTCTGGTGTTTTTAATCCTTTTCCTTTTTGCTAATAAAGTATTTATTTTTGCTCATTGTTTTTTTTTTGGGGTACTTTATTTTGAGTGGCATGGATTTATAGGTTTATATATTGCTTGTGAGATAGGATCCATCTTTCCCCTTTTTTTCTTTTGCCACAATAATATCTAGCAAAGAAAATATTGTTTGTAGGTTGTACGGTATTGTGGACACTGTCTGTGCCCGGATGAGCAATGGTGCCAGAAAGTGTTGCCATAGTCCCTTGAGGAAGCTGCAGGTTGGACCCAGAGATGCTGGCCATATGAGAGAAGGAAAGGATGGCAGCATACAAGGAAGTTGTGATCCAGGGTCCTAGAGGGGCAGAGGCCACAGAACTGGGGTGCTGTGGGCCCACAAATGTAGCACCTCAGAAGTAGGAGTTGAAACCAGTAAGGAAAGAGCTGTAACTCACTCCCCACAGTGCTGCGCTCCTTCAAGCAGCTGTAAAGCCGGGGGAGAGAAGGTGGAACCTGGCTCCAACGGGGTAGTAAAGTCCTGTACCGCAGCAATGGGCTCTGGGGACCAAGATAGGGTCCGTGGCATGTGAGGCAGGGAGAAGCAGGAAGAAGGCACAGGAGGAGGTGAAGAACCAGGCACTATCTTTGATCTAGCCTCATGTCGACCCAGAGCCTGGCTGTGGGTAATCAGCAGAGGGGTCAAGGAAGACCACTAGAGGCCCTTCTTCCACTTTGAAATTACTTTCACTGTAGTTGAAAACACAGTCGGGATTAGGATATTTATATGCAGCTGTGTGATATACAGTATATGATATAAAAATCCTAATCCCGACTGTGTTTTCAACCAGTGATATCTCTGGAAATAATTAAGAGAGCACTGCCACCTTAGGGTCATACGAAAAAGGAGATTCCTGCCCCTATCCCGCCCTATTATTTGTCTTAACAATTGAAGCCCTAAATCAATGCACGAGACAAGACCCCACTCCTGGAAAGTGTCAAATGTGGTGGCATTCATCATCAGGTAGCTGCAGTTGTGGACGACCAACTGGTCATCCTTACCAACCCTTCAGTCTCCCTTCTTCGCATAGCCATGAATTTGACTGACTTTGGATCGTTCTCCCACTTCAAAATTAACACTACCAAATCTAAAGCCCTGTGTGTTCTCTGCCCGCTGTCTCTCAAGTCCACGCTAGATAAGCTATCCCACTTCCTGCTATGGACATATTTAGGACTTCCTCTCACACCCTCGCTTGAGCGCTGGTATGATTGTAATTATACCCCGCTGCTCACACAAATCAGGACACTCTTAGCATCATGGCAGATAGAGTACATCTCTCGGAATGGCAGATTCAATGTGCTGAAAATGATGATCCTGCCGATACTATTGCATCTGTTCCAAACTCTCCGATTACCACTCCTCCCCAGCCTTCTTTACCTCTCTATGTACACTTTTCTTCCAATACATCTGGCATAACTGCCACCCTAGAGTGGCCTTCCGGACATAAAAACATATCATGCGGCTCAACTATCTAGAACTCTAGCTTGCACACGCAATCCAACACCTAAATTATATGTGCCGTTGGAGGAGCCTACTGTTTGTCTCCCTCTCACTGCCACACTCTGACTCCAAGCAAACAGCACCAAGCAAGCCCAAGTTAATATTTTTACATGAGCATTGTCCGGCTCGAGGCGGTAGGTGAGCCATCTCCACTCATGTCTATTCAAAACCTAGTGATTTCAACCTCGAAGCTCCCACAGTCAATTTGTCAGCCATCATCCGACTCTATACTATTGATGGAGCTTTTATAACTGACTTGGAATTCAAACTGAACCCGGTCCTTGCCTCTACCTATTTCCTGGCCTATCTGTTAGAGCTGCTTACCTGGGAAAGCTGAAGTCTGTAACCGCACCACCCTCTAGCACCTGCTTGGAAAGTTTCTTCATTGCCAACTCTCTAAAAAGCCTTTATTTTTTATGTATTTTGTATGCCAATTCAATATATAGGCATTCTTTGAGCCCATACCGCTGTGTCTTTATGCAGGAGTCCACGTATAAACTAACCGTAAGATGGTGCAAGTCACCTGCACAGATACATAAATACTCCACTGACGTTTCTCCCTTGTGTTGGCATTGGCATAAGGCCACAGCTTCCTACCCCCACAAAAAAAAAAAAAAAAAAAAAAAAAAAAAACACAAAACAGAGCACAAAATTTACACTTAAATAAAAATCACATGCCATCAATTAAAAAAAAAATGGTAGTGTAGTGTAATGCTTCCACCAAAAAGGAATTAAACCATATACCTTTAAAAAAACAAAAACAAAAAAAAAAAAAAACACACGTGTTTATAAACTAATGCAACAAAGGGGGAAGGTGTAATAACCACGTTTAACATAAGGCAAACCTTGCTAAAGGCATAAAGAATAGAGCCAAACAAAGTAAAACTTACAGTTTGGAGATGGACTTGGTAGTTCAAAAAGTTGCAGAGCTTCAGGTTTTAGTGGGGAGAGGTGGTTTTAGTAGGGGGAAGTTTTAATTTATTTTGTATCTGAGGATCTATGCTTTTTTCTGTGTTTTGAGTTAAAGATCCGTGAGAGATCAAATATTGGTTTCCAATTATTGTGCTTTTGTATATTGATCTATAAGAGTATGGCTGGCTCTCTCTTAATTGGTCTCAATACTACCGAATGGCTAAACGAAGTAAAAGAAGTATTCTCAGATAAGGTTTTGGTACAGAAAAGGTATTCGCCATCTTTTAGTACAGCCTTCAAGGAGCTGACCAAAGCTTACAAAGAGCAGATTCTTTCATGGTGGGAGGTACAGTGCTTTAAACTATATTAAACATGGCATCGTACCATGTGGTTTGAGAAGAACAGTGACCCCCTCCATGAGAAACAGAAATCCCTCCTTCTTGAGTAAGTGGGAGAAAGAGGCTACAGTATGCTCTATGAGATTTATGCAGCTCCTTCTGGAGGAGGAGAAAGCTAATTTGTTAATTTTGGAAGGTAAACACAAAGAAATTGAGATTACCAAGAAATCTGACACAGAGCCGGAATTTAATGATAAGGAGACGCAATTACAAAGTGTGGTCGAGAGGTTCCAGTACCACCTTAAGGAGAGAAAACAGACAATGATCTACAGGACTTTAAGGAGAATAAAGTATACTCCTTTCTCTCACAGAAACAACAGTGTGGTGCTGGAGCCTCATCTACAGACACCGACCTCTCGGACTCAGATATTAACAACACCAGGAACCCTAGGACCAGAGCTAGAGGACGAGGTAGTGGTCGTGAGGGGGTGGTCGTCGTGGTTTATCAACAGGGAGGGATTTTTTTTTTAGACCAGACATATCAATTAAGGAGCAGAAATCCCCCACTGCTACCGCCGTCTGCAACAACCTCGAACCTACCTCGAGGTCAGATAACCAAATAATATCTCCTCCAGGTCTTTGGATACAATAGAGTTGGGTGTGTTAATTAAAGGTTTGTCATTTGTACCAATCTCAGACTTTGATACATTTAGGATGGTAAAGGATGTGAACTTATTTGTATGGAAATTGAAATGGCAGAGGTTCTTCTTTAAACAAAGGAAACATACCTGTCAGGAACTTGGCATTCCGGATAACCTCCTCGAGGATGTAAGATTATTGCATGGCCTTGAGGAGAGTCTTCCAGATACAGGCTTGGGTCCTTTCACTAACCTCCAAAATAAAAGTATAAGGATGCCCCCACAAGGAGATATCTCTTGTATGGATTTCTTCCTGGATTTAGTCACACGTGATTTGAGAAATCTGAGTAGAGTTTATTTACATCATAATCATCATCATAGAAATTGATGCTTTTTGTTCATTAGAAAGGGATGATCAGATAATTATAAAAACAGTCAGGTAAGGGCAGACACACTTGTGATGGATACAGAGATCGCAAAATGTGTAATGACCTTCTGGCAGATCACTCCTCCTATGAAATTTTGAGTACTGACCCTACACTTGCCTTTTTAATCAGAACTAAAAAGTTTGCTCTTGAGAGCCAAAGAAATTAACTTACTTGATGAGAAGGAGTATGAGTATTTGGTCCCAAGGAGTCCGGTGCTGGCAACATTCTATTGCCTCCCCAAGATGCATAAACATCTGAACCCACTTAAAGGTAGACCCGTTGTCTGAGTCAGAAGGTGGGTATTTATATTGACAAAATCCTTAGGGATTTTGTCACGGCCCTCCCTTCCTATGTCAGAGACACAACAGACCTACTCACACGATTGAAGGGGGCAATTGAATTCTTCTTCAGCATGAGGGGGTGTCAGTACCGCGCCCACAGTAATTTTGTCTTGGATCTCCTGTGTTTTGTGTTGATGTGCAATTTATACATCTTCAATGGGAGGCTTTACCACCAGCTCAGGGGAACAGCTATGGGCTGTTCTTGCGCGCCATCTTACGCAAATTTGCTCCTTGGCTGGTGGGAGGCTACTATTGTTTTTGAAGATCAACATATGGATGGAATTGACAGGATAGAACTGTGGGTGCGGTACATCGATGACATCCTGGTTGTGTGGAGGGGTGATGCAGATTGCTTTATTACGTTTATTAACCAACTTAATGTCAATCCAATTGGGTTGTGATTTACCTGTGATCAGCATAAAGACTCTTACCTTTTTAGATGTTAGAATCACTAGGAAGAGTTAAGGAGAACTTGAAATGACAGTTTTTAGAAAGCCGACGGCAACTAATTCTCTCCTGAAGTGGGAGAGCAACCATCCATTTCCACTCATGAGGGGAATTCCTAAAGGCAAGTTTCTTCATTTAAGAAGGAATCATTTGTGAGCCAAGCAAGAGACTTAAGGGTTTGTTTCCAAGAGAGGGGTTACCCTGATTACATATTAAGAAGGGCTTACAGAGAGGCACTTGGAAAGAATAGGGAGGATTTTTTGAGAGTGAAGGAACCCGAGAATCGTGATAATGACTTTGAGAGACTTATTGCTACCTATGTTAATGGTTCTACTGAGATGAGAATTCTTGAGAAACATTGGGGTGTTCTTTTGTTGGACCCCAATCTCAGGGAAATTGTGGGCCCTTCACCAATCACATATCAGAGGAATAAATCACTGAAAGATAGGTTGGTACACACATAGGTTGGTACACGAGACCAAAAGCTCCAGGTACCTGATTAGACAGATCAATAAAAGGATGCTTTAGGTGTAGTGGGTGTGTCGCCTGTCCCATGATATAAACAGGGAAAACCTTCTCCTCTAAGGGCAATGATAAGGTCTACAAGATCAATTACTTCATTAATTGCAAGACCAAAAGGAGTCATCTATAATATGGAGTATATTGGGAAAACTCAGAGAGTTACAGAGGAGAGTGGGAGACCATCTTAGGGACATTGTCCACGAGAGACACCGCGATAGTGACATGTTAACAATCACCACGGGGGTAACTGTGATTGGATATGCTTCATGGGAATAGATTGTGTGTTACCATCAAAACAAGGGGGGAGATTGAGATAGAGCAAACCCCTCCTTCCCCCTAAAACCACCCGTTTGTGCCTTTTTTTGTAGATCACCTGAGGAGCACCCTTATTAGGGATGTCAAATGCGTCAGACAGGAGACGCAATTAGGGCAATTTAGGGCCAGCAACGGGACCGCAATTGTTAGGGCGGTAGTTATTTGGGGTGGCAAGGCCTTACACAGGGTTAACTCTCCTGCACCCACTCTGTTCCCTCTGCTCTTGTATGATTTTCACCATCACCTGGAACTTGTAATGTTGTTCAAATTTTTCTATTCTACTGCACTATACTCATATTAAGATTGATCAATTTTTTTAATTGACGATTAAATATTTAAGTTTAAATTTATTTTGTATTTGAGGATCTATGCTTTTTTCCTGTATTTTGATTTAAAGATCAAATATTGGTTTTCAATTATTGTGCTTTGTACAAAAATGTTTGTACTTTTTATAATGTCTGAGATTAACTGTTTGAAGCGCCAAATAAATTCCATAGTTGAAAAGAAGAACAGGACAGGCCCCCTGGCTCCAACCAACACCAGCAGATTGAGTGTGAAGGTATGCTGTCCAGGACTGAGTGGTCCTGAATGGCATCCCGCCAGAAAGACTGAATGAGCCCCAAATGCAGTCTTAAGGGACCAATGCTCCTTGGAGGCGGAGATAAACTTCCTCGAAATCTCCCTACTTGTGGCAGAAGACCCCTGGGTGGGGGAAACAGAGCAGATGTCGCAAGCTCAGACTGCCATCAAGGGGTAGCAAAGCAACCAAACGGCCTGCAGCACACAAGATACTCTGAGTGAGGGTAGGCCAGATAAGCAGCCCCCCCCCAGCTTCATGTAAAAGATGACATTGGGCTGAACCACTAGGACCCTATCACTGCATGCTACCATGTCTGGCAGAGCAACACAATTGCTCTGAAAGAGGGGCAAGGTAGGCCAGAGTCACACCTGTAGTGTGGAAGCATCTTAGTCCAGACAAACCCCACTAGTGCCTGAGCTACTGCAAGAGTAGTGAAGGGCCCAGAACCCCTGGATTAGCGTAAGATGCTTATCCCAAGGGGCTGCTCCCCAGTTCTGGGAATCAATGAAGTGATAGTTGCTACTGCTGAGAGCAGGGCATGGCAGGGCCATTAATTAAATGTGCCTGGAGGAGGAAGCAGGCTGAATATAGGAGAGGCCTGATGTAATGGGGTAATGTAATGTCAGAAATAGGCAGGGAGGAAGGGCCACTATAGCAAGGAAAGAACTGTAACATGGAGTAGACGAGTGGAACACTATCTGTTAGATCAATCCCCTCAAGAGGGCCACCCCCCAAAAGGCATAAGGTGCACAGGTCAGAGTGGTAAGGGGAAGCCCTCTACACCTTGCGAAAAAAGCCCACTCAGAATTTGTCATGAGCAGGAAAGAAAGGCCCCCTCCCATCCTCACAAAAGATCTGACGGGAGAGAGAAACTCCCTCTACAGTCAGGTGAAAAAGCCTAAACTGCAGGGAAAAAGTGGCACTTCATTAGAGGGAGGTAGGACTAAGTGCAGCCTAGGCCCAGCAGAAGCCAGTCAGTAAATTAATTCAGTCATGCTGCAGCAGGGAGGACCCTGGTACAGGGGGTACTCTAAAAAGTGTAAAGGGTCTGGAAGCTGTATCCCTCTTTGGAGATGAGCCCAGGGACACCCCAGAAGTGACACAGTAAGGGCAACTACCAGGGGAGCATGGCTGGGACTAACATGAATGGATGCTATGCTCCAGAATGGGTGAGCTCGGAGGGGCACAGTACTGCAGGAGACTGTGTACTTGGAAAGACATTAGATATCAAGCAGCTGGAAGACAGAGTCCACTGGAGAAAGAAGGGGCAGCAGGGAGTGAAGCTTACTTACCCGTCCAACGTCTTTGGATGTGCACATGGTCATCTGTTCGGTAAACTCTCAGTGAAAGTGGGATACTCCAGCTGCAGACACGGGGACTGGGTGACCATCAGTGAAGATAGACACAGGCCTGTGCAGGGATAACCTGGCTGCCTGATTCCTAGCACGCATGGGGAGGGTACAACTAATGTGGAGCACACACTGATGACCCCCACTGTAACCTGAAAGAGAAAAGAAAGAAAACTAAAATAAAAAGCAGACTTGCAAGCAATACATGCCTGCCTCATATGGACACTAGGCTAAAACTGATTAACTTCCTGTCTGTTGAGTTGATATAGCCCACTTGGGCAGAGCCATAATTCATTTCCTAGTGTCAGCCTCATAGTAGCCGTACCTATACCCGTGGTACTGTGTCTCCCCCCCCTTCCCCCAATGACATAAATTAGAAAAAGTATATTACAATATACTGTATATCATCACAAACCTGAGTTGAAAGTTCTGCCAGATTTCTAGCGCAAGTTAGAAAATACAGAGTGGGCTGAGGCTCCATCTTGTGTCAAAATGTGGCGAGCATCACATTTGAAATAAGATGTACCAATTTGGGGTACAGTTTCAGACACTTTCCACGTGCAATCCTATTACCCAATGTATGAAATATGTGCAAGATTCTGCTATGGGCTGGTGTGAATTATGTGGCAAGGGTTCATCCAGTCCATTCTGGGAATGGTACAATAGTACTCCATTCTCCACCAGCATTTAGATATTTTCATAAGTAGGTTGAAAATGGATCCATGATAAACAACGCAAATCACCAGACAAGTTGACAAAACAATACACTTATCTTTGACATCAATTACCCTCAGCAGGAACTGGTTGACATTGTACCTAACAGACTTGCTGTTCTGCCTGCTAATACATATGCTACTGGTAATACGAAAAGTACTCTTCTATATTTTAGCTGCTTCCCCACCTGTTGTCCAAAAAGCAAAAGAAAATTATCCGATTAGTCTCAGCAGCCACATGAAGTTCTCAGGACTTCCAGCAACATGGCAGCGGCACTAGACTGAATGGACATTTGTGGTGGACAAGGGAGTGTCCCCCCCTTACAGTTACATTTCCCTTTAAGAACCTATTTGTTTGGAGACTTGCATTTAAGACACCAGAGTGAAAGAATTCAATTAGATGGATTTTCCAATTTCAGGATACTGATGGCTTCTCCTTGGGATAGACAATCATCAGATCAGTGTGGGGGGGGAGGGGTCTAACTTTTGGTAGCACCCACATGACTGCTGTTTGAGGGGACTACGGCCTCTTCATTATTTGGTCCATGTAGCTAAATGTCCTATATAGTAGCAGGTGGTGCAGATTCATAACATTCACTTGAATGGGACCAAACTTTCTTAAAGTGGCAAATCGCCCAATCACGCCATACAGCCTGTAATATCAGCTGACTGTACCTGAAATTTTCCAACTTGACAGAACAGGAATCTGCAGTCAACCACAGATTTAAAATGTTCAATTGGTCTTTTATTTTATATGTATGGGCTGGGGTTTTAACAACTGTACACAACCATGGTGACTTGCTTTTTGCGAAAGCTCGGGTAATTTAAGCAAACCTGTCTGAAAACAAAGCAAAAAAACCACCCCCCCCCCCCCCACAAAAAAAAAAAAAACCACACACACACACACACACACACACACACACACACACACACACACACACACACAGAACTGGTAAGGCAGTGGTATCCCTTCTACAAACTAGTGCAAAAGATAGTGACCATTTAGACAATGGAGCATATTTATGAAAATTGTCCTAGTTTCTCATAGCAACCAATCATTACAGCTTTCATTTTCAAAAGCACTATAAGGCTGGGTTCACACCTGCCCCATCCCCGAACCTGCATTTTTCGCCCTTTTCGAGCAGAAACCGGGCAGAAACCCAGCGGACCCCATTGTAGTCTATGGAGTCACCGATTTTTTTTTTTAAGCGGATTAGGTTTCCGTTCGGGGGGTTCCCCAAGGGGACCCCCCCGAACGGAAACCCGAACCCAAGTGTGAACCTAGCGTAAGGAATATAAGATGCGCTGATTCGTTGCTATGGGGCAACCAAGCTTTCTTTAAGACAGTTGCCACCTAGCACCACTGAATTTTCCCTAGTGTAGTGAGCAGTGTACAGACAGTACACACTTAAAATTATAATATTGATTCATACCACTGCAAGCTGAATACAAGTAACAAGGCAACTCTATAACCCACAAGTAAGCCTAAAGTTGATTTCATGTATTTTATTAATACCTTGACGAATCCTAAACTTTAAGCAAACTTCTGTATGAAACAAAACAGGCCAATATATATAAAAAAAATATATATATCACATTTCCTACTTAATATTTAATGTACATCCCCATATTGCAAAAATACAATCCTGAAAATGAGAAAAAAATTCACATTTTAAAAATTCAAATTAACAGGGAAAACAATATTTATTAACGTCCACAGTGCATCAAAGGAAAGTCAATCAAATCAATGCATGTTCTAGTGAAACAATACAAAAACAAAACTAAAATTTTCATCCTAAGCCTACACTCAGTGCAGAAAACGCTGACCTTTCTAAAGCATTTCAATTTAAGAAAGGAAAAAAAAAAAAAAAAAACACCTTTGCAAAAAATATTTAAAGCATTGTTATATAGTAAAAAAATAGATTTTAAAAAGTTGGAATGCTCCGTCAAAACAGGTGAAGTTGTCATTTATTGAAACAGAACTCAAAAATATAAGAGGTCGTAGTGTACAATATATTACACAGTGCACATTTAAGTGCATATTCATTCAAGTATGAAATCCTGTTACACCCCAAAACTCCAAGACAATCATGCACATTTATTGTCAGAGGAAGCCCCATTATATTGATGTCCTAGCACCAAGTACATTAAACTGCTGGGAAGATCAACAAAAGATTGTGAACACAGATAAATACATTCATGAAATGTTACATCTAATTGCACAAATGTCTATATGGTACAACTTTTATTAAACAAACAATCCTTCTGTGTCACTCCGATAAGTTCCCTCAACATTAACACTGGCAATACTTTAGGGGGATAGTGACTCAAGAAATCCCCACACACAGTTCATCATTTTTTTTATTGGAAAACAAATCTATTAGAGGTGCTGTAAAGTTAGAACGCTCCAAAACAACCACAGGCCTTTGATAAAGCTGGTGGAGTTGTTTTAAAGCCAGGTCGCCACAGTCCGACAATGCTTTGTCCAACATGGTCCTTAAATTTTGTAAAGTGAGTTCGGATGCTGTACACTTGCCCAGGGACAGACATATCTGTTGGTCATTGCGGTCTTTACACAATCGCTTTCGATTTTTCAATGAATTCTGTTTTATTGTGCACTTTCGGGGGTAATCCCATTCAAGTTCATCAAATTCATCAAACTCCTCATCTGTGTCTCTACTTTCCTGCAAAAACTTTAGGAAAGAGGACTCAAACCCCATAGGCTTAAAGTTTTTAAGTCCAATTGCTATCTGTATTTGTTCTTGCCGATTGTCTTTTTTAGTGGAGAGAGCTACTGTCTGCCTTAGAGAACTTGCTTTGTTTTCCATTTTGGATCCTGCTTGAAAACCTGCATAGGAGAAGTTCTCTTTCTCATTCGAATTAGCAAGTCTGTCCTCAGATTTACGGAATGGTCGAATGTCAGACTCCTTAAAATTTGATATTTCCATAGGACCATTTCTTCTCAGATCACCATTTGAATTTCTCAAAGATATGTGCCTTCCATTGGCAGCACTGTGAATATCACTGCGCAAAGTCAATCTAGGGCTAGGTTCGTCGTCTTCTAAAATGGACGGCTCTTTCCCCTTTGGAAAATTCTTAACACAATACACCAACTCTGAAAGATGATCGTTTACATAGTCAGGACTCAGGTTGTGTGTGAGTTTGTAATGTCGTATAATACTACTTTCTAACTTTACAACTGATGAGCAGCCATGAAGCATACATGGAAACTGTGTGAATTCAATATTTTGGGCACACATTTGCAAAGCTTCATCTCTGGACTTGTATTCAACCTCGTCCCCTTTTGCCACCTGATTCTGAATTTTATCTTTTATCTTCTTTTTGTGGATCAAGCGAGTGCACCGTTTTGGTTCTATGTAGTTTTCATCCAATTCCTCCTCTTTTTTTTTTCGTTTCCTCCTACCCTCATATAGTTTGTACTTCCTGTGACGGGACAATATATGTCGGGTATAATTAGTATGATCTGTAAAAACGGCAGTGCACCCTTCTACATCACAGTAAATCTCAGATTCATCACTTTCACTATCGTCGCTTTCCTCATCATCAGAGTCCGATTTTATGTGATTTTCAGTCTCAAAAGCATTGAATTCCTGCTCATCACTGTCACTCTGTTCATGAAATTCTTTGTAATGTTTAGCCAGAGCTCTGCCACAAATAAAACTTTTTCTACATTCTTTATACTTACAAGTAAATATCTTTCTAACTTTTCCACACTCTCTTTTTTGCTCCTTGTCTTTTTCCAAACACAAAGATTCCCTATTATATTGGTGTACAAGTTGATAATGACGAACTAAGCCCCGCTGGCTGGTAAAAGAAGAATTGCAAGATTCATGAATGCAGTGAAAAGGTTTGTGATATTTATTTAAAATGTAGCACAACTTTCCTTGAGCTACCACTCGCCTGCTACCTCTACCTTCACTAGCTGTAAAGTCATCTTCTCTTGGTGCATCAATTGCATTACTAGCATCTGTTTCATCAGACAAAGAGTCCCCACAAGTCTCAGAATTAATATCGTCCTGGGGTGAAGACATTCTCTTCAGAGTACTGCTCGATTCACTTAACTGGAATTCTCCCCAGCACACCGAATGTCTTTGAACACGGCTTTTAAGTTTCTTGTTATCAAGCTTTCCAGAACCTGACCTTGTTTTTTCTTTGCTTATGTGATGCTGCTTCTTATAATGAATTCGAAGGAGTGTTCGTCTCGTAAAGTGTCTTTGGCAGATATGGCACTCAAAAGGAGAATATTTCTTTTGGAACATGCTCAGTTTTAGAGCATTCTCTTTTGTATATTGATGTTTTTTACAATAGTGTAATAACAGTGCATCTTTTGTAACAAAAGCAGACCTGCAACCCATAAGCTCACAAACAAATGGTTTGGCTGCTAAACGAGATAAATACTGATTGAATCCCCTCTCTTGCTTTGGGTTGTTGCCTTTTTGAGTCAGGATATTGTTAGAACAGCTGGCTACTGATTCATGACCCTGAGGAGAAGGGCTAGATATGGAGGAGTTTGAGGTTTTTATATTAAGTTGTTTCAAACTTGTGAGAAGTTCATACAAAGAGTCCTCAGAAATAGCAGAGCTCTGACAGCTATCGGATGAAGGAATTTCTTCATGCTCATGTTTGATAAGAGTCTCTGAATCTGTAAGGTCGTATAATGTTTCTGACACGTCTCTCGTTTTATCTGGCTCCTCTTTAACATATGTACTGAATGGGCTTTCACTTCTAGTTAAAAGGTTGAGAAGATTATCCGAGTCACTCTTGTATTTAACCATGGGCTTATCGAGTCTTTCACAATCAACTTGCCCATTGTTTTCCTGTTTACAAGTGCAGTCTGAACTTAGTCCATGATATATACATATGTCTGCATTGCTTGAATATCTTAAGTTTTTGTCTTTTTGCTCCTCAGGTAGTGAGCCTGCTCCTGTACCCGATGCTAAGTGTGAAGGAAAATGTGCATAATCACCGTCTGAGCTAAAAGGTCTTTCATTCTCATTCCTTAGGTCTTTAAATAAATCAGTCCTATTTTCAACACCAACAGCAGAGCAAGCTACATGTGAAGCAATGTGATCCTGGAGTTCAGATCTACAATAATAAAACTTTTTGCATCGTGGGAAAGTGCATGTGTATGCAGCATCTCGAAAATGTTGAGCTTCATGATGGTAAAGCAGTCCCAAATCACCAAACACTAGGTGGCATCCTTCTAGCTCACATTTATACTGAGGGTCCACATGGATTTGTTTGTGGTGAAGCAGTTCATTAATTGTTTTGAACCTTTCATTGCAGTCTATAGACACACACATGAATGGCAGAGGTCCTAGATGAAGGCTTGTGTGTTGCCGCAAGTGAAAATTTGAGATAAAATGCCTCCGACAATAAGCACATTTCTCTCTCAGATTTTTCAAGTCCAAATAATGCTTTACATTTTCATCATTGTTTTGGTGTTCGGCTTTCAGATGTATACTTAAATATTTAAACTGCTTAAAAACTCTGGAGCAACCAGTTCCAGGACATGGATAGACATCTCTGTCTTGCAGATTTTTATCTCTTATTGTCCTAAAAGAGATGTAACCAGGTGACTGCTTTTCATCTTCACATTCAACATCTGCCTTAAGTTCAAAGATTTCATTTTTCTTTCTAGGGCGATGCCTCATGGGCATCTTCATATGCTCCATCACGTGAGGAACAAACACTTCCTTCTTTCTGAACTTTTTCACACACACAGGACATGTATACACACCATCTTCAAAGTGCATTTTAGCATGATGAAGAATCCTTGCTTCAATTACTTCTCTGTTACATATGAGACATAAAAATTTATACTGTAACCATCGTTTATATCTTTCAGACGAGCCAATTGGCTTTTTAACTTTGGTACTCTCTGTTTCAATAGAAGTATTTTCTTGCGGTTCTTCTTTATGTTCAGAGAGTATATCATAGTTGACCAGTGACCCATTTAAAATATCTGGTTCATTCACGGAGGGGTCGCCATAGCCATCATCCTCAGAATCTGAAACCTCTTTGCCAAGAAGTTTAAGGCAATGTCTTTTTAATGTTTTCCAGGCCCAAAATTCAGGATCAAATGACCAATGACTTTTCAGTGCAAGCAAGAGTTCACAGCGGAGAGAGTTGGAAATAACACTTGATTCTTCAACATGCTTTTGGTCAGGTTGAAGATACAGTTCTTCTAATCTATTTAATCCTTCAGATGTTGGTTCAAATAAGAACTCTGTGAGTTGGCAGGCCCGCTTTACCTCCAAATCTTCTGGTAAGAGGCAAGAAATTGTTTTGCAGACAGAAGACTTTGTTGCCTCAGTTTCCACTGATGTAATCTGAAGTGCTCTTATGCATAACGTGATTGAAATGGGAACCCCATCATCTCCAGCCTAAAAGACAAAAGGTTTAGAATTTGTTTAAAAATGGCAAAATATTTAACCAAAACACTTTACGCTTACCTTTATGGAACTGAGGACTAGTTAAGGTTTAAAAGGGGTGTTCCTATCTTCAACATTTATGGCATATGCTATACAAGATGAAAACACCTCTTCAGTTTTAACATTTTAATTAAATGCATTTTTCATCACTTTTCCATTTCATAAAGTGATGGTATATTCTTAGAAATTGTGGGGGGTTCCAGAGATCGGATCCTTCCAAAGAGATGGCCAAAGCTGGCCATACATATAAGAGACTGAACCTGCCAATTTTAGTTTAAATCGACAGACCATCAGATGTCTGAGGCATTCTGAATTTTCCTAAACAGCAGATGTTTGGGAAAAGGAGGACGTGGTCATTGGGTTTCAACATGTCCAATCCTTTAGTTCTGAGACGATAAGCCATGGCCACTAGAGTCTGAAAGAGTGGCGTAAGCTGCTGTCAAAGAGAACACACACTCGGCCAAGCATGCATGTGTGGGGGGGTAGGGAAGAACAGCTGCAGGCTGAACAAGCATTCAGGCAACAGCTATCTGAAGTATAGGGCCCGCATTTTTTTTTCCCCTCAAGAAGTGTGGATGTCGCAGACAAAGGACCATGTCATCACTTTATGAGATAGAAATATAAAGTAAAACAACCTTCCCTGCAACAATGAATCCCAAGAACAACTTTATGAAAGTTTGATAAGCTTAGGAAAAACAGACACTCTTATTAATCAGCTGATTGCAGGTCCTGCTGTACATTGGAACCAGGCACAGTTCAGTACAGTGTGCTGGTCAACAGCACATCACTGCAGCTTAGTCTCATTCAAGAGTGAATCCTCAAACCTGACAAGTCCACTCCAGTGTGTGCCACTGTGGTTTTGGCATGATTTCCCCCCGCAATCTGCTATTGATGACCTATCCTAGCAAGTCCTGGAACACCTTTAAATAAAAAATGGCACACTTTGATTTTTTTTTTTTTTCACTAGTAAATAGCCAATGTAACACCATAGATATGATTCCCGCAAACTCAGAGATAAAAATAAATTTAACACAAATGGCTAAATAGAGGAAGTGCTTTTAAGAGGATTTCTAGTCTGAACTTATAAATCACCTGAAGTCAGAGGGCATGAAGGTTGAAAAATTCCTAGTAGAAGAATGCATGCATAGTAGGCCCATACCACACAAGTATTGTTTTTCCTTTGAAATATTGTTTACCACTCACCTCTGTATGTACAACTTTAATAAGAAAGAATAAGTGCTGACAGGTCTTGGCAATTGCACCAAACTGCCTACACCTCTCAAGAAAAGTATTCAGAGATGGATCAATTCTTCGCTGCAGCTTACTCCAAAATAAAGTCAGCTCCCTGAAATAGAGATCCAAAATATTAGTATATTCAAAACATGCGCACACAACCCACATGCCTACACACACTCCAATATTGCTTGCCATAGTCCTCTATAGTAATTTCGCAGTCATTTATTTATTTTTTAAATAGCACTCTACAATTTTTAAATTATACAAATAAATAAAAGTTGAGTTGGAAAATTGTAGTTGACACACTGAGTAATAACATACTTATGCCATTTAAACGTCAAACCAACATTTTCCTTTAAACAGCACAACACAAAGCAGTAACCCATTTTGCCTGACAGTCACATATAGGATTTGCTAAAAAGTTGTAAATTATATATATCTTTATATAGACAAAACACTGTAGAGTTGGTAGGCTGAAGCACAGACTCAAGACTCCTATTTTTGCACAGCCTGACTCCTTCATAAATAGCTGACAGCCATGGTCAGATAGAACAGCTTTGCAGCTTCTAATTCTTGAGAAAAAAAAAGTTCATGGATTCTTTGGATTCTTATGAAAGTGTATATGCAATAAACTGTGTGTAGAACTGTACAAATACCAATAATTGTTTAATAATTTTATTTTGAAGCCAGAGGCCGAATTTGTAACTTTTTTTTTTGCAAACCCCACAGCCCTGTTATACACTGAAGGACTAATATATCCAAGTAAGGTTTCTTACTACAGTATAGGAAAGTATCAATGCCAAGTTTGTTTCACAGAACAAAGTTTGTGAGTAGGACACAAATTGTGAAAAGTGTGACAATAAAGAAACAACCACTCACCAGGAGAAACATGTGACTTCATTCTGTAGCTGCTGAGTAAGATACGTGGTGCAGAGAATAAATGCAGCATTAACTTGTCCTTCAGACTCCATATTACATATTGTATCCAAAACATCCTTTCCATCCATTTTTGAAATCTGCATAAGATGAAATGAGGAAGGAGAACTGATCAAATATTTTGTCATGGCCTATCATGTTGATAAAATGGTAAATGGCATTAAATGGATTGTTCTGGATAAGTCTTCCCCAACCCAATACGTCAGTACCCACTTTATGTGAAACTGCAGGTTCATGAAATGTATACCTCATGTTGCTAAACACTACCACATATTACAAAACAGTTTCCTATATATCCATTGCAGAACTCATGGTTCTCAAATACTGATGCTCATCAGTGGATCAGAAATATTACAGTTTCTTATATTCACTGCACAAGTAATTTTCAAAAATAAATAAATAAATATCGAATCAATATTGAAGCAATCAACCTCTGTTTAATCTTTTTTTTTCCTTTTTTATTTAAAGAGGACCTTTCTCCACCTTCACAAAATTCAAATTCTTAGCATCTGTTGAAAGGCATCACTCCACTGATTTCATCAGTTGGAATTTTCTCTCTATCCCCCCACCATTCCAGAGCAACAAGCAGAGTTAGCTTTGGTGACTGATGTGTTATTTAAGCTCTAATGTCAGATGGGCAGGGTCAGGCAGGGGGTCTGATTCAGAGCTCCAATCAGTGGCAGCCAGTGTCAGAGCTCAGAGTCACACCCCTTGCCTGCTCCTGCCTGACACTGCTCTCCTGACAGAGAGCTTAAATAGCACAGAGCCTAAATAGCATTTCAGACACCAAAACAGCATTGATTGCTCAGGAGTGGTGGGGGGTAAAGAAAAAAATTCCAACTGTGCCAGAATCAGGGGTGCAGCACCTATTAAATGATGTAAAGTGCTGGTCTTGTTAGAGAACCTTTCACCACATTTAACTCTTGTGAGAATAATGAACGTTTACACAAACCTCTTTAAAAGCTTCTTCATTTGGCAACATTGTACACAGGCATGTGATAAAGGACTGACGGAAAAAAAAAGTGCTTGACGTTCCGGTTGTTTCAGAAGCAATTTTTGATAGGAGCATTGCTTGCTCTATGCAATTTGTCTTCATTAAATGTTTAATGCGCATCTGTAGAAAACAGGGGCCTTCTTGCGATATCCAGTTGGAAACTGGCGGAAAAAAAAAAATATGATTTCAGTTTAAAACAACACACACACACACACACACACACACACACACACACACACACACACACACACACACCCCATTAAATAAATGGTAAGCTATTCTGGGTAAATACCTACTCTTCATGTCTAGTACCTTCCATGTCTCTGATCTTTTACCATTTAAAAGTTAGCATTCATAACATTTGTTCTATTGTGCTTATACACAAATACTGTTCAAAAAACAAAACAAAAAACCTCTAAACAGAAAATCCACTATAAGATCAAAAAGTAAAATGTTATTTTGGCACTCACCTTCTTCAGGTTCTACTGTCTGACGAGACAGTATTTTAACAAGAACTGGATTTTGCCATGCACCGCCTTGCTTGATATTGTCAACCAGCAATTGCAAATTACGGTGTCCAAACTCTAATATGTTTTGGGAATCCTTAAAATAAAAAAATATTGGTTAAAAATTACATAATACTGGTCTAACTGCATTTTTACATATTTTTATACAACCATAAAATAAGAATTGGAAATGGTTAAATTTAATTGTTTAATTATTCCACTTCAGTATCCGCAGCACTTTAGCCTTTTAGAAGCGATGTGCCGTGCGCATACCAGCAGTATTTACAGGACGTGCGCACACTACTACTACTACTACTACTGCTACTACACTTATTCTGATTCTTGACAGGTCTACAGTATGCTGATCCAAATTTTCTGCCAATCTAGTGCGAAAACACATCAGGTGGGCTAGTAGATGTAGAAGTTAAATGTAATTTAGTTATCTACTGGTTAGCTACTATAATTGACATGCATAGATATCTTGGGTGTTGGTGCACAAGACCTACAGCTAAATGACTAATTATATTCTATATGCCAATCAGAATCCCTTGAGCACATGTTTTCATTTGACTGCTTGCTTGTGCAGGAATTTTTGTAGTATTTAGTAAAATCACTGGAGCAGATTTATGAAAACTGGCTTACCCACGGCAGTCTTCATAGTCCCTGAGCTAGAGGAGGGTGTGCCTCATATGAAGAGGTATACCCTCCGTTGGGCTGTGTGATTCGGACGAAGTGTACGCCAACTCATAGCTGGTGCACATAACTCACATCATTTATCGCAAGTGAACTACTATAAATTTAGCAGAAGCTATGGCCTCACCCCCTGCACGACCTCACCATGTCCCCTTTTGGGGAAATTTCTGAAGGCAGCACAAAGTCAAATAAGTCAATTTTTTTTTTTTGTGCAAAAACCCATTTTGCACAAAACATTGCAATTTTTACCCTGTACGCGTACGAGGCATAATAAGTCTGGGCCACTGACTTTTTCAGAAATTACTGGTGTGTTACATCCTTGATTCTCATTATCCATTGAGCCCACCGTAAAAAAAAGATAACCCATTAAGGTCTGTGGCTGGGACTGCCAAAAATTTCCAGAATTAAGCAGCCTGGGGACAAACCCAAAAGAAGGTCAATGCTCAACAGATTTCCCTACCTATTAAAACAAGATTCCCGATTGTAAATGGTGTTTACTCATGCAGTTAAAATGTATGACGACTTGGGCAAAAGTGCGCTCTACTCCATATTAATAAGCCATATGTGGCACTTTCTATGTACATAATAAACCATAACAAATGTGAAAGTAGCTTACCATTACAGACTTATTAAATCGCAAACCAAAATCACATGAAAGGTCATCTTCAGCCATAGAAAGAATCACTTCAAAACAACTCCTAGGGATAAAAAACAAAACAAAACAGATAATATAAACACAAGGCTAAAGATTTTATGCACACAAAGTCAGGTGCCTCAAACAAACAGCATTTATACACATGTATATGTATGTGCTTTGTAAAGAAACTGAAAACTTGAACTAGAACCCAGAACTGGGAGAAGAAAAAAAAAAAAAAAAAGCACACAGGAAGAGTTAAACCCTTCAAGACAATAAGCAGAAGTACAATGCTTTACTTACAATACAAGTCTATCCATAAGCAGAAAAACATCTTCACACTCTGTGTTCAGGTAAGGCCGAGCATTTGCAAAGCTTTTCAGAGCAGTTCCATACACATCCGTGTAAAGTACAAGATTTTCAGACACACTATGATCTTCAGTACACTGTAGTAATACCTAAGTGGGAAAAAAGATAAATGACTAATCAGGCAGACAAAAAAAAAAACCCTCACAACATTCCAATAGGTTACAGGTAAATGATAAATGTCAGATCTCAGGGGGTCCAACTGCTGGGTCCACAAGCGATCAAGAGAACGGTAAACAGAAAGTTGCCCTAATCCCCCCAACTAATTAAGTGCTAACGCGCTTCAGTGACCGGTGCTTTATCAACTTTACGCTAATGCCTTACGCTAGGTTCACACTAGCAAAGCCGATATTTTACCAAATCACATCCAAATAGAACCTGTAGCATGTTAATTTATGCTGATTGTTTTTACAATCTATATTAACCCACAGTGTATACATACCACATGGAAATAACCTACTTGTAATTGTACCTGTAATGTGCCAGCACTGATGCAAGTCCAGGCTACTAAATTCACACCTATGGTTACAATTTACTATGGTGGAGCCTTTAGCTCAATTGCTGTATGGTTACAGATTAGGAACAATATTTTAATGGGAACAGTGCTTTGTACGCAGCTCGCCCATATGTGACTGCTCTGTCTGCATTGGGATTTGCAAACCACATTTCATCTGAGGAAGCAGAGCTGCAGGAAGAGGGAGGCAGCCTGAACCAATGAGACAAGGGGTATGTCTCAGACTACCTCAGACACTGTAGCTAGGCTGTAGACACAGATCACAGCTCCTAATGTAGCTCAGCTAAAAACAGATAAGCAGCAAGCACCGAGAAAAATAAAGAGTAAGCAACTTCTAGAGATACTGACCTACAGTGTTATGGAGCTTAAAACTGAGTATTTACTCTACCATGGTTTTCTACCCTTATGCTGTACTCTAGCATGGCCTCTACACAGTGCACACACCCATATGCTTCCAGTACTGTATGCTGTATAGGTCTGGTACCAGAAGCAGCTAAGAACAGCTGATCAGTGGGAGTGCTGGACTGCAGCTGATCTCATATTCATGGCCTATCCCAAGTCCTGCATAGAAAATATCACTGGGAAAACATTGTGGGCTACCACTCTGATAGAGGGCACGCAGTGGGACTTAAGTGGTGCCACGTAGTAATACTGTATCTTGTACTTTGCTATTTTAACCCCTTACTGCCACAGTTTTTTTTTTTAAAGTTAAAATGGCAAAATCTGCAATTCAGTTTTCCAGTCACTACAAGGGATAAATCAGTTTATATTTTCCTAGTTTGTCCATTTTGTGAGACAGGGATGCCTAAATTGCTTTTATTAATTTTCGCTAACTTATTTCCAAATGTACTATAACAGAAGGGGAGCACTTGACTCTTCACTTTTCTTTTTTTAAATATTTAAACCTGTAATCATTAGATCGATAGAGCCATAGACTGCAATACTACTGTGTTGCAGTCAACAGTAAAATCCCTGCATAACTACTGAAGACTACAAAGGCAGGCCTCAATAGCAACCAAACTGCTCCTGCGATCTGGAGATGCCAGGGCCTTTCAGACTGAGGGGTTAACTGCCTGTGAGATGTCTCCAATTGAACGGCACTACTGCTGGTTCTCTGCTGTGTAAAACAGAGACCACGCGGCCACGGCGCGCACTCAGCTGAACGGACATCATATGTAAAATCCAGGCATCTGCCTACTATTGTGACGGGCGTTGGGAAAAATTTAATTAGATTATTATTAAAAACCAGAATTTCAGAAGCCTTCAGGACAAATTCATTTGATTAAATCGCCAGCTCAAGTGTTCACCCTTAATCTTCATGACTTCGGAAATTTGCCCTTGATCGGTGATGTTCAGTGCTCCTGCCTTAAGGAGGATGTGCAGGCATATACTGCACAGCCTAATCCTCTGCATCTAAAAACAATGCGGGAGATTTATAAACACTGGTGTTTTAAATAGAGTATACCACCTTCCCCAAGCACATTACAGTGATAAACAATATACTTTTATTATGAATGTCACTTTTGAAGCTTTATAGAAAAACTATTTTGAAGTGTTAAGCAAATGGGGCAGCTGGAGCATTGCTCTTGCCACTCAGCCACCTACCACCTCCTACCTGTACCAACCCTTGAAGTGGGAGTTGATCCACTGAACTCAGCGCACTTCCGGCTTTCCCGGTATGTGCCCCGGGGCTGGAGATATCAGGGGTCTAAATTTCACCGTTCACTGTCAGTAGGGCGTTCCTGACAGTCTAGCTGCGCTGTGAGGAACGCCCTCCCTGATTGTGCTCGTCCATAGCACTGTACTGGGGGGGGTCATTCCTCACAGCTCAGCGTCATCACTGGGTGGAAAGGAACGCCCCCTCTCTCTGTCCTTGTCCATAGCCGAGTACCTGTCAGAGCAATATTGTTTTAGGGTGCCTGTATACTGTACGGTAAAGCCAAAGTAACCCCATGCAGATTACCAAAAAATTCCAGGCTGCACTTGTACTTGCTATTGTTTCAAATCCACACATGGTTACAGTAGTCTAGACACACAGTGCACAGCAGCACCATTACCTAAACATGACAGTCTATTAATCCTTTCCCACTCAACCACTTATCTATATGTTCTCCCAGGGTGCACTTTCCTAGCCGAGGACATATCTAATACGTCCTTACTACTAATGTCGATCTCAGGATTGGTTAGGGCTATGAAGATGATTTTGGATTCATTTTAAAGATGAAATGAAATGAGAATCTCATCTTTAAAATGATACAAAGATCTTGCTAGCCCTTACAGATCCTGAGCGATTCACTATTGAAAACGCTATTCGGCACTGAGATCCCATTGCAGTCTTCTGTCCATGTTATCCCCTCTCCTATCAGAGGAGCATACTGTACTTTTGCTCTCTGATTGTCACATAGAGGGATAATTTAATAACCCCCTGAGCCTTATTAGAGTGGTATTCTTATGTTATACCCCTCTGTACATAACCAGGAAGTTTATTGGCGCTGTGACCCAGATGTTTACCATTGTCCAGGTTGCAGCGCCAAAAGAGTTGCACCAAACACTTACACAACACATGCAAAGTCATCAATAAAGTTTACATTGCAGCCAATCCCTGTCCATAACTGATCTTTCTAGAGTAAAATACGCCTCTCTAGCGATATCAGTTACACACTAAAATAATAGTAATAACGATCATCACTAGAGATGAATGTATAAATTGCTACAATTTTTATGGGGGGAGTGGGGGTTAGAAAATTATATTTTTAGGTAAACTTCTATTTAATTTGTATGCACAAAATTGGTTGGCGCATTTCTGCGATTTTGGCGTTTCTTTAACACCCGCACCTGTAAATATATATATGTATGGTATGTATGAATTCCTCACATCTTGCAGTTTTTTGGAAAGTACATTTTGTTTGCAGAAAGGGACTGCTTGAGCATGCACTTTAGTGGCAAATTTCAATTTTTTTTTTTTTTTTTTACTATTTTTGCTTGTAATCTGTTTGCTGCAAAGTTGCATGAAGGTGGTTGTATATATGAAATATTAAGCTGTGTTTTTATAGACTGTATGCTGAGCAATCTCAAAAAAGTTAGATTTTGGTATCACAGTGAGTGTTTTCTAGGTGCAGTATAGATTTTTAACATATTAGTGAACAGCAAAATCTTGCTTGTCTTCTGTATCTGCTTTTGACAGTACGAGCTCCTGTTGTAGCTGATGTGTGCGGTATATATAAATTGTGTACATCTTGATCTTTTATAGTAAATGTATTTTGTGCGTGAATGTAAGATTGAATAGGTGCAAATGTCTTTTAGTGCATTTAAAAAAAAAAAAAAAAAAACATTTTTGTGTTCGTCACAAAGTTACATGAAGGTGGACATGGCTATTGATAACCCGTTGAGACACATATCTTCAAGTTGTCTACTTTCAAAAAGTATATAGGGCTTAGGGGTTCACTTACTTTCCACAGTGTGTAATCCCTACATTTTACAGGATGATACCCTTTTTTTTTTTTTTTTTTTTTTTTTTTTAACATTTCCAGCTTCAAAGCAGATTTTTGTTCCTTCCAGTTCTAGTGATTTTCTGAAGACATCTGCATGTAGGTGTAGACCTTAGTGATATGAATGAACTCTGGGAGTTTTGGTGCATATAACTTTGTTTGGTTTCCACTTTTAACAGGCACGAAGGTGCCTGTTCACATACCGTACCAAGCGGCATTCTAACAATACTGCAGGTGTCTATAAGTAAATATCTAGGTATTAGGGGTTAGCATGATTTTTTTTTAATGTTGCAATTTAGGTTTTATTTGCCCATCTCAAAACTGTGAAAATTGCTCTGGCTACCGGAGGAGTAAAATTTCCACTGGTAGCAAAAGGGTTAAAGATAACATTGTGTAAATTTTTATTAAATATTTCTCCAGAAACATTTTTGTTCTTTGACCGATGTCAGTGAACATGTTGGACCAGTCTAAACAATTGCAGAGGCCAATTTGTGTTGTAGTGTGCATTGGCGAATGGAGCAGTCAACAGATGACCATTTGTGGAATGTCTGTTTAACTGTCCTACTACTAGCTAAAAATAGTAGGAGGCATGTTGAACCCCTGCCCATAAACCAGGAACAAACATGACTGGGAGACTTTTTTTTTAAATGTAAACCCACATCTAGGTGCTACTTTCTACTTTTCAATAAAGAGTATTCCTGAGACCAAGTCTGTAGGCTCAAGACTGTTATTGGCTGCCAATCTGATTACTTCTTTTCTCACATGCCCATGTAAATATGAGCAGAGACCTGGCATAAGCAGTTTCTATACATCTCCCTCTGTGTCTGTTGTTGGGGATTGCTATTCCCCAGCTGCCCTGCTCTATTATTGACTCTGCAGCTGTCAAGGATAAAGTCTAAGAATACCAATACACTATGGAATTACTAGTCATGCAATTCCCTAATATCACTAGGGAACCTTTCCGGGTACTATGTAGAACACTATATATTGGACCAGAAACCTGCATGTGGTTTACCCACTAAAGCTTCCTCAATGCCAGCAGGTTGGGCAATGCTCAAAGGTTAAACGGGTACTTAGTGTGTTTACAGTAAGCCATAAACTTAGAAGCACAGTAGACCTCCATGTACAAGTTCCTAGAACTGACAGAAACTGCTGCAAAATATGGAGGAAAGTCTCCCGTACCCTGCAGTCGTGAGGGCATCCCGTGGAGCAGGCAGTGCCGCACCATCGCTGTGACAGCTGTGACACCGGGACTGACCCCCTGCAGGGACGCGCTTAGTCCGGGCTCCGATGCGGCGCTGCACGCACCACTAACCCAGTTTCCTCATTTCATGTGCCCCACTACAGCGGCGCTATGGATTGTGGGTGCATCCAGCCGCCATTGCGCCTAGAACACCCCCATCATCCCCGGTGACCCGCTCTGTTGACAGGGGATGTAGGGGTGAATGGATTGAGGAGCGAGACCCTCCCACAGAGCCCGCCCCCATCACTCACTGTCAGCAACCAAAATAAAACGCCACGGGCTCACACAATGACAACACCGAGCCCGTAATGCTTTCCCCGACCGCCTCACGGCTCAGCCTTCCCCGTTGCAGAGCAACAAGCCCCTCAGTTCCCCTCCAGCTTCACTAACCTCGCACAGTCGTCTGCAGTAAACAGAGGAGGAGAGCACCGACACCTCCTCCTTTCTCAGCCTATCCTCCAGCTCCCCCAGCGTCTCCACCAAGCGGCTAAGCTCCAGCGAGGAAGGAGCGGGGGGTACCGAAGCCCCATTGCTAAGCCCCGCTCGGGACTCTCCCTTCCCGTCCGCCATCTTCTCTCGCCTTTGCCGCGCGTAGGCAACACTCTCGCACACTCACTCTCCCGTCACGTGATTCGGCGTCGGTAGGACGACGTCATCACCAGGGAGACGGGCGTAAGGAACGCCTATTCTATCTACGTAATGCCCCGCCCCTAAATTCGGTAGTACCGCCTATATATGGCGGCCATTTTGTTTGTTGACACGGATATGAACACATTACCAGGGCAGAATATTTTGTTTTGTTTTTTATTTGGTCACATGTTCTATACCTGCTCATAAAAATCTATTTTACAGGGACCGGAATCTTTCTAGACAAATCGACCTTACAAATACATATCAGCTGAAGTGCTTCTCCATTAGCAACACTAGCAAGAGAGCCCGTGCCTGTACTTATTTAATAATAGTGCCAGGAAAGTGCCCCATATAGTAAGATGCATTTACAGCCATCGCCTTAGCAGGCTGTAGTAAATTCCGCGCCACTAGGAGGAGCGCACTTTATATTATTGAGGTCAATGGCATTGTATGTATCCCTAAAGCAGTGAGCTCCCCCTAGTGGCTGTTGCAGATAAACGATATTTTATCATCTTACTTATTGTAAGAGAAATGTCTGAGTGAAGGGAAATGGGGGATTTAGAGCTTTGTAAAATAAAAAAAACTCCAACCACTATAAATAATTCTGAATTTATACATATTAAATTATTGATATGCTTTCTTACCCAAAAAGACCACCTGCATTAACCTCTTAGGGACATAGCATAAAAGTACCTTAAAGAGGACCTTTCACATCCTCATAGATGTGCGGTATTATATACCACTAGAAAGGCAACAGTGCGCTGAATTCATGCACACTGTCAGCTTTCCCAGTACGTACCCCAGTGCTGGAAATATTATTGCCGTTAATTTCGGCACCAATATCTCCCCACTGTCAAAAAGGTGGGCCTTGCAGCTCAGCATCATGCACAGTGGATGGTGAAAAGTGAGTATGTAATCTGTGTGGAGTACATTGGATACACTAAATTCCCTACTATTTTTCCACTAGCTCCTATGATGGGGGGGGTCAATATGAGGGGTCACTTCTGGTGTCTTTTTCTGCATAAGCTTTAAATCTGGGGTGGACCCTGATATAGGTTTGCACAGCTTACACATTCCTTTCCTACATCTTTTTCCAGGGATGGATCCATATGAGGTCTTGTTTTTGCAGGATGAGATACATTTTATAATGATACCATTTTGTGGGTGCCTAAATGTTATTGAATAAATTTTATTATCTGTAACTTTTTTTTGGTGGATTAAAAAATAAAAAAATATATAATATATATCTATATATATATATATATATATATATATAAAAATGAGTTTGTCTGTCTTTTCTTTATGCGCGACCAAACGACTGGACCGATCCTCACCAAATTTGGCACACATGTACATCAGGTGTCCGGGAATATTATAGACTGGGTCTCAGCTCTCTTGGACGTACCGTTCCTGAGATACAGTATTCCCAAAAAATGACCATTAGCCAATACAAGCCTGCAAGTCTTTCACTCATACACACTGTTACATGTCCCTTATCAGCCAATAAGAGCTCGTAGGTGCTTACTCTCCTCAGGCACACAGGTTTCCGTAGCAACCAAGCTATTTAGGACCTGTATTAGTCAATAGCAGTTCGCAGGTCCTTAAATATTCAGTCATATCACGTGTATCAGCCAATATAAGTTCACATTTAATTTACGAGGTTTCCATAACAACACAGCCATAAATAGACTGTACCTATACTGGACTCAGTGGCGTAACTAGGAATGGCTGGGCCCCAAGGTGAACATTTGACATGGGACCACCCTCGGCAACCTTCCCCCCCCCCACAAACTGCATTCCTGCACAGTATTCTGCCCCATAGTGGCCCCTGCACACTATCACAGTGGCCCCTTCATATAGTATTATGCGCACTCCCCGCTACCTCTTCAATGTTGGACCAGATGTCACATGAGCCAGGCATGCATCACAACACATAATGACGTCGGACTGGCCCACCGACATCTGGGACATCACCAAGGATGCCCGAAGCCTGTTGAAAAGACCCCAGAGTATAATGATAGCAGTGGGTTTGTGAGGTTCACGGCCCGCAGGCCTTACTTACTGATCCTCGCTCCTGCTCAAAGCCATCTCTGTAGAAGGTGAAGCGCAGGCGGCCATGAGCAGGAGCGGGGATCAGTAAGTAAATATGGCCCGTTACCTGCTGGTGTTACAGCAGCAGGTAATGGCCTATTAAAAAAAAAAAAAAAAAAATCAAGGGCCCGCTGGGACCCCTAATGTCCCGGGCACTGTGGCAGCCATTACCACTGCTACCCCAGTAATTTACGCCACTGACTGGACTGCCATACTGGATTTCAGCATTCTTATAAATTGAAACGTTTTTAGACTACTCATGCCCCCTGCAGCAAAACGCATGGCTGCTGCTCGAGCTAATGAAAACTCTCAGCAGACCCAAGCCTGTCTCTAATCTGACAAGATATGTCACAGACAACAGCGAGCTGCTGAAACAACCAAGCCCGTCTCCAATCTGGCAAGGCATTGTCAGCCACATGCACACAGCTGCACTCCATGTTTACATAATAACCCAGCCATTTTTCTTCACTGCTGTAGGTCAGCTTTAAAGGGGCAGGGCACTGTGGATGACACTGTTACACAAGGTCACATACACACAGCTTTACTCCAGGTTTTCCATAACAACCGATCGCAGGTCTTTCACTGATATCCAAACTGAGATACACATGATCACATGATGCTTATGGACCAATGAAAAATTGCAGGTTCTTCAGTCTTGACATACACACAGCTTTACACCAGGTTTCCATAGCAACCAAGCTATTTATGAGCTGTATGAGTCAATAGCAGTTCACAGGTCTTTAAATATTCAGTCATATGACGTGTATCAGCCAATATAAGTTCACATTTCATTTACCAGGTTTCCATAACAACACAGCCATAATAGACTGTACCTATACTGGACTGCCATACTGGATGTGAAGTGCAAAACTGGCCAATTCTTATGGGGTCACTACACAAAGAAAAAATGAAATATACCCGTGCGAAGCCGGGTCCTTCTGCTAGTATATTATATATATATATATTCTTCCTGCAATGCGTTTTACCTTTTTTACCATGCAGCGTAACGCATAAGTAACATATCTTTATTCTGTGGACAGAAGAGGAAAACAAATGGAACCTAAATTAACCTCTTGGAGATGCATCCCAAAAGTACCTTAAGGACCAGGCCTCATTTTTCAAATCTGACATATGTCACGTTATGTTGTAATAAGCTTGAGACGCTTTAAAGAGGTTGTCCGGGCAAAACTATTATTTTTAAAATAGGCTGGGGGAGGTGAAAAAGAAAATCATACCTGTCTCTGATGCTCCGGATCCCTTCCGCTGAAGCCTCTGTGGCCACGTGACTGCTGGGGACAATGAGCGGCTTCAGGAAGAGACCCTGGGATGTCACAGGTAGTGATGTCATGTGCCCGTCGCTGATTGGCCTCAGCGGTCATGTGCAGCAGGGACTTCCACCAGAAAATAACAATAGACCAGGAGGACCGGACCATGCTGGGATGCACCGGGGATAGGAGAGTATGAATTTTTTTTTTTTCACCTCCACAGCCGATTTAAAAAATAATTTTGGTGTCCATTTTTGCCTGGACAACCCCTTTAAGTTATCAAAGTGATTCTGATATTGTTTTTTCATGACAGATTATACTTCATGTCAGTGGTAAATTTTGGTCGATATGTTTTATTTTTGATTATGAAAAAAACAGGAAATTTGGTGAACATTTTGAAAAAAAAAGGCAACTTTCAAACTTGCATGCCTTTCATAGAGAAAATCAAACTACCCAAATTAGTTCATAAATATAACCATATCTCTGCTTTATGTTACAATCAAACTTTAATCACCATTTCATTTTTTTCATATATTTATAAGGCTTATAATTAGTATAAGTCAAGTAGTAATTTTCAATAATTTTTCCAAAACACATTTTTCCAAGGATCCAGTTCAGTTCTGAAGGGGTCTTGAAAGGTGTCTCTAATTGAAACCCCCATAAATCACGCCATTCTCAAATCTGCACCCTTGAAAGAATTCAAAACAGCATTTTAAAATTTTCTTAAATCCTTTCAGCATTTCACAAGTAAAAAAAAAAAAAAATGGAGGTCAAATTTACACTTTCCAATTTCTGTTACTAATATATTCATTTAGCCCTAGAATTTACACATTCATAAGGGGTTAAAGGAGAAAATGCATTTCACAATCTGTTATGCAAATTCTCCCAAGCATGAAACTATCCCACGTGGATGTAAACTGAGGTATGGACACACTGTTGGGTAAAGAATGGAAGGAGCGTTATTGAGATTTTGGAGGGCAAATTTTGCTGGAATCTGTTTCAGGCACCATGTTTCATTTGCAGAGCCCCTGAAGTCCCAGAACAATAGAACCCCCTCCCCCCCCCCTAAAAAAAAAAAAAAAATATATGACCCCATTTTGAATAATATATCCCTCAAGGAATTAATTAAGCAGTATAGTGAACACTTTGACCCTACAGGCGTTTCACATTTCAATGGTAAAAAACCCCAAAAAACTGTGAAAATGAAAAATTACTTTTATACAATAAAGTGTCACTTTAGCTCCAAAGTTTTCATCTTCACAAGGGGTTAGAGAAATTGCATCCCACATTTTTGTTGCACAATTTCTCCTGAACACGACCATATCCCATATGTGCTGGTACACTGATGTACGGGCACATGGTAGCGCTTGAACAGAAAGAGCACTAATTGGCTTTTGGAGGATAGATTTTGCTGGAATAGTTTTAGATTATTAGAAAAAAAAAACAAAAAAAACAAAAAATAAAAATTGAGAAGAGACCCTAGGTCAGATAGGGTTGTCAATGGTGGCTGGTAACATTTGACCTACAACATCAGAGGTAGATGTTGATGTACCATCCTCAGTAAAAAATTCAGGAGGTTGGGTGTGTCTGGCGTGTGGACAGCAGAATCAGAATCCCGATTGGAGGGATAATTGTATAAATTCGGTCATCCTGTCGCAGACGGGAAATTCACCCAATAATTCGATTGGGAGTCCTCAGTAAACTGCCCCAGGTGTAGTGGCCACAATGACAACCAGAACTAAATCAAAGTCTGGAAGTGATAAAGACGGGAAAATTATAGTGACAGAAGTTCCCATTTGTGACAGACATGAGGAAAGACGGCTCACCAAGACAGACAGACTGGACTACGGTTGATTTCTCTGACTCTCCACAAGAGACAAATGAAACCTCCACAAAAAGAAAGGGTTAAGACCCATGTGTTACCTAGGTTTTCTGATGATTTTCCCCAGTACTCTCTACTGGGAGGTGAACTGACAAATATGGATAACAGAGAGATTCAAAAGTCAGCGGGGTCACCTGAAATAATTGATAGGAGTGGAGGGGAGAGTGAGGACATGAAACATGTGGTTGCAGACTCTTTGCATAAAAATGGCTCATCCACCAGGCAAGCCAGACAATATTAGGTGTACAAATGGTCCCCGACTGACATGATGTGGTTGCTCAGAACCTTGCCAGACCCAGAAATTAGACCCTTGCTTTTCATAAAAGTACTGTCTCAAATACAAACAAGTTATGGGGCCACATGGAATGACATGAAACTGTTGGTTGACGCTCAAATGGCTAGTACCATGTTATGTGATTTAGCCCCAGAATGTAATGCCCTGTTGACAGAAAAAGACTATTTGATAAGTAAAGCTTCAGGATAAGACTATGTTGCTCAATTGGAGAAATGGGCAAGAAACAAAGTGAATTATCAGTCAACTTGACGGACATGACACAGGACAGAGGGGAAAGTGTAGAAACATTCTACAACAGAGTGTACACTGCGTGGAAAGATATGGGATATGAAGCAGATAAGATGCATTTGAAGTTGTTAGCCTCGGCCTTCATGGAAGGGCTTGGAAGGTAAGTAAGAAATGCAATACAAAAATCCAGGCCAGAATAGACAACAATGGATCTAGCCACTTTGTGTAAAGTTGCTCAGGAGGTAAAATTGGATAGTATACCCCTCAAACCTGCAGTGGCTGGCATTAACCCCTGTTATGGGATGGGTAATCGAAAGGTGATCTACTGCTTCAATTGTGGGAAACCAGGACATGTGAAAAGACAGTGCAGAACTCCAAGAAGGAAGGTCAAAGGGGATGACAATTCAGGAAATAATGAATCACCCCCACCTATCTCAGAGAATCATGCCTGAAGGGGGACTCCACCCTTCTCAGTATTATTGTTTAATATAACCCATCTTACCTCCCAGTTCTGTGTGAAATCCCCTGTGGGGGTTACACTCTCCCCCTGGTGAGTCCCAGCAAATGTCCCATCATGACGTACAGACTCACCACCTGAAATAAAAGTTTGGGTTAAGGCATCCTGACCTATACCATAACCATTCACATAGAGATCACTCCCATGCCATATGGGAACAGGATGAAAATATGGCCACAAAGTATTAAAATAGGGCCGTGATACTCTTGGGACCTCAGTGGTATGCCCCATTCTATCATAGGTTAGCATCATGGGTGGCCTGGTGTCTCGCTTGGGACGAGTGTGTACTGCAGGAGCCCCCTCCTCAACCCCTGGCTCTCGACTTTCAGGCTCAGGTCTCCCACTGTTTGCTTCTTCATTGGACATTACAACTGTCTCTACGTTCTCCCCCATCTGAGGACATAGCCTGCTTGTCTCAGTGTTGGACTCCTCACGAGTGTCCATCTCAAACTGATGATCGGCATGGTTTTGGTCAAGAGGACATGGATCACTTATTCAGCAGTATTCAGACTCCCGTTCATCACTAGACTCACTCTCACTCCCCTGTGAAGTGGCCACAGGCCTAGCAGGTTGTCTGTGCCGACGGCTCATTCTGGGAGGCTGAGAGGTTGCTTGGCTTCCAATGTTTTGTTGCTGTTGCAGTTGCACCTGGTGTCCTATGGGCAGTAGATGTTGGCGGTGATAGGTCTTGACAACTCCACCCCCAGTCTCGGGCTTCACTCTGTAGGCTGGGACACCAGGTAGTTTCTTCACCACTACATAGGGCTCTGGCCGCCACCTATCAGCAAGTTTGTGTTTTCCATGTAGGCCCAACTGCCGAATGAGGACTCTATCCCCAGGTTGCAGGATTTGTTCTCGGACTCTGCGGTCATAACGAGCCTTATTTCTCCTCCCGGACTGACCCGAGGCCTGATCAGCCAATCGGTAAGCTTCTCTTAATTCTTCTTTCAGCTGGGACACATACCTCAAGTAGGTCTTCTCAGATGACCGATCAGATGAGACTCCAAAACTGATGTCCACTGGTAGCCGCGCTTCACTACCAAACATTAGGTAGGGGGAATAACCTGTTGATTCATTTTTAGTACAATTGTAGGCATGTACCAGCTGACTTATGTGTCTGCTCCAGCGTGCTTTCTGCTTGGGATCCAAAGTGCCCAGCATGTTTAGGAGAGTGCGATTGAACCTCTCTGGTTGAGGATCACCTTGAGGGTGAAATGGGGTGGTTCTAGATTTCTTGATCCCGCAGATCTCACACAGCTCTTTGATCAACCGACTCTCAAAGTCTCTTCCCTGGTTGGTATGGATACGGGCTGGCAACCCATAATACACAAAAAACTTTTCCCACAAGATTCTTGCCACTGTGGTTGCCCTCTGGTCTTTGGTGGAGTAGGCTTGGGCATATCGGGTGAAATGGTCAGTGACCACTAACACATTACTGACATTTCCCTCATCAGGCTCAATGGATAGGAAGTCAATACACACCAGATCTAGTGGGCCATCACTTGTGATGTTGACAAGTGGAGCCGATTGAGTAGGCAAAGTCTTCCGCAGGATACACCTGGCACAGGACTTGCAGTAATCCTCAATGTCTGCTTCCATTCTTGGCCAGTAGAATCGGTCTGTGATGAGAGCTGTCGTCTTTTCAACACCAAAGGTGCCCATGGTCGTCATGCAGAGCTCCCAAGACAGTCTTCCGAAACTGGCTGGGTAATACCAGCTGTCTGCGAATTTCTCCTCTTTTCCGCTTGACTTCTCTATAGAGAATCCCATTTCTTACAACTAACAACTCTACTTGGCAGGCCAGCAAGACAGACTCCTCTGTTTTCAGAGCATTCCTCTCAGGCCTCCGGCCTCTCTTGACAGACCATCGCACCACTCCCACTGATGGATCTTCTTGTTGAGCCCTTTCAACTTGACTTCGGGTTAGCTGTGGCAGACAGTCAGAGTTTACCCTAGTTAACTGGCAGAACAGAGGTGGAAGTGCTTCTTCTGAGACTCCCAAGAATCGGGCACAACCCTGTGGAGGAACAGCCTTAGCTTGTTGATTGTGACACATAGCTTTCACCACAGGTGCAGATACCTCTATCCAGCCCTCTTCATCAGTCCACTTCTGTTGGGGGAAGACGGGAAAGTGTGTCAGCATCAATGTTACTAGTGCCCGGTCGGTACTTTAGACTGAAATCGTACACCGCCAATGCTGCTAGCCATCGGTGTCCTGTGGCATCAAGCTTAGCTGTGGTTTTCACGTAGGTGAGTGGATTGTTGTCAGTGTGAACTTCAAAATGCACTCCATAGGAGGTAGACATGCAGCACGTCCACCACAGCCCACTTCAGCGCTAAGAACTCAAGCTTATACACAGGGTAGTTGCGCTCACTGGGAGTCAATCCTCTACTGATGTAATAGACGGGTCTCAGGGCTCCATCATGATCTTGATACAGGACTGCTCCAAGCCCCTCGAAGGAAGCATCCACATGCAGTACGTATGGCTTACTAGGGTCTGCATAGGCCAACACTGGAGCCTGTGTCAGGCAGGATTTCAGCTTCTCAAATGCATCACCGCATGCAGAAGTCCACCCTTCCCCAAAGGTCTCACTCACTTTGTAATAGGACTCATTTACAGGTTTCTTTGAGCGAGCTGTCCCTCATGGAGGTGGATACCCCTGGGTGAGCGCTGTCAGAGGCTTTGCAATTTTTGAATACTGTGGCACAAATCTCCTGTAGTACCCACAAAATCCTAGAAATGACCAGAGCTCCCCCAACTTGGTGGGCTTGGGCCACTTGACCACTGCTTCCACTTTGACTGGGTCAGTGGAAATCCCTTCACGACTGACAATGTGTCCCACATATTTTACTGACTTGTGGCAGAACCAGCACTTGTCAAGGGATAACTTCAGTCCAGCCTTCTCCAGTCGATCCAACACCTTGAACAACCTCTGCTTGTGTTCTGCCAAGTTGTGTCCAAAAATAATCAAGTCGTCTAGGTAAACCAGCACCTCCCGGTAGTTCATGTCTCCCACCACCTTATCCATGCATCTCTGGAATGTTGTAGGGGCTCCCGTCACTCCCTGAGGCATTCTTTGATACTGAAAGAACCCAAAAAGGGCAAATGAACGCTGTCTTCTCCTGATCTTCCTTAGACATGGGTATCTGGTAATAGCCACTTCGGAGATCTAACACAGAAAACCATTGGCTCCCTTGAAGGCAGTCCAAAGCTTCATCAGTTTGGGCACAGTGTATTGGTCAAGCACTGTCCGGCAGTTTAATGTACGGTAGTCCACACACATCCTAATATCCCCATTCTTCTTCCGCGCTATCACGATGGGAGAGGCATACGGACTGTTGGACTCTATGATGACTCCAGTATCCAGCAGACCACTCAGGCGCTGTCTAACATCCTCAATGTTGGCTGGGGCCAACCTTCGGGACCTCTCTCGGAAAGGTTTATCATCAGTCAACCGGATGTGGTGCTCCACTCCATGGGCCCGGCCTAGATCCCATTCGCCTAATGAAAAAGCCGCAGCATGATTCATCATACCTTGAATTACCAACTTCTTCTCTTCCTCACTCAGATCGCTGTCTTCAAAACAGGGGTCGAAACATTCGGGATGTAACTCTCTCTTCTCTTTCTCTTTTTTCACATATGCTGCGAGACAGACTGGGTGAATAGTGAGGGTCTGTGAATAGTTGTCACCACCGACTTCTCGGCACCACTCAGCTAGAGTGCGGAAGATGTTGGCATTATAACAGGAATCTGTCTCTGGTCCCCCTCAGCCTCTGGGCAGACTAGGGCTATGATGGGTATCTCTTTTTCTACTCCAGCCACGGTCTTTGGGAACCGCAGTGTGACTGACATATCCTCTGTAGGGGTAGTTATGTTCACTTAGCCCCCAGACCACAAGTCCTGACAGGTTGCAGTGGCACATCTGACAGGTATTTCTTGTACCATCTTTCAAAAATTATGGACACTTGAGACCCACTATCTAACAACACAGTGCAGGGTTGATTGTTGATACACGCTGGTACATGGGGAGCTGGTCCCACTAGACCTTCAGGGAACTGTGCCAATGGAGAGAGAGTAGCGGGAGCTGTAGAGTATACCTTGGATGCTGAGGGGGGACCAGTATGGGACTCTACTGGCCCCCTTTCCCGTTTCCCAACAGCTCATCCTTCTGGTGGGGGAAAGATAGGGACTTCTGTGAATTCCATCTCTTTGGGCACTGTAGTGCCATATGGCTGGTATTCCCACAGACAAAACATCCTTCTGTCTTCATATCTCTCTCTTTAAACTGACCATCACTGGTCTTCCCAGATGTCGGCGATCGTCTTTCCAGGGTTGCCTCAGCAGCCCGTTTCAGATGCTCTACTTCCTTAGCCTGAGCACTTAAAAGTTGGGCAACGTGCTCCCCCTGCTTTTCAATGATTTTCAGAAGCTCTTCCTCACGACGACTTGAGTCTGGCTTTAAGGCAACTGCAGCCACCCTCTGGGGTGTTTGCTCCCTAGCTGCCAAGGTAGCTTCCTCTTGTCGCATATCCTTTAGTAACTGATGAAAGGAGCGAGGGATCTTCTCTGTATCACTGCATCTCAGTCTCTGAGCAATGGGGTCTTGAGTCAAGGCACCTCTTAGTACCTGTTCCAGACGACACTGATCGACTTCAGTGGATTTAAGCCCACCCTTGGAAACTATTCTGTGGACCAGCTTATCTAGTCGATAGAGATAGTCAGACATCTTCTCCCCAGGGGCTTGGTAGGTGGTGCAGAGTTTGTAAAATAGGTCTATTGCATCGTCTGGGGGCCCAAAAGCATCTTCTAAAGCAATCATATAGTCTTGGTAAGTTGCATGAGGTTGACTCCGCCACGCAGCTTGTACCACCTCCATAGTGGGACCCTTTAAACTCTCCACTATTCTCTGCTTCTTCACCGCATCAGTGCACTGCCACTCTTCCAGATACTGTAAGGCAACATCTCTCCATGTCTCATACCCTTCTTCACCAGTTGGGGTAGGCAGGATGCCTGAGAACACCCTCAGACGGCGATAACTCCCTTCAGGCTGCATCCTTGCAAATTGACTGACTAACCTCTCCATGGCTGTCATAAACACATCAGCTGTAGAAGTAGTTTCTTTAAGATTGGCTGAGTGGGGGGTAGGGGGTAAGCGTCTATTGGGCCCCCCATGCTGTGGAGTTGACTCTTGAAGCAAAGTCTCTGGTGCTGACCTCATGGGCCAGATGATCTTCCACTGTTGGCCACGTTCTAGTCTTACCGCTAGGACTAACGGGAAGTATTCCCTCTCCAATGCCTTGATTAAGGCTGCTGACAACTGCCTTCCTTCATTACTCTGACGATCAACCACTTTGGGGTGGACAATTTCATGTAGCCGGCTCACCACCTGCAGTATCTCTTCATTAGATGTATCAGAAATCGCACCCCATACAACAAAGCTGCATTCTTTTATCACGCCCACCTCTTCACACCAAGCAGACACTTCCTTCTCTGTTAAGGTCTCCATGGCGACTGTTTTTTTCTCTGCTCGATCTCAGCAGTGCCTCCAAATGTAACACCCCTTTTGCCACCCGCCTTGTCTGGGGTGTACGTGTTTGTTCTCACCTCTCTATAGCGTAGTGCCTCCACCCAAATCTTGCTTGAAGCTCTCCGGGAATGCAGGCAGTTGTAGTACTTCTGCCAGGGGCTGACTTGGGAAACCCCTGCCCGAGCTTAGTACACACGCCCCCAATTTGAGGATGACAAGTATGCAACCAGTTTACACGAAATACTAAAATTTAATAGTAATGCAGAAATATAAACAATTATAGTGCCGACACACTCCCCCTAGTGGTCTTGCTGCAAATGACAGGCCACACTTATCGCAGAATGTCTAAGTGACTCACTCTCACTCTCTCTAGCTATCTGCAGTACTGAAGGGGGTGGCCACCATGTATTATCACAGTTCAATCGTTGGGGCCCAATCGTTGGTGCACATAAACGGTATAAAACGTGTTACTCCTCACAGCAACAGTTCAGTCACTAATACTGGAACAACCACAACAAAGTTCCCGGGGGTACTCACTACCTTGGATCTTTAGCTCACAGGAATCCATGCAGGAGCATTCACATTAAGGAGAGGAAGGGAGCATGGAGGTGCCGGCAGTCTCCTTCTGTGTGGATGCAACTGTAGTCTCTCACAGTTCTGGTTGGTCTGCAGACCCGATGCTGGCACAGTAGTCACCTCTGCAGCTGGATCAGTCAGTTTCTGAAGACACACAAGCCTCTCACTTTTCTCTCTCTGGTAAAGATGTCTCCCATACTCCATTCTCTTCCCTCTCCTGCTTTCCTTCCTGTGTCTGCCCCGCCTCCTGCCCCCTTGATGTCATACAGCCTGTGCTGTGTGTTACAGAGGAGTTCCTGTAGGCGGCACTGTTCATCTCTGGAAGATATAGAGGAATGCGTGATTGTGCTCTGTCCATAGCATCCAAAACACACAAAGTGTCCCCTGTGGGGGTTACACTGATATATTCTGAGAATTTATTAACCTTATTGAATTGTTTTTAATTATGGAGTGTGCAGAAGTTGTAGGGGAAAAAAAAAACAAAAAAAAAACACACAAGCCACTGGCCCTTTAAAAACTATGTATTGCAGGTTCTGCTGAATTTTGTAGTTCTACGGTGGGAGAAGTGGAGAGTTTAACAGCGCAGCGGTGCGTGGGCTGCTGCTTGCATGATAAAAAAAAATAAAATAAATAATAATAATAATAATAATAATAATAATAAAACAACAACAACAACAACATCACACTGTCAGACTTGCTTTGTCCTTGAGAGTAATCTCCTCCTTAGAACGCAAAGTAATTTAAAACATGAATATAATTGTTTATAACAAGATTTAGAAAATATAGAAGACCGAGAACCAATGTTAATGCAGATTTGAGTTTTGGTAATATTGAGTTATAATATAAATTCATTCTTGTGAGTGTCCCAGGTTCAGCCTAAGCACATCTCAATGGTTGGATAACTCAGACTACAGTGTGCCTTACTTATGCCTCCTCATGTCACTTTTGCACACTGCACGTCACTAAAAAAAAAAAAAAAAGGTTCCTTTGACCTGTTACCAATAGGTTCAGGGGGGGAGGGGGGGGGGGGAAGGAAAGTCAGACAACTTATCCACACAAGTATTTTCTGCTGACAATATGATTGTATGCCACAAGAAACTATTGGGTTTGGTCATGTAAATGATGAACCTATTGCTAACCCTGATTTTGCTAACCTTGATTTTGAGTTCTTTTATAGATGGCTCTCGATTTGGGAAGGATGGTAAATTCTACACCATTATTCTATGCCATGGTCTCTGAACACGAGGTAAAACAAGCAGAACCGCCCCTAAAAGTACTCACTGAAGCAATGTAAAATGGCTGAGGGTAAGCCTGATGGGCTTTTGGTATAGCACAGGACTATCTTCCGATCTGTGCGTTTAATGTTAAGCCTAAAAGGATTTCCAGGCTATTCAGGGGGTGATGGAGACCTTGCAGCTATAGTCAAAATAAAAGGTACACACCAAGGCTGATACAAAGGAAAGTAGAGGTAACGTGTAGGCAGATGCTGCCACCAAACCAGTTGCAGGAAAGCCTAGGGAACATGCCTCAATATAGGGGGTCGCCATACTGGACCAAAACTCTCAGCTCTCTTTTCAGGTTCTAAAAACACTGCAGGACCAAAACGGCCCAGAAGAAAAGAAGATTTGGAAACTGCAAGGAGGAAGAAAAAGGATGAACAAGTCCTGATGGCCAGTGGTAAGAGACTATGTTTACCGAGAGCATTGTTCCCAAGGATGGCGCAAGCAGCTCAAGTGCACCACTCGAAAGTAGCCATGTGTGACCTGGTGAACAGATGGGTAGCTGCAGGATTTAGCATCACTGCAGACAGATACGTGTAAGCCTGCATAACATGTTTCAAACACAATGTAGGCCAGAAGGTGAAAGGTTTCTCAGAAACACACCTCGAATCCCTTGTACCTGTTTCAGAGATTGCAGGTTAACTATATACAGTTTACCAAAGGTGGGAAGGTATGAGTACGTGCTTGTGTATTGATCTCTTTTCAGAATGGCCTGAGGCATTTCTGGTGCAGAAAGCCACCACAAAAGGAACTGCAGATAAACTACTGAAAAGAAGTAGTGTGCAGGTATGGGATCCCCGAGACCATCAAAAGTGATAATGGAACTCACTATACAGGACAGGTAACGAGAGAAATAATGGAGTCTGTGGGGATATAGCAAGTGTGCCTTACCCCATACTGTCCCCAGAGACGTGGAGAGTATTGTCACTTGTATTTTTCTTTCTGTAAGGTACACTCCCAACAGAAGAATTGGCCTCAGCCCCTAGATTTGGATTGTATTTTTCACAATTGTTCCAGATGTAGTATGGTGTGCTGACTAACTATGGTGATGGATTGCCAAAAACATTTGACTAATGTACACTCTCGAGTTTCCTCTTTCTTTCCAGATCCTGAGTTAGTGGAAGAAACCCATAAGCTACAACCCAAAGATTGGATGGTGATAAAGAGACATGTGAGAAGGGCCTCGATTCGACGGTCCATTCCAGGTCCTGGTGACAACCAGTACAGCTGTGAAACTGCAAGGAGAACCTTGTTGTCATGGTGGTGTCCCCACTGGATAATGTTCTTAAAGACAAATGGGACAATAAACTGTTAAAGGATATGGATCCTGGTAAGAAAACCTAAAGACTGTTGGACTGATGGATTTGCACCCATAATCCTGTTATGCTTTTATGCATTGTACAGACTGATCATATGTATTGTAGAGAAATGTACTGCCTGTAAGAAAGGGACATACAGTCATATGAAAAAGTTTGGGCACCCCTATTAATCTTAATCATTTTTAGTTCTAAATTTGGGTGTTTGCAACAGCCATTTCAATTTGATATATCTAATAACTGATGGACACAGTAATATTTCAGGATTGAAATGAGGTTTATTGTACTAACAGAAAATGTGCAATATGCATTAAACCAAAATTTGACTGGTGCAAAAGTATGGGCATCTCAACAGAAAAGTGACATTAATATTTAGTAGATCCTCCTTTTGCAAAAATAACAGCCTCTAGTCGCTTCCTGTAGCTTTTAATCAGTTCCTGGATGAAGGTATTTTTGACCATTCCTCTTTACAAAACAATTCCAGTTCAGTTAAGTTTGATGGTCGCCGAGCATGGACAGCCCGCTTCAAATTATCCCACAGATGTTCAATGATATTCAGGTCTGGGGACTGGGATGGCCTTTCCAGAACATTGTAATTGTTCCTCTGCATGAATGCCTGAGTAGATTTGGAGCTGTGTTTTGGATCATTGTCTTGCTGAAATATCCATCCCCGGCGTAACTTCAAATTCGTCACTGATTCTTGTACATTATTCTCAAGAATCTGCTGATACTGAGTTGAATCCATGCGACCCTCAACTTTAACAAGATTCCCGGTGCCGGCATTGGCCACACAGCCCCAAAGCATGATGGAACCTCCACCAAATTTTACAGTGGGTAGCAAGTGTTTTTCTTGGAATGCTGTATTTTTTGGATGCCATGCATAACGCCTTTTTGTATGACCAAACAACTCAATCTTTGTTTCATCAGTCCACAGGACCTTCTTCCAAAATGAAGCTGGCTTGTCCAAATGTGCTTTTGCATACCTCAGGCGACTCTGTTTGTGGCGTGCTTTCAGAAACGGCTTCTTTCGCATCACTCTCCCATACAGCTTCTCCTTGTGCAAAGTGTGCTGTATTGTTGACCGATGCACAGTGACACCATCTGCAGCAAGATGATGCTGCAGCTCTTTGGAGGTGGTCTGTGGATTGTCCTTGACTGTTCTCACCATTCTTCTTCTCTGCCTTTCTGATATTTTTCTTGGCCTGCCACTTCTGGGCTTAACAAGAACTGTCCCTGTGGTCTTCCATTTCCTTACTATGTTCCTCACAGTGGAAACTGACAGGTTAAATCTCTGAGACAACTTTTTGTATCCTTCCCCTGAACAACTATGTTGAACAATCTTTGTTTTCAGATCATTTGAGAGTTGTTTTGAGGAGCCCATGATGCCACTCTTCAGAGGAGATTCAAATAGGAGAACAACTTGCAATTGGCCACCTTAAATACCTTTTCTCATGATTGGATACACCTGGCTATGAAGTTCAAAGCTCAGTGAGGTTACAAAACCAATTTTGTGCTTCAGTAAGTCAGTAAAAAGTAGTTAGGAGTATTCAAATCAATAAAATGATAAGGGTACCCAAATTTTTGCACCGGTCAAATTTTGGTTTAATGCATATTGCACATTTTCTGTTAGTACAATAAACCTCATTTCAATCCTGAAATATTACTGTGTCCATCAGTTATTAGATATATCAAATTGAAATGGCTGTTGCAAACACCCAAATATTTAGAACTAAAAATGATTAAGATTAATAGGGGTGCCCAAACTTTTTCATATGACTGTATGTGAATATGACCCCCGCTGAAGAGGTATATATCCAATTAAATCAATGAGTGCAGGAAGTCAGAATGTTGTGATGTTTGACACAATAGTATGTCCACATGACCTGAAATCTGGTGAAGAAGGTTAAAAAGTCCAGCAGTTCTAGAAACTGAAGGTACATGCATTGGGCAATAATATTATGTTAAAAATCACAAAAAGGTGGGAAATGTTATATAAATGAAATGTCTGTCTCTAACTTTTCATTAGCTTGCTATTCTTAAAAATGATAGAAATGCATTTAGTAGAAGAAGCTTACAGCCTTCGATGATAAGGATATACACTGAGAGCAAGGCCAGACACCCAGTCTAGGGCAACATGTCCTAGTAGACTTGTTTGTTTATAAACTTTCTGTGAGCTGTTCTTCGAAGAGTCAGGAAATTAACACTGCTTACGCAAACAGCCCCCAGCACATCGCTGCACAATTTCTCCCTTCGAATGTGCAATGTAGAACAGGTCCCAGCCATGCTTTGCATTACGTAGCTTGTAGTACTAATATACTTTGATTATTGAGATGAGTAAGGGGTGTGTCAAGACCCTCCTCCCACCAATGGTCAATCAGGTTTACCAGTTTTCACGCATGCTCTGTTATAATTAATAATTATTTACTGTTCTGTATAAAAGCTTATGCTATGTTTTTAATAAACACACAACTTGCTTAAAACCGACTGAGTGTGTCAGGCTAGTTTTTTCTCTGTGAGCTCACAAGATATATATATTTATATGGACTATAAATAATTCAGTACCGCTTGACAATCAGAATTTTGAACCCAGTTTGGGTTTCAACAACAAGCCCATCTCCCAAGGTGGGACAGTGTGAAGGGTGCCTGTGGTGTACCCGATGGTAGTTGGTGTACCCGGTGGTGATGGTAGTTCCCTGGGGCACTCCCAGTTGTAGGCAGCTTCTAAATTCACTGAGCCATGTGATGGTGGTCAGAAGGGTCTTTGATGGTAAATACATACAGTACATGACTCAGGAGACATCAGTTGCAGTTGAACAATTATAGAACTTTACTGAAGATGATGCAGTAACAGCAACAAATGCACTTCCAGATGGGATAGTAGTGCAATGGAAATTCCACTGTAGATGGTGGTAATGAGCCAGGAAACTGATCTCACAGCAAAGAAGGCCCTGTATAAAGAGGTTAATTCTAGTGCTTATTTTCTCCACTCTATATAACTATACTTCTACCTCTCCCAATATATATGGGGGCTGAAATAAATAAGATCCCTGTGTAACTGAGGTGATGACTTGAGTCCACTTATGAGGCTCTAGCTAACCTTATCTCTTGCTTGGCAGTTTCTCTCTCTCTCTCTCTGTCTTTTCTGCAGGCTGTCAGCAGGTATTGTTCCCTGTCTCTGGGCTGCAGCAAAGACAAGATAGACAATAGCTCTAGCAGGAGCCTCCATACATGACGTTCCACATTAGAGGCTGTATTGGACTGCCTTGAGGAGACTAAAAGTCTCATGGTTGGGACAGGACTGAGCTCTCCAAAAAAAGGAGGGGTGTACCACCTTCACAGTGGAATTCTCCCTAATAGGAGGGAAAATACACATGGAAGCTGTAAAACATATGTACAGACAGTGTGACACACACTATGTCCTCATGTATATGCAGTTTTATATACCGCTAGAAAGCCGACACTGCGCTGCATTCAGCGCACTGTTGCTTTCCTGGTATGTGCCCCAGGGCTGGAGATATCGGTGCCGTTAGTTTCGGCACCGATATCTCCCCACTGTCAGAAAGGTGTTCCTCACAGCTCAGCGTCATCATTGGGCAGTACAGCGCTATGAACGAGAGAATGCTGCTTAGAGAGGACCTTTCATGTCCTCATGCATATGCAGTTTTATATGCAGTTAGTGATGGGAATTTCGACTCTTTTATGGAGACACTGAATATCTTTGTTGGACTCAGACACAGGTAACTTAGAAAATCTGTATGGGCTATAAGAGGAATGGCCATTCTGCACATTATCCAGTAAGGAGAGATCAAATAGAGTTGGCAGAACCCTGACATTCCCATCAATCATCCTCTAGATATCTAAAATTTTGACATTACTGTAATGATAGGATAAGTTTAGAAATGGCAACAGGATTGCCCGATAGGCAGTGAATAAGCCTTTTATTCACATAAAAGCAGAGGACGACATATAGATCAAGTTGGCATAGATACAAGGGTTCTGTAGTGTGAACACTGGTCAAAACTATGTGATTCACAAGTTTATAAACTTTAAAACTCAGGGGGTAGTGTATAATGTTGAGCGAACCCGAACTGCACAGTTCGGGTCCGTGCCGAACTTTGTGCTTTCAGGTACCCGAACCTGACCCTGAACGTCATCGCCGAAGTTCAAGTCCAGGTTCGGCTCATCCCTAAAGCTGGTTGATTGACTGCTGAGCAGCCAATCAACCAGCTTTAACCCCTTCACGCATTGTCACGTACATGTACGTGGGAGAATGTCGGTAGTTACTGAATCCCCACGTATACGTACGTGATGGTGATTGAGCGGGCTCAGAAGCAGAGTCCGTGCGATCACCGTGGGAGCCCAGCTGTATCTGACAGCCAGGTTCTCGCTGCAACAGCGGGGACGGTGATAACACCGATCCCCGCTGTTTAACCCTTAAAACTGCGGCATTTTAGGTGTTTGTTATTGAAACTGAATGCCGCGGGCAGCATCGGGAGTGGGTGTTAGCTGAAACTGACAGCCAACACCCTGCTCCTTAACCCCCGATCGGAGCTGAGCTTCCAGTGTGCCAAATGTCCCCCTCGGCACTCTCCGCAGCGAGATTGGGTGGTGCCCATATGTATCTTCTGGAGCCTGAAGGTCTGCCCAGTGACCCCAAGCTGCTAGGAGCCCCCAGTACCTGGTTGATCTTGCCAAGAAGAGAGGAAGTCAGCCTATGCCAGGGGTCGGCAACCCCTGGCACGCATGCCAAGAGTGGCAGGCGAGGCATATTTCCCTGGCACGACAGCGGAGTCCTCACCAAGCAGTTTCGGACCAAACACGGCCGAAACGAAACTGCTATTATTCTACTCTGGGGTCTCTTCAGACCCCCCCCCCCGAGTATAATAAGCGGAGCCCCCGTGGAAATGATCAAACATAAAAAACAATGTTAACTCACCTTACCTGGCTCCACAGCCACTCTGTGCTCTTCGGACGCTTCTGTATGACGTAAGAGACCGCTGTCTTACGTTACGCATAATGACGCAACGTGACCCCTGAGACACAATCAGCGGTCGCTGACGGCAGGGAAAAGTGCCCGAAGAGAACAGAGTGGCTGCGGAACGCAGGAAAAAGTGAATACATTGTATTATGGAGGATAATACCGTGTGCAGGGGCCACTATGGGGCATAATACCATGTGCAGGGGCCGCTATGGGGCATAATACCGTGTGCAGGGGCCGCTATGGGGCACAATACCGTGTGCAGGGGTCGTCAGACTTACAATTATTGACTGGCACTCCGAGTACCTCAACTTTGATTTTTTTTTAATTGAAATCAGCACGCCGAACAAAAGATTGCCTACCCCTGGCCTATGCATCTGCATAGGCTGACTTCCTCTATAGACTGCAATACATGTGTATTGCAGTCTATAGTGCTGAACCAGCGATCAGTGTATCGCTGGTTCAGGTCCCATAGTGGAACATCACTAAAAAGTAAAAAAAAAAAAAAAAAAAGTTTTACAGCCATTTTTGGGTCACAAAGTTCAGATCCCCAATGATTTCAGTGGGGTTCGGGTACCAAAACCGAACTCTTGGGCATAGTTCAATGGGTTCGCTCAACACTAGTAGTTTATCTTTTGCCATGTAGCTGCCCTCCTAGTTACATTGGTAAAATCAAGAGGGAGATACAAAAAAGAATTTTAGATCATTTGGGCACTATTAACAGGAAACAGGAGATGGCATGCCCACATATGTCAGGCTAATGGCATGAAGAAAAAGTGGAACAACTGTATAGGAAAAGTATAGTTTAGCATCTTCTGAAGGAAATATCAGTATAAACTAATCTACACCTTCTTGTACCTAGTATAATATTCTGCCATTCAGAGACACCTCAATACCGTTCTGACACCTATGCAAATGACATGGTATTGGTGAATGTGTCAATAGAGTTAATTTTGAATGCTATGCTTTATATTGCAGTTAAACCAGAAAATTTGTGAGGTTATTTTTATTGCTGTCTAGCAAATTTTCATAGTGTGCCACAATAAGTGTATCCTGGTACTACAATCATCAGCTATCATAAACATTAGTATCAAATAACAAATCTTCTTGTTGAAAAATCTGGCCATGAGGCGGGATTTATATGGCATAACACCTTCTGTGGTAGTATTGACCCTTTTTAATTGGTGGGAGTGCTGGGAACTCTACTGATCACACAAACTAGGGTGTTTTTGCACCCCAGTTTGAATGGATCAACAGGTCTGAAAGCACACCACTGCTTCATTCAATTGAATGGGCACTGCAGGTACTGTACTTTGGCAATTTTTCGCAGCTCCCATTGAAACAAATAGGGTGGTGGTGTGCATTTCCGACCTGCCACTTCATTCAAACCGGGGTGCCAAACCCCTATTCTTGCAATGATTGGGGTAACTGTTAGGGATTCCAGTGGATTTGGGTAACTTTTTGTCACCTGAATATTCCTTTACAGTCCATTTACACCTAACAATGCAGGGACTAGTGAGTGTGATCAACAATAACACACATCTATAAGTGTTTGCTTGCATCAGCATGTCACACAGGCAAATGCAAACTACTGTTTATGCAGGACGATGTGCTACCAACAGTCTGGTATTTTACATGCTACATAGAAGATGCAATCAGCCAACAGACATGCATTTGCTCGTTTGTCAGATGATGGGCGCTACACAAAGGCCTTAGGGCGCATTCACACGACCAAGTTTCAGCCGTGAAACATGGTCCGTGTGTTGGCTGGATTTACTGGCCAGAACAGTATGCTGGGAAAGGGACTCCTAGCAGTATATTTATGTATGCTGCTAGGAGTCCCTGCCTCCCAGCGACATACTTCCCATATCAATTATAGTATGAAACAGTATGTCACTGTAAGGCAGGGACTCCTAGCAACATAGACAACATAACTGCTAGGAGTCCCTCTCCTGCAATAAACGGCAGGCTGGTAAATCCGGTCAACATATGTTCAGCTTCACAGCTGAAACTCGGTCGTGTGAATGAGCCCTTATTCACACGGTCAGTGTTTGGTCAGTAAGTGGAGACTATACAGAGTATAGTGGAAAGATTTACACATGTTCAGTGTTTTCAACCAGTTTTTGGTTTTGGCACACAATCACTGAAGCAAATCACTGACCAAACAATGACTGTGTGAATAACACCTTACAGTGGCCAGTTTTTGAGAAGAAGCATTCCTATGAATGCTTTTTCCTGAAAATTGGCTTGATTGTTATTGGGCTGTATAATAGCCACCGAGGGTGGTTACATTGCTCCAAACTGCTGTGCCCCACACTTCTCTAATACGCATTGCTTTCCCCCTCCCTTCTTTGAGTGACAGGGCCAAAGAGCTATGCTGAAATCTCTCCCGGCCCTGTGGACATAGCAGTTTGGGGCAGTGGAGCTGCCCTTATTACTCCAGGTTGCTAATTTGCATATTCTGAAATAAATTAATATCTTTGCAACAAAGGCACACATTTTCATGAGGAAAAGAGTGTTACATTCAGGTGAGCCTGATCTCTCTGTGTTGCTGGTTTAATATGCTTCATCCTGGTGACAGACTCTCAGAGTGGTGACACACAAGTAGAGATGGGCAAACCTCATGAGACTCATTTCAATGAATATTCATGTTCAGCACAAACTGAAAGTGCTATTACTGTACCCTAGGATCTCCTCAGACTCCAGAGTATAAATGATAACCCAGAGTAGGTGAACAAAAATAACAAACAGTTATATTCATGGCATCCAGCGGTCCCACGCCATCCTCTTCTGGCATCTGGTTGACATCATGTGCCCTGGAGTCACTGCTGTGTCCTGTGATTGGGTCTCAGAGGTCATGTGGGGCTTCAGGCGTCATGATCCTAGGTCAAAGCATCATGATGTCTGAGAATACCCCAGAGTATAACAGTATTTTCATGAGCGATGAACCCCAAAAGTTTCAGGTTTGAGTTGAGCCCAAGACTTATGGAAAATTTGGATAAAATCCTGATTGCTCCGAATCAGTTTGTTGATCCCTAAACACAAGGTACCTGATGCGACTGTAGCTGCATCCAGTCCCCCTGCCACCAATGCTTTCACTTCTCTGTAAGTGAAAACATCGATTAATTTCAGCTGGATTTAATTACTGGCAGCCTGGGATCTGGATTCAGCAAAACTACCACTAACCACCAAAGATAAAAACATTGAAAAGTTAGGATATGCCATTACTTTATGATCAGCGGAAGAACCAATCCACAGACTAAAGAGGAAGCAGCACTGATTTAGCTATACTGGTTGCACAACATCATCAAGTTTCATACAACCAAAAAATAAGAAAAAAAAAAGCAAAAAAAACAACAACACAACAACATGAAATGTCTCTGCAACTTGCTGTTGTGTGATTAACTTATTAGATAACTGTTTAAAAAAAAAAAAACAAAAACAAAAAAAAAAACGAAATAACATGCATATCGCGCTTGGTTCACAGTAGTGTTTGGCTCTCCATCATTCAGGTCCGCATGGGGACAAGGAAGACAGAGAGCCTGTCTGCTTAAAAAGCGGTTACCTGCAAACACCATAGACTATAATGGGCTCTTTTTCCGCAGATTTTAGGCGGAATCTGCAGCGGAGTAGCCTACAGAGACTCCAATGCAGGTGTGAACCTAGCCTTACATTGAGGCCTGTAGCTTGAATTTTTTGCTATTGTCGTGCGATAGTCTTGCTATGTATATTTGTTGCAACATGACCACATTGACAATTATTATACCCAATGGAACATTGCAGTCTTCATACCACAAAGTCACAGTGTAGCCTTAGCCTAAGTTCTGCAGCCCCTTTACTATTGTTGCCCTGCATACCACAGCCACCTGCTGTGTAAGGATCTGCAAGTGAATGGGGCCAGTTGCAGTTCTCTGCACAGCTAGGTGGAGAAAGTGGCGCTATGCAGGGAAAACTTGGAGACAGCACTAAAATAGTGCTGCAGCCCCTAATTCTAAGCATATTTATATTTGCAAAAGACAGACCTCTACTGATCAGAAAGTGATGGAATATCCTAGAAACAATTGCACCCTGGTCAGAGAATATCCAGATTTGAATACACAAGATTAAGAAAATCACTTTGATTTATAAAATACTGTGCAGATTTTCCACATAAAAGCTGTGCAAAATCTGAAAATTTTGCATGTGGCCTTATCTTCAACTTCCTGTTGTTGTATATATCTCAGGGTAGGTTTACGTCCGCGTTTGGTGAGTGCTCGGGGATTTCGTTCCCCATTCCGCTTTAAAAATGCCAAGAGAAAAGTCCTGCAAGCATTTTTCATGTGGAACCTGGCGGACCCCATTATAGTCTATGGGGTCCGCGAGTTTCCACGGGTAACCGCTTTTTAAGCGGATTAGGTTTCCGTTTTTCGGGTCCCCAAGCGCAGATGTAAACCTAGAGTAACCTCAATTGGCCACGGTTGAGGAGTAAAGCTCTATATGCAAGGTTTCGAGCATACTAATGTTTGCTTTACAAACCACCATTATCTCCCAAATGTTGACTGATAAGCAGGAGGTTCATGAAACATATGATCGTCCACAATTACTAGTTGTTAAATTTAATATAATCGCTTCTTAATTCTTAGAATTTTCAAGATCTCAGTTTGCTGTCAGTGAATGGGGATATTCAGATTTAAAGCTTAGAATTTAATACATTTATATGCAGTCTGTGAGCAACCATCTGTGAACTAAACAGTCTAGACTACAGGCTCATATGCACACATTGAGGCCGGCGCACCACATGGCAGAAACGCTACGCAAAATATGTGGCGTTTGACAGTCACTTCAAAGTGGATGGGATTCGAGCGAATCCCATCCAAACATTGCAAAAAAAATACATGCAGCGGAAATGCTGCAATATCCAAACCCCTTGCAGTTTTGGAAATTCCAGCATGTCAATTATACTTACGGAAAAGCTGGCAGTTTCTCTATTAGTATAACAGAAGCAGAAAGTCTGCAGAGGAAACCTCTGCAGACTTTCTGTGAAAAGCGCTGCAGGAAAAACCACAATGTGTTTCTGCCACGGTTTTTCCTGCAGTGATTTTTTTGCTGTGGCCTGCTACATGGGGCCTTAGCCAGAATATAATAAAGTAATAAGTATTCAATAAATGAAAAGAGATAATACTTTATGAGTATGATAAAACTCATGCCCTGATATATACCTTCCAGAGGTGCATGGCATCAATTTCATGATCCATGCTAAGACTAAGGCCAGTTGCACACGACCGTGTGCTTACCGCCGGCTGTGAATTAAAGGCACGGGCAGCACACAAACGTGTGGACCTGTCGCCCCACACACGTGACCATATCATTCGCGGTCATGTGTACGGGCCCATAGAAATGAATGGGTCAATGTGCCATCTGGGAAAAACCAGAATAGCACAATGACCGTGCACACGGTCGTCTGCCAGAGGCTTTACTAAGATAATAGGTATTTAATTTTTATAGTACCTTTTGGAGAGGGGGAGAGGCTGTCTATTACAGGAAGTTTTGGACGAAACACGCATCGGAGTGCTATATGGGACACGTGTGGGTCAGTACTACTTCACGTATGGTTATTATACACTAGTCCTGTGATCATTGGGATCGTCTTGTGTCTAACAACTGTAGGGTTTGTATCAGTGTTGCACTTTATTGTGTTCATACAGGCATGTGTTGATGAACTGGATATATACTCCTTGGACATTCACAGTATACTATTAAGTGAAATGTATTTTTGCAACATGCCTATAACCCCTTGATCATTTAACATTTCCCTCAGATTATACATTAGTAGAGGTGTAGATCATGTAACTTTAGGAATCTTTTCAATCGTGTGTTTTTGTTTTTACTGGTATATATTAAATAATCAATTTATGAATTTTTTTTGGATCATCATGTTTAGAATTTACCGATACGATTTTATTCAATCTGAATTAAATAGCGGCGAATCGCGTTAAAAAAAACTCAACTATTTCCTGGCTGCAGAGAGCCTGGGTGGGAAACAAAATGGCAGAAACCCTTGGATGCCGCGGTCACGTTTGAATATTTCCTGAAATTCGGATCAAGTTCCACTTCGTCAGCTTCGATTCGCTCATCTCTAATCATGTTATTTATTGAGTTGTAAAGTATTATATTTTGAGCAGGAAATGTTTCCAATCATGTGCTTATTATTGATTTAAACAGTGTGTAACAACTCAGGATTCATTTTTGGGGGCTATTAGGTTAATTATTGATGATTCAGCTGTCATATGTATCCGGGTGTGTCATCTATTGAGGTTTTATGTCTTGTTGTGTATATGTTTTTTAATTGTGCAACATGTGTGACATAGTAAAAGAATTATATTTATAATATGAATTTAGTTGCCTTCATGGGTTGTAGGTATTGTACCATATCTACATATGCATCATAGCAGAGACATCTCTTGCTGGATGGGTTCTGTTGTCCAATGACCCAAACACTGATAAACTACAACAGTCATATGGGTTGGTCAGGCATGACATCGCTGCAGTGCCAGAAACAAAGGCTGGCAGGGCAGTGGCAGCATTTGGAACACCAGGAAATTAGGACAGTTAAGCAATGTTATTTTTGTTGTTTTAGAGCATTCCCTGTTTTTATATACATTTTGAGAGTCTGAAAACCTGTTAAGTACTAGAGCACCATATCAAAGGTTCACCTGCACCTCCCTCCATGCAATGTGTGTGAGATTCATCAACAGGATCTACATGTCCTCATAACAAAAACTGGCATAGGCTGAAAACTACACCAGGGGTGGACCTGACCTTGTTTTCCAACACGTTTTGAAGTGTTGGAAAACATTGTTAAATGAATTACGCCCTGAAGTCCTGCCAACTTTTTGTTACATTTGCTTGTGTAAAAAAGTGGCACAGGAACTTCATAAATATGTGTTTAACTTAACTGGTGTATTTATGTCAGAAAACTACCATGAATATACTGCTATATTAATTATACAATAACTAAGCTTTATTTACATAAAACAGGAACCCACTTTTAATATGACATATTATGGAATATAAAATTGTATATATTATACACAGTACAGTAAATGTATACCTTAATTTCCCATCTCCTTGCATTGAACTGTTCTGGCATTACGCTCTTCAAGTTGAATCACTGAAAGACTCAGACATTTGTGTTTGTCTGTGCTCCAGGCATAGTCACAATTGAGAACACCAGCTGAGAATATTTAGAGTTAATACTGACTTTCCCCTCCCCCAAAACTTAAAGGAGTCTTCCATGATTGTAAAATATCTTTTAATAGACCCTATAAGCAAAATAGCTGGCACACTGGAAGCTTAGGGTGCTCTGTGGAAGTCAACATTTCTTAAAGAAGCCACTGCACACTACATGTATGATGCAACGACAAAGGTTATTTACTAATCCAGCATGTTAAGAACACACATGGCCAACATTTTAGTCCCTCTTGGACCTTGATCACGGCCTATAAAATCACAAAAAAAATCCTATGTAAGTATATAGATACTATTTCAAAGTATAGGGGAACATAGGCACAATAAAATAAGATAGAGGGACAACATATAACAGACATCTACAACCCATAATTATAATCAATATTGTATAGTCATAGAGAATAATATGGGGAATTAGTACTGTGTCACATCACAAAAATACATGCTATATGTAGACAAGAAGAAACTGATTATACACTCATTTTATAACAAATCAAAGAATATAGAGATCGACATTACAGATATGTGGTATATATGAGCTAGGAAGAGGTGCTAATAGTACCATCCTATATTTGAAATAATCTCCAATGGATGCAGAACTGTAAGTAAGCCTTTAAAGGTCAAACCACCTCACCTTTGATGCCATGCAATTGTAATGATAAAAGACATATGTAGTTCTGCCACACAAAGAAGAAGGTAAGTTACCTGATGGGTAGTAATCTAATGAGATGCCCTTGACAGCTGGCACAAGTGTCTGTGTCTGGCGAGTCCCCTCTAGAGCTCAATACAGAATTTAATATCTGGGCTTCGTGAAAGACAAGATTCATGTGGAATGATTTACTAACCACATTTGTGGGCCTACCATTATTAATATGTATTTCTCCCTAGTAGATTATGTCTGACTCTATGTTTCATTTGTGATGCCTACCAGATCTTAATGATATTAGATTCTGCACTTTATATATATTTCCTCAGATTTTCCTATGTGGCCTATATAACTCCCATGTGAATAATTACTCTAGTATTGTATTGTATTGTTCTGTTCCTGTGTTATAAGTGATCCCCAGTATCCCAGTGTGACCATATATGCCTTAAACAAAAATGGTTCCCGCCATGTTCTCTAATGAAACTGCACTTGATGATGTCAGTGTCTCCTTAGTGCTCACATTGTACAGTAGTGCTTGCAGTTTAGGAGGCCACACCCCCTCTGAAGCCCTTCAAACACCTGTACTAGAAAATCCTGGACGCTGGGGCTTATTCAGCTGTTCAGGACATCTTGTTGTACCACTACACATCAGGTAACTTACCTTCCATGTTTCTTCTTTGCTTGGCAGCACTATATTTGACTTTCATTACAAGTGGCATGGTAAGGGATTTGAGGTGGTTAGAATTATGGAGGCTTACTTACAGTTCTGCAGTCATTGGAGATTAATTATTTCATATATGGAACATTACTTTTAGCATCTCCTCCTATCTCATATATACCACATATCTGGGATGGGATATCAATCTCTATATACTTTTTTCTCGTGTTGCATATCTATGCATAGAGCATACCTGTTTTGTTGTACATCTATATATATGATTGCACTCTTTATTTTTGTCATGTGACACAGTACCCATTCCCCATATTATTGTCCATGATTATACATTATTGATTAGTGATTTTAGATGACCGTTATATGTATTTCTGTACCTTATTTTATTGTGTCTAACTTTGTCCCCCCATATTTTGTTATTGTATCTATATATTTACATAGGATTTTTTGCAATTCTATAGGCCTTTATTCAGGCCTAAGTGGGGCCAAAATGTTGGTCATGCTTGTTCCTCACATGCTGGATTAAAAAATATCCTTTGTCATTGCATTATACATGGAGCGCCATGGTTAAGGTAAAATGAATATATTTTCTAATACACACGTGGACAAAATTGTTGGTACCCCTCGTTTAATGAAAGAAAAACCCACAATGGTCACAGAAATAACTTGAATCTGACAAAAGTAATTTGCCAAACTACATGTTGACAAGCCACAAAGATTCTGGGAGAATGTCCTATGGACAGATGAGACAAAAATCGAAATTTTTGGCAAGGCACATCAGCTCTATGTTCACAGATGGAGAAATTAAGCATATCTTGAAAAGAACACTGTCCCTACTGTGAAACATGGAGGAGGCTCTGTTATGTTCTGGGGTTGCTTTGCTGCATCTGGCACAGGTTGTCTTGAATCTGTGCAGGGTACAATGAAATCTCAAGACTATCAAGGGATTCTAGAGAGAAATGTGCTGCCCAGTGTCAGAAAGCTTGGTCTCAGTCACAGGTCATGGGTCTTGCAATAGGATAATGACCCAAAACACACAGCTAAAAACACCCAAGAATGGCTAAGAGGAAAACATTGGACTATTCTGAAATGGCCTTCTATGAGCCCTGACCTAAATCCTATTGAGCATCTTTGGAAGGAACTGAAACATGCTGTCTGGAAAAGGCACCCTTCAAACCCGAGACAACTGGAGCAGTTTGCTCATGAGGAGTGGGCCAAAATACCTGTTGAGAGGTGCAGAAGCCTCATTGACAGTTACAGGAATTGTTTCATTGCAGTGATTGGCTCAAAAGGTTGTGCAACAAAATATTAAGTTAAGGGTACCATCAGTTCTGTCCAGGCTTGTTTCATGAGTTCTCTTTTTAGAAAAATTCTGTTGAAGCATGTTTGAAAAGCAATGTCTGACTTTCATTTGTTAATTTTCATAGAATTTTTATATATTATTACTTTTGTCAGATTCAAGTTATTTCTGTGACCATTGTGGGTTTTTCTTTCATTAAACGAGGGATACCAACAATTTTGTCCACGTGCATATACTTAACTCAGTTCTGCTCTTACCACGGGTATGAGTTCCTTTCTATTTTTTGTTGATGTTTTGTCCATAATGTTGAGCACTCTAGCAAAGTTAGGCCAATTGCAGCAACGTTTTAGAACTAAATATAGCATATGAACTAATATATAGCATATATATATAGAGAGAGAGAGAGAGAGAGAGAGAGAGAGCATATAATATAGTATAATATATAGCATATGAACTAATATAGCATTAGAACTAAATATAGCATATCTGTAAGACTTTTATGATCAGAGGGCTACCACTAAACAATGCATACCATGCAATAATATGTTTTTATTTATTTATTTTTTTAGCATGGAAGCCTATTGGTGACATGTCTGATGGATGTATACATAACAAGCATATATCTTTAATGGAAGGCTCAAACACTGGGGGGAAATTATTAAGACTGGCATTTCCTACGCCAATTTTGATTCAGAAAATGTGTCTGAATGTTTAGTTTCAATGGTATTTATTTATTGAACATAAAAGAAGAGATGAATAATTACAAGAATCGCATGAAATCAGACATTATACAATGTATAATACAACTGTATATAAAACCTGGATTTCATATGTGCTGTTTCAGTAGTCCAAGATAACATAAGGACTATAATTAAAAAGAGGATAACTAACATACACAGGGAGCAAAGGAGAAGTGGGGACAGGGAATGTTAGGTAAAGCACTGCTATCATAATCACATAGATGTTTTTGAGTCAAATTGAAAGAAGGGGACATGTTCCGTCTTACCTGAGGATCACAATTGTAGACCGTATGATAGGCCAGGAATTTATGATTGGTTAATCCAGACCTTATCGAAATGGGGACTGGTATCAGAAATGGTGGCATTAAAGGAGTTTTCCCATCTCCCTGTGTCAGCAGCTTTGTCTGCTGTCTCTTCTCACTTCCTGCATTCCTTATGAAACAGTCAAAGTTGCCTCTTCCCCAGGTTGCTTAACAGGGCACTATCTAGTATCACAATACTTATTATGAATACTAGAAATCTAATATAAATGCTGATCAAATAATATGCACATGCTTTTAGAGAATAGACTCTAGTGTTATCTGTGTGTTTACATAGAGAGATAACAGGCATGGATTTATCAACTGCAATTAGCTGAAAGGCAGAGCTGTAGATGACAGTGAGAGCAGTAAGTGACTTCACTTTTCCTACTTATCACACAGGTCCTGCTCTATGGAAACTCTGTGTAAACAATGGGAGGAATAATTTCCCATAGCAGGAAAATAAAGAAGCATTGCTAAAGCAATATATTTAGGAAATCTCTCAGTTTACATAAGCTAGCAGTATAGATAGGATCCTTGAGATGGGAATATCCCTTTAATATTCTCAAATAGTGTGATGATGAGAGACCCCCAGTTATGTATTTTTCTTTGATATGTATTGTTACTTATTCATATTAGTCCTATATTAGAATGTTGTGTTTATGCTGTGTTATCAACCTGCCTCAGTGGTTTATGGGCATACAAGGGGGTCAGAGGGGAAATTGCCTTTCCCTGGCTGACCAGATGATGTTTTATTGCTTTATGATGTTTTGGTTTAGTGACCCTGAGAGTGGAAGGGAAGTACCTGTTAGGAGTAGCGCGGAACCTCCGCAGCAGCTATGCGGGGGTTGCCGGTCTTCTAACATGGACCGGGACATCTCTTTCCGTCCCCAACTCTGCTTTTGCCTCCTGACTTTGTACCTCCACTCTCTTCTGCTACGACCTCGGCTTGCCCTCAGACTCCTGCTCCTTGAACACGATTTGGTACCGCTCTGCTCTTTTGTTACCGATTTGGCTTGTTTGACCTCTCTCCTGGATTACCCCTCTGTACTGTGCTGACCTCTCGTTGATGACTAGGATTGGATGACTATTCTATTGCTGTACTGCTGCCATCTTCCGGTTACAGCCATCTGCTGCCTTCTGCAACTTTGGATCCTCATCTAACTTTGGAAGTTTCCGGTAAGTGATTTCAGTTTCTGGGACTGTTGAGACTAGTGGTGTGCTGTGCATCCTGCGCTCTCTGACCTGTAACTGCCCTGCCCGACAGTAGTCTCCAAGTCCATCCCCACCATCAGGGGCTCTAGGGAATCACTTTTGGGGGTCAGGAGTGGTGCGGCTGCGAGTGCACTGGACGTTCGGCGCTGGGACTCACTATTTAGTCTGGTGCTGAATTTGATCTCTAACAGTACCCTGGGCTGACCCTCAGTTCAACCCCAGACACATCTTTCTTGCAGCCAGGAAACATCCTTCTTTCTCCAGATCCTGTAGTGGGGGGAAGTGGAGGGGCATCCCAGTAGGGAGGTGAGCTGACAATGGCTTGACTGAGACCGACTTTTTTTGTCACATCTGTGGAAGCAGCTAAGAGAGCAGGGTGTGTCCACGTCACTACAGAAGATAGGCCAAGCTTCCTGGAACGAAAGACTTTTAAGTAGTCTTCTACTTTATTCCTTTTTATTTTATAGCCTCCTCGACCTCTCCTCTGCCTTCAACACAGTCGACCATTCCCTCCTGTTACAAATGCTCTCATCCCTTGGCATCTCAGACCTGGCCCTTTCTTGGATCTCCTCATACCTCACCAACTCTGACCTATTCTTCAAGCCACATATCCAAACCCTCAACACCTCCTGCCGCCTCCAACTCAAGAACATCCATCGAATCCGCTCCTTCCTCACCACTGAAACTACAAAAATGCTAGTCCATGCCCTCATAATTTCCCGCCTAGACTACTGTAACACCCTTCTCCATGGCCTCCCAGCTAACACTCTCGCTCGCCTCCAGTCCACCTTAACCTGTGCTGCTCGTTTAATACACCTCTCCCTTAGTTCTTCATCGGCCGCACCCCTCTGCCAATCTCTTCACTGGCTACCCGTTGTCCAGTGAATAGAGTTCAAAATGCTAATGCTGACATACAAAGCCATCCACAACCTGTCCCCTCCATATATCTCCGACCTAATCTCCCACTACCTGCCCACATGTAACCTCCGATCTTCTAAAGACCTCCTACTCCGCTCTGCTCTTATCCGCTCTTCACACAAACGTCTCCAAGACTTCTCCCGTGCATCCCCCATACTCTGGAACTCATTACCAAGACAATTAAGACTGACCCCCACAATCACAAGTTTCAAGAAGTCCCTGAAGACTCACCTATTCAGGAAAGCCTACAACCTCCAATAACGCTACTGTCATCACAACACCACCACAACACAGTCTCTACCCCCCCCCCCTTCTGTCTCCATCCCTCTTCCCTCACAGATTGTAAGCCCTTGCGGGCAGGGCCCTCTATTCCACTGTGCCAGTCTGTCACTGTTAGTATTGTATTTGTTTTGTATATCTTGTGTACCGTATGTAAATCCTCAAATGTAAAGCACCATGCAATTAATGGTGCTATATAAATAAACAATAATAATAATAATAATAATAATAACTTTAAGATCACTTTGTGTATGCTCTATGAACCCATTACCTTTCTGAAATGTATATGTGCGTGTAACACCCCTTTTGCCACCCGCCTTGCCTGGGGTGAACGTGCTTGTTCTCACCTCTCTATAGCGCAGTGCCTCCACCCAAATCTTGCTTGAAGCTCTCCGGGAATGCAGGCAGTTGTAGTACTTCTGCCAGGGGCTGACTTGGGAAACCCCTGCTCGAGCTTAGTACACACTCCCCCAATTTGAGGATGACACAAGTATGCAACCAGTTTACACAAAATACTAAAATTTAATATTAATGCAGAAATATAAACAATTATATTGCCGATACTCCCCCTAGTGGTCTTGCTGCAAATGACAGGCCACACTTATCACAGAATGTCTGTAAGTGACTCACTCTCTATCTAGCTAGCTATCTGCAGTACTGAGGGGGGTGGCCACCATGTATTGTCACAGTTCAATCGTTGGGGCCCAATCGTTGGTGCACATAAACGGTATAAACGTATTACTCCTCACAGCAACAGTTCAGTCACTAATACTGGAACAACCACAACAAAGTTCCCGGGGGTACTCACTACCTTGGATCTTTAGCTCACAGGAATCCATGCAGGAGCATTCACATTAAGGCGAGGAAGGGAGCATGGAGGTGCCGGCAGTCTCCTTCTGTGTGGATGCAACTGTAGTCTCTCACAGTTCTGGTTGGTCTGCAGACAAGATGCTGGAACAGTAGTCACCTCTCTCTCCACCAGATGCACAGATGGTTCTGCAGCAGGATCAGTCAGGCTCTGAAGACACACAAGCCTCTCTCTTTCCTCTCTCTCTGGCCAAGATGTCTCCCCTACTACCTTCTTTTCCCTCTCCTGCTTTCCTTCCTGTGTCTGCCCCGCCTCCTGCCCCCTTGATGTCATACAGCCTGTGCTGTGTGTTAAAGAGGAGTTCCTGTAGGTGGCACTGTTCATCTCTGGAAGATATAGAGGAATCCGTGATTGTGCTCTGTCCATAGCATCCACAACACACAAATTGTCCCCTGTGGGGGTTACATGCGCAAGGTTTCTGCTAACCGGAATCTGCAATGGCAGCAGCGACGTGTATTTAGGGTGCATGGACTGTGTTAGGGTGCGACTTACGCTCAATTTGCAGCCTGAGTGAAGGGTGAGAGCAAGATTGAGTGAGCAGAGTTGAGTCGACCCGCCCCTGACAGCGCACCCGCATCACGTGCTAGGAAGGCCCATACGTGACAAATAGCATAATAGTATCCATTTGTTTAATAATGTCTGAGATCAGGAGAATCGAGGTCAGCCAAGGGGATGCTACATGTACTCTGGCTGACATGAGAAGATATTACATCAATTTATATTCGACATAAATGTGAGCCCGGTGGCCTAAGACTTAAAAGAAAGATAGGGTCCATAAACGGTAGGGACCGACCCAGTAGCTGCTGTAACAGTCTGTGTAGCGTTAACCATATTATTTTGACCATAGGGCAGGTCCACCAGACATGGAGTGTATCTCCATCATCCGGACACCCCCTGAAGAATGAGAGAGAGATCTCTGGGTAAACTCAGTGTACCTTTGCCAGGGCCATATACGTTCTATGTAATACATTCAAGGAGGTGCCTTGCGATTTTTTAGGGCATCGATCACCAAGTCCACCTACTCCATAATTACTTCCTTATTTAGTGCCTCAAATTGTGCAGGTGTTATCGTGTGGATCTCTAGTTGTGTAAAGAAAGAAGTGATTACCGTTCTCTGCACCGAAGGGGGTTGGAATTTAGCGTTTAATAGAATCGATCGAATTATTGGTATATACAGTGGGTACGGAAAGTATTCAGACCCCTTTAAATTTTTCACTTTTTGTTTCATTGCAGCCATTTGCTAAAAGCAAAAAAGTTCATTTTATTTCTCATTAATGTACACTCAGCACCCCATCTTGACAGAAAAAAACACAGAAATGTAGATATTTTTTCAAATTTATTAAAAAAGAAAAACTGAAATATCACATGGTCATAACTATTCAGACCCTTTGCTCAGTATTGAGTAGAAGCAACCTTTTGAGCTAGTACAGCCATGAGTCTTCTTGGGAATGATGCAACGAGTTTTTCACATCTGGATTTGGGGATCCTCTGCCATTCTCCCTTGCAGATCCTCTCCAGTTCCGTCAGGTTGGATGGTGAACGTTGGTGGACAGCCATTTTCAGGTCTCTCCAGAGATGCTCAATTGGGTTGAGGTCAGGGTTCTGGCTGGGCCAGTCAAGAATGGTCACAGAGTTGTTCCAAAGCCACTCCTTTGTTATTTTAGCTGTGTGCTTAGGGTCATTGTCTTGTTGGAAGGTGAACCTTCGGCCCAGTCTGAGGTCCAGAGCACTCTGGAAGAGGTTTTCTTCCAGGATATCTCTGTACTTGGCCGCATTCATCTTTCCTTCAATTGCAACCAGTCGTCCTGTCCCTGCAGCTGAAAAACACCCCCATAGCATGATGCTGCCACCACCATGTTTCACTGTTGGGATTGTATTGGGCAGGTGATGAGCAGTGCTTGGTTTTCTCCACACATACCGCTAAGAATTAACGCCAAAAAGTTCAATCTTCGTCTCATCAGACCAGAGAATCTTATTTCTCATAGTCTGGAAGTCCTTCATGTGTTTTTTGGCAAATTCTATTCGGGCTTTCATATGTCTTGCAGTGTAGAGAGGCTTCCTTTGGGCCACACTGCCATAAAGCCCCGACTGGTGGAGGGCTGCAGTGATAGTTGACTTTGTGGAACTTTCTCCCATCTCCCTACTGCATCTCTGGAGCTCAGCCACAGTGATCTTTGGGTTCTTCTTTACCTCTCTTACCAAGGCTCTTCTCCCACGATTGCTTAGTTTGGCTGGACGGCCAGGTCGTCCCAAACTTCTTCCATTTAAGGATTATGGAGGCCACTGTGCTCTTAGGAACCTTGAGTGCTGCAGAAATTCTTTTGTAACCTTGGCCAGATCTGTGCCTTGCCACAATTCTGTCTCTGAGCTTCTTGGGCAGTTCATTTGACCTGATTCTCATTTGCTCTGACTTGCACTGTGATCTGTGAAGTCTTATATAGACAGGTGTGTGTCTTTCCTAATCAAGTCCAATCAGTTTAATTAAACACATCTGGACTCCAATGAAGGAGTAGAATCATCTCAAGGAGGATCAGAAGGAAATGGACAGCATGTGAGTTAAATATGAGTGTCACAGCAAAGGGTCTGAATACTTATGACCATGTAATATTTCAGTTTTTCTTTTTTAATAAATTTGAAAAAATATCTACATTTCTGGGGGGTTTTCTGTCAAGATGGGGTGCTGAGTGTATATTAATGAGAAATAAAATGAACTTTTTTGCTTTTAGCAAATGGCTGCAATGAAACAAAGAGTGAAAAATTTAAAGGGGTCTGAATAATTTCCGTACCCACTCTAGCATTGGGATTAGAAGTAAGGGTTCCTCCTGATTCCCTCAGTCGATACGCAACATTCAACCATTGTCAAGCCCTCAACTTAAAAGCCAACATTTTATCTGGCTTGTTAGTATACTTATAGAACTTGGCCTGAGTCCCTTGGATAGAGTTTTCTGTCATATGTGTAATTAAAGCATCAAGCTGTAGTTTCATGTGTTTGATCGCCTTTATTAAACACCTAGAAGGTTGTCTTTGGTTAGCCAGTTCCAGTTTAAACAGCGTATATTATAGATAGACAGATAGACAGATAGATAGATAGATAGATAGATAGATAGATAGATAGATAGATATTATATCTGATTGTATTTTGGTATTTTGGACCGTTCTCTTTTAAGGCGAGTAACCTCCACTATAAGGTGGTGGTTTTATGTGCCGCCCAGTTAATGTTCAGGGAAGTATCCGTTGCATGGTTGTGTGCAAAAAATTCAGTCAGGACAGAGGAGAGACACAGTTTAATACCTGGATCTGTGAGATGGGATTCAATTAAATGCTATGTATAAGGATATATGGCAGGGTCCTGAAGATTGAAATCGGCTAATACAAGGTCATGATCCAACCAAGCACATGGAATGTGACGTAGGTTGGTGAGCGTTGGAATAAGTGGTGTGGAGACAAGGACCCAATAAATTCTGATGTAGTGACGATGTGCAGGTGAGAAGCATGTGTAGCCTCTTGCCCTACCATTAAACTCGTGCCAGCAGTCTGCAAGGGGAGAATGAGGGGGGAATGATCTAATATGGCATTATAAGAGAAGTTAAAATCCCCATGCCATATTACTCTGGAAGCAGATTGTTGCTCCAGAACTTTGGATAGTTCAAGGAACAAGGGGACCAGATGGTCATTTAATTTTTTTAATTATTTTTATTGTAGTTTTGCATTTTTCAGTAAAATAACAAAAAACATTTTCAATTGGATATGTCAATATAATATATACTCTCAAATCACTAAAAATGAATAGAAAGCCATCTTACATTCATCTAGACCAGAAAATGTTCCCTTCTCTTAAAAAACATGGTGGAATTTCACAATGAATTCTAGTTTAACAAGAATAATACACATGAGAATGCTATCTGCCAAATTGCATTGGCTACCCTGTGCACACTTGAATACTTGCATATGTATAGACAATATATGTGCCATAGGAAGGGGGCATTTTGTTTTTTGCTGAATGTATCTCCATTTTATATATTTAAGTAAAGCAGATTTTTAATTCTATTTTCTGTACATGATTATGAGTGAAATCTTGCCTAATCTCTACTGTGGTAACAACATTTAGTGATATGCTTTACAGTTGGCCATAGGCAGCAATAGACTGGAGACAACTCATTGAGGTCTATGGGAGAGTTGTTCTGTGCAGGAAGAGGGAGTAGATAAGATGTGACATCTATTGTCAGTAGGGCTCCCTGGAGGCTGAAGGCTATAGAGGAAGTGGAGGAGGCTGGTGTGGGCAGGAGCAGAGATCAAAAAGTGACTAGTGGCTGTTATCTACTGGAACAATCCAGTAGATAACAACCTATTAAGAAAAAGAAAAAAAAAGCAGCAGGGGGCAGGCCAGGTCCTCCAGTAATTGGCCCACCAAGGATTCACCGGTGCCCCAATGGGCCAGTCCAAGCATGTACATTTATAACATTTTGGTCCCAATGGAACCTTTCTTAAACCATTGGATTGCTTAAGAAAGGAGGAAGTGTGTGGGAACACAGTGACCCAATAATTTAGAAGGCCACGCTACCCCATAACAGATCTAGTCATAGTACTTCCATAACATAGTGAGCCTCAGATACACCATAGCACAGAATGCCAGGGGTTTAGAACAGAACCTGCCACAGTGCCCCCAAATTAGTGACAGCGACACAGTCCTCCCAATAAGAAAGTCACAGTGCCACCATTAGAATGTCAGTTACAGAGTACACCAGATAAGATTATAATACTACCCAAGAAACCCATTACAGTGGCAGCTGGGACCTCATTTTTTAGGGTGTGTTTCCTAAATCTTCTTGCATTTCTTTTTATGCAGCACACAGGTTGGCGAAATATAGATTTTAACTAAAGTAAGAAAGGCGCATGACAAGCTTTAATAGGAGGAAAAAACTATTTACTTCCTCTCTGAACACTTCCCTGATTTGCAGGTATATATTTGTTATTATATATCTGCACATGAAAAGGGATTAAAACAGGGGTGTATGCAAGGGTGCGATTACACAGTTACACAGTTAAAACTACCTCCTTGTGGTCTCCCTGCACTATCACCTCTCTCCTACTGGACTGAGAAAGTGAAGATGATGATTTATCATCAGTGTCCCGAATGAAGCAGAAGAGCAGCAGTGAGGATCAAGAAGACTTTACCACTGTAACTGGAAGTTTTAATAAATGGGTTGGGCTTAGTGGTGCTGTGGGTAACCTGGTTCTGAGTCCCCAGCTGCAGCGCCACATTAGCTTTCCTGTTCATCACCTGGCTTGGACAACAGGAAGAGTAACCAGAAGAGGATCAGAGCTGTACTGCTTGGGGACCCACATTAGAAACTTTCTGTTTATGACCCTGGGTTCGAGATGGAAGATTCTTTAACCACAACTAATAGCCAGATACAGAAAGGCAGGACCCTCTGTGCAACCAGGTGACAGTGAAACCGACAAAAGCAGTCTGCTACTTTCTGTCTCTTGGACTGATTGTAGGGAAATGGGTTTTTAGGCCCCTTGCAGATGACCGTCTGCTGGCCAATGGCTGTGATTGAAAGGCTTGGCTGGCACATGGGCGGCACACAGTCATCTGCAAGGGGCCTTATAACAGGTTAAAAGAATGATTATAATTTTACCAGAATATAATGAAATAATACATATTTAATAAATGAAAGAGATATTACTTAGCTGTGGTTACAAATGATGAATAGTGGTTCACATGATGAAAATGGGGGACCTTGTTGTATATTATGCACTAATATACACCCATCTCATTCAGTGACATCCAAAGTTTGCTTGGGCATTCTATGATCCCAACTGAAGCCAACTAGCACAATAAAGCATAGAGTTATATAGTACCCTTGGAGTAAAGTTGAGGGGCTTCCTGGATGTTTATTGTCTGGTCATAGCATGACCATTTATGGGAGAAAAGGAAATTGAAGGAATCTTTAGCAACTGATCAGTAACAGAAATTATACATAGATTGCAAGAAATACATACAGACTGATCAGTAAGACATTAACCCTGTCATATCACATCCATAAGAGTCTGATTTTGTGGAAAAAAACATGTCCTATTACACTAATTTTACTAAATCCTCATTTATACAACTGAACTGTCAGTGACCGTCCAGTTACTTACAAGTGATTGGAAAGGCAAGAGAGTTGTAAAGTGCCAGGTCTCACAGTAACTGAATGCCCTGGTACACACATAGGTACCACATAGCAGGGCATATAAGTATGCTATTGTTTATAATGTGGTCAGGCAACAATACTTCACAGATTTGCCAGCACACTCTGCAAATATTCTACTTCACGTTCCATAGGCTTCACATAGGCTTTTCTGAAGGAAGGAAAGCAGAGTGAAATTTACAGTTTACTGCGTTTTTTGTTGGTTAGTATGTAACATATCCACAGCGTGTTTGTCAGTATGTACAGCAGACTACAAGATAATTTTAACAGTATACAGGTGACATTTATGTTTTTTGTATGCTGTGAAGAAGAGAGAAGGCAATATGTTGATGTATTGCAAATCATCACTACTCATAGGCTATGTTTATACAACTTGTTTTTGTATGGCGGAAAAATCTGCCATGGTATCTGTGACAGAAATCATATAACATACACTACAGGGGTAGGAAACCTTTTAGGTACTGTGCACAGAATTAAAAAAACAAAACTAAGATAAGGTATTCGGTGTGCTGTGCAATAATTGAACTCTCAACCCCTAAATGAAAGTTATATAACGGAACCTATATCTGTAATACATAGCGTACAATACGTCAGTATTACAGCTGTGTGAACCTGGCCTAATGCTGTGTTCATATGTTCACTGGATGCACTGTTAAAAGCATCCATGGTTAGTAAAAATAAATAAATTCATTGACAAAACAGTGCATCATGCTGCACTTTTTTGTGTGTGGTAAAATGAAATGCATCCCTATGATGCACTGCACCTCTCCATCCCTTACACAGGACTATTGTATCTTCTCTACATGTGTATAGAATGAAGAGGTGCAGGCTGCAGTAGTGCTGTGTAAGGAAAGAAGGGGGTCTAGACTCCAGGTGGCAACAATCCAGTGTAAAATATAATATTTTACACAAGGTTGCTGCAGCCAGGAGACAAGACCACCTTCTTTCCTTAAAGGGGTATTCCCACGAACATAACCATTTTTAAATTTGTAGACAATTAAAAGGTAAACATTTTTGCAAATATAAGTAATTAAACATTTTGCAGAGTTTTAAAGATTCTCTCTAAATATCTTGTGGTCACAAGTTGTTGTCTTGATCGGTTGCCAGTGGATACGACCATAAATGCAGGACCTTTCTAAGGTCAGAAAATCAGCCAAGATTTCCTTAATGTGGCTGGGATATATTCTGATACATGTAGTGTCTCTGTCTGATAACCCAGTTACAGTAAGAAAATCATTGCTGGGTTCTTGACAAGTCCCAGACCATAGAAAATGTCTGCATTCATGGTCGTATCCATTGGCAACCGATCAAGACAACAGACTGTCACCACTAAGATAGTTAGAGAAAATCTTTAAAACTCTGCTGAATTTATAACTACTTATACTTGCAAAAATGTTTAACTTTTAACTATCTACAAATATAGATATGGTTATGTTCATGGGAATACACCTTTAAACAGGACTGCTGCCTGTCCCTCCAAGCTTTACTCAAGACTGTTGTCTCTTCATCTTCATACTATACACAGGACTGCAGTCCTGAGTAAGATATGAAAGGATAGACAGCAGACTTTTGTAGCCACTAGGCAGAACACCCATCCATACCAATAAATAAACCCATACCTTATGCCTTGGCTATAAAAGTTGCATACAAGTAGGAAGCTATAACACTAACAGAGATTGGGCCGGGAGAAAGCAGGTGGAGGTAACACCACTGAGAATGTCCTGACGCTAGCGCTGCCATCAGGTCAGTGATGATTTATTCGATAGTGGCAAACCCCCTTCAAAACAATATTGACGTGTGCATTCCAATGCCATTACTGGTGCTCTGCTGCCATCTAGGAGCAAGACCTTGCATCTACTTTTGACCTGAATTGTAGGAGGATTCTGGATGATGTCACTTCCTGGAAGGAACAGGAAAGTTCTGGGTGAGAAGGAAAGAGGAGAGAGGGCTCAGAGAATAAGGGTGCATAAAGTCCTGCAAGGCTACAAATCAGGATAATATAGTTGATCATCTGCTTTGAGAAGAGAAGCCTCCTCCGACAAGTGCAGACTACACACAGAGACTTTATTCCATAGCAGGCCACATGTGGGCCTAATGTGATGCTATACACCTGAAACATCATCACTGCAGGAGATTCATTCTCTGCCCAGGAAGAACCAGAGGGAAACCATAAAGTTAAGTGTTGTATTACTTGGCATGTAAGGGGACTATAAATACATATACATTGTGCACTGGCTGATAATTTAGGAGTGCTTTGGTGGTGGATAAAGGACATTGGAGTAATCTAGAAAGAGACTGTCACCGTTAATAACTGTTTGAGCTACCAGTTTGCCTGTGTTCCTGTTAATAAAGAGGCTGTATCAGATATCTGTACTGAACCACTTGCTGAAGAAGTTCTTGAGTAAAATAGATGGAAAATAGATGTGATTCTGGAGCATAAAATCAGGTGAGCAAGTTTCCTGTGGATCATTTCAGTGTGAATCCACATTGAAATGGTGATGTAAGCAACTTCAAATGAAGCATGGTCGCCGTCCTAGATCTAAGGCTAGTATTTAAAATACTGCCAAAGTTGTGAAGGTTTTCTTGTGCTATATTGTTGGGAGTATACCAAGGATGTTAAAATCTAAATTATTTATGGATTGTTGGAAGGCACTTATTTTATTTATTTATTTCTCTAAGGGTCCATTCAGATCATGTTTTTACATCAGTTTCACGGATACAAAAAGACGAATAAAAAAAAACGGATGCAAAAAATGGATGCAAAAAAAAAACGGATTAAAAAAACGGACGCAAAAATGGATGCAAACAGATGGCTATCCGTTTCCATAGACATCAATGTTAAAAAAAATAACGGATCCGTTGCTGTCCGTTTTTTTGGACGGACACAAAAGTAGGGTCTACTACGTTTTTGCAACAGACAGCAATGGATCCATTTTTCTTTTTGTTACATTGATGTCGAAGGAAACGGATGGCCATCTGTTTGCATCCGTTTTTGCGTCCGTTTTTTTAATCGGTTTTTTTTTTTTGCATCCGTTAAACTGCTTTAAAAGATGGGATCTGAATGGACCCTTATATTCTGCAACGCTTTACAGACATTGTCATCAGTCACTGTCCCAAATAGGGTTCAGAATCTAAATTCTCTATCAGTATGTCTTTGGAATGGGAGAGGAAACTGGAGTATACAGAAGAAACCTATGCAAACACATACAACCTACATAGAACATTCAGCAGCCTTTTTCAGCCTGCATCTGACTGACCGTGGCTGTCAGCCATTTATGAAGGAATGGGAGTTGGGATATGTATTTCTATGAAATGAAAATTTATTAAAATACAAGAATGATGTGATTGAGAAGAAACATCCCATGGAAGTAAGGCACTCCTCAACGAAAGGGTGTAAGAGGAAGATGTCAAGAATTGTAAAGATGTAGCCTAGTAACCTTGTCCGCAGACTTGTGATTTCATGTTAAATATCATGCCTGCAGCCTCCATCCTTCCCAGGTGCCAGCTCTTTGAATAGTAGCACTTTGCATCGGGGAACATGTGTAGAAAGCTATTGTTTAGCCTCCTGTATTGCAAATTATGAACACATGATTAACCCCTATTGGAGGAACTGTGAAGTCCTGGTGCTAGGAAGGGTTGATTGCAGTCATCAGCTGATGAATACAAGTAACCCTTATATTCTAGTGATGTACATATAGTACACAGTATAAGGTCTCCTGGTGCTCCCTCCCCTTGCATGCCTGGGGAACAAACAACAAAACTAAGGCGGAGCTTAGTATTAGCTGCTAAATAAGCATCAGGGGTGTCAGGAAGAGCCAGGTTCGGTCCAGTATCTGACCATTAAAGCGTAACTAAACTTTAAGGCAACTTTTGATTTTCTGCCAGTATTTGTGTCATTAATAATTTTGTAATATAGTTTATTAACAAATTTTGGATCATTTCTGTGAAATCCTTTTTTTACTCTTTTCCTTGTTTCTGTATTGAGAGCTTTTGCTGCCTCTCACTAAATGTTATCTCCTCTTTCATATGGCACAAAAAGCAAGTGTGTACATTTTATAATGTCTGAGATATAACTGTTTGAAGTGACCCTCCCCACCCTCCTTTTCACAGTAACATTCAGTGAGAAGCAGGAAAAGCTCTCTAAACAGAAGCAAAGGAAAGAGTGAAAAATGCAGGATTTCACAGAAATGATCCAAAATTTGTTAACAAAGTATATTACAAACTTTATTGATGACACAAAGACTGCCAGAAATCAAGCGTTGTCCGAAAGTTTATTTACACTTTAAGTGCAGGCTGTTATTATGGTAGTAAAGCCCAAAAGTCATGGGTTTCCCCATCCTGGCAATTTCTGGCTGCTGCTTCTTTAATGCAGCTGGCTGGTTATAACAAAAATGGGAAGTACCACACTGAGTTTTTTCTCTAATATTTTTTTTTCCAATTATTATTTATTTATTTAAAAAAAAAACAAAAAAAAAACAATGTGGGCTCCCCCTATTTTTCATAATGAGCCAGATTATCATAATCAGCCTCTCAAACAGGCTCTCTGGACTCTCTCCCAAGCTTGGGAACGGGCCATGGGTAGCCTAGGCAACCCCTGGGTTAAGTGGATTCGACCTCAACTTCTCCCACGGTGTAACTCATATGTGCAACACAGTTTTGGAACATTCAATGTAATTACTGCATGAATACCTGTACCAGTTAAAGTGACATTAATACATAACAGTGCATGTCATATCTAGGCCTCAGGAATTTCCTAACTCGACTTGCCTGGCAACTTATCCAGGAATTTACATGGCCCTCTCACTGACTCACACGCCTAGGAATTTGCCAGACCTCTCTAGGTTAGATTCTGTGTTCAGTGGGTTTGCCCCCCAGGACTGCAACACTAGACTTCTCCCACGGTGCAACTCATAGCTTAACATAACTTCCGATGTAAAGGGGTGTTCACACGTAAGAATGTCATTTCTGCTCCAGGAATTTGAAGCAGATGTTTTTTGCTTGACAAAGCCAACATGTTGGAATTTGGAGAAGACTGTATTTTGCCTATATTGGGCAGGGCCAAATTCCAAATTCTGCGAGCGTATTTCAACAAATTCCATGTCGAGGGAAAAAGTCTATTTTCCGCCTCCGATTCATTTCAATGGGACTTCTCAGACAGAATCCGCCTGAAGAATGAGAAAGATGCTTATTTTTTCCACTGAGTGATAAAAAATCAGCTACTGCCTCCCATTGAAATGAATTTCAGCTGGAATTTGAGGTGGATGTTCGTTGACTTGCAATGTTGTAAAAACAAAACCCATCAGAAAATGGCTTAATTTAAAGGGGTTGTCCAGGCAAAAAACAAAACAAATCTTTTAAATAAGCCGGAGGCATTGAAAAAAATAAAAAAAAATTCATACTCACCTGTCCTCAATACTCATGGGGTCCCTCCAGCGCATTCCGATCCTTCTGCTGAATGGGTCTCTTCCGGAGTTCCGCTGAAGCCGCTGATTGGCCAATCAGCGAATGGAATGCGATGTCACTACCTGTGACATCATGGGTACTCTTCCTTAGGCCTGCTAAGGCTGCTTATTGGCCTCAGCGATCACGTGAGTATGAATTTTTTTTTATTTTTTTCAATGCCCCCAGCTGATTTAAAAATTAAAAGTGTTGTCCATTTTTGCCTGCACAACCCCTTTAATGATACACAAGATTATTTCTTCTGTGCCTCCTAATTGTTGAAAATGTGGGAATGCTATGGTTCAATTATACACATATTGTTGGAGTGTCAAGAGCTGGAACTTTTTTTGGAGGGAGGTGAAACGAATAATTAGAAGAAAGCCTAGAACAATTGGGTCTGGGGCTCTTCCATCTGCATCAAGTCACAACAATTATTACTTAGGCAGATAACAACTTATGTGTTCTGAAGATGTGGAGGAAGCAGAGACCACGTAGTGAGACAATGGCTAACTAAAGTTAATTACATTATGTGAATGGAAGAGCTAGTCAAGTATGGGTATGAGAAATTGTTTTTTGATGACTTGGGTGAACTGGAGGAAATTTCAATCCTTGGTGGAATATGGGGCTAAATTCATAGTATGAAAAAGACTAGTGGGATACTGTGGGGGGTGCAGGGGCGCACCGCTAATGAGGCGAAGTGAGGTGGCTGCCTCAGGTGGCACTGTCCGTCACTGTCTGGGGGGTGGCATTTTTTCCTTTCGATTTACCGTAAACCAGCCCACGACAGGCCACTTAAAAAAAAAAAAAAAAAAAAAAAAAAAGCTGCACAATACCTGGGCTGGTGTACGAGATCTCCGCATCTCAGCGCAGGCAGCAATAAAATGACGTCATCGTGCCTCCTACGCTGAGACGCGAACGCGGGTGAAGAAGAGGAGGCGGCTCCATCAAGGGATCGCAGGTAGGTTTGGATATTTTTTTTTATATATATAAATAGGCCGTTACTTACTGGAGTAACCCCAGCAGGTAACGGCCTATTTATTTACCGATCCCCGCTCCTGCTGTGGCCGCCCCTCTGCTTCCCCTTCTGCTATCGGATGCAGAAGGGGAAGTGGATGCCGCTGTGAGCAAGTCCGGACATTGGTAAGTGAGGCCGCGGGCCTCAACTACTATTATTATTATACTCCGGGGTATTTTCAGACCCCGGAGTATAATAATCGGAGACGCAGGAGAGATAATAAACATAAAAAACCATTGTTACTACTCACCTCTCCAGCGATCCGATGTTACTCCCAGCAGGCTTCGGCCTTCTTTGGTGACGTCCCAGGCGTCACGTGAGCCAGGCCGACGTCATTATGTTGCGACGCCGGTCTGTGTGACAATGAAGAGGGCCGAAAGCAGGGAGTGCACCAGAGCCCAGGTAAGTAACACTGGTTTTATGTTTGTCACCACCTGGGTCTCCGATCATTATACTCTGGGGTTTTTTAGACCCCAGAGTGTAATAATAGTTCATGGGTGGGTTACTATGGAGCAGAATACTGTGTGCAGGGGCCACTATGGGGCATAATTACGTGTGCAGGGGCCACTATGGAGTATAATACTGAGTGCAGGGGCCACTATGGAGCATAATACTGTGTGCAGGGGCCGCTGCGGGGCATAATAACGTGTGCAGGGGCTACTATGGAGCATAATACCGTGTGCAGGGGCCACTATGAAGCTTAATACCATGTGCAGGGGCCGCTGTGGGGCATAATACCGTGTGTAGGGGCCGCTGCAGGGCATAATACCGTGTGCAGGGGTTGCTGCGGGACATAATACCCTGTGCAGGGGCCGCTGCGGGGCATAATACTGTGCGCAGGGGCCGCTGCAAGGCATAATACTGTGTGCAGGGGCCGCTGCGGGGCATAATAGCATGTAATAATGTGTGCCGGGGCCTCTGTGGGCCATAATACCTTAAAATACTGTATTTAAAAAAAAAACACCTACTCACCTGTCCCTTGTGCTCTGATGTCTCCCACTGTGGTCTGGTTCTGCTGCTCTGATGTTTTCTTCTGGTGTAAGTCCCCACCGCACATGACCGCTGAGGTCGCTGACACGGGACATCACAGTGCTGTGGGGAAGAAAACACCGGAGTAGCAGGACTGAAACGCGCTGGATGACACTGGAGCACCTTCCCCAGCCTCATATTAAAAAAGTGGTTATCCTAGACAACCCCTTTAAGGTGGCACTTGGGCTTTATTAAAGGGTCTTTCCAGCTCATTTTTATTGATGTTCTATCCTTAGGACAGATTATCAATAAGAGATCAGTGTACCCCCCCCCTCTGATCAGCTGTATGAAGCGGCTATGGCGCCTGTTTATATCATACGCTGTCTGTTTATAGTGACCGTGTGATGTAATTCCAGCCTTGTCACATAGACATGTATAGGGTAATGCTGTAGTTACATTACATGGCCGCTATGAGATGTATGACACTATGTAAACAGAGAAGCGGTCACGGCACTTACACAGGTACCACGGCCTGGGTTTTTGAGCCCCACTGATTAGTTTATTAATGACCTGGAAAACCTTTTAATTAGTTAACACCTGGGGCATTATTAATAAGGGGCACTATTTATACAGGGTACACACGGACATTATAAATATAAAGATGCACTTCGGAGTATTATTCATTATGGGGGGGTTATATTATATATTTTATAATTGGGGAAGCAGCAGGATGGGGGCTTTGTGTAGGTGAGGACAATGTGGGTCGGGTGCCTGGAAAAGTGAGGAGCCAAAGATGTCTGTGTTGCAAACTTTACAGAGACAAGTCACAGCTGGAAGAAGTGGTCATGGTGGTCCAAAGGGAAGAGAAGGGAAATGTGAAGGATTAGTCAGAGACATCACCCGTAAGTCACAAAATGTTATTGCACTGTATTGATGGGGGTCTATCTGCTGAGACCCCCACTGAGCCTGAGAATTGGGTTTTTTCCCCCACTGGGTGGGAATACAGCCTGACCGCAGCCATATATATATAGGCGTGTCACTTGGTGGATGGATGAACCCGCGGGGCTCTCATTCACTTCAATGGGAGTGCCAAAGATAGTCGAAGTCCAGTACTCAACTATCTGCGGAGCTCCTATTAGAGAATGGGGGCCACGTGGGCTCGTCCATCCACCAAGCAGAAGATGTGTGAAGTTATTGTCATTGTTAATGCCGTGTTGTTGATTTCTGATACTGAAGTAATGTAGTAAGAAGAGTTCTTAAAAACTGTTTCATAAGTTTGTGTATGTTTATTGTACGACAATAACAGTGTGTGACTCTAAAAGCATGGAAACTCAATTTAATATTTTTTTTTTTGGGGGGGGGGCGTCTTTCGATAGTCCGCCTCAGGCAGCAAAGAGGCTAGGATCACCACTGGGGGAGTGGATAAGGTCCACACGTGATTGGAATCTGTAGTATGGAGGGTTTATGTTTTGTGATTTTGTCTTTTGAGATTTTTACCTGCAATAAATAATAGGGGGTAAATACAGAATGATGTATGTAGAAAAGGGCATTGTGAGCTTTTTCTTTACATAATGAATTATAATATAACCGGAAGAGTTCTTACCTAGAAGCTTATTTGCTAATATGGGAATTGGAATTTGAATAATCCAGTTTGGGGGTTGCTGCCAATTGTCTGCTGTATTGACATCCTGTTGAATAAATACGTTAAAAAATAAATAAATAAAAGAAAATGCACAATTACAATATTTTTTTTTTCTAATTCCACCCTATTCTATTTTTTTTTAGCTGCATTGAACTGCTAATGGTTATATTAGGAATCACCATTTGTCCCACAAAGTACAAGCTTTAAAAAAGACTTTTGGAAGGTGGAGAGGAAAAAACGTAAATGGTAAAAAGACAAAAAATGGCTGCAGTGGGAAGATGTTATTACTAATCTAAATTGCTTAAAACAGGGGTGTCAAACTAATTTTTGCCAAGGGCCGCATCAGCCTTATGTTTGTCTTCAAAGGGCCATTAGTAATTCTGCGATTGCATAAATGCAGTTATGCCAATTAGGCGTAGTTACATTTATAGCCCAATGCCAGCAACCATAAGGCTGAAGGCAACCTTAATAGTGCCCCCCATAAGTAATCCTATTACCTGTGGGGAAACACTGTAATAGTGCCCTAATAGTGACCCCCACAGGTAATAGTTCCCCCAAACACACGCTTAAGTAATGCTTTAGGGCACAATATTACAGTTATAGTGGACTAATAGTGCCCCCCACAGATAATATTCCCCTCCCCTACATACCATTCAATATAGCACTTCATAATTAAATTATACTTAGAGTGCAGAGATGCGGTGGGTGGGACCTCCTCTTGTACACAGCCTCTGTGCATCTCTATTTTCCTCCCGAAACCTCGACCCCTGGTCTTTGGTATTGCTGAGAGGAAAACAGAAGATGCACTAAGGCTGTGTGCAAAAGGAGGTCCTATCCACCACATCACTGCTCTGTAAAAGGGAATTCAAACTACAATCTGGATTCTGTTATGAAAGTATCTGTTAAAAACGTGTCCGTTTTTTTAATGGATCCATTAACCCCTTAAGGACCCAGCCCAAAGTGCGTTAAGGACCAGGCCTCGTTTTTTAAAACTGACATGTGTCACTTTATATGGCAATAACTTTGAGACGTCTTAACTTACACAAGTGATTTTGAGATTGTTTTTTCGTGACACATTGTACTTCATGTTAGTGGTAAACACTAATGAATATTTTTGTATTTATTTATAAAAAAAATAGGAAATTTGATGGAAATTTGGAAAAAAAATCGCAATTTTCAAAATGTGAAATGCTCTGCTTTTCAGACAGATAGTCATACCACCCAAATACATGAATAAATATTATCTACCATATCTCTGCTATATATCGGCATCATCTTCTAATCGTCCTGTAATTTATTTTGGATGTTAGAAGGCTTACAAGTGTAACAGCGATTTTGCAGATTTAAAAGAAAATTTCCCAAACTAATTTTTTAGGGACCACTTCAGTTCTGAAGAGGATTATAATGGCCTATATATTAGAAACCCCCATAAATCATCCCATTTTCAAAACTGCACCCCTCAAATAATTCAAAATAACATTTGGGAAGTTTGTTAACCCTTTAAGCATTTCACTGGAATTAAAATAACATGGAGGTGAAATTTAGACATTAAATTTTTTCCCACTAATTCCTTAATTTAGCCCTAAAATTAACACATTCACAAAGGGTTAAAGGAGAAAATGCATCTCACGGTTTGTTATGCAATTTCTCCCGAGCACGGAAATACCCCACAAGTGGGTGTAAACTGATGTTTGGGCGAATGGCAGCGCACGGAAGGGAAGAGTGACACTGGGCGTCTGAAAAGCAGATTTTGCTGGAATAGTTTTCAGGTGCCATGTCTCATTTGCAAAGCCCCTAGAGTACCAATACAAAGGAAAACCCCAAAAAGTGACCCCATTTTGGAAACTACACCCCTCACAGAATTTATATAGGGGTATAGTGAGCATTTTGACCTTACAGCCGCTTCACAGATTTTGCTAACACTGGGATGTATAAATGAAACATTACTAAAATGTCACTTTATCCCCAAAGTTTTCATTTTCACAAGGGGTTAAAGGAGAAAAAGCACCCCATAGTTTGTTAAACAATTTCTCCTGAACACGGCAATACCCCATATGTGGTCGTAATCTGCTGCATGGGTACATGGCAGGGCTCAGAATGGAAGGAGTGCTATTTTGCTTTTGGAGAGCAGATTTTGCTGGAATAGTTTTCAGGTACCATGTCGCATTTGCAGAGCCCCCAAAGTACCAATACAGTGGAAACCCCCTAAAAGTGACCCCATTTTGGAAACTACACCCCTCACAGAACATATCAAGGGGTATAGTGAGCATTTTGACCCTACAGCTGTTTCACTGATTTTATTAACATTGGGACATTAAAATGAAAAATTACTTTTTTTTCCAATAAACCGTCAATTTAGCCCCAAATTTTTCATTTTCACAAGAGGACAAAGGCGAAAAAGCACCCCAAAGTTCGTTACACAATTTCTCCTGAACACAGAAATGCCCCATATGTGGTTGTAAACTGCTGCATGGGTAAATGGCAGGGCTCAAAATGGAAAGAGCGCAATTTAGCTTTAGGAGGGCAGATGTGGCTGGAATAGTTTTCAAGTGCCATGTTGCATTTGCAGAGCCCCTAAAGTACCAATATAATGGAAACCTCTCAAAAGTGACCCCATTTTAGAAACTACACCCCCCAAGGAATGTATCAAGGGGTATTATCATTTTGAGCCTAAAAATGCTTCCCAAAAATTAATGTTCAAAGTGAAAATTAAAGTTTTTAAAGAAATATCCAATTTCAGTGCCTAATACGTTGCGGCCACTTTGCGGCATCAGAGACATTAACTCCTAAAACTATTACGTTTACGGATAATAAATTATATTAACACTTGGGGGTTAAAAATGCTCACTGTACCCCCGGATAAATTCCTTCAGGGGTGCAGTTTCCAAAATGGGGTGACATGTCAGGGGATTCCACTGTACTGGCATTTCAGCTCTGCAAAAGTGCAATGGCGTCCAAAAACCAAACCGTCCAAGTTTGTGCTCCAAAAAGCAAATAGCGCTCCTTCCCTTCTGTGCCCGGCTGTGCCCAAACAGGAGTTTATACCCATATATGACATTAAGTACCTTATCCTGGGTATACCAGTGTCATACATGTGGGTATAAACTGCAGTTTGGGCACACAGTAGGGCGTAGAAGGGAATGAGCGATATGTGGCTTTTGTAGCGCAGATTCAGATGTTTGGGATCTGGACGCCATGTCATGTTTGCAGAACCTCTAAAGTACCAGTAAAGTGGAATCCCCTAAGGAGTGACCCCATTTTGAAAAGTGCACTCCTCAAAGAATTTATCAAGGGGTGTAGCGAGCATTAGTATCCCAGACGTGAATACACAGCGGATGGGGAAAAGTGAATGAATATGTAAGCTGTGCGGAGTACATTAGGTACACTAAATTCCCTACTATTTCCCCAGTAGTTCCTATTATTGGGGGGTCACTCTGGGGGTCACTTCTGGTTTATTATCCCTCGTAAGCTCTAAATCTGGTTTGTACCCTAATATATGCTCACACAGTTTATACATTCCCTTCCTGCCGCAGCCGGTTATGTTCTAATGATTTGGCGATTTTTGGGGTTTTTGTCTTCACGTTGTACGAGCTATATTTTCTTTATTTCTCTGGTGATGTATCCATATGAGGGCTTGCTGTTTGCGGGGTGAGATGTATTTTTTAATGACATCATTTTTAGGTGCTTACAACTTATTAAATAAATTTCATTAACTCTTTCTTGGTGGATTAAAAAACAACCCCATCAATTCTGGCACTGCATTTTACCTTTTAAATTTTTCACCATGCAGCGTAGAGCATAAGTAAGATTTACCTTTATTCTGCGGGTCAGTACGATTACGGCAATACCTCATTTATACTGTTTTTTTTTATGCAATACCAATTTTGCAGAACAAAAACCCATTTGGGGACATAAATCAATTTTTTTTGCATCGCCATCTTCTAAGATGCGTAGCATTTTTATTTTTCAGTTTAGAGAGTTGGTTTAGGGCTTATTTTTTTGCGGGACAACCTGTGCTTTTTAATGGTACTGTTTTGGGGTACATATGACTTTTTGATCACTTTTTATGGCATATTTTGTAAGGTGAGATGGTGAAAAATCATTACTTTTGGTGTGTTTTTTCCGTTTTTTTCCCCCGACTTTCACCGTTTACATTAAATATGGTTTCAGTTTTATTGTACAGGTTGTTACGGACGCGACGATACCAAATATGTATTGTTTTTATTAATTTTTAGGTTTATTTTTTATATAATTCATTTTATATAGGAAAAGGGAATTTTTGGGGCTTTATTCTTTTATTAATTTTTTTCACATACTTTTATTATTTTTTTTTTTCACTTTTTTTTACTTTTTCAAGTGTCCCATTAGGACACCTGAGCCAGAGATGCTTTGATCTCTGGCTCAGTACTATAGACTGCAAGACACGAGCATAAACGTATCTTGCAGCCTATACAGGAAGTCATCTCTATGGAAACATAGCGCTGGCTTCCGCAGGTCTCGGCAGGATCAGCCAGGTAGTGGGGGCTCCAGGCAGCCTGGGGTCACTGGGCAGACCCCGGGCTGCAGATTACAGATATCGGCACCCCCCCGATCTCGCCGCGGGGGGTGCCAAGGGGGGCGGCAAGATGGCGGAACCCCTTGGATGCCGCGGTCATGTTTGACCGCGGCATCCAAGGGGTTAAAACGTCCGCTCGGAACTCAGTTCCGACCGGGGGTTATGGAGCAGGGTGTTAGCTGTCAGTTACAGCTAACACCCGGTTCCGATGCCGCCCGCTCAGATAGTGAGCGGGCAGCCGGCCTCGGGCGTAGTATTACGCCGTGGTGCGCGAAGTACCTAGCGCCCAGGACGTAATAGTACGTCCAAGGTCGTTAAGGGGTTAAACAGATCCGTTATAAATACATAAAAAAAGTACACAAAACCATCAGTTAATGTTTGTTTTTGTTCGTCATTTTCCGTTTTTGTCCATTATGTTTTAGTCTGTTTTTTTTGTTTATTTGGTTGCTATAACAGCTAATGATGACAGAGAGAATATAAAAGCAGGAAGAAGAGCTGACAATTCATACTGTAGCCAGCTTTGGAGAGGAGAGTATTGTTTCAGTGTTCCAGTTCTACTTGTGGTGCTGCCGTCATTTTTGAAAATGATTCCTCCATCTTTGCTTTTTGATCTACAAATGATCAGGCTGAGGATGGAAAAGAATTGCCCAGCAGAGACATTGGCTAAGGTGATGCTTCTGGCTTCATCCCATAACATCATCACACATGACAAAGGGAAGCTATTCCATTCTTTATGGAGAACTGCGCCTACATTCATAGAAGTTCTGTATTTATTTTTGCATGTTTTGTAATTTTTTTTTTTTATATCCGGAAAAATATAAACAAAAGAGTTGCGAAAATGTGGTCATAATAGACCTTTGGGGACATCTGATCACTGGTTTTTTTGATGATTTCCCCTGTAGGATCCAGCAGCTCTAACAGATCATATGACCGCCAAGTCAGAGGGGAGACACATCATGGCGACTCTCATAACAGCGATTGCTGCAAGACTGCAGTGCGAACCACTGTGCCACTGTGTAGCCAGCTCCCTGTTTCTGCAAAGATGTACCGGTACATCCTCACAGAACAACACAACCACTTCCAGACATATATACTCTATGGGCGGTCTGGAAGTGGTTAAAGAAACAAGTGAATACACCCAAAGGCTTTCATTGTTCTGAAAATGGCCATGTGACAACAGTTAATAAACAGCTGTTTCACAGCCATTTCTCACTGTCATGCACATGAGGCCTAATAGGCTCCAGCTCCTAATAATTCTGGTGCATCTTTGGTGGTCCAATGCTTCAGAAGTGGCTGGAGTAGAATTCAGTAATCTGTTATAGTAAATATGATAGACTGAGGCTTCACCACTCTGCTCTCCTGACTGTCTCAAAGTGGCACAAGAAAATCGGACCATGCGCAAGGATGCACCACTGCAAAACCAGTTTATGGTCTAGTTTTTATAGTAAATTCCCACTATAATCGCTCTTATCTGGAAGGTGCGGAACAGAGCGATGTAGGTTGCTGGGACGGACAAGATGTAGCATGTATTGAATACTCTTAACGCAAGCAAATAGACAGACACCAGGTTAGTCTGCCCTGATGACATGTAATATTGCAGGCCTGGTAGAGGTATGGAGGAATAGAGGTATCACCCCAGGCAAATAGTTTATTTTTGTAAAATGACTAACCAAACCAATATAAATATGGTATTTCCATAATAATAATGGTCTGCCAGACAAAGTTAAAATGTCATTTTTCTGTTTCAATTATTTGATTATTTCTTTTTCAAATATACTAACAGTACAATAGTAACAAAAGTGAAATAAAAGAAAACAATGGTTACAAAGTAACTGTAACAGGACAAGTGTCACAGGTCAGTTTCAGGAAATACAAATCAGCATATCCAGAAATGATATTATTGAGGTTAGGTACTGCACAGCTACCACTGAACTGTAACAGTTATTCACTCCATATCAGCTATAGCACAGAAGTGGGGTATAATAGAGATCTGTACGATAAATTAAAACGCAAAGAGTATTACAAAATTTATTAATGACCCAAATACTGCCAGAAAATCAAAAGATGTTGGAAAGTTTAGTTACGCTTTAAAAAGTTAACAGATTGAATCAACTATATGTATGAATATATGACAACTTGTAACCAACACAAATGCAACAAGTTTTATAAAGCATGGGATATTTGGAGTCATTTTGCTCTGGCTAAACCCTAGAAAATATGATAAAGAAATCTCTTATATGCTGATTTGTAATGTTATTTTTAATGTAGAGTAAAAACAAAATAAATTAAATAAAATTAATTTTTTTACAAAGATCCCCTGAAAATGTTAATAAAAACTAATAAAAACATAATATGTACCCCAAAATAGAGCCAACTGAAAGTACAACTCGTTACACAAAGAATAAGCTCTTACATGGCTATGTTGACAGAAAAATAAAAGAGTTTTGAATTTTTGAAGGAGGAGATGATGATAAATATCAAAAAGTCACCAAGCATTAATACCCAAACTAGCTTGTATCCTTATGCGGTTAACAATAAAACAGGGTAAGGATAAGCCAAAATCAGGAGTGGGTTGAAAAAAGAGGAAAAGTAGTCATTTATAGGATCCTGTTTTTTACGATTCTGACCTAACAAAAACCTAAACATCAGTGTTCACACTAAAAACACATTTTCAGGTTTTTCTGTGGCAGGTATGTGTCACCAGTGGTTTCAATTACATTTTTAATCCCTTCCCACCAAAGGCATTTTTTGATTTTTACTAACATACAGTGGGGAAAAAAAATATTTAGTCAGCCACCAATTGTGCAAGTTCTCCCACGTAAAAAGATGAGAGAGGCCTGTAATTGACATCATAGGTAGACCTCAACTATGAGAGACAAAATGAGAAAACAAATCCAGAAAATCACATTGTCTGATTTTTAAAGAATTTATTTGCAAATTATGGTGGATAATAAGTATTTGGTCAATAACAAAAGTTCATCTCAATACTTTGTTATATATCCTTTGTTGGCAATGACAGAGGTCAAACGTTTTCTGTAAGTCTTCACAAGGTTGGCACACACTGTTTGTTGCTGGTATGTTGGCCCATTCCTCCATGCAGATCTCCTCTAGGGCAGTGATGTTTTGGGGCTGTCGCTGGGCAACACAGACTTTCAAATCCCTTCAAAGGTTTTCTATGGGGTTGAGATCTGGAGACTGGCTAGGCCACTCCAGGACCTTGAAATGCTTCTTACGAAGCCACTCCTTCGTTGCCCTGGCGGTGTGCTTGGGATCATTGTCATGCTGAAAGACCCAGCCACGTTTCATCTTCAATGATCTTGCTGATGGAAGGAGGTTTGCACTCAAAATCTCGCAATACATGGCCCCATTCATTCTTTCATGTACACGGATTAGTCGTCCTGGTCCCTTTGCAGAGAAACAGCCCCAAAGCATGATGTTGCCACCCCCATGCTTCACAGTAGGTATGGTGTTCTTTGGATGCAACTCAGCATTCACTCTCCTCCAAACACGACGAGTTATGTTTCTACCAAACAGTTCTACTTTGGTTTCATCTGACCATATGACATTTTCCCATTACTCTTCTGGAACATCCAAATGCTCTCTAGCAAACTTCAGACGGGCCCGGATATGTACTGGCTTAAGCAGGGGGACACGTCTGGCACTGCAGGATCTGAGTCCCTGGCGGTGTAGTATGTTGCTGACGATAGCCTTTGTTATGTTAGTCCCAGCTTTCTGCAGGTCATTCACTAGGTCCCCCCGTGTGGTTCTGGGATTTTTGCTCACCGTTCTTGTGATCATTTTGATCCCACGGGGTGAGAGTTTGCTTGGAGCCCCTGATCGAGGGAGATTATCAGTGGTCTTGTATGTCTTCCATTTTCTAATTATTGCTCCCACAGTTGATTTCTTCACACCAAGCTGCTTGCCTATTGCTGACTCAGTCTTCCCAGCCTGGTGCACGTCTATAATTTTGTTTCTGGTGTCCTTCCACAGCTTTTTGGTATTCACCATAGTGGAGTTTGGAGTGTGACTGTTTGAGGTTGTGGACAGGTGTCTTTTATACTGATAACAATGTCAAACAGGAGCCATTACTACAGGTAATGAGTGGAGGACAGAGGAGCCTCTTAAAGAAGAAGTTACAGGTCTGTGAGAGCCAGAAATCTTGCTTGTTTGTAGGTGACCAAATACTTATTTTCCACCATAATTTGCAAATAAATTCTTAAAAAATCAGACAATGTGATTTTCTAGATATGTTTTCTCATTTTGTCTCTCATACTTGAGGTCTACCTATGATGTCAATTACAGGCCTCTCTCATCTTTTTAAGTGGGAGAACTTGCACAATTGGTGGCTGACTAAATACTTTTTTTTCCCTACTCTAACTTTTTTATTTATCTACAGAGACATATGATATGGGCTTAATTTTTCTAGCACAAATTGTAATTATAAGTGGTACCATTTAATATTCAGTACAATGAAAGAAATTCAGAATGGGGTGAAACTGGAGAAAACGTGTGTTTGTGCGGTCTTCTTATAGGCTTTGATTTTATGGCATTCACTGTGCAGCCAAAATGACATATCATCTGTATTCTATGGGTCGTTATGATTTCGGCTATACCCAATTTATTTATTTTATTTTTTTTACGTTTTATCCCCTTAAAAAAATCCAAAACTTTGCAAAAAAAGAATTCAGTGTATGTGCATGTAAGGTATGTTATTTTTGTGGGGCCAGATGTACTTTTTATATATACCAATTTGGAGAAAGTCTATTGCTTTGATTGCTTTTTGTCCAAATTTTTAAGGTAGGTGAAACAGTAGAAAAAAATGGCCGTTCAGCTCTTTTGATTTTTTTTTTCAAACTACAGCATTCACCTTATGGGAAAAATATTTTTATTGGTTTGTAGACCAGGCATTTTCGAACACAGGGATACCTAATGTGTATGTGTTTCATACAAACATAACCATATTTAAATCTGTAAATGACTGAAAGTTAGCCAACTTAGTGGATACGATCGTGAATGCAGGAACTTTCTATAGCCTGGGACTTGTCAAAACCCAGCCGTTATTTCCTTTGTGGACAGGTTATCAGGCAGGGATACTAGGTGCATAAGAAGATAACCTGGCTACAATAAGGAAATCATGGCTGGGTTACTGACAAGTGCCAGACCTTAGAAAGTACCTGCATTCATAGTCATATCCACTGGCCACTTTTCAAGACTTCAGACTGTCAGCACTAAGATAGAGGTGCATCTCAGTAAATTAGAATATCTTTGAAATGTTCAGTAATTCAGTAATACAATTCATAATCAGCATCTTCCAAGATTGTGTGTCCTACTGACGCAGACTAAGGGACCATTTAAAGGCTTAGGAAACCTTGGCAGGTGACACTGAATTTACAATACTGAACTTTTTTTTTTACAATATTCAAATTTTCTTAGATTTGGGTTTTCATTACCTGTAATCCATAATCAACATTTACAGAAATAAAACACTCGAAATAGAACACTCTGTCTGTAAAGAATCTAGAAAATAAATGAGGTAATTTTTTAAATTTAATTACTGAAATAAATAAACATTTCAAAGATATTCTAATTTATTGAGATGCACCTGTAATTACCACTTCTCGCTGCAAGAATTTTTTACTCCCCACTCCAAATGACATGACATTTTTTTTATTTTACTGTTCACAGAGCCATAGTTCTGGATGCATAAGGTGTTTTTTTTTTGCAGGGCCAGACATACTTTTTATTTATACCATTTTGGGGAATGTATTGTTTTGATCACTTTTTATTCAATTTTTATGGGAGGTGAAACAGTGAACAAAAATCACAGTTCGACTCTTTCATTATTTTCCTCACTACAGCTTTCACCATAAGCGAAAAATGTTTCTATAAGACCGGGGTTTTTCAGACACAGGGATACCTAATATGTATATGTTTTACTTTATTTATTTATTTACTTGTATATGTGTTCTAGGGAAAGGGGGGTGATATTACGTTTAATCAGTTCTCTACCCCCTCCCTACTGCGTATTCTTGATAGTGACGGTTATGGGTGTTACAGTGGTATCTCAGATACTTGAAAGGGATACAGCTTGAGTACCCACAACTGCAGTTATCAAGAATATGGTGAGTGAGCAGCGCAGCGCCCGGCATGTAAACAATACTGGGAGCTGCATGCTGTAGGAAACGGTTGATCTACAGGGTTCTAACAGTCTAAGAGATGTAAGAGATCAGTAGGTGTTCAACAGACGGGGCCCATGCTAATCAACTCTTTGAAGATACTGTGGTGCTTTTGTGAGCAACATGACTCCTTCACTATTTCAATTGCACAATATAATATGCTCCACAGTGGCCCCAACACAGTATAATATGCTCCACAGTTGCCCCAGACAGTATTATATGCTCCACAGTGGCCCAGACAGTATTATATGCTCCACAGTGGCCTCCACACAGCGTAATATGCTCCACAGTGGTCCCCACACCGTATAATATGCTCCTCAGTGGCCATCACACAGTATAATATGCTTCCCACAGTGGTCCCACACAGAATAAAATGCTCCCAAGAGTTCCCCTAGAGCCGCTTCAGATGAACCCCACAAAATTCGATGAATGTTCATGAGGTTTGGCCATCTGCTTCGACAGGGACAGGTGAGTTTTTTTTGTTTATTTTTTTTTTTTTTATACCTTCCCCGGGCTAATTTAAAAAAAAAATATATGCATTCATATACCATATACAGTATACTTACACACATTCATATACCGTATATATTCATAATTATACATTCATATACCATACAGTGATGGCCAAAAGTATTGGCACCCCTGCAATTCTGTCAGATAATATTCAATTTCTTCCAGAAAATGATTGCAATCACAAATGCTTTGGTAATAATATCTTCATTTAATTTGTCTTCAATGGAAAACCATAAAAAGAATTGTCAAAAAGCCAAATTGGATATAATTCCACACCAAACATAAAAAAGGGGGTGGACAAAAGTATTGGCACCCTTTGAAAAATCAGGTGATGCTTCTCTAATTTGTGTAATTGACAGCATCTGTTACTTACCTGTGGCACATAACAGGTGGTGGCAATAACTAAATCACACTTGCAGCCAGTTGAAATGGATTAAAGTTGACTCAACCTCTGTCCTGTGTCCTTGTGTGTACCACACTGAGCATGGAGAAAAGAAAGAAGACCAAAGAACTGTCTGAGGACTTGAGAAGCAAAATTGTGAGGAAGCATGAGCAATCTCAAGGCTACAAGTCCATCTCCAAAGACCTGAATGTTCCTGTGTCTACCGTGTGCAGTGTCATCAAGAAGTTTAAAGCCCATGGCACTGTGGCTAACCTCCCTAGATGTGGACAGAAAAGAAAAATTGACGAGAGATTTCAACGAAAGATTGTGCGGATGGTGGCTAAAGAACCTCGACTAACATCCAAACAAGTTCTAGCTGCCCTGCAGTCCGAGGGTACAACAGTGTCAACCCGTACTATCCGTCGGCGTCTGAATGAAAAGGGACTCTATAGTAGGATACCCAGGAAGACCCCACTTCTGACCCAGAGACATAAAAAAGCCAGGCTGGAGTTTGCCAAAACTTACCTGAGAAAGCCAAAAACTTTTTGGAAGAATGTTCTCTGGTCAGATGAGACAAAAGTAGAGCTTTTTGGGAAAAGGCATCAACATAGAGTTTACAGGAAAAAAAAAGAGGCCTTCAAAGAAAAGAACACGGTCCCTACAGTCAAACATGGTGGAGGTTCCCTGATGTTTTGGGGTTGCTTTGCTGCCTCTGGCACTGGACTGCTTGACCGTGTGCATGGCATTATGAAGTCTGAAGACTACCAACAAATTTTGCAGCATAATGTAGGGCCCAGTGTGAGAAAGCTGGGTCTCCCTCAGAGGTCATGGGTCTTCCAGCAGGACAATGACCCAAAACACACTTCAAAAAGCACTAGAAAATGGTTTGAGAGAAAGCACTGGAGACTTCTAAAGTGGCCAGCAATGAGTCCAGACCTGAATCCCATAGAACACCTGTGGAAAGATCTCAAAATGGCAGTTTGGAGAAGGCACCCTTCAAATCTCAGGGACCTGGAGAAATTTGCCAAAGAAGAATGGTCTAAAATTCCAGCAGAGCATTGTAAGAAACTCATTGATGGTTACCGGAAGCGGTTGTTCGCAGTTATTTTGTCTAAAGATTGTGCTACCAAGTATTAGGCTGAGGGTGCCAATACTTTTGCCTGGCCCATTTTTGGAGTTTTGTGTAAAATGATCAATGATTTGACTTTTTTTTTGATTCTCTTTTGTGTTTTTTCATTGCAAGCAATGTAAATGAAGATATTATTACCAAAGCATTTGTGATTGCAATCATTTTCTGGAAGAAATTGAGTATTATCTGACAGAATTGCAGGGGTGCCAATACTTTTGGCCAGCACTGTATATATTCATACATATACAGTGCCTTGTGAAAGTATTTGGCCCCCTTGAACTTTTCAACCTTTTGCCACATTTCAGGCTTCAAACATAAGGATATAAAATTTTAATTTTTTTTCGTGAAGAATCAACAACAAGTGGGACACAATCGCGAAGTGGAACGAAATTTATTGGATATTTTAAACTTTTGTAAAAAATAAAAAACTGAAAAGTGGGGCATGCCAAATTATTTGGCCCCCTTAAGTTAATACTTTGTTGCGATTACAGCTGCAAGTCGCTTGGGGTATGTCTCTATCAGTTTTGCACATCGAGAGACTGAAATTCTTGCCCATTCTTCCTTGGAAAACAGCTCGAGCTCAGTGAGGTTGGATGGAGAGCGTTTGTGAACAGCAGTTTTCAGCTCTTTCCACAGATTCTCGTCTGGACTTTGACTTGGCCATTCTAACACCTGGATACGTTTATTTGTAAACCATTCCATTGTAGATTTTGCTTTATGTTTGGGATCATTGTTTTGTTGGAAGATAAAGCTCCGTCCCAGTCTCAGGTCTTTTGCAGACTCCAACAGGTTTTCTTTCAGAATAGTCCTGTATTTGGCTCCATCCATATTCCCATCAATTTTAACCATCTTCCTTGTCCCTGCTGAAGAAAAGCAGGCCCAAACCATGATGCTGCCACCACCATGTTTGACAGTGGGGATGGTGTGTTCAGCGTGATGAGCTGTGTTCCTTTTACGCCAAACATATTGTTTTGCATTGTGGCCAAAAAGTTCAATTTTGGTTTCATCTGACCAGAGCACCTTCTTCCACATGTTTGGTGTGTCTCCCAGGTGGCTTGTGGCAAACTTTAAATGAGACTTTTTATGGATATCTTTGAGAAATGGCTTTCTTCTTGCCACTCTTCCATAAAGGCCAGATTTGTGCAGTGTACGACTGATTGTTGTCCTATGGACAGACTCTTCCACCTCAGCTATAGATCTCTGCAGTTCATCCAGAGTGATCATGGGCCTCTTGGCTGCATCTCTGATCAGTCTTCTCCTTGTTTGAGATGAAAGTTTAGAGGGACGGCCGGGTCTTGGTAGATTTGCAGTGGTCTGATACTCCTTTCATTTCAATATGATCACTTGCACAGTGCTCCTTGGGATGTTTAAAGTTTGGGAAATCTTTTTGTATCCAAATCCGGCTTTAAACTTCTCCACAACAGTATCACGGACCTGCCTGGTGTGTTCCTTGGTCTTCATGATGCTTTCTGCACTTTAAACAGAACCCTGAGACTATCACAGAGCAGGTGCATTTATACGGAGACTTGATTACACACAGGTGGATTATATTTATCCTCATCAGTCATTTAGGACAACATTGGATCATTCAGAGTTCCTCACTGAACTTCTGGAGTGAGTTTGCTGCACTGAAAGTAAAGGGGCCGAATAATATGGCACGCCCCACTTTTCAGTTTTTTATTGTTTACAAAAGTTTAAAATAACTAATACATTTCATTCCACTCCACAATTCTGTCCCACTTATTGCTGATTCTTCACCAAAAAATTAAAATTTTATATCCTTATGTTTGAAGCCTGAAATGTGGCAAAAGGTTGAAAAGTTCAAGGGGGCCGAATACTTTCGCAAGGCACTGTACATTTATATACTTACACATACATTCATATATCATATATAATCACACATACCTGTATATAAACATACAATACACACCCAGTATATATCACACAGTATATAAGACACCTACACTGTAAATAGATGTACAGATTACACATATATACATATTAGATATGCACACTGTACCTCAAAAACACACTTACATTTAGCAGAGAAAATTCAGCAGCTGCTCTAAGTCTTGCAGGAGTGAAGATGTACATGGCAGCAGAATTCATTCCTCACATTCCGATCTGATTGCTGAGTCGCTGCTTGTGAAGAGTTGAGGGAGTGGGGATGTCAATGGTGTCCTTTTCTTCTGATCTTTATTTCCCATAGTAGGGAAAGTATGCTACTGGCAGGGGGACCTGGGCAATTGCCCAGTTTGCCCCCCCCAACTGTGGCCCTCTATACACGCACACACACACACACACACACACACACACACACACACACACACACTGATATATATGTATCTGTGGGGTCCCACTCAATTTCTGCAGTGAGCACTTCCATCAATACAGATTGATGAAAACGTTCATTGCACTGTGAACAGTTATTAGCCCCATGCATACGGTGGAGTCTGGCGCTGATATTGCGGTGGATTTCACCCCAAAATCAGTGGTAGATTTAGCCCTCGCATTGTTTTATATACAGTTCTGTCTATTTCTCATCAAGGCGCAATTTTCATGGCCATTTTCACCCATGGTCATGTGGATGTAGTCTTACATTATTTTTCTACACATGGCTTAATCATTGCATAGTGAAATGTTTTTCCTCTTTCTAATGTTTTCACCTTTGTCCATGATGCCCACTTGCTTCAGTGGTTATCTTTACACACTGGCGCACAACCATAACAACAGTTACAGTCAAACTTTTTATGTTTCACATCCTATTTATTTCACATTTAAAGAAATTAATGTGAATGAAGCCAAATGCAACAACTTGAATCTTCTGCACAAGACATTATATACACTTGTGCAAAAATCAGTTTTGATTTGGTAAGGTTAAGCAGGTTACATTGTTTTTTAATTTTCTGCATTTCATTTTTTCCTCCACTAGATGGCGATTTTATATTGTTGTTTAGCAATTTGATGAAGTTGTTATAATACTGTAACTAACCATCCTATTATTACTATTTTTATTACTCTATAATTAGTGGCAATGCATTTTGTTACAGTTAGGTAGTTATCTCAATTCAGAATAAGGGAGGAATCAGTGCAACAGACAGACAGTATTTGGTTTAGGCTTAGGGAAGGGTGTAAGGGGTTGTTCAATCTGTACATTAAAATGCCCCAGGAGTATGGACTTTGTGAAATGAATCCCCAGGTCGTGTGCCCAGATTGGTCACCAATGGCAGCCTTTTGTAAACAGAATTCCATAGCATGGCAAACATTTGTAAAATAGACTCATGATCACAAAACTGTATTTACAGCTTAGCACACAAACATGAACCAAGGAACCTTTGAGATCAGGCAAGGTATGGGATTTCTGAGCTGGTTGAAATAATCGGTGATTAGTGATAGACTATTTACCAGCAAGTGCCTTTTTAAGAAGACATAGCGTCAGCTCCAGGTTTTGGTGGTTCCTTAGGAGACAGAATCTTAGCAGGCCTCCTGTCAGTCATTCTAAGAGGCACAATCAATTAAATTCAGTGATCCATAAAGAACAGCATATATGCTTTTTCTGAAGTTAGGTTTTAGACTGAGGCCTCATGTTGCAGAAATACAGTTTTTTTTGTTGCAGATTTTGCTGCGGTTTTTTGAGCCAAAGCCAGGAGTGGATTAAGCAGAAGGTAGAAGAATACTGTAAGTACTTCCTAGATATTTCCCATTTCTTTTCTAGCCATTCTTTGGCTCAAAAAAATGCAGCAAAATCTGCAACAAAAAAGCTTCGTTTCTGCATCGTGGGGGCCACAGCCTTAGGCTAAGACCTCATGTAGCATAAGGTTGGGGCCCCACTTGGCGTAAATGCCATGGAAAGAAAGGCAGCGTTTTACAGTCACTGTGTAGTGGATGGGATTCTAGCAAATCCCATCCCCACAGTGCGGTAAAATTCGCGCAGCGGACACGGTTTTGGAAATCGCTGCATATCAATTATACCTACAGAAACACTGGCGGTTTCCCTCTAGGTATAATTGAAGCAGAAAATACGCAGAGGAAACCTATGTGAACTTTCTTTGAAAAGTACTGTGGGAAAAACCGTGATGCATTATTGCCGTGGTTTTTCCTTCAGCGCTTTTTTGCTGTGGGATGCTATGTTGGGCCTTAGCCTAACGCAGCAAAAAAAATGCTGTGGAAAAAAGCATCATGTTTTTTTTTCTGCAGTGTTTTCATTGTATTTTTGCAGAGTTTTCCTTTGCAGACTTTCTGCCCTTATTTCACCTATACAGAAAACGCCAGTGTTTCTGCAGGTATAATTGACATGTTGCGAATTTCAAGAACACAAGCGTTTTTGAAAATGCATCCTTTCTGCCGCGATTTTTTTCTGCAAGGTGTGGATGGGTTTAGCCAGAATCCCATACACTTTGCAAGTACTTTTAAAAAAAAAATGTTTCAGATGGAGCACTATTTTATATGGGGTCCATGGAACTTGACGGACCTCATTATAGGTGGGCACAATTGGGCACCATTGGTTTCTGCTATTTGAAGGATCTGTCACAGCTTACAATTGTAGAGAGGTTAACAGATTCTTTTTAAAACAAAACATAAGTAAAAAACTTGCACAGGACTTTATCTTCTGTTTAAAACAATAAGAAACAAGATGGAAGAAAGCTTAACATAAAAGTGAATGGAGATGGATGCAGATGGTCATTCTGTCTTCTGATTTACAATGGGGTCCCATATGTTTTATCATTTCATGCTATTAACACTGGACATTTACTGATTCCTTATTACAACTACAGATATACATACTCACTAACATTAGAGAGATGTGTAATAAGGATGAGGTACTACATGTCCCAGGGCAGAAAAAAAAATTGCCAGTAGTCTAATATATAAATATTACCAAATTAGCATGATTAAGATGTCACTGCCAATCTATCACTTATCTGCTGTCCAGCGTCTGTGCAGAAGTTCTATATAACTTGGAAAAGACAACAGTCACAGAGGGGTGACAGGTCAAAGAAGACAAACATTCGCAGACAGGTTGGGAACGGAAGAGACTGACTATAAAGCTGTTATGTTAACAAAACTGATATTTTCAGCTCTCAGTCAAGCAGTGCGCCCCTCAAGCCCAATGGGTCGACCATCTGTTGCGGTTTTGGAAATCGCAGCATGTCAATTATTCCTACGTAAACAACGGCTTATCCTGAGACTTTTATTGGATAATCCACATAACTGAGATTTTTGACATATCCAATATCCTTTTATTAGGTGCTCAGCATTGTGCTACCATCTTGCATTTTCAAACTGAAAATGTAAAATGCCCATTTTTAAAAAAGTTTCTTTGTAAACTAACTGGCTATTCTATTGTGAATTGTTTTCAGTTCTCTTCACACAGACTATATGATATCAGCATCAGTGCCCTGGTGAAAACTGTGTACTCTTCAGACATCTGTATAACCTGCCCTGCCCTATTTGATTAGGGCACACCAGGAAGAGGATGCTAATTGAGAGCCTGAAAGATGGCCAGACAGTGATAGCGGATGGTGAGTAACCACTGGACACAAGGCATTTAGATATTTATGTGATTCTAATTTAAAAAACGGCCGTGAAACAGCTATTATTCATGGCTGATTTGCGTCCATGTCACACCCATTTCAAGGATCCCTCATAGACTTGATTGTATTGAGTGTTCCATGAAAATGGTCCAAAATAGGACATATCTTATTTTTTTTCATGGATCACTCACACTGTGCATTAAACAAACATGTGGGTAGAGCCATAGGATTGCATGAATTTTAGCTCTGCCTTGTGGCAGCTGTTAAACATCTGTCACAAGGCTTTTTTTTTCCCCTGTCATGTGAATAAGGCCATAGACCACTGGGTATATTAGTTATATTTATACAACCAAAGATTACATAAAACCCATATATTGGCAGCATTACATAGTTAGTATGGTTGAAAAAAGACACATTTCCATCAAGTTCAACCAGGGAATGGGAAACATCATGACAGTCTATACATTTCCATAACCATCAATGCTATTTTGTTCTAAAAAGGCATCTAATGCTTTTTTGAAGCTGTCAGCTGTGACTGCTGTGACCAGCTCCTGGGGTAAGCTATTCCACAGATTCAAAGTCCTTACAGTGAAGAAGCCTTGTTGGCTCTTGAAATTAAACCTTTTTGTCGCCAGACTGAGGGAGTGCCCCTTTGTTTTTTGAGGGGATTTTACATGGAACAGTTTTTCCCCATATTTCTTGTAGGTTAAAGTAGAAGAGATGGAACCGCACTCCAATTGCAGTTATGCTTCAAACACTTTATTTTTGTTAATGCAATGTTTTGGGCATGTGCCCTTCATCAGACTAAAAAAAAATGTAGAACAAAATACATACAAACATACATTAATATCTTAATCATTATACCATTATACCATAAGACAATAGATTCAAATAGCAAAGGATATAACTGGAATACATAAAAACCTAAAGCTTGTGGAAGCTACTTAATGTATCATAGTTACAATGACATATTGGAGCTAACAAGCAAGGATATCAAATCAATCAGTTTATCATCCCACCATAGTTTATCTATCAATGAGTTGCTGTACATAAATGTAGAAAAGGACACACACATACGAGCAAATAACTGAAAAAGTGCATACCATTTAAAAATGTATAGTGTGCAAAGGATCATTTACTGTTGACAACATGATGCGATGGGGTCCAAGGTTTGCTGATTCCCAGGCGATAGGGCTGGTGAGCTTAAATGGCTGTTATCGCCGGGTCGGCTAGGACGCTATAACGTAAATAACATGCGGTAAATAAATCAGACTGATTATATACTAAGTATGCCCAAAGGGAAGGGTTGACATAGAAGGGAGAAATACAGGATTGGACAGATTAGTAAGGTCGTGTAAATAGCAACAATGTATGTAAGAGCAAAGAGAGGGGGGAGGGGAAAGAAAGTAAGTGATAAACAATAGAGTTGGGACTAGGTAATAAGCAATAGAGATTAAAATACAATAATAGACAAGGTATGGAGCAAGCTAAATAGCATGACAATAGTGGAGCAATTGCCCTAATGGTAAAGTCCTACCTGGTGCAGATTTGTCACAGGAATAGAATGAAGGCCTATAAGTGTATGAAGCCGGTTTGTACATATATAAGGTGGTAGATGACGTCATGACGTAAGGGGGCGTGGTTACGTCATGTGTATCCTGTTACCATGCGTTCCACGCTGGAACGCACAGATAATAGAGGTCCAAGGCCTATTTAGATAATATTAGGTAGTATTAAGGAATAAAGAGTGTCTCAAACGGGCAGTGTATAGCTCTGTAATATACAGAATATAGCTATATAATGGCCTAGAGGTGTAGGACGGAGCACATGCATTCCACGCTGGAACGCACGGCCATATATAGGTATAGTAATATGTGTGAGGCCTTGTGTTCCACGTTGGAACGCACGGCCATATTAGGCTAAAATATTAATAATTCAAATGCGTTCCACGCTGGAACGCACCCATGATGAAGGCCATGGTACCTTAAGATGATGTGGGTGATGTTGCCAGAATGTGTGGTATCCCTTACAAATGTAAATTGCTCCATATTTCTCAAATTAGAGACGAATACTGGCTTGGAAATATAGGCCGGAGCGCGTGCATTCCACGCTGGAACGCACGGCCATGTTTGGGTATATTAGTATATATTAGGCCCTGCGTTTCATGCTGGAATGCATGTATGTAATAAATTGCGTTCCACGCTGGAACGCATAGTATAAAATAGTTCAAACAGGACTGGGTAAATAGTGGTGTAATAAATAATGGGTGCATATATAGCAATGCATTCCAAAGTTGGAATGCTATCCCATTTACAATTGTTTGAAACAGAGGGGTTGAAAGAAAGAAAACTAAAGAGGATGAATAAAAAGGAGGAATAAAGAAAAAAAGAGAGATAGAGAAAAGTGTAAAATAGTATCCGATAATTGTAAAATACTTTACAATCGAATGAAATCCTTACTCACGTGTTGACCCATAAGGTAACATTATTGAGGACTCGGCTTCATATAAAAACATGGAGGTTTATTGAAGTCTTCATGGAAAAACAGATACATGGAAACCTTCCAGCATAACAGAAATATCAGTCAATGTCTTACATAATAGGAGAAGTTCAGAGTTAGGTTTCTTTAAGATGGTTCTCTTGCAGACATCTTGGCTCATGCTTATTCATAAATGTGTATTGGTCTTCTGTAGGACAATTCTGCCATCCTTCCAAGGTCTCAGAGGAAGTCAGACGGGTCAGAAGAGAGAGACACTCAAAGTGAGAGACAGAGACCCAGACATGTGTGTCTGTCAATCATTTATATTCATGAGAGGGGGTGTTTCCCGCCATCCTTATACTTTCTACTACTGTATTTGGACAATACTAAAATAGTGTACCCAAACCACACCCATGCACCATGAGTTTTGTTAGCAGAATACAATTAACCCTTAAAGGTCTTGAATATTGCAGTCAAATATTATTTAACATTTCCCCCTCTTGAGGGTGATATACATCTGTTTGAACCCTCAAGATACCTATCATTAGACAATATTCATTAGACTACATCTTCTTTCTTCTTTTTGAATACTAGAACTTAATTTTCAGAAATAAATTAATTGTCCATGTAACAATAATTTTATCAAATTGCAATAAATTTTGACATTAATAAATGTTATGGTAAACCGTGATTAAATAGGAAAATGATTTGATATACTAACTAAACTAGACTTCTAGTTTTCTTTCATCGCCTTCTTCTGGTCATCTTCTTCTGTCATAATAGAAGGTTTAGCACAAATGTTCATTGTTGAAGGGTTTGACTTTGTTAACGTAAAGTCCTTTAGTTTATAGATTTCCGTCATGTTGTGCAGATATTATCACATTGTCCAATAAAGTTCATATTATGAAGATATTGATATAGCAACACAGTCCATATATTAAGTATGTATTCCTTCTGATAACTTTGTCATCAGACACAGACTGTAGTGAAATTCTTCTTCACCTTGACCACTTCTCAGTTGTGGAGCAGCTGTGACACTTCTGAGGCAGCACTGCAAAGTGTTAATTTTGACACGCATCTCTGCTGCTTGTTCACTTCAGCTCATTTAGTATTAACAGTCTCATATAAAGAATATATGTGGTAGGGTTCATTATCCATTACCCTTTTGCTTACCAAGCAACTTTCCTTGAAGTTTTGCAGTTGATGGGACTCCATAAGAATGTTGATGAAGAACAATCTTTTAAGTACTCAGTCCAATTATCAATGTTTCCAAACTCCAGTAATAATTTTCATCAGTAACTGTTAAATTATGAACACAGTCCTTGGCATAAGCTTATGTGTATAGCTTTCATACCTTTGAGTTGTTTCTTTCTGCACATCATTTTCTTCTTGTAACTGTCAAAGTCTTTTATTAATATTTGATATCAAACTTTACCATAATCTTGGATTTGATTGAAGATAAATTTCCCTTTGCCTACTATTCACCCAAACTCGGTGATTTACTAATGATTTAATATCACAGTGTACCATATCATTCGTAATTATTTATATGGCAAATATTAATATGATAATAACAATTATTGATATATTTCATCAAATGATCACACAATACTACTTTGTATACAATTATTTATATATATAGTATACATATATATATATATATATATATATATATATATACATTTACACTATACATATTAATATACAGTAATACCTCGTACATTCGCGAGGTTAGGTTACAGAGCGGGTCGCGGATCGCGAGGAATCGTGAATGTTTGGTACAAGCGCTTAGAAGCGCTTACAATGCCAATTTCTAATGTTTAACCCCTAAATATCAATAAACTTTACCCTACAGTACTGTACAGTATACTAAAGTATACTGTACAGTACTGTATATTAATACATTCATTCATTTTTCTTATACACTCACAGTAAAATGAAACTAATTACCGGGTACATAACGAACAGGACGCTACTACCCAATAGCGAAGGTGTTTTTTTTTATTAAATTTCACAGATCTGAGAAAAAAGAGCAAAATCTACATATGTTAGTTGCCAAAAAAATATTGCGAATCTGTGAATTCGCAAATTCGGAAACGCGAGTGTACGAGGTATTACTGTATACATACTTTAGTTCACTTGTGATGACAAATTGCAACATAATCTTGAAACATAATGTGATTTCATTATTAATTACCATTTTATAGAGAATCACAATATTTATTCTTTGATTATAACCTAGCATAAATATACTAAACATCAATATGTTTGAATATGAATGTGTTATCATACTTATTCATAATTTTTAAAGTACAATCACTTTACTATCCTTTTCAATAAAGAAATACATTTATATTCAGCATTACTAAATATTATTGTGCTCTTTATTTAAAACAGGATATTCAACTTTATTCATTTAGTCAAAAAATATATGAATACCACATCTTACAGTTGCTTTGTCCTTTTTTAACAACTGGCTCTTCACAGAAAACTGTGACCTTTAACCTTTTAAATACCATCACTCCAAGCATAGTATAAACTGACACTTGTAAAATGTGACCACCTTTTGACTCTGCTCAGAATCAAACTTAAAAAAATACATCCTTTTACCTAATTAAATGTGTATATTTTTGTGTAACGATTGTATATATGTAAACACATTAAACAACATATGAAATAAGTATTATAAAACATAAATATTCCAAACTATGTCACATTCTATAATCAGAAGTTTGCTAAATAAACAAAGAATATATCTATTGATATAACCTCTCTTTGATCTTAATATTAATTGTCCTTTCATGAAGATTAGTCTATCTCATTTACATATAAGACAATTATATTTCCCCAATGTTTGTAGGTGCTGATTGTATATAAGTGTATGTGTACCTTTGTAAGAATACATAACCAGTGATACAATAAGACAATCCTTGTTATAGATCATATCCAGCTTTACACACTATGAATAATATATTTATCATTCCTTGATAAAATTACCCCAATAAACCTTTGTCATTTTAACCAAATATATTGGAAAGCTATCTGTATTATCCTTGTCAAAAGCTAATTCTTTGAATACATGAACTAAGATGTACATTCATTCAACCTACATGTCTTAGCAGCTGTCACTTACACTCAAACCTCGTGTGTGCTTCTGTAGCTTTAAGAACATATGAGTTTAGATTTTCTGTTTTACATCACATGAGCTTCCTTTTGATGTATCTTAAATATATCTGCTATTTCCTAAAGCGCATTCAATATAATGGATCACATAGAACAAAAAATAAATATAGACGTCTTCAGATGTGTTATACTTTTTCCTTCTTGGATGCATCCTGGTTTTTCTTAGGCCTTTTCTAACATCACAGAACTGCAGTTAACATAAATACATGACATTGACACTTACACTTACACTACAATGGGCCCAACAGGATCACGTCACCATTTGTTCCTTGTCAATCAACTGACCACACTAAGTCACACTGATGTTCTCAGAGTTGCATGCACTTACACACAGAAAAACTACATGCATATTGTATGTGGACTTATTTTCCTTTACTATGCATTGCTATTAGTCACACCATATTAATCTGTTTGTCAAATTAATTGTTAGACAATTCATGCATATATTGGCCTATAATGAAAAATTGATGAGTGATTCAACTGTTGCTTTTTCACATATGTAATATCTAAGGAGAAAAATAGATAAAATTTTAGCAAAAAATCAAATTGATATGCTAACAATTTTAACCAATGGAAAAGTTTACTTTCTTGACTTCTAATACTATATGATCATATTATATACCTTTGGTTTTACCTTACTCTGTATTCAGAGTGAGATGTGACCAAAATATATATCACCACTTTACAGTAAGATCAAGTTACTTTTACTTGACACTCATGTATATATGTATATTATAATATGATGCATACATATAGTATTATTATCAATATCATAATCAGGACTATTTTATAAACATCACATAACTATCTGAATTATACCTGATCATTTTAATTTCTCCTCATATGAAAGATCTTTCTACAGCCTGAATAGTAAAATGATGCCAATAGACAGTCATTAATATAGCAATATTTTTAAGCTCGACTCATGACCTTCCTGTCAATAACATCCACCAATAGTTGAGTAATGATCTGCCATTTAGATATTCTAAGCTTTCTGACATTTTTCTGATCTGAAATAGATCAGATGTCAAGGAAGGGTTGCTATGACAGTCTAACATTTTGGGAACAGCTGTTACTCTGTCAGGATCGCTATTTTGTACATTCTTTCCTACGTGACTGACTCTATCAATAGCTTTGGATGGCTGAGATGACACTTGCTTATTTACAACTGATAATGGGATTTTTATGAATGGAACTTCTTTCATGACATACAGTGATGGCCAAAAGTATTGGCACCCCTGCAATTCTGTCAGATAATACTCAATTTCTTCCAGAAAATGATTGCAATCACAAATGCTTTGGTAATAATATCTTCATTTAATTTGTCTTCAATGGAAAACCACAAAAAGAATTGTCAAAGAGCCAAATTGGATATAATTCCACACCAAACATAAAAAAGGGGGTGGACAAAAGTATTGGCACCTTTGAAAAATCATGTGATGCTTCTCTAATTTGTGTAATTAACAGCACCTGTTACTTACCTGTGGCACATAACAGGTGGTGGCAATAACTAAATCACACTTGCAGCCAGTTGAAATGGATTAAAGTTGACTCAACCTCTGTCCTGTGTCCTTGTGTGTACCACATTGAGCATGGAGAAAAGAAAGAAGACCAAAGAACTGTCTGAGGACTTGAGAAGCAAAATTGTGAGGAAGCATGAGCAATCTCAAGGCTACAAGTCCATCTCCAAAGACCTGAATGTTCCTGTGTCTGCTGTGCGCAGTGTCATCAAGAAGTTTAAAGCCCATGGCACTGTGGCTAACCTCCCTAGATGTGGACGGAAAAGAAAAATTGACGAGAGATTTCAACGAAAGATTGTGCGGATGGTGGCTAAAGAACCTCGACTAACATCCAAACAAGTTCTAGCTGCCCTGCAGTCCGAGGGTACAACAGTGTCAACCCGTACTATCCATCGGCGTCTGAATGAAAAGGGACTCTATAGTAGGATACCCAGGAAGACCCCACTTCTGACCCAGAGACATAAAAAAGCCAGGCTGGAGTTTGCCAAAACTTACCTGAGAAAGCCAAAAACTTTTTGGAATAATGTTCTCTGGTCAGATGAGACAAAAGTAGAGCTTTTTGGGAAAAGGCATCAACATAGAGTTTACAGGAAAAAAAAGAGGCCTTCAAAGAACACGGTCCCTATAGTCAAACATGGCAGAGGTTCCCTGATGTTTTGGGGTTGCTTTGCTGCCTCTGGCACTGGACTGCTTGACCGTGTGCATGGCATTATGAAGTCTGAAGACTACCAACAAATTTTGCAGCATAATGTAGGGCCCAGTGTGAGAAAGCTGGGTCTCCCTCAGAGGTCATGGGTCTTCCAGCAGGACAATGACCCAAAACACACTTCAGAAAGCACTAGAAAATGGTTTGAGAGAAAGCACTGGAGACTTCTGAAGTGGCCAGCAATGAGTCCAGACTTGAATCCCATAGAACACCTGTGGAGAGATCTCAAAATGGCAGTTTGGAGAAGGCACCCTTCAAATCTCAGGGACCTGGAGAAATTTGCCAAAGAAGAATGGTCTAAAATTCCAGCAGAGCATTGTAAGAAACTCATTGATGGTTACCGGAAGCGGTTGTTCGCAGTTATTTTGTCTAAAGGTTGTGCTACCAAGTATTAGGCTGAGGGTGCCAATACTTTTGCCCGGCCCATTTTTGGAGTTTTGTGTAAAATGATCAATGATTTGACTTTTTTTTCATTCTCTCTTGTGTTTTTTCATTGCAAGCAAAATAAATGAAGATATTATTACCAAAGAATTTGTGATTGCAATCATTTTCTGGAAGAAATTGAGTATTATCTGACAGAATTGCAGGGGTGCCAATACTTTTGGCCAGCACTGTATGGCTTATATACAACGTGTAATTTCCTACGTTTCTCATAGATTTCCTCACTATTCTTTTTATAAATAGGTGACACTGTAATCTGATTTGACAGATTTCTTTTAGGTGGTTTTATTCTTTGATTTGTCCCTGTATGTCTTACATTTGTCATCTGTCTCTGATGTCTTCTGGCCATGTCCAGTAAACTAGCAGCTTCAAATAAAGACTTTTTATCTGATGCAATAGCCAGAGTGACAGGATCCAAAAATCTGAATTTCTTCACAAAAGTTCTCACCATCGCTTGAGAGTTGACTTTTCTAACAACAGCCTTATAAGTCTTCTCAAATCTAGACATTACTGAATATGTAGATTCAGCTCTGCCAATCTTTATGTCATTCAGAATTTCAGATGTTGGCATGCTGTCACCTGTAGTACACCAAATTAATTTCTTTAATCGGTCTACATCACTGTCCTGTAACCATTCATTTGACTCATTGTCATAAGACATCTTTGCTGATAGACATCTTGCAAAGTTTGCAGGAAGCCAAGTTCTAAACAAGAGATTTCTCTCTTCTGTAGATAAATCATACTTATCTGCATAACTTTCAAAAATTTCTGAGTTTCTACACACATGGATATCTACATCATATGTGGGAATGTCCTTACTCAGATTGGTCAAATGTTTCTGTAACTTTATTTTCAGCTTAGTTTCTTTAATTTGTAATTCCTTATATACTGACATATCTGCGTCTGTGCTTTCATTATTTTGGTCATCCTGAGTATTTACAGGCTACATTTGTTCACTATAGCTATCTATGGCCATTACAGCCACGTGACACTTCATGTCAGCATGCTGAAATTCCTGTGAATCTGTTTGAACAGCTGTCTCTTGTGTATTAACAGAAATTACATTGCAGACTTCTTTCTTTTCTGATATAATCTTATGGAATATATTAACCATATGCATAATATTCCTTAACTTCTCTTTCTCTTTTATAACACACAATGATTTCTATGATAGAATTTGCTTGTGAACATTGTGCATACAAGTTCTTCCATATATTCTGTAACCTTTCACTAGGCACAAACTTAAACTCTAAGTTATACTTTTTAGACAACGACTGTATAATTTCCATAATTAAATGTAAAATCTTTACTTACAACCGTAGAAAACCGTCACCTTGTAACTTGTAGCTTCTCCTTGGGACAACTGGTTCCTTTCATCAGCACATCTCAGTACGTCTGGCATCTGTAGTCCTCCTTTATTGCTTGTAGTGTCAGAGCAAACATTCTTCTGTTCCTCACAAGCTCTCCTCCCACAGGCTTCTGTCTGTAGAGGTTACTGGAACACGTGCAACTTTCAGCTGTAAGCGTATTTCATTCATCTAGGTAATTTTCGAAATTTCCTGAAGCTTGCAATATAAAACATGCAAAATACTATCTCTTCCCCCTCTTGCAAGTAGAAGGAATGAGAAAAAACAGGTAAACATCGACTGGGCTGGCTCACCACTGTAAAATACTTAGGAACTTTGCGAAGTCCTGAAGCTTGCACCATGCAAAAGACTCCCTCGTATCCCCCTTTTGCAAGCAGAAGGGACGAGAAAAGAAAAAAAACTCCGGGACTACGACTGTCTGACTCGCCACAATGTAAAATAGTATCCGATAATTGTAAAATACTTTACAATCGAATTAAATCCTTACTCACGTGTTGACCCATAAGGTAACATTATTGAGGACTCGGCTTCATATAAAAACATGGAGGTTTATTGAAGTCTTCATGGAAAAACAGATACATGGAAACCTTCCAGCATAACAGAAATATCAGTTAATGTCTAACATCATAGGAGAAGTTCAGCGTTAGGTTTCTTCAAGATGGTTCTCTTGCAGACATCTTGGCTCATGCTTATTCATCAATGTGTGTTGGTCTTCTGTAGGACAATTCTGCCATCCTTCCAAGGTCTCAGAGGAAGTCAGACGGGTCGGAAGAGAGAGACACCCAAAGTGAGAGACAGAGACCCAGACATGTGTGTCTGTCAATCATTTATATTCATGAGAGGGGGTGTTTCCCGCCATCCTTATATTTTCTACTACTGTATTTGGACAATACTAAAATGGTGTACCCAAACCACACCCATGCACCATGAGTTTTGTCAGCAGAATACAATTAACCCTTAAAGGTCTTGAATATTGCAGTCAAATATTATTTAACAAAAAGAGACGAGTAGGAGGAGGGGGTGGTGGTTGAGGGGGGTTTCATCTTACCCATTCCGGGTTAAAGTGAAGATGAAGTAGATTAAGATCACAAAGATGTGGCGGAGACAGAACTAAAATTCTCAAAGAGAAAGAGATGAGATGGATGTTTGAATTAGCTACTCTTCATCCGTTAGGCCTTAACCGTGATTACTCGCCTTTGTAACTATTTATGTACTAATGATGTTTTCTTTCTAAAACAGCCTACTACATTTCCATATATTGGTAGTGATCTTAATCTACTTCATCTTCACTTTAACCCGGAATGGGTAAGATGAAACCCCCCCAACCACCCCTCCCTCCTCCTACTAGTCTCCCTTTTCTCCCCCTCCCCCCTTTTTTCCCCCTCTTTTTTTCACCCCCCCTCTTTTTTTTTTTTTCCCCCCCCCCCCTTTTCAAACAATTTTAAATGGGGGGCCCCCCCCCAACATAAAAAACTCTCTTATTTCCCCCCCCATTTTTTTTCCCCCCCCTTTTCCCCCCCCCCTGTAGCCCCCTTTTGGGGGGGTATGAGTATTATCCCTCCCGCAACAGACTCTGGCGCTGACCTGTGTGTATAATGGGACCTGAAGCCTTCGCTGAAGGGAAGAGTGGGAACATATATGAAATATATCAGTGCCTCCACCCAGGATAGAGCCTCTGTATTACAGGGAGGATCTCTTCCTGGGACTTACCCATGAAGTACAGTTAGTAGCCTTAACAAGGATCACTGTACTAATCTCACAGTCTGAAGAATACATACAGATACCACATAAGGTTATAACAGTAGCTTTATAAGAATCAAAAGGGTAATAATACATACATAAAATATACTCAGAACACAGCAATACTACAACAACCAGCAAGTCCTCAACCGTCTTAGGTTATATACCCGGGTATATATATATAGATATATAGCAAGAGTCCAGTGCACAATACCTCCAGGCAACAGAAGAGATGCAGAGGCCCCTGTGGATGACTGTGGATCCTCGGATTCTTCCAGGAGATGACAGACAGCCGATCAGGAGATGATGATGATGATGAGATTCTTCACAGGCAGCAAACAGGGCGACGGTGACGGCAGTAGATGCAGGCCTGACTACCCTAACACTGAGTCCTTAACCTGCCAGCTAAACTACTAGTGCCACCGGGCCTCTAACTAGCTAGTTGGCCTTCGGAAGCCTAACCTATCACTGCCCTGAACTATATATATATTGATCCCTAACTACAGTTACTAGCTAGGTCCTGTGAGTATATAGGGGGTAACACATACCTAACTATATACTGTGAAGTAAAGAGGAACAAGTGGCTCTTAGACTCCCCCAGACATAACATGTCTGTCTCAGCAGCTCTGCTCACATCTCTCCCCCCAGCAGCTCTGCCTCACATGTGTCTGACTCACTGTATTTACAAAACAAAACTTGCACTAAATGCCTGGGGTCTCTGAAGCCAAACTGCAGGGGCAAAGAAGCCAGATACATTATATCCTAGTAGAAATGGCAGTTCCCTACACTCTCCCTCTGGTGAAATCTTTACGTCACGTCAAAGACATACAAAGTCATAGTATACAGTCAACATTACCAATGACAATATCAATATGGTTGCTTTTGCATTTACAGAGTCACAACAGGTTAATAGGTATACATGCCAGCAGGAGCGAAAATTGGTAACATATTGACCAAAGTGGACACTGCACCCACCCAAGCATGGTATAAATGAGGCTGAGTAGTAAATCTGGGGTCCCCCAAACTATCATATGTCAGCATAGGTGGAGGGTGTCTAATTCTCTCTCCTCTCCGTACCTCTCTCTGAGGTAAACTAGCATGTCCAGGCCCTAAACTAGGGTTGTCTGCCATGGGAGGGGATGGTGCTGGTGGCGTAGGAGAGCTAGATCCCTGCTCATCTGTAGACACAGATCTAGGTACGAATTCTGGAGTTTGAGGGTTCATAGGTCTCCCTGAAGGAGAAGATACTGGTGATCTAGGAACTTCAGGAGCCACAGTCCAATCACTCTCAGGAGTTTCAGGAAGGTCAGGTGGAATATCGGCTAAGGACTGTGGAGAATCGCAGGCCGAGCCATCATTGGAGATATCCATACCATCAATCTGAGGTACAGGCAACAAATGATTTCTATGCCAAGTCCTGATCCTCCCGTCCCGTCCTTTTATCTTGTAGACTGGTATTCCAGGCAAACGATCTACCACTGTAAAGAGTTCACTCCGCCATCGATCAGCCAGCTTATGTTTTGCAGATGCTCCCAAATTCCGTAGCAGAACATGGTCCCCAGGGTTCAATTCTCGGTATCTTACTCGAAGATCAAATCTCCTTTTATTTCCTTCATTCACTTTGGCCGCATTTTCCTCAGCCAGCTGATAAGCACTCTTAAGCGTTTCTTTCAAACGTGCCACGTATCGGTAATGATCTCGATGACTGATACCATCGGTAGAGACTCCCAACAAGATGTCAATAGGTAGCCTAGGCTCTCTTCCAAACATCAGAAAGTATGGTGAATATCCTGTGCTCTCGTGCCTTGTACTATTATAGGCATGCACCATAGCCTCCACTTTTCGACTCCAGGATCGCTTATCCTCAATTCGTAAGGTACCAAGCATATCAAGTAAAGTCCTGTTAAATCTTTCAGGAAGGGCATCTCCCTCTGGATGGTAAGGCGTCGTCCGACTTTTGCGGATGTTCAACAACTGAAGTAACTCTTTGATCAGGTTACTCTCAAAATCCCGGCCTTGATCAGAATGCAACCGGTGTGGTAAGCCATAATGGATAAAATACTTTTCCCAAAGCACTCTTGCAACAGTGACTGCTTTTTGATCCTTAGTCGGAAAGGCTTGAGCATATCGTGTGAAGTGATCAGTCACCACCAATACATTTCCAAATCCTCTGGAGTCGTTGTCAATACAAAGGAAGTCTATGCAGACAAGATCCATGGGGCCCGAACTCTTCAAGTGTCCCATGAAGGCCGCTCGAACCGGGACAGTCTTCCTCTGCAAACATCTGCGACAGCACCTACACAGACGAGTCACGGTATCTCTCATTTTGGGCCAGTAGAATCGGTCTTGTATTAGGCCATAAGTCTTCTCAGGTCCCAAATGACCATGATAATCATGCAGACTTCGGAAAATCATCTTCTGAAAGCAGCTTGGAATAACTAGTTGGCGCCTTCCAGGGTGATCATGATACAGCACCACACGATAAAGTAGGCCATTGTCTATTTCAAACTTCTCCCAATCTCGTAGAAGTTGACTGCATTCAGAGGGTAGGGATGTCTTTAACATTTCTCTGTCTTGAGAACTCACTGCTTGATAAAGAGGTCCAATTAAAGGATCAGTCTTTTGACTCCAGATCATTCGCTTTGAAGATATAGAACAACTCTCAAAGGATCCTAAAGCGGCAGGGTAGGCAAACATGTCTGGTACAGCTTCGGGACCTCCCCCAATAGAGTCAATAAGCCGAGTTTCAGAAAAGGCTACTCGGTCTTCAACTACAGCAGCCATGGCACACAAAGCTCCTACTCCAGGACTTGGCACTTCTTCCCATTCATCCACTACTTCCGGACTAGGTAATCCAGGCCGTCTTGATAGAGCATCTGCCCCAATGTTCTTAGGCCCCGATTTATACTTGAGTGTGAATTGGTAGTTGGATAAAGCTGCCAACCAGCGATGTCCTGTAGCATCGAGCTTAGCGTTTGACAAAACGTATGTCAGTGGATTGTTGTCTGTTCTTACTTCAAACGTGGCTCCGTATAAATAGTCATGTAATTTATCAACAATGGCCCACTTGAGCGCCAAAAACTCCAATTTATGTACTGGATAATTTTTCTCGCTGGGAGAAAGACTTCGACTTATGAAAGCTATGGGCCGTAACCCGGCCGGGTATTCTTGGTGCAGCACGCCACCTAATCCTTCAAAGCTGGCATCTACATGTAGCACATATGGCTTCTGTGCATCAGCATAAGCCAGAACGGGAGCTTCTGTCAATTTCTTCTTCAACAACTTAAATGCTTCTTCACAATCCGCAGTCCACCTATCGCCAAAAAGGCTTTTGGAAGACCCTTTCTTCTTTCCCGGATCTCCTGCATCACTCTTCAACAGGTCGAGGAGGGCTCGAGCAATTTTTGAATATCCTTCCACAAATCGTCGATAGAATCCACAAAACCCCAAGAAAGATTGCAACTCCGTAATATTTTGCGGTCGGGGCCAATTCACCACAGCTTCAATCTTACCAGGATCGGTAGCAACTCCTTCAGCAGAAACAATATGACCTACATAAGTGACCGAAGATCTACAAAATTTGCATTTGTCAGCCGACAACTTCAGCCCCTCTTCTTTTAAGCGATGGAGTACTCTCATGAGTCGTTCTTCATGTTCTTCCAGCGTCTTTCCAAACACAATAATGTCATCAAGATATACAAGGCATTCCTGGGGCACTAAATCACCTAACACTCTTTCCATCAACCTTTGGAACGTTGCTGGCGCACCTTTTGTACCTTGCGGCATACGAGTGAACTGAAAGAAACCCAAGGGGCATATGAAGGCTGTCTTTTCCTGATCCTCAGGTGCCATTGGGACTTGATAGTATCCCGATCTTAGGTCCAGCACTGTGAACCAACAGTTTCCATTCAGAGCTTCCAGAGCTTCTTCAATTCTCGGCAGTGTATACTGATCAGGTAAGGTTCTCCGGTTCAGAGTTCTGTAATCCACACATAGGCGAATTGCTCCAGATTTTTTTCTTACCACCACAATAGGTGAGGCATAGGGGCTCTTGCTGTCCACAATGATCCCCTGACCTTTCATTTGCTGTAGAGTCTGTCTTAACTCATCAACATCCTTTGGAGCAACTCTCCGTGGTCGCTCCCGGAAGGGAGTAGAATCGGTCAATCGGAAAGTGTGTTGAGCACTTTTAGCACAACCTACATCCATATCATCCATGGAGAACACTTCCGATATTTCAGACAACTTCTGTGTCAGTCGCTGATTCCAGGCCTCTGGTAAATGTGGATCACTCAAGTCAAGATTGAGATTAGGGATTGCATCTCGGATTTGAATCCTGCACACTTCAGCGTATGGATTTACTCCAAGCACAGAGTAGCAGTGGGCCACATTCTGGTATGGTCCAATTACAATCGGATGCGGTGAACAGTTCCTCACTGTCACACAGGTAGATAACTCCACTTTATTTCTCCAGTCCTTTCTCTCTGGGATCACCATCCAGCCATTCTGGTTAATCATTTCTTCAGGGGTTTCCATAAGGACATAACTCCCCCCTTCAAGCAAATCGGGAGCAATGCTGGAGGCTACTCTCAGAACTCTCTCCCCGCCGGCAGGAACTTCCACGGTTCTCTCACCGATATGATATACCATTCCATGTCGATAGCCAGTAGACAGGGCATCACAGAGTTCTCTAAGATCAGAAGATATATTCACCGGCTGAGCTGCAGGGTTCCAATCTCTTCCAAGAAACTTCTGAAAAGCATAATGCACTGCGGGACAATTAGTGCCAAGTATCACAGGAGCTGCACAAGAATCCCCTGTATCAGGACAGACAAGAGCCGTAATCTTCATGGGAGCGACACTCTGATCTTCTAATTCAGGGACAGCTATAACTACTTGTAGGCTGCCATCTACAGGATATGATCCTGAATTAAGCCCCCACAATTTCATTTGTCCTGTAGACTGAAGAGGTATATCCTTCAGATACTTTTGGTAGAACGAGCGATAAATCAGGGTCACTTGAGATCCTGTATCAAACAGGGCAGGAGCGGCATGACCATTGACAGTGACTTTGACAACGGACCTGGAGCCTGCGATAGCGCCTCTGGTATTTACTCGGCCCGCCTTCCTTTGGTGTCTTTGATTCTGAATAGAGAAGACAGCACTGTGTCCCAATCCCTCACTGTCCTCCGTACACTGTCTGGCAGTATGGCCCGTCTGACCACATTTATAACAGGTTCTAGCATCCTTCCTCCGTTGAGTGGCAGTGGGTGGAGTGGCGGACTGTCTAAGTTCTGACCGCTCCGCTGGTTTGTCCTTGTTTGAATTAGGAACAACATCTTCTTTAGAGATGCTTTTCGCTTTCTTAGGGGTACTAAAACTAATGTCAGCTTCTTGTTTCTTCACTAACTTCATTAAGTCAGGAAATGGAAGGACTCTATCAGATAGTAAGACCTTGAGTACTTGAGCAAGAGGATGATGAGGTTGTAACCCTCTCACCAACTGACTGGTTCTCAGAGCGTCTACCTCTGAAGTAGATATAGCTGCGTGGTACACCAGACGTGAAAGAAGTAGCTGTAAACGGTTAATAAAAGTAGAGACATTTTCCCCTTCTTTTTGACGAACCATTCGGTAATCAGCAACCATCTGGGCAAGGTCATAGTATGGCTCAAAGTGATCAGACAGTACTTGTATATAGTCCAATGCACTCACTCCTTCATGAGAGTCTCTGTACAAGCGGATCAATTCTGCAGCAGGAGACCGCAAACTTTCACTGATACGCTGCCGCTTGCCTTCTTCAGAGCAAGACCATTCCTTCAGGCATTGGAGAGTATGTTCTTTCCATATCTCAAAGTTTTCCTCCCCTTGTGGTACTGGGACTTTACCAGAGAATACTTTTAGTTTCTTGTAGTGAGTGGCCTGCAGGCCCTGAGCTAACATTTCAGTCAGCCTGGCTAAAGTGCTAATAGCACTGTCACTAGAGGAACTGCTAGCGACGGCCATACTGGGGGGGGTAACTGGCTGAGCGGGGTTCTTCCTTTACCTGAACCAGGGGAGGAACAGGCGGTCGGTAATCCCATGTAGTAGCTAGTGGGAGGTTCCCCTCTGAGCTATATCGCTTCTCCATATCAATGACTATTCCCACTTCTAAATCTCAGCAGTGCCTCCAAATGTAGCCCTATTTGGGGGGGGGTATGAGTATTATCCCTCCCGCAACAGACTCTGGCGCTGACCTGTGTGTATAATGGGACCTGAAGCCTTCGCTGAAGGGAAGAGTGGGAACATATATGAAATATATCAGTGCCTCCACCCAGGATAGAGCCTCTGTATTACAGGGAGGATCTCTTCCTGGGACTTACCCATGAAGTACAGTTAGTAGCCTTAACAAGGATCACTGTACTAATCTCACAGTCTGAAGAATACATACAGATACCACATAAGGTTATAACAGTAGCTTTATAAGAATCAAAAGGGTAATAATACATACATAAAATATACTCAGAACACAGCAATACTACAACAACCAGCAAGTCCTCAACCGTCTTAGGTTATATACCCGGGTATATATATATATAGATATATAGCAAGAGTCCAGTGCACAATACCTCCAGGCAACAGAAGAGATGCAGAGGCCCCTGTGGATGACTGTGGATCCTCGGATTCTTCCAGGAGATGACAGACAGCCGATCAGGAGATGATGATGATGATGAGATTCTTCACAGGCAGCAAACAGGGCGACGGTGACGGCAGTAGATGCAGGCCTGACTACCCTAACACTGAGTCCTTAACCTGCCAGCTAAACTACTAGTGCCACCGGGCCTCTAACTAGCTAGTTGGCCTTCGGAAGCCTAACCTATCACTGCCCTGAACTATATATATATTGATCCCTAACTACAGTTAGTAGCTAGGTCCTGTGAGTATATAGGGGGTAACACATACCTAACTATATACTGTGAAGTAAAGAGGAACAAGTGGCTCTTAGACTCCCCCAGACATAACATGTCTGTCTCAGCAGCTCTGCTCACATCTCTCCCCCGCAGCTCTGCCTCCCCACATGTGTCTGACTCACTGTATTTACAAAACAAAACTTGCACTAAATGCCTGGGGTCTCTGAAGCCAAACTGCAGGGGCAAAGAAGCCAGATACATTATATCCTAGTAGAAATGGCAGTTCCCTACACCTGTTTGAACTGTTTTATACTATGCGTTCCAGCGTGGAATGCAATTTATTATGTCCGTGCGTTCCAGCGTGAAATGCAGGGCCTAATATATACTAATATACCCAAACATGGCTGTGCGTTCCAAATCCTTTTTTTCTCCCTTCTATGTCACCCCTTCCCTTTGGGCATACTTAGTATATAATCAGTCTGATTTATTTACCGCATGTTATTTACATTATAGCGTCCTAGCCAACCCGGCGATAACAGCCATTTAAGCTCACCAGCCCTATCGCCTGGGAATCAGCAAACCTTGGACCCCATTGCATCATGTTGTCAACAGTAAATGATCCTTTGCACACTAGACATTTTTAAATGGTATGCACTTTTTCAGTTATTTGCTCGTATGTGTGTGTCCTTTTCTACATTTATGTACAGCAACTCATTGATAGATAAACTATGGTGGGATGATAAACTGATTGATTTGATATCCTTGCTTGTTAGCTCCAATATGTCATTGTAACTATGATACATTAAGTAGCTTCCACAAGCTTTAGGTTTTTATGTATTCCAGTTATATCCTTTGCTATTTGAATCTATTGTCTTATGGTATAATGGTATAATGATTAAGATATTAATGTATGTTTGTATGTATTTTGTTCTACATTTTTTTTTAGCCTGATGAAGGGCACATGCCCAAAACGTTGCATTAACAAAAATAAAGTGTTTGAAGCATAACTGCAATTGGAGTGCGGTTACATCTCTTCTACATATACAATTGTCCAGTAGGGAGATGGCCAGCCCTACATGGAACAGGCACCCAAAAGCCTTTCTACTACCTGAGTGCTTCCTTGACATAGCTTGGCAATTTATATACAGTATGTTTATCACATCTCCCCTTAAATGCCTCTTCTCAAGACTAAACAGATTTAGCTTCTTTAGGCTCTCCTCATAACTGAGGTCCTCCATACCCTTTATCAGTTTTATGGCCCTCCGTTGAACCTTTGTCAATTCTAGGACATCCTTTCTATGTACTGGTGCCCATTACTGAACTCCATATTCTAGATGAGGCGGCTCTAATCTCTTATAGATATAAAAATGAGTTTTTGTCTGTCTGTTCTTTATGCGCAACCAAACGATTGGACCAATCCTCACCAAATTTGGCACACAGGTACATCAGGTGTCCTGGAAGATTTTAGACTGGGTCTAAGCTCTCTAGGACATACCGTTAGTGAGATACAGTATTCCCAAAAAATGACCTGCATTAGCCAATACAAGCCTGCAAGTCTTTCACTCATATTCCAACTGCCATACACATGGTCACATGTCCCTTATCAGCCAATAGAAACTCGCAGGCGCTTAGTCTCCACAGGCACACAACTTTACTCCAGGTTTCCATAGCATCTAAGCTATTTATGACCTGTATTAGTCAATAGCAGTTTGCAGGTCCTTAAATATTCAGTCATATCACGTGTATCACATTCAATTTACCAGGTTTCCATAACAACACAGCCATAAATAGACTGTCCCTATGCTGGACTGCCATACTGGATGTCAGCATTCTTATAAATTCTTATAATCTTATCAATTGCCTCCTAAAAGGAAAACTGCAGTTGGACACAAGACTCCTGCAGTGGCTTCTGCTCGAGCTAATGAAAACTCTCAGCACACCCAAGCCCGTCTCCAATCTGACATGGTATGTCACATACAACAGCAAGCTGCTGAGACTCCCCAGCAGACCCAAGCCCGTCTCCAATCTGACAAGGCATTGTTAGCCACATGCACACAGCTGCACTCCATGTTTCCATAACAACCCAGCCATTTTTCTTCACTGCTGTAGGTCATTTTTAAAGGGGCAGGGCGCTGTGGATGACACTGTTACACAAGGTCACATACACACAGCTTCACTCCAGGTTTTCCATAACAACCGATTGCAGGTTTTTCACTGATATTCAAACTGAGATACACATGATCACATGACACTTATGGACCAATGGAAAATCGCAGGTTCTTCAGTCTTGACATACACACAGCTTTACACCAGGTTTTCATAGCAACCAAGCTATTTATGACCTGTATGAGTCAATAGCAGTTTGCAGGTCCTTAAATATTCAGTCATATGACGTGTATCAGCCAATATAAGTTCACATTTAATTTCCCAGGTTTCCATAACAACACAGCCATAAATAGACTGTACCTATACTGGACTGCCATACTGGATGTGAAGTGCAAAATTGGCCAATTCTTATGGGGCCACTACACAAACAAAAAATTAAATATACCCATGCGAAGCCGGGTCCTTCTGCTGGTGACTTATAAAGAGGTAATATTACATCCCTGTCCTATGATACCCCTTTTAATACATGACAGTATCCTGCTGGCCTTAGAAGCATCTGATTGACATTGCATGCTGTAGTTTAATCTATGATCTACAAGTACACCCAGGTTCTTCTTCACCTGTGACTCTCCCAGCTTTACTCCCCCCAGGACATATGTTGCATGTGCATTATTTTAACCCCTTCCCATTGCTGGCATTTTTCGATTTTCGTTTTTGATTCCCTGCCTTCCAAACCCCATAACTTTTTTTTTTTATTTTTCCGTTCACAGAGCCATATGGGCTTAAGTCTGTAGACAAATTGTCCTTCATAGGGAACCATTTCTTATTCTGTACAATGTATTGGGAAGCTGGAAAAAAATTCAGAATGGGATGGAATTAGAGAAAAAGTGCATTTGTGTGACTTTCTTACTGGCTTTGTATTTACTGCGTTCACTGTGCAGCCAAAATGACATGTCGCCTGTATTCTATGTTTCGGTACAATTCCGGGAATCAAAAATCCAAAACTTTGCAAAAAAAAAAAATAATTTTCTTAAAGTCACCATATTCTGACAGCCATAACTTTTTTATATTTCTGTGTACGGGGATGTATAGGGCTTCTTTATTTGTGGCGCCAGGTTTACTTTTTAGTTATACCACTTTGGGGAATGTTTATTCCTATGATCACTTTTTATTTAAATTTTTATCAGAGGCAAAACAGAGATTTTTTTTGTTCCCACTACAGCATTTGCCATATGGGAAAAATATTTTTATAAGTTTGTAGACCAGATGTTTTCGGACATAGGGATACCTAATTTGTAGGTATTTCACAGTAATTTTTTAGTTTTATATGTATTCTAAGGAAAGGGGGGTGATTTGAACTTTTAGTTTTTTATTGGTTTTTTTTATATATTTTTTTTAAATTTTTTTATTTTATTAATAAATGTATTAATAATTTAGTAATAGTACGGCAGATGTCGGAAAGGGGTTAACCTAGATGCATAACTTTACATTTATCCACATTGAACCTTGTTTGCCATGTGGCTGCCTAAACACTCAGTCTGTTCAAGTCTGCTTGCAACCTACATATCTCCTCTATAGTCTGTACTGTACTACATAGATTGTTGTCATCTGCAAAAATAGAGACAGTGCTATTAATCCCATCTCCTATATCATTAATAAATAAGTTAAATTACATCAGACCCAGCACTGAACCCTGGGGTACACCTCTTATAACAGAGGACCAGTCTGAGCTGCAGTCATTGACCACAACTCTCTGGATACGATCCTTTAACCAGTTTTCAATCCAATTACAAACTATATTATCCAAGTCAATGGACCTGATTTTACCCATTAAATGTCTGAGGGACAGTGTCAAACGCCTTTGCAAAGTCCAGGAACACAATATCCACAGCCTTCCCTCTGTCCAGACTTCTACACACATCTTCATAAAAGCCAGTCAGGTTAGTCTGACAACTTCTACCCTTAGTAAAACCATGCTGTCACTTATAATATTACGTACATTCTCATAATATCACAGTTTCCCCACAATGGATGTTAAGCTCACCAGTCTGTAATTACCTGGGGAAGACCTAGAGCCCTTTTTGAAAATAGACACCACATTAGCCTTGTCCCTTGGCACTGTACCAGTCACTAGAGAATCCCTATAAATTAAGAATAGGGGTACAGCAATTATGGGACTGAGTTCTTTAAGTACTCGTAGGTGTAATCCATTTGGACCCGGAGCCTTTCTCACATTATTTTGTTAAGTTTGGCTTTGGCTATTTCTGTTTATCCAGTTTATTATATTGGTTGATGTATAACCTGCACTGGTGACACCTACATCAACTACTGCCTATTCTTCTGTATAAACAGAGCTAAAGAACCCATTTAGAAGCTCTGCTTTTTCTTTATGGTGATCAACCCTCCATAACCATTATTTAGGGGACCTACCTGTTCAGACCTTGGTTTTCTTTCATTTATATGTTTAAAGAATTATGTGGGTTAGTTTCAATAGCTACCCGCATTTCATTATGTATTTTAGCTGATTTTATTTCCATTTTACAGATAGTATTAAGTGCTTTGTAATTCTTGAAGGCTACAGCTGACCCTTCAGATTAATATTTTTCAAATACCCTTTTTTTTTTTTTTTTTTTTTATTGCCCTTTTAACCAGAGCTGTAAGCCATGTAGATTTTAATGTCTCTCACTTAACCTCTGTATCACTATTTGACAATCGCTACTCCCAGTCTATATCCTGAACTATAGCCCTAAACCTGGGAAAATTGGCCTTTTTAAAATTAAGGGATTTTGCCCTCTCAACCTTTTGTTTGTTTACAATTTGGAATCTGATTAGATTATGGTCACTATTACCAAGGTTTTCACCTACAGTGACATTTCCAAAAAGTCCTACATAATTATAAATGATCACATCCACCAGGGCATCCCCTCTAGTTGGATCTTCTACAAGATGGCCCATAAAATTGTCCTGCAATAAGTCGATGAATTACCAGGACTCACTCCAGTCAGTATCCGGGTAGTTAAAATCTCCCATCAAGACCACCGTACCCGCCTGTTCCTTATACAACTGACCCTGTAACTACTCTATAGATTATACCAAATAGTATTTTATTAGTGGTCTCATCCTTATACAATTCCACCTCCTCACAATCTTCACCCACATTTGCCTCTTTCACACTCATTTTCATGCCACTTCTGACATTCATGCACACTCCACCTCCCTTCTAGCCCTGTCTATGCAAAAGAGTATAAAAGCGGGAATGTTTACAGCCCAGTCATGTGAGGATCCTAGCCAGTGGTGAACCTAGCCTCTTTGCTGCCTGAGGCGGACTATAGAAAGACGCCCCCCCCCAAAAAAAACAAACAAACTGAGTTTCCATGCTACTAGTTTAACACACTGTTATCGTCGCACAATATATACAATACACAAAGTTATAAAACAGTTTTTAAGAATTCTTCTTCCTGTATTACTTCAGTATCAGATCAACAACACGGCATTAACAATGAAAGTAACTTCACACATCTTCTGCTTGGTGGATGGACGAGCCCACGTGGCCCCCATTCTCTATAATAGGAGCGCCGCAGATAGCTGAGTACTGGACTTCGGGTATCTTTGGCACTCCCATTAAAGTGAATGAGAGCCACGCGGGTTCGTCCATCCACCAAGTGACACACCTATATATGGCTGCGGTCAGGCTGGATTCCCACCTAGTGGGGGGGAAAAAACCCAATTCTCAGGCTCAGTGGGGGTCTCAGCAGACAGACCCCCATCAATCAGGTATTTATCCTCTATCATTTAGGTGAATATAGTGCAGTAACTTTTTGTGACTTACAGGTGACGTCTCTGACTAATCCTTCACATTTCCCTTCTCTTCCCTCTGGACCGCCATGACCACTTCTTCCAGCTGTGACTTGTCTCTGTAAAGTTTGCAACACAGACATCTTTGGCTCCTCACTTTTCCAGGCATCCAACCCACATTGTCCTCACCTACACAAAGCCCCCATCCTGCTGCTACCCCCAATTATAAAATATATGATATAACCCCCCATAATGAATAATACCCCCAAGTGCATCTTTATATTAATAATGTCCGTGTGTACCCTGTATAAATAGTGCCCCTTATTAATAATGCCCCAGGTGTTAACTAATTAAAAGGTTTTCCAGGTCATTAATAAACTAATCAGTGAGGTTCAAAAACCCAGGACCCCCACTGATCAGCTGTTTAAATGGTACCTGTGTAAGCGCCATGACCGCTTCTCTGTTTACATAGTGTCAGTCATCTCATAGCGGCCATGTAATGTAACTACAGCCTCGTCCTGTACATGTCTACAGTATGTGACAAGGCTACAATTACATCACACGGTCACTATAAACAGACAGCGTATAATATAAACAGGTGCCATAGCCCATGTTTATAGCACCCCATTTACACACACTATAATGTTCCACAGCAGCCCCTGCACACAGTATTACACAGTGTTATGGCCCGCAGCGGCCCCTGCACACTGTATTATGCCTCGCAGCGGCCCCTGCACACAGTATTATGCTCCATAGTGGCCCCTGCACAGGGTATTATGCCCCACATTGGCCACTGCACACGGTATTATGTTCCACAGCAACTCCTGCACACAGTTTTATGCCCCATATTGGCCCCTGCACACGGTATTATGCTCCATATTGGCCCCTGCACACGGTATTATGCTCCACAGTGGCCCCAGCACACGGTATTATGCTCTGTAGTGGCCCTTGCACTGGTATTATGCTCTATAGTGGCCCTTGCACTGGTATTATGCTCCATAGTGGCCCCTGCACTGGTATTATCCTCCATAGTGGCCCTTGCACTGGTATTATGCTCCATAGTGGCCCCTGCACTTGTATTATGCTCCACAGTGACCCCTGCACCCGGTATTATGCTCTAGTGGCCCCTGCACTCAGTATTATGCTCTATAGTGGCCCCTGCACTTGTATTATGCTCCAGAGTGGCCCCTGCACAGGGTATTATGCTCTACAGTGGTCCCTGCACAGGGTATTATGCTCTATAGTGGCCCCTGCACTCGGTATTATGCTCTACATTGGTCCCTGCACAGGGTATTATGCCCCATAGTGGACCACCCATGAACTATTATTATACTCTGGGGTCTTTTCAGACCCCAGAGTATAATGATTGGACACCCAGGGGAGAATACAAACATAAAAACCAGAGTTACTTACCTATCCTGGACACCGGTGCACTCCTTGCAGCTTTCGTCCCTGTTTAATTGCGCCCACACGTCATGTGATCAGGCCGGTGACACGACCTGATGACGTCACCAGAGGCCTCAAGCCTGCTCGGAGTTACATCGGATCGCAGGAGGTGAGTAACATTGGTTTTTATGTTCCCTCACCAACCCTAGGCCTCTGATTATTATACTCCGGGGTCTGAATAGACCCCGAAGTATAATAATAGTAGTATTTGCGGCCCACGGCCTCACTTACCGATACCCGCGGCCGCTCACAGCGGCATCCACTTCCCTTTCTGCATCCCATAGCAGAAGGGGAAGCGGGGGCGGCCACGAGCAGAAGCGGGATAGGTAAATAAATAGGCCGTTACCTGCCGGGGATGCTCCAACAGGTTACGGCCTATCAAGGCGATGCCTTGATGCAGCCGCCGCCGCCTCCTCTTCTTGTCCGCGACGTCTGTGTCTCAGCGTAGGCGGCGTGATGACGTCATTGTATCGCCGCCTGCGCTGAGATGCGACGTCTTGTAAACCAGCCCAGGACAGGCCCCGCTCAGCTCTGTTTTTTTGTTTTTTTTTTAAAGCGGCCTGTCCTGGGCTGGTTTACATGAAATAGTAAAAATGCCGCCCCCCCGGACAGTGCCGCCTGAGGTGGCCGCCTCAATTCGCCTCATTAGCTTAGCGGTGCGCCCCTTAACCTAGCCACATCTCAGACACACCAACTATATCAATGTTTTCCTCCTGGACCAGGGCCTCAAGCTCTCCCAGTTTGCTCGCTAGGCTTCTGGCATTTGTGAACACACACTTTAAATTGCTATCCAAGTTCACACATTGAAGAATGCATATTTCTGGTAATTACGTTTTATGGCCAGGTTTGTCTATACTGTTTGGTTGTAATAAATGGATCACCCTATCAACTATTCTAATTTCCCCACCACAGTCTTCTTCTCCACCCACCACGGTAGCCTGTCCCCTCTCTGTCCTATCTACCCCTATATCTGCCTGGCGCTCACCCTGCGTTCCTAGTTTAAATGCCCTGCCACCTTTGCTAGAATTCTCTCCCCAGCACAGCAGACCCCCTTCCATTCAGGTGCAAGTTATCTGTGGAAAACAGCTTGTACCCAAGTGAACAGTCAGCCCAGTACTCTAGGAACCCAAACCGTTCTTTCCTGCACCAAGACTTGAACCAAGCATTTAACTCCCTAAGCTCCTGCTGCCTTACCTGTGTAGCGTATAGCACAGGCAGTATTCCAGAGAATACAAACTTGAAGGTCCTTCCCTTCAGCTTGGAGCCTAGTTCTCTAAAATTATTCTTAAAGAGCTCCCACCTACCATTTATTCTGTCATTGTTACCCACAGGAACCATGACAATTGGCTCCTACCCCGCCCCTCCCAGCAATTTGTCCATCTGTTCCACCACATGCCAAACCCTGGCACTAAGGAGACAGCTAATCATTCGGTTGAGGCTGTCCTGACGACAAATTATTCTACCCCTCTTCCTGATTATAGATTCCCCTATAACCACTAACTGCCCTTCCCTACCTACACTACCATCCCCCTCCAACTTCTAGCTGGACTGTCCTCCCGGCTGTTAGTGAGAGCAGTATCTGTTAGGGCTGCCATTTCTGACACTGATATCATTACATCATCATCCAACTTATGTGTGTATTGTATAAAAGTAGTGTTATTTGGGCACTATATGGATCTACATGGATCTATTTTTATGGCCCTCTATGGAGGTATTCTGTGGACACTTTACAAGAGTATTCTTAAAGAGGACCTTTCACGTCCTCATGTATATGCGGTTTTACATACCGCTAGAAAGCCGACAGTGTGCTGAATTCAGGAACTTCCTTCTGACGGTGAACGGTGGAACTAAGACCACCGATAGCTCCAGCCCTGGGGCACATAAAGGGAAAGCCAACAGTGCGCTGAATTCAGCACGCTGGCAGCTTTCTAGTAGTATGTAAAACCGCATATACATAAGGATGTGAAAGGTCCTCTTTAAGGCTGAGACCCCACGTTGCAGAAACGCAGCTTTTTTGTTGTTGCAGATTTTGCTGCATTTTGTTTTAAACCATATCAAAGAATGGCTACAAAATGGGAAATATCTAGGAAACTCTTATACCTTCAGCTCAGTCCACTCCTGGCTTTGGCTCAAAAAACAGCAGCAAAATTTGCAACAAAAAAATCTGCTTTTCTGCAACGTGAAGCCTTAGCCTAAGTGTGGCCTTTACACCTCCACCCTGTTCACTGGCTATGGCTAGGTTCACACTTGCACCGGGCTCTCCATCTTGGGAGTCCCTTCCACTAAAATGGAGACTATACTGGGGTCCGCCGGGTGTCCGTCAGGGTTTCTGCCGTTTATTTACTGAAATGGGCAGAGAGAAAAGTCCTCCATGCAGGACTTTTCTCTCTGCCAATTTTTGGCGGAATCTGCGGCACAGACTCCTATGGAGAGTTTTGCCCAATTCTGTTTGCCGTTTAAATCAGTAAATAATTTACACTAGTGCTTTAAATTATTTATAGGCAAATGATATTAGTCCAGTTATAGTAATTCTTTGATGGACAGTTGGCTCATACATGTACAGCAAGTATATTAATCCTTAACAAAAAATTACTAGGGATTCTCACATTGCTTTGTAATTTGCACGGTTGAGTACTAGCTATAATGCATGTTATAGTACAGTAACTGTGAGCAATTGTTCCCTGGTATTGCCAGCTGATAGCTTTTGGACTAAGGCCCAGTTTACATTACTTCTAAAATTGCCTACGTTAGGGCATAGCTGATTAATTTTATGCATCACTTATGCTGTCTATAGGAACAGATGCAAAAAAATAAGGGAAGGGATAAAATCCATTATTTTAACAGTAAAGAATAATGCATGACTAGGGATTTTTCCTCTTCTAGACAGAGGTTTTAACTCTTTAGAAGCAAGGTTATATTCCATGGTCTAATGAATGGGGTCCTCTCATGAAGTGACAAGAAGAATAAAGTATTAGTGTGTTTCTATAAATGGCTATCTAGTTTAGAAAATACATTTTTAAATATAATTTTAAGGAACTGAGTTAATAAAACTAGACCCACATTTAGGACTGAATAAAATAAAAATAATTCTATAACAATAAAAAATAAAATCCAATAAAGTTCACATCCTAATACATAGTACTTACAAAAATAATAATATCTGTAATTTAGATTGATTTTTAAAATTGTATGGTTCTAGATTTCCACTAAGGCTATGGCCCCACGTTGCGGAAACACAGCTTTTTTTTGTTGCAGATTTTGCTGTGGTTTTTTTGAGCCAAAGCCAAGCATGTAGGAAATATATAGGAAATATATAGGAAGCTGTTATACTGCTACCTTCTGGTCATTCCACTCCTGGCTTTGGCTCAAAAAAATGCAGCAAAATCTGCAACAAAAAAAGCTGCGTTGCCGCAACATGGGGGCTGTAGCTTTAATACCACAAATCCTGCTATTTTTTAGAAATCACTGGTTATGTCCTGTAATTTCTATTCTTATAGGATGAGTATGCCAGATCTGTTGGAAGTTTTCAATTCAGGCAGGGCAGGTTATACTTTCAATCATTGGCACATACTAAGTTTCCCTTGTGGTGGCTCTGCAGAGTAACTAAAGAATTGCTGTATGTCACCCACATATTATAGCTGATTGCTAAGGTTTTAGTTTATCATCATAGGACCATTGTAACAGAGATTGGTGGGTGTCCGAAACCCAGGTCTCACACTAACTAGTTGTTTTTAGCATATTGTACATAAGCAGATGGCTGTGTACACTGTGCAGCTGTGCTATTACAACGCAAATGAGAATAGGAGTTGAACTACAGTACAGACCAAAAGTTTGGACACACCTTCTCATTCCAAGAGTTTTCTGTATTTTCATGACTATAAAAATTATAGATTAACACTGAAGGCATCAAAACTATGAATTAACACATGTGGAATTATATACTTAACATGTATCTTGCAGCGGCATGTTATTCCATCCGGTTTGTGTTTAGATGGACCATCATTTATTTTTCAACAGGACAATGACCCCAAACACACCTCCAGACTGTGTAAGGGCTATTTGACCAAGAAGGAGAGTGATGGGGTGCTACGCCAGATGACCTGGCCTCCACAGTCACCAGACCTGAACCCAATCCAGATGGTTTGGGGTGAGCTGGACCGCAGAGTGAAGGCAAAAGGGCCAACAAGTGCAAGTGAACTCCTTCAAGACTGTTGGAAGACCATTTCCGGTGACTACCTCTTGAAGCTCATCAAGAGAATGCCAAGAGTGTGCAAAGCAGTAATCAAAGCAAAAGGTGGCTACTTTGAAGAACCTAGAATATAAGACATATTTTCAGTTGTTTCACACTTTTTTGTTAAGTATATAATTCCACATGTGTTAATTCATAGTTTTGATGCCTTCAGTGTGAATCTACAATTTTTATAGTCATGAAAATACAGAAAACTCTTGGAATGAGAAGGTGTGTCCAAACATTTGGTCTGTACTGTATATCAGTGGGGCTTGGCCACTGTACAGTGCATGGAGCCATATTCTGGCTCAGTACAATGTGCTAAACACATCTGATTGGTGTGGGGTCCGGGTGTCTGACATCCTACTGATTTCAAATTAGTGACCCATCCTAATGATAGGTCATTAATTGTCAGTCTCAGTCAACATGATAGTAGTATAATGTTGTACCGTGTTTCAGTTTCTTGTATAACACCATGTCTGATGAAGGGAGCTAGTACTCCCGAAAGCTTACCATCAAATATACTCAGTTAGCCTCTAAAAGGTATCGCCTGATTACTTCACTCTTCCACTTCAGTCAACATGAATCAGAGAAATTTATTGCAGGGAAAAGATGTTTGAAGTCCCTACTTCAAAACTGCTAAAAACTCCTGCAGAAAAAAATGCAGTGGAAGCACATCACGTTTTTTTCCATAACGTTTTTAGTTGCATTTTTTGCTGTGGTTTTCTTTGTGTTTTTTCATCCCATATTAAATCTGTAGGGAAACCGCAAGCATTTCCGCAGGTAAAATTGACATTTTTAAACGCAGCTTTTTTGCCGCTTTTTTTCACACAATGTGTGGCTAGCATTAACCAGAATCTCATTCACTTTGTTAGTACTGTAAAATGCAGCGTTTTTTCTTTTGTTTTTAAGCAATGTGTGGCAGGCTAAGGCCCCACGTTGTGGAAACGCAACTTTTTTTTGTTGCAGATTTTGTTGACTTTTTTTGAGCCAAAGCCAAGAATGGCTACAAAAGGAATGGAAAATCTAGAGGAAGTCCTTTTACTTCTACTATCTACTCAATTCACTCCTGGGTTTGGCTCCAAAAACTGCAGCAAAATCTGCAACAAAATTCAGCGTTTCCATAATGTGGGGCCGTAGCTCAAGCGTTGCAAAAAACGCTGTGTTTTATATGACATGCAAAGTGGATGGGATTTTGGCTAATAACATCCACGAATTGCAGAAAAAAAAAAACACAGTGGAAAAGCTTGCGTTTTCAAAAAATTCTTGCATTTTTGAAAATCTGAGCATGTCAAATATACCTATGGAAATACTGGTGTTTTCCATATAGGTATAATAGGGACAGAAAGTCTGGAGAGGAAAACTCTGCAGACTTTATGTGAAAACACTGCAGAAAAAACTCCAATGCATTTCAGCCACGGTTTTTCCAGCAGAGTTTTTTTTTTTTGCTGCGTTTTGCTAAGTGGGACCTTAGCCTAAAGCAGGTTTAATCAGTTAAGGACCAGACACATTTTTTTTTTGTATATGTGATTTTGAGGGCTATAACACTTTTTTTCCTTTGGGTTATTCAAATTATTTTTGCGTCTTTTTTTGGTGATAACAAAAGAGTAAAAATTTATCTGGTTTTCATGTTTTTTTAATAGCACAAAGTGCTATTTCCTCTGCGGACTTTCTGCTTCCATTATACCTATAGGGAAACCGCCAGCATTTCTGTAGGTTTAATTGACATGCTGCGATTTCCAAAACAATGCCAGTTTGGGAAATCACAGAGTTTCCGTTGCACGTATTTTTCTGCAATGTGTGGATGGGATTCGCTAGATAGCTAGATTCACTAGAATTTTCAGTGACTATAAAACGGTGCGGATTTTGCCGTGGCGTTTACGCCATGTGGGGCCCCCGGCCTAAAGCTAAGGGCCTACATTGTGGAAAAGCAGCTTTTTTTTGTTGCAGATTTTGCTGTATTTTTTTGAGCCAAAGCCAAAAGGAATGGGAAATATGAAGGAAATGCTTATACAGTACTTCTGCATTCTGCGCCATCCACTCCAAGCTTCGGCTCAAAAAACGCAGCAAAATCTGCAACAAAAAAAAGCAGCTTTTCCACAATGTTCAAACAGAGCACCAATCACTAGTCACACAGTAATATGAGGCAGTGAGACTTCATATTGGTGAAGTGAATTGGCGACATATCATTATACAAATTCAGTATTAGTAAAATCCAACTCTGGTAATTAATAATGCCACATTTCCAAAAAATTTATTTTATCACAATACATTACAATGTTCATTTTATTCATGAAATAAATAACATTTACCAACAAATTAAAATATTTTCAATTCTGCATAGAATGAATAGACATTTAAAGGGAACCTGTCAGGTGGATTTCCCACCTTAAACTGGTTCCATCATGTGTAAGATGAAGCAATTCCCTTTCCATTGGTACTCTCTCTAGTCTTTCTGTTACAGCAAAGTGAAGTTATAATGCGTAAAAAGTCATATGTAAATGAACCTAAATAGTCATGGTGGGCAGGGATCAGTTTCAGCCTGCTCCCTGCTGACTGTGACTACTTAGGTTATTTTACATAAGACTTTTTATATTTTTTTGATTTTCATTTTTGAAACCCCGCCTTTCAAATTCCCTAACTTTTTTATTTTTCAGTTCACAGAGCCATATTAGGGTTTAATATTTGCGGTACAAATTGTTCTTTATAATAGTTCCATTTATTATCCTTTACAATGTACTGGGAAGCTGGAAAACAAATTCAGAATTGGGTGGAATTGGAGAAAAGGTGCATTTGTGCGACTTTCTTGCGGGCCTCGTTTTTACTGTGTTCACTCTGCAGCCAAAATTACATGTCATCTGTATTCTATGTTTTGGTACGATTCCGGGGATGCTAAATTTCTATAGCTTTATTTACATTTTAACCCCTTAACAAAAATTCAAAAATTTGCAAAAAAAAAGCTTGCATAAAGAAGCCTGCCATACAAATGAATGGCAGACAAGCCTGGGAGCCTTCAATAGGCTCCCGACTGTCATGCCAACAGGACACCGACCCAGGATCTCGCTCTGGGTGCCGGCGATCCCGGAAAAGATGTCGCCGGCACCCAGTACAGGCACTGATCATGGGCATACAGCAGAAACCCGGCGGCTATGGCGACTGCTCAGCTCCTGATCGGCCACAATATTTAAATACCTGACATTCACTGTACTATTACGGTGGATGTTGGGAAGGGGTTAAAATTTTATAATTTCACTTTGCTGCAAAAGAAAGATTAAAGAGAGCAACAATGGAAAGGGAATTACTTTGTTCGGCAAATGATGGTGCCAGTTTAAGGTGGAAAAACCACCTAACCAGTTCCCTTTAAAAGGATAGTCATGTCAAGTTGCACATAATAATTATGAAGCTGAGTTGTCAGTGGAACATGGACTAATATTACGTTTAGGTAAAACTATTTTCCCTATAACATGGCAACCAACTAGATATTTGCTTACTTTGTCCAAGGCAGCATTTTCATGACCATATTTGTGGTACACATGTAAAAGTATTGTACTCTCTATGAAGTCTTGTGATATGTGTTTTTTGTATTTGGGATATATATATAATCTCTTGCGAATATTGGTTAGTTAAAAATGCAGTGATATGTAAACAACAAAACAAATACATTTACTAAATCGCAAAATATAACACTTTGGCCGGGGCTCCATGTAGCGGAAACTATGCGGTTTTGCTACAGTGTTTTACAATACCTGAAAAGTGGATGGAATTCTGGTGAATCCCACCCACATATGGCAGAAAAATATCTGCAGCAGACATGCTGCGATTTTAAAAACCGTTGCATTTTTGTAAAACGTAGCATGTCAATTATACCTATGGAAACGCTGGCATTTTCGGTATAGGTATAATTGAAGCAGAAAGCCCGCAGAGGCAAACTCTGCAGACTTTGTGAAAAGCGCTGTGGAAAAAAATGCAGTGTGATCCTTCACAGTCTTTTCCGCAGTGCTTTTTGGCTGCGGCTCGCTACGTGGAGTGTAGAGTTATAACAGAGGAAGTAATAATTTTATTCTACTAATAGGACACCAAATAATAGACCTGTTTTTTATGAGCTGAAAAATAAAGCCTGTATAAAAATAATAATTAATCTTCAATTAATCATTATCAACAATTCATCTAAAAGAATGTATTGCTACAAAACACGTATTGCCATAGCAATGCAAAAATATTGTCAGGACACATGCAGATTTCAGGTCAGTTGGTCTGGGTGTTAAATGCACATTCTTAAGATATTACAGAATCACAGAGGTCACATTTTTACACTGTTACACTGATATCCTTGAATTATTTTTTAAATATATAATCAGAAAATGACATAATATTGTATTCTAAACATATTTTATGGTGCTTTTTTTTTATTTTAATGTGAGTATTGATTGTAAAAAACAAAACTTAAAATACTAGAGCAAACTAGCAAAATAGGATGACATTTCCTGTTTTCTGTAGACCACTTGTCGGCTTTGCTATATATACTAGTAGGATGAGTAAAATCATCTTATCAATAGAAGGTGGACAAGATAATTACCAACCTTACAAAATATTGTCATCTCAATAATGTAGAATAGTAACACTATACACAGATACGATTCTATATGCATTTCTTCTCGCACTCTAAGGCCTGGTTCACATGTGCGTTCGGGTTTCCGTTCGGGGAGTCCGCTTGGGGACCCCCCGAACGGAAACCTACAGTACAGACCAAAAGTTTGGACACACCTTCTCATTCCAAGAGTTTTCTGTATTTTCATGACTATAAAAATTGTAGATTCACACTGAAGGCATCAAAACTATGAATTAACACATGTGGAATTATATACTTAACAAAAAAAGTGTGAAACAACTGAAAATATGTCTTATATTCTAGGTTCTTCAAAGTAGCCACCTTTTGCTTTGATTACTGCTTTGCACACTCTTGGCATTCTCTTGATGAGCTTCAAGAGGTAGTCACCTGAAATGGTTTTCACTTCACAGGTGTGCCCTGTCAGGTTTAATAAGTGGGATTTCTTGTCTTATAAATGGGGTTTGGACCATCAGTTGTGTTGTTCAGAAGTCAGGTGGATACACAGCTGATAGTCCTACTGAATGGAGTGTTAGAATTTGTATTATGGCAAGAAAAAAGCAGCTAAGTAAAGAAAAACGAGTGGCCATCATTACTTTAAGAAATGAAGGTCAATCAGTCCGAAAGATTGAGAAAACTTTGAAAGTGTCCCCAAGTGCAGTGGCCAAAACCATCAAGCGCTACAAAGAAACTGGCTCACATGAGGACCGCCCCAGGAAAGGAAGACCAAGAGTCACCTCTGCTGCGGAGGATAAGTTCATCCGAGTCACCAGCCTCAGAAATTGCAGGTTAACAGCAGTTCTAGCAGCAGACACATCTCTACAACAACTGTTAAGAGGAGACTGTGTGCAGCAGACCTTCATGGTAAAATAGCTGCTAGGAAACCACTGCTAAGGACAGGCAACAAGCAAAAGAGACTTGTTTGGGCTAAAGAACACAAGGAATGGACATTAGACCTGTGGAAATCTGTGCTTTGGTCTGATGAGTCCAAATTTGAGATCTTTGGTTCCAACCACCGTGTCTTTGTGCGGCGCAGAAAAGGTGAACGAATGGACTCTACATGCCTGGTTCCCAACGTGAAGCATGGAGGAGGAGGTGTGATGGTGTGGGGGTGCTTTGCTGGTGACACTGTTGGGGATTTATTCAAAATTGAAGGAATACTGAACCAGCATGGTTACCACAGCATCTTGCAGTGGCATGCTATTCCATCCGGTTTGCGTTTAGTTGGACCATCATTTATTTTTCAACAGGACAATGACCCCAAACACACCTCCAGTCTGTGTAAGGGCTATTTGACCAAGAAGGAGAGTGATGGGGTGCTATGCCAGATGACCTGGCCTCCACAGTCACCAGACCTAAACCCAATCCAGATGGTTTGGGGTGAGCTGGACCGCAGAGTGAAGGCAAAAGGGCCAACAAGTGCTAAGCATCTCTGGGAACTCCTTCAAGACTGTTGGAAGACCATTTCAGGTGACTACCTCTTGAAGCTCATCAAGAGAATGCCAAGAGTGTGCAAAGCAGTAATCAAAGCAAAAGGTGGCTACTTTGAAGAACCTAGAATATAAGACATATTTTCAGTTGTTTCACACTTTTTTGTTAAGTATATAATTCCACATGTGTTAATTCATAGTTTTGATGCCTTCAGTGTGAATCTACAATTTTTATAGTCATGAAAATACAGAAAACTCTTGGAATGAGAAGGTGTATCCAAACTTTTGGTCTGTACTGTATATGCATAAAAAAGCAGTTTACTTGGGAAACCCACGGACCCCATAGACTATAATGGGGTCCGTATGGTCTCCGCTCGGTTTTCGTACAAAACATGCGGAGAGAAAAGTGCTGCTTGCAGGACACTTATTACCTGGCCTGTTGTAAGTTGTAATCTCTACACAAGTCCTTTAAAGTCCTAGATTTAGTACACATGATCACTCTCATAATGTACAGGATTCATTAGTCATTTGATCCATTTTTCAATGTTCCATCAAATTAAATTGAAAAACAAAGTGAATAACTAATGCAATATTTGTATTTTGTGTTCATCAAATACCAAATTCATTTAAAGGGAGTCTGTCAGCACACAATTGAGATATGAACTAATACAGTACCTTGTAGAGCTGTCAGTACAGTTTACAATGATGTATTTCTTATTCAGGACTGCTGCTTCATTCTTGTAAAAATTCGTCATTTTATCCCTATGCAAATGAGCAGAAAGGGGCTTTAGGGGCATTGCTTTCCATCAATGGGCTTTATTATGTGCTGCCGCTAACTGCTGCTCATCTCTGAACACTAACTATGCTGTGCATGTCTGATGATGACACACTGCACATTGGAATTGAAGGAAGCATCTGAAGCCGGCTTCCTTCACTTCCGGGTGCAGTCCTGAATAAGAAATACATCATTGTTAACTGTGCTGACAACCCAACAAGGTAATGTGATTCATTTATATCTCAATTTTGTGCTGACAGACTCTCTTTAACTATGAAACTAATCTTAAAAACTGAAAAAGTGTTCCATTATCCTTTTTTTTTTAAACAGGTAAAAAATGGATTCTAATCCAAACATAAAGATGAACAGGATTTGTTAATGCATCTGTCCGTTCTCTCTAGTTAAAAAAAAAAAAAATCACATAGCAAACAAAAACGTTCATGTGATAGAATAGAGTAGGTTGAAACTACAATTGTTTTATTGCTTTTTTATTTTACCCCTGCAGTGGGTTCTATAACTATTAATGTTGCGCATTGGTTAGATGTTGGGCACCCCTTATTTATCAGAAATAATTGCCTTATTTTAATCCTCCAATAAAATATAGGTCTCCATAAAACATAAGAGGAAATACACCACATAAAATAATTTAGTTTTTTTACCATATAGCCTTTAAAAATATATTGGTTGAAATATTCAACTGTCTATAGATTGTGCATGCTTTTTGCAAATGTATGCATATGTCATCGGGTGACAAATATAGAAGAATACAAGTTGTACATTGTTAGATAAGTATAATCGATCAAAGAAGCTGTGTGTGTCATGTTCCATTAAAACAGCAGGAGGCTTTTAATGAATAAAACATACAGAGGCAATACAACTATATTTTTGCATCCTGTTGAGCTGAAATTACATCAATGGTGAACTGGGATGATGCATTATGCCAACTAAAAAGGCCAGCCATGCTTAACACAATAACATGCAAAATGATGAGCAATGGCTTCTAGTAACTAAATAAAATAGAAACTTGATTTCGGAAAACTGTGTGTTGTGGATTGTATAACCTTTCTTTTTGAACTAGAAACTGCATCAGTCCCCTTGCACATCACTTTTGGAAAAAAAATATTCACTCCATTACATTTTTTCAGTTAAAAAAAGAATCAGACTGCAGCAAAAAGCGCTGAAACATTTACTAAGGAAACATTTGGGAACCTTTGTCATGTCTCTTGTGGTGAGATTTAATTCTCCCTTTGATCTAGAAAGACGTAATGGAGCCTGAATCTTCCATAAGTGATCGCTAGGTTCTTTAGTAATGTTGATCAGATATATCATGCTTTTAAAGCTAAGTCAAGAGGATTGCTTTACAATTGCATTACAGAAATATAGGACTGCTATAATATAATATTATAATTGATCGAAAGAATGAATGAATGAATGAATGAATGTCCAATGCTCTTATCCATCATAGGATGAAAGCAATAGATGTTATTGGCAAGAGAGTGACACAGACAGAGCCCCCTCCATCGGTGGCCCTTCCCACTGACTCTAATGTAAATGATGTAAAAGATGGAAGCTTTCTTGAAACGGAAGAAAAGTTGCATGCACAACTTTTCCTTCTGTCTGAAAAGTAAAAAATACGACAGAAGAAAGCTTTCATCATGTTTTTCACATGAGGGTGAATACAGATGGACACCAGACAGAGGGGTATTTGTATGCAACAGTTTTTAATGTCCAGCGCCCTCATTCTATGATGGATGAGAACAATGGACATTAAAGGGAACCTGTCAGGTGGTTTTTTCACCATAAACTGAGCCCAGCATGTACAGCATCGAGTAATGTCCTTTTCTATTGTGCCCCTCACTAAGCTTTCTGTTGCTAAATAGTTAAGTTATAAGCTCTTTAAAACTTACATGGCATATGAAAATTTTCCTTAATGGGGAGGAGAGCAGCTTCATCTAGTCACAGTTAATGTGTTAAATGATACTCTGTGTGATGTGACTGACATGCCCCTCAGTGTCAGACCTCAGCCTGGTACCCCACCTATCTGCCAGGCTCACAGGGCTTGATTTAGCATGATGACCGCACGACTAGATGTAGCTGCTCCTCACCCCTGTGACAGGTTAGATTCCATTTAAATAACAGTAGTGTGAACCCATATCATAGTAGCGAGTTAGTACAGAACTGAGGTATTAAACTCTGATTGATGTCTTTTTAACCATATTATTGTATGAATGGTCACATTGACTATGGTCACATGTCTATATTTAGATCAAAGCTGAAGCAAATTGTTTTTACCAGCTATTAACTGACCATGTATCTTCAGGCAAGCAAATGATTACCAACCATCTACAGAGAATTCTAACCTGTTGTGTTGGATTTAGGGGAATTTTTTAACTCTGAAGTTTGACCAACTGAATGAAGTACTTGGATGAGAGGTAGGCAGTCAATGTACAATCAACTGGACACAATCAAAAATGCTGATAACATTATAGCTGCCAGGTTGTTGTGAGTTCTTTCACTGAGTGACAGACCCCTGCTGGGTTTATGAAGCAGCAGTGTATGTACAATATATAAGAGAGGTAAAGGACAGAGTAACATATTGTCCATTCAACTGCTATCATGCAGAATTTTAGAAACTAAAGGTGAGGATGACATTCTGAAACCCAACAACTGAATGTTATGACACTGGGCTTTTCTTTCCCATTCTAGCATGGCTGTAAATGTTTGTATAGATATGCTAGTTGAAATTTCATTTCTGTGGCCGGATTTAGGCAGATTTAAAGATGTTTAGATGAGGAGTCAGTATAATTATCCAAAATCTTTTCTAGAGGATTCCTGATAATGAAATTATATTCAGAAATTGTTGTAAAATCTAGAATATTAAGAGTGTCATGTAGAGCTTTTTAACATGACAAAACCTCAGTAGAACTGTTACACTATCTTCTAAACAGTGAGCATGTATCTAAATTGGCACATAGCACTAGCAAGAGCATCCCAGACATTTTCTTCACACATTTACATAGCATTTTTCTTCTAAACTATAATTCTCTGTTTGTAACAATAATACGAACATAAATAAGAAGAGCAGAATTTTCTGCAAAAGGCCACCATTTCTTTCAGTGCTAAAATGTAACAAGGAACAGGTTCTGACATTGTATTTTATGCAACTCTTGGTATTTCAAATTCGCTCACAAAATAGAATTTCTTTTGTATGAAAATTTACATTTCAGATAAAAACACTGAATAGATACATATTGGTTTCTTGTGCTTTAAATGGATTTCAGCTTATTTATTGGCAATGGATGTGCTTCAGTATTAAAAACCCAGTCTTCTAATGATAAGACGTCATCTTCTGAAAACAGTAGGTAGAGGTATCTGTAGAAAATACAAATAAATAAAATGCATTAGTCATATTGTAACAAAGTATAGTAAATGTGTCTCTTCACAGTAATGACTTCTCATATGAGAGAAGGGCTTGCTTTTTTTTTTTTTTTTAAACAGCCAAATTCTTGTTTTTGGTATTGCAGCTCATCCCTTTTAAGTTATAGGGAGCTGCACACACACATGCCATGGACTAAGTTGTCCCTGTTTCTTTTCTTATCCTGGACAACACCTTTTATATTTCATTGACATAGGTACTTCTCTTGTAATTCATTTTCTAAAACTTTGACTGATTTAACGTTGATTTCCTATTTGATCTTGCTTAAAGGTTGTGCCAGTAAGTACCTACACTGTTGATCCAGACACAGTGTCATATCTATACAAGTGGAAGTGTCTGGCATTAAAGTTCAACTTTACCCATTTACTTTTTTCTGCTGATTGGTGAGTGTCTCAGGGGTTGCACCCCTTACAGATTACACAGTGATGTCCTATTCTAAAGATAATCATTCAATGAGTGTTCCCGGCAAACCTATTTTATTAAAATCTAGACTACATCTGCATCATATATTCAAATGAAATAAGCACTGTATGCATTATTAAATTAATAAAACAAACACTGGTTAATGGTAAATTAGGAACTAACTACTTTTAGTACTGTCTACTATATGTCTTATTTAGTAAGAAGAGATAATTTAAACATACTGTAGATCTAAGTGGGGTAAATTATGTAAGAGGACAAAATAAAACATAGTCATATACTATCATTTTGTATTTCGGCCCATGTACCTGTCGTTTCATTTGACTTTTGAGGATAAATTGTTGTTGGGTGTTCATGAGGAACAAATGGTGGAGGAGGGACTCGCAGATTGTGTGACGAAGTAGGGTTCCAAACCCGTAATATTCATAGATATAGAGACTCCGTACATGTATTTTGATGCAAAAGAAATTGTGAATTTATTCACCAATATTCATAAAAATATCATACAATAGTAAATATTTCAGAGTACAAAAAGATATATTTTTCTAAACTCTGCACCTCCCACCACGAGGCAACATTTATACAAAAAGATATAAATACATATATACATAAAGAGCGATGTAGTAATAGACATTCTCAGTAATCTCGCATACATATAGCTCATAAGTAATTGCAATAACAGACATGTAATACATAGGTTAGATGTCGGAAAAGGCCTCTGATACAGTGAATACAGAGCAAACTATTGACCCTACCCTAATTTCCCCTTCAAGCCTTAACCTTAGACACAAAAGCACATTCTCCTCTCCTAACAACTCTCCACCTCTGGAAACCACTATATTACTTATCAAATGTGATATAGAACAATTATGTTACTAAACTGAGAATGGCCACTTCTTATGTAACAGTAACCCAAGTAATTTGGATAAACAAGCTTTTACATCAATTATGCAGGACAAAACCCTTGCAGACAAGGGGATGTGTTAGTCATTATGGACAGAAAAGATTACTTATCTGAAATACATAACCAATTACAAGACATGGCAGTCTAGCTTCCATATTCTGCACACATCATCTAGAGGAGGAATTTGCTCTAGAACTGTCTCTCTTTCATTTAGAAACAGCTCCAGAAACATGAATGACATACAGTGCCTTGCGAAAGTATTTGGCCCCCCTGAACTTTTCAACCTTTTGCCACATTTCAGACTTCAAACATAAGGATATAAAATTTTAATTTTTTGGTGAAGAATCAACAACAAGTGGGACACGAAAGTGGAACGAAATTTATTGGATATTTCAAACTTTTGTAAAAAATAAAAAACTGAAAACTGGGGCGTGCCAAATTATTCGGCCCCCTTACGTTAATACTTTGTAGCGCCACCTTTTGCTGCGATTACAGCTGCAAGTCGCTTGGGGTATGTCTCTATCAGTTTTGCACATCGAGAGACTGAAATTCTTGCCCATTCTTCCTTGGAAAACAGCTTGAGCTCAGTGAGGTTGGATGGAGAGCGTTTGTGAACAGCAGTTTTCAGCTCTTTCCACAGATTCTCAATTGGATTAAGGTCTGGACTTTGACTTGGCCATTCTAACACCTGGATATGTTCATTTGTGAACCATTCCATTGTAGATTTTGCTTTATGTTTGGGATCATTGTCTTGTTGGAAGAAAAATCTCCGTCCCAGTCTCAGGTCTTTTGCAGACTCCAAAAAAAGCAGGCCCAAACCATGATGCTGCCACCACCATGTTTGACAGTGGGGATGGTGTGTTCAGCGTGATGAGCTGTGTTGCTTTTACGCCAAACATATCGTTTTGCATTGTGGCCAAAAAGTTCGATTTTGGTTTCATCTGACCAGAGCACCTTCTTCCACATGTTTGGTGTGTCTCCCAGGTGGCTTGTGGCAAACTTTAAACGAGACTTTTTATGGATATCTTAGAGAAATGGCTTTCTTCTTGCCACTCTTCCATAAAGGCCAGATTTGTGCAGTGTACGACTGATTGTTGTCCTATGGACAGACTCTCACACCTCAGCTGTAGATCTCTGCAGTTCATCCAGAGTGATCATGGGCCTCTTGGCTGCATCTCTGATCAGTCTTCTCCTTGTTTGAGATGAAAGTTTAGAGGGACGGCCGGGGTCTTGGTAGATTTGCAGTGGTCTGATACTCCTTCCATTTCAATATTATCGCTTGCATGAAGTTGCCGAATCAAATTTTTTAATACTTCGCTCATCTCTAGTGATAACCTTTATAGATAAACTTATTACCCAAATGTCTCCTGATATATAAAAGGAGAATGGATGTGAGTTATTTAATAGAAAGCCAGTGTGGATGTGTACAGTACATACACCAAAATCATCACAAATCCCCTATTTTTTCCAATTCATATGATCAGCAAAAATATCTACATTTAAAAGGTGTCTACCACCACCAAAATTGCTTCTAAACCACTTATATGCTTTTGTAGGGACACAGGACCTTTCTGTGTCCAAATACAATCTTGCTGCTGAGAAAATTAACTTTTAATTTATATGCAAATGAGATGTTCAGTGCAGCAGGGACATGGCTGTATCCCTTAGGCACCTGTTTCTGCCTGTGGTTATGACACATTGGGATCTGTAAATGTTTATGTTAGGGGCTGGCATTCAGTAGCGATCACAGGCAAAAACAGATTCCTGACATGCCGAGGGCAAACAAACCAGCTCATTTTCATATGTATACAAATTTGACTTTTCAGTAGAAAGATTACACTTTGACACAAAAAGGTTTGCTTAGGGTGGGCTCACACTTGCGGTGGCACTCCGTCTGCCACGAATCTGACCTAAATGTCAGAAAACTGGATAGGGAAAGGTTTGCGACACTTTGTTTAAAAACCCATTCACTTGAATGGGTTTTTAAAGCAATGCGCGGGTGTGCCGCAAAGCCAGTTTTTTTCGTCGGACACAAAGTCCTGCATGCCAAAAGTGGACCCTACAACAGCATATAAGTGGTTTAGAAGTGATTATAAATTCTCTTTAACTTAGCATAAATATTTTTTTTTAAAGGAACAGTCCACGGCTCAAGACAGCCCACTGATCAGGCCCAGTCAGCGGTGGAATGCCAATGCTCTGCATCTGCATTCCACCGCAGGGAGTCGTGGGGTGGAAAATGAAGTTTCCCTCAAATTTCCCTAAGAGTCATCAGGGCTCTGGGTAATAAAGATCTTTTCCCATCTTCAGTCAGGAGACAGATCATTTACGTATCTATTAGGGTTCTGCACTTTAACATATGATGTAGTACCTAAGCAATGAGTAATCCAGTATTAAATACCTAAAGCTCTCTTATGGTACAATAATCTTTTATGTTCAATCAGTCTGTGTTGTGAAAAACTTAACATAGGTCAAAGTGAAAAAAATTGAGAAAAAAGGTAGAAAAATAAATAAGCCTGGTAAAAAATAAGTACAATATCCATGTAGTAAAGACATAACCATAAATGTTATATCAGAATCTCATCAATAGTCAATGGTGTGTATGAAAACAGAGAGGAAATCGTTATTTATTGCTAAGCAACTTAATATATTCTACTCACTTTAATGTTTCTGACATGAAAAAACTTTGCTGAACATTGTCATGGTAGGGATTTGTAGTGTACACATCTCTGATGCCTGAAAATCCACTTTCTATTCTGCAGTAGGTATCCAAGGCCTGGGTAAATAAAAGAACAATAAGTCATAGATTTTAAGACAAGAGAATACATTTAAAATCTAAAGTTGTTGGGGTAACAGAGCATAACGTTTGATATATGTTCCTCTCAGAGAAATTATTGGAGCAAGTGACAGCAATCTTTTTTTCTTCTCATGAAGTCAGCCATGCAATAGTCAGGGTGAGAATAAGGCCATGGAAGTAATGAAAGATTCTGACAAAAGCTTTTTGTATTTTCAAGCACAAATCTCCGCCAGTCCTTGACTTTTCTTATACAATAGCGAAAATACAAGGTTGAGTATCATGGAAGGATCTAAGGGCAAAAACTCACCAATCCTTTGTTCTACATCAATGTAATGTCAGTTTTCATGAAATTTGGTGTCACTAAATATGCCCCACTAACACCGACATTGCACAATATTTGATAAATTTGGAGCATCTTTTAAGGTTAATGTATTACCAGAGACAAAATGAGCTATTGTTTAGATCACGTTTTTATTTTGAGTTCTTTTGAATTGCCCATATTAAATAATCCTACAAATCCTGCAGTACTTGCATTAGCTACTAAATCAAGTGATATGCTTATACTTCCTGTCCTGTAGGTGATTACATTTTGATGCAGTGACTACACACCATATGTAGATAAAACACAGAATCCACCAGTCACAATAGGTCATTTCACAGCTTATCCACTCCCTTTTCTACACATGTGCACAGGACACAGAGCATGCCTCGAACATGCTCCCATAAAAGTGAATAGGGTATGCTCCAAACAATTGTGTCTATGGCCCACGGTTTATCTTCAGGAAACAGGAAATGACAAACTAAATTAAGATTAGTGGCTACTGTTGGAATTTTTATTCTTTAAAATATAGAAAATAACTTGTAAAATATAAAAAAGTCACCAAAAGTTCTTAAAAATATGTTTAATATAAAAGTTTGATTTAAACAATATGTCATTTTCTCATGACTCGTTCCCTTAAAGAGGTTTTCTGGGCACTAGGTGTATTTTTTATACTAATGACCTAGTCTATGAGCTGAATTGATCAGCTGATCCGACTGTATCCAGGCGCTGGTGCTCCTATTCAAGTAATAGGCAAAGAGCTGCAATACCCCAGTACCACCACTATATGGGGACTGCAGCTCTGCAGCTGTCACTTAAATAGAAACAAAGCTACTTCCAGTGCCATCCTGTGTGGTAGATTCCGGTGACAAGTGTATGGCTCAGTTGTGTGGTGGCGGTCTGTGTATTACCACTTTCAGAATATACAGAAAATGATCACAACAACAATAATTTAACTATTAACAAATGAACTGAAAAGGAAAAGCAGTACGTCTGCAGAAATTGGCAGAGGATTAGCCACTTTTGGCCATGCAAGCCCAACAGTAATATCTTAGGCAGACCACCAGTCAAAGATATCCAGTACAGCTGACATTCAAGGCAATTTCATGGCCAACAGGCAAGTGAGCTGGTATGGCTGGACTCTTGCAACATAAAATATGCTAGATTGTTAGCAGCACATCACCTTGTGTAAGCAGCATGGCCTAATAATACAGCCATGTAAAGGGACCTTTATAGTGGTGTAAAAATAGACTACCCATGTATAAGTGACACATTCTTTTTGATGGGCCAAAGCTATTCATAATACAAAAAAAGCTAATTACACTTACAAAATGACTTTATTAAACATGACATTCTCCTTGCCGTTAGTTCTGATGCTCCTAGTAATGATTTCTGATTTCCTGTTAATATGAATAACATCAAGGCTTTGCCTTTTTTGTAACTTGAGGCTTTTCTTGGGGCTGTTTGTTATCAAATGTGAAACAGCATGATATGTGTGGTTTGTTTAAAGCGAAATGAGATGAAGCCTTTCAGTTTGATTCTACAACAGGACGAGTGCAGCATAGGTTAGGGCACGGGAAAATGAATGTTTGTTACAGTCAAGAATGCAGAAAGAATTATGCTGTGTTTAAAAAAGATTAAGTCATACGATAAAGAATCATTATCTGTGTTTCAGGATGCAGTTTTACTGTGCTCATAACATAGGAATCATATAGAAACTGATAAGTCTGCTCTAGATAGTCAAAATATACAGAAAGAAAATGAGTTCAACTCTACGTTTGACCACTGCTGTTGCTGTTTTCTTTTATTCTAGTGTCTTCTGGTGGAGCTGGAGGCTATCACCCCCAAATGCTGCACAAATTTCTAACTAAATAAGTTTACTGCATAAATACTGTATCAAAGTAAAGAAAGCCTGGAGCATAAATACAATTCACACACCCTATATATTATATAAGCCTTGCTGCTGAAGCTCTTTTATGTGTATTACAGTTGACATTATTATATAAGCACTACAGGCTATAGATATACAGTGGGGAAAAAAAAGTATTTAGTCAGCCACTTAAAAAGATGAGAGAGGCCTGTAATTTACATCATAGCTAGACCTCAACTATGAGAGACAAAATGAGAAAACATATCTAGAAAATCACATTGTCTGATTTTTTAAGAATTTATTTGCAAATTATGGTGGAAAATAAGCATTTGGTCACCTACAAACAAGCAAGATTTCTGGCTCTCACAGACCTGTAACTTTTTCTTTAAGAGGCTCCTCTGTCCTCCACTCATTACCTGTAGTAATGGCTCCTGTTGTTGACATTGTTATCAGTATAAAAGACACCTGTCCACAACCTCAAATAGTCACACTCCAAACTCCACTATGGTGAAGACCAAAGAGCTGTGGAAGGACACCAGAAACAAAATTGTAGACCTGCACCAGGCTGGGAAGACTGAGTCAGCAATAGGCAAGCAGCTTGGTGTGAAGAAATCAACTGTGGGAGCAATAATTAGAAAATGGAAGACATACAGCCCCACTCGATCAGGGGCTCCACGCAAGATACCCCGTGGGTTCAAAATGATCACAAGAACGGTGAGCAAAAATCCCAGAACCACATGGGGGGACCTAGTCAATGACCTTCAGAAAGCTGGGACTAACATAACAAAGGCTACCGTCAGTAACACACTATGCCGCCAGGGACTCAGATCCTGCAGTGCCAGACGTGTCCCCCTGCTTAAGCCAGTACATATCTGGGCCCATCTGAAGTTTGCTAGAGAACATTTGGATGTTCCAGAAGAGTATTGGGAGAATATCATATGGTCAGATGAAACCAAAGTAGAACTGTTTGGTAGAAACACAACTCGTCGTGTTTGGAGGAGAGTGAATGCTGAGTTGCATCCAAAGAACACCATACCTACTGTAAAGCATGGGGGTGGCAACATCATGCTTTGGGGCTGTTTCTCTGCAAAGGGACCAGGACAACTGATCCGTGTACATGAAAGAATGAATGGGGCCATGTATTGTGAGATTTTGAGTGCAAACCTCCTTCCATCAGCAAGGGCATTGAGGATGAAACGTAGCTGGGTCTTTCAGCATGACAATGATCCCAAGCACACCGCCAGGGCAACAAAGGAGTGGCCTCATAAGAAACATTTCAAGGTCCTGGAGTGGCCTAGCCAGTCTCCAGATCTCAACCCCATAGACAACCTTTGGAGGGAGTTGAAAGTCCGTGTTGCCCAGCGACAGCCCCAAAACATCACTGCTCTAGAGGAGATCTGCATTGAGGAATGGGCCAACATACCAGCAACAGTGTGTGCCAACCTTGTGAAGACTTACAGAAAACGTTTGACCTCTGTCATTGCCAACAAAGGATATATAACAAAGTATTGAGATGAACTTTTGTTATTGACCAAATACTTATTTTCCACCATAATTTGCAAATAAGTTATTTAAAAATCAGACAATGTGATTTTCTGGATTTGTTTTCTCATGTTGTCTCTCATAGTTGAGGTCTACCTATGATGTCAATTACAGGTCTCATCTTTTTAAGTGGGAGAACTTGCACAATTGGTGGCTGACTAAATACTTTTTCCCCCACTGTATATACAGTATATTTATATGTACTATCAACTGTAGAGTTTATATAATAATGCTTTTATACATACTACTGAAGTACTGGTAGTATAGTCTATAGATTCACAAGGCATTCAAGGATACTATTTGATGTTTTAATAAAATATTCAAGAATTTATCTTCTATGTCACTTTTCCTACCACATGCTCTGTGACAGTGTGAGGTCCCCACACATCGTGACAGTCCTGAGAACCACACCTTTTACAGACTGCTCACACAGCACTCGCAGTTTTGTGATGTTGTCAGGCAAAGGAAACCAGACACTCTTTATTTACCTGAACTGAGACTTTACTTAGCTTGATTGCAGTTTACAAGTAGGTAGAAACATGCAGGATATGGCATACGAAACAGTATCAAGAAACACACAGGTCACACTGGCCTATGGAACCAGTAGGTGGCCCTCCTGTTCTCACAGATGACACTCCCATCCATACTCATGGACTAAGCCTTAAACTCCTGTGATGTTTCCCGTGGACATGCGCAACCAGCACAGTCTCCAAATGCTAACTCCTGGAAAGGCTTGAAGGCTGCTTTTCATAAAAAGCAGTCCTTTGCTCCAGTGTAACCCACAGGGTCATACTTTGCGATGGCCCTCCACAACTCCTTCCCAGCACAACTCCTCCCCAACTCCTTCCAAGCACAACTCCTCCCTAAGCACAACTCCTCGGCACAACCGTTTCCAATTTTTGGTAATGCCATGTTCCCTATAGGCATGGCCACACCCCCTTTCTTGTGGGCACTAAATGTGCCCCCTTTTCAGATAAACTGCCCAAGTTACATACAAAAGTGATTGTTTCCCCAGTAGTGTGGGAGATTTTTTAGCTCTTATGGGAGTCTGTTAGGTCACCCCTTTTTTTGAGAGCTTCTGAGAGAGGTGGCAAATATGCTTCAGTTACCTGCAAAGAAACCACAAAACAGCAGAATGCAATTTGCACAAACTAGAATCCAGAACACATCTGGGAAAAACCATAGCAAAAAGTTCAACAAGCAGAATCAATACCATTCTAAATAAGATGGCAACCAGTCTTTGGCAGGGACTCATCATATAAACACTACAGATCTCATCTAGGGTTGCAATCTAAGGAGGTTAACAGTTTCATCCCCTTACATTCCCCCTCCCACCAAATACTCAGTTATCATCTGCAACAATGCAAACTAAAATTCGACAGAGGAAGAGTTAAAGTTTTCCCTCACTGTATTCTACCAATGGGTTAACTAATCCTAGGGAATGTTGGTTACAGAATGATCAAACTGTCACTTCTCTGGGTTTCCAGAAACTGGGAAACTCCACCCTCTACTATTCCTTCTAATTCTCATTTGACATGGATCTGTTGCAAGATGCTGCACACATTCCCACTTGAAACTGGAGATGGGGTACTATGTTGGACAACTCTTGCCCTGGTCACATGCTGGCCAAAATAACTAGCTTTCCCCCTCTCTGTCTTTAACCAACAAGCATATACTTAAAAGAAGGCAACATAACAGTTAACAACAGTCTCTGTATAAAAAGGCAACGCTTCCTATTGCAAGGATGACAACACCTCAGCTCTTTTGGGTCTTGCTCTCCTCAGAAGTCCTATTTCTCTCTTCTCCCTCTTCACATGGACACTACTTCTCATAACCAGACTCATTCACTTAACTAAAAGTCATCGGCCACAACAGTACTGGGGTCACAACTGCTGGTTGATAATTTCTTCCTCATTGCATGTCAACGATCAGCCAACTACTGTTCTCTCCTGCAATCGGCCTCTGCAAGTTTGGCACCTCTGCAACTTCATATGCCACCTCATTCTGTCCCTCCAATGGATTCATTGGGAAGAGGTAACACTGGACCTGCTTATCTTCACTCTGTAGTGTACACTGTTCACCCTGCTCTTGGATATTCTGCCAATCTAGGGTGCCCTCCACTTGATGTCCACAACTCTCACCATCCCGGTCAATTTGTACATGATCTGCAATGGCAATCTCACCTACTGGACCTCCATGTCCTTTGAGCTAGATGTTGATGCCAGCTCATCCCACATCACTATTTCTCTGTACATTCTTAATCCACCAAATTTGAGGTTCATGGGCCCAGTAATCCTCCACCTAAACCTTAGATGAGTATCCCTCTTCTCCAGATGAAGACTCTACCACTCGTCACATCTCTGATACTGCTATTGGTGAACCTGCTTACTTTGGAAAGGAATTGAAGCTGGTGGCATTTGAATGGAATACCACTTAATTGGCACCGACCTACTAATGTTTTCCTAAGGCAAAGTTATGTTTTTATTTGTTGAGTTGATGCCAGTTTGATGATATAATACGTTTAGTACATTGTATAGTTATTATCTTTAAATTTTGCTTGTCTACATTGAATATTCTCATCTTATAGCAAAATGAAAGAACAAATTAACACTGTTTTGTGCAGAAATTAAGGCATGTTGTATTTTACAGTACTTTTATATATTTTTTTCATTGAAATTGAAGTAATGTCATTTTTCCATACCTGCACGATCTCCCAGCCCCATTCTCTATACTTGGGGTTGTGTGTCATTCTCCACAAGTATAAGTAACTCTCCACCACTTCAGGACGTAATAAGTAATATCGTTCACTCAGCCTAGTTGATATAGCTTCAGCCCCGGTATCAAACCTGAAAACTTCTGGACCAAGCTTAGTATCTGAAAAGTAGAAGTTAGTAGTAGATTTGAGATAAGATGAACTACCTACAACCCACCTGTCTTTCTGGTGCTAATGCATCCCCATTCCAAAATGTAATTTCCCTACCCAAATAAAGCCCTTTATGATAGTTCAGTGTATATTACATGCTTTGACTGAATATCCAGTGAATTTATCCTATGACACTGCTGAGACTAGTTTGTATCTAAATTTTATTCATTAATTTTACACCATGAAGTCACATGAAAAGGCATTTTATTTAAAGAAAAAAAGACACAGAGAACACATATCACTGTATATCATTGTAACCCATATAACTATGTTCTATAAGACCATACACTACAAATCACTGTATACCAGAAGATGCACACCATATGGTTGAAATTGAACCAAGTCAATATTGTCATGCATTCATGCACACAGACAGGACCCTAGTCTTCTTAGTGTTCTGATCATGAGTAATGCCGGCTTTAAGAATGGAGAATTTGAACTTGAATTGTATTTTTGTTACTTATATGAATATTAAATACAATACAATTATAGTGTCTCCTAATGTAAAGGATCTGTAAAAACAATGCAACTGTTTTGCAGGGCATTAATTGACAGATGCCAAGTGGGATATAACCAGAGGAGAGGGCTCAGGGCAAGAGATCTTTTTACATGTTCACATACTCTATTAGGCAACTCTGCTTATTCTAATGAAAAAATAGAATACAAACAACATGTCATTTTTGTTTTTTTGGGTGCAAATGATGTGGTGTAAAAGATACTTATGTTTTTCCAAACTGAAAAATAAATATTGTACATCATTAAACATTGTCCAGTTTATGGTAGTTTTCATGTGGCTATAGGCTGTGGGAAAATTCATTAAGAGTGATGCATTGTACGCTGGTCTTGATGTCCCCTGTGCCAACGACTGATGCATTTAATTCATGATGAGGCACACACCTGGTCATGAATTAAGCTCATTCTCCAGGAACTCCTGTGGTTTGTGATTATTTTTTGCCAAAAATCTAGTATAAAATATTCATGAATTCCCCAACTGATTTTATGAATCTACTTTTATATATTCCTATCTTTATTATTTGGCAGTAAAAAGAAACACAACCTATCTCTAACCCGTGGTACCTTCCCGTCTGCCTTTAAACACGCTACTGTCACACCCATCCTTAAGAAACCATCCCATATGTCACTTTATATGGCAATAACTTTAAGATGCTTTAACTTGCACAAGTTATTTTGAGACTGTTTTTTCATGAGACATTGTACTTCATGTTAGTGGTAAACATTGATCAATATTTTTGTATTTATTTATAAAAAAAATAGGAAATTTGATGGAAATTTGGAAAAAAAAAATCGCAATTTTCAAAATGTGAAATGCTCTGCTTTTCAAACAGATAGTCATACCACCCAAATAAGTTAATAAATATTATCTATCATATCTCTGCTATATATTGGCATCATCTTTTAATTGTAATTTAATTTATTTTGGACATTATAAAGCTTACAAGTGTAACAGCAATTTTCCAGATTTACAAGAAAATTTCTCAAACTAATTTTTTAGGAACCACTTCAGTTCTGAAGAGGATTATAAAGCCCTATATATTAGAAACCCCCATGAATCACCAAATTTTCAAAACTGCACCCCTCATATAATTCAAAACAGCATTTTAGGAAGTTTGTTAGACATTTAATTTTTTTTTCAATAATACATTCATTTAGCTCTAAAATGAACACACTCAGAAAGGGTTAAAGGAGAAAATGCATCTCACAGTTTGTTATGCAATTTCTCCTGAGCACAGAAATACCCCACATGTGGGTGTAAACTGATGTTTGGGCACACGGCAGCGCACGGAAGGGAAGGAGCGACACTGGGTGTTTGAAAAGCAGATTTTGCTGGAATAGTTTTCAGGTGCCATGTCGCATTTGCAGAGCCCCTAGAGTACCAATACAATGGAAACCCCCTAAAAGTGACCCCATTTTGGAAACTACACCACTCTCAGAATTTATCAAGAGGTATAGTGAGCATTTTGACCCAAAAGCCTTTTCACAGATTTTATTAACATTGGGATGTGTAAATAAAAAATTACTATAATGTCACTTTATCCCAAAAATTTTCATTTTCACAAGGGGTTAAAAGAGAAAAATCTCCCCAAAGGTTGTTAAACAATTTCTCCTGAACACGGCAATACCCCATATGTGGTCATAATCTGCTGTATGGGTACATGGTGCGGCTTGGAATGGAAAGAGCGCTATTTGGCTTATGGAGGGCAGATTTTGCTGGAATAGTTTTCGGGTGCCATGTTGCATTTACAGAGCCCCTAAAGTTACAATACAATGGAAACCGGAAAAAGTGACCCCGTTTTGGAAACTACACCCCTCACAGAACATATCAAGGGGTATAGTGAGCAGTTTGGCCCTACAGCTGTTTCACAGATTTTATTAACAATGGGACTTGAAAATGAAAAATTACTTTTTTTCTAATAAACCGTCAATTTAGTCCCAATTTTTTTTATTTTCACAAGAGGATAAAGGAGAAAAAGCTCCCCAAAGTTTGTTACACAATTTCTCCTGAACATGGCAATACGCCATATGTGACTGTAAAGTGCTGTATGTGTACATGGTGGAGCTTGGAAAGGAAAGAGCGCTATTTGGCTTTAGGAGGGCAGATTTTGCTGGAATAGTTTTCAGGTGCCATGTCGCATTTGCAGAGCCCCTAAAGTACCAGTACAATGGAAACCCCAAAAAAGTGACCCCATTTTAGAAACTACACCCCTCAAAGAATTTATCAAGGGGTATTATCATTTTGAGCCCAAGAGTGCCTCTCGAAAATTAATGTACAAAGTGAAAATTGACATTTTTAAATAAACATGCCATTTCGGTGCCCAATACGTTGCGCCCAGTTTGTGTCATCAGAGACACGCACTCCTGAAACTGTTAAGCGGGTATCCTGGGCACAACAGCTTTTGGAGCGTTCGTCTCTGATACAAGCTGGACACAACATATTACACACTGAAATGATGTATTCCTGGAAAAATTGTCATTTTCTCCTATCATTATCAGCTTCGTATTCAGTTCTGGAAACTTAATTAATGCTACACTTGGCGGTTAAAAATGTTCATTGTACCCCTGGATAAATTCCTTCAGGGGTGTAGTTTCCAAAATGGGGTCACATGTCAGGGGATTCCACTTTACTGGTGTTTCAGCAATTCTGCAAAAGTGCAATGGCTTCCAAAAAGCAAACCGTCTAAATCTGTGCTCCAAAAACCAAAATAGTGCCCAAACAGCAGTTTATACCCACATATGGCATTAAGAATGTTATCCCGGGTACACCAGTGTCATACATGTGGGTATAAACTGCAGTTTGGGCACAGAAGGGAAGGAGCGCTATGTGGCTTTTGAAGTGTATATTCAGATGCTTGGTATCTGGATGCCATGTCATGTTTGCAGAGCCTCTAAAGTACCAGTAAAGTGGAATCCCCTAAGTAGTGACCCCATTTTGAAAACTGCACCCCTCAAAGAAATTATCATGGGTGTAGTGAGCATTAGTATCTCAGACGTGAATGCACAGCGGATGGTGAAGAGTGAATATGTAAGCTGTGCGGTGTAGATTGGGAACACCAAACACTCTACTATATCCTCAGTAGCGCCTATGATTGGGGGGGTCATTCTAAGGGTCACTTCTGGTTTATTTTCCCTCGTAAGCTCTAAAAAAGATGAGAGAGGCCTGTAATTGACATCATAGGTAGACCTCAACTATGTTTACCTATGATGTCAATTACAGGCCTCTCTCATCTTTTTAAGTGGGAGAACTTGCTCAATTGGTGGCTGACTAAATACTTGTTTTCTCCACTGTATATCTCTCTGGACCAGACATTACCGCCCTGTTGTTCAGAGTTCCAGAATGTCTTCCAGCCATAGCCTTCCTCCTCTCCTCATGCTTTCTCAAACTCAACATTGAGAAAACATCTTTGTCCCACCTTGCACGGCGCCCCTACCTGACCTTTCTATCAAAGTTAATGGTACCACACTTGCCCCAGTCCCACAGGTCCGTTGCCTTAGGATAACCCTTGACTCTGACTTATCCTTCAAGCCACACGTCCAAACACCTCCTGCTGCCTCCAACACAAGAACATTCATCGAATCCCCTCTTTCCTCACCCCTGAAACTACAAAAATGCTAGTCCTGCTCTCATAATGTCCTGCTTAGACTATTGTAACACCCTTCTCCACAGCCTCCCTGCAAATGCTCTTGCCCACTTCCAGCCCACTGTAAACTCTGCCGTTCTCTTAATCCACCTCTTCTCTCCTTTTTTCATCAGCCGGTCTCCTCTGCCAATCCCTTCACTGGCTACCTATCGCCCAGCTAATAGAGTTTTAAAAATGTTAATGCTGACATACAAAGCCATCCTGTCCCCTCCATACATCTGTGCCCTAATCTCCCCTTCACTACCCAAACGTAGCCTCCGATCCACTCAAGATCTCCTACTCTGCTCTGCTGTTATTTGCTCTCATCTCCAAGACTTCTCCAATGCATCTTCCACACTCTGGAAATCACTACCACGACAAAGTTCCCCACAATCACAAGCTTCAAGAAGACCTTGAAGACTCACCTCTTCAGGAAGGCCTACAACCTTCAATAACACTTCTGCCACCACACCACAATCTGAACAGCTTCTACCCTCACCTACTGTCTTTATCACTCTTTCCTTCATAGATTGGAAGTCCTTGCGGGCAGGGCCCCCTAACCCACTGTTCCAGTTGGTGACTGTTTTATTTTAGTAGTGTTTCTATAAACAACTGCTACCAGGAAGTGTGTCAGTGTGTTGGTGAAGCCACATGGTGGGTAGTGGCCCTTGTTACTGAAAAAAAGCAGAGAACTAAGATGGAGGCATGCAGCAGTCTCCAAACAAAAGGCCTGAGAAAGGGGAAGCCACAGGAGAGCCTGCTGTGAGAGATACAGCGGCATAGAGATGTGATGTTCTTGGAGTGATTGCATTATACTCCAATTCAATCCCATAATACATGTTTCTGGAGAAAGGAGAGCTGGGCATGAGAGGGCAACACCAGAGAGCAGTTCTCTTAAAGAGATGGTGTTCCTATATAATGCATCCATGGGCTCTCAGGTGGTAATTCTCTAAAGGGTATATTGTATTTGTATTTGTGCATGGTACAACTGCATAAGAAACACCTAGGCAGGATAGGCTGTGCCCACTGGGGCACAGATAGTATGTGCAAAAGATGGTAGTCATCTTCAATGCAACCTCTCTGGGTTCCTTGTTGGTATTACAAACTGTTTAAGAGTATTAATCCACCATGTGTGAACCCCAACCAAAAATTATATTACTGGTGACTGGTAACAGCAAGCATATTGTATCTCTGCATGAGAAAAGAAATAAAGCAACTTGCTGTACTACAAGCATTCATGACAATTTAGCGGGGGTGACACCAATTTACAAATATTAGTCCTGGAATTATAACTAGGACATATAACTATACTAGTGGGCCATCTCTGCTGGTATGCTAATGGACACATTACTGCTTTACTAGAAAAAGTCTAGGAACAATAATAATAATATTAAGTAATAATGTAAGAAATAGAACAAAACAATATCATGTAGCCGAAAGTTATGCATATCCATTCTCCATGAGAAATAGAGAACTGCCTACTGGACCAGTGAATTTTACAACTGAACAATTTCAACAAGCTGAAAAAGAACATTTCAGATTTCAGTGCTTAGTTAGCCTGTGGTGTTTATTTTTTCTAAGCTTTTATTAGAATGCTGGTTAAAGGGTCAAAACAAATCAAGCAAAGAATCACAAGCTACCATTATCTCCTACAAAGCCTGGTCAAAATCAGTCAAATATTAAGACAATAGAACATGATTCTACACAATACAGTCTCCTTAGTGTAAATGCAGGTAAGGCTAGGTTTACATCTGCGTTGGAGTCTATGTAGGAGACTCCGCCACAGATTTGGCCTAAAATCGGCAGACCTGCAAGTATAAAACCGGTGGAAACCAGGCAGAAACCCGGCAGATCCCATTATAGTCTATGGAGTCCACAGATGTTCGCTGGTAACTGCTTTTTAAGCGTACAGGCTCTCTAGTCTTTCGGGTCCCCATGCAGACCGAACGACGGAGACCCAAATGCTAATGTGAACCTAGCGTAAAGGATATGTTGTGTTTATGTCACGTATACTATACAGCTATATTTACATTCAGTGTTTTCCTGAAAATATTTGTTCACATAGCTAAAGGGGCAGAACCATATTTAAATCTATAGACAGTTAATTAATATGCAAATATAGATAATTAAAAAAATGTGAAGAGTTTTAAAGATTTTCTCTATTCATATCAGTGATAGGACTGTTGTCTTGATTTGTTGCTAACGGATACAACCATTAATACAGGAACTATCTAAGGTCTGACGTCTGTCAGAAACAGAGTCATGATTTTCTTATTGTGGCGGGTTATCTTCTCATGCATGTAGTATCCCTGTCTGATAACCTGTCCACAATAAGGAAATCATGGCTGAGTTTTTGACAAGTCCCAGACCATAGAAAGTACCTGCGTTTATGATCGTATCCATTGGTAACTGATCAAGACAACAGATGTCACCACTGAAATGATTAGAGAAAATCTGTAAAACTATGCAGATAGTGTTTTCTCCTCATCAGAGGCGTAGCTAGCTTTGGCAGAGGCGACGGCTGCCCCAGGTCCACTGATTCTTTGGGGGCACACCCCAGGGACCGTCATTAATATATGTTTTACTTTTAACTAGATCGATGTCTGCAGACACTGATCTAGTTAAAAACCCATCCTGCAACTAACTGTCTTGTAAACCGCAAGCCACTTCAGGCCTGTGGTTTACAAGACACACGGCACAGGCGGTGCGATGACGTCATAGCTGAGACGCAGACGTCCTATGCGTGAACCCTGCGCATAGAGCGTAGGGCCAAGAAGAGGAGGTGGCAGCGGCTCCATTCACCAAAAGATCGCAAGTAGGTGAGTATAACTTTTTTTTTTTTTTTTTTTTTTTTTAGTGCAGTTGTGGGAGTTTTAATAGTATAAGGGGGGAATTAGGAGGGAGAATTATAAGGGAGGATTCATTAGGGGGCATTATAACAATGGGGGGTCATCTATATAAGGGGGCATTGTGGGGGGGTCATTTATATAAGGGCTATAAGGGGGCATTATGAATACAAGGGAGGGAGGTTATATAAGGGGTCATTAGGGGATATAGTTTATAAAAGGGGTCATGAGAGGTGCAGTATTTATGTCAGGGGTAATCAGGGGCATAATATGAGGGGGTAATTAATTTAATTAAGGTGGCACTTGGACTTTATTAAGACTAAATCCCCACGTAGCAGGCCGCAGCAAAAAAGCGCTGCAGGGAAAACCACGGCGGTAACGAATCATGTTTTTTTCCCGCAGTGCTTTTCACAGAAAGTCTGAAGAGGTTTCCTCTGCGGACTTTCTTCTTCCATTATGCATATAGGGAAGCCACCAGCATCACATCCACTTTGCAGGAGCTGTAAAAAGCTGCATTTTTTCCATGGCATTTACACAATGGCCACACCACGGCATTTACACCATGTGCAGCCCCTGCCTTAAGGAGTTTTCCACCTCATTTTTATTGATGATCTGTCCTCAGAATAGATCATCAATAAGAGATCAGTGAATCCCCTCTGATCAGCTGTATGAAGGGGCTATGGAGCCTGTTTATGTCACTCGCTGTCTGTTTATAGTGACCGTGTGATGTAGTTACAGTCTTGTCACATAGACATGTATAGGATGAGGCTATAGATACATTAAATGGCTGCTATGAAATGCACAACACTATGTAAACAGAGAAGGGGTCACGGCGCTTACACAGGTACCATGGTCCATTCAAACAGCTGATCCTGGGGCTCCCGGGTATTGGAACCCCATTAATTTTTTTTTTACCATTTAATTAGGAAACACCTGGTGCATTAATAATAAGGGGCAATATTTAAAGGGGTTACACAGGGAAGTTAATTTAAAGATGCACTTGGGGGTATTATTCATTATGGGGGAGGGTTATATTATGTATTTTATAATTGGGGTAGCAGCAGGATGGGTGTGCAGGTGAGGACAATGTGGGTCGGATGCCTGGAAAAAGTAAGGAGCCAAAGATGTATGTTCTGCAAACTTTACAGAGACTGGAAGAAATGGTTTTGGTGGTCCAGATGGAAGAAAAATTGGAATGGAAATGTGAACAATTAGTCAGAAACATGACTGGTAAGTCACTAAATGATACTGCACTGTATTCACGCTGTGTACAGCCAATCTCGACCACTATACGGTCACCGTATAGTGATAATATCGGTATACCTAAGTTGGGGGCCCACTTGAACATGTTTGCCCCCTCCCCGTGCTCAACCCCTAGCTACGCCTCTGCTCCTTGTGAATCGTGTTCTCTGTTGGCAAGATATTGCTGTTTTTGTCAATATGCAAATGAGCTTTGTGGAACAATGAGGGTGTTGCCTTAAACCTCTCTGGAGCAATGACAACAACCTCTTTACGCCAAAAAGCTTATTTGCATATTAACAAAAACTTGGTGACAGACAATTATGTTGGCGACAGAGGTATTGATTCTCAAGGGGAAAACACTATTTGATTTAGGCGACCTTAACCTATCTATCTGCAGGCCTGGGTTCATATGCCGAGTTATGGTGACAGATTTTAAAAACCAGAGCTGATTTTGTTAAGTGTTATTCCATGGACTGTTTGTGTGGTTGAATCTAGAATATTAAGTTTATTTTCTTTGCCGAATGGGTTACATTTATTAGATGGTCTACAAGCAAAACTGTCTCAGTTGGCAAAGCAACCAATCACAATGCAGCTTTCACTTTCAGCTGCAGAATACAAACTGAAAGCTGCACTGTGATTGGTTGTTTTCAACAATTTAGTGTAAATTCACATGGTGGAAACTGAAGAGGAATTCCTCTTCATTTTTTGCCGCCATATTTGGCCGCGGTCTAGCCATGACAGGATGCCGATGCACGCACTGGCATTGTGTCAGGGCTTTCTGCTGTTGATTACGCCCAGATGAATGGGCCTAATCAGGAGGGAGTCTTGAGCTGCAGAATCCGTGACTGAATCAGCCGCAGAATCAATGGCAAGATTGAGCAGGACGCTTATTTTTTCAGTGTGCTGCTGCGATCCCCTGGGCGGAATCTGCCACGGATTCAAGGGGCAGAATCTGCCCCCAAATTTGTGGCAAATTCCTCCGTGTGAACGTACTCTGAGGCTAAAGCCCCAAGTAGCAAAACATAGCAAAAACTGCAGCAGAAAAAAATGCAAGTGAAAAGCATAGTGTTTTTCTCCACAGCATTTTTCATTGCGTTTTTGCAGTTTTCCTCTGTGGATTTTCTGCCTTTATTATACCTATACAGAAAATGTCAGCGTTTCCGCAAGTATAATTGACATGCTACAATTTTCAAAAACACAGCTTTTCCGTTGAGGATTTTTTTCTGCATGTTGTGGATAGGATTAGCCAGAATCCCATTCACTTTACAGGTACTGTAAAATGTAGTGGTTTTGCAAAGTGGGGTTTCAGCCTAAGACAGTTTTGCTTTTAGACCATTTTAATAAATCTGTCCCATTATGTTTTCTTTTCTGAGCGTTTAAAACCTTGTTTACTTTTTTAGCTTTGCAATCATTAAAGGGATTCTCCAGCTACAAAAACAAAAAAAATGTCAGGATATCTGCTCTTGTTAAAGATATGGAAAAGCAAGATGCAAGACTGAGTGCTATTAGAAATCTTAAGTGGAGCATGCTGGTTAATGGAAAAGTACTTATTGTGGTACATATTAAGAGATGGAGGAGCATCTGGTGGACCAAGCAAGGAACTGGGTAAATGCAGATAGTGGGGTGGAAAGGGCTCCAAAAAAGGAAGGTAACTCCTGTTTCTGTGCTTCCCAGCAAAACTGCCTGATGGTGGACTCCAGTACAGTACTTCTGAGCGCTGGCGCAGAATGACGCTGTGGCTCAGGCTTATATAGGGCCATTTCCCCAATGGTACTGCCCACTAGCAGCGTCATTGGTCCCACCCCCTTCTCAGCTGATGTGAGGGGCTGCGCCATGTGATGACGAAGTTGTTTAGGAGCGGGGGGAGTCATCTAGGAAAGAAGACGCTTCCAACCCGTTCAGAGACTAGAAGAGAATGAGGGCTGTATCGCAAAGCCCGACATTGTGTGTAAATGAAAATAAAACAAAATAAACACAATAAACACTAAAATAGGAAGATCTGAATGGACTAAGGCATAGGGCAGGAACAGCTGTTTGGGCATGATATAGATACAGTGGGGAAAAAAAAGTATTTAGTCAGCCACCAATTGTGCAAGTTCTCCCACTTAAAAAGATGAGAGAGGACTGTAATTGACATCATAGGTAGACCTCAACTATGAGAGACAAAATGAGAAAACATATCTAGAAAATCACTTTGTCTGATTTTTTAAGAATTTATTTGCAAATTATGGTGGAAAATAAGTATTTGGTCACCTACAAACAAGCAAGATTTCTGGCTCTCTCAGACCTGTAACTTCTTCTTTAAGAGGCTCCTCTGTCCTCCACTCATTACGTGTAGTAATGGCATCTGTTTGAAATTGTTATCAGTATAAAAGACACCTGTCCACAACCTCAAACAGTCACACTCCAAACTCCACTATGATGAAGACCAAAGAGCTGTGGAAGGACACCAGAAACAAAATTGTAGACCTGCACCAGGCTGGGAAGACTGAATCTGCAATAGGCAAGCAGCTTGGTGTGAGGAAATCAACTGTGGGAGCGATAATTAGAAAATGGAAGACATACAAGACCACTGATAATCTCCCTCGATCAGGGGCTCCACGCAAGATCTTACCCTGTGGGGTCAAAATGATCACAAGAATGGTAAGCAAAAATCCCAGAACCACACGGGGGGACCTAGTCAATGACCTACAGAAAGCTGGGACTAACGTAACAAAGGCTACCGTCAGTAACACACTACGCCGCCAGGAACTCAGATCCTGCAGTGCCAGACGTGTCCCCCTGCTTAAGCCAGTACATATATGGGCCCATCTGAAGTTTGCTAGAGAGCATTTGGATGTTCCCGAAGAGTATTGGGAGAATGTCATATGGTCAGATGAAACCAAAGTAGAACTGTTTGGTAGAAACACAACTCATCCTGTTTGGAGTACAGTGTATGCTGAGTTGCATCCAAAGAACACCATACCTACTGTAAAGCATGGGGGTGGCAACATCATGCTTTGGGGCTGTTTCTCTGCAAAGGGACCAGGACAACTGATCCGTGTACATGAAAGAATGAATGGGGCCATGTATCGTGAGATTTTGAATGCAAACCTCCTTCCATCAGCAAGGGCATTGAAGATGAAATGTGGCTGGGTCTTTCAACATGACAATCATCCCAAGCACACCGCCAGGGCAACGAAGGAGAGGCTTCTTAAGAAACATTTCAAGGTCCTGAAGTGGCCTAGCCAGTCTCCAGATCTCAACCCCATAGAAAACCTTTGGAAGGAGTTGAAAGTCCATATTGCCCAGTGACAGCCCCAAAACATCACTGCTCTAGAGGAGATCTGCATGGAGGAATGGGCCAACATACCAGCAACAGTGTGTGCTAACCTTGTGAAGACTTACAGAAAACGTTTGACCTCTGTCATTGCCAACAAAGGATATATAAGTATTGAGATGAACTTTTGTTATTGACCAAATACTTATTTTCCAGCATAATTTGCAAATAAATTATTTAAAAATCAGACAATGTGATTTTCTGGATTTGTTTTCTCATTTTGTCTCTCATAATTGAGGTCTACCTATGATGTCAATTACAGGCCTCTCTCATCTTTTTAAGTGGGAGAACTTGCACAATTGGTGGCTGACTAAATACTTGTTTTCTCCACTGTATATCTCTCTGGACCATACATTACCGCCCTGTTGTTCAGAGTTCCAGAATGTCTTCCAGCCATAGCCTTCCTCCTCTCCTCATGCTTTCTCAATCTCAAAATACTTTTTTTCCCCACTGTATATCAGGAGCTATAATTATAAAGCGCCTGCACACAGATCCATAGCTATGGAGATATATAGAATCATCGGTCTAGATATAGGCACAGGTCTATGCATGAAAGCAGATAGTTAAGCATAATAATAGAGCACCTGCATGAAGATCAATAAGTCTGAAGAAGACATAAATGATTACCGGTCTAGATGCAGGCACAGGTCTATGCATAGAAACAGATGATTATGCATACAATGATAAAGGCTGTGGTATGATGTCTGCCATGGTGTACCAATGATATATTACAAGTCAAAAGGGTATATAAAATATATATATGGCCTAAAACATGCATATGTAAATGGTCAGTACTGCAGGGCCAAAATTATTCTGATATCAAGCTATGGCTATCCGAATATGCAATCATAGTGTATGAGTTGATGTCTATTCAGATGATTCAATGGTACAATATAATTCCCACACATCAACAGTGTCAATAGTAAAGTCCGTTCAACACAGCAGGTAATCCTAACCTATAATGTCCCACCTAACATATTAATAAGACCAGAGAGGGTGCCACAAATTGAAGTCCAAACATATACACGCAGAGGTGATTGGAAAATTATTTCCTCTCAATAAACGAGGGTAACTAAATATTCTCATTCAGGTATTTGACACAATCAGTCCTGAAAATCCATCTTACCTCCTTTTGGAGAACAAGACAATCCCAGTCACCTCCACGCAATGGATGTTGAACTCTTTCTATTCCCTGCATTCTGAGACATGATGCATCTCCATTGTGATGGTCCTAGACATGCACAGACAATTTTTGTTCTTCCCGTCTATTAATGTACCCAATGTGGTCGAGAATTCTCCTACGGAATTCTCGTTTAGTTTTACCCACATAATTATATGGGCAGGGGCATATAACAAGATATATACAACCCCAATTGTGCGACAGTTAATGGACTCTCTGTTTGCATATGTTATGCTGGTAGTAACACTCACAAATTCCTTACTTTTATGGATATATTGGCACACCCTGCACGTTCCACATCTGTTCATGCCATTTGATTTAGTACTTAGCCAGTTGGTAGTGGGGCACTTGGGGGCTAGGTGGCTGTGAACCAGCCTGTCACCAAGGTTCCTAGCCCACCTATATGTCACAAAGGTGTTCGGGAGATCATAATTTTTAAGTTCATATCTAAAACCCAGGATGCCCTAGCATTCACTTGGAATCTCCAAAACCTCCTTTGACCAGAAATTAAAAGTGCCTATCAATCTTATGACATCATTATTGTCGCTCCGTTGGCGTGGGGTAGGTAAATCAGTTCTGTTGCAGGTCTGGGTGTGTTCATGTGCGTTATTTAGGACTGCCTGTGGATAACCCTGTCTGCGTAATCTTAGTTCAAGATTATCGACTTGTGTTGTAAAGTCAGAGTCTAGGGAGCAGTTCCTCCGGACCCTGAAAAACTGGCCTTTTGGTATACCCCTTTTTAAAGGATGGGGGGGATGATGGCTGTCTCAGCACAGAAGACTGTTTGTTGCATTCTCTTTCCTAAACACTGTGGTGGTAATATGTCCATCTGATCCAATGTTGATAATCAGTTCAAGAAAAGTAATTTTGGAGGATTGGATAGTGGCCATCAAGCTCAGGTTCATGTCATTCGTGTTTAAGACATTGATGAATTCCCAGAATTGGTTTGTGGTACCCAGCCAACAAATGAGAATATCGTCTATATATCTCAACCATAACAGGATAGACAAAGTCTATTCCTCTTTTTCCTCCACAGACCAGACGCTCTTCCCACCAACCCAAATACAAATTTGCGTAAGTGGATGCAGCAGGACTCCCCATCACGGTGTCCCACTGCCGGTGATCATAGCGTCCGTCAAATAGAAAAAAATAATGTGTCAAGATAAAGTGCATAAGTTCCACCGTGAATTGGTTATGGGCCTGAAACTGAGTGCTCTGTTTGTCTGCTTGTCCAAGAATAAGGCATACTGCATTACAGCCATACAGTGGCTTGCAAAAGTATTCATACCCCTTCATTTTTTTCACATTTTGTCAACTTACAACCATAAACTTAAATGTATTTCATTGAGATTTTAAGTGATAGACCAATTCAAAGTAGCACATAATTGTGAAGTGGAATGAAAATGATACATGGTTTTCAAAATTTTAATCCTATAATATTCTGAAAAGTGTGACGTGCAAGAGTATTCATATCTCTGTACTCTGATACCCCTAAATAAAATCCAGTGCAATCAATTGCCTTTAGAAGTCACAATTAGTTAATAGAGTCCAGCTGTGTGTAATTTAGTCTCAGTATAAATACTCCTGTTCTGTGAAGACCTCAGTGGTCTGTTAGAGAACACAAGTGAACAAACAGCATCATGAAGACCAGGGAACTTACCAGACAGATCAGAGATAAAGTTGTGAAGAAGTTTAAAGCAGGGTTAGATTCTAAAAACATATCCCAAGCTTTGAGCATCCCAAGGAGAACTATTTAATCCATCATCCAAAAATGGAAAAAGTATTCTACAACTGCAAACCTACCAAGACATGGCCGTCCACCTAAACTGACAGATTGCGCAAGGAGAGCACTGGTCAGAGAAGCAGCTAAGAGGCCCATGGTTACTCTGGAGGAGCTGCAGAAATCCACAGCTCAGGTGGGAGAATCTGTCTACAGGACAACTATAAGCCGTGCACTCCACAAATCTGGCCTCTATGGAAGAGTGGCTAGAAGAAAACCATTGCTGAAAGAAAGACATACAAAGTGCCATTTGCAGTTTGCCACAAGCCATATAGGGGTCACAGCAAACATGTGGAAGAAGGTGCTTTGGTCAGATGAGACCAAAGTTGAACTTTTTTGGCCTAAATGGAAAGCGCTATGTGTGGCGGAAAAGTAACACTGCTAATCACCCTGAACACATCACCATCCCCACTGTAAAACATGGTGGTGGCAGCAGCATGCTGCGGGATGCTTTTCTTCAGTAGGGACAGGGAAACTGGTCAGAGTTGATAGGAAGATGGCAATCCTGGAAGAAAACCTGTTGGAGGCTGCAAAAGACTTGAGACTTGTAAGGAGATTCACCTTCTAGCAAGACAATGACCATAAACATACAGCTAGAGCTACAGTGGAATGGTTTCGATCAAAGAATATTCATGTGTTAGAATGGCCCAGTTAAAGTCCAGACCTAAATCCCTTTGAGCATCTGTGGCAAGACATGACAATTGCTGTTCACAGACACTCTCCATTCAATGTGGCTGAGCTTGAGCTATTTTGCAATGAAGAATGGGCAAAAATCTCAGTCTGTAGATGTGCAAAGCTGGTAGAGACATACCCCAAAAGACATGCAGCCATAATTGCAGTGAAAGGTGGCTCTACAAAGTATTCATATAGGGGGGTCGAATACTTTTGCACGTCACACTTTTCAGATTTTTATTTGATAAAAATTTTGAAAACCATTCACAATTACCATCCACTTCACAATTATCTGCTACTTTGTGTTGGTCTATCACATAAAAGCTCAATAAAATACATTTAAGTTTGTGGTTGTAAGGTGACAAAATGTGAAATAGTTCAAGGGTTATGAATACTTTTGCAATCCCCTGTATGTATGTATTTGGAATTGAACTGTACAGTGATTCAACATCCAAACTGGCTAGGTGCACCACAGGGATAATACGTTTAACAATTCACAGACTGCCAGCCATCAAAGGAATTAAGAAAGGAGATCAAGGGTTTATCCAACTCTAGTATGGTGAGGGTGACCTAGGCGGGCTCCCTGGCATCTGGGCATATAATTATACATGAATTGCTGCTGATGGATTTATGCATGCATGGGTCTATTCTGCTGAAGAGCTATCCACATGTCCCAGAGTTTGGCAACTCTTTTCTACCATGAATCCAGAGTCTTCACAATCTCAAGGATAAGTTAGTCATAGCAGACGTAGACATAGCAGGAAACAACACCTACATAGCCTGAAGAAAGGGACTTTTCACTGTCTCAGTTGCCCCCAGTGTATTAACATCCTTAAGGGGGACAGAATTTGTCATCCTCACATTGGACAAACCTTCCCAATTTGTGACTTCTTTACATGTGATTCATCTTACATAGTATATCTCATCAAATGACCATGCAGTCTCTTATATGTTGAGGAGACTACCCAGCATGTATGAGACTGCATATCGCAACTACGGTGCAAGAGGTTATTATTCCCCATTCTCTTCCATTTCCATCAGGCAGGACACACAGTACCCTAACTCAAGTTCCAAGTCTTTGAGCATGTACCCAGCTTTAGACGAGGTGGGGGGGGGGGGACAGGATGAAGAGGTTAAAGTTGTGTGAAGTTTTTGGATACATAAATTGAATTCTTGAATACCACATGGCTTGAATTGTGATTACGGTATCAGTGTTTTATGTGAATATAGGTTATGGAATTGTAGTTGTTACTCTATGGTTGCTAACTTTTTCTTTTCTCTTCACAGACCCGAGAATATATTTGTCACCTGTACTTACCAGATTGCTCTACTGGAATCAATTTTACTATATTGTTTGGGGTAGTATTTATTTCATGCTATAGTTTTGCAGCCCTTACCATTTTATTTTTTCTCCTATTTTCCTCCCATTATTATCATTATTCCCCCCCCCTTTTTTTTTAACTCCCCTTTATATTATTCTTCTATGTAAGCACCAACGGTGAATAACTTGACATTCACCACCGTCTTGGCCGACATTATACTTGTACCTTACTATTCCCTAATGTCTTTAGGGTGCGTGTGCAATGTGGGCGCTGGGTCTCTCTCCTTACTCCTGTGCATCCACGCTGTGCATGTGCCCTCTGCCAGTTTTTCTTGTGATGTACACGTCAGGGCCTGCATGTTCACATCAGACACGCGGTGTCGACCTTACATCTTAAATAAGCAATATATGCCACCATATCCTGACACTCTTCACTTCACTGTGTTTGGTCTTTTCCATGGCGTTTATAATTTGGATTCCCAACTGCTCCATAGTAATCTGGTAAGATGTGAATCTCAGCAGCTTTAGTTTCTTTCCCGTAGGATCTTTTATGTTCTGTTTGTTCTCACTGCATCATCCTTAATGTGTCTTACTATGTATTTGAAGTCTGGTGCATATCATTATTCATTCACCTACTTCCAGGCAATGTAGGGCACTTGTTTACCGATTAATTACCTATTTATACACCATATATACCTTGTACCTGAGATAAAGACATCCTGTGCGTACATATACAGTATGCTGTCATTTTTACACTGTTATTTTTGGCGTATTACCTTATGTTTCACATTTCTGTTTTTCTACTCACTTGGTTTGTATAACATGTGTGGCTCTAACATTTCGTTAGTGTCTGAGGAAAGTCGCATTGCATAGTCTGAAATGTTACATGTAAAAAGTTTGGATTGCTTCTTCCCATAACCAATAAATATTACTCATCTTCAAAACATTCTTTAGCGTATCAGAGTTCATATGAATATTGTGTGACAAGGTGGAACCCTACACAGGCTTCTGGGCCCAGTCACAGCTGCGACCTCTGCAACACCTATAGTTATGCCGGTGCTGCAAAGGCGGGCATAATAATAACAGGAGATCTTAACTACCTAGATTTTTATTGGGGGAGAAAATTTCCTACTATAAGCGATGCTTTCTTGGATCTGGAACTTTGTAACAATGCAGAATTTGTCACAAATGCACTATTTGTGAAAACCTTTGTAAAAGCAACTGCAGCATCCCAGAGTGTTCCTGCTTATAATGTGTTTTTCTTTGTGCCTCTGGGTTATATTTGTATGTCCTGTCTATATGTTATGTGTTAAATATAACTGCTATGCAGCTCTCCCTTGTATATTTCTTTGTGGTTCCCCCCTTGGTCAAACCCCTACACATGGTACAGCCCTGGCCTATCACAGGCCATTGGGCGGGGTCTGGGAGACTTAGGTTTCCAAAGGGACTGTTACAACCTCAGTTTAGTGCAGAGCCTTGTCTGAGTAGAGTCCTGTGACAGGAGGTGTTATCCCACCACCTCCTACAAGGTAACCAGACCCCTTCTAGGACTACCCTGGAGTACAGCCCCCAGTATCTGCTGCTGGAGGAGGCTGAAATGTGGAGTTAGTTTTGCAGTGTAGTATGGCACTAGAGCCTGAACACCACTGGGCATCCCCTCAAGACCAAGGCTGGGGGAGTTGAATTGTGGGAGACTACAACTCCAATTTGGAAGCTGCTTGTTTAATTGTTCAGTTGCTGAGTAAAAGCAAGTTTCATCATCTACACAACTGCCTTCCTGAGTCATTCCTGCATTATCATCAGAACCCTTCTGAACACCATCACACCGGCTCAGAGTAGAGAGGTCCCCTCTAAAACTGGAAGCGCTGCAGGGGAACTACTACCACCAACATCAGATAACACAGCAGGCCCTCCTCATCAGTGTTCGGCCTAGGAGCTGAGCGGGAGAGAGTGGTTGAGGGCACTTGGCCTATCTGGTGGCCCAGCATCCATCACTACTACTCCCATTCTTTGGTTCCCTCCATCTGGAACAACCACAAAATAATTGCATTCTGCCTACAAACTTTATAAAGGCCAATATCCCCAGCCTAAGGGCTGCACTTCAGGACATTCAAAAGGAGCAGCTATTGTCAAATAGTGTAACAGATGCAAAATGGGAGTGCTTTGAGTCTATTTTGAGTACCAATATTGCACCATCATCATGGATTATGCCTTCTATAAAAAGGGAAAAAAATAGGCATTTAAAAGATATAAATCTGACGTGTCAGTGGTATACTTTGAAATTTATAAAGCACTTTAATTAATTACTCAAAAGTGTATTGTCCACCAGTCATAGCAACTCGAGCCAAGACATCTTCCATTTTACACTGGTACATGGACTCCCTGAAATATTTGAGCATTAACATAACCCCTGACCCTACACATCTGTATCAGGAGGCTCCCTCATCCAAACCTTATCCATATCCAAATAATTATTCTCCCAAAACTCCTGTATACCATGATGATACTCCTTCCTTATCCTATTACCACTAGCCTTTTTTAAACAATGCCGCTTCACCATTTTATGCTATATCTGGGCTACCAAGAAACCACAAATAGCTTATCAATTGCTTTCTAGACCTACCTGTCAAAATAGTGGATTGGTATAAACTCCCTGCACACAAGCTATACTTGCCAGTCTAGAAGTCCCTGGCGGGCCTTCCTTTAAGCCACCTTTATGGCATTCACAGAAAACAACTACACATGTCCCTCAAATTGGATTATTGGCCAAGGCATCCCTGTCAGTGTGGGACTCTTTAAATGAGTGATGTGATATCAGCAGATTTCTCTTCGCATTGTGAGTCTTACTTGGGACAATGTTGACTATATCTGTAAAGGGTTGCAGAATATGATGGTACTATATAAGTAAGCAAAAAATAAATAAATAAGATCCTGGATCTGTTAGGACTAGCCCTGTCCTCAATCCATCCCCAGACTACCCTGGAACTTGAATTGATATGTCTCCCGACCTTTTTCCTGAAGGCTTCCTTTCTACTCAGGATGGCTTGCATGCAATATCCCCTGCCTTAGCTCAAAACTTCCTCCTGTTCCTCAAATTAAAATTGCGTCTAACAGCTATTCTTAAAGGGATTGTCCAGGATGAAAACAAAAATAACCCCCAAACCAAACCCCCCCCCCCCGCCTAACTTCTAATTTACTTTGTTTAAAAAAAAATCTATAATTGCCCACATCTGATAAACCAGTGATGTCACGCCCCACCCCCTCCACCCGCCTCATACTCCCGTGTCTTTCCGTGGGACGGCTCCTCCCCCTTCTCCGCGGGCTTGCGCAGTCGGGTACCTCTGCCTGTTTAGAAAAGAGGGCGGCGGGGCCCGCGCGGGCACAGGGCCCCTCGTGCACAGCCAGGAGAGCGGAAAGAAAAGGAGGAGCCATTCCTGTCAGAAGAGGAAGATAGGAAAGTATGATGCGGTGGGGAGGTGGGCTGAGTTAGTTGGGAAGGGCAAGTAGAGGGCAGGATAGGGAGTGAGAGAGGAAGGGGGGCAGTGAGATGGAGGTAGTGTGGAAGCTAGGCAGGAAGCTATATAGCAGGGAGCTACACCATGTAAACAAATACAGAGGATGCCAGGAGCTCCCAGAGAAACCCAGAAATCACTCAAAACACTACTAAAGGTATTTGGGTGCAGTTTTTAACCCATTAATAGCACTAATGCAGCATCCCAGAGTGTTACTGCTTTTATGTGTTTGTGTCTGGTGCCTCTGGGTTTTATGTTAGTATGTTCTGTCTTCTCTGTTAAGTGTCACTGTTTGCAGTTTTCCCTGTTATTTTTCCCTGCAGTGTTCAAGTCTAGCCTTGGTTAGCCCTGGCCCTGGCGGGGTTGTGGGAGACTCCGTCTCCACGGTAACTCTTGGTCTGAGTTCAGTCAGTCTAGTGTGAGCAGTGGAACAGTAAGGGTGTGCAGAGGTTTCTTGCCCCCAAAGGCTGCACTGAGGCCAACGGTTAGCCATCACAGCCAGGAGGATTACTTCGGGCCTAGTCTTCAGGTAACCAGTTCCTTGTCAGGCCTCCTAGAACCAAGGCTGGGGATCGGACACCGTATTACTACCCTCATTTAGAAGCTGCTATTGCCTTGTGATTCCTGTTGCCAAATAAAGGCTGTTTGGTTTGCCTGTATCGCTGAATCCTGAGTCGTGCCTGCATTACCATCAGGGCCCTTCCGAACAACACCACACCGGCTCAAGTACGAGAGGTCCCCTCTTCAACTGGAAGTGCCCCGGGGGAAAGAACTTCTACCACCACCAACCGGTAGTGCTGCAGGACCCCCCTCGACCTTGTCCGGCCTAGGAGTGGGACTGGAGCTGTTGGGGAGAGTGCTTGGCCTGCTAGGTGGCACAGCATCCGCCACTACTACTCCCATCCTCCGGTCTCCTCCGTCTGGGTTGCGACACTAACAGACCTTTTTTTTAAAAAAAAAAAAAAAAAAAGATTTTTTTGCCCAGAAAACCTCTTTAAGGAAGGAGACCAACTACTTGACCTTACTTGGTTTGAGACATTGTTGTTCTACACCTCACCAAATTGGGTCCCTATACCAAAAACTTATCACTCACACTTCCAAGTCCCCTAGAGTTAGAAAAGGAGCAAAGGAGATCCACGAAACAGATAATAAGCATGGAGAACCTCAGTTATGAGGAGAGATTAAAAGAAATGGATTTATTTAATCTTGATAAGAGAGGTTTAAGGGTGACATGATTGACCTGTATAAATCTATAAATGGCCAGTACAAAAATATGGGGAAAAGTTGTTCCATATAAAATTTCCCCAGAAGCCAAATGGTCACTCCCTCCATCTAGAGAAAAAAAAAGTTTAATCTGCAGAGGTGACAAAGTTACTTCACTAGACGAACTGTGAATAGTCTGTCTTTGGAGATGGTTACAGCAGAAACAACTGACAACTTCAAAAAGACCTAGTTGGTTCTTACAGGAAAATAACATTGATGCTTGCATACAATTCTTGTTTTCCTTCCCCCTTCCCTTCAGCTATGTCTGTTTCCCATCCCTTAGTTTAACTTGATGGTCATATGTCTCTTTTAGGCTGTACTACCTAGGGTATGTAAGTATGAAATAACATAACACTATGATCCAACACTACTGTCTACTCATCTAGCAAAAAGTTACTTGTTAGCAACCTATTAGCTACACTGTTGTTCACTCCTCAAGAAGAATTATAAATGGACTTGGATAGCCAGGAGTTGGGCTGATACACTGAACTTCACAGAAAAGGATTATAGGTCCTACAGTATAAGGCTCAGTTCACATTCATTGGAATCATCAGGTTTCCTGCAGGAAGTCCAGTGTTTTGCTTCCCAACTCCTTTTTATTCAGGTGCTTAATGATAGAATTTGGCCAATTAGCCATGGGGGCTTTGCTGTTTTATATGTATCATATATATTTTGATAGAGTTGTATCATATTTTGAGGGCTGTATCACTTATATTTTGTGGGTTCTTATGGTGTGATGGCATTCACTAGCAAATATTTATAAGGGAATTCTAATAGATGTCCTATATTGAAGAGATCATTGAGGTGACAGTCTTTCTGCTGCTAATGTGCCAAAATGAAGTAAAAAATGTTTAGCATTATTTCACTCAACAAGTAATGGATGTAATAAGGATAATTCATACCTGTACGTACATAAGATTCATGGCATGTGTTGGCAATCTCTGATGCTAGTTCCATATAATGATCTTTTTTTCTTGTCTGGTGCATCATTTGCCCCAAGTGCCAACATCCCTGCAGCAAAGCAAGTCAGATGTCCCATTTTATGGTCCAGGACTCCACCTCTCCACTCAGCAATGTATGTGAGACCTCCAGCAGATCTTTTTACTAAATGCACTTCAATTGCCTGAAACAGTGTAGAAAAAAAAAGAATTCACAAGGATCCTCATAGGAGAACAGTTTTAGCATTACAGAACACAATATCACTGCTGCTTGGATTTTCCCCACAATAAAATGTTGTGTTTAATTATTTTATTTGCTCATATTAGTGATGAGAATTTAACTGTATCAGTGACGTGTTTTATACTTTTATACAATACCACAAGTTTTGTCTTTATAAAAAATTTTATCTACTTCCCACACCCATCCCCTTCCCCATAATTTGCTATGGATATCCACACAGCAACTATACATGGCTCCTTCCTCTATTTTGTACACATCAGACCTGACTATAGTAGATTGATAAGCACGTGAGAGGGGTCATGTACAGTGGCGTAACTAAACTGTTAGGGAATTGTTAGATGAGCAATTCCCCAGTAGCTGCTGGTGAAACCTGGGAGGAAGGGAACGAAAAGACAGTGAGTCCTAGAATTGAACCCATCCCCAGTCCCTGCCTATTTGCTTCACCTACCCTAGGTGGTAGGGGACAACTAGACGACAGTCCCTTCCTATGATCTAAGTGATAACCCAGAAAGCAGACAAGACAAACAACAACAAACAGGAATTCAGCTAGCCAAAGGGTCAGAACCAGACGAGCAGCGAAGTACAGAGTCAGAATCCAAAAGAGTAGTCAGAGGAGATAGCCAAGGTCAGAAATGTATATAGAGATAGCAAACAGTATATAGCCAGCATGAACAAGGCAATAGCAAGCATTAGGGAGTGGTCTGGAAAAGTATATAAAGGAATCTGCCCTAGAATTGATTGGTCAGGAGGAATGTCAATCAAAAGCACTAACGTAACTCCCTAGTAGCCAAAGGAACTAAAGCACTGGCTAGACTGACACACAGCAACGGATCCTCAGCTGTGCTAAAACAACAGGTGCAAAGGATCACGAATGAACACGTCTCCTGTGCTGTAACATGCGACCGGAGGATGGCGCAGAGGCCCGAACAAAGATGTTACATAAACTCTTGTGGGCCCTGATGCAAACTTTGTCCGGGCCCCCTACCCTCTCCCTACAGCGTATTCTTGATAGTAACGGTTATGGGTACTGCAGCGGTATTTCAGATACTTGAAAGGGATACAACCCTATAATACCTAGTATTGCAGTTATCAAGAATATGGTGAGTGAGCAGTACAGCGCCCAGCATGTAAACAATAGTGGGAGCTGCGTGCTGTGAGAAACGGTTGATCTGCGGGGTCCTAACAGTCTAAGAGATCTATGAGATCAGTGGGGTTCCAACACCAGGGGCCCCTGTTGAACAACTGTTTGAAGATACTGTGGTGCTTTTGCAAGCGCCATGACTCCTTAGCTATTTACATTGCACAGTGTCTGTTTTATAATCACCATACAATGTTATTACAGCCTGTAATAGTGCACGACTGCTATAAAACACATGCCATGTGATGTGAATAGTGAAGGGGCCCCACACATTGTAATATGTTCTTCAGAGCCCCCCACAGTATAATGCTCCACAGTGGCCCCCCCACAGAATTATATGCTCCACAGTCACCCACACACAGTATAATATGCTCCACAGTGGACCCTACACAGTATAAAATGCTTCAAAAGCCCCTCTAGAGCCACTTCAAGTGAACCTCACGAAATTCAATGAATATTTGTGAGGTTCGGCTCTCCGCTTCAATGCTATCATTATTCTCTGGGGTCTCCTCAGACCCCAGATTATAATAAGTAGAGGACCAGGGGAGGTGATTAAACTTATACTCACCTTACCTCACCTCTCCTGGGCATCCGCGCTCCATCCTCCCTTTTTGCTCTATACATAATATTGTCCCATTTTTTAGCCCATAATATTGCCCCCCTCTTTTGCTCCATGCATAATATTGCCCCCTTCTTTTGGCCCCACATATATTACCCCCCTTCTTGCCCCATACATAATATTGCCCCTTCTTTGGCCCCTACGTATAATATTGCCCCTTCTTTTGGCCCAACACATACTATTGCCCCCTTTTTTTCATCCCACACACACATTGCTCACTTTTTTTTGGCCCCCACATATATATTTCCTAATTTTGTTGGCACCCACACATAATATTACCTCCTTCTTTTGGCTCCCGTGCATAATATTGCCCCCCCTTTTTTGGCCCAACACATACTATTCCCTCCTTTTTTTAGCCCACACACATATTTCCCACTTTTTTTGACAGCCACACATAATATTGTTCCCTTTTTTTGGTCCCCACACATATTACCCCCCTCTTTTTGCCCCTACAAATACTTCCCTTATACACATATAAGCCACAGAAGATATTACCTCCATTACTGGCACCCATTCAGTATATTGCTCTCTTTATTGGCCCCACAGTATATTTCCCCTTTACTGGCTTCCACAAAGTATAATGTCCCTTTTTGGCCCCCACACATAATATTTCCAATGTCTTTTGGTCCCCATGCATGATATAACCCCCTTTTTATGACCCTCCACATATAATATTGCTATCTTCTTTTGAACTCCACATATATAACCCACTTTTTTTGTCCCCAAGACATAATACAGTCCCTTCCCCCACACATAATATCACCCTCTTCTTTGACCCTCTTCTTCTACACATATTGCTCACTTTTTTTGACACCCATGCATCATATTGGACCTTTGTTGCCTCCTTCCTATACAGATAAACCATAGGAGGAATATATTAGCCCCTTTACATGATTCCCTACAGTATATTGCACCACTTTAGTGGCCCAAACAGAATATTACCCCCTTTACTGCCTCCCATAGAGTTTATTTCCACCAAAAATAATATTGCCTTCTTTATTGGCCCCTAGACATAATATTGCCCCCTTCTTATAGCCCCCACACATCTTGCACCGTTTTTCTGGCAGCCACACATAATATTTCCCACTTTTTTTGCCCCCCCAACACATTTTGCATCCCCTATATTTGCCTCTCACACATTACATTGCCTCCACGCTTATTGCCCATTGTTATTTGGCCACCACACATAATATTACTCCCTTTTTTGGCCACCACACTATCAGCCACAGTATTTTGTCGCCCCCATGGCAGGTACACCCTCATCTGCGGATATAGTGTAAATTTCTGTAATACCCTGAAAATTCAATTTACTCCCCTTTCCATAGAATACATATAATAATAATGATAATAATACATTTTATTTATATAGCGCCAACATATTCCACAGCACTTTACATATAAAAGTAAATAAACAGAATTAAACACATTAAGCATTCCCACCTCCAAAAACTTAAAAAATATTAAAGTATTTATCCCATATGCTGAGTGGTATAGTGGAAAAAAAATCAAAATGGCTGAATTGCCATTTTACCTCCCCAAAAGAATGTATTATAAAGTAATCAAAACGTTAGACTTTTCCTAAAATGATCTCAATAAAAACAACATGTTGTCTCACAAAAAGACACCTCACACAGCTCTATACAAGTTACAGGTGTCATAATATGGCAACTTTTTCAAAGTTTTGAATTTTTGTAGTTGTATCAAAAAGAATATATAAAATTTGGTATTGCCATGATAATACTGATTGTAAAATATGGGTAATGTGTCATTTTTACCACATAGTGACAGTGTCAGCAGTTGTATATACACAGTGACAACAGTCGACTGTACCATACTATCTCACAGTGACAACAGTACATCTCATTACATCTGCAGAGGGAAAGTCACCCAACTCCCCCAAACTGCTTAATAGAAAATCTATGTATGTTTGTTTTCATAGTTCCCCCATGTCCTATATCACTGCAATATTAGGCAGATTTTCAGTGGTTTTGGAAAGCAAGGAAACAACCAATGGAGAGGTATTCTGAATATCAAACTCGGTATGTAGTATCATTGCTATTTTCCTGTGCAAATGTTTTAGGCAGGCATGAAACAAAATGCTGCAAAAATGGTGTGGGGATAGGTTCACATACCTGTTATTTAATGTCCATTGCTCTCATCCGTCACAGGATAAGAGTAACAGACTTTAAAAGACAGGTGTCCTTTTACATTCACCACATAGAAAAAATTTGACAGAAGCTGTCTTCCGTCATGTTTTTCATTTTTCTTCCATTACAAAAGTAAGCAAAGTTTTTTTTACATGGTGGTGAATGTTTACATTATAGTCAAAGAGAACAGACACAGGCGGAGGGGACTCTGTCTTTGTCTGTTCCTCCACTACATTACTATCCATTGCTGTTATCCTATGATGGTTGTGTGAACATAGATTTCTCTTTTCTCCCTACAAAAAATTAATACTTCTATTGTTGAATACATACTTTGCAGCATTTTTCTACACCTGCCAAAATGCACAGTATTGAGCATGTACTAAATAGTCTGGGGAGTATTGTGTACAACATAAGTTTTCCAATTTTGGTTTCCATTATTTCGAGACTTCTGAATTCCTAATCTGCCTAGTAATCTAGTGATAAATCTCTATGTAGACTAACACCTGGTCTGAACTCTTGGAAAGCTGGATGAAAACGCTGAGGAACTGAAATGGTGACCACATGTTTTTGCTTTACTTACTTTTTCTCTTTACTATGTCTCTCTTATACCCCCTATTCATGCTATTTTGTGGCTAAATATGTGTTTTGCTTTACCCACATTTCTCCTTAGCTACAGTGGGGAAAAAAAGAATTTAGTCAGCCACCATTTGTGCAAGTTCTCCCACTTTTGAGTTTCAAACCTCCTTCCATCAGCAAGGGAAATGAAGATGAAAACGTGGCTGGGTCTTTCAGCATGACAATGATCCCAAGCACACCGCCAGGGCAACGAAGGAGTGGCTTCGTAAGAAACATTTCAAGGTCCTGGAGTGGCCTAGCCAGTCTCCAGATCTCAACCCCATAGAAAACTTTTGGAGGGAGTTGAAAGTCCGTGTTGCCCAGCGACAGCCCCAAAACATCACTGCTCTAGAGGAGATCTGCTGGAGCAATGGGCCAACATACCAGCAACAGTGTGTGCCAACCTTGTGAAGACTTACAGAAAACGTTTGACCTCTGTCATTGCCAACAAAGGATATATAACAAAGTATTGAGATGAACTTTTGTTATTGACCAAATACTTATTTTCCACCATAATTTGCAAATAAATTCTTTAAAAATCAGACAATGTGATTTTCTGGATTTGTTTTCTCATTTTATCTCTCATAGTTGAGATCTACCTATGATGACAATTACAGGCCTCTCTCATCTTTTTAAGTGGGAGAACTTGCACAATTGGTGGCTGACTAAGTACTTTTTTTCCCCACTGTATATCCCTCTCTCTTATGCCCCTCTCTTTCTAGGGGGGACTGTGGCCCTTTTTTACTGCATGTTTCCTTTTCTCTACCTCTATGGGTGACATATTATCTTGCATTGCTTCCCCACAGTACTCTACAGTGGGTATGGAAAGTATTCAACCCCCTTTAAATTTTTCACTCTTTGTTTCATTGCAGCCATTTGCTAAAAGCAAAAAAGTTCATTTTATTTCTCATTAATGTACACTCAGCACCCCATCTTGACAGAAAAAAAAACAGAAATGTAGATATTTTTGCAAATTTATTGAAAAAGAAAAACTGAAATATCACATGGTCATAAGTATTCAGACCTTTTGCTCAGTATTGAGTAGAAGCATCCTTTTGAGCTAGCAAAGCCATGAGTCTTCTTGGGAATGATGCCACAAGTTTTTCACATCTGGATTTGGGGATCCTCTATCATTCTCCCTTGCAGATCCTCTCCAGTTCCGTCAGGTTGGATGGTGAACGTTGGTGGACAGCCATTTTCAGGTCTCTCCAGAGATGCTCAATTGGGTTGAGGTTAGGGCTCTGGCTGGGCCAGTCAAGAATGGTCACAGAGTTGTTCCCAAGCCACTCCTTTGTTATTTTAGCTGTGTGCTTAGGGTCATTGTCTTGTTGGAAGGTGAACCTTCGGCCCAGTCTGAGGTCCAGAGCACTCTGGAAGAGGTTTTCTTCCAGGATATCTCTGTACTTGGCCGCATTCATCTTTCCTTCAATTGCAACCAGTTGTCTTGTCCCTGCAGCTGAAAAACACCCCCATAGCATGATGCTGCCACCACCATGTTTCACTGTTGGGATTGTATTGGGCAGGTGATGAGCAGTGCCTGGTTTTCTCCACACATACCGCTTAGAATTAACGCCAAAAAGTTCAATCTTCGTCTCATCAGACCAGAGAATCTTATTTCCCATAGTCTAGGAGTGCTTCATGTGTTTTTTGCCAAACTCTATGCGGGCTTTCATATGTCTTACACTGAGGAGAGGCTTCCTTCAGGCCACTCTGCCATAAAGCCCCGACTGGTGGAGGGCTGCAGTGATATTTGACTTTATGGAACTTTCTCCCATCTCCCTACTGCATCTCTGGAGCTCAGCCACAGTGATCTTTGGGTTCTTCTTTACCTCTATCACCAAGGCTCTTCTCTCATGATTGCTCAGTTTGGCTGGACGACCAGATCCAGGAAGAGTTCTGGTCGTCCCAAACTTCTTCCATTTAAGGATTATGGAGGCCACTGTGCTCTTAGGAACTTTGAGTGCTGCAGAAATTCTTTTGTAACCTTGGCCAGATCTGTGCCTTTCCACAATTCTGTCTCTGAGCTCCTTGGGCAGTTCCTTTGACCTCATGATTCTCATTTGCTCTAACATGCACTGTGAGCTGTGAGGGCTTATATAGACAGGTGTGTGCCTTTCCTAATCAAGTCCAATCAGTTTAATTAAACACAGCTGGACTCCAATGAAGGAGTAGAACCATCTCAAGAAGGATCATAAGGAAATGGACAGCATATGAGTGTCATAGCAAAGGGTCTGAATACTTATGACCATGTGATATTTCAGTTTTTCTTTTTTAACAAATTTGCAAAAATATCTACATTTCTGTTTTTTTTCTGTCAAGATGGGGTGCTGAGTGTACATTAATGAGAAATAAAATGAACTTTTTTGCTTTTAGAAAATGGCTGCAATGAAACAAAGAGTGAAAAATTTAAAGGGGTCTGAATACTTTCCGTACCCACTGTATAACTCTTTTGTTCTCCTCCCCTCCTTTTTCTCGTTCCTCTCTACTTCTTTTTACCTTCATCAGCTATCAATTTTCTTTTTACACACCACTTCTCTGGTTAATCAGAGTCCTTATATTTACAACTGTGTACCCATATTAGATTTTACACAATATAATCCCATGTCATTTTCTTATGTATATATAATTTATACTTACGTTGTTCTTTATATGTTATGTCTTCAGATCAAGCCAGACAAAGGTCATGGATCGACTGAAAAATTGCACACACTATTTTCTTATCTGCATTTTGTGCATTATGCAAATTTATACCATATTATATGGCGTTGTGATGTGAAATATTGAACATTACCTATACTCCTTTGAAAAATGAAAAATAAATAAAACACATCATCTGATATAGCACTTAAGGTATGTGCTGTGACATCTATATACGATACAGCGGGTTGGAGAACCCTTCCACAAGCACCATCATCATTATTACCACTGAGTTTGCGGGACCAGCGATATATATCCATAAAGTAATATGTCATTGGGAGGAGCAAGGATTGAGTATTTTAATATGCTTGTTTTGATCTTTTGTTCCCCAGGAGATACCAATGGCAGTGACTTATTCCTCTCACCCTATGGAAATAAAAAAGCTCACTTAACTGCTCCAACCATGCATTCTTACTAGAGAATCTGTGGAGATAGCTGCCGGTGGCTGTCTTAACAAAGTGACAATTGTAACGATACACACAGAGATGATAGAACTTGCTAGATTACTTGCAAAAATAATAGAGGCAGACATTTTCTTGTTTAGGCTGAGGCCCCACGTTGCAGAGTGTCCATATCAGAGCACTTAAGTGGACCCTCAGGTGTTTTTTTTTACTCACTAAACTGTCAGAAAGACAATCCCCTTGATAACAATACTTGTCTAATCGCAGTGTCTTTACTTATCCTGTTTTCACCGAGAAGTTCACATGATCACAGTGTGACCTCCTGTTTTTGAGCATAGAATAACCTCAGATTCATGAAAGCCTCCTGCCTCCTCTTTCACATGTTACCCATAGTTCCCTCTTCTATCACAGTCAGGTTACCAAGACACCATTACCTTTCCTGGTGTTATCAGCAGCTGTTGGTGCAGTTTACAGAACCTATGGTAGGTGGTGGTGGACCCACGCAGACCTAATATTGATGGCCTAGCCTAAGGAAACTGGATAATCACTTTAATTATTTTGGTACACTGTAATATTCTCTTTCAATGTACCATCATATTTGTAAAGTGCTGCGGAATATGATGGCGCTATATAAATAAAATTAGTATTTATTATCATTTTAGAAAAGTAAGTGGAATTAAGTAAAATACGAAAGCCAAGGCAACTCCTCTACCTACACTATGTCCTATGCACTAATCTTGATTACTGTCCCCAAATATGTTTCTTACCAAGATATAAATGGCTATTATATAATATAAAACAAGTGCGATTACAAATTTCAGAGTGGATGACATGGCGTGATAAAAACATACTATAATACAATTCGCTGACGAATTGTTCTGTGCTGTATACTCTTTCTTGAAATGTACCTTTTGTACATATCTCTTATATATATAAAAATGAGTTCCTGTCTGTCTGTCTGTCTGTTCTTTATGCGCGACCAAACGACTGGACCGATCCTCACCAAATTTGGCACACATGTATATCAGGTGTCCGGGAATATTATAGACTGGGTCTCAGCTCTCTTGGACGTACCGTTCCTGAGATACAGTATTCCCAAAAAATGACCAGCATTAGTCTATACAAGCCTGCAAGTCTTTCACTCATATTCCAACTGCCATACACACGGTCACATGTCCCTTATCAGCCAATAAGAGCTTGCAGGCACTCACTCTCCTCAGGCACACAGGTTTCCATAGCAACCAAGCTATGTATGACCTGTATTAGTCAATAGCAGGACCTTAAATATTCAGTCATATCAAGTGTATCAGCCAATATAAGTTCACATTTAATTTACCAGGTTTCCATAACAACACAGCCATAAATAGACTGTACCTATACTGGACTCAGTGGCGTAACTAGCAATGGCAGGGCCCCAAGGCGAACATTTGACATGGGACCCACCCCCCCCCACCCCACCCCCCGGCAACCCCCCCCAGCACAAACTGCATTCCTGCACACACTATTATGCCCCATAGTGGCCCCTGCACACACTATTAGGCCCCATAGTGGCCCTTGCACACAGTATTCTGCCCCATAGTGGCCCCTGCACACAGTATCATAGTGGCTCCTTCATATAGTATTATGCGCACTTCCCGCTACTTCTTCAATGTTGGACCAGATGTCACGTGAGCCAGGCATGTATCACAACGCATAATGACGTCGGACTGGCCCACCGACATCTGGGACGCCACCAAGGAGGCCCGAAGCCTGCTGAAAAGACCCCAGAGTATAATGATAGCAGTGTTTGTGGGGTTCACGGCCCACAGGCCTTACTTACCGATCCCCGCTCCTGCTCACAGCCGCCTCTGCAGAAGGTGAAGTGCAGGCGGCCTTGAGTAGGAGTGGGGATCGGTAAGTAAATAGGGCCAGTTACCTGCTGGTGTTAAAAAAAAACAAAACATCAGAGGCCCGCCAGGTCCGCTAATGTCCCGGGCCCTGTGGCAGCTGCTACCACTGCTAAACCGATATTTACGCCACTGACTGGACTGCCATACTGGATTTCAGCATTCTTATAAATTGAAACGTTTTTTAAACTACTCATGTCCCCTGCAGCAAAACGCATGGCTGCTGCTCGAGCTAATGAAAACTCTCAGCAGACCCAAGCCTGTCTCCAATCTGACAAAGCATTGACAGCCACATGCATACAGCTGCACTCCAGGTTTCAATAACAACCCAGCCATTTTTCTTCACTGCTGTAGGTCAGCTTTAAAGGGGCAGGGCGCTGTGGATGACACTGTTACACAAGGTCACATACACACAGCTTTACTCCAGGTTTTCCATAACAACCGATCGCAGGTTTTTCATTGATATCCAAACTGAGATGCACATGATCACATGACACTTATGGACCAATGGAAAATCGCAGGTTCAGTCTTGACATACACACAGCTTTACACCAGGTTTCCATAGCAACCAAGCTATTTATGTCCTGCATGAGTCAATAGCAGTTCGCAGGTCCTTAAATATTCAGTCATATGATGTGTATTAGCCAATATAAGTTCACATTTCATTTACTAGGTTTCCATAGCAACACAGCCATAAATAGAATGTACCTATACTGGACTGCCATACTGGATGTCAAGTGCAAAACTGGCCAATTCTTATGGGGTCACTACACAAACAAAAAATGAAATATACCCGTGCAAAGCCGGGTCCTTCCTCTAGATATTCAGTCATATCACGTGTATCAGCCAATATAAGTTCACATTTAATTTACCATAGCTAATACAAGCCTGCAAGTCTTTCACTCATATCCCAACTACCATACACATGGTCACATGTCCCTTATCAGCCAATAAGAGCTTGCAGGCGCTTACTCTCCTCAGGCACACAGGTTTCCATAGCAACCAAGCTATTTATGACCTGTATTAGTCAATAGCAGTTCGCAGGTCCTTAAATATTCAGTCATATCACGTGTATCAGCCAATATAAGTTCACATTTAATTTACCAGGTTTCCATAACAACACAGCCATAAATAAACTGCACCTATACTGGACTCAGTAGCGTAACTAGCAATGGCTGGGCCCCAAGGGGAACATTTGACATGGGACCCCCCCGGCAACCGCCTTCCCCCTGCACAAACTGCATCCCTGCACACACTATTATGCCCCATAGTGGCCCCTGCACACACTATTAGGCCCCATAGTGGCCCTTGCACACAGTATTCTGCCCCATAGTGGCACCTGCACACAGTATCATAGTGGCCCCTTCATATAGTATTATGCGCTCTCCCCACTACCTCTTTAATGTTGGACCAGATGTCACGTGAGCCAGGCATGCATCGCGACGCATAATGACGTCGGACTGGCCCACCGACGTCTGGGACGTCACCAAGAAGGCCTGAAGCCTGATGAAAAGACCCCAGAGTATAATGATAGCAGTGTATGTGGGGTTCACGGCCCGCAGGCCTTACTTACTGATCCCCACTCCTGCTCACAGCCGCCTCTACAGAAGGTGAAACGCAGATGGCTGTGAGCAGGAGCAGGTATCGGTAAGTAAATAGGGCCTGTTACCTGCTGGTGTAACACCAGCAGGTAACGGCCTATTAAAAAAAAAAAAAAACATCAGGGGCCAAGTGCAAAACTGGCCAATTCTTATAGTGTCACTACACAAACAAAAAATGAAATATACCCGTGCGAAGCCGGGTCCTTCTGCTAGTACATATATATATACCACTGAAGCATCCTATAGTTAGTTACTATGGTGATAGTGTCCAGACAAAATGAAAGATATACTTTTAATGTATCACAAATTACACAAATGCAGAAGATTGAATATAAATACTAAATGCAATCTTCAGCAGTCACTAGTTTGCAAACTGTAGAATCAGCTTTTTAGCTGCACAAAGTATAATCCATTAGCTGTAATCACATTTTATACACAGCAGTAAAAACACTGTATCTTCAGCATTAACTCCTACGGGTCATAAATATAACACTAAATGCTAGCTAGTAGTTTTATTCTTTCCACTTTTAGTTATTGGCAATGTTATTGAAAAATGTCAATACAATCAGTCATGAAACTATTTTACTTCTATATGTATCAATTTATCAGCCTGTATAGTGATCATACACTACCAATTAAATCATTACACATGCACACCATCGTGATTACAAATTTTCTGCATGGATTTCAATGCGGAAAATCTGCACCATAATCCATTATCATTTACAGTCAAATTCTCATGCATATGATGCAGTTTTTTTCTGCATGGAAATTGCCCTATTGCTAAAAATTTGCACTAAAATCCACATACAGTGCTGGCCAAAAGTATTGGCACCCCTGCAATTCTGTCAGATAATACTCAATTTCTTCCAGAAAATGATTGCAATCACAAATGCTTTGGTAATAATATCTTCATTTATTTTGCTTGCAATGAAAAAACACAAAAGAGAATGAAAAAAAAGTCAAATCATTGATCATTTTACACAAAACTCCAAAAATGGGCCGGACAAAAGTATTGGCACCCTCAGCCTAATACTTGGTAGCACAACCTTTAGACAAAATAACTGCGAACAACCGCTTTCAGTAACCATCAATGAGTTTCTTACAATGCTCTGCTGGAATTTTAGACCATTCTTCTTTGGCAAATTTCTCCAGGTCCCTGAGATTTGAAGGGTGCCTTCTCCAAACTGCCATTTTGAGATCTCTCCACAGGTGTTCTATGGGATTCAGGTCTGGACTCATTGCTGGCCACTTTAGAAGTCTCCAGTGCTTTCTCTCAAACCATTTTCTAGTGCTTTTTGAAGTGTGTTTTGGGTCATTGTCCTGCTGGAAGACCCATGACCTCTGAGGGAGACCCAGCTTTCTCACACTGGGCCCTACATTATGCTGCAAAATTTGTTGGTAGTCTTCCGACTTCATAATGCCATGCACACGGTCAAACAGTCCAGTGCCAGAGGCAGCAAAGCAACCCCAAAACATCAGGGAACCTCCGCCATGTTTGACTGTAGGGACCGTGTTCTTTTCTTTGAAGGCCCTTTTTTTTCCTCTCACTCTCTTTTTTTCCCCCTCCCCCCCACCCCTCCTTTTTCCCCCTCCGCCCCGGGGCTTCTTCCTTGCTTTTGGAAGTTTTGGCAACTCCTTTTTCCTGTCTCCTGGGTATCCTACCATAGAGTCCCTTTTCATTCAGACGCCGACGGATAGTACGGGTTGACACTGTTGTACCCTCGGACTGCAGGGCAGCTAGAACTTGTTTGGATGTTAGTCGAGGTTCTTTAGCCACTATCCGCACAATCTTTCGTTGAAATCTCTCGTCAATTTTTCTTTTCCGTCCACATCTAGGGAGGTTAGCCACAGTGCCATGGGCTTTAAACTTCTTGATGACACTGCGCACGGTAGACACAGGAACATTCAGGTCTTTGGAGATGGACTTGTAGCCTTGAGATTGCTCATGCTTCCTCACAATTTTGCTTCTCAAGTCCTCAGACAGTTCTTTGGTCTTCTTTCTTTTCTCCATGCTCAATGTGGTACACACAAGGACACAGGACAGAGGTTGAGTCAACTTTAATCCATTTCAACTGGCTGCAAGTGTGATTTAGTTATTGCCACCACCTGTTATGTGCCACAGGTAAGTAACAGGTGCTGTTAATTACTCAAATTAGAGAAGCATCACATGATTTTTCAAAGGGTGCCAATACTTTTGTCCAACCCCTTTTTTATGTTTGGTGTGGAATTATATCCAATTTGGCTTTTTGACAATTCTTTTTGTGGTTTTCCATTGAAGACAAATTAAATGAAGATATTATTACCAAAGCATTTGTGATTGCAATCATTTTCTGGAAGAAATTGAATATTATCTGACAGAATTGCAGGGGTGCCAATACTTTTGGCCAGCACTGTATATATGCATGATGATATGCATGATTTTCATATATGTACATACAGATTTCCATGCACATTTTGAAGCAGATTTTTTTTACGTGCTGGATTAAAGAAATTAATTAACATGCTGAAGATTTAAAAATCTGCACCATAGGTCAATTTCTGCTCTGAAGTAATCTGCATTGCGGGCATGAAAAATAGAATTTTTAATTGTCTTTAATGCTAATTGGCATGCCTCCCAACCTTCTCGGATTCAGCGGGACAGTCCTGGATTTTGGTTTCTGTCGCGGTTGGCGGGAGGTATGTCCTGGCTTCAACTCATCTGCATCCGGAGGACACATATGAGTTGAATACAGTGGAGAAGCAGGAGCTTTCCACTGTGCCCCTGTGTGTTCCGGCCCCGGGAGCTGTAGGCGTGATGTGATGACATAGATTGTAAGCCCTTGCGGGCAGGGCCCTCTATCCCACTGTGCCAGTTGGTCACTGTTAGTATTATCTGATTTGTATATCTTGTGCACTGTATGTTAACCCTCAAATGTAAAGCACCATGGAATTAATGGTGCTATATAAATAAGCAATAATAATAATAATAATGACGTCACTCATATCATGCCTGCAGCTCCCTGAAGCCTCCGGGAGCAAAAATTGCTGACATTAAACTGGAGGCAACCGGAAGGGGACATTAAACTGAGGGCAACTCGAGGAGGACATTAAACCGTGGGGGTAGCCGGAGGAGGACATTAAACTGAGGACAACTGGAGGGGGACATTAATGCCCCCTCCAGTTTCCCCCTAGTTTAATGTCCCCCTCCAGCTGCCCCCAGTTTAATGTCAACCTCCAGCTTGCCCATAGTTTAATATCCTCCTCCAGCTACCCCAATGGTTTAATGTCCCCTTCCAGTTGCCCTCAGTTTAATGTCAGCAGTTTTTACAGTGGACTGGCTGTAGCTCTGGTCTTTTTGAACGGAAACCAAGCTGCTTCCACTCCCTGTTGAGGGAGCTGATCAGCTGATATGTGTGGTGTCTTGGTCTTGAGCCCCCACAGATCAGATACTGATGACCTATTTAGTTGAAAGTAGTTTAAAGACACTCGGTCACCAGATACTAAATACTAAATTTAGCTCTTATTCCCCAAGTGGGCAGTAACCCTTTATTTTTATGAGAAAAACAAAAGGTTTCCACCTACTTTGGGGAATAAGATTTAGTTTGCATATAGTCTTCCAGGAGCAATATCTTTTGAAGGGGTGGACAGATTTTAGAAATAAAATGCCAAACTGATCAGGGGCGCAGTGAGAATCAAATCATGAATGGCCTTTAGTACTTTGTATTGGTGACAGGTCCTCTTTAAGGATCTTCATCAGAGACTTTGTTCTGAGCCTCCATCACAGAGTACAAGCAAAATTGCAGACAATAACAGCAAAAACAACAGATACCTGACAGACCCCTACTGTTTAGTCTGTTTTTCTATTCCTATGACGGAGCAGAAAAATGGACTAAACAATGCATATGAACCCTAACTTATCACTTAGAACTCACCCATTCCACCACTGCTCTCAGTGCCTAATGACATCAGCTTCTAATATACCTTTTCTATTCAGGTCCATGCAGTCGATCACAAGCCTCAGTGGTGACCTAAATGGATTTGTATGTGGCCAACTGTGCTGTTTGTGTTCAGGTCACAGCTGGTGTTCAGGTCAAATTCAGTTTATTTAAAATATTTTAAACCTATTAGATTTTTAAAACATTAAGACATAAATGAACTTGCAAAATTAAACTACTGCACCAAAGATATATTCATTTTTTTCCAGTGCACAAAAAGTTTCAGTTATTTCCCCTGAATTTGCTTAATGCACTTGTTAAAAAACATATTATTTCTATTTTGAATAGAATATAATTTCTATTTAGAATGTGCGATTCAAAATCAGTTATTGTTTTGTTTGATGGGGTAATATGGAGAGTGATTTTTGTAGCAATTTTAATAAAATCATGTCATATTTGTGTAAACAACCATGCCACTTGGATCAAGTGATTATTCACATACAGCATATAATGTAAAATGCCAGCACATAGACCTCCAAATTATGAAATACTCCATGTCAGGTCTCTAACTACACTGCCAAATAATACCAACTAATACACAGCAGTGCATACAAGGGAAAATTATTAAATCCTTCAATGGGGCAAGAAAGGCCACATGCAATACAAGACTGTGACTGTGTTCTAGTTCAAATAGCACAGTGTCTTGTATGGAACTTAAAGGGAGTCTATCATTCGCAAAAGCACTTTTAAGCTAATGGCACGTTGGAATGGCCTTTAAAAAGGCTATTCTTCTCCTACCTTTCCTTGTTTTCTTCTCCCAGCCGATTCCAAGATAATTTGTTTCTTCATGTATGTAAATGAGCACCCGGAGTACCCAGGGCGTTCTTCCTCTTCTGCGGGCACCCATCGCATGATCGCTTCACTGCCCCTTCAGCCATTGCGGTGACTCCCCTCTTGGTTGGGAGAAGAAATCAAGGAAAGGTAGGAGAAGAATGGCCTTTTTAAAGGCCATTCCAACGTGCCATTAGCTTAAAAGTGCTTTTGCGAATGATAGACTCCCTTTAAGGTACATCAAATTTTATACTCTAGTTACATCTAAAGCCACTTTATATGTACAGATGGTCCACTGTTAAAGTGGTTATCCAACTTCCAAAAATGATATGCAAATATATCCACAGCAGTACTAAATACTCACTGTCCCCTTATGCACCCTTTGCTTGGCTTTATTTTACTTCAATCAATATTTTTAGCCTGGAAAACCCCTTTTCATCCCCAACTTCCAAGACCCAGAACTTGTTGGTAGCCTTCTGGCATCACCTGACAGGCACTCACCCAATACTGAGTGGTAGGTGGAGACCTTACAGTGCTGATGTCAGACACAATATGAGGTTTCTGTAGAGAAAGACCAAGCTATTTGTGCCATCATTATCACTGTATGATCCAAAGTAATTACTGATATTTGCTACTGGGAAAACAACACCAATGGGACTACAGAAAGATAGAAGGAGGACTAGCGGAGAAAAGTATATATAGATTTAATCTTTTACACTTTAGACAGAAAAATCATAGGTGTGTGGGGAGGGAGAATTTTTGCACTGTGCTGTGTTGTCAGTGTGAATGCAGTTTTCACTGAGTCCCACATACTGTACACTAGCTAGTTCATCCTTTCATTGCTGATAATCTAGTTTTGTTACATTTTTTAATTTTTTTTTTTTTTTGCAATAGAGAAATTCCCCTTCTCTCATTTCATGGCTGTAAGTTGAAGTACACATTGAGTGGCACTGTGGCACATACTGAAGCATCAGTTTGAGCAGTCCAGCTTTTTCAGCTAGCAGGCTAGGCACACTGACGGTGTGCCACAAATTAGTCTAGAAATTCTGTAAATTGTCACTCCTTTGTGCTCCCATAAAGTGATAATTTTTTGTGGCTTTTCTCTACACTAAATTCTTTATCACTTTTCAACTGGCAGACGCACTGATGGTATGTCACAAATTTATCTTGACATTCTGTAAATTGTCACTACTTGGTGCTGTATGTGCTCCCATAAAGTGATACATTTTGGTGGCTTTTTTAATTCAATTCTTTATTACTTCACTTTTTAACAGTGTGCCATATTTTTCTTCAAATAGTAGTTATAATAATATATATAAATATAATATATACTAATAGTTGCCAGTGCCACTGCCATAGTGTTGAAACAAAAAATAAAAACAAAATAAAACAAACAACCCTACCATTGTTTCTTCCAACACCAATGCAATCTTGGTGCAGCATTCTGCTCCCATATAGGGATAATTTTTGGTGATGTTTTTTTTTTTTTTTTTCCCGAAAAGCCACTTCTTCACTTTTCAACTAGGTTCACAGCCACAATTTTTTTCTGAAAAATAGCAAACCTGTTGCACTTTCAAGTCCTCAAGATGGGTTAATTTTATATAAAGCCATTGCATTTTGCATATAAGCATGTGTGTATAAAAAACAATGGACAAGCACCTTCCCCCAAAACAGGCTAATTTTTGAAGTGTTTTAAATGTTAAAATCTGTAAATGCGAGTGGCAGTGCATTGTTAAACTAGCAGTTTGTTTCCAAACTTTGGCTGTGTTTGCCTTAGAGAGCTAGAAATGGGCTAGATAGATAGTCCGTGTTTGCGTGGGTTTCCTCCGGGTACTCCGGTTTCCTCCCACACTCCAAAGACATACTGATAGGGAATGTAGATTGTTAGCCCTATATGGGACAGTGACTGTCAATGTCTGTAAAGTGCTGCGGAATATGATGGTGCTATATAAGTAAGCATAATAAATAAATAAGTAATATCCTTTTATTATGATATCTTATCTCTATTGAGCCCCATGTACACCTTTATTAACATTTAACATTTGTATGTTTGCTTATTAGATTTTGTATGTATTAAATATAATAAAAATAAAAAAAAAGTATTATACAATGTCTAAAACATACTGCTACCTATGATACCTAAGCTGTAGGCTTGACATGAATCCATATACTGCACAATTGCTTATTCTCGAGGGGAACTAAGCAGAAATTAATAAAAACAGCGGGGCAGCTAAGTACTTCTGCCACTATTTTGCTTTAGATATCAATAAGGGTTTCAGGAACTGGTGCCCTACCAATCAAAATTTCTGAAATGTTGCTAAAAATTATAGCTACCCTTGTGCAGTGATAATAGCTTTGTTTTATATCTGGGATCAGCTTGGTAACTATGAAGCACAGGTCTACAGCAAAGTAGCTTTCTATAGGTAATTGGCAAGTACATGAGCCATCATTTGTGGATATTTCAATAATTATTTATTTGTGATAGATTTTTATTAAATACAAAGTATTTAATAAAAGAGTAAAGAGATTGTCTTACTAGTCATATAAAGCAAGGGTGAGTTAATAATTGAGTTTTAGAAATGTAATGTATGTCCATCAACTTAAAGGGGTTGTTTCAAATTTGCATATATGTTGTAGTGTCTGCTTGTTGTGATTTTAGCCAGTGGGACCTTCACCAATCCCATTAATGGGCCAGTGCCACACTTTTATGGCATACCAGGACAACACTGTTAAGACTACTCATTTAATTTACTATTCTGGGGTTCTGTCTTATTTTCCTTGCCTACTTATACTCCCGTTTCTATATGATCTAATCTGTTTGACACAATGTTATAAAATAGATTCCACCTACACTGTATTTATTGTGTGTTTGTAATCTTGGAGATTTTCCAGACAGCTTCTATCTTTTACCCCTGGCTTTTACATATATGAATCCTGATGACTTGATAATGCCTGTTGGATATATATACCCTAGGTGCCATCTGCATACATCTAAATATCAGATAGTACATTACTAGCAAAACAAGACAAAACATGTGTTTCATACCTCTACAGCTTCGTAATACATGCCCTTTGCTTCATTATCTTGTTTAGCTGACATCAGCCAAGACTTGATTAAGTATTCATAGAAGCTGTCACCAAGTCCTCCAAGAGATACATGATCTATAGAAGGAGAAGCGACACACAATTTGTACAGGAAGGATGATAAGAAAATTAATCCGACATTTCATTTGTGCACATGCAAATCTTGCCGTTCAGCATCCATGCCAAGTGGCTATTAAATTCCAGATTTCACTCAACATTGTCATATGATTGATTCATAATGAAATGCTTTCTACAATCCATAGGTCCACCCGCACACACTGAATTCTACTCGGTCAAGTGTAAAGCTTCTACAAACTTACAAGTCAACAAAGTGTCTTTAAAAGTAAGCTTTTTTATTTTTTTCATCTTTTGGTCTATTTTGAAGTTGATGGGATGGAAGCTGCAGTAATAGCACCTGGCCACTATACAGTGTACGGAGTTACCTACTTCGGCTCTGTGCACTGTATAGTGTGGCCATTAGAAGCAACCCCTAACAGCTTATCTATGCAGAGACCGTCTGACAGCCCCAGCAATCAGATATTTATGGTTGATCATAATGATAGACCATAAAAAAAAAAAAAATCCTGGACAGTCCTTTTAACAGTCACAGCTCACTTTCCACAGGGCATGACCACAAGAATTTCTCACAGAAGTCAATATATTACAAGCTACAGATTCCTATGCTCCATATGGCTGCTGTGAAGCAAACTCTGGCTGTTCTTATAAAGCAGAGAAGCAACTCAAGAAGATGGCTGCCCTCATAACCATGTGCAGAAGAAAATGAATCTGCAAGCAAGAAATAGAATGTTGTGGTCTCTGCTTATTTATTTTTAGAAAATAGGTGGCACATTCAGTTTAACAAACAACTGTTGGATGGACCTGTGGCCAGAGGTGTAGCTTGAAGCTCCTGGGCCCCAATGCAATCTAATTCGGTCCCTACCTACCTTAGAACAGTGGTATATTTTATGGCGCCGAGGGACCTTTGAGGCTCCCTCAGGGTCCAGGGCCCAGTAGTGACTGCTAACTCTGCACCCCCCCTACAACTACACCCGTGCCTATGGCAGGGCCGAAGGGGCATGTACACCCCGTGCCAGCAAGCATGCCGCTAATCCAGGATAATTATATAATTATATACAGGGCTAGATCAGCAAGATAAGACTTTTCCCAGGGTGAAGAAAAACCTAGCAATAATTCAGTAGAAAATACATATTGTTCACTCAAATGAATGGGTGACCATGTGATGGATATTTGTGTTAAGCCCATGTGAAAGCCTCTCAATAAATCAATTAAAATCGGATTATCAATTCAGTAGATAAATGTTGCTGTAGGTATGAAGGCATTCACATATTATATCCCTTTATATAGTCACACTGGAAGCAAATGTTTAAATACATTTCTGATTTTCTAGGCACATATGCAGACAGTGGTGAGCTGAAGCTTTTTTTTCTGACATATGCAAAACCTACATATTAAGTAAATCTCATTCAGGTATAGATAGCTAGTAATCCATATGGAAATTATTACAGATGATGCTGTTTATAGGATGATGGCACAATATGTTAACAAATACAAATCATATTTTTGAACACAACATTTTTATGTTGCGTTTTCTATTCTGTAATAATAAAATTGCACCAAACTTTAAACTCAGCTACTATTATGGACACGGCCTGAGTTTTGTTATATGCAGTTAATCTCCAGGTTTCTTGTATTAGTATCTATTAAATGCATTGTATAGGGCAGCTCCCTGAGATAATCTCAGTGCATATTTGGTTTGACATGTGTATTGTTTTTGAAGCATATCATTGAAATCAAAATGTCAGAATTTTTTAAAAGACCTTTAGGCTAAGGCCCCATGTAGCGGGCTGCAGCGAAAAAGCGCTGCGGGAAAAAGAGTGGCGGAAACGCATTGCGGTTTTTCCCACAGCACTTTCTGCTTCAATTGCACCTATAGGGAAACCTCCAGTGTTTCCATAGGTATAACTGACATGCTGTGATTTCCAAAGCCACAACGGTTTTGGAAATTGCAGCATTTCTGTTGCATGTATTTTTCTGCAATGTGTCTTTGCTACGGCGGTTTTTGCCACGGAGTTTCCGCTGCGGCCAAACTGCGGCGTTTACATCACATGGGGTCCCGGCCTTAATGCTATTTTTTACTACCACCTTATACAGCTTTCATTTTTAAACCACAACCTTTTCAGAAAAGACCTGCTCTATGTATTAACTAAGCTTATATTTCAGTACGTACGTTGGACCCAGCTCCCACTGACAGGACTGAAATAATTAGGATACAGTCCATGAGGTTTCTCCATTTTTTTCAATATTCTCCTAATGGTGTTTACCTGCAGGAAATAAATAAACAATATTAATCAATAATATTAATGATTTTTTTCACTTCCTGTGAGAACTAGATAATAAACATGATTTGCAATCATTTGAATATATGTTGCAGAAGATCAGATTATGATTCCTTGATACATCTCTGTAGACAAAATATGAAATTGTGACAGTTTTTACCTTCTCAATAAATACTGAGTCTCCAGAAAGTTCACTCAGTTTCAGAAACTCCAAGTGCAAAGTTCCAAATTCAGCTAAAATGCTGCTCCCAGCAGACGCCCATCCCCAGCTCCAGTTCAAACCACTAAAATAGTTGTAAAACATGTATGTTAGTGACAATGTAACACAAGATACAAATAGTGTAAACATAAATGCATTTTTACAGTTTTGAACTCCACATACAGATTATAGTTTATATAGCATACTATATATTGTATATATAGTATACATAAAGGTGAAGCCCTAAACTCTTAGGCAGGGTTCACACTACCGTTGGAGTCCGTTATGAAGGTGTCCGTTAAAAAAAAAAAACGGACACCTATCAAAACGGACACTAACTGATGTTAATGTGTCCATTTTTTTAACTGATCCAATTAATGGGTCAGTTAAAAAAACGGAAACATTAGCATCAGTTAGTGTCCGTTAGCATCAGTTAGTGTCCGTTTTTTAACACTGTCCGTTTTTTTTTGTTTGTTTGTTTGTTTCTCCTTTCTGAGCATGCGCAGGAAAAAAACGGACATAAAATAACGGACAGTAACTGATGGCTATCAGTTACTGTCCGTTATAAGTCCGTTACCCATAGATTTCAATGTTAAAAAAATAACGAACACTTGCTGTCCGTCAAGAATCCATTTTTTTCAAACGCACAAAAAGTCCTGCATGTAGGATTTTTTGTCCGTGAAAAAAAACGGACTTCTGATGGATTTGGTGTAAACGGACACAAATGGACACTAACGGACACAATATAAAAACCCATTGAAATGAATGGAAATTTTAACGGATTTCTGATGGTTCAGCTAGTGTCTGATGCTAAAATCTTGTAACGGACAATAGAAACAGACACTACTGACGGTCACCAACGGTAGTGTGTACGCCCCCGTACTTTGTGAATACATTGCATGACATCATGTTTTGGTTTAGAATTCAAAAATTAGCCATAAAAAATAAAGATGCACAATATTTTTCTTGTGATGTTCAGGAACATCTTTTGTAACTTTACATTCAATATTTTGATCAAAAATTTCAGTTTTCTGTTTCAGTTTGGCCAAAGTCTGGCTATTCTTTTCATAAATCTTTTGCTTTAGGAGCCCCACAGTTGCACAACATTAGATCTGATGCCTATGGAAGCCACAACATTTTGTTCACAGTATGTTTTGCTGTGAATGCTGCATAAACCTGGGAAAAAAATACTCATGCTCATTAGGCCTGCGATTGGACATTTATTGCCATATAGGACATCTGTGGATACAACATTTTTGATGGACATTTGAATTTATTAAGACAAAGCCATGAACCTTTTAAGATAATTGTGAAAGACAGTCATCTCCCATTTCTATTAGGGTCTTCCCTGAAAAGAATCCTTTTGTATGTTTAATCTGGACTCCCTTGGTTCAGTCTCTATATCTGTGTGTATCCCGGATGAACTATGAACTACAGTCTAGTGTAAATACTGCCACTAGTTAGTCCACAGGCAAGTGTAAATACTGCTGTCAGCCCTCGGTGTAGTGTAAAAGCTGTATTCAGTCAGTCCACAGTGTGGTGTAAATGCCACCGGTCAGCCCACAGTTTAATACAAACAGTGTGACCCTGGGCAAAATTAAAAGCGGGGCCTCAAATGCTGATATACCAACAACGCCATCATATTCATTGAATTAAGTAGGCAGTTGTAGCACTTCCAGTGGCAACCCCTTTAATAATGCCTCCTTTCTGCCTCCAAAACAGTAATAACAATCCCCATTTTTCCACACACAATTCAAATGACTACCTCTTTACTACCTAATAGATTTTTGCACCCACTCATTAGTTATTATAGAGCCTTATTATAAATAATAGTCCCTGCTTATAAATAATATTGCACCCTTATCAGTAATTGCTCCCTTATAAATAATAGTCCCTGTATATACAGTCATATGAAAAAGTTTGGGCACCCCTATTAATCTTAATCATTTTTAGTTCTAAATATTTGGGTGTTTGCAACAGCCATTTCAATTTGATATATCTAATAACTGATGGACACAGTAATATTTCAGGATTGAAATGAGGTTTAATGTACAAACAGAAAATGTGCAATATGCATTAAACCAAAATTTGACCGGTGCAAAAGTATGGGCACCTCAACAGAAAAGTGACATTAATATTTAGTAGATCCTCCTTTTGCAAAAATAACAGCCTCTAGTCGCTTCCTGTAGCTTTTAATCAGTTCCTGGATCCTGGATGAAGGTATTTTTGACCATTCCTCTTTACAAAACAATTCCAGTTCAGTTAAGTTTGATGGTCGCCGAGCATGGACAGCCCGCTTCAAATTATCCCACAGATGTTCAATGATATTCAGGTCTGGGGACTGGGATGGCCATTCCAGAACATTGTAATTGTTCCTCTGCATGAATGCCTGAGTAGATTTGGAGCTGTGTTTTGGATCATTGTCTTGCTGAAATATCCATCCCCGGCATAACTTCAAATTCGTCACTGATTCTTGTACATTATTCTCAGGAATCTGCTGATACTGAGTTGAATCCATGCGACCCTCAACTTTAACAAGATTCCCGGTGCCGGCATTGGCCACACAGCCCCAAAGCATGATGGAACCTCCACCAAATTTTACAGTGGGTAGCAAGTGTTTTTCTTGGAATGCTGTTTTTTTGACGCCATGCATAACGCCTTTTTGTATGACCAAACAACTCAATCTTTGTTTCATCAGTCCACAGGACCTTCTTCCAAAATGAAGCTGGCTTGTCCAAATGTGCTTTTGCATACCTCAGGCGACTCTGTTTGTGGCGTGCTTTCAGAAACGGCTTCTTTCGCATCACTCTCCCATACAGCTTCTCCTTGTGCAAAGTGTGCTGTATTGTTGACCGATGCACAGTGACACCATCTGCAGCAAGATGATGCTGCAGCTCTTTGGGGGTGGTCTGTGGATTGTCCTTGACTGTTCTCACCATTCTTCTTCTCTGCCTTTCTGATATTTTTCTTGGCCTGCCACTTCTGGGCTTAACAAGAACTGTCCCTGTGGTCTTCCATTTCCTTACTATGTTCCTCACAGTGGAAACTGACAGGTTAAATCTCTGAGACAACTTTTTGTATCCTTCCCCTGAACAACTATGTTGAACAATCTTTGTTTTCAGATCATTTGAGAGTTGTTTTGAGGAGCCCATGATGCCACTCTTCAGAGGAGATTCAAATAGGAGAACAACTTGCAATTGGCCACCTTAAATACCTTTTCTCATGATTGGATACACCTGGCTATGAAGTTCAAAACTCAGTGAGGTTACAAAACCAATTTTGTGCTTAGTAAGTCAGTAAAAAGTAGTTAGGAGTATTCAAATCAATAAAATGATAAGGGTACCCAAATTTTTGCACCGGTCAAATTTTGGTTTAATGCATATTGCACATTTTCTGTTAGTACAATAAAACTCATTTCAATCCTGAAATATTACTGTGTCCATCAGTTATTAGATATATCAAATTGAAATGGCTGTTGCAAACACCCAAATATTTAGAACTAAAAATGATTAAGATTAATAGGGGTGCCCAAACTTTTTCATATGACTGTAAATAGTGCCCTGCATCAGCAATAGCCCCTCTTTTAAATAATAGTCTTATCTATAATAGTTCCCCCTTATCAGTAACAGTCACCCCTTAAAAATAATACTACTCCCTAATAAATAGTTCCGCCTCATTAGTAATAGCCCGGTCATAAATAATAGTTACCCTTATAAATAATAGTCCCCATTATCACTAATAGCGCCGTTATAAATAATACTTCTCCCTTTTAAATAATAGCCCCTTTTATAAATAATAGCCCACTTAACAATTATACCCCCTTATAAATAGTTCCCCTCTTATGAATAATATCTCCCCCTTATAATAGTTGCCTTATATATAATAGTTCACCCCTTTTTATAGGCCTTTTATAAAAATACCAGTAGCCTGACTTATATATAATAGTTTACCCTAATAATAGCCCTTGTATGTATAATTTCGCTTTATAATAGCCCCTTATATATATAATAGTTCCCCCATATAATAACCCCCTAATATTTAACAATTTACCCCTTAGATATAGCCTGCATATTATAGATCCTCCTCTATAAATAAGAGTGTCCTTATATATAATAGTTCTCCCTTATATATAGCCCCCTTATACAGTGTCAGTGGGCCTAGGGCACACCACGGCTCCTTCACTGAAATTGTGCATATGTTCTGACTATCCATTACTGAGTATTTTCACTGTATGGTCATCCACTATAGTACTGTACTGTCCCCAAAAAGTATAATACCCCACAGTGGTCCCACACAGTATAATATGTTCCCCAGAGCCTCCACACAGTATAATACTCCTTAGTGCTCCCACACAGTATAATATGCTCCCCAGCAGCCCCACACAATATAATATGTCCCAAATAGTATAAAAGGCTTCACACAGTATAATGCTCCACTGTGGCCCCACACAGTATAATATGCTCCCCACAGTGGTGCAACATAATGTAATGCTCCAAAATGGCGTCCACATAATATAATGCTCCACAGTGGCCCCACACAGAATAATATACTCTCCAGCAGCCCCACACAGTGTTATAGGCTCTTCACAAAGCATAAGAATAAGTCTCACAGTATAATAGGCTCCCCACACTGCCCCCCAGTATAATGCTGCACAATGGCCCCACACAATATAATATGCTCCCAGAGGCACCCCAGTATAATGCACCATAGTGGCCCAACAACACAATATCATATGCTCCCCAAAGGGCCCCCCCAGTATAATGCTCCACAATGACCCCACACAATATAATATGCTCTCCAGAGGGCCCCCCACAGTATAATGCTCCACAGTGGCCCCACACATTATAATATACCTCCCAGAGCCTCAAGTCGCTTCAGGCGCCTCCTTCGAAATTTGTTTTGACGAATATTTGTGAGGGTTGGCCCTCTGGTTAGTTGCAGTCCTATTATTATACTCTAGAGTATAATAATCAGGGGCCCAGGGGAAGGTGATAGGACAGGGAAGTATAAAGGTTTGTTATTATTTACAGACCTCCCCGGTCAGGTTTCTATTGGAAAGGGGCCTAGAAGCACATGATGCGAGGCCCTTTTCCGTTAGCAATGTGGTAGAGAACATTATTCCCCCTGCTCAGTAAGGATAAGCACCCATACATGGCCACAGTGAGGGCAAGGATGTCGATGGGTGGCATGTATACCTGGTGCTGATTGTCAGATATGACACCTACAAGCCACTTTTATGTATTTATATAAATAGTAAGAGTAGTTAGGGAGGAAAGCCTAGCTATAGCTCTGACTGAGGGGGCCATTTATATTAGGCGTGGGGGCACTGAGTGGGCCATTATACTGTGTTTGGGGGCACTGAGGGGGCCATTATACTGGATGTAGGGGCACTAAGGGGGTCATTATTCTGTGTGGGGGGGATGCTGAGAGGAAAATTATATTGTGTGGGGAGACTAGTAGGGCATTATGCTATAGGGGGAACTTTGTAAGAGCAATAAAATGATAATAAATAAGACATTTTTATTTTTATAGCAAAAACATATTCCATAGGACTTTACAAATCATAGTGTTCATGTACAGATACAATGAGACATTACATTGTAATAAATCAATTTGTACAATAGGAGTAAGGGAGCTACTTACAAGAGTTATAAGGAAACATTATTCATATTTACTAACTCTCCCAGAACATTTGGGAGGGTCCCAGAAAAATGGTTGCCTCCATGAGTCCCAGAAAAGTGCACAATTCACCTTGGTGGAATGCTCTAGCATCTGCCTGGCTCTTGGTCATTTTATATGTAATATGGGCACATTATGTGCCAGTCTGGGAAAGGGGCATTAGCGCTCGTACTGCGCACTCTAATAGGATAGTGGTGCTAAGCAAAAAAGGGTTCTCCAACCCACGTCCAAGAGAAAAACATTTGCTGCACACACCGATAAACTTGTGTTGAAGGAAACAATCATTTTTTTCAACACAAGTTTATTAGTGTGTGCAGCAAATGTTTTTCTCTGGGAAAAGGGGCATGACTGGCACGTCATGTGTCTGTGTCACAAAAAAAAAAAAAAAAAGAAATGACACGCACAAAAAAAGGAGGTCACCTCAAAATGGACATCATGTGATGGGTCACCATATCCCCCCAACTCCACCTTCATCCACAGACTCCACAGCCCTTATAATGTGGTCTGCTAGTGTAAGACAGACCATGGGATGTGTTACTTTGATGGGAAGAATAATGCTGCATGCTGTGCTATTTTTCCCATCAAAACTGATGCAACGGCTAATGGAGTCTCCAAACTCTATTTGTTAAAATTTTGGGGTACTTTGTTGGATCTATTTTCACTAAAGGCTACTTTGCTTGATAAAATGGAGAAAAACTGGTCTAAACGGGGAGTCCGCCAGGTCGCTACCTCATAAGATTTCCTGGTGTTGTTAGTCCCTGACCAAGCATTGACTAAAGTGCAGCACAACACAGAATTACACAAAACACCTAGTGTGAATACAGACTAAAATCAGAGCAGACAGAATACAAACACAAAGTTAAAACAGGCAGGTTTTCAGGACTGGTAACAGAGGTACCAAAACAGGAACAAGCGAGGAACAAACATCTGGATAACAGAGGCTGGGTCTAAAACAGAAATCCATAGCAGGACATCAGAACAGGTAGCAGAGATTAATATATAACAGACAACTGTAGCCTAAACAGTCATAGCAGAAGCCCCATGGCCACTAGTATCAGTGACATGTACATGCCAGACAGAAGAACATGTGTCCAAACATGACAAATGGATGGACATTCCTCCACAGATGACAAACAGAAATGCATAAGTGGTGGAAGAAAAAAGACATCCACACAGGAATACTTAAAAGAAGGACATGTTTTATATCATAGTGGAAATACATACATGGCAGAAGCCCAAAGGCCAATCATATATGACAGAAGGAGATATGCGTCCAAACTTAAATAGATGCAGAAGGATAAATGTGTCCACACAGACAGTAGGACAGCATGCATCCAAAGAACAGATCATGAAGCAGACAACTGCAACATTGCATAACCATACAGATATCTAGATATGTATGCACACATGAAGAACCTGCAGAAGAGGTTGCAGAGGAGACAAATCTAGACAACACACCAAACAAAAGCATACCGAAAATTCTGAAAAGGAACAAAATTCACAGATAAAAATCTTTAACTTATTCACACATAGTTTCACTAAATGGGAGGAATCCCTCCTTGGCAAAGGCCTTTCCTTCTGCCCAACAACCAAATTCAATGAATTTGATTTGTTTGTAGACCTCAACACCTTCATACGCAAATTAACCATCACAAGACATTATGCATTAGAAGAACATGCAGGGAAAGTGACCAGCAACCAAGCCAAAGCATCCACTCTACCTCAAGAAAAATACCCTGCCACGCATTCAATAGAGACTTGTGTCAAACCCATAGAGACCAGTCTCAAACCTAAATCTGTTTTCAACCCCATTCATCACAGGGGAAATCACATTGCCACCTTCTTTGCAATGGTAGCAAAAGAATTATGAAATATAAATCAAGGGCTATTTTTTTATAGACAATCTCAATAAAGAAGAAAGATTAGCTATTAATCAACTAATAAACAACAAAGACTAATTCGAGCAGCAGACAAAGGTGGCGGTATAGTACTACAAGATCGCCAAGTATACCTAAAGGAAGCAGAAAGAATACTTCCTGACTCTGTTTATTATGAAATTCTCACTTATAATCCGCTGGATGAATACATTACAGAACTGCAATCTTTGGTTAAAAGAGCTGAAAACAATAAAGGACTAATCAAAAAGGAAAGTGCTTTCATCATTCTCCCACATCCCTCCATGGCATTTTTCTATCATTTACCAAAAATTCACAAGGACATCATTAACCCTCCATGACGCTCCATTATTTCTGGCATTTCATCCCTCACCTATAATCTTTCCCATTATATAGATGTGATATTACAAAAATATATTCAGAATCTTCCATCTTATCTACGGGATTCTGCATCACTCATCACGGTCCTCAAAAACCACCAATGGGACAAAGATTATTTATGGTTAACCCTTGATGTCTCGGCACTGTATGTAAATATTCCCCATACAAACGGAATTTGGGCCACACATAGCTTTCTAGAAATAGATCCACTACTACCCCCAGCACAGAAAGAATTCATTTTAGAATCCATTGAATTCATTCTTACACATAACATTTTTTCTTTTAACAATAAAACTTACAAATACGGGGCACCGCGATGGGGACGCGTTTTGCGCCAAGTTTTGCCAATCTATATATGGGCCTATTTGAAAAATTAAAAATACATGACTCTGAGAAATGGTCTTCACATGTGGTTCTATATAGAAGATATATTGATGACCTGATCCTGATATGCAAAGGCTCCACCACACTGGTTACCATCTTTGTCGAGTATCTGAATGACAAAGATTGGGGATTGACTTTCACAGCCACACAATCCCCAACTCAAATTGAGTATCTGGACCTGGTGCTATTCCATGAGAACTATAATATATTGACCAAAACATACTACAAAAAAGTAGATTCCAACAGTTATTTGGACTATCGGAGTGCCCACCATAAGAAGTGGATAAGAAATATTCCCTTCAGCCAATTTAGGTGCATCAGACGAAATTGTAGTAACACCTCTGACTTTATAGACCAGAGTGAAACCTTGAAAACGAGGCTTAAAGCCAAAAAATACCCCACAGAATTTATCAAGGAAGCATTTGAAAGAGCAAAAAGTCTCACACATACCACCTGCCTACTCCCCAAAAAAATGGAGAACCCAGACAAGTTCAACAATAATTTTATCACAACTTTTAATACGAACCACAAGAAGATACGCCAAGTGCTTATCAAGCACTGGCCCATATTACTAGATGACCCATTCTTGCGGAACCAGATATGCAAAACACCAGGGATCACGTTTCGGAGGTCTAAAACCTTAAAAAAACATCCTGGCACCTAGCAAACTTCGAAACAAAAGAAATCCAACCATTAGAGATATACCTCTACTCCCCAACCTCACAGGTAGCTACAGGTGTGGCCACCGCGGCTGCAAATGCTGCCTTAATATCAGCCAGAGACAAAAAACATTTATAAGCAACACCACTGGCGAGAAATTTTGTATAAAATCCTTTTTGACTTGTGGCTCCACGTATGTAGTTTATTTAATAGAACGTCCATGCGGGCTCCAATATGTGGGCCGCACAACCCAACAATTTAGGACTCGCATTAATGGACATAGAAGTAGGGGGGATCAAAGGGTCAGGTCTCTAGTATGAGAGGGACAAGGGGACACAGTATGTGGGTTGAAGCTCTGATGGAGGAGATAGGGAGAAGACAGTGGGTGACATGGAGTCTCTGGGAAAGGGGTTAAGCAGACACATTTGGTGGGATGGGTAGGAGAGAGATAGTGAATGATAGAGGCACTTAAAAATCATTCCACTGAAACTGCTGGCAGTATGGGACACTGACATGGATCTCCGTGACCACTATATCACAGTCAGTCTCCAAACATACAGATTCTGATCTGTTCAGGACCACAGAGGATTTCCTCTTTATAGCAGCCACTTCTCGTTTGTTGGGATGGATGGAGTGGTACTGAGAACTTCCACTATTCCTCCTATCCCCCTCCTTGCGTCATAGCAAAAAGCAGTATCTGCAGGACACATGATCGCTGTGTGATGCCGCCACCTACTAGATGTAAGAATTACCTCTCCTCTAAAACAAAACACTTAATTACTGCGCCTTTTTGGGTCCAATATTATGCCATTACCCACAATTTCCTGCCCCCATACAGCTAATGCTCATAATAAGTTAACTGTTCATAAAATTACTCAGATTTGTCCATGTACACAACTGTGTTCACATTCTCATAAAAAAAATATGGACCCACAATCCACATACCCATAGATGCTCCTCAAATGCCAATTTCTGGGCATGACGTGCCTGTTGGTGCAGCTTGTGTATATTTTATGTGTGCCAATACTTGTATTAACATACCCGCTTATATGAAACCATGATTTATCAAACATGATATATTGCAGTGGGTCCAAATGGCCGTCTACAATCATATCTGGTAGCTAAATGTAATACACCACACATTCACCCCTTCCTTTAACTCTTGCACAACTCAGTATTGCGTGAGGTGAAAAGATGCATTTGCTGAGATAATCTTTGTGTCAATTTTATTGGGCTTCTTATAATCCTCTCCTTGGTGTTTGCAATAATTCTGGATGTCCAAACATGTGGCTGTCAATTTTTTTCTCGACATCAGCCATATATCCTGTAATATCCCACTTCTGAACCAAGTCATGTATGCTGCTTTTGCTGAAATGGGAAGGTCTGGTAATTGACAAGAAAACCAGTTTTGTGTTTTTTCCAATGAGCCTCGCATATATAGACGTACACTATGGCAATTCTTGGTCAATGTGAATAGAGCAATAGTACAACTCAACTGGCAGGGAGGGATACTATGAGCATCATTCATTTCTTATACTGTTCTGGTAATATGACAGCTGAGAACTGATTGATGGGGGGGGGGGGCAACACAGTTTTACCATAAGTTTTGATGAATTAAGCCCAATAAGCATTATTATCCACACAAAAAAATCAGAGTTCTGTTTTTCATGCCCTACTCTGTACATATAAACTGTGAAATGAATATTGATCTCTATACAGTATAAAGAGCCTAAATAGTTTTTTGCATCATTAACATTCCTAAACCACTGACTATCGTTATATACTTTGGTATCGCTGGATTTGTCTACAGCCTACATGTTCTAAATATCAGTAGATCTGGGATATCTACCACAACTAAGGCCACATCAAAGTTAAAACTGAAGGCATGTTCATGAAACGAACATCCATTCAGTGTAGTTACAAGTAAATACAAAGCGTCAGTATAACTGTAGAGTAAAATAATTTTAAAACATATATTTGTAACACATGGTTATTTATAAAGTATAATTCCCAAGTCTCAATGTAGTGTAATTTTTTTCTATTTTGGTTAGAAGAGAGTAATAATAATCTGAGAAATAGAGATGGAGGCAACACATGAAGTAGTTATTAGAACTCTTACTGATTAGATGTAAGCTACAATTATCTTGTCAAGGAAAGGATACTAGTAGTGACAGCAAATTACACATTTGTGTACTGAGTCATAACCAGGACACTGTTTCTTTTTCCTTTGAGTGCTATAGAAAATACATCATGTCGATTTAAAATTGTTTTTTTTTTGTTTTTGTTTTTTTATCATGTTCTTACTATTTTCTTTCATAGCAACACTTTGCAAGTAGCTCATCGATTTCTCAAAAACTGTTAAAACTTTCTTTGATGGGAACTCCGAATGTGGCGTTGCCCTATCAGCTCCAGCAATGTCTAGAATGATGTTTAATAATTTATTATTTTTAGTATTATTATTATGTAAAATACTGTTTTTATACCAGAGCAACAAAAGAAATATAAAGCCTGGCTTGTTTTTCACAGTTCATACTACATGTATGGACCCTGTATGGCAGAACACACGCTGTCCTTACATGGACGGTGGACCAGTGGACCCTTAATAAGGCATCAAACAGATGGCCTATTCTAAATGTAGTCTATACCATCAATGCATCAAGAATCACATTATGCTTATTGATATCACTGTATTTACAGCATTGTCGCTAACATCCTCCTACAGTTTTTTGGTTTGGTATACCTGGTATTGGAGTGGAGATTACTAGCAAAACATTTGGAATAACTTAAAGGGGTTGTCACGTTATGGACATTTATCCACTATGCACAAGACAGAGGATAAGTGTCCGATTACTGGGGGCCCAATCACTGGTTCTCCAGTGATCAGGAGGACAGGGGACTGAAAGTCCCCCTAAGGCCTCCTTGCAAATGGAGCGCCAGTGCGCTTGCATGCCCATTGCTACATTCACTTCTATGGGGCTGCTGGGACTGTATTCTCCAGCAGTGCCCATAGCCCCATAGAAATGAATGCAGCAATTGGGCCCTCAGCAATTGGACACTTATCGCCTGTCCTGTGGATAGGGGATACATGTCCATAATGGCAAACTCTTTTAAGTGTAGGTGAATAATATAAATATAAAACCCAGCTGTAGCTCATGTACCAGCTTTCTGCAAAAAACTGGAACATTTGTGAAGTTATTGGCCCTGCTGAAGGTACATTGGGCAGCACAGTGACTCAGCTGTTAGCACTGTTGCCTTGCAGCACTGTGGGTAGGGGGCCCTCGGCTTGAATCCAGCCAAGGACAACATCTGATTGGAGATTGTATGTTCTCGTGTTAGTGTGGGTTTCTTCCCACACACCAAAGACAAACAGAATTTTAGATTTAGAATTTAGATTGTGAACCATACCTGGGACACTGAGTGATGACAATATCTGTATAGCACCGCAGAATATGTTTGTGCTATATAAGCAAAATAAATAAATGTATTTAAACTTTTCTGTGCACCTAGTTAAAGGGGTTATGCCACAGAAAGTATTTATCCTTTATCCATAGGATTGGTGGGGTCCTGACCGCTGAGACCCCCATCATCCCTGCCCACAGCAAGGCTTAATGGTGGTGGATGGCACTCCTATTCACTTCAATAGAAGCACTGGAGCAAGCTAAAGTACAGCACTTGGCTATCTCCGGCATTCCTATTCACTTAAGTTGGAGAACCGGACAAAGACGAAGTACAGCAATCAGCTATCTCTGGTGCTCCTACTGAAGTGAATGGGAGCGTCTTCCACCACCAAATTCGCCTACATTTAGCCTGGCTGAATGTGCACCAGAGGAAAGGACCTCCTGTTCTCGCCTTGTGCCATAACATCTTTAACGATATTCTTACTTGGTATTAACGTAATTGTTGATTATGACCTTGACCTGTGGCTTATCTTCTAAAATGGAAACTATTCTAGGGACACTGACCCTATCTGTTTCCAATTTGTCTCAATTATAGCTAAAGAGGCCAGGTACTCATCTACAGTCAAGTCTGTTCTTTAAAAACTCTCTACTCAATTCAGCCTGCACAAATCAATAATAAAAGAAATCAAAGATGACAGCCGAATATTGGAAATGATCTAATGGGTACATGTGCCATCATGTGCAAAATGAACCTCTAAATGTCAGCACACTATGAGATTGAATACCAAGCTATGGCTGCATAATTTAAACTGCTTTTATTTCATTGCAATCCATACATTCAGAAGAAAGTCTTACTTTCCAAGGTTGATAATACCACGGGGGATTCCAGTAGGTGTACTAAATGCTGGTAACAGTTTCTTCCCAAGACCGATTGCTTTTTCACGGAAAACCTGGAAACAAATGCAATATTTCAATTCAGGCCTTGCTCATATTTCACTTTTTACTTATTTTATTACAAATGTAGCTGCACAACAGACTTTAAAGAGGACCTGTTACCATAGTTTTCCCTATAAAATGAACACTGGGCTTGGTACAGACTGCTCAAATCTTTTCAACAGTTAGCTTCAAATTATACATTTGGTGTCATATTGTTGGCATTGCCAATGCAAAAGATTTTGAGGACACAAGCTTATTGAACAATTAATACAATGAAAAACAACAATCCTTGGCACTGTTTAGACACTGTTGTAGCCAACGCTGCCTTTTGTAGAGCAAATAGTGACTTATAAAAATGAGTGTCTATAATATATATGAAACTGCAAAATATTAAAATTAACTATACAGTTAATAGTAAAATTAACTATTATCATTAAAAGTTGAACCTATACTTCACTATGTTAGTGTAAGGCTTGTGCTACTGTGCTGCAATATCAATTCACAAACAAAGCACACTACTAAATGTGGTAGGTAGCAGTTTGACCAGAAGGCACCCAAAGTAGTATAAATGTACTATAGTACATTGTAGTTTGGGTGCTCAGTTACAGGTTTTACATTTGGGCTCAGGAACTTTAAAGCACACTTAAACTTTTGAAAAACTTTTGAGTCATTAATAAATTAACACATTTCTGCCCCTGAAATTTTTTTTTTTTTGGTGTAATACGTTATACATTCGGTTCTTTTTCTCGCTTTAAAACTAAAACTCTTCTGGTGCATATGAAATTTTGTTTTAATGCTTCTTTTTTTTTTTTTTTACTTTTTTTTCTCTCTAAAAAAAACTGGGTTTGTTTTGTGTGTATATATATATATTTACCCCCCCTCTCTCCCCTCTGTTTTTTCAACTTTTTATATCTCTTTTTTTTCCCCCCCTCCCTCTTTTCTGTCTATAGCTAAATCCCTATTAACAATCGCTATGAGTTTGGGCCCCTATTAATCTTAATCATTTTGTTCTATATTTGGGTGTTTGCCACCTTTCTTTGTTATCTTACTGTGGACACAGTAATTTTCGGTTGTGGGTTTTTGTCTAACAGGTGCTTGCTAACCCAAATTTTGCCCGGGGCAAAAGTATGGGCACCTCAACAGAAAAGTGACATTAATATTTAGTAGATCCTCCTTTTGCAAAAATAACAGCCTCTCGCACTTCCTGGCTTTTATTCGGTCCCCGGGCCCCGGGGGAGGGTTTTTTTGCCCCTTCCCCTTTACAAACCCATTCCCGTTCAGTTAAGTTTGAGGGGCGCCGCGCATGGGCAGCCCGCTTCAAATTATCCCACTGAAATTCTAGCTACTTCTGATATGGGAGTAAGTTGGCCTCCGACATTGTCCGGTCGGGTGGGTGTTTGACCCGTGGAAATACGGATGTAATACAGAGAAATTGAGGCTGGGGGTGTCATTTATATCTCAGGCATTATAAAACATAGAACCCCCGCCCCCCCCACTTTAACAAGTTTCCCGGTGCCGGCATTGGCCACACAGCCCCAATGATGGAACCTCCACCAAATTCAGTGGTGTAGCATGTTTTTTTTTTGGATGTTGTTTTTTTCCCCCTCCTAACCCCTTTTTGTATGACCAATAACTCAATCTTTGTTATCAGTCCACAGGACCTATCAGTTTTAATATGGCTGGCTTGCCAATGTGCTTTTGCTCCCGGCGCTCTGTGGGCTGCCAGGGTTCGACACTCTCCTGTTTTCAACTGGTGATTTCTCTGAGCTGCAAATAATATCACAGTCCCTGCGGCGATGCCTATGGTGCAGCTTGTGGATATACATATTTGGGGAGAACAGCTTGCAATTGGCCCCTAATCCTTTTCTCATGATTGGATACACCTGGCTATGAAGTTCAAAGCTCAGTGAGGTTACAAAACCAATTTTGTGCTTCAGTAAGTCAGTGTGTTATGAGTATCTCAAAAACAAAAAAAAAAAAGGGGCCCCCCCTCCTTTGCCCCCGCAAATTTTGTGTTTAATACATATTGCACCTTTTCTGTTGGACAATAACCTCTTTCATCCTGAAATAACTGTGTCCATCAGTTATTAGATATAGCAAATTGAAATGGCTGTTGCAAAACACCCAAATATTTAGAACTATATATGATTAAGATTAATAGGGGTGCCCAAACTTTTTCAGTGTATCTATCTGGACAATCTTTATATTCTAAGATTACGTAATTATGGTGATTTTAAAGGAATACTAATCATATAGAAACCTGGCTGTCATCTCCCTCGCTCTGGCAGCCAGGACCAGAATCTGAACATCTGCCAGCATCTCTTCAACTCAATATGAGTGACAATACTAAGCCCCCATTCACACATTACATCCTGTACTTTTACATAGTACAGCTGAAAAATTATAATTTAATAAGTCTCAAAGAATAATTCAAGATACAATAGGTACTACTCATTATTTATTACCAGCATGTTTCTACATTTTAGAATACCTGAGATATAAGAAAAATGACTCCTACAGCCTCAACTTCTCTGCATTACCCCTGCCATCCCCAGTACTCTTTCAGAAGCAGTGAGGATTTCTACAAGGGAAACAGGGGACAGAAAGTGGATCTCAGCACAAAATTTCACAGAAGGAAGCCAAACTCTATGAAATGGAGTCTACCACCTCTCCCAAATATATTCAACTGCCTCCACCACATTAGAGAGCACATTACAGTGATAAAAACATACCTTTGTTATGTATGTCACTTTTGTATACTTGGAGAAAAACATCTTTAGGTTAAGGCCCATCTTGTGGAAACGCAGCATATCTTGTTGCAGATTTTGCTGCGTTTTTTTGAGTCAAAATCAGGAGTGGATTTAGCAACAGGTAGAAGTATACAAGCTTCCTTTATATTTTCCATTCCTTTTCAAGCCACTCCTGACTTTGGCTCAAAAAAACGCAGCAAAATCTGCAACAAAAAACATTGCGTTTCCGCAACGTGGGACCTTAGCTTTAGCGTGATATGCAGATGAAGCAGTTGGTGCACTGGGGGCGGGCTTTCAGCTTCTGGAACACTGCTTTCACCATTCAAGTAGGACGAGTGATCTATAAAACTATGGGAGAGTCAACTCCCACTGCATGGGGTGATGCAGACAGGAGACGGTAGGGGTCTGAGCAGCAAGAGCAATGCTCTGGGAGCTGCAGGCCCTCCCCCCAGTGCAATAACTGCCTCATTTGCATAAGACAAAGTTGTTTTTCTCCATATCTACAAAAGTGGCATCCATAACAATGGTATGTTGTTTAGTACTGTAATGTGCTCTGTTACACGGTGTGGTGACAGTTGAATATGCTTAGGAGAGGTGATAGACTTCCTTTTATAAAGAATATTAAAAAATGTATTAATGACATAAATGTCATTCATCTCAGTCAATCAAAAGTTGTTCAAAAGTTTAGATATGCTTTATATTATCCTTCTTTGCAGCAAGTTTAGCATTTTTAACAGAAATGGTATTCTTCATTTGGAAATGGTACAAAAAAATATCTTTACCAATGTGAATCAGAGGCAAAAAAAATAAAAAAAATGTCTTCATAGTTCCTTCAGCATATAAAACAGAAATATGTTTTACATGATTGAGACTTTGATGAGTGTAATCTGCAGCTTGTAAGATGGAGTCAGTGGAGATGATACCCCTGAGATGTTTGATTAACATTTCATGATCATATGTATGTGTTGTAATCAGCTGTACTCAGAAGAAGGGAGGAAGTAACAAAAATATCACTAAAACTGCAACGCATTGGTAATAATCAGCTCATTTCCAAAGCAAATATAGTATACGGAACCATAGAAAAGCAGAGGGCCTTATAAATTGGCTCTGCTGTACCAACTCAGGGCATCATATTTCATTATACCAGATTATATTTGGGTTCAGCTTTGTAAATCCAAATATGAATTATACATAAGATTTGATAGCATACGCCATTCATAGGCATATTTATGCCAAAACGCAGTCTGACTGTATTAAAATGTTCCCCATTCTTCACCTTTTAGTTAATCTCTTCTATTTATTTAATTTTATAAAGCTATGACATTCAATTAATTTTAGAATACTAGACAAGTTAACTAGTATCACACGTGCATGTACCACATGAGAAAATGGACTAACTAGCTTCTATGACTTAAAGGGGTGTTCCCATGAACCTAATCATATCTATATTTGCAGATAATTAAAAGTTAAACATTTTTGCAAATATAAATAGTTTAAAACTCTGTAGAGTTTTAAAGATTTTCTCTCACCATCTTAGTGATGACAGTCTATTGTTTTCATTGGCTGGCAATGGATGCGACCACGAATGCAGAAACTTTCTATGGTCTAGGACTTGTCAGGAACCCAGCCATGATTTTCTTATTGTAGCTGGGTTATCAGGCAGGGACCCTATATGTATCAGAAGACATGCCGGTCACAATAAGGACATCATGGCTGATTTTCTGACCTTAGAAAGTTCCTGCATTCATGGTCATATCCACTAGCAACCGATCAAGACAACAACTTGTGACCATAAGATATTTAGAGAAAATCTTTAAAACTCTGCAAAATGTTTAATGACTTACAGTACAGACCAAAAGTTTGGACACACCTTCTCATTCCAAGAGTTTTCTGTATTTTCATGACTATAAAAATTGTAGATTCACACTGAAGGCATCAAAACTATGAATTAACACATGTGGAATTATATACTTAACAAAAAAGTGTGAAACAACTGAAAATATGTCTTATATTCTAGGTTCTTCAAAGTAGCCACCTTTTGCTTTGATTACTGCTTTGCACATTCTTGGCATTTTCTTGATGAGCTTTAAGAGGTAGTCACCTGAAATGGTTTTCACTTCACAGGTGTGCTGTCAGGTTTAATAAGTGGGATTTCTTGCCTTATAAATGGGGTTGGGACCATCAGTTGTGTTGTTCAGAAGTCAGGTGGATACACAGCTGATAGTCCTACTGAATGGAGTGTTAGAATTTGTATTATGGCAAGAAAAAAGTAGCTAAGTAAAGAAAAACGAGTGGCCATCATTACTTTAAGAAATGAAGGTCAATCAGTCCGAAAAATTGGGAAAACTTTGAAAGTGTCCCCAAGTGCAGTGGCCAAAACCATCAAGCGCTACAAAGAAACTGGCTCACATTAGGACCGCCCCAGGAAAGGAAGACCAAGAGTCACCTCTGCTGCGGAGGATAAGTTCATCCGAGTTACCAGCCTCAGAAATCGCAGGTTAACAGCAGCTCAGATTAGAGACAAGGTCAATGCCACACAGAGTTCTAGCAGCAGACACATCTCTACAACAACTGTTAAGAGGAGACTGTGTGCAGCAGGCCTTCATGGTAAAATAGCTACTAGGAAACCACTGCTAAGGACAGGCAACAAGCAGAAGAGACTTGTTTGGGCTAAAGAACACAAGGAATGGACATTAGACCTGTGGAAATCTGGGCTTTGGTCTGATGAGTCCAAATTTGAGATCTTTGGTTCCAACCACCATGTCTTTGTGCGACGCAGAAAAGGTGAACGAATGGACTCTACATGCCTGGTTCCCACCATGAAGCATGGAGGAGGAGGTGTGATGGTGTGGGGGTGCTTTGCTGGTGACACTGTTGGGGATTTATTCAAAATTGAAGGAATACTGAACCAGCATGGTTACCACAGCATCTTGCAGCGGCATGCTATTCCATCCAGTTTGCGTTTAGTTGGACCATCATTTATTTTTCAACAGGACAATGACCCCAAACACACCTCCAGACTGTGTAAGGGCTATTTGACCAAGAAGGAGAGTGATGGGGTGCTACGCCAGATGACCTGGCCTCCACAGTCACCAGACCTGAACCCAATCGAGATGGTTTGGGGTGAGCTGGACTGCAGAGTGAAGGCAAAAGGGCCAACAAGTGCTAAGCATCTCTGGGAACTCCTTCAAGACTGTTGGAAGACCATTTCAGGTGACTACCTCTTGAAGCTCATCAAGAGAATGCCAAGAGTGTGCAAAGCAGTAATCAAAGCAAAAGGTGGCTACTTTGAAGAACCTAGAATATAAGACATATTTTCAGTTGTTTCACACTTTTTTGTTAAGTATATAATTCCACATGTGTTAATTCATAGTTTTGATGCCTTCAGTGTGAATCTACAATTTTTATAGTCATGAAAATACAGAAAACTCTTGGAATGAAAAATGTTTAACTTTTAATTATCTACAAATTTAAAAATGGTTATGTTCGTGGGAATACCCCTTTAAGATTTTTATTTAGAGGCATAACTATAGGGGGTGCAGAGATAGTAGTTGCACCCAGGCCCTGGTGCCACTTAAGAGGACACTACAACTATACATAACACGTGGTAGGTAAGTGACCCTGTTACAGATTTTGTTTTGAGTCCTAGAAGCTTCGGATTAAAGTCCTTCTCATATTATTATACAGCATATTATATTAAGACATTTTTATTCTATAAGGCAATATTGGGACACACTGGTTACTGACAAGTACTGCTGTTTTGCAGAACAGAGGGGCTATGGGTAGTTATATGGCCAGAGAAATATATATATATATATATATATATATATATATATATATATATAATATAATGTTTTATCTGCATTCATATAGGTTTATTGTGAGAACATTTTATGAATTAGATTAAATGGAGTCTATCACCTCTCTGTTACAGAGCACGTTACAGTAATGTACAACATACCTTTGTTGTGTATGTCACTTTTGAAGACAACTTTGAAGTCTTATGCAAATGAGGCGGTTGGTGCACTGGCGACGGGCCTTCAGCTCCCTGAAGCACTGCTCTTATTCTACTCATCACTCATTCTACTTGAGCAGTAAGAACAGCGCTCCCAGGGCAAATATAAGTGGGACTATTATATATAAGGGGGAACTATTATATACGTGCGGGCATTATAAGTTGAGGACTATTATATATAAGGGGGCTATGTTTTTAAACCAGGATAGGTCACCCATAAGAGATCAGTAGGGGCCAACAATAGGGACTCCTGTTAATCAGTTATTTGAAGGGACTGTGGTGCTTGTGTGAGCACTATGACCCCTTCACTTTTGCATTGCATGCCATCTGTTTTATAGCAGCTGTGCAATGTTATCACAGGCTGTAATTACATTGCACATTCTCTAAAAAACAGATACTGTGCAATGTAAATATCAAAGGAGTCGCAGTGCCCGCAAAAGCATCAAGGTCCCTTCAAACAGTTGATCAGCAAGGTTTCCCGGCTATTGGACTCCCACTGATGTCTTATTGATGACCTAACTGGAGAACAGGTCATGAATACAAAGGAACTGGAATAACACTTTAAAGTGTTATCCAACGTTTAAAAATTGATGGCCGATCATTAATATAGGCCATCAATTTTAGATCGGTGATAGTCCAACGGGGTCTTCCTCCTTATCCCTGCCAAGAATTGGAAGCTGGTGGCCAACTTTGCTGCACTCTTGTAGTATAAGCATGGTGCTTGCAGCACAAGCTCATACTGCTCCACTAATGAGACCTGCCAGCAAGCAAAGTGAGGCACAGTAAAATAGTGCCCTGGCTACTCCGCCACCTCACAGGCACTCTGGGGCCCACAAATCATGCCAGCCGAGGGACTCAGATTAGGGTGTGAGCCCCCCTACTAAAAAGTCTTTATTTAAATTCCCAACACAAAGGGGACTCCCCACAGGAGAACCTCCACTACCTCCTGATTATGACCTGTCCTTTGAGGATGAAATTGACCCTATTCTCACTTGCCGCAGACTCAGGACTGGGGCACCCACCATTGCCTCAGCATGCCACAACATCCCCCTTTTTCTTACGACTACCACCACCTGAGGAGGCCGCTCACACCCTCTAGGGCCACCCAGAACCACCTCTCCTCCCCAGCAAGAGAGAAATGGATGATCTAGCTTCTGACCTGAAGCAGGCTTAGCGCCAGGACCTTAAGGTCGTTAAGACTGATAAAGCTAATCTGCAACAATGTGTAGACGACCTGGAGCTATTCCAGTCCTCAGTGTCCGTCTCAATACAATCTCTGCAGCAGTCTTCATCTTCCAATACCACTTATTATCATAAACTCGCATCACATGTTGATAATATTGAAAATCACAACCTCCGCAACAATATTAGGATTCGCGACTTTCCAAAAGCCACTCCAAATTCTGACCTCTCGCTCTTCTGCCTCTCCTCCACATCCCAGACTGGGAACTTATTCTCTGTTATATCGACCCAACTGACACCCACTCCACTATAAGAGCTGCTGAAACAGCCGTCACCTTGCCCACCTCAACCCCAGCGGTCCCACTGCAGAGGAAAAACGGTCCCTGAACAAGACCAGCCTGCCTGAGATGACTCTTCCTCCAGCTACTTTTTTGAATCACTTCTATACACCTGTGGTCCACGCTCTATCTACTACGCCCCCACATAGTTTGGTAGCCCATCCCGTAGGCCCGCCTTGAAACTTGTGGTTATCACCCATAGCCCCTCTGAGAGCAGCTGTCCTGCCCCTCTACTTTCACTAGCCCACCTCACCTGTTCCACCTCTCCCCTGTCCTACAAACACTCAACTTTCTCCCCTCTCTACTCCTGCTCCTGAACCCCCACTTTTCTTATCCTCCTTCATTCCCACCTCTTCCCATGGCAGACATTTCTGTGTAAACCTTGTCAAAGGCTTAAACACGCCTTTAAAACGCTCACAAATCCTACAGTAGACCCATTTTCTAGCCACACACATGCCTACGATCAAAAAATGCTATTATTCTCTGTGGTCCCACAGCAGTAGCTCACTGGGGAAACCTAAAGGGGTAGCTACCTTCTTCCACAAAAACCTACCAGTTACTTGACTTACTCTTACATCCAGAAGCTCGATACCTGTTCATTATATGCAAAATCTATAGCGTCACATACACTATAGGCAACCCTTATTTGCTCAACTCTGGCTAGGTACCTTTCCTCATCTCTAATTTAACCACGTTCCAGTCCTTCACACGTGGTCACCTCATTCTGTGTGGCAACCTCAACCTAACCATTAACCTTTTACTTGACTCCTCCTCTGGTAAGACACAGGTCCCCTACAACGCTCTTAACAAACTTCGAAAATTCCTACACTCCATGCTGCTGTGCGGCTCCTGGAGCATTCTTAATCCGGAAGAGAGGGATTATTACTTTTAATCCCATGCCCATAACTCGTACAGAAGACTGAACTATATATTCCTCTCACATGCCCTTTTGCCGCAGGTGACTTTAGCCAAGATAGGCAGTGCCCTTCTCTTTGACCACTCCCCCATCACATGGTCTGTTAAACTTCTACTTCCTTTTCAGTGCCCCAACTCCTACAGACTTAATCCCTTTTCCAGTCTCTCGACACCCTGGAGCCCCAACATAAACAAACCCTCCAACACTATACCCTTGCCGCCTTGACGGCGACACACCATGAGATAAAATCCCTCCTTGAACACAAGCAACAGCGACGCCGCCAATTGGGACAAAAAAAAGTCACATAACCTCCACAGACGTCTCTCTCCATTTGAGCGCCTTTGTACCCCTTCAATGCCAACCCACCTCATCTTGCTCATAAATAGTTTGTTCACAGAAGTGAAAGACGACCAGTTGCCAGCGTACACGGCAAGCTGGGAAGGGGAGTTGGGGGTCTCCTTTCCACCAAATTCATAGTGTTTCGCCATCTAGTCATGTCATAAATTTTCCATCTCTTGCAAAGTTCAGGAAACAAACTGAAAAAATTCTCTCTCGTTGGTACAGAGTTCCTTCTTTACTACATGAGATCTTCCCTTCAGCCTCAGATCGAAGTTGGAGATGCAATACAGAACATGGTACAATGCTGCACATCTGGTAGAAAGGTCCTCTACTGCACCCCTTCTGGAATAATGTTTACAGTATAATTAAGACAGTCACTGGAGTTGAACTGGAGGACAACCCAGCCCTTCTTCTTCTTTCTATCTTCCCCCGTAAGCTCAAAAAACATATACGCAAAGTAATAAAAACATGCCGAGTAATAAAGAGTACACGCAGAGTAATTAAACCCTATCATCTATTAAACCTATCTCCTTAACCTTCCAAATACTTAATTACAAGCCTCTAATTGTTGAGAGGCAAACATCCCCCTCAGTTGATTGAATTTGTTTTTTTATTAGTTGTGGCCAAGTCCGTCATACTCCTTTACCTCTTCTCCCTCCATAGAGATTTGGCTGCAGGAGGTTCTTCACATCTGCCATATGGAGGACCTTCTCACTGAACTCAAACAGCATGATAGCTCACACCAGCAAGTGTGGCTCGTGTGGAACACTTTTTATTACTCTGCCGCCTTCCAACCCCTCTTCCCTAGACACTCTCTCCCTACCCTACCAGCTTGCTCCCCTGCTCTCCCCATCTCTTCTATTAATCTCTATCTCCTTAACCTCCCAAATACTTAATTACAAGCCTCTAATTGTTGAGAGGCAAACATCCCTCTCAGTTGACTGACTTTGTTTGAGTCCAAATTGCTCTCATGATGTATAGCTCTGCTGCAACAGAACCTTATGTTCCCTCCCTGCTTCCTTTTTCTATTGTCCAGCTCTCATGTGTAGTCTTCCCTCCCGCTGCCTATCCACACTCTCCTCCCTTCACCCCGACATTGCTCTTGATGCCAGTTATATTTGGTTCTATGTTAAACATATTACTGAAAAGCCTAATAAAATCTTTAATGAGAAGAATAAGGGAGGGGAGGGGGTAGGTGGCCCCGCAAAGTTGCAAAGTTAAGCTACTGGCAAAGATGTTATGGATCATGGTGAATGATCATTTGTTCCATATGCTAGCTGACTCAATAGACCAATTCAAAAACATATGGGGACCATGGAAGCATACCTACAATGGTGGTGCCAGCTGAGCTGGAGCCTCATCTTCACACTCCTCCATCAGCCCCCTTTCTCTTCTTAAATCCCTTTACAGGTGTATCTTAATAAATTTGCATGTTTTTGAAACGTTCATTCATTTCAGTAATTCAGTAATTTAGTTCATAATCAGCGTCTTCCATGATTGTGTGTCCTACTGAACCAGACTGAGGGACCATTTAAAGGCTTAGGAAACCTTGGCAGGTGACACACTGAATTTACAATACTGAACTTTTTTACAATATTCTAATTTTCTTAGATTTGGGTTTTCATTACCTGTAATCCATAATTAACATTTACAGAAATAAAACACTTGAAATAGAACACTCTGTGTGTAAAGAATCTAGAAAATATAGGAGGTCACTTTTTAATTGAATTACTGAAAGAAATAAACGTTTCAAAGATATTCTAATTTATTGAGATGCACCTGTACCTTACCCACAGTTTCAATACACACCTTTAGCTTCTTGTTCTTATGTTTATGCAAGTCCTGTTCTCAGCATCTGCATTTCTTTGTCTCGAGTGTCATGGCTGACTGCCCAACTTTTGCATTACATATGCATCAGAACTCTCAACTTATCCTGTTCAGCTAATGATATACAGTATAATGTCAGTTGTTGGGTCCCTTATTTGACCTACAGCTGAACCTATGCGTACTCGAGAAACTGGGCCATGTTGGCCACTCTGTTTCCTTGTTTTCACCGCCTTTCAGGTCTCACTGTTGTTGTTATTTGCAGAAACTTTTAATAAAAATTATTGACAACCAAAACCACAGAAAAAACTGCAACGAAAACACATGCAGCCTCATACATCATCTTCAGAGTACTTCACTTCCTATTCAGTTGTCCCTACTTTGTGTAGGAAACCTTTGTAAGTGCATCCTTTGTATTATGCTGCTTAATATGTCAGCACTATAGACAAAGTAATTCTGCTGATCTAAACTATATTTCACATAATCAATACACATTACAGAAAAACACATTGAGGCTACGGCCCCACGTAGCGAGCTGCAGCCAAAGACCGTGACGAAAGCGCATTGCATTTTTTTTCCGCAGCGCTTGTCACAGAAAATTCGCAGAAATTTCCTCTGTGGACTTTCTGCCCCTATTATACCTATACAGGAAACAAAAGCGTTTCCATAGGTATAATTGACATAACACAATGGTTTTTGAATTTGCAGCATTTCCTCTGCAGATTTTTTTCTGCAATGTGTGGATGAAATTAGCCAGAATCCCTCCACTTTTCAGGTACTGTAAAATGACCAGATTTCAGCATTTTCGCAACATGGGGCCCCAGCCTAAAATAATTTACTCTCACCTCTTTTCCTGTCAGGTAGTAAGCAGAGAGCAACCCTCCTATGTATCGGATGTTAACTTCAAATAATGAAGCCTCTCCATTCTAAGAGAAAAAAAGATATACTGTATAATGCAACGTGAAGACTAGATACCTTTACACTTTATGTAGCTAGAGATCCATCATACAACATCTATCCTTCTTAAAGTACTGTATAATCATAAAAGTTGATCAGAGTAATTGTATCCAGAGGGAGACACTTCTTTAGTTTGTAGGACTGTCAACAGCACACTTCATTAATGCAATAGATGTCTAAGTAAGTTATAATTTATATTTCAGGAATACTCTACAAACATAACAACAGGCTATATCAAGTGGAAAATGTGTTTCTATTGTGTGGTTTTTCAAGAATAGGCTATATTTTTCTCTTAAGGACTTTCTTCGATCAGTTTTTCATTTCACAAAATATAATTCTCTTTGTGCAGCTGAACCAGGGAAGGACACAACTTTAGTATATTGAGGGATCAGTGCACTACCAATGCTATCTAACTGTAATGTGTTCATTCTATGCTCATTTAAAGAGGACCTTTCATGTCCTAATGCACATGCAGTTTTATATATCGCTAGAAAGCTGACAGTGCACTGAATTCAGGTACATACACCTGTACTGTCAGAGGGGGTGTTGCTTACCTCCCAGCGATGACGCTAAGCTGTGAGGAACGCTCCCCCAGTACAAGTCTATGGACGAGTACTGTCGGGGGGGGGGGGGCGGCTCCTCATAGCCCAGCTAGACTGTCAGGAACGCCCTTCTGACAGTGGACAGAGATCGGTGCCGAAACTAATGGCCCAGATATCTCCAGCCCAGGGGAATATAACGGGAAAGCCGACTGTCGGCTTTCTGACAGTATATAAAACCGCATGTGCATGAGGACGTGAAAGGTCCTTTTTATGGCCAAATTCACACAACAGAATTATGGTCAGGAAACCTGGTCTATGTGGGCGGTATTTCCAGAACTGAACATGACTGTGAATCAATCTCACTGCATCATAGTCAGTTTTGATGCAATGAGCTCCCAAATGGCCAGATCACTAGAGTACTGAACCAACAGCTTTACTTGAGTTCAGTACAGTAGCAATCCAGCTATTCAGGTGTTTACTGCATCATAACTGACTATGAGGAAATCCATTTACACAACCATGTTCACTCTGGGAAATACGACCTGCACATTCGTCATGGGAATATATGTGCTAAATGTTATCAGTTTTTAATTCTTACCACGTTCAGGTCTAGACTATTTTCTACCCACTTTGCTGCATCTTCAAACTCTTCCTGCAAATCCATTATGAACAGAGTGTCCAGAGCGTCCACTATTGTAGCTCCTTTTAATCCCCCTGTTTGGAAGAAAGAAATAACTGCAGTGTAATCCCATTGTTAGTTTATGATGATTAAAGACAATTTCAAGTCAAGACCAAACAAAGCATTCAAGCCCATTACATTCATCACAGCGTCTGAGAGTACCTAATATATTATACAACACTGCTATACTTGGAAAGATATGCATGTCAATAAACCTATTACAAGGAAATAATAAGAATCTCTATATTAATGCCAGTGGTTTAAAAAGAAAATGGTAAAATATGACCCTAAGGCCAGGTTCACATAGCACAGTTCAGTGTAGTGTTTTTGACTCAGTCCTAGTCCAAGACAATGTGGACCCTTGACAAAGGTTGCACATTTGTATATTTTGGCAAAAATGTTATTGCGGTTTCAACTTTCATCTTGGTGGGGGGGGGGGGCAGGTAGGGATTGTCAGTACTTTGTATAGTGTTCTAAGGCTGAGGCCACAAAAAGCTGCATTTTTTATGCTGATTTTGCTGTGTGGGTTTTGAACCAGGAGTGGATTTAAACTCCATCCACATGCCACAGTCCCATTCGTAGAAAAGAGTCAATGTCTGGGCCACATGTCCCGGACTGAACTCAGCCATGTGCTTAGAATTTACTGCGTCATAGAAGTATAATGTTGTACCATGTTAGCCATAGAAAGTAGTGGAAGAGTGAAGAAATCAAGTGATACCTTTTAGAGGCTAACTGAGTATATTTGATAGTAAGCTTTCGAGAGTCTAGCTCTCTTCTTCAGACATAGTGTAAAAAAAACCCCCCCTCTTAAAAAAAAAAAACTGCAAGTTTAAGAACAATCTTCTGTATACATGGAACTTTTTTTTTTTTTGAAAACTCACACACTCTTTATACAGCACAAGACATGGATCTTCAAAGGATCTTAGAATCTTTAAAGGAAAACAAAATGCATTTACATATTAAAAAATGTTAGTTTGGGGCCCCTTTTCATATAAGTAGGGAAGTTATTTACAACAGGTCAAGAAATGTCTTTAATGTATATTGTGGTACCCAGAAAGTGGAGTTCACTCTCTGAATAGCAGGGACAACAGACTCAAAGACATATTTCCAGTCTTGTATAACACTATGTCCGAAGAAGAGAGCTAGGCTCTCGAAAGCTTACTATCAAATATACTCAGCCTCTAAAAGGTATCGCCTGATTTCTTCACTCTTCCACTGTGCCATAGTTAGTTATGATGCAATGAGCTCTTAAATGGCCCAGTCACTACTGTGCTAAACTGACAGCTTTATGTCAGTTTAGTACAGTAATAATCAGGCCGTTTGGGAGCTCATTGCATCACAGCTCAATATGACGCAGTGCGTTCTATGCACATGGCCAACTTCAGTCTAGTAAATATTGTATTATAAGTATGTATGCCATGTATGCCATGTAATTATTACGCTGTAATATTGTTCATATACTGTGTATTTGTGTGCTTTATTCATTTATTTGAGCACCTTGTGTACAGAGTTGCAATGGGGTGGTGAACCACAATAAGCAGCCATGCTGCCAAGCAAGAGGAATCGTAATTTCCCTGGATGTCAGCTTGCTGAAAGAGGAGCTGGCATCAGCGTAGGTTCAGGAAGAACCTGATGGTAACATAGATGTGAGCATTATGACACTGAAATGCTGCACTGCACTGCTGGTTAGAGGGGGCTAGAGGGAGATTATTTAAAGAGTACCTGTTACCAGGTCCTCTCAAAAGCCCAATGACATACCTCATCTGATGGTGACACGGTAATCCATGAAATTAAGCTTTGGTGCTCAGAAAAGAACTCACTCCTTTATATGTAGTAGAATAAGGTTCCGGAACACAGAGATTTAACTGATCATAAGTAGTTTATTAAAATGTAACCCAAAAAAAATTTGTAACTTTTCAGTCCAAGGTGGACCTTCATCAGTCAATCTGTACAGAATGACAGAAATAAAAAATTATATATAGTACATTTCCAGAAAATGAAGTATTTCTCCCACAAAATTATTGCAATTATATGTTTTGTTATACACATGTTTAGTTCATTTGTGTGTATTGGAACAATACAAAAAAACAGAGAAAAAAAGGCAAATTGGACATAATTTCACACAAAAATCCAAAACTGGGCCGGACAAAATTGTTGGCACCTTTTCAAAATTGTTGGTAAATAACTTTGTTTCAAGCATGTGATGCTCGTTCAAACTCACCTATGGCAAGTAACAGGTGTGGGCAATATAAAAATCCCACCTGATAACCTCAAATCCAACCTGTTAAAGGAGAGAACAGAACAGAAGACAATAGAACTGTTGGAGGACTTGAGAACCAAAATATCAACAATCTCAAGGTTACAAGTCCATCTCCAGAGATCTTATAGCTAATCTCCCTGGTCGTGGACAGAAGAGAATAATTGATGAAAGGTTGCTATGTAGGATAGACTGGATGGTGGGTAAGCAGCCCCAATTAAGTTCCAAAGAAATTCCAGCTCTCCTACAGGCTAACAGTGCATCAGTATCAGCATCAACTATCCATCGACATTTGAATGAAATGAAACCCTATGGCACAGAGATATAAAAAGCTAGACTTCAGTTTACCAAAATGTAAGCAAATGTGAGTAAGACAAAATCCTTCTGGGAAAATATATTGTGGACAGATGAGACCAAGGTAAAGCACATCATTCCACTGTTTACCGAAAACGGAATAAGGCCTACAAAGAAAAGAACACAGTACCAACAGTCAAATACGGTGGAGGTTCAAAGATGTTTTGGGGATGTTTTGTTGCCTCTGACTCTGGGTGTTTAGACTGTGTGCATGGCGTCATGAAATCTGAAGATTACCAAAGGTTTTGGGTCTCAATGTAGGGCCCAGAGTCAGAAAGCTGAGTTTGCAGCAGGACAATGACCCCAAACATACTTTAAAAAGCACCCCGAAATGGATGGAAACAAAGCGCTTTGAAGTGGCCAGCATTAAGTCCAGATCTAAATCCCATTGAACACCTGTGGAGAGATCTTAAAATTGATGTTGGGAGAAGGCACCCCTCAAATATGAGAGACCTGGGGCAGTTTTCAAAAGGAGAGTGGTCCATAATTCCAGTTGAGTGGTGTAAGAAGCTTGTTGATGGTTATAGGAAGTGATTGATTTCAGTTAATTTATTCCAAAGGGTATGCAACCAAATATTAAGTTGAGGGTGCCAGTAATGTTGTCCGGTCCATTTTTGGCTTTTTTTTTTCTCTGTTTTTTGTGCTGTTGCAATATACACAAAGGAAATAAACATGTGTATAACAAAACATGTGTAATTGCAATAATGTTCTGGGAGAAATACTTAATTTTCTGGAAAAATTTCAGGGCTGCCAACACTTTACGGCCATGACTGTATCTTCATATTATACATCTATGATCCCATTTTGAAATGTTATTTAATTCATTTATTTGGCTTGCATTTCAATAAACTAAGAACAGTTAAATCACTGTTTGAGTGGCAGAACCTTTTTTCTATTAGTACCTCATGATACTGTCACCATCAGCATTTGTATGTTTTGTTCATTCATATCCATTTTGAAAAATATAAATCCCTTTTTTGTTTATGTAAAGTAGGGTATATCAGCCAAGTGGGTGGCAATTTCTCTGGGGGCATGGCCTCTGTGCGCTGTATGTTATGTACTTGGCAAGCAGACTCTAATTATACCACTTGATGTCAACAGAATTCCCTAATGACAGTGAAAAATTACATACCTCTATGTCAACATTATTTTACCTTGTCACATTGCAAAAATTGCTCAGGAATGGTCTGAGGAACATGATAAAGAATCTGAAGTGTTGATTTGGCCTTCAAATTTCTCAAATCACAACCCAGTACAGCATCTGTGGGATGTGCTGGAAAAACATGTCCAATTCAAGGAGACCTTATGTCTCAACTTACAGGACTTAAATGATTTGCTGCTGATGTCTTGGAGACTAATACCACAGGGCACCTTTGGAAGTCCTGTGGAGTTCATTCCTTAACATGGCCTAGTTTGATACATAAGAATGCAGGTCCTTTTTTTTTTCAGCTATCACATTCTAAAAACAATAACTTTTTCATTTTAATGTTGAAATAGCCGTATAGCCAACAAGTTGTACTTTTCTATTGTGCCATTTTGGGAAACATTTAGCTTATTGATCAAATTGTATTAATTCTTTCTTAGCAGGATGGCAAAAAAGTCAGTTATGCCATCTTTTTTATATAGATATTATATTTAGATAACTTCCATTTTAGGTTATATTTTATTTTTTGATCATTTTTTAGAATTGTTTTGGAGGCAATGTGACCAAAAAACATCAATTTAGTTTTTTATTTACATTTTTTTACAGTGTTCACATTGTGTAATAAATAACATTCTAATTCTATACTGTAGGATGTTATGAATGCATCAATACCATGTATGGCTATTTTTTTTGATACAACATTTGTTTAATCCATAACATGAAACTAAGGTTAATAATATAATTTAGATTACAAAATCTCCAGTTTTACTTAAATAAATTGATGCAAACTACATCTAGTATTGACCATGATTTTCAATGACAGCACCAAGTCTTCTAGACATGGAATGAACAAGTTGGTGACATATTGCAACATCTACAGTACAGACCAAAAGTTTGGACACACCTTCTCATTCCAAGAGTTTTCTGTATTTTCATGACTATAAAAATTGTAGATTCACACTGAAGGCATCAAAACTATGAATTAACACATTATACTTAACCAAAAAGTGTGAAACAACTGAAAATATGTCTTACATTCTAGGTTCTTCAAAGTAGCCACCTTTTGCTTTGATTACTGCTTTGCACACTCTTGGCATTCTCTTGATGAGCTTCAAGAGGTAGTCACCTGAAATGGTCTTCCAACAGTCTTGAAGGAGTTCCCAGAGATGCTTAGCACTTGTTGGTCCTTTTGCCTTCACTCTGCGGTCCAGCTCACCCCAAACCATCTCGATTTGGTTCAGGTCTGACTGTGGAGGCCAGGTCATCTGGCGTAGCACCCAATCACTCTCCTTCTTGCTCAAATAGCCCTTACACAGTCTGGAGGTGTGTTTGGGGTCATTGTCCTGTTGAAAAATAAATGATGGTCCAACTAAATGCAAACCGGATAGAATAGCATGCCGCTGCAAGATGCTGTGGTAACCATGCTGGTTCAGTATTCCTTCAATTTTGAATAAATCTCAAACAGTGTCACCAGCAAAGCACCTGCACACCATAACACCTCCTCCTCCATGCTTCACGGTGGGAACCAGGCATGTAGAGTCCATTTGTACACCTTTTCTGCGTCGCACAAAGACACGGTGGTTGGAACCAAAGATCTCAAATTTGGACTCATCAGCCCAAAGCACAGATTTCCACAGGCCTAATGTCCATTCCTTGTGTTCTTTAGCCCAAACAAGTCTCTTCTGCTTTTTGCCTGGACTTAGCAGTGGTTTCCTAACAGCTATTTTACCATGAAGGCCTGCTGCACACAGTCTCCTCTTAACAGTTGTTGTAGAGATGTGTCTGCTGCTAGAACTCTGTGTGGCATTGACCTGGTCTCTAATCTGAGCTGCTGTTAACCTGCGATTTCTGAGGCTGGTGACTCGGATGAACTTATCCTCTGCAGCAGAGGTGACTCTTGGTCTTCCTTTCCTGGGGAGGTCCTCATGTGAGCCAGTTTCTTTGTAGCACTTGATGGTTTTGGCCACTGCACTTGGGGACACTTTCAAAGTTTTCCCAATTTTTCGGACTGACTGACCTTCATTTCTTAAAGTAATGATGGCCACTCGTTTTTCTTTACTTAGCTGCTTTTTTCTTGCCATATTACAAATTCTAACACTCCATTCAGTAGGACTATCAGCTGTGTATCCACCTGACTTCTGAACAACACAACTGATGGTCCCAACCCCATTTATAAGGCAAGAAATCCCACTTATTAAACCTGACAGGGCACACCTGTGAAATGAAAACCATTTCAGGTGACTACTTCTTGAAGCTCATCAAGAGAATTCCAAGAGTGTGCAAAGCAGTAATCAAAGCAAAAGGTGGCTACTTTGAAGAACCTAGAATATAAGACATATTTTCAGTTGTTTCACACTTTTTTGTTAAGTATATAATTCCACATGTGTTAATTCATAGTTTTGATGCCTTCAGTGTGAATCTACAATTTTTATAGTTTTGAAAATACAGAAAACTCTTGGATTGAGAAGGTGTGTCCAAACTTTTGGTCTGTACTGTATCTTTTTCTATTCTTCAAGAAAAGAGAAACGCAGCAAAAAAAGAAGCAGAAAAGACCATGGCGGAAACACATTGCGTTTTTTTCTGTAGCGTTCTTCACTGCGTTTCCGCAAGTATAATTGACATGCTGCAATTTTCATAATTGAAAACGCAGCTTTTCTGCTGCGGATTCTTTTCTGTAATGTGCGGATGGCTTTAGCCAAAATCCCATTCACTTTGCAGGTACTGTAAAATGCACCGTTTTCACAACATGAGGCTTCAGCCTTAGAGCCTGGATGCAGGATGGAGAGTGATGCTGAACTTGTCTCTTCAGAATTCCCCATACATGTTCAAATGGGTTCAGATCAGGCGACATACTTGGCCATTGAATCACTTTCACATTGTTCTTCTTCAGAAATTCAACAGTGGCCTTAGATCTCTGTTTTAGATCATTTTTATGTTGGAAAAGTGCACGACAATCAAGGGTAGGGAGTGATGGTAACATCTTCTGTTACAATATAGAGCAGTACATATGTGAATTCATTATACCATCAATGAAATGCAGCTCCCGGACAGCAGCAGCGCTCAGCCCCACTAAGGACACTGCTACCACTATGTTTCACTGTAGGCGCCATGCATTTTTCTTTGTACTCCTCACCTTTGTGACACCATACAGTTTCAAATGCATTTATCTTGGTCTCATCAATCCAGATTATCACTCTTTAGACTTCAATCCAGAGTTCCAGTAGTCTTTAAATTTTTCAGCATGTGTCCTGTCAAATTGTAGACAGGCTTTTTTGTGCATAGGCTTTAGGAAAGGGTTCCTTTGTGGATGACATCCATGCATGCCATTCCTCTGTAGTGTACACCATATTGATTCATCAGAACACTCACCTCAGTTTGTTTTTCTACTTCTTTAGCTCATGTAAGATGGGGAAACAGCCCTCATGTTATGAATGTACCTGTTTCTGTAAATAAGTTTTTTTTTTTTTTTTATAAACTGACATTTGGTTGTTTGACCACAAGAGGCCCTTGTTATCTCAGAAATGGAAAAGATTGTAATTCTGTAAGTCCCTGGAGTAGTGACGTGGAGACCCTGTTCTGCAGAGGTGGAACTAGAAGGAGGAGTAGAGTGTGTGTGGCAGCCATCTTAGGAGTGTGCTTTGAGCATTTAGAAGAAGAAGAACTGAAGTGAGAGAGGGAGGATTCCTAAGGAATCATAAATATAGCAAGGTGGTGCTGAAGCAGAGACTGTTCCAGGGTTTGTTCAGACAGCATCCTAAGTTGAAGATTGCTATCAAGGGCCCGGCTGAGAAGTGGCCCTGTCAGTGAGATTGCCTGTTTTCTGGATGAGCCCCGCTTCCAGCTGTTCCAAACCAAGGTTAAAAGGTATCCAACAGACCCGGATCAGTAAGAGAAGTAATCGTGCACGCACCGCATTACATTATTTTGCTTGGGACTGAGTAAGGGCCTGTAGTTAGAATAGTTAGGCATACTCATCTTCACAGGCCACACTACTGGTGAATTATCTACCTATTCGGTAGTAAGGACTAAGACTCAGAGAATTCTATAGAGTTGTAACTCTCATAGAGGAGCTTATGAGGAAGTCTAGAAGCGACATTTTATACATTGTCACATTTCTTTGGCTTGCAAGCTGACCTACTATTATATTTACTTGGTTGTACTTTGTTTGGGGGGAATAGGGGTACTTTGATAAGTTTGTAAGCTCTTGTGTTATACCGCCGGTGCCCCTATCACACGCATTCAATTGTTCCTGTGACTAGTGTGATAAAAAGGTAACAAGCAGCTGGTTAGTTGCAGCCTGCAGATAGGTAAAAGCTTGGAGTGTTTTGGAGCTGCACATGAGAGGGCACCGCGCTATACAACACCAGGGCCTCAGCTTACTGGCTGAGTGTATGTAAATAGTTGGGAGTGTTTTTTTGGTAAAGGGGTGTTACTACACTAAGTAAAATCTTGTTTTTACTAAATTCAGATTGAGTCGCTTTCCTTTGTTCGTGACTTCGCTGTATCCTGGGGAGCCCACCCCGGTACACGGCTTACACTAACTGCAGAGAACTTGCATGGAAATTTTCTTCAAATCTTTTCATTAGATGACGCTCCTGTTAACTTCTGTGGACAGCCTGGATGTCTCTGTGAGATGGTTGCAGTTCTATCTTTGTAAAATTTTTGTATTTCGACAACCACATACTCTTGCGACGTTGCAAGAAAAATTCCTGACAATTACATTTTCCCTACTTCACCTCCATCCAGATAACCAGTTTCTTACGCACTTATCTTAAGTCCCTATCAGTTCAGGAATGGGACACATCCTTTAGAATGGCCATTACCTTACCTACACACTCTAAAGGGACGATAGCGACGTTTTAATGGTATTTACATCCATCGTGGCAATGCAACACTGCCCCAACAGGAATGGGGAAGTGGGTTATGGATATCTCAGGTCTCACTGTAACAAAATTACTGAACATACTGGGATAATCAGTAAAAACCTTGCCATTAGCCAAATACACGGATATGACACTTAGAACACTACACAAATCATAAAGGTTGGCAAATGTGGTGCATCCAGGGCAGACTTATTCCATTGTTGTGGGCTTGTAAATGGGTCCAATCCTTTTGAACACAGGTGGAGTCCTTTACTAGATAACATCTCACCAATTTTGTGCCCTTTGATGCTCGTTGGGGCCTGTTTGGCTGGATTGACCAAAAAACTCAAATGCATTTGGGGATACCTGAAACAATTGCATATGGCTTAAGCAACAGCCTCCAAAACAATTGTACAAGAGTGGATTGCACCTGCTATCCAGATAGTTGTTCCTCAGTAAATGAACTTACTTGTTTGAGATGGATTGGTTGAAGTTAACCATAGTAACAGAGAATACAGAATTTTTTTAACATGTGGGAGTAATTTATTTCAATACTACCCACCAGAATCTAACAAAACCTTAAGGATATATTTGGCAACACTACCTGGTATTAAAACAGAGAGAGCTGGCAATTCAGACTACATGTGAAGGTGTTGGCACGGAGCGCCTGGGGAGTGCTGGTATGGATCTCAGCACCCCCTCTCACTTTGCCCTTCCTTTAATACCCCTCTCTAACTGTCTTGTTTGATTCTCCGCTTTTCATTTTGATTGAAATTCACTTTAAGTTAGCCCTTTAAGAATTCAGGGTAGTTTGTAAGCTAATGCTTAGCAAATTTTTTCATATTTTCTTTCCCGTCTTCCAAAATTCATAACTTTCATTTTTCATTCGACATAGCTAAGAGAGGGCTTATTCTTTGCATGATGAGTTGTACTTTCATTGGCACCATTTTGATTCAGAATGTTTTGATTAGCTTTTATTAATGTTTTTTTGTTAAAAAACCCACAATTGTATCATAATTTTTGGCATTTTGTTTTTACGGTGTTCACTCTGCATTAAAGGGGTATTCCCATGAACAAAATCATATCCATATTTGTAGATAATTAAAAGTTATACATTTTTGCAAATATAAGTAGTTAAAAATTCTGCAGAGTTACGACCACAAATGCAGAAAATTTCTATGGTCTGGGACTTGTCAGGAACCCAGCCATGCTTTTCTTATAGTAGCCAGGTTATCAGGGGGACACTACATATATCAGAAGATATCCTGGCCACAAAAAGGAAATCATGGCTGATTTTCTGACCTTAGAAAGGTCCTGCGTTCATGGTTGTATCCACTGGTAACCGATCAAGACAACAACTTGTGACCACAAGATATTTAGAGAAAATCTTTAAAACTCTGCAAAATGTTTAATTACTTATATTTACAGAAATTTATAACTTTTAATTATCTACAAATTTAAAAATGGTTATGTTCGTGGGAATACCCCTTTAAAAATGACATGGCAGTTTTGTCTAGTGGGTCATTAAGATTACGGTGATACCATATTCATATTGCTTTTATTATGTTTTACCGTTTTTACAAATAAAACGTCACTTTTTGAAAATGAACGATCTTCCTGGGGTCACCGTATTCTGACGCTTAAAACTTTTTTATTATTTTGTTAACAGAGATATCTCAGGGCTCTTTATCTGCGGGCAAATTTGCACTTTTTGTTGGTATTTTTTGTATAACTTTATCACTTTTAATTGCTAATTTTTGAGGAAAGTGAAATGACCAAAATACGTTAATTTGCACATTGCGGTATATATTTTTCTTTTATGCCGTTCACCGTACAGGATAAATAGAGCTATTTTTGGATAGTAGGCACTTAAAAGGACATGGGGATACCTTTTTTTTTTTTTTTACATATCCCACAAAGGGACTTGAACCTAGGATCTCAAATCCCTGGTGCAATGTACTGCAATATATAGCATTGCAGAACATCCCTATGGGAACCTTTCATAGTCAGTCAGTTTGAGGGATCCAAGGGGTGGAAAAGGAGGGCGATCTTGCCACTGGACATCCTGGATGCCGTGATTACTATTGATCACGGCATCCAGGAGGTTAATCCGTTGACTAGCCTCTGATCCTGGAGTGCTGAAGGTAATCATTACAGCACCACACTATCATGGTGCTGAGCATTAACTATACGCTCAGGGCAACGTAATAGTATGCCACAGAGCAGGAAGGGGGTTAAACAATGATTTGGTCTTAAAACATGACTCAATAACTTTTTGATGAGTTCAGTGTGGGTTGCCATGATACCTTACCCCTATTGATGGTCGACTGTACCATTAAATACCACAACATGTTCCACTGTCCCTTGGCAAAACATTGACCCTTGAACCATTTTTTGAAGCAACTGAAGTCATCAAAGGGAACTTGCCACTATGGACCATTGATATATGCTTTTCTTAAATTAATTGATGCTGGGTTTAGTCCCATGTTCACTTGACAGTATTAAACGTTTCTTGATCTTCATTTTATGTTATTATTATGTTTATTTCAAAATTAATAAATAAAAGTTAAAAAAAAATTATTGCTTTTGCTACAGTATTCTGACTGATAAGTAAAGCTTTGCTGATGTTTTTGTTGCCTTCACCTTTCTTGTGTAAAGAAATTATTTTTTTGTGACATTTCTCTTCCATGTGGTGTCATTGCTGACAGCATGAAATGGGAACGAGTTTTTTTTGTTGAGCAATGCCCATTTATAGTTAACTGTCTTCTGGACTAGAAGACTCATTTTTGCACAGGACAGGAAGACAGGTAACTATGATGGCATGAGGGGGTTGAGTTAGTTAGTTAGTTGGGAAGGGCTAGTAGTGGGTGGGCTAGCTAGGGAAACATGGAGGGGTTGTGAGGGAGTGAGAAAAGCGGAGGGAGTGAGAGGGGGAGCTAGTGTGAGTCAGCTTTTAGTGAAGTGCACTGCATCATGGTAGTTGTAGGAAAAAAGAGCAGGAAGTTACCCATGTAAACAAATGCAGAGGATGCCAGGAGCTCGCAGAGAAACCCAGAAATCACTCAAAACACTTCTAAAGGTATTTGTGTGCACTTATTAACCTATTAAAGAGGATCTTTCACGTCATCTGGCACACGCGGTATTATATACCGCTTCATCGCTGGGCGGTATGGAACGCCCCCACCTAACAGTACAATGCTATGGAAGAGTACTGTCGGGGGGGGGGCATTCCTTACCAGTGATTACGCTGAGCATTAAAGTCCACCTTTCTGACAGTGGAGAGCTATTGGTGCTGAAACTAACAGCACCAATATCACCCGCACCCGGGCACACATCAGGAAAGCTGACAGTGTGTTGAATTCAGCGCTTTGTCAGCTTTCTAGCAGTATATAATACTGCGGGTGCTAGAGGACATGAAGAGTCCTTTTTAATAGCACTAACTGACCTTTTTTTTTTTTTTTTTTAAAAAAAAAAGATTCTTTTGCCCAGAAAACCCCTTTAATAAAAATTGCATTTTTTCCTTTATATTTATAAAACATACTAGATGTACTAAATACTAAAAAGAAAGTTTCTAGCCACTTAAGCATGTATATACCCCAAAGGAAACAGTTTTTTGTGACTGTGTCTTGAGATTTATTAGCTTAGTGTAGATATTCATACATACATAATAAATGTCAAGCACATTTTAGAGCTGTATGTGAATTCATGACACGTAGATGCTAAGCTTGTAAGATTTTTTTTACTTTTAAAGAAAAAAAAACGATTTAACCATGATGAATGACAATGAAGTTTTGCTTTCTGAAAATGAAGTAAACAATATGAAAATAGCTGAAGGTGTTTTAAATAAATAGTGAAATAAACAGACTTGCACAACATATTGTCTATAACTCCAAGACCAACAGATTATGAAAAACTGTAAACAAACTCAATATGTTCAAAGATGCCACTCAAAACTGTATGCAAGTTTTCTTTAAATATGGAATTTTAGTGCTATGCAGTAAATATAATTTATATTTTCTTTAATATACTAATAATATCCAAATAAATCCCACTGAATTTTGTTCATACATTGCATAAATTTGTGCAGTTTATTAACAGCCATCAATCCCTTGTAATTAGCCAGACTTTTCTAATGTTATAGCAATTGCCATCACAAGTAATCTTAAAGAGGTTGTCCATGATATTTTAGTATTGTGGCAGGTGGCTGGGGAAGGTGAAAAAGGAAGGTGTCCCAGGCTGCTGTCTGGTCCCCACAGCACCCAGAGGCTTCTCTGTCTGAAGTCCTCACCACATGTGACTGCTGAAGCCAATCAGCAGCCTAAGGAAAGGACACAGAACGTCATTCCCAGACTTCACAGAGAGACCCCAGAGTATAATAATTACACTTTCACCTTATTATTATTATTTATTTATTTATTTATTTTTAGAACACCATTAATTCCACGGTGCTGCACATTTGAGGGTTTACATACAGAACACAAATATACAAAACAAATACAATATTAACAGTGGGTTAGAGGGCCCTGCCCACAAGGGCTTACAGTCTATGAGGGAAGAGGGATAGAGACAGTAGGTAGAGCTGAACAGCCTCTAGTGGCGTGGTGATTATTGTAGGTTTTAGGCCTTCCTGAATAGGTGAGTCTTCAACTTGTGGGGGACAGTCTTTTGTGTTGTGGTAATGAGTTCCAAAGTATGGGGGATGCACGGGAGAAGTCTTGCAGACGGTTGTGTGTAGAGTGGATAACAGCAGAGCGGAGTAGGAGGTCTTTGGAGGATCGGAGGTTTCATGCAGGCAGGTAGCGGGAGATTAAGTCAGAGATATATGGAGGGGACAGGTTATGGATGGCTTTGTATTTCAGCATTAACGTTTTGAACTCTACTCGCTGGGCAACAGGTAGCCATTGTAGGGATTGGCGAGAGGGGAGCTGCCGATGAAGAACGGGGGGGAGAGGTGTATTAAGCGAGCGGCACAGTTTAAGGTGGACTGGAGGGGGGCGAGAGCATTTACTGGGAGGCCGTGGAGAAAGGTGTTACAGTAGTCTAAGTGGGAGATTATGAGGGCATGGACTAGCATTTTTGTAGTTTCAAGGGCGAGGAAGGAACAGATTCGATGGATGTTCTTGAGTTGGAGGCGGCAGGAGGTGTTGAGGGTTTGGATGTGTGGCTTGAAGGATAGGTCAGAGGTTATCCCAAGGCAGTGGACCTGTGGGACTGGGGTGAGTGTGGTCCCATTAACTTTGATAGATTGGTCAGGTAGAGGGGCCATGCGAGGTGGGGCAAAGATGATGAACTCCGTGTTGAGTTTGAGAAAGCAAGAGGAGAGAAATGAGGATACGGCTGATAGATGCTCTGGAACTCTGGATAACAGAGTGGTAATGTCTGGTCGAGAGAGATATATTTGAGCGTCATTGGCTTAGCAATTCTATTGAAAACCATGACATAAAATCATCTGTGTTAGCCTTAGAAAGGTAGAAATTGGATAGATAGGGTCCTAGGAGCCCTGACAGTGTCATACACTATGTTATAAGCTAATTTACGATGTGGTTCAAATCTTGGACCTGAGCCACTCGAGCCCAAAACTAAGTGAATCCTTAGAGGTATGCCCATATCTATTGCTGAATAATGACATCCTGGATGTGCTTGATGGGAGACAAGTCTTGACATGATGTAGGCCATGATATCACATTTAAGCCACACAAGCTGCACCAGCAACATTTGGCCTGGCTGTACCACTGGTTCCACAACCAGATCAATGTAACTCCAAGCTACCAGTGTACCTGAAATGAAGACTAGAGGGGTCCGGATATCACACATTATGCCACCCCAAACTATAATCCCAAGAACAGGATCGGTGTGACATTATCTTGTGAAGGCCTCTTCATGGCATTGCCCACGTCGTCTCCACAGACCAATCTCTGGCTATCATCGTGGCTGAGACAAAAGTGGGGCTCATTGCTGAAGAGGACAGACCTCCATTTCTGCCTCCATTGCCATTTTACTGTGCACTATGAGAGTAGTAGCATGAGTTCAATGGAACTCCTGTAACTAGATGTCTAACTTGTTGCCCAGCATCATGCAAATGCCTTCTGATGGTTTGTGTCGACACTGTTTGCCACCCAAGGCTTGGGATGTGATGTCCATTTTCACTTGCAGTACAGAATGAATTACTACATGCCATTCTTCCAATCCATCTGTGCAGAGGCTCGCTTTTGCAGACCTCTTGCTGTCAATCTATTTTATTGTTGTTCTCCCAGTCACTGGGACATAGAATGTTGAACAGTGCTGACATCTCGGCCTAGATGAGTAGCAATATGCCAGATTGATATCTCAGGGACTTTCAGTTCTAGGATTCTGTCCTTCTCAGTTTGTGACAAGTGGCGATAACTGGTACATCAACAAACAGAAGGCATTGCACAATCATTCCATACTGCTTGATCCAATTTTTGAGGTTTCACGTGGCAAAATTTTGTTTTCAATCTGGCTTTTATGCTCCTCCCATATGCCACAGATTGGAGCTAGATACTTCAAAATGTGATAATTTGCAGATCTTAGCAACACCTGCTACTTCTTTGATTTGCATAGCCTTGTGGCTTGTCCTTCTTGGTATTTTCAGTGTTGAGGAAGCAGATTATTAGATGTTATTGATGATACATACAACCCCAATTCCAATTAAATTGGGATGTTGTGTAAAACATAGATAAAAACAGAATACGATGATTTACAAATCCTTTTCAACCTATATTCAATTGAATACACTACAAAGACAAGATAGTTAATGTTCAAATGGATAAACTTTATTGTTTTTTGCAAATATTCACTCATTTTGAATTTGATGCCTGCAACACGTTCCAAAAAGGCTGGGACAGGGGCAACAAAAGGTGGGCCAGGGGCATGTTTACCACTGTGTTACATCACCTTTCCTTGTAACAACACTCAATAAGCGTTTGGGAACTGAGGACACAAATTGCTGATCCTTTGTAGGTAGAATTCTTTCCCATTCTTGCTTGATGTACAACTTCAGTTGCTCAACAGTCCGGGGTCTCCATTGTCATATTTTACACTTCATAATGACTACATGTTTTCAATGGGAGACAGGTCTGGACTGCAGGCAGGCCAGTCTAGTACCCACTCTTTTACTATGAATCCACGCTGTTGTAAAACGTGCAGAATGTGGCTTGGCATAGTCTTGCTGAGATATGCAGGGACGTCCTTGAAAATGATGTCGCTTGGATGGAAGCATATGTGGCTCCAAAACCTCTATCTACCTTTCAGCATTAATGGTGCCTTCACAGATGTGCAAGCTACCCATGCCATGGGCACTAACATACCCCCATATCATCAGAGATGCTGGCTTTTGAATTTTGCACTGATAACAATCCAGACAGTCCTTTTCCTCTTTGCCAGGAGGACCCGAAGTCCATGATTTCCAAAAACAATTTGAAATGTGGACTAGTCAGACCACAGGACACTTTTCCACTTTGCGTCAGACCATCTCAGATGAGCTCGGGCACAGAGAAGCCGGCGGCGTTTCTGGGTGTTGTTGATATATAGCTTTTGCTTTGAATGGTAGAGTTTTAACTTGCACTTTTAGATGTAGCGACGAACTGTGTTCACTGACAATGGTTTTCTGAAGTGTTCCTGAGCCCATGTGGTAATATCCGTTACAGAATGCAGTGCCGCCTGAGGGATCGAAGGTCACAGGCATTCAACGTTGGTTTTTGGCCTTGCCGCGTACTTGCAGAGATTTGTCCAGATTCTCTGAATCTTTTGATGATATTATGGACTGTAGAAGATGAAATCCCTAAATTCCTTGCAATTGTACGTTGAGAAACGTTTTTCTTAAAGGGAGTCTATCATTAGAAAATCACCTTTTGAAATAATGGCATGTTGGAATAGCCTTTAAAAAGGCTATTCTACTCCTACCTTCCATTCTCTTCTTCTCCCCACATGCTCGGCACCATTTTGCCGCGGTATGTTACACGAGAATGTAACAGACCACAGGAATATGGCGCCGAGCATGTGCAGTCAGCATTGCTGCGTCGGATGCCTTATGCAAGGCATAAGATCAGAAGAACATGAAGAGGGTCATGAACAGAACTAACTAAGGGGCGGAGATAAGCGCATGCTCGGCGCTATTTTGCCGCGGTCTGTTACACGAGTGTGTAACAGACCACGGCAAAATGGCACCGAGCTTGCACAGTCGGTGTATATAGCTGCATCGGATGCCTTTCGCAAGGCAGAATATCAGAAGAACATGAAGAGGGGCGTGAACAGAACTAACAAAGGGGCGAGGACAGGTTATGACACAAGGGATGCTCAGAATCGAGGGGGAAGGCCCAGGGTGCGTAATTTGCATATCGCAATAAATGAATTTTTTACAGAAACAGCGGGGAGAAGAAGAGAATGGAAAGTAGGAGTAGAATAGCCTTTAAAAAGGCTATTCCAACGTGCCATTAGTTCAAAAGGTGATTTTCTAATGATAGACTCCCTTTAAACTGTTGGACTATTTGCTCATACAGTTGTTCACAAAGTGGTGAACCTCGCCCCATCCTTGCTTATGAATGACTGAGCCTTTCGGGGACGCTCCCTTTATACCCAATCATGACACTCACCTGTTTCCAATTAACCTGTTCACCTCTGGAATGCTCCAAACAGCTGTTTTTTAAGCATTCTTCAACTTTCCCAGTCTTTTGATGCGCCTGTTCCAGCTTTTTTGGGACGTGTTGCAGGCATCAAATTCAAAATGAGTGAATATTTGCAAAAAAACAGTAAAGTTTATTTGTTTGAACATTAAATAACTTGTCTTTGTACAGTAGTGTATCCAATTGAATATAGATTGAAAAGGATTTGCAAATCATCGTATTCTGTTTTTATTTATGTTTTACACAACGTCCCAACTTCATTGGAATTGGGGTTGTATTACTTGCACAGGTCCTGTATATATGGCTTTTCCTAATCACACTGCAAAGCTCTTTTCCTCCCTGCTCCCTGTCAGATCAGTGAAGAATAGGAAAATGAATGCACTGAATACATCACGTTCATTAACCTGTCCTGTAGTGGACTGGGTGAGAAACACAGCCCTCTCCATAGTGCATGCATACTGGTAGAACAGGCCACCATCTTTCTTGCCTCTTATACCCTTTATAATGATAACTACCAGGAGTAAGCTGATCTCCCAACCCCCACCCCTAGCATGATATATTACAGTAGCAACAACATGCATCAGTAATTTTCCCTGCTGACGCTACTCTGTGTGTGTGGGGCAATAAATTTCTATTATAATGTAAGGGGGTCCTAAGAGGCGTTATATTGTGTGGTAGCACATAGTGCCCTAGGCTCTATCTGCCCTATTTGGACGCTAGTCTTTCTGTCTGCTGTCTGAACTATGTTGAATTCTCCTTCTTCCTTAAATGGACGCATGTCCTTCAGTCTGCTACGGGATGCCTGAATTATGTCCTAGTCCATTTGCCATATTTGGACATTTGTCCTTAAATTTAGAAAAATTGGCCTTTGGGCTATAGCCATATACATCTCCTACTCAGTGGACTCTTCTTTTGAATGTTCATGTGTGGACGTGTTGTCCTACTGTTGCTTGTTTCTGTGAGGATGCTTTGTCCTTCTGCAATGTTTGCATCTCTACTCCCATGTAGACGTTTATGTCGTGTGTGCAATGTCTATACTTTGTCTTAGCCTCTGTCTGTAATGTTTCGGCGTACGCCCTTTCACTATTTCTAGATCTCTGCCACCTGTAGCCTTCAATCTTCTGCAGTTCCTCTGCTACATGAGGCCTTCACGCGTCTGCATTTCCTCTGTTACCTATGGCCTTTAGTCTTCTGCAGTGTCTTTGCTACTTTTGGCCTTTCTCCTTCTACAATACCTCTGCCTTTGGTTTTCTGCAATATTTCTGATACCTGTGTCCTTCAGCAATATCTCTGCTACCTGTGGATTTTGGGCTTCGGCAATACCTCGGCTACCTGTGACCTTTAGGCTTCTGCAATACCTCTGGTACCTGTAACCTTCAGGCTTCTGTTATCCCTCTTTTACCTGCAGCCTTCAGGCTCCTGCCATGTTTGTACCTCTGTTATATGTCCTACCCTGGATTCTTCTTTTAGACAGTTCCTGATTTTGTACCTTTGTTACAAATCCTGAATCCCATTCAGGTTTTACTCTGTAAATGTATTCTGTCAGCCCTGATTTTTGTTCATACTATGCATTTTGTCTGTTTCTTTGATGTGCAGCACCATAATCCTGACCTGCCTGGTGAGCTGCTATCAAACTGGGACCACCTAATGGGGTAGCAACCTGGTCGACTCCCCAAAGCTAAGTCCAGATACCTGTATGGTGGTTAAAGGGGGAAAACCAGGGTGTCTTCTCAGACAACGCCCTTAGAGGTGGCATTAAGTAACATTGCTTTGGTAGCACAGTGGGTCTACAATCAGCTACCAGTTACAGTCCTACAGTATATAGAAAATTGATTGACATCACATGAAATTTTCACTGGCAAATTTCCACTTTTATTGAGATCCAGCAACCATCCATACCAGTGGCAGTCTGACTGTTCCAAAGGTCATATTTTTATATTCCTTGACCTCCTCAGTTCATGGTAATAGCATACCTGTTTGCCCAAGCAAAACAGGCATGTCAGTGGATGAATTGGTGTTTAGGCTATCTTGTGCCTATGACCAGCTTTACTACTGCCAATGCCAAGTTAGTGTATACAATAAATCCTATGCAACCAGATGCATATTTACGACAGCCAAGGTTTTCATGACACAAATCTAGTATACAAATATTTACTCTCACCAGACATTACAAAGAGTACTTGGAGATGGCCACACAATAATTGTTAATAATTACCTAGCTAAATAAACAGATGTGTTATGGCTATATGCTGACAGAGAGACTGGGCAAAGTTCTCTCAAGACATGCTGAGTGCCAGATTTAACATATTATATTATATTATACTAAAACAATCACAATAACACTGCCATCCATATTAATAAAATATGGTCGTGTCAAGGAAGAACAGCCTTCTGTATTCACATTTCACATCCATTGGTAACAATTCCCATTCATTTCCTAATAAAAGACACATGCCTCAAAACACATAGTCAAAAAGTTATTAATATGTGCAATAGATCTTCATTATTTAAAGTAAAGCAGAATCAAGATCAATGCTCACCCATTTTCCCATGGTGTGAAGTTGCTTCCTACAGTGCTGGTCAAAAGTATTGGCACCCCTGCAATTCTGTCAGATAATACTCAGTTTCTTCCAGAAAATGACTGCAATCACAAATGCTTTGGTAATAATATCTTCATTTAATTTGTCTTCAATGGAAAACCACAAAAAGAATTGTCAAAAAGCCAAATTGGATATAATTCCACACCAAACATAAAAAAGGGGGTGAACAAAAGTATTGGCACCCTTTGAAAAATCATGTGATGCTTCTCTAATTTGTGTAATTAACAGCACCTGTTACTTACCTGTGGCACATAACAGGTGGTGGCAATAACTAAATCACACTTGCAGCCAGTTGAAATGGATTAAAGTTGACTCAACCTCTGTCCTGTGTCCTTGTGTGTACCACATTGAGCATGGAGAAAAGAAAGAAGACCAAAGAACTGTCTGAGGACTTGAGAAGCAAAATTGTGAGGAAGCATGAGCAATCTCAAGGCTACAAGTCCATCTCCAAAGACCTGAATGTTCCTGTGTCTACCGTGCGCAGTGTCATCAAGAAGTTTAAAGCCCATGGCACTGTGGCTAACCTCCCTAGATGTGGACGGAAAAGAAAAATTGACGAGAGATTTCAACGAAAGATTGTGCGGATGGTGGCTAAAGAACCTCGACTAACATCCAAACAAGTTCTAGCTGCCCTGCAGTCCGAGGGTACAACAGTGTCAACCCGTACTATCCGTCGGCGTCTGAATGAAAAGGGACTCTATGGTAGGATACCCAGGAAGACCCCACTTCTGACCCAGAGACATAAAAAAGCCAGGCTGGAGTTTGCCAAAACTTACCTGAGAAAGCCAAAAACTTTTTGGAAGAATGTTCTCTGGTCAGATGAGACAAAAGTAGAGCTTTTTGGGAAAAGACATCTACATAGAGTTTACAGGAAAAAAAAAGAGGCCTTCAAAGAAAAGAACACGGTTCCTACAGTCAAACATGGCGGAGCTTCCCTGATGTTTTGGGGTTGCTTTGCTGCCTCTGGCACTGGACTGCTTGACCATGTGCATGGCATTATGAAGTCTGAAGACTACCAACAAATTTTGCAGCATAATATAGGGCCCAGTGTGAGAAAGCTGGGTCTCCCTCAGAGGTCATGGGTCTTCCAGCAGGACAATGACCCAAAACACACTTCAAAAAGCACTAGAAAATGGTTTGAGAGAAAGCACTGGAGACTTCTAAAGTGGCCAGCAATGAGTCCAGACCTGAATCCCATAGAACACCTGTGGAGAGATCTCAAAATGGCAGTTTGGAGAAGGCACCCTTCAAATCTCAGGGACCTGGAGAAATTTGCCAAAGAAGAATGGTCTAAAATTCCAGCAGAGCATTGTAAGAAACTCATTGATGGTTACCGGAATCGGTTGTTCGCAGTTATTTTGTCTAAAGTTTGTGCAACCAAGTATTAGGCTGAAGGTGCCAATACTTTTGTCCGGCCCATTTTTGGAGTTTTGTATAAAATGATCAATGATTTGACTTTTTTTTTCATTCTCTTTTGTGTTTTTTCATTGCAAGCAAAATAAATGAAGATATTATTACCAAAGCATTTGTGATTGCAATCATTTTCTGGAAGAAACTGAGTATTATCTGACAGAATTGCAGGGGTGCCAATACTTTTGGCCGGTACTGTATATCTGTTTGCCATAGTCATTTCCATCAGCAGTTTTGAGATGCGGGGACATACTAGGGATGATTTATGAAGACCGGCAAAGGTTAGGAGTTATAATAAATGCAGCGAATGTGTGAACAATTCATAAAACATAGCTTTTAATAAATATGGTTTAAAACCTTGTTAAGGCAGAAGTTACAGTTCAAACCAGAAGTTTACATAGACAATATAAAAAGACACATATGCATGTTTTTCTCACTATCTGACATGAAATCAGAATAAACCTTTCCAGTTTTAGGTCAATTAAGATTACCAAAATTATTTATATTTGCCAAATGGCAGAATAATGAGAGAGTGCAAATGTTTAAGGCATTTTTATTACTTTCTGCAAAGTCAAAAGTTTACATATATTTCATTAGTTATTTGGTACCATTGCTCTTAAACTGTATGACTTGGGTCAAACATTTTGGATATCCTTCCCCAAGCTTCTCACAATAGTTGGTAGGAATTTGGGCCCATTCCTCCTGACAGGACTGGTGTAACTGAGCCATTTTTGTAGGCTGCCTTGCTCAAACCTGCCTTTTCAGCTTTGCCCATAAATTTTCAATAGGATTGAGATCAGGGCTTTGTGATGGCCACTCCAAAACATTGACTTTGTTATCCCTAATCCACTTTGTAACCAGTTTGGAAATATGCCTCGGATTATTGTCTATTTGGAAGACCCATTTGCGCCCAAGCTTTAACTTCCTGGCTGATGTCTTGAGATGTTGCTTCAGTATTGCCACATAATGTTCTTTCCTCATGATGCCATCTATTTTGTGAAGTGCACCAGTCCCTCCTGCAGCAAAACAACCCCACAACATGATGCTGCCACCCACATGTTTCACAGTTGGGATGGTGTTCTTAGGCTTGGAAGCTTCTTCCTTTTTCCTTCAAACGTAACGATGGTCATTATGGTCAAACAATTAAATTTTTGTCAGACCACAGGACATGTCTCCAAAAAGTAAGGTCTTTGTTCCTGTGTGCATTTGCAAACATTAATCTAGCTTTTTTATGTTTCTTTTGGAGTAATGGCTTCTTCCTGGCAGAGTAGCTTTTCAGCCCATGTCAATAGAGTACTCGTTTCACTGTGGATAATGACACACTCTTACCAGCTTCAGCCAACATCTTCACAAGGTCTTTTGCTTTTGTTCTTGGGTTTATATTCCAATTTCATACCAAAGCACGTTCATCTCTGGGACACAGAACCTGTCTCCTTCCTGAGCGGTATGGTGGCTGGACATTCCCATCTTGTTGGTACCTGCGTATAATTGTTTGTACAGATAAACGAGGCACCTTCAGGTATCTGGAAATTGCACCCAAGGATGAACCAGACTTGTGCAAGTCCACAATTCTCTTCCTGATATCTTAGCTGATTTCTTTAGATGTTACACAAAGAAGGAGTGTGTTTCAGATGTGCCTCAGATGTTGCCAATAAATCAGAAGCTTCCAAAGACATGACATCATCATATGGGTTATCCCAAATTGATTAAAGGCATAGTAATCTTAGTGTATGTAAACTTTTGACTTGCAGAAAGTGATAAAAAATGCCTTAAAAAATTCGACCTCTCTCATTATTCTGGCATTTGGCAAATATAAATAATTTTGGTAATCCTAATTGACCTAAAATGGGAAAGGTTTATTCTGATTTCATTTCAGATAGTAAGAAAAACATGCATATGTGTCTTTTTTACAGGTGCATCTCAATAAATTAGAATATTTTTGAAACGTTCATTCATTTCAGTAATTCAATTCATAATCAGCAGTCTTCCAAGATTGTGTGTCCTACTGAACCAGACTGAGGGACCATTTAAAGGCTTAGGAAACCTTGGCAGGTGACACACTGAATTTACAATAGTGAAATTTTTTACAATATTCAAGTTTTCTTAGATTTTGTTTTTCATTAACTCTAATCCATAATCAACATTTACAGAAATAAAACACTTGAAATAGAACACTCTGCATGTAAAAAATCTAGAAAATATAGGAGGTCACTTTTTTAATTTAATTACTGAAAGAAATAAATGTTTCAAAGATATTCTAATTTATTGAGATGCACCTGTAAATGTCTGGTTTCAACTGTATGTGGGTCAGTGTAGGGTGAGTAAGTTCCTCACCCCTCCCATGACATCAGTAGAAGGTTTTCATATGGGACGACTTGGCCCTCATACCGTTAATTTCCAAGTATCCGAGTAAGATTGTCCTGATTTGGGAGAGTCTCTCTCCACTCTCTACTTTACCCCTATCTATACTGAGCAGTTGATGATTTGGTGATTTTATAATGGATGTTTGAGATTCTTCTGAGATATGAAATCTATTTTTGGTCCTTTTGTGTATTATAAATATAGTCATTGGTTTGTAATAGATTTAAAATCATCATTTATTAAAAGTTATGTTTTATGAATTGCTCACACATTAGAAATTTTTTGTGAACTGTCACTGTCCACCTGACTGTGAGTTAAGAGAAACTTAAGAGCTATTAAGACCATTATAAAGATAAATGAAAAAATTTATCAGCACAAAATGTAGGACCTAAAAATAATATGTTGTTCAAAGCTGAAATCCACTTTAAGGCTAAGGCCCGACGTTGCGGAAATGCAGCTTTTTTTGTTGCAGATTTTGTTGCGGTTTTTTGAGCCAAACTCAGAAGTGGATTGAACAAAAGGTAGAAGTATAAGAACTTCCTATATATTTCCCATTCTTTTTGAAGCCATTCTTGAGTTTGGCTCAAAAAACCGCAACAAAATCTGCAACAAAAGAAGCTGCATTTCTGCAATGTGGGGCCTTAGCCTAAAAGATTTGGTTTACTATAAAAATAATTAAGTGATGGACTGTAAAGCATTAAGAATAGTCTTGTATGTGTTTCTGGATGTAGTATTCAAGATATGTCAAAATATGTAAGCTGCGTTTCTCTGCTTCCTATGCCTGGTTCTCACACTAAAATTGTTTACATTTGAATGAATAGAGAATCAGTGAATTTGGATTGATATAATGCTGCAAGTCCCCTTCAAGCTTTTTTCTCTTATAAAGGTCCAGTCTCCTGACTTGTTTTAGTAAATAATTTTATTTAGCATGAAATAAGCCCATAGCTGCCCCGTTGCAAAGATATTGTGCCTTTAGTTGGTTACTGATATGAGTGTACTGTCAAGTGGGTGGGCTCTGGGCAGTGGAGAACAACCCCTTGAGAGTTCAATTGTACTGGGGACATTTATTTGACAGTACTTTCATATTAGTAGCCAAACTTATGGCATCCATTTCTCTGTAATGGAAGCGATCTCTAAAGATAAATAGCACGCCAAAGGTCCTCTTTAATAAATACAAGTGGGTGTTACCATTCCCCTTGTCTGCCTGATACTGGTAGCAATTATTGTACAGTGTCAGACTGTGTTGGAACACAGCCAGAACCAGCAACACTCAGTTGTCAATTTATTCATACATTTCTATTAAATACAACATATACAATGCAGAGTTATAAGAAATGATTATCCAGAACTGTCATCTCATGGGAAATACAATTGTATACTGAAGTAGATATTTCAGGAGAGGCAACAGGTCCTCAAAGGTTTGCAAGAAATACATTGTATGTTGGTGTTCCATGACTTTCAGGAATCTCTTTCCTCCCAGCAACAATGATCTTCGCAATACTCACAGCTCCAGCTGTACTCCTTTCTATAGCCATCACTGCTCTCTGCATCTTCCTCCACCTCCCTCTCATGTTCTGCATGCCCACAGGGAGTATGTGCTCTCCCTTCTAATACTTAAAGGGAGTCTGACACAAGGGAATTGATTATGAACCCAATCATAGTACCTTGTAGAGGTGATTCTACCATCATTTCCAAATAGGGCCCTGTTATTCCATTTTGGAGAGTGCTTTGCCTAAGAACCTAGAGCTGAGACTGAAGCCCAGGCAAGCTATGATATAACCCCAATGCACCTTTCCCACTTATTTGCAGAAAGCTGCAACAAGATGGAATGAAATGCATTGTTCACAAAGTCAGATAAACTACTTCATCTGTTCTGTCTCTGCCCCTGCTACACTCTTGAGATTTTCTTAGCCACATCCAGCAGCTAACAGTTAACCCTTTCAGTCCTGGATTTCTAGATTTTGCAACTTCGGTTTTTCCATTGACTGTTGCTATGTGAATTGACTCTGCTATCTAAACTTGCCTGTCCCATCAGCCTTTGCTTGAGGATTGGTATGCAGTCTGTTCTGTTTGTTCCGTTGCTGGACCTGGACCTGTTTAGTACCCTAAAACCGGAGACTGTATCCTGGTATGATATAGAGTTATGGAGGAGGGAACTATCAATCACCTATCAATCGCCTCATAATATCTAATGCCTAAGTGTACACCACCATCATAAGTAGAAGCAGATAATAAAGGGAAGGAAAAGAAAAAAAGGGGCAAGGTAGGCTGCGAGGTGAGAACCTAATATGAATATAAAATTTAATCTTTATTAATACTTTTAAAAGAAATGCATAAAACAAAATCTCCTTTTTATTTAAAATGTTTGGTAGGAAAGGCTAGGGTATATAGTAATTGTGGTAAGGCATCCCCTGTAGCCTAACCACAGTCTCAATCTGCACAATGGAAGAGATCAGTTATCCCTAACTACACTGTCATAATTGGCCACTTTATGTTCCGTGTAGCAAAACAAATTACCTGAAAGACTGACCAGTGCATATGAGATATACAGTCATGGCCAGTGGCGTAACTAGGAATGGCTGGGCCCCAAGGCGAACATTTGACATGGGCCCCCCCGAACCGCCGCCCACAACCCCATAGTGGCCCCTGCACACAGTATTATGCCCCATAGTGGTCCCTGCATACACTATTATGCCCCATAGTGGCCCCTGCACACAATATTATGCAGCATAGTGGCCCTGCACACAGTATTATGCCCCATAGTGATCCCTGCACACAGTATTATGCCCCATAGTGGCCCCTGCACACATTATTATGCCCCATAGTGGCCCCTGCACACAGTATTATGCCCCATAGTGGCCCTGCACACAGTATCATGCCTCATAGTGGCCCCTGCACACAGTATTATGCCCCATAGTGATCCCTGCATACAGTATTATGCCCCATAGTGGCCCCTGCACACATTATTATGCCCCATAGTGGCCCCTGCACACAGTATTATGCCCCATAGTGGCCCTGCACACAGTATTATGCCCCATAGTGGCCCCTGCACACAGTATTATGCCCCATAGTGGCCCCTGCATACAGTATTATTCACCATAGTGGTCCCTGCACACAGTATTATTCCCCATAGTGGACCACCCATGAACGATTATTATACTCTGGGGTCTTTTCATAATGATAGCAGTGTTTGTGGGGTTCGCGGTAGCGGCTGCCACAGGGCTCCGGTCCCCTTAATGTCCCGGGCCCTGTGGCAGCCGCTACCGTGGCTACCCCAGTATTTACGCCCCTGGTCATGGCCATAAGTGTTGACACCCCTGAAATGTTTCCAGAAAATGAAGTATTCCTCCCAGAATATTAGTGCAATTGCACATGTTTTCTTATACACGTTTATTTCCTTTATGTGTATTGGAACATCACAAAAAAAACTGAAAAAAAAAGCCGAAAATTATATAATTTCACACAAAGCTCCAAAAATGGGCCGGACACAATTACTGGCACCCTCAACTTAATACTTAGTTGAACACCCTTTAGAAAGAATAACTGAAATAAATTGCTTCCTATAACCATCAACAAGCTTCTTACACTTCTCAACTGGAATTTTGGACCACTCTTCTTTAGCAAAATGCTCCAGGTCTCTCATATTTGAAGGGTGTCTTCTCCCAACAGAAATTTTAATATCTCTTCACAAACTCAGCTTTCTGACTCTGGGCCCTTCATTGCGAACAAAAATCCTTTGGTAATCTTCAGATTTCATGATGCCTTGCACACAGTCAAGACACTCAGTGCCAGAGGCCACAAAACAACCCCAAAACATTTCTGAGCCTCCACCATATTTGACTGTTGGTACTGTGTCCTTTTCTTTGTAGGCCTCATTCTGTTTTTGGTAAACAGTAGAATGATGTGCTTTACCACAAAGGTCTCTCTTTTGGTGTACTCACACACATTTTGGCAAACTGCAGTCTAGTTTTTATATGTCTCTGTATCAGCTGTGGGGTCCTCCTGGGTCTCCTGCCATAGCATTTCATTTCATTCAAATGTTGATGGATAGTTCATGCTGACAATGAAGCACCCTGAGCCTGCAGGAGAGATTGAATTTCTTTGGAACTTAATTGGGGCTGCTTATCCACCATCTGGTCTATCCTGTGTTACAACCTTTCATCAATTTTTCTCTTCCATTCACGACCAGGGAGATTAGCTACAGTGCCATTGGTTGTAAACTTCTTGATTATGTTGCGCACCATGGACAAAAGAACATCCAGATGGACTTGTAACCTTTAGATTGTTGATATTTTTCCACAATTTTGATTCTCAAGACCTCAGACAGTTCTCTTTTCCTCTTTCTGTTCTCCATGCTTACTGTGGCACACACAGACACACAATGCAAAGATTGAGTAAGCTTTTCTCCTTTTTATCTGGTTTCAGGTGTGATTTCTATATTGCCCACACCTGTTACTTGTCATAGGTGAGTATGAACAAGCATCACATGTTTGAAACAAAGTTACTTACCCACTATTTTGAAAAGGTGCCAACAATTTTGTTTTTGTGTTGCTCTAATACACACATAGAAAATAAACATGTGTAATTGCAATAATTTTCTAGGAGAAATACTTAACTTTCTAGAAAAATTTCAAGGGTGGCAACACTTACGGCCATGACTGTAATGAATAGGGTGTGTGTATGTGTGAACAAGATCCTGGCTAAATAAACCTTGCCACAAGCTACATATGAGGTTGCTTAAAGCAAACTATAAAATAGTGAAGGCAATGAATCCACTATATCAGTCCAAGACTAAGTAAATAAGTCAAGGACATATTAGCAGCAGTGAAATGAGCGGAATAACCAAGTGAAAGCAAGAAGTAATGGGAACAGAAACAACCTCAAGCTGGATGTAATACTGTGTGTTCCCAGGGAGTCTCTGGTAAGTCTGGTTGGGGGCCTCTTGAAGAAGCCTCTTGTAATAAGTGAAACGAGCGTTGGGTGGTGGCAGCTAGGTCAGAATTTCCAGGAACAGTTCAGAAAGTATCCACCACCACTTTCATATCGATACCATATATTGTGCATTACACATTCTGTCAGTATTAAATCTACAGTGCTCTATCTGACCAAAGAGCACTGCTGAGCATATTACAATGGTGCTCAATTCAATATATTACCCTGTACAAGTCCCATCACTTTGAGCGGGTGTAGTGTGTATGCAGCAGTGTATAGAAGGCATTAACCTCTAGGGATTCCACTGTTAGCGGTGATGCTGGAGGAGAGTCTCCTTTCATTCAGATTGGCTTCAGCTGCTAACTACTATCTAAGGTATCTTGAGGACCTCGAAACCTGAGCTTGTATCCTGGTGTCCTGTGAACCTTGAAACTTGACACTCTGTCCAGCTTGTTTTCTTTGTACTCCAAAACCTGAGCCTGAAACCTGCCTGTGTCCTCTGAACCCTGAGGTGAACTCCAGAATATCAGCCTATATCTAGTTTTTATCCAGTATACCCTGAAACCTTTGTCTGATCCTTTGCATCCTGAAACCTGCATCTTTATCAATGGATTGTTCTATAATCTGATCTCTGTCAGCCCTTTTGTTGCTACACACCTGTCTGTCTCTAACTGCAATAGTTAGTTGTCACTACTCTTAGGGGTAGTAAACTCGTGGTCACCTGAAATATATCCCTGTATAGAGGGTTAAATGTGTGAAAACCAAAAGACCACTTACACAACAACTTCATGAGTAGCCCAAAATAAAACTGATGTAGTGAAAAAGTGGGCCCACATCCACTACACTAGATTCAGAATATGCTTTTTTTTTTCCTTAATCTTATCCAGAGCAGTATTTATTAAGCCTATCACAGATATATAGTGCAAATTTAATCCTCTGTCTGGGATTAAAAGGGTTTCCTGGATCTGGCAAATTTTGCTATGGGGAAAGGGGTCCTAGGATACAATAATAAAAGACCAAGAGCTTACTTATTACTTATTACTTGTTACCTGCTGCTCTGGCACTCCCCATTGCTCTTTATTTACTTTCCTGCTGTGATGTCGTGCTGTCAACTACACATGACCACTGCAGCCTATCACTGGCCTATCACTGTAATATTTCATCTAATTTCTCCCCCTTGGCAAGGTTTGTATGATCCCTGCAAAACCATTTACGTATATTTTAGATAATGCCATTTTTCGAGACTCTTGAAATGTAGAGATGTAGAATGTCCACAGTAACATAGAAATCATACCCTCGCTCACCATGTCACATGCACAGGAACCCCAAATATGGGAAGTTCTCACACTGTAAAGCTCCAGGTACTGGTTGTTTTTTTGACACTGCCTACATATTTTGTCAGTAAGGAAAACAAACTAACATGACCAGTGTGAGTAACTATTGCCACACCAGAAATTGCACACATTGTGAGTAGAGTAGAGCATTTTTCACATTTATTCCCTTAAAGAGGACCTTTCAAGTCCTCAGGCACATGCGGTTTTATATACCACTAGAAAGCCTACAGTGTGCTGAATTAAGCACACTGTTGACTTTCTAGTGGTATGTAAAACCGCATATACATGAGGACATGAAAGGTCCTCTTTAACTCTATCTCCTCTAGAAGAATGAAAGGGTTTACATTGTGCAAAACAGATAAAATAAAACTATTTGTTTCAGGACCCATTCAGAAGTCAAGATCAATGATCTCATCTTTAAAATTTTCTTGTTGAATCTTGAAAGTAAAGCAGAGTATGATTTGCACTTTCATCACACTGAATATATTCCAATAAGGCGAAATTGTAAAGTTAATGACATAAGTCCAAACATTTTTATCTAACATGGCAACTATGTGAACTACACAGATAACACCAAATAATAACCACATAACTATATATGGATTTGTAGAGAGTTAAAAGTTAAACATTTTTGCAAATATAAATTTTTAAATATTTTGCTGAGCTTTAAAGATTTTCTCTATCCATCTTAGTGGCGACTGTCTTTTGTCTCGATCAGATGCCAATGGATACGACCATGGCCACTGGAACTTACTATGGTCTGGCACAGCCATGATTTCCTTATTGTGAACAGGTTATCAGACAGGAGAAACTATATGTACTAAGGATAATATGGCCACAACAAGGTAATCAAAGCTGGGTTTCAGAGCATTGAAAGTTCCTGCATTCATTGTTGTATCCATTGGTTATTTAAATCTTTAAAACTCTGCAAAATATTAAATTATATTTTTAAAAATATTTAACGTTTAACTATGTACAAATTTAAATCTTCTTATGTTCAGAAGAATATCCATTTAATGCAAATATCTCTGTGTATTCATATACCTCTATATCCTGGCAATTATGACCTGGCAGTCATGGCTGGTGACACTAAAAACTTAACATGTTTATGAGTATAAAATATTTCAATATATTAATGACAATCTCAAAGCGAACCACAAAAGATTCAATGTAAGTGTTTTTTTTTTTGTTAAGAACAACCTTACCAAATAGGCTTCCAAAATGTCCATCTTTAGTTACTGGACGTAGCTCATTATCTCCCCAAGCATATCTCTTATAGCTGTCCCATGCAAATATCATCATCTATTAAAAAGGTAAAAAGGAAAGACACATTGTATTAACTATATACCAATTATAGTGCCTTGCTACAATGTAAGCCTACAATATTCAAGGTGATTATTTTATTTCATATAGAAAATAAAAAAATTTGTAACTGAGCAAGGAAATAACTGAAAAGTATGAAGTAAGCTGAGCTGTTACATAGTTATCACTATATAATTGCTTATTTATTACAGTTGTGCTAAAAAGTTTACATACGCCGGCAGATTTTTTGTTTTTTTGGCCTTTTTTCAGGGAATATGAATGATAACACAAAAACTTTTTCTCCACTCATGGTTGAAGCCATTTATTGTCAAACTTCTGTGTTTTCTCTTTTTTAATCATATATATCTATGCCCTTTTTAATGCAACAAGTAAATATTTTGCCCTTTGCAGCAGTTCACTGGCATTGGTATCTGTAAAGCTGACTCTCTACACTTGTCGGCATACTACCTTTGCCAGCAGATCTAGTTACCTCTGTGCATGCTCCTGTTTCATTAAGAATTAGTATCCTCATCTGCAGGTTTTCTTCTGCCAATCACTATCTGTCTGTGTGTATAAAATTCTGCTTCTCTTGCCATGCCCTACTTGTGCCGTTTTGCTATGCATTTCTGTGTGTTTTGACCTCCTGTATGGACACATGAACTTCTGTTTGTATCCTGAAGCCATGCCTTAGTATTTGCTATGTACTCCTATGTGCTAACAACTCTTTCTGTATGTCTGAGCAGTGCTTCAGATCTCCATTCTGTGACCTGCTGTTTGGATGCATGCTGTCTTTCTTCTGTATGACGAAGCAATACTCTAGTTTGTCTTTATTCTTGCATGTTACAACTCCACATTTGAACTCATTTGAAATGTCCTTTTGACCAGAGCTATGCTATTGTCTGTGTATCTGAGCATTGCTATAGTTTCTGCCTGCTATGTTTGGACGTGTATTTTCTTCCACCATGTACGCATCTCTGTTACATGCCTTGGCCTTCGAGCCTTCTACTATGTATGGTTGACCTTTGGACTTTTGCAAATCTGCATTTCTGATAATTGTGTTGGTCTTTGGGGTTTCTGCTATATATGTCCTGCTTGCATTTCTGTTTAGTTACATGCTGTTTTGTCTGTATGCCTGATCATTGCAAATGGTGGTTACTCTCGATTGGACCTGTATTCCATCCTTGAATTTGAGCTATGTAACTTGTATCCTTTCTTGAGGCCTGGAGTTTTGCCTATTCCTTGAACTGCATATCCCTTACCCTCAATCCATTGTCTATGTTAATGGTTCCACTGTTCCTGCTATAGTATTGACTCTTCTGGTATTGTTACACACTCCTGTGTTTAGTTCAAACCTCTGCTAACTGTCCTGATGTCCTGCCCTGGATTCCTGTTCAAGATCCAACTTCTGAAGTCTGTGTGACTCAGTCTGTTACTGATTCTGTACCTCTGTTATCCGTCTTGTATATCTGTTTGTTTTAACTCTGTGTATGTATGATGTCTGTTCTGATTTTAGTCTGCCTGATTTTTGGTGCACTGCACCATAGTCCTTGGCCTGCCTGTTAGCTGTCACCACCACCACTTTAGGGGGTAGAGACTTGATGGTTCCCCTGCAGAGAAGTACAAAAATACAAGGGTTAAAGGGTGAGGTGGGGAGCCACTTAGACAACATCCTTAGAAATGGCCAAATTGACCTGAAGACACAGTGGATCCACAATCCACTGTCAGTTACTATAGTTAGTTTATATCAGATTTATTTTACTTAATTTTATTCTCATATACAGTGGGGAAAAAAAAGTATTTAGTCAGCCACCAATTGTGTAAGTTCTCCCACTTAAAAAGATGAGATAGGCCTGTAATTGACATCATAGGTAGACCTCAAGTATGAGAGACAAAATGAGAAAACAAAACCAGAAAGTTGTCTATACTGACAACAATTTCAAACAGGTGCCATTACTACAGATGAGTGGAAGACAGAGGAGCCTCTTAAAGAAGAAGTTACAGGTCTGTGAGAGCCAGAAATCTTGCTTGTTTGTAGGTAACCAAATACTTATTTTCCACCATAATTTGCAAATAAATTCTTAAAAAATTAGACAATGTGATTTTCTAGATATATTTTCTCATTTTGTCTCTCATAGTTGAGGTCTACCTATGATGACAATTACAGGCCTCTCTCATCTTTTTAAGTGGGAGAACTTGCACAATTGGTGGCTGACTAAATACTTTTTTTCCCCACTATATAATAACAGTTGATAACCCTAACTGCATAACCTTACATTTATATTTACATTTACAGTATGTAATTTTTTTTGCCATAATGTTTTACCTATCTCTCTATTATACTATTCTGTGTCAACTACCTTACATAATACAATATTAGAAAAATACAGATATTTTTGTTTGCAAGTGATCTTCAAAAAGGAAAGCAGCTGCAAAGAGCATCATTTATTACACCTCTTTTACTAGTTACTAGATTATTTGTGAGAAGGCCACCTTCATGAATTTATATTTTTTGTTTTAATATTTTTTCTTAAACTATTTTTTTAATTAGATTATTATATATTTTTGATTACCATTTCATTGAATTTTGGTTTCCTTTTAGTTCTTCCTCATTTTGTTCATAATGTGTCTAATTATAGTAGATTTAAAAATATCAACAGTACTTGACCACTCTACCTTGTAAAGCGGCCATAGAAATGTACATACAAACAAATCACTCCTGTTTCCGATGTTTTTAATCAAAAAAATGCTATACTCCTGCAAAATTATAGCCTAAACTATTTTATCATCTAGCCACACTTCTGTTATCATCACTCATGATGACTCATTGCCATAATTCTCCTCCAACACAATAAATTCATTTCATCAATCTTATTTTGAAGACTTCAAAAAATTTATGAGAATACATGTGTTTAGTGCATAACTGGTGAAGCTCAGAAAATATGATATTGTATAAATGCAGGTATATTTTTTTTAACTCGATCAAAGCAAAAAGTTGAATGCCAGATACAGATGATAGTATTCTCAGTTCAGTTGTTGAAAAATTATGGCATTAGTTTTCGAGACCATTATGTCCTTCTATCTGTTCCTAGGTGGTAGATAGATGGTTGATTGCATGGTCAAATTCCTAGTGGACTAATAAAATATGTAAAAAAATAATAAAAAAAAATTAATAAAATGTTAAATAATATAAAATAAATCTCAAAAAATAATTTCTTTCTACTCATATAGTTTAATTATGTTAAAAAATAAAATAGTAAAGAAAACCTACCAATAATAGGTATCTCCACATCTGTAATGACCCAAACTAAAAAGTTATAATGTTATTTAACCTGCATAGTAAATGGCATCTCATCTTTAAAAATTGAAATATGAAAGTGTACTGATAAAAATTGCAGATTGTACTACAAAAAATATAATCAAATAAAAAATTACAAAGTTATGGCTGCCATGCCTGTAACAGTAATAGCCCGCAGAATTAAACTAACATGCAATTTATACTGTAAAGTTAATTCTGTAATAGCAAAGCCCCAAAAACCCCAAAATTGCAGAATTACAATCTTCTATTTTTCCCAAAATAATAAAAGATTATGTGTACCCGCAAATGATTACATTAAAAATATGACTTGTCTCTTTCTTATAGCTATAATGGAAAAATAAAAAAAGTTATGTCTTTTTAAAGACAGTCATGGAATAAACCAAAGCAAATTGCAGCATTCTAAAGGCCAAATTAGGCCACATTCTTAAGGGAATATCTACATGTCATGATCATAATGCTGTTATTTCAAAAAAATATTAGCAACAAGTGGCTAAGCCCTTGACCTAGAGAAACACAATGTGAACACCACCAGGAATTGAGCAGCACGATTACAGTTGTTCTTAACGTTTGCATAGCAAAAATTGAAAGCATGGGTGAAACCCACTATGTGTCCAGAACCTTATGGTGGTCTCACACACAATATTGTTTGAAAAATGCCACTTTTTTGTGTAGTTTTTTGTACAAATCCAAGGAATGAATTCAAAATGGGAAAGGGAAATATAAAGAAAGGAGTAAAGGTGACCATAAACATAAGATGTTAGTCACAATGTCTGATTTTGGCTATTTTGACGAGCAATCATTTAACAAAAGCTACAAATGACTATTAGTGAGTGTGTTCAAAATTTTTTGTCATCTGTCAGCTGAAAATAAAAGTTTTTGGTATGATCAAACGAATTTGATGGATAATTTGCCAATTTTACACATGTCATTTTTTATATATACTGCCTCTCCTGATCAGGCAATTGAATTGCTTATGTTGATAGGGGGATCATTCATACGATCATTCCCAATGTTGAATGATCAGCTGCTCCACTGTCGATTTTTGTCTAATGCGTATGGCTAGCTTTAAGCTATATTCACACAGTAGTGAATGGCCACATGATATCCGTTTTTTTAATGGACATCACACGGCAGCATTTAATTAAATTAAAGTGGATGGGGGCTGTTTACACGATCGTTGTTTTACACAGTCCATTGTAATGGACTGTCAAAATATAGGTCATACTCTATTTTTGTCTATTTTCAGTGATCCCTCTCTACACTCAAATGTATGGGGGATCAGTGAAAAGGATGGCTGTGAAAAATGGACCATTTTGCACCTCGGTCATGTGAATGTAGACTTATATTTCTCCTTTCGGATCCACTTCTGGTTTGGTTCAAAAAACTGCACCAAAAACTGCAGGGGTGTTTTTCCAAGCAACTCTGTGTATGAAAACACCCTTTGGGTACTGTTTTGTTGCAGTCTTTTATGCCAAAAGTCTAACTGCATTTATTTTTTATATATATATATATATATATATATATATATATATATATATATATTTTGTAGCTTATCCGATGTGGATAATTTATAGACCAAAAAAGCAACAAGTATCTTTTGGCATTACAGTATTTGCTGGTGAGTGGGCAGTATTCTTCCTTTAGGTTGCTACTTCCATTCATATATCTGTAATTTTAAATGAAAGGCATAATATAGAATAGGAACAAAATACAAAATCAATTCAATGTAGCAAACTAAGGTACATATTATAAATATGTAAGTCAGGAAGAACAAATTAAAGTGGACAGGAAGACAGGGCATGGTACTCTGTCAGATCAAAATTGTCTAGGATCATTCACTACTATTTAAGGAAATGGTAAAGTGATGCTTAACTGGAATAGTTACCTCCTTTATCTTCTTTCTTTTTCCTCTTATTTCAGAGTCATGTGGTTCGGGTTGATTTCCCAGTGGTGGATATTTCAGGGATTTTTCGAATGCTTTGTAATCAAAAACAAAGTCAGCATGGTTCTTCTGAGCTGCAGATATCTCGCTCTCTTTATTTTTAGCTTTAGCAGCTACTATGTGTTCTCTGTTCAATGAAACATCTTCTTTTTGCGTTTCATAGTTGCTAGCTAGAAATCCCAGTGGTTTTACATCCACATCAAACTTGTCTTTGGATCTCCACTTTTCCTGATTTGTATTCCGTAGCAGTGACTTTTGATCTTCAACAGTTTTTTTGTTCATTTTCTTACTAGCATAGTTGTGTAATCTTTCACCATTCTGGCTCTGTGTACTAGATAAAAAGATTCTTCTAAATTTTGATGTGTCTGGTAAAAGAAACAGTGTCCCAAAGCACAGTGTAATAAATCCAGACAGAAACAATAAAAATACAAATTTCTGTGATAGACGAAGTCCAAATCCAGCTGGAAATATCCCAGAAATTTTTCTAAGAAACATTATTTTAATTTGCATCTAACACTTTGTGACTGGTATTTACATGCACATCATGATGTTACATTGCATAGACATCATATTTTACATTTAGAAACTCTTTGTTGACTTTGATAGTTGATCCATGGAGATCCTGAAGTAGTGACACCTGTAACAATAGCACATAATAAATAGAGAAAGCTTTATTACATCTAGTATAGCCTTGTACACATGTTTATTACTCTTACAACGTTCCAATAATTTTACCATGGGCCTACCATCTACTGCCTGCACCACCATGTTTAGTAAGGGTTGATCCTTCCTTTGCTATGATATCACCCATCCTATTTGAGCAGCAAGTGCACCAACTGCACTTCAAAGAATTAAAAGTTGTTTTTCTAAAAAGTTACAAAAGTGACATAACAAAGATATATTGTTTATCATTGTATTGTGCTCTGTTATGAGGTGGCAGCAGCTTCTTTCAACACCTTTTACATAGTCTTTCATATAACTTATATCCTAAAAGCATGGCTATGTATGTATTTCATATGTGAGAAATTCATGTTACATGCTCTCTTCTCCATGTGGCTACTGCTATACACCATCATGATATAATTTGTGAATACACTACATGGTATATTTTTGCATCTATTGTAAGTGTTTAGAAGTGTTTTTCCAGTCTGTGTGCTGTGGATATAATGGTGTCATTTGAGTTGATGTATTATCTATGTTGAGCCATATTTATATATATGTACATTGCAACACTCTAGTATCTGTAATGATGCTGTTATGAATAGAGGGTCCTGTGTCGGAAAGTAATGCTAGGTTCACACTAGCATGGGGCTGTCTGTTGTTCTGATCCATCAGAGGACCAGAAAATGGAAAGGCAGACCTGTAAAATAGTGGACACATATGGTGCCCAGCAGACCCCATTCACTATAATGGTGTCCATCAGGTGTGTGATGTTTTTAAACTGAAGGCGTTGAACAAAAAAGTCATGCCTACAGGACTTCCATTTGAGGCGGACACTGTGATAGAGACTCATTGCAGATGTGAATATAGCCTGAGGTGTGTTATATCGTTTAGCACCCAGTTGATGGACACTTTTCAGCTACTTTATCTCCTGATGAGCTCTATAATTTAGATGGAACTGTGTTGGGCTTTCGTTTGATGTTACATATTGATGGTATATTATAAGAGGAGTGTAGGATAAACAATGCTAAATTCAAAACCCACATATTGTTTAGGGAACACTGTAATTCTTATCCAATGATTAAATTCACCTATCACATAAAATCTTTTTGTGCCAAATGGATAAATACAGTGCCTAGCGAAAGTATTCGGCCCCCTTGAATTTTTCAACCTTTTGCCACATTTCAGGCTTCAAACATAAAGATATAAAATTTAAATTTTTTGGTGAAGAATAAACAACAAGTGGGACACAATTGTGAAGTGGAACGAAATTTATTGGTTATTTTAAACTTTTGTAAAAAATAAAAAACTGAAAAGTGGGGCGTGCAATATTATTTGGCCCCTTTACTTTTAGTGCAGCAAACTCACTCCAGAAGTTCAGTGAGGATCTCTGAATGATCCAATGTTGTCCTAAATGACTGATGATGATAAATATAATCCACCTGTATGTAATCAAGTCTCCGTATAAATGCACCTGCTCTGTGATAGTCTCAGGGTTCTGTTTAAAGCGCACAGAGCATCATGAAGACCAAGGAACACACCAGGCAGGTCCGTGATACTGTTGTGGAGAAGTGTAAAGCCGGATTTGGATACAAAAAGATTTCCCAAACTTTAAACATCCCAAGGAGCACTGTGCAAGCGATCATATTGAAATGGAAGGAGTATCAGACCACTGCAAATCTACCAAGACCCAGCCGTCCCTCTAAACTTTCATCTCAAACAAGGAGAAGACTGATCAGAGATGCAGCCAAGAGGCCCATGATCACTCTGGATGAACTGCAGAGATCTACAGCTGAGGTGAGAGAGTCTGTCCATAGGACAACAATCAGTCGTACACTGCACAAATCTGGCCTTTATGGAAGAGTGGCAAGAAGAAAGCCATTTCTCAAAGATATCCATAAAAAGTCTCGTTTAAAGTTTGCCACAAGCCACCTGGGAGACACACCAAACATGTGGAAGAAGGTGCTCTGGTCAGATGAAACCAAAATCGAACTTTTTGGCCACAATGCAAAACGATATGTTTGGCGTAAAAGCAACACAGCTCATCACCCTGAACACACCATCCCCACTGTCAAACATGGTGGTGGCAGCATCATGTTTTGGGCCTGCTTTTCTTCAGCAGGGACAGGGAAGATGGTTAAAATTGATGGGAAGATGGATGGAGCCAAATACAGGACCATTCTGGAAGAAAACCTGTTGGAGTCTCCAAAAGACCTGAGACTGGGACGGAGATTTATCTTCCAACAAGACAATGATCCCAAACATAAAGCAAAATCTACAATGGAATGGTTCACAAATAAACGTATCAAGGTGTTAGAATGGCCAAGTCAAAGTCCAGACCTGAATCCAATCGAGAATCTGTGGAAAGAGCTGAAAACTGCTGTTCACAAACGCTCTCCATCCAACCTCACTGAGCTCGAGCTGTTTACCAAGGAAGAATGGGCAAGAATTTCAGTCTCTCGATGTGCAAAACTGATAGAGGCATACCCCAAGCGACTTGCAGCTGTAATCGCAGCAAAAGGTGGCGCTACAAAGTATTAATTTAAGGGGGCCAAATAATATTGCACACCCCACTTTTCAGTTTTTATTTTTTACAAAAGTTTAAAATAACCAATAAATTTCGTTCCACTTCACAATTGTGTCCCACTTGTTGATTCTTCACCAAAAAAATTTAAATTTTATATCCTTATGTTTGAAGCCTGAAATGTGGCAAAAGGTTCAAAAGTTCAAAGGGGCCGAATACTTTCGCAAGGCACTGTATACTATCAGTTCCATAGGAATGTAGTTTATATGTATATACTCCACGTGATACAAGTAATCACCCCAGATAATAGAAACTAAAGATAAATGAAGCAATAGGTCTCATGGCAATAAATAGTATCCCATATTGTCTCAACGTGTTGGCCCACACGAGTTAAAATAAGGAGCTCCTCAGGAGACGGCAAATGGAGGTGTATAGATATAACCCCAAATCTAAAAGAGATTGCAGTTAAAACTGCGTTTCCTGGGTCCGAATGATGGATGCCGGCACTTTTGTGAAGCTTTGTCTTTGTAAGGCCATGGTGCCTTTACGTATATTTACTTTTTTGTTTGATTATGGTTGGTATTTCGAAACCATATATCAAAACTTGAATAAAAGTTATATTTTATGTTCCCCAATTGATCTTCCATGTTCCTTCTCAGTCATAGAAGTATAGTGTACAAGTTTTTGGGCTATGTGGAATGCTGTCAGTATCATATATATATATATACAGTGGGGGGGAAAGTATTTAGTCAGCCATCAATTGTGCAAGTTCTCCCACTTAAAAAGATGAGAGAGGCCTGTAATTGACATCATAGGTAGACCTCAACTATGAGAGAAAAAATGAGAAAACAAATCCAGAAAATCACATTGTCTGATTTTTTAAGAATTTATTTGCAAATTATGGTGGAAAATAAGTATTTGGTCACCTACAAACAAGCAAGATTTCTGGCTCTCACAAACCTGTAACTTCTTCTTTAAGAGACTCCTCTGTCCTCCACTCATTACCTTTAGTAATGGCACCTGTGAAGCATGGGGGTGGCAACATCATTATTTGGGGCTGTTACTCTGCAAAGGGACCAGGACGACTGATCCGTGTACATGAAAGAATGAATGGGGCCATGTATTGTGAGATTTTGAGTGCAAATCTCCTTCCATCAGCAAGGGCATTGAAGATGAAACGTGGCTGGGTCTTTCAGCATGACAATGATCCCAAGCACACCGCCAGGGCTATGAAGGAGTGGCTTTGTAAGAAGCATTTCAAGGTCCTGGAGTGGCCTGGCCAGTCTCCAGATCTCAACCCCATAGAAAACCTTTGGAGGGAGTTGAAAGTCTGTGTTGCCCAGCGACAGCCCCAAAACATCACTGATCTAGAGGAGATCTGCATGGAGGAATGGGCCAACATACCAGCAACAGTGTGTGCCAACCTTGTGAAGATTTACAGAAAACGTTTGACCTCTGTCATTGCCAACAAAGGATATATAACAAAGTATTGAGATGAGCTTTTGTTAATGACCAAATACTTATTTTCCACCATAATTTGCAAATAAATTCTTTAAAAATCAGACAATGTGATTTTCTGGATTTGTTTTCTCATTTTGTCTCTCATAGTTGAGGTCTACCTATGATGTCAATTACAGGCTGGCCTCATGTTTTTAAGTGGGAGAACTTGCACAATTGGTGGCTGACTAAATATTTTTTTTTCCCATATATATATATATATATATATATATATATAAGCACTCCATGTGATCTCATGTACTTCATTATATGTGGGAAGCAAATTTTAATGACTTTTAATAAAGGTTATGTGTTTTAGGGTTTGATGCTTTTCTGTGATATGTAGATATGACCTAATATTCTGTAATGTGCCAATACCTAATGTGTATTACATTTTTCTACGCCTCCTCCTCTAGTCTATAATCCTTGATGCAGTATTAGCAGCAGGTTCTTAGGCTCACTGCACAAACTTTACTTCCAATATCACCTTGGTCTTTGCCTGTCCTTCATATATTAAAATGTATTTTTGAACTGATGAATTTGTTATTGATCAAACACAGGCAGCTATGGCACTGGTTCCTTGAAGCAGGAAATTGAGTGGGACAATCTGGAACACATTTCAGCCAGCTAGTGATTACAATCAACAAATGATGTTACAGACATAGTTCACAGAAAGCTAGATAAATAATTACATCCAGAATGTTTATGTGGCAGACCCTTATGCATATCTGCAACGTAGAGACAAATCAAGGAAAATGGATGATGTAAAACAAAAACAAAATCTGGCCCCCAGTCCAAATTGTAACAGGTGCTTTGAGAAAAGGAAACAATGATACTACTGTTATGCACTAATTTTCATATGAAAGTGTAAAATTTTCATTTTGTGTCTTCAGCTTCAATGCATACCTATGTGTCTTCAGAGCAACAGACTACAAACTTTGTGTAATATGATCCTGTAGTCATACTACTTCCCATTTCGTGCTAAACTACCAAGTAAGCAAGAAGCAGGGGACAATGATATATACTATGACTGCAGGATCAAACTACAGAGCTTGTCTGTAATGTATTACCATGGAGACTTATCAATGCACATAGGAGCCAAAGACACATAGGACATTTTAATTAAGATTTTTTAAAGTTGCTTCGTTGTGTATTTTACATATGTTGAAATAAATCAAGAATAGTTACAAAGGTAGCTCTTAAATTATTCTAAACAATCTTCATATTTTTCAGCTCTAAATTTCTTTGAGCTACTATCAAATAGAAACCAATCCAACAACACCTTTCAATAGATTCTGTAGTAACAAATCCCATTTGCCTTTTGTGCTGTGCTTTCTTAAGATCTCTTCTGTATAAATGTCACTAGCATTTCTATTAACAATAGTGGACTAATGAGCACTAATTAGCTTACAGCACAATGAATGCATGTGTTTATACTTTGTTGCAGGATGATTGTAGCAGCAATGAATTTTACTGTGTATTCCTGATGCAATAAGAAGTATACTTATATATGCACAAAATACTTGTCAACTGTATTTCAAATTTGCCAAAATTACATTGTGTATTACAGTAGGTTTCAATTCACATATTCTTATATTAACGAAAGTGGCAAATTACATATTAAAAATTAAATATTTGTGGCTGATGGTGTTTCTTGTAAATTTTTTATATATTCCTATTTTCACACTGGCCAATATAGCAGACATGAAAGGCTAATGTTTCTTTTTTTGCAGTTGACATATTAGCTTTTCTTTGTAGACTGGGACAGGTCATCAGCTGGCAGGGAATGTAAAAATGGCTCTATTGTATAGCTAAAGGCTTAGATAAGGTTGGATAGTAAACTCTGATTGGTTGATGTTAACATGTCGCAGATCAGCTGATAAAAGAGCTCAAGACTCATTTGTGAATTGATCCTATGTGAATATATGTGGGCATGAAAATGCTTGCCGGTTACGCTAGGTTCACACTAGCTTTCAAGTTTTCGTACTTCGGGTCCGCTTACCTGTGGAAACCTGCAGACCCCATAGACTGCAAGCGAGACTTTTCTCTCCATCTACTTTAAGCGGAATGGGGGACAGAATCCCTGAACGCTAGTGTACCAATAACATTTAAGCCACCTGGCTAATATTATGGAGATCTAATATGTGCTGCCTACGTGGTATATGGCACCAAGACATTAGCAACAGATCCTTTAAGGCTGGGGCCCCACGTGCCGTAAACACCACAGAAAAAAAACATGGCATTTTACACTCATTGCAAAGTGGATGGGATTCTAGTGAATCCCATCCACACATTGTGGGAAAATACGCACAATGAACATGCTGCGATTTTCAAAACCATTGTGGTTTTGGAAATCTCAGCATGTCAATTATAACTATGGAAATGCCGTTGGTTTCTCTATAGGTATAATGGAGACAGAAAATTTCTGTGAAAAGCACTGCGGGAAACACTGCGATGTGTTGCCACCGCATTTTTTTCCTGCAGCACTTTGTTGCTGTGGTCCACTACGTGGGGCCCTAGCTTAAGTGTTGTAAGTTGTGAGGTGTGACCTCTTTAAATTGCACAGCTGACCTTCCTTTGACCAGTTTTGGTAGGTACTCACACTGCATACTGGGAACACCCAACAAGTTTCTGAATGCTCTCATCCAGTTGTCTAGACAACAATTTAGTCAAAGTCACCCGGATTTTTATGTTTCTGCAGTTTTCCCACTTTCAGCAGATCAAGTAAATGAAAAGATTGCTCACTTTACCTGTCAGTCGTTTTAAATGGTCACTAATCTTTCAAAAAACTTTGCAGAAATCAATAGTGCAGGCAAATATCAGAAACGTAACATATCTTATCAGAGAAAAATGCTTCTTTCTCTAGCTATATTGCTCATTTCTCTCTCTCCTCTTCACTCACTCTGAATTCTCTGCAAAATCCATCTAGGTCTTCCAAAAAAGACTGTCAGCACATGTATGTATTAGATTACAACTGCCCATAGAAGACAAACAGATATATACTGCAGCGGCTATCACTAGTTTCTTACTGCTTCATATCTATTGGATTCCCATCAATACTGTTTGGTAATGTCCTCCTTCAGAGTGAGTAACCAAGAGTTAATGAATTGAATTTTATTCATGTGCAGTGTGTGAGAGACATCAAAGCAGTTATTCTGCACATACTAGGTTAGAAATGATACTATTCCTCATGTACTCAAACAATAACTTATTCTGAAAGGCCCTTGAAAGCATAGGTACGTGTTAAGATTATAGATGGCTGGTGTATAAGACTCTACTAGCATCTTCCCTGTTGCTCCCTGGTCTCTGGGGAGGGCTGTACTCTGTCACATCTTGGAGACTGTAATAATTTAGGACATTTCTGTGTTAATGGACTATTCATTTCTTCAAACATACTGTATTTTATAATTGAGACATTAATTATTTTCACTAATACATTCATTTAGCCTTAAAATATACACATTCACAAGGGGTTAAAGGAGAAAATGCATCTCAATGTTTGTTATGCAATTTCTCCTGAGCACAAAAATACCCCACTTGTGGATGTAAACTTATGTTTGGGCACATGGCAGCGCGACACTGTGTGTTTGAAAAACAGATTTTACATCCCCAAGAAAATGCCCAGAACTCAACCAACAACCAACCTTGAGTATTACCAGAACAAAAAAATTTTTTCTTAGAGCTCACCATCAAAGGGTAAGTTCACAGAGAGTTTTTTGCAGGTGGATATTTGAGTGAGAATCCACCTAAAAAAAAACACCTCACAACTTTCCCATTCCCTTCAATGGAAGTCAGTCAGAAACAAGTGTCAATACCTATCTTCAGACAGATACTGCATTGCAAACCCCATTGACATGAATGGGAGGCAGAAAAAAACACTAACTTTTTTTCAAGAGTTTTTTGCAAAAACCACTGCAAACAAATGCTATTGTTTTCTTTAAAGCAGAAACATAAGCTGGAGAAAAAAATCTGATTCCCATCGAAATGAATGGGAGAGTTGGGAGGCATTTTCTGAGGCAGATTTTGAGGCCATCCAATGTGATGTCAAAAGAAGGGCCCATTCACATTGCCTATCCAGTGTGATGCTTATAATATTGTAGAGATGCCAAAGAAAGTCTTATCCCAAATCTCAAAATGTTAATATACAACTAATACCGCAAAAAGCAATGCAGAAAGACCTTAAACCTCACTGGTGCCCATACAACAAATAAACCCCAGGGAATATCCTACAGCACAAAGTAAATTATATGTAAATGATATTTTTCTCTTACTTTCTTAAATGGTCAATGCAAATCACAGTCAGTATCTCCAAAGCTCCCAATGATAACATTTTTTTCACAAATTAAAAAAATCAAAATCCACTGTTCCAAATTATTATGCACAGAGTTTCTAAACATTGCATAGGTTGCAAAGAACTGAAAATGGTCATTTGTTGAGATTACAGCATTAAGAGGTCACATTTACTGAAATCAAAAGCTATTTCAATCAAAAACATCTTAACAGGCCAAGTTACATATTGTCCGAAAATGCCCAGTCTACAAATCTATAAAAATATTTTTCCCATATGGTGAGCGGGAAAAAAAAAATCAAAAGTTTTTTTTCTGTTTTGCCTCTAATAAAAATTTGAAGACTTTCCCCAAAATGGTATAACTAAAAAGTACACCAGGCTGGAGATATCGGAGGTCTAAATTTCACCGTCCACTGTCAGAACGACCTCCCTGACAGTACTCATCCATAGCGCTGTACTGGGGGGGGGGGCGTTCCTCACAGTACAGGGCTATGGGATGAGTACAGAGAGAGGGGGCATTTCTTACCGCCCAGTGATGACGCTGAGCTGTGAGGAACGCACCCTCAGTACAGTGCTATGGACGAGTACTGTCAGGAAGGGTGTTCCTCATAGCCAAGCTAGACTGTCAGGAATGTCCTTCTGACAGTGAATGGTGAAATTTAGACCCCCGATATCTCCATCCCTGGGGCATATAGAGCCGACAGTGCGCTGATTTTTACATCCGCAAGGTGGTTGTCTAGTTCTGCAACGTACCGGTACGTCCAAGCAGAACTCAGCAGAACGGGGAGTCGGTTGTAACTTCAGCCGGAGCCCCCAGAGACAAGACAGGGAAGGTACAGTCATATGAAAAAGTTTGGGCACCCCTATTAATCTTAATCATTTTTAGTTCTAAATATTTGGGTGTTTGCAATAGCCATTTCAATTTGATATATCTAATAACTGATGGACACAGTAATATTTCAGGATTGAAATGAGGTTTATTGTACTAACAGAAAATGTGCAATATGCATTAAACCAAAATTTGACCGGTGCAAAAATTTGGGTACCCTTATCATTTGATTGATTTGAATACTCCTAACTACTTTTTACTAACTTACTGAAGCACAAAATTGGTTTTGTAACCTCACTGAGCTTTGAACTTCATAGCCAGGTGTATCCAATCATGAGAAAAGGTATTTAAGGTGGCCAATTGCAAGTTGTTCTCCTATTTGAATCTCCTCTGAAGAGTGGCATCATGGGCTCCTCAAAACAACTCTCAAATGATCTGAAAACAAAGATTGTTCAACATAGTTGTTCAGGGGAAGGATACAAAAAGTTGTCTCAGAGATTTAACCTGTCAGTTTCCACTGTGAGGAACATAGTAAGGAAATGGAAGACCACAGGGACAGTTCTTGTTAAGCCCAGAAGTGGCAGGCCAAGAAAAATATCAGAAAGGCAGAGAAGAAGAATGGTGAGAACAGTCAAGGACAATCCACAGACCACCTCCAAAGAGCTGCAGCATCATCTTGCTGCAGATGGTGTCACTGTGCATCGGTCAACAATACAGCACACTTTGCACAAGGAGAAGCTGTATGGGAGAGTGATGCGAAAGAAGCCGTTTCTGAAAGCACGCCACAAACAGAGTCGCCTGAGGTATGCAAAAGCACATTTGGACAAGCCAGCTTCATTTTGGAAGAAGGTCCTGTGGACTGATGAAACAAAGATTGAGTTGTTTGGTCATACAAAAAGGCGTTATGCATGGCGTCAAAAACACAGCATTCCAAGAAAAACACTTGCTACCCACTGTAAAATTTGGTGGAGGTTCCATCATGCTTTGGGGCTGTGTGGCCAATGCCGGCACCGTGAATCTTGTTAAAGTTGAGGGTCGCATGGATTCAACTCAGTATCAGCAGATTCTTGAGAATAATGTACAAGAATCAGTGACGAATTTGAAGTTACGCCGGGGATGGATATTTCAGCAAGTCAATGATCCAAAACACAGCTCCAAATCTACTCAGGCATTCATGCAGAGGAACAATTACAATGTTCTGGAATGGCCATCCCAGTCCCCAGACCTGAATATCATTGAACATCTGTGGGATAATTTGAAGTGGGCTGTCCATGCTCGGCGACCATCAAACTTAACTGAACTGGAATTGTTTTGTAAAGAGGAATGGTCAAAAATACCTTCATCCAGGATCCAGGAACTGATTAAAAGCTACAGGAAGCGACTAGAGGCTGTTATTTTTGCAAAAGGAGGATCTACTAAATATTAATGTCACTTTTCTGTTGAGGTGCCCATACTTTTGCACCGGTCAAATTTTGGTTTAATGCATATTGCACATTTTCTGTTAGTACAATAAACCTCATTTCAATCCTGAAATATTACTGTGTCCATCAGTTATTAGATATATCAAATTGAAATGGCTGTTGCAAACACCCAAATATTTAGAACTAAAAATGATTAAGATTAATAGGGGTGCCCAAACATTTTCATATGACTGTATTTCCCCATGATTCTGACCCAAAACATGACTCCACCACCTCCTTGCTGATGTAGCTGATGTTGTGACATGGTGGCCATCCACCAACCATCCACTACTCCATCTGGACCATTCAGGGTTGCACAAGACTCATCAGTAAACAAGACTGTTTCAAAATTAGTCTGCATGTACAGTGGGGAAAAAAGTATTTAGTCAGCCACCAATTGTGCAAGTTCTCCCACTTAAAAAGATGAGAGAGGCCTGTAATTTACATCATAGGTAGACCTCAACTATGAGAGACAAAATACGAAAACAAATCCAGAAAATCACATTGTCTGATTTTTAAAGAATTTATTTGAAAATTATGGTGGAAAATAAGTATTTGGTCAATAACAAAAGTTCATCTTAATACTTTGTTATATATCCTTTATTGGCAATGACAGAGGTCAAACGTTTTCTGTAAGTCTTCAAAAGGTTGGCACACACTGTTGCTGGTATGTTGGTCCATTCCTCCATGCAGATCTCCTCTAGAGTAGTGATGTTTTGGGGCTGTCACTGGACAATATGGACTTTCAACTCCTTCCAAAGGTTTTCTATGGGGTTGAGATCTGGAGACTGGCTAGGCCACTCCAGGACCTTGAAATGCTTCTTACGAAGCCACACCTTCGTTGCCCTGGTGGTGTGCTTGGGATCATTGTCATGCTGAAAGACCCAGCCACGTTTCAACTCCAGTGACCTTGCTGATGGAAGGAGGTTTGCACTCAAAATCTCACGATACATAGCCCCATTCATTCTTTCATGTACAAAGGATCAGTCGTCCTGGTCCCTTTGCAGAGAAACAGCCCCAAAGCATGATGTTGCCACCCCCATTCTTCACAGTAGGTATGGTGTTCTTTGGATGCAACTCAGCATTCACTCTCCTCAAAACATGACGAGTTGTGTTTCTACCAAACAGTTCTACTTTGGTTTCATCTGACCATATGACATTCTCCCAATACTCTTCTGGAACATCCAAATGCTCTCTAGCAAACTTCAGACGGGCCTGGATATGTACTGGCTTAAGCAGGGGGACACGTCTGGCACTGCAGGATCTGAGTCCCTGGCGGCGTAGTGTGTTACTGACAGTAGCCTTTGTTACGTTAGTCTCAGCTTTTTGCAGGTCATTCACTAGGTCCCCCCGTGTGGTTCTGGGATTTTTGCTCATTGTTCTTGTGATCATTTTGACTCCACAGGGTGAGATCTTGCGTGGAGCCCCTGATCGAGGGAGATTATCAGTGGTCTTGTATGTCTTCCATTTTCTAATTATTGCTCCCACAGTTGATTTCTTCACACCAAGCTGCTTGCCTATTGCAGATTCAGTCTTCTCAGCCTGGTGCAGGTCTACAATTTTGTTTCTGGTGTCCTTCCACAGCTCTTTGGTCTTCACCATAGTGGAGTTTGGAGTGTGACTGTTTGAGGTTGTGGACAGGTGTCTTTTATACTGATAACAATTTCAAACAGGTGCCATTGCTACAGGTAATGAGTGGAGGACAGAGAAGCCTCTTAAAGAAGAAGTTACAGGTCTGTGAGAGCCAGAAATCTTGCTTGTTTATAGGTGACCAAATACTTATTTTCCACCATAATTTGCAAATAAATTCTTTAAAAATCAGACAATGTGATTTTCTGGATTTGTTTTCTCATTTTGTCTCTCATAGTTGAGGTCTACCTATGATGTCAATTACAGGCCTCTCTCATCTTTTTAAGTGGGAGAACTTGCACAATTGGTGGCTGGCTAAATACTTTTTTCCCCACTGTATGTCTGCGCTCACTGCAACCATTTCTGCTTGTGAAAACTGGTTAGGGGTGGAGCTCAATAGTAGGCTTATGCACAACTGCAAGCCTCTGGAGGATCCTACACCTTGAGGTTTGTGGGAGGCACCAGCAGATTCAAATACCTGTTTGCTGCTTTGTAATGGTATTTTAGCAGCTGTTCTCTTGATCCGATGAATTTATCTAGCAGAAACCTTCCTTATTATGCCTTTATCTACAGTAACCCGTCTGTACTCTGAATCAGCAACAAATCTCTTCAGAGTACAATGATTCCATTTAAGTTTTTGTAAAATATCTAATGTTTTCATACCTTGTTCAAGGCGTTGCACTTTTTGACGCTTTTTGGCAGCAGAGAGATCCTTTTTGATCTCCGCATTGCCTGAAACCTGTGGACTGCTTAATAATGTGGAACGTCCCTCATAAGGCTAAGACCCCACGTAGTGAACCACAGCCAAAAAGCGCTGTGGAAAAGACTGCAGCGGAAACGCATTGCGGTTTTTCCACAGAACTTTTCAGAGAAAGTCCACAGAGTTTTCCTCTGCGAACTTTCTGTTCTTATTATACCTATACGTAAAATGCCAGCATTTCCTCAGGTATAATTGACATGCTGCGATTTATCATAGTATTTCCACTGCGGATATTTTCTGCACTTTGCAGGTACTGTAAAACTCTGCGGTTTCCACCGCAGCCAAATTGCGGCGTTGTCGCAATGTGGGACCCCAGCCTAAGTAGGTTTCGTTTAATTGGGCTCACCTGGCAAGCTAATTATCACAGGTGTTTGAGATTGATTTCAGTTATTCAAAAAGCCCTGAGACACAATACAGCCATGAGTTTAATTGAGAAACAAAAAATGTAAATCTTTATGACACTTAAATTCGATTTGCATAATAATTTGGAACATGTTGTAATTACAACACAATCACATGGATACCCTTGGATGAGTTAATGTCATTCCTGGTAATAGTGTTGGGCATGGAGCAAAGCCTCAATGCGTGTTTTGCCAGCACCCAACTTCATCAGAAGATTGACCCCTTAGTGACACTGGATGTACTACTATGTCCTTGCCGCCTGGGCTTTAACACAAATAGGCATAATAGTACATTCTGTGTCGGCTGCTTAACTCTGTTGGGGTTTCTTAACCCCATAGATGCCGGTCAAACAAGACTGCGGCATTTAAGGGATTCCGCTAATATAATGATCCCCTTCGGCCTCCTCATGGTGAGAGCGGGTGGGTGCTGATATGGGGCTGCCAGGAGCCCCACATACCTGGTTGATCCTGCCATGATGGGAGGAAATCAGTATATGCATCTGCATAGGCTGACTTCCTCTATACACTGTAATACTAGTGTATACATGTGTTAAAAAAAACTAAATAAAGTATGTAAAAAAAATTTATAAAGCCCCAAAAATGGCCCTTTCCTATTTAAAATGAATTACATACCTAAAAAAAAAAAAAAAAAAAAAAAAAAGCACAATACATATTTGGTATTGTCACATCCATAACAACCCGTACAATAAAACTGAATCATTAGTTAAGATACACCGTGAAACGGTGGGAAAAAAAAAGAAAGAAATAAAAACGCCGGATGTAATGATTTTTTCACTATCTCACCTTACAAAATATGCTATAAAAAGTGATCAAAAAGTCATATAGTACCAATATAAAGCACAGGTAGTCCCACAAAAAATAATCCCTCTACAAACTCTGTCAACGGAAAAATAAAAAATGCTATGCATCTCAGAAGATGACGATGCAAAAATATTTGATTTATGTCTCCAAATGGGTTTTTGATGTGCAAAATTAGAAACGCATAAACAAACAATATAGATTGGGTATCGCCATAATCATACCAACGCAATGTGTTTTTTTCAATAAAAATGTATTCAATAAGATATAAGATCAACTGACACTGCGAGGATCAAATCACACTGCCCAGGGGGATGAGCTGAATGTCAGAAGGGACGTGTTTAGTAATGATGCAGAAGAGCTCAGTAATAGAAGAAAACTCCCCCTGTACTCCAAGATACTCATTTGAATAAAGAATACAAGTGCTTTTTCTAGGCATCCCTGGGGCTCTGAAACATAAGAAAGGTATTTATTCTGCTAACAGCATCTACAGCACTATGGGGGCAGACTCCCTTTAAGGTACTTTTAGGCTGTGTCCATAAAGGGTTAATGCTTAATGAAATGCTTGGATTTATATAACAAGACATACTACAATTAAATATTCACCTCTGTTCATACCAGTACTGTCACAAATCCCACACAGTGCAGTCAGTTGCACAGACAGGTGTAAAATGGGGAAACATCCCTCATGTTGTGAATGTACCTGTTTCTGTAGATAAGTTTTTTTTTACTTTTATAAACTGACATTCTGACATTTTGTTGTTTGACCACAAGAGGCCACTGTTACCTCACAAATGGAAAAGACTGTAATTCTGTAATTCCCTGGAGTAGTGACATGGAGACCCTGTTCTGCAGAGTTGGAACTACAAGGAGGAGCATAGTGTGTGTGGCAGCCATCTTGGGAGTGTGCTTTGAGCTATGAGGAGGAGGACTGGACTGTGATACACATGTAGAACGATCCCTAAGGGACCAGAGGACACAGCAAAGTGGAGCTGAATCAAAGACTGTTCCAGAGTTGGTCCAGACAGCATCCTGAAGGAGAAGATTGCCATCAAGGACCCGGCTGAGAAGTGGCCCTGTCAGTGAGATCGCATGTTTTCTGGATGAGCCCATCTTCTAGTTGTTCCAAACAAAGGCTAAAGGTACCCAACAGACCCGGGTCAGCAAGAGGAGTAATCGTGCATGCACCACATTACATTTTTGGCGCCAAATTGCTTGGGACTGAGTAAGGGCCTGTAGTTAGGCATAGTCATCTTCACAGGCCACACTACTGGTGAATTATCTACCTATTCGGTAGTAAGGACTAGGACTCAGAATTCTATAGAGTTGTAACTCTCAGAGAGGAGCTTCTAAGGAAGTCTGGAAGCGACATTTTATGCAATTTGACATTTCTTTGGCTTGTAAGCTGACCTACTATTATATTTACTTGGTTGTACTTTGTTTGGGGGGAATAGGGGTATTTTGATAAGTTTGTAATCTCTTGTGTTATACCGCCGGTGCCTCTATCACACTCACTGATTTGTTCCTGTGACTAGGGTGATAAAAAGGTAACAAGTAGCTGGTTAGTTGCAGCCTGCAGATAGGTAAAAGCTTGGAGTATATTGGAGGCACACATTAGAGGGCACCGTGATGTACAACACCAGCTTACTGGCTGAGTGTATGTAAATATCTGGGAGTGTTCCTTTTGGGTAAAGGGGTGTTACATTAAGTAAAATCTTGTTTTTAGTAAATTGAGTTGGAGTCACTTCCTTTGTTCGTGACTTCGCTGTATCCTGGGGAGCCCACCCTGGTACATGGCTTACACAGGCACACTGATGACAGGACATGATGACAACACACCCATCATCATAGGAACACCTATACACATTGCCACCACAAGATGAAAAGGAGGACAGTGCATATTTCAATACTGTTTAGTAATGTCCTCCATGGTGCTTCTGAGTGAGTAAGCAAGCGTAAGGGCTCATTCACACGACAGGCTCATTTCATGGATCCCTCCATAGACTCATGTCTATGAGGGATCAATGAAACTGGATTACCCTTGGGTGTGCACTTGGCCACGAAAAGGTACTTTTTTTTATTTTTTTTATTTTACAGCCAAGTACAGGGCCCCATTATGTTAATGTAGCCTCAGGGAATGGAAGCTTCGGTTTTCTCCATGTGCAGTGTGTATGTAACATCATAGCAGTTATTCTAAACCCACTGAGAAATAGAGATAGAGCCTGCAAAGAGGAAAACTACTAAAATGCAGAATATAGAAAACTACAAAAAATGCAGAATGTAAAAATGTAAAATAATATATATTGAATAAATAAATAAATAAATAAATAAATAAAAAGTAAAAAATAGATAAAAAATTTAAAATAAATATTATTTTGTAACTCTTATTAAGTATTGTTTATTATTTGTAGTAACATGTTTTATATTGTATATTTATATCACTGCTATAATCACTTAGTTTATAATCACACACTTTACTTCTTGGCACAGGTTGCAATTTAATTCATTGATTGTACGCTTCTATTATATTGTATTGTAATTTCGTCTGCACACTATGTCATTATTCACATGTTTTATTGTAATAATGATGAATTTATTAATTTATTATTTGAAATCATGAGTCTTTCAAGATTAATTTTTCATCAGATTTGGATTGGCCCCCTTTGTTTAGTTTGGAACAGCTTGACTTTTTGTTTTATCTCGCACATACGCTGTTCTGACCCGTCTGTGTGTCTGAAGTTGGGTGCTGGTGAAACGCATGTCGAGGTACAGCTCCATACCTGACAATATTACTAGGAAAGTCATCGACACGTCTAATGGTATGCTATTTATGTGATTGTGTTATAACTATTACTATTGTAATGGTTGTTACACTATCTATATATGCCCACACCATTTGCTTGCTATTTATATATACTTTTGGCAATTGGTTATTTTTGAAACCTACACTTGATCCTTTTGATTGAGGGTTATAAGAAATATATTTTCTCCTGGTAATATTGATGGTTGGTTGTTTCTGAGTCCTGGTCATTTTGTCATCTGAACCTTATTGTATTTCTCTACCATTTTCAAGATCATTGTTATTTATTATTATACTGATTCTATTTATTTATTTATTGATTAATAAAATCAAAATATTTAGCCCAATTTTTCTTCTTTTTTCTTTCTTTTTTTTTCGGTTATGTATTGCCCTTTTGGAGGGCCCTGTTATTATTATGTGAATGAGATAATTGTAGGTATGGCAGTTTCATAAATTTCACCTAGTGTTTTCTTCTACAGAAATCTAATGAATTAAACTAAAATTAAATCTATGACACATCCCCTTTAAAAGAACAGGGTAATGACTATACCATGCAAAATAGAGAAATATTTAGTTTCAACCTTACATACAGTTACTATTTGTCATTGCACTTAAAACTGGGTCAAGCACAAGCTTTTTTTTCTTTCTTCATCCTAAATAATAATGTAATCCCCTTACTGTATCAGAATTCATTGCCTCTGCTGGGATCCATTTCAATCAAACCACATTCCGGCCACAAAGAAATACTGGCATAAGTCAAAAATATTAAGCCAGTGTCTGAGTGATTGAGTGTTATATTCTGGTATACCCTAAGGCAGGATTTATATAACATAGAGCAAATGGAAGAAACAGGGGCAAAACTTAATATCTCACATAGAATTTGTTTGTAGCGTCAGCCAATTCAAAAGATTTAGATTTGTGTTTTAGAAAGCATATAATAATTATTGAATAACATGCTGAAGTTATTATAAGACCCATTCATTCTCTTAATGACAACTCCCCTGTGGGCCATTTATGATATTGGGCTATCAGCTACCAACTCATTGTTCATATTAACTGGATCTGTCAGATGTCCTCAAAGAAAACAAATAGTGAACTCTAATTTACTGAACAAAATTGCAGATTCTGAGGCAGCATCGTACAATAAAAAGTAACATTAAAGCAGATTTACACTTTTTCCGTCAATTTGTATTATTGATTTAATGGGTTTATTCCATAGGATAGAGAATAAATAGCTGATTGGTGGGGTCTGGCCGCTAAGACACCCACTGATCCTGAGAATGGGATTGAAGTGAATGGGAGTGGGGATAATACAGTAGAGCTCTGCATTTTGGCTGCATTCAGAATGGGGTAAAACACCCCTCATGATCGGTGGGGGGTCTCAGACCCTATGGATAGAAGATAAATAAGCTTTGTGGCATAACCCCTGTAATGTATCTACCATGCAATATATAGTAATGGTGTAAATAGCCTTGATTTGAATGGTCAGCATTGGTTAAAAATATATGTTTATGTAATAACTAGTAAAATTGCAAATCATTTGCACAAAATTACAATTTTGTGCTGTAAAATCACTCCAAAATGCTGGCCACTAGTGCATCTTAGTACTTCTATCTTGTACTCCATTCTACTTGTCCACTGCCTCTTGTCATGTAAAATCTGTCTCTAGCAATAGAGATTCTGAGATGGGTTACATGGTGTTACAAGTCACAATAGCTCCCATTAAACCAATATGACAATAAAAATAAAAAATAATAATAAAACAGACACACTCTACTTTTTTGGAATAAATGTGGCCGCAATGCCTTTATTAAGGGGTTACCAATTCCAATAAATAATAAAATTAATATTAATAAATAATCAATAAATGATTAAATCAATTAATTCATAACTCTCAAAAATTAATCATAACAGTGTTCAAGCTAGTCCCCCCAGCATCAGCAGGGGGACTAAAACCCCCACTAATAAAGCATTGCAACAAGGAGTACATCACTTTAGAGAAGGAGAGCATGTGCTGCTCCATCTGGATCCACGCGGACGAAGACCCCGCACAGCTGACGAACAGCTGTATTTAAAATTGAATTTTCCCACCACTGACACCAACGGTCCAATCAGCTGACGGTCCTGCTGCTAGGTAGATTTAAAGAAGATTCTGGAACCTGCTCTTGCCAGAGGCATAGCTAACCCATGAATGACCTTCCCCAGGTAAGTACCACTGTAATATAAAATAGGAGGGAAACAGAGAAGGACCGTACCAAAAACTAAAACAGCAATTGACCAGAAATGAATAAATAAAAGGACCATTTAATTTTATATTACTATTAAGCAAAATATCGGAACTGTGACTGTAGCACCATGGTCCCCCTTTGTTAAACTACTGAGGGCGTTTTCAGGAACTGGGTGCATGTGGGTGCTTGCTGCTTTCACCCTGCTTGACCTCCTCTCTCTCTGTCAAAATGCACACAGCAATGACAGAAAGTAGGAGTTTCATATCAGGCTGGATTTCTATTGGCCAATGGATATCCCATGTAAGCATAGTGCATGATGGGAAATCAGGGAAAGGAAGTGCCAGCACAAGTAGTGCTGGAAGACTTATTACACCTCATACACACCCCCAGGAATGTAGTGTATGGTGGAGTGCAAGAAATGTAGGAGCAATAAACCACTGTGAATGCAATGAATAGTTTGTAAAAAAAAAACAAGCATTTACCTCATATTTCAATGATATGACAGGTACCCTTTGAAGATCCCCTACCAGTTTGTCTTCACAGTCCTAGATGTCTCCATAGACACAGACTACAAACTTGTTATATACTCGGATTCTGTTATGACATCCATGTGCTTTGCTTGCTAACCTACAGACAGTGGTACTGACAGATATCTGCTGAAAAGTAAATCGGTCATGGTCTACAATTGTATATCTATGGTGTTATATGAGCATGTGCCATCATTTGCAAGCTAGAAAGTTACTTATTTTAGAAGTTACAGAACTTGTGGTCTATGTGTGCCTCCATTGTACAGCTGTATACTGTACTTATTTCCACATCAAATTGTCTAAGTTGATGGCTGTAGAAGTGACTAATCAAAGCTTTCAACAAAGGAGGGGTGGGAGCACTGAAACTGAAAATTATCTGGCATCTTGCTGGAGCTTAGGGCCGGTTCACATCTGCGTTCGGGTTTCCATCTGGAGAGTCCGCTTGGGGACCCCCGGAACGGAAACCTATACGCATAAAAAGCGGTTTACCTGTGAAACCACACGGACCCCATAGACTATAATGGTGTCTGTGTGGTTTCCGCTCGGTTTTCGCACGAAACATGCGGAGAGGAAAGTGCTGCTTGCTTTGTGCGAAAACCACACGGACCCCATTATAGTCTATGGGGTCTGTGTGGTTTCCCAGGTAAACCACTTTTTATGCGTATAGGTTTCCGTTAGGGGAGTCCCCAAGCGGACTCCCCGAACGGAAACCCAAACACAGATGTGAACCGGCCCTTAGGTCCTAAGGAGTGAAAATCTGATCTTGGTGGGACTCATAGTGTCAAAGAATGTTCAGAAAATGTAAGTGGGTATGTTATAGTATTTTACATCAATCCAACCCAACCCAAAAAAAAAAAAAATCTAGATTGGGATTGTGTCTTAAATTTCTGTTCTCTGTAATATTTATAGAAAATGTATTTTGTATTAATTTATAGTTATTTTTAGTATTGATGTCATCATATTCTTCACTGATGTGCAAAGATTATGAACACTCACTCAAATGGGACTCAATCTCAATCTAATTTCCCTGTCTCAAATTCATATTGCGGGGTTAATTTTAAAGGAAGCCAATTAACCAATGTGTAAGGAAACAGAATTGCCAGAGAAATCCCACACAAACATAGGAGAAACATACAAACTCCATACAGACGCTGCCGCTGGTCAGATTTCAGCCAGGATCCTAGTGCTGCAAGGTAGTACTGGCGTAAATGCACTTTGATGCATATTTTTCCATAAAATTTTGACTGTAAAGTAATGACATCTACTGTATATTTAGGTTAGCAAAGTATGTGTGCATTAAAAACTGCATGTTTGACAACATTAATATTGTATTTTTAATTGAAAATGTAAAAAAATGCATTTTATACCCAAACGATCTCAAAGGAATTGTCCAAGAATTCTTCAAATGCTTGGAAACAGGGAGATGCAGATGGAAATCCTTACAAGAAACCAAAGAATCACAGCTCCAAGAACTATCACACAGTATCAGTCTTGAGTCCTGCATCGATTGCTGTTTTTTCAGATCACAAAAAATCCAGCATAGACTATAATAAAACAAATTCAAGGCGAAATACATGAATTTACTATAGCCATTCTGCGCTGATATGGTTTCCTGCCCTAGCTTTCCAACTCATTAGATTTAAAACTTATGTGTAAATGTGAATGAGTAGGAGAGGTTGCCATAGGAATCCATGACTGTTCTATTTTTGCAAGCAACAGGGGGAGAAGGCAAACTGAGGCAGCTTTCTCAGACAACAGGTATTGGGAAACTGCAGTGAGTATAGAAACACTAAATTTTACTTAACCCCTTCCTGCTCTGTGCTGTACTATTATGTCACACTGAGAATATAGTTAACACAGGATTTTATTCTTCAATGTGTAGATGGGTTTAGCCAGAATCCCATCCCCTTTCTAGATAATGTAAGATGCAGCAGCAACGCCCTGGCCAAAACACTGTGTGCTCAAAGATACAGTCACGATCGATAGCTCGATGTCCCGAAATGACAAATTTAGGCTAGGTTGACATCTGCGGAACCCCCCGAACGGAAACCTAATCCTCATAAAAAAGTGGTTACATTAGGAAACCCGTGGACCCCATGTGGTTTCCATTCGGGTTCTGCCTGAAAAGGGAGAAGGGAACGGAATCCCCGAATGTAGTGCAAGAGCTGGTGTGAACCCAGCGTTAGATGATAGTGCCAATTTTTGGAAACATGAAGACCATAATAAAATTTTGTTAATAACTTAAATCGATTGTTTTCTAACATAAAATAGCAATTGTCTTTTCATAAATATTATAAAAACCCTGCTTATGATTAGTGAAAAATGAATCGTTTCACATGATTCAACGGTCCATAGCATAAAATTAGAGAATTGATTTGCCTATAAATTTTCTTATAGTCACCAAAAAACTAATCTCAATCTTGGAAGAACAATTTACGCTAGGTTCACACTAGCGCTGGCTAACCGTCGTTCGGGTCTATCGGGGATCCAAATGACTGAGAGGTGGACTGCTAAAAAAACAGCAGTTAGACACAGAGCCCTGTGGAATCCATTGACCTCGTGCAGGACTTTTTTCTCCGCCGATTTTCAGTGGACTCTTTAACAGAGTCTCCAATGGAGAATCTGACGCAGACGTAAACCCAGCCTTACCAATGCCTATTAGCAGGCTGGCAAAGCCTTGATCAGGAAACAAAATGCATGAGACTTATGAACAGGATAAAATAATACTCTTACCACTAAACTCAGAATAAAGGGGCAAGATTAAAACTATAGAAAAATAATCAATAAAATTGAACCTCATATATCAATTTACAAAATAATGGTATTAATATATTTTTAGTTTCATTTATTTTTTTACATCAATTTTATGTATTTTTATGATTATTTTTTATGAATTTATATCACATTCAAATATTGATACCTACTTTGTATTTTGAGGATACAAACTACTGAGTGCTTAAAATATGAATGGGTATAGAATATTAATCCCTTGGGGACACAGCCTAAAAGTACCTTAAGGATCCGACCTCATTTTTCAAAATTGTCACTTTATATGGCAATAACTTTCAGACACTTTAACTTAAACAAGTGATTTTGACAGTTTTTTTGTAACACATTGTACTTTATGTTAGTAGTAAACATTGATCAATATTTTTGTATTTATATTTTAAAGAATAGGAAATTCAAAGAAATTAATATATTAATAATATATCTCCCATATCTCTGCTTTATATTGGCATGCATCATCTTTTAATTGTTCTTTAATTTATTATGGAACATTAGAAAGCTTACAAGTGTAACTGTGATTTTCCAGATTTACAAGAAAATTTCCCAAACTAATTTTTTTTTAGAGACCACTTCAGTTCTTAAGGGGGTTACAAAAGCCTATATATTAAACCCCCCATAAATCACCCCATTTTCAAAACTGCACCCCTCAAATAATTCAAAACAGCATTTGGGAAGTTAACCCTTTAAGAATTACACGGGAATTAAAACAATATTTAGACATTTTTCAATAGTACCTTCATATGTCCCTAAATTTAAAGGAGAAAATGCATCCCACAGTTTGTTAAGCAATTTCTCCTGAGCAAAGAAATACACACCATGTGGGTGTAAACTGATGTTTGGGCACACAGCAGCGCATGGAAGGGAAGGAGCGCCACTGGGCGTTTGAAAAGCAGATTTTGCTGGAATAGTTTTCAGGTGCCATGTCTCATTTGCAGAGCCCCTAGGGTACCAATACAATGGAAATTCTCGTGACCCCATTTTGGAAACTACAACCCTTACAGAATTTATCAAGAGGTATAGTGAGCATTTTTACCCAGCCGTTTCACAGATTTTAGTAACTTTGGGATGTGTAAATTTAAAATTACTAAAATGTCACTTTATCCACAACAAGGGGTTAAAGGTGAAAAAGCTCCCCAAAGTTTTTAAAAACAATTTCTCCTGAACACAGCAGTACCCCATATGTGGTCGTAAACAGCTGTATGAATACATGGGGGGCTTGGAATGGAAAGAGCACTACTTGGCTTTTGGAGAGCAGATTTTGCCGGAGCAGTTTTTTGGTGCCAAGGTGCATTTGCAGAGCTGGTAAAGTACCAGTACAATGGAAACCCCCAAAAAGTGACCCCATTTTGTAAACTACACCCCTCAAAGAACATATCAAGGGGAATAGTGAGCATTTTGAACCCACAGCTGTTTCACAAATTTTATGAAATTTGGGACGTGAAAATGAAAAATTCCTTTTTTTTTCCCAAAAAACCGTCAATTTAGACCCCAATTTTTCATTTTCACAAGAGGATAAAGGAGACAAAGCTCCCCAAAGTTCGTTACACAATTTCTCCTGAACACGGGAATACCCCATCTGTGGTCGTAAACTGCTGTGTGGGTACATGGTGGGGTTCAGTATGGAAAGAACGCTATTTGGCTTTCGGAGGGTAGATTTTGCTGGAATAGTTTTCAGGTGCCATGTCACATTTGCAGAGCCCATAAAGTACCAGTACAATGGAAACCCCTCAAACGTGACCTCATTTTAGAAACTACACTCCTCAAAGAATATATCAAGGGATATTTTTCACGGGGTATTATCATTTTGAGCTCAAGAGTGCTTCCCAAAAATTAATGTACAAGGTAAAAATTTAAATTTTTATAGAAATATGCCATGTTGTGCCCACTTTGTGTCATCTGAGAAACGCACTCCTAAAACTTTTAAGTGGGTACAAAAAAGTTGTATATGTGGGCACACTGGACGGCTCAGAAGGGAAGGAGAACTACGCTTTTTAGCTTTTGAAATATAGATTTAGAGGGACTTTCTGGATGCCATGTTGTTTTTGCAGAACCCCAGAGGTGCCAGTAAATTGGAATTCCTCAAGAAGTGACCCCATTTTGTAGGGGCAATTTTAGGGTCCCTGCAAACGTGACATGGCATCCAAAAACCAACAATCTAAATCTATGCGCCAAAAGCACATAGCGCTCTTTCACATCCGCACCCTGCTGTGTGCCCAAACTCCAGTTTATGCATGTATGACAGTGCTGTAACCAGGATATTGTACTTAACAATGTCATATATGGGTATAAACTGCTGTTTGGGCACAGCTGGTTACAAAAGGGAAGGAGCTCTATTTTTGTTTTTGTAACAAAGTATAGTTTTTGGACGTTATGCCACTTTTGCAGAGCCCCTGTATTGCCAGTAGAATGGTAAGTGGAATCTGAAGACATGTGACCCCACTTTCGAAACTACACCCCTCAAGGGATTTATCAAGTGATCAGTGGCGTAACTAGGAATGACTGGGCTCCAAGGTAAACATTTGACATGCCCTCCCCCCACGGTCCGCCCCCTCCAACCCCCCCCCGCACAATCCGCATTCCTGCGCACACTATTATGCGCCATAGTGGCCCCTACACACACTATTATGCCCCATAGTGGCCCCTACACACAGTATTATGCCCCATAGTGGCCCCTGCACACACTATTATGCCCCATAGTGGCCCCTGCACATAGCATTATGCCCCATAGTGGCCCCTACACACAGTATTATGCCCCATAGTGGCCCCTGCACACAGTATTATGCCCCATAGTGGCTCCTGCACACAGTATTATGCCCCATAGTGGCCCCTGCACACAGTATTGTGCCCCATAGTGGCCCCTGCACACAGTATTATGTCCCATAGTGGACCACCCATGAACAATTTTTATACTCTGGGGTCTTTTCAGACCCCAGAGTATAATGGTCGGACACCAAGGGGAGGATACAAACAAAAAAAACAATGTTACCTACCTCTCCCTGCCTCCGGTGCACTCCACACTACTTCAGCCATCTTCAATGTTGGACCAGATCTGGCGTGAGCCAGGTCGGCGTTGCGACACATAATGATGCAGGACCAGCCCACTTGACGTCACCAAACAGGACCAAAGCCTTCTGGCGCGCAGGAGAGGTAAGTCACAGTGTTTTTTATGTTTCCTCACCTCCTTGTAGGGTTCGCGGCCCTCGGCCTCACTTACAGATCCCCACTCCTGCTCACAATCAGAATGGGAAGCGCAGGCAGCCATGGGCAGGAGCGGGGATTGTTAAGGGAGGTGATAAGCGAAGATCCGATGGGTGCTCGCAGAAGAGGTGGAATGCCCCGGGTGCTCATTGGTGCTCATTTACATACATGAAGAAACAAATTATCTTGGAATTGGCTGGGAGAAGAAAACAAGGAAAGGTAGGAGAAAAATGGCCTTTTTAAAGGCCATTCCAATGTGCCATTAGCTTAAAAGTGGTTTTGTGAATGATAGACTCCCTTTAATTTCCCAGATGTGAATGCACAGCGGAAGGTGAAAAGTGAATTTGTAAGCTGTACCCAATTCCCTATTTTCTCAGTAGCTCCTATGATTAGCGGGTCACTGTGGAGGTCATTTCTGGTGTCTTTTCCCCCGTAAGCTCTACATCTGGTTTGTACCCTGATATACGCTCGCACAGCTTATACATTCCCTACCTGCCACAGCCAGTTTTGTTCTAATGATTAGACGATTTTTGTCTTCACATTATACAAGCTATTTTTTTTAATTTTTCTGGTGATGTAGCCATAGGAGTGCTTGTTTTTTTGTGGTATGAGATGAATTTTGCATTGCCATCTTCTAAGATGTGTAACATTTTTATTTTTTAGTTCAGAGTTGGTTGAGGGCTTATTTTTTGCAGGGCAAGCTGTGCTTTTTATTCATACTTGGCAACATATGACTTTTTGATCACTTTTTATAGCATATTTTGTGAGGCTAGATTGTGAAACATCATTACTTCCGGTGTTTTTGTTCTGTTTTTTTTTTTTTTTTACGATATTCACTATGTAGGTTAAGTAAAGTAAAGTTTCAGTTTTATTGTACGGGTTGTTGCAGATGCGGCAATGCCAAATATGTATTGTTTTTATTCAATTTTAGTTTTCTTATATATATAATTAATTTTATATAGGATGGGGGAGCTTGGGGGATTTATTCATTTATTGAATTATTTCTCGGAACCCCTTAAATGCCCACTCCCAATCTAGAGTCTAAGCGGGGGGGGGAGGTTTTCGTCATAATAGTACGGCAGCTGTTCTCTACAATCCAGGCGGCCGCACCGTACTATTACGGCATGTTTTGCTTAAGGGTTAATATGTTTTGACTTTAATTTGTACCATTGGGTTTATTTTTAATCTCTCTACTATAACACACCCATATGGCTAATGCAGTGAGAAATCAGAAATCAAAAGTGAGATGACAAAAATGGGACCAGCTAGGGGCATAACTAAAGGCTCATGGGCCCTGATGGAAAAGCTCAGCTTGGGGCCCCCCTTGCACACCTTCTCCTCAAAACCATCAGCTGTGTAAAATCCGTACACATTTTAGCAGCATTTACATTTCCCTTTTCTTCTATATCTGTGCTCAGCGTGACATGAAGACTTGTTCCCTACATGTCTGTGTACTCAATCATTATTATTACCATTATTTCCATTTCCAGTGACCCCCACACACAGTTATCGTGCCCCCTTTTTTGCCAAAACCTCCTCCACAGATATGCCTATTCTCATTCTAGGCCAAAAGGCAGAGGTTGATAAATTTACAATGCACAGAAAGAAATTAGAAAGAAGATCAAAAACGTTTATCCAGCTCCAGAGTACAGCAGCGACCATGGTGTCCCCTATAGTTACGCCAGTGGGTCTGGCTTGTGTTCTGTGGGTAGTAGAAAAACAGCCAGCTGGCCCTCTCCTCACCACTTGGTTGCTTTTTCCATATAGAAATTGGATGGCAATATAAAACAATTTAAAGCAGATATGTCACCATAATATGTCACCCTATTTCTACAAAAAATTATGTGTCACTTGGCTAATACGAGCATTCAAAGAATACTGTGAATCCACTGTATTCAAGACGCCAGAACTCCCCCCACAGTTGCTTTCATGATTCTTGTAGTAAATCATACTGGCTTTTTGTCTTCCATCTTTGCCACATAGTCATTACCATCCTCTGGGAATCTGCAATCTCTGTACTGAATGAGGAGTGATCAATAGAAAGGCATCACGTATTGTGAACTTGTTCCAGTCTGTTAAGTGTACTTAATGTTTCAGAATTGGAATCTTTTTCTTTTCTTCTGTAAATCTTAATATACAAAAAGCATTTTCAAGAAAATATAAGCCTCCTACTGCTGTCAGGGTTTCAAGAAATTAGGAAACAGCAGATCAAAAGAAAGGGTACCCAGTCCGGGTATCATAGCAAATGTGGAAAACATAACTTTTAATAAAATTAGCTGAAAACAAGGCACATATTTTTTAAATACTATATTTAAAAACCTATCCAGCGCTCAAAGTATAAGGCTTTGGAGCATTGGATAGGTTTTTTAAATGTGGTATTCAAAATATACAGTGCTGGCCAAAAGTATTGGCACCCCTGCAATTCTGTCAGATAATACTCAATTTCTTCCAGAAAATGATTGCAATCACAAATGCTTTGGTAATAATATCTTCATTTATTTTGCTTGCAATGAAAAAACACAAAAGAGAATGAAAAAAAAGTCAAATCATTGATCATTTTACACAAAACTCCAAAAATGGGCCGGACAAAAGTATTGGCACCCTCAGCCTAATACTTGGTAGCACAACCTTTAGACAAAATAACTGCGAACAACCGCTTCCGGTAACCATCAATGTGTTTCTTACAATGCTCTGCTGGAATTTTAGACCATTCTTCTTTGGCAAATTTCTCTAGGTCCCTGAGATTTGAAGGGTGCCTTCTCCAAACTGCCATTTTGAGATCTCTCCACAGGTGTTCTATGGGATTCAGGTCTGGACTCATTGCTGGCCACTTTAGAAGTCTCCACTGCTTTCTCTCAAACCATTTTCTAGTGCTTTTTGAAGTGTGTTTTGGGTCATTGTCCTGCTGGAAGACCCATGACCTCTGAGGGAGACCCAGCTTTCTCACACTGGGCCGTACATTATGCTGCAAAATTTGTTGGTAGTCTTCAGACTTCATAATGCCATGCACACGGTCAAGCAGTCCAGTGCCAGAGGCAGCAAAGCAACCCCAAAACATCAGGGAACCTCCGCCATGTTTGACTGTAGGGACCGTGTTCTTTTCTTTGAAGGCCTCTTTTTTTTTTTTTCCTGTAAACTCTATGTTGATGCCTTTTCCCAAAAAGCTCTACTTTTGTCTCATCTGACCAGAGAACATTCTTCCAAAAAGTTTTTGGCTTTCTCAGGTAAGATTTGGCAAACTCCAGCCTGGCTTTTTTATGTCTCTGGGTCAGAAGTGGGGTCTTCCTGACTCTACCATAGAGTCCCTTTTCATTCAGACGCCGACGGATAGTACGGGTTGACACTGTTGTACCCTCAGACTGCAGGGCAGCTAGAACTTGTTTGGATGTTAGTCGAGGTTCTTTAGCCACCATCCGCACAATCTTTCATTGAAATCTCTCGTCAATTTTTCTTTTCCATCCACATCTAGGGAGGTTAGCCACAGTGCCATGGGCTTTAAACTTCTTGACACTGCGCACGGTAGACACAGGAATATTCAGGTCTTTGGAGATGGACTTGTAGCCTTGAGATTGCTCATGCTTCCTCACAATTTTGCTTCTCAAGTCCTCAGACAGTTCTTTGGTCTTCTTTCTTTTCTCCATGCTCAATGTGGTACACACAAGGACACAGGACAGAGGTTGAGTCAACTTTAATCCATTTCAACTGGCTGCAAGTGTGATTTAGTTATTGCCACCACCTGTTGTGTGCCACAGGTAAGTAACAGTTGCTGTTAATTACACAATTAGAGAAGCATCACCTGATTTTTCAAAGGGTGCCAATACTTTTGTCCACCCCCTTTTTTATGTTTGGTGTGGAATTATATCCAATTTGGCTTTTTGACAATTCTTCTTGTGGTTTTCCATTGAAGACAAATTAAATGAAGATATTATTACCAAAGCATTTGTGATTGCAATCATTTTCTGGAAGAAATTGAGTATTATCTGACAGAATTGCAGGGGTGCCAATACTTTTGGCCAGCACTGTAGGGCTTGTTTTTAGATATATTTATTAAAAGTTATGTTCATGAAATTATCAAGACCAACTTGTCAGATACATTTGAAACTTTTTTGGCTGTCACTGGGTCATTGACTTGTTGTAGCCATGGTAATGCTGAGTTCAAAGGATTAAATGGGAATTACATTTTTTATACTGATAACCTTTTCACAGGATAGGTCATCAGTATGTGATCTGTGGAATCCAATACCCAAACCTCACACAGATCAGTTGTTACAGCAGCCTCCAAGTGCCTTAAATGGTTTGTCCGACATAAACTAAAACTTTAACAATAAGCTAAACACCCTCCCCCCCAACTTCTAATCTACTACCTTTATAAAAATATGTATATTTACCCATATGCCTGGGGCAGTCATGTGACCTCCCCAGGCACATTATCTGATTTCCTGGTGACCCGTTTCTTGTGACGGGAGGTCACCAGTACCCCTCTCTCACTCCCCCGCCCCCCTGGCCCCTTCATACTCACCAATGCTCCGTCCTCTTCTTCTGCTGGGTGTCGCTTCCTTCACAAGGGACCCAGGGCCAGCACATGTGCAATAGAATGTCGGCAGAAGCAAAAAGAAGCAGCATTCTATTGCACATGCATGGCAGGCCCGCTGCTTCTCTTCACTTCTGCCGGCGTTCTATTGCACAGGTGCCAGCTCCCAGGTGTGGGCAGAAGAGGGGACAGCGGCACCGACGAGAAGACAGGTATGTTGGGGTGGGGAGGGGGTTGGGGGACTGAGTTAGTTAGCTAGGTAGGTAGGGATAGTAGTCCGCGGGCTAGCTAGGGAAAAAAGGGAGGGTTGTGAGGGAGGAAGTGAGAGGGGAGATCTGAGTGAACTGCAATGCATTATGGTAGTTGTAGACTAAGACAGCAGGAAGCTACCCATGTAAACAAATGCAGAGGATACTAGGAGCTCCCATAGAAAGCCAGAAATCACTAAAAACACAGCTAAAGGTATTTGGGTGCACTTATTAATCCATTGATAGCACTAACAGACTTTTAAAAAAAAATAATTTGTTTGCCTGGAAAACCCCTTTAACCTTTTCACGACATCTGCCGTAATAGTATGGCGGATGACGGGTGTTTAAAGATGGCGGCCGCTAAGGCCGCCGGGTCTCTGCTATTTTATACAGCAAAGACCTGGCGCTAATGCCCGCGATCGGAGCTCTCATTGATCGCAGGCATTAACCCCTCTGGCGCCTCGGTCAATGCTGACCGAGGCGACATTTTACCGGCAGCGCGTGGGCGCCACTATTTTGCTGGGGATCGCCAGCGCCCAGAGCAAGCTCCGGGGCCAGCGTCCCGTTACTTTCTGAAGGCCCCCAGGCCTGTCTTTCATTAGTTTCTATCACAGGCCTATGTATCCTGCAATAGAAATGCCATTTTTTGCAATGCAAAAAAAGTAGACATGGTACCGCAAAAAAAGACGCCCTATGCAGGCCAGTACACGGAAGTATAAAAAAAATACGGGTGTCAGAATATATGACTTTTAGAAAAAAAAATTTTTTTTTTTCAGTTTTGGATTTCTGTTAAGGGGTTAAAATGTAATAAAACCATATAAATTTGGTATCCCCGGAATCGTACCAAAACAAAGAATACAGATGACATGTCATTTTGGCTGCAAAATGAATGCCGTAAAAACGAAGCCCGTAAGAAAGTCGCACAAATGCACTTTTTCTTCATATCCACCCCATTTTTAATTTTTTTCCAGCTTCCCAGTACATTGTACAGAATAACTAATGGTACAATTTTTCACCACTGTTTAATCATCGTAAAGTAGTTTTATTTTTATTTCTTATGTGTATTGAGTGTTTCCAAAGTTGGCTCCCAGTAGAATAGGCAGACAGCCTTGCATTCCCACAGAGCTTCCAGAGAGATTTGGGTAGAGGTACTGCACCATAGTGAGATGAGAGCTACAAGACACCTATGCCTATAGAGGTTGGCATAAAGGGTATTTCTCCAATGTATAATAATAGCCGACAGGGAATAATATAATTGCTATGGATTCATCATAAATCAGTTATGCATTATGTCCATATATTTACTTATATAGCATTTTTATTACTAGAATCAAAGAATATTAAATTTCTGACTTAATAATGGGAGTTGTGAGCGTACACATATGTTGGCCAACATTCTAATATCTATAGGGGCTGCCAGACACTCCCCTGACAGATTATGCTAGATGGAAAATGAATTGGACAAGTTGAATTCCCAAGACTAGTGGTGGCAGAGGTGCTTGAAGACGCACCCGCACACAAGTAACGTGCATGTTTAGCCAGCCCAGGGCAAACATATTAATGAAGTGGAATTGGAAATGATAACTGTCAGTCATAAGATCTTTGAGGCCAGAGTTAATGTATGTGGTTTATATCTACATACACATATACAGTACATTCCTTACTTATTTTCTGTTATCTGTTCAGGCATAATTTTTTTCCAATAAAAGGGGGACAATATCTTTATGAAATAGATATTGTGAAAATGCCAGCGCACTAGTATCTGTAGGTTAAATCATGCAGAGTGTATGTGATAGATGGGGAGGAGGTTTGAGAATGGGACTGGATGTGAAAACTGTAATTATGGATCTAAAGTTATAATAGACTTGATGGGTTTAGACTGTATTACTTTCCTGCAGAGATGCTATAAAAACATACTGTGCTGTGAAGGGGGCTTTGTGTAAAGCTTAAAATGGTAGCTACATTTCCTCCAGGAGCTGAAATTCTGTTTGTAGCCACTATAAATTCTGTGTTTTGTAGCTAACAATAGCACTTACCAAAACACCCACCTGGGAATTTATCGCAAGCAGTCACTATATTGATTAAGGGGCAGGAACTGGCAGCAATATACTGGATTCTTGGAGCCCCCTCCAGCCTGACAATTAACATTTATTACCTTTCTGGATCAATAAATACTAAGGTGTTTATATTTCACTGTTACCCTCTCTCCTGAAATCCTACACTTATAGGACAAAACATCAAGACGCCAGTAATGTTTTAAAAATAGCCAGACCAAGCAACTAGAAACATTTGGAGACCAGAGTTCGATCCCAGTGCAGACTGATTCTCCCCTACAAATACAATCATTTCTTCAGACAGACACCAAAAAAATATCAATAGGGTTATTGGCTGAATAACCATTTACACCTTAAAACATTTTGCAAGTATAGGAGGAATTTTGAAGAGACTTTTTTTTTCATCATAGCAGAATAACCCCATGATATTCCCCACAATGACATCTTGTCAGTAATGACGATAATCAGATACAACGATGATCATTACAACCATTTTGTCAATCACCCAAAGCGATTATTGCTTATTATTAGTCAGTTTTATATAGAATGTGTTATTGCTATATGTATATAGAATGTGGTGGCAATTGCTATATGTATACAACCCTTAATCCACACCCAGCATAGAAACTGAATTATAATGACAGCAATATACACACTTGACTATGAAAGGTATAGGCATCACTGGGACTGTAGCGGTTTCCCTTGTTTTTCTTTTTTTAAAGCAAGAAAAAACAATGGTAGCTTTATTGTGGGTTCCTCTCTGATTACTTCATCACTAGTTTAATACAACATGCAAGATTGAGAAGAGTGTTCACACAGAGGAAAGACATGACACATTTTCAGCGTGGAATCCCAGCTAACAGGAAGACATAGGAGCTGTGGTATTATTCTACGCCATTCATTTTCTTACCTTGCATGTATTGCTTTGTGTGTCTGCAGGATCAGGAGCCGCTTCTTTTCAAACACAACAATTCCTCAGTCTCCTCAATAGGGCTGCATGCTCCATTTGCCAGATCAGCTGATAATTCCCAATGAAAGGCTTTATCCCGGCACTGCATAATTGTCTACATTTGGGAACTCGAGCACTAACTGCAAATACATACAGTTGCCCTACATGAGCCGTTCAGCTTGTCTGCTGTGTGCGTGCATTATTTCTATTAAAGCGGTCAGATTCATTGAATAAATCATAAACTGTAGCCGCTGCTGGATTCCAGATGCAATGTGTGCAGTAAAGTGTGTAGATCTGACTGCTGTACTAGGCATCACTCTGAGGTACCACATTTAAACCCCATCCAAGCAGTTTAGTAGATTGGATGTAAAGCAGGCTGCAATTGGTTAGCTGGAAGTAGGCTTGGATTGGTCACACACAGGGCTTTCTTATAGGCTGGTCCTAATGGGATTGTTCTGATGGCCTTTACATGTCAGGGGCCGTGTGCAGCCTGAGGTTCACTCTGTCACTTCCCTAGGAACAATGACAGGTCTGCACAATGGGAAGAGCTGAGCTCCTGGAGTGCAGGAAAAGCTTGGAAACTACTGTTTTACATGACTAATTCATCTGAAGAAATGTTTTGTTTTTTTGCATTCAATTTTAGCTCAAGAATTAACCCAGACATGTAATTAGAGAATTAAAATCTTAACAATGTATAATACACTGCTGCGCTTTTGTCAAGGGAACAACAGTATATCTCATTTGCACAAGGAAGAAACTAAGAAGAAGAATATATGAAATCTTATAGCGGTCGAAAATACACTGAATTAATGATAATTGGGGATAAAATAATTGGCTCTGACCACTTTTCTGTTGGAAAATGTATCCACCCTGATTAAAAAAATGACCAATGGTGTCCAGACATTATTGCTATAATCCCCTGATATTATAACCTTATGACAATGTTGGAGAAAGTATATCATGTGCTACAAATTATTCTCAGAACACTTTCAGATGTCTTTAATACAGGTTGCGTTCGTATTAAGACATCTAAAAGCAGCCTTATGCTTACATTTAATGATACAGCATACATTAATGATACATGATATATCAGCAATGCAGAAAGTAAAAATGATGGTAAAAAACTGATATGAGCAGATAGCAAGTCTTCCAGTCTGTGCTCAGATTGATAACAATATTAAAGGCTATTTTTGCTTCCTAAATGGACAATTAAAAGGAATGTATCACCATATATTATTTATTAAATCCAGATCACTTTTTATTCTATTCTATTCTGTTTTTGTTTTCTGATTTGTTTGTTTTCTGTTCTGTTAAAGAGAACCTTTCACTATCATTCAACAAATCCAGCTTCTTGCATCAATTAATAGGCTCTGTGTAACATCTTTGCCTGTTCAGGCCTCTGCGCCATCCTCCGGTCGCACGCTTCGGCCCAGGAGGCGTGTTCAGTCGTGATCCTTTTCACTTGTTGTTCTAGCACAGCTGAGGATTCGTTGCTGTGTGTTAGTCCAGCCAGTACTTTACTTCCTTTGGTTACTATGGAGTTAACTTAGTAGCCTTTTATTGACATTCCTCCTGGCCAATCAAGTCTAGGGCGGATTACTTTATATACTTTTCCAGCTTGCTCCCTTATACTTGCTATTGTCTTGTGCGTGCTGGCTGTATAATGTTTGCTATCTATATTCATATTTCTGACCTTGGCTATTTCCTCTGAATACTCTATTGGATTCTGACTCTGTACTTCGCTGCTTGACTGGTTCCAACCTCTTGTTAGCTGACCACCCGTTTGTTGTTGTTTGTCTTGTCTGCATTCTGTGTTATCACTTGCATCATAGGAAGGGACTGTCGTCCAGTTGTCCTCTACCGCTTAGGGTAGGGGAGGCAAATAGGCAGGGACTAGGGGTGGGTTCAGCATTAGGACTCACTGTCTTGTCATTCCCTTCTTCCCAGGTTTCACCAGCAGCTACTGGGAAATTGCTCATCTAGCAATTCCCTAACACTCTGTTTCACTTACATGTATTTTGGCACTGTTGGAATTTTTTCTCTAGCCTCCAACATTCCTGACCAGTCAATGCTAGTTTTTGTGTATGATATGTCAGGAGGGCGGGGTCAGGCAGGAGCAGGCAAGGGATGTGATTCTGAGCTCTAACACTGGCTGTTTCTGATTGGAGCTCTGAATCACGCCTGCCTGTCTGACACCGCCCTTCTGACATTACAGAGCTTAAATAGCACATCAGACATCAAAACTACTTTTTTTGCTGAGGAATGTTGAGGGCTTGAGAAAAAAATTCCAACTGTGCTGGAATCATATTCTATGAACTTGAATTGGTGAAGGTGGTGAAAGGTCCTCTTTAACAGCATTTATGTTATGTTCACATCTGTGCATGGTATCCGACCATTGCGAATCCGGATAAAAAAAAGGAAAAAGGATTCATCAAAAAAAGAGTCACAAATGGTTACCCAGCGCATACCATAGTCCGTCTTTTTTGACGGATTAATCAGTGGGTGTCCGTCAAAAAAAATTGTCCATTTGTGTCCATTTTTGACAGACCTGTTTTTTTTCTTTTCCCTTCTTCATTTTGAGCATGCGCAGAGAAGAATGAAGAGGGAAAAACAGATACAAACTGATTACTATGTGCTGCTGTCTGTCGTGTATCCTTACTTTTTGGATGGAGACAAAAGTCGGACTTGCAACACTTTTGCTCTGTCCAAAAAAGAGCGGGTATACGGAGGAAATACTCCAAATGCACACCTGTGGATGGTTTTAAAAACCCATTGAAATCAATGGGTTTTTTAAACGACCCATTGTAATCAGTTTTATGATCTTCAGATGGATCACAGAAACCCGATCCATGCGAAGACAACAATGCTGATACCTTACAGCACAGTCATGGCCATAGCCAGAAATAGTCTGAAGTTGACTTATTGATGTCTGGAATAAGGCCCCATGTAGTGAGCCACAGCCAAAAGGCGAAAAAATTGGGATGTGTTTCCACCACGGTCTTTTCCGCAGTGCTTTTCACAGAAAGTCCTCAGAGTTTTCCTCTGTGGATTTTTTGTCCCTATTATACTTATACGGAAAACAGCAGCATTTCCGTAGGTATAACTGACATGCTACAATCTACAACGGTTTTTGAAATTGCAGCATTTCTGCTGCGGATATTTTTCTGCAATGTATGGATGGGATTAGCCAGAATCCCATCCACTTTGCAGGACAAATCGCGGGGTTTTTGCAACATGGGGCCCCGGCCTAGGAAAGTTTTCTAAGCATGATCTGTGCATTGTGTATTGTCAGTAGTGGATGCAATGTCTATAGAGCTGTTTTCTTCTATTGTAATGCTTATACAAGTACTATCTTCAGGGCCGGTGTTAGGGAGGGGGCAATCTGGGCAATTGCCCCGGGTCCCCATCCCCAAAGGGGCCCCCAAGGGATCCGAGGCACAAAACATTTCACCTGGTGTCTCTAATCAGGGCAGCACCCCTTTCAAGTGAACCGGAGTCCTCAGGACTCCGATACAGTTGAAACCTATATGACAGAGAAGGGAGGTATAGACTCCATTCCCTGACATACTGTAGGCCACAGGATTACATGTTCTGTCCGGGCGCAGGCCATGTGATGACGCCATCACATCGCGCTGCCTTTGACATCTGACTTCAGGAAAAGGATTGCAGCTCTACTTGTCAGGGGATCATTTGTTGTTTTCTATAGTACGGAGGGGACTATATATAATAAGGGGGCACTGTAACTAATAAAGAGGCACTATATATAATAAGGGGCACTTTAACTAATAAAGAGGCACTATATATAATAAGGGCCACTATAACTAATAAAGAGGCACTATATATAATAAGGGGGCACTATAAATAATATGGGACACTAGCTAATAAAAAGACACTATATGTAATTAAGGGGAACTAACTAATACAGAGGAACTATATGAATAATGGGGGAATATAAGTAATGAGGAGGCGCTATATGTATTAACAGGGGACTATAACTAATAAAGAGAAACTACATGTAATAAGGGGGGAATATAAGTAATAAAGTGTGGCATTATAAGTAAAGAGGAGGCACTATACTGTGTATAATATGGGAGGGTTATAAGTAATTAGAGGACACTATATGCAATAAGGGGGGACTATAACTAATAAAGAGGAACTATATGTAATAGGGGGGACTATAAGTAATAATGAGACACTATATGTAATAAGGGGGAACTATAAGTAATAAGGAGGCACTATATCTAATAAGGGGGGACTGCAAGTAATAAGGAGGCATTATATATAATATGGGGGGCTATATGTACTGTAATAAGGTGGCACTATATGTAATAAAAAGGCACAATAAGTAATACGTGGTAGGATATGTAATAAGAGGGACTATAAGTAATAAAGAAGCACTAAATGTAATAAGTGGGGACTATAATAAAGAGGCACTATATGTAATAAAATTGCTATAACTAATAAAGAAGGGTTGTCCATGCTTAAAGCTAGTTATGGCCTATCCTCAGGACAGGCCATAAAACACCTAATCGGTGGGGGCCAACAACTGGCCCTCGTGAACCAATTATCTGTACGGACCCACTTCCAACTCCCATCCTATACACTATACAAGGCCAGAAACAGAAAGCTCCATCCCTTATATAGTGGACGGACGCTGAGCCAGAGCCTTATTTAAATCAGTGGGAAGTGAAGTGAATATGCCTAGACAGCTATACAGTGGACAGAGTTTTCTGCTTTCGTACAGCTGACCCGATCAAGGGGCCAGCTCTTGGGCCCCCACTGTTCCTGAGGTTAGGCCATAAATAGCTTAAGCCCAGACAATGCCTTTAAGTCACTATGCAATGGCTGCTGTCATGTCATAGTGCAGTATTATTTGTGCCTTGTATAGAGGTATTGGTAATATTAGTCTCTGCATTGTGTGTTTTGTTCCATAATAGTACGGATGTAATATTTAATCATTGTATGGTGGTAATATTTGGTATAGTGTAATTATTTCATAAATCATTTTGTTGTGTGTGTAGATCTAATCTTTTAAGTCTCTGGTAACTCCCCTAGTGCTAGAAATTAATTCTGTAGCTCTCTGCACAGGGCCTTGACTAAATATAACTGTGTTGTTGGTACAATAGGTTAGAATTTCGGGCCCCACTTTTAATTTTGCCCAGGTCCACACTTTGTCTAAAACTGGCCCTGGCTATCTTCTATTGTTATACTATTTGTCTGTGATGTAAATGAGTGACTACTGCAAGGAAAACCCCTACAGATTTAGCAAGTGTATGTCTATTATTAGGCTTAGTGGACAAAGTGAAAATACCCACAGTATTTATACGTTCTCCCAGAGTGGCACTTTTCTAGCCGAGGACATATCTAATACGTCCTTACTACTAATGTCCATATCTCAGGAGTGGTTAGGGCTATAAAGCATGTAGGAGGAAGGAGGGGGAGGAGAGGAGCTGCAGACTGCACAGACGTTGATAAATCATCATCATCATCATCATCTGTGCATCGCCTATATGTGATCCTGGGGGGGGGGAGGTGGATAGTGGGGACTTCTGTCCATGTTACCCCCTCTCCTATCTATCAGAGAGCATACTATACCTTTGCTCTCTGATTGTCGCCTAGAGGGATAATGAAATACTCTGACCCTAATCACAGGGGTATTTTATGTAATACCCCTCTGAACATAACATAACCAGGAAGTTTAATGGCGCTGTTACCCAGACGTTTACCATCGTCCAGCTCGCAGCGCCAAAAGAGTTGCACCAAACACTTACACAACACATACACAAAGCCATCAATAACTTTTACATTTGACCCTGTCCATACCTGATCTTTTTATAGTAAAATATGCCAACCGCCTCTCTAGCGATATACGTTACGTGCTAAAATAATAGCAATATCGATTATTACTAGAGATGAAGGTATAAATTGCTACAATTTTTATAGGGGGATAGAAAATTATATTCTTATGTAAGCTTCTATTTAATTTGCATGCACAAAATTGGTTGGTGCATTTCTGTGATTTTGGAGTTTCTTTAACAACTGCACCTGTAAATATACTGTATATATGTATGGTATGTATGAATTCCTCACATATTGCAGTTTTTTGGAAAGTACATTTTGTTTGCAGAAAAGGATTGCTTGAGCATGCACTTTAGTGGCAAATTTGAAATTTTGTGCAATTTTTGCTTGTAATCTCTATTTTCTGCAAAGTTGCATGAAGGTGGTTGTATATATGAAATATTAAGTTGTGTTTTTATAAATGGTATGCATTGCAATCTCAAAAAAGTTAGATTTTGGTGTCACAGTTTGCTATGCGCAGTATAGATTTTTAACATATTAGTGAATAACAGCAAGATCTTGCTTGTCTTCTGTATTAGTGTTTTTGAGAGTACGAGCTCTTGTTGTAGTTGATGTTTGCAGTATATATAAATTGTGTACACCTTTATCTATTATTTTATATGTGTTTTGTGTGTGAATATAAGATTGAATAGGAGTTTTAGGTGAAAATATATGTTTTAGTGCATTTTTTCAAAAAAATATTTCTGTTTGTTACAAAGTTACATGAAGGTGGACAAAGTTATTGATAACCCATTGAGACACATGTATTCTTCAGTTTGTCTACTTTCAAGAAATATATGGGTTTAGGGGTTCACTTGCTTTTCATGGTGTGTAATCCTTACATTTTATAGGATGGTACTTTTTTAATATTTCCAGCTTCAAAGCAGATTTTTGTTCCTTCCAGTTCTAGCGATTTTAGGAAGCTATGTGCATGCAGTTGTAGGCCTTAGTGATGAATTAACTCTGCACATGTTGAACTCTTGTTTTTAGGGTGTTTGGTGCATATAACTTTTTGTTTAGTTTCTACTTTTAGCAAATAATATACATTTATTTGCATTTTTTGTAATAAAACATACACTTTAAATCAAAATTGCATGAAGGTGCCTGTTCATATACAGTACCAAGTGGCATTTTGACAATGCTGCAGGTGTCTACTTTAATAAAATATATAGGTATGGGGGGTTAGTATGATTTTTTAATGTTGCAATTTAGGTTTTATTTGTCCATCTCAAAACTGTGAAAATTGCTCTGGCTACCGGAGGTGCAACATTTCCAGAGACCCCTGGCAGTGAAAGGGTTAAAAAAAAAAGTCTTAAAAATATCTTTAATATAAAAGCTTGGTTTAAAAAAAAATAGGTCATTTTGGATGACACATTCTTTTTACCCAACTGCCCTGGCTCTATCTGCTTTCCCCTTCTTTTTATCAGTGTAAGGCCTTATTTACACATCTATAATTCACGGCTGTATCACTGATTTAAGGATGTGTTTTGTAAATGGTTGATACTTAAAAAAAATCCTAGATCCATGAAAAATAGATAACACTGTATGGCATGTGTGCTGTCTGTGATTTTCATAGGCCCCTGAACTTCAATGGGCATTTTTGGTGTGCAAAACAGACCAAAATAGTGCATGTTTCTGTTTTTTCGGGAAAAAAAAGGTTTGCACACAATGATTAAAATTAGAGATGAGCGAATTTCTCAAAAGTTCAGTTTGGCAGTTCGATTCAAAGTTCCAAAAAAATTCACTTCCATCCGAAATACTTTGCAGCGAATATTGCTAAAAAACACCTATTTCCTAGCTTCAGAGAGCCTGTATAGTGGTGTAGAACACTGTGCATTGCAGTAACACGCATAGGTAGCCTACTGTGGTAATGAAACAATACTGTGAGTCAGAATGACACACACATGACAGGCGTCGCTCTAAGAACCGCTGCACACTTCACTTATTTGGACAGTTACGGGGCCAAAACTGATCAACTAACTCAAGTGTGAACCCAGTCTTACAGGTCCATGTTAGTGCCAGGTAGTAAGAACCGTGCAGAGGCCCAACATCCTACTGTAGCGTGAAAGAGCGCACTCCTTTTACACCCTCGTCTGCAGATTCCACATAGATGTCTACAGAGTGGCAAGGTGATATAATGTGGAGTTGGCAGCAGCATGAGGAGGCCATACAGTGAACCAGTGGCAGCGGCATTAGGAGGACATACAGTGACCCAGCAGTGGCAGCGGCATGAGGAGGACAAACAGTGACCCAGTGGCAGAAGTGGAGGTAGTAGCAGCCTTAGGAGGGCATACAGTGACCCAGTGGCTGTGGCATGAGGATGGCATACAGTGACCCAATGGCAGCGGCATGATGAGTACACAGAGTGACCCAGTGGGAAGCAGCATGAGGAGGACATACTGTGACCCAGTTCCTCCCCTGTGTGACTTTGTTCGCCCAGACAAACGAGGTGTAGAACAGCGTGACAACGCTGTGCCCTGCACATGTGGTATGATGGAGGAGCATACACCTTATTTAAAGGTGTTTATTAGTGTGGAAACCCATAAGGAGGACCACATTCGCCATTTTGTTCCCAGTATAAACTTGCAGGCCATTTATCAATACAGTATTGTCAATAATTCAATAATTCGGAGCCACAAATCTCTGCCTTTATCACGCTTTTGTTATAGGTGTTCATTAGTGGGGAAAGAAATAAGGGGCATATTTGCCATTCTCTTCAAAGTAGAAAATAACAGGCCTTTTTGCCTTTTGCAATTACGTTTTTTCATTGAACAGTATGTCAGACAGAGAATCGAGAGGCCATGAACATGGGAGGGACACAGGCCTAAATGTTTCTGGCGCAGGCACAGGTCGCAGCAGAGTAAGTGGGCATGGCAGCAGGGGTCAGTTACAGGCCTGAGCTCCCAGTGTCAAGTAGCGGTCGTGTCTTGACCAGCAACCCAACGGTTGTAGACTGGTTGACTCGGTCATCCAATTCATCCCAAGTCACATCAGACAACCCCAGCCAAGAGTCGGTGGGTTCATCAGACACAACCCTTAGTTGGCATGGCCCGGCAGCAGGCCCTGTGCCCTCACCTGTCCTCAACCTGCCTCTGTACTTTTCTGTTCCCTCAGCTAGAGAAGTACTCTATACTGTGGGCTCAGATCCACTGTACAGTGAGGAGGAGGTATTATTATTATTGTTTATTTACAGTATATAGCACCATTAATTCCACGTTGCTTTACATTTGAGGGTTAACATACGGTACACAAGAAATACAAAACAGATAATACTAACAGTGACCAACTGGCACAGTGGGATACAGGGCCCTGCCCACAAGGGCTTACATTCTATGAGGGAAGAGGGATAGAGACAGAAGGTGGGGGTAGAGGCTGTTCAGATGGTGGTATGGAGACAGTAGCGTTATTGGGGGTTTTAGGCCTTCCTGAATAGGTGAATCTTCAGAGCCTTCTTGAAGCTTGTGATTGTGGGGATCAGTCTTATGTGTCTTGGAAATGCGTTCCAGAGTATGGGAGATACACGTGAGAAGTCTTGGAGATGGTTGTGTGAAGAGCGGATAAGAGCAGAGCGGAGTAGGAGGTCTTTGGAGGATCGGAGGTTACGTGTGGGCAGGTAGCAGGAGATTAGGTCGAAGATATATGGAGGGGACAGGTTGTGGATGGCTTTGTATGTCAGCGTTAGTAATTTTAACTCTATTCGCTGGGCAATGGGTAGCCAGTAAAGGGAATGGCAGAGGGGAGCGGCCGATGAAGAACGGGGGGAGAGGTGTATTAAGCGAGCGGTGCAATTTAAGGTGGACTGGATGGGGGTGAGAGTATTTGCTGGGAGGCCATGGAAAAGGGTGTTACAGTAATCTAAGCGGGAGATTATGAGGGCATGGACTAGCATCTTTGTAGTTTCTGGGGTGAGGAAGGAGCGGATTCAATGGATGTTCTTGAGTTGGAGGTGGCAGGAGGTGTTTGGATGTGCGGCTTGAAGGATAGGTCAGAGTCTAAGACAGCGCACCCATGGGACTGGGGTAAGTGTAGATGACAGTCAGCAGCTACTGCTCAGCCAAGATCTGGAGGAGACATCCGCCGCTTTCTCCAGTAAGCGGGCAAGTAGTGATGAGGAGAGTGGCATGGGAGCTGGTGTTGAGGAGGACATCAGTGAACTGCAGACTGTAGTGGATGACGATGTAGCCGATCATAATTGGGAGCGGCTTTATCGTCACCAGGACAAGAGGGTTGTAGCTTGCGCATGAGGCAGTGGGGAAGTCAGCAGGGTGGCAGCAGTGGCAGGTCTGGAGCTAAACGTGCCCGGGGTAGACCACCCGCTTCGCAGCAGCCTGCCTGCCCGGAAAGCAGTGGTGCAGGGGTTCATGGAGGCAGTGGTGGTAGCAGTCAATTAGCACAGAGTGTTGGGGGTAAAATCACCTACTCGGCGGTGTGTCAGTTTTTTGTAAATCTGCTGGGGGAGGTCAACATGGCCATATGTTCAATCTGTGGGCAGAAGGTGAAGCGTGGCCAGGGTGCCAATACTGGCACCACAGCCCTGCGTCAACATATACAGTGTCACCATAAAGTGGCCTTGGAATGCTGTGGCTCCAATGTGGTGGTCCAGCCTGCCGCAGCAACCGCTGCAGCACCCAGAGGCACGCACGCCATTTCAGGCAGTCAAGGCTCCACCACCTCAGTAAAAGCAAGTTGTGTGTCCTTCCCATTATCTGCTGGTCGTGATGCTCCTGCTCCTCTTTCTCCTCCTAGTCAGTCATTGTGTCAGCAATCCATCACAGAAGCGATTTCGAAGAGACAACAGTATGCATGCAACAGTGCAGAAGCTGAACGTTGCTGGTGCTACAGTCCCTCCCTTTCCAAGTGGTGGACTCTGCACCTTTCAGAGAACTCATGGCTTGTGCTGAGCCGAGGTGGAGAGTCCCAAGCCATCATTTCTTTGCCAAAAAGGCAGTACCAGCCGTGCACAAATATGTAGAAGAGAAGGTGGGCCAGTCCTTGAGTCTGTCGGTGTCTGCCAAAGTGCACGGCAGCGCCGACGTATGGAGCTGTGACTACGTTCAAGGACAATATATGTCATTTATGGCCCACTGGGTTAATGTGGTTCCTGCCCAGACACACCAGCAACTTGGACAGGTAAAGCAGCTTCAGCCTCCTTGTTCTCACGCCGTTGGTCCTGCAACAATGTCAGCCTCATCCTCCACTGTCTCCTCTGCCTCCACTGCAGGGACAATTCACAGTGCTCCTCCACCATACCACATGTGCAGGGCACAGCGGTGTCACGCTGTTCTACACCTCGTTTGTGTGGGCGAACGGAGTCACACAGGGGAGGAACTGCTCTGTGTCCTTCCTCATGAGATCGAATCCTGGCTTTCTCCGTGACACCTCAAAATTGGAACCATGGTGACGACAACGAGAAGAACATGGTGTCGAAGCTTCGTCAAGGAGGGCTGAGCCATGTGCCCTGCATGGCGCACGTGTTCAATCTGGTTGTCAAGCGTTTCCTTAAGTGTTCCACCTATCTGTAAGACATCCTAAAAATGTCAAGGAAACTTTGCATGCACTTCAGCCACTTGGACACCGCCAAGCACACCTTCCTTGAGCTGCAGCGGCAGAACAGCCTCCCACAACATAGGCTGATATGTGATGTTTCCACCCGTTGGAATTCCACCCTCCATATGTTGGATTGACTATATGAACAGAGAAAAGCAATAAACGATTTCTTTATGATCCAAGCGGACAGAGGTACTCTCCTGTGTACAGTTGTGCTAAAAAGTTTACATACCCTGGCAGATTTTTTGTTTTTTTGGCCTTTTTTCAGAGAATATGAATGATAACACAAAAACTTTTTCTCAACTCATGGTTAGTGGTTGGTTGAAGCCATTTATTGTCAGACTTCTGTGTTTTCTCTTTTTAAATCATAATGACAACCAAAAACATCAAAATGACCCTGTTCAAAAGCTCACATACCCCAGTTCTTAATACTGTGTATTGCCTCCTCAAACATCAATGACAGCTTGAAGTCTTTTGTGGTAGTTGTGGATGAGGCTCTTTATTTTCTCAGATGGTAAAACTGCCCATTCTTCTTGGCAAAAAGTCTCCAATTCCTTTAAATTCCTGGGCTGTCTTGCATGTACTGGGTGCTTGAGATATCCAGAGCGTGGCTCAATGATATTGAGGTCAGTAGACTGAGATGGCCACTCCATAACCTTCACTTTCTTCTGCTGTAGCCAATGACAGGTCGATATGGCCTTGTGTTTTTGATCGTTGTCATGTTAGAACGTCCAAGTACGTCCCATGCGCAGCTTCCTGGCTGATGAGTGCTAATTTGCCTCCAGTATTTGCTGATAACATGCTGCATTCAACTTTCCTTTAAATTTGACCAAGTTTCCTGTGCCTTTAGCACAACTGTAACTTTAACGTTAGCCAGTGGCAGCTCATGCGCGACACCTGCCGTTTGCTCGTTCATTTTGAGGAGGCCACTTTGCTAGTCAGTCACCAGGACTACGGGATGAACAACGTCATTCCACTGATTCACATCCTGGAAAAGATGCTTTTCAACCTGGCTGGTCAGGGGACTGGAGATGTGGCGTCTACATCTCAAGGCCACATGAGCCCTGTGGGGGCTGAACTGGAGGAGGAAGAGGAGGATGAGGAGGACAATGTGTAGCCAAATGGGTGGAGAGGAGGAGCAGGAGCAACCAGAACATCCAGAGGGAGATGAGGATGATGAGGCAGATGACCCAGACATACCGTGGCAGTATGCAGTGGAGATGGATGCAGGGAGTCCCTCAGAGTCATTTGCGCAAATGGCCCAAAGCATGCTGACTTTCTTGCGCAGTGACAGCCAAATTGTCACCATTTGGCAGAGGGATGACTATTGGCTCTCCACCTTGTTAGACCCTCGCTACCGGGGAAAGATGGGAGCCTTTTTTACACCCACTGAGAGGGAGGACAAACTGAACTATTATACAGATATCCTACAGTGCTGGTCAAAAGTATTGGCACCCCTGCAATTCTGTCAGATAATACTCAATTTCTTCCAGAAAATGATTGCAATCACAAATGCTTTGGTAATAATATCTTCATTTATTTTGCTTGCAATGAAAAAACACAAAAGAGAATGAAAAAAAAAGTCAAATCATTGATCATTTTACACAAAACTCCAAAAATGGGCCGGACAAAAGTATTGGCACCCTCAGCCTAATACTTGGTAGCACAACCTTTAGACAAAATAACTGCGAACAACCGCTTCCGGTAACCATCAATGAGTTTCTTACAATGCTCTGCTGGAATTTTAGACCATTCTTCTTTGGCCAATTTCTCCAGGTCCCTGAGATTTGAAGGGTGCCTTCTCCAAACTGCCATTTTGAGATCTCTCCACAGGTGTTCTATGGGATTCAGGTCTGGACTCATTGCTGGCCACTTTTAAAGTTCCCCGTGCTTTCTCCCAAACCATTTTTTAGTGCTTTTTGAAGTGGGCTTTTGGGTCATTGCCCTGGGACCCATGACCTCTGAGGGGGCCGTTTCAAGTCTGGACCAGCGGCCACTTTAGAAGTCTCCAGTGCTTTCTCTCAAACCATTTTCTAGTGCTTTTTGAAGTGTGTTTTGGGTCATTGTCCTGCTGGAAGACCCATGACCTCTGAGGGAGACCCAGCTTTCTCACACTGGGCCGTACATTATGCTGCAAAATTTGTTGGTAGTCTTCAGACTTCATAATGCCATGCACACGGTCAAGCAGTCCAGTGCCAGAGGCAGCAAAGCAACCCCAAAACATCAGGGAACCTCCGCCATGTTTGACTGTAGGGACCGTGTTCTTTTCTTTGAAGGCCTCTTTTTTTTTTTTTTCCTGTAAACTCTATGTTGATGCCTTTTCCCAAAAAGCTCTACTTTTGTCTCATCTGACCAGAGAACATTCTTCCAAAAAGTTTTTGGCTTTCTCAGGTAAGTTTTGGCAAACTCCAGCCTGGCTTTTTTATGTCTCTGGGTCAGAAGTGGGGTCTTCCTTGGTATCCTACCATAGAGTCCCTTTTCATTCAGACGCCGACGGATAGTACGGGTTGACACTGTTGTACCCTCGGACTGCAGGGCAGCTAGAACTTGTTTGGATGTTAGTCGAGGTTCTTTAGCCACCATCCGCACAATCTTTCGTTGCAATCTCTCGTCAATTTTTCCGTCCACATCTAGGGAGGTTAGCCACAGTGCCATGGGCTTTAAACTTCTTGATGACACTGCGCACGGTAGACACAGGAACATTCAGGTCTTTGGAGATGGACTTGTAGCCTTGAGATTGCTCATGCTTCCTCACAATTTTGCTTCTCAAGTCCTCAGACAGTTCTTTGGTCTTCTTTCTTTTCTCCATGCTCAATGTGGTACACACAAGGACACAGGACAGAGGTTGAGTCAACTTTAATCCATTTCAACTGGCTGCAAGTGTGATTTAGTTATTGCCACCACCTGTTATGTGCCACAGGTAAGTAACAGGTGCTGTTAATTACACAAATTAGAGAAGCATCACATGATTTTTCAAAGGGTGCCAATACTTTTGTCCACCCTCTTTTTTATGTTTGGTATGGAATTATATCCAATTTGGCTTTTTGACAATTCTTTTTGTGGTTTTCCATTGAAGACAAATTAAATGAAGATATTATTACCAAAGCATTTGTGATTGCAATTTTCTGGAAGAAATTGAGTATTATCTGACAGAATTGCAGGGGTGCCAATACTTTTGGCCAGCACTGTATGTAGTAAGTTGGCTGCTGCCTATCTGTGCCATCATCCATCCTCTCGCAGGTCCAAGCGGGCCCTGAGCACTCACCTTGTACTGCCATGGCAGCTGTGGAGAGGGGGTGGCAGGAGCAGTATCGGCTCCATCAGCAGCAGCCTGAGCCTAGAGTCGCTGATGAGCAGCTTTCTTCACCTGCATAGTAAAGAAACTGCTCATCAGCAGCTAGACACAGAGAAGAACCTGAACCAGCAGGTGGTGGCATACTTACAGTGCAACCTGCCACCCGTCATAGAAGGAGAAAGCTGAACTGTGCTGATACATGATAACCAGAAGCAAAGCTATAAGTTCATGGATTCTGGTGAAAAGTTTATCTAACGCTAAGGCCCCACGTTGAGGAAACACAGCGTTTTTTTGTTGCAGATTTTACTATGGTTTTGTGAGCCAAATTCAGGAGTGGATAAAGCAGAAGGAAGAAGTATAAGTGTTTCCTATATACGGTATTTCACATTCCTTTTGTAGCCATTCTACAGCTCCACCTTCTTAGGATGGGTTCATCCTACTGTTATTTAAATGACAGATGTAGATGGAGCTCCCTCCATCAGGTATCCGTCTGCATTCACCCCATGTAAAAAACATGACGAAAGGTTTCTTACTTTTTTACTTTGTTTTTTACTTTTCTGATGGGACAGAGTTATGCATGCAGGACTCTTTCTTTCATAACAAAACTAAATTAACATGACAGAAGACAGAGTCGGTCACGTTACATTACATTATAGGGAATAGGAACAGACGCGGGCGGAGGTGGTTCTATCTGCATCCATCACTCTACTATCATTAATGTATGGAAGTGGTTAAACTAAGTTTTTGTGTTAAACATACATAGGTGATTTAACACTAGAAGTCCCAGAAATTTCGAGCTCCCCCTTCAAGTCCTGAAAGAGGGTCAAATGACCCTTAGTCCAAGCTGACAACTCTGATGGCTCCAATTAGCATTTCCTTTCATTTGTAAATGTGGCCATTGTCTGAGGAATCTGCAGGGGGGAATTGTGTTGATCCACCTCAGGTCTTGTAAGAGAGTGTAAAGAAAAGAATGTAAGCTGCTCCTGAGTGTCTGCCCACCCCCCAGCTGCATTGTTGTGCTGGAAATATTTGCTAACACCTTAGCAAATCTGCATGCAGCCTTTTGTGCTGTGGGGGATGTGACTGCTTCTCAAAGTAGTCTGTGACTTGAAATCAAATTACATCTGTAATGTCCTCCCATATCTTGGCAAGGACCCCAGTCGTCCCAGCGGGGAGAGACTGTCCGAAACTGTAGTGATGAGGCTGATGGAATCATTCATGGATAAGGGCAGAACTGTAACCACGAACAATTTCTTTACATCATTGTCACTTGCACAATGACTGCTTAGCCGGAAAACCACTATCCTCGGCACAGTCAACAAGAGTCGCCGGGAAATTCCTCAATCCGCTAGACAGATGGACCGCACTGAATTCACCACTCAGGTGTTTTCAACCACTGATGCCACACTGACAGTGTATGCACCCAAACGAAAGAAGGCCGTCTACATTCTCAGCAGCATGCACAGCTTGGTTGAGACTAAGGATACCAACAAAAGGAAGCCAAACACGGTCACACAATACAACCACACAAAGTGCGGTGTGGATGTAATGGACCAAATGGTGCGGGAGTACAGCCTGCATGCAGGAACACGGAGATGGCCATTCGCCGTGTTCTACAACATGATTGACATGGCAGCACTGAATGCTCATGTTCTTTATCAGGCATGCACTGGGGTGCAGGAGAGACGGGTGGACTTCCTGGTTGAGCTTGCAAAAGAGTTAGGTGGCTCTCATGTGACTGAAAAGAAGGCACGCAAGGAGAAACTCCTTCAGCAACAACCTTCCACACCCAGCCCTGGCAAAAGGGCGAAGTGTCAGGTCAACCATCGATGCACGAACAATTGTGCAACTGAGAGATGTGTTTACTGCTACAAATACACGTGTGGCAAATGTACCAGGGACATACCCAGGCAGTGCCAGGTATGTTCCGACAGTGCAGACAGACTGCTGAGTGAGTGCTGAAATGCTAGTCACACAAGAAGGACATGCCACTCACACACACACACGCAGCCCCCCACAGCAGCCTATTGTAAATATGTGTGGAATTGTTTTATTCCTTGTATTTTTTTTATTATTTTCATAACAAAAATAAAAAGCATAGAAACAAATAACAGTTGTTCTTTTGTATATTTACATTTTTGTATATTTAGATTCAAGTCAATGGGTGCAGAAAAAAAAAAAAAAAAAAAAAAAAAAAAAAATCGCAAAAAAAATCACAGCTACTTGCGATATTTTTGTGATCTGTCCCATTGGTCATATAGATCACTCCTCTGGGATTTTTTCGCACGAAAAAAATCGCACAAAAAAAAAAAAAAACCCCGGAAAATCGCACCTATGAAAAAAATTGCACGAAAAAAAAATCGCAGGTGTGCTTGGTGCCATTGAAATACATTGGCAAATCGCAGAAAAAAATTGCATCGCATTGCGATGTGATTTTCGCGCAATTTTTTTTTCACTAGTGTGCTTGAGGCCTTAGACCAGGGGTCGGCAACCTATGGCACGCGTGCCACTCTTGGCACGCGAGGCTTATTCCCCTGGCACGGCAGCGGACTCCTCACCCAGCAGTTTCGATCGGACCAAACACGGCCGAAACGAAACTGCTATTATTATACTGTGGGGTCTCTTCAGACCCCCAAGTATAATAAGCGGAGCCCCCGGGGAGATGATCAAACATAAAAAACAATGTACTCACTATTCCACGCTCCGCAGCCGCTCTGTACTCTTCGGGCGCTTCTGCCTGCAGGGGCCACTATAGAGCATAATACCGTGTGCAGGGACCACTATGGGACATATACCGTGTGCAGGGGCCACTATGGGACATATACCGTGTGCAGGGGCCACTATGGGACATATACCGTGTGCAGGGGCCACTATGGGACATATACCATGTGCAGGGGCCACTATGGGACATATACCGTGTGCAGGGGCCACTATGGAGCATAATACCGTGTGCAGGGGCCACTATAGAGCATAATACCGTGTGCAGGGACCACTATGGGACATATACCGTGTGCAGGGGCCACTATGGAGCATAATACCGTGTGCAGGGGCCACTATGGGACATAATACCGTGTGCAGGGACCGCTATGGGACATATACCGTGTGCAGGGGCCACTATGGGACATATACCGTGTGCAGGGGCCACTATGGGACATATACCGTGTGCAGGGGCCACTATGGAGCATAATACCGTGTGCAGGGGCCGCTATGGAGCATAATACCGTGTGCAGGGACCGCTATGGGACATATACCGTGTGCAGGGGCCACTATGGAGCATAATACCATGTGCAGGGGCCACTATGGAGCATAATACCATGTGCAGGGGCCGCTATGGGACATATACCGTGTGCAGGGGCCGCTATGGGACAAATACTGTGTGCAGGGGCAGCTATGGGACAAATACCGTGTGTAGGGGCCGCTTGGGACATAATACCGTGTGCAGGGGCCGCTATGGGACAAATACCGTGTGCAGGGGACCGCTATGGGACATATCCGTGGGCAGGGGCCCTATGGAGCATAATACCGTGTGCAGGGGCCGCTATGGGACAAATACCGTGTGCAGGGGCAGCTATGGGACGTCTGTGGGTAGGGGCCGCTATGGGACATAATACCGTGTGCAGGGGCCGTTGGGACAAATACCGTGGCAGGGCTCTATGAGACATAATACCGTGTGCAGGGGCCGCTATGGCTATCCGTGTGCGGGGCCGCTTGGGACATATACCGTGTGCAGGGTCTGCTATGGGACATATACGGTGTGTAGGGGCCGTTATGGGACATATTGCTGTGTGCAGGGGCCGCTATGGGACAAATACTGTGTGCAGGGACTGCTATGGGACAAATACTGTGTGCAGAGGCAGCTATGGGACAAATGCCGTGTGCAGAGGCAGCTATGGGACATATACCATGTTGAAGGGGCCGCTATGGGACATAATACCGTGTGCAGGGACCACTATGGGACATTATTCTGTATAACGGTGTGTTTTCTATATTAAGGATGTGTTTTTGCACAGAAAACTCCGGCTTTGTTTTTTTTTGTGCAAAAATGCACCAGTTTTACATTGAATGAAAAAGTTCCAAATATAGCTGCATCCAGATACATAGTGTGTATTCACCATAAGGATGCCGCCATACGGGGCTCCTGGACACAATAAATTTACCACTAATTGGGGGCTGCACATGGACTTTCATTGCTTCTAATCAGAAAGTACAGGAGTGTCCCAGGAAATAGCAGTAAACGCATGTGTCCTAAAGCATCTGGTGGCAGCACTTCTGTGTTATGGTTTGTGGTATATGACTTTAGTTTAGGGGTCGTCAGACTTACAATTATTGACCGGCACTCCGAGTACCTCATCTTTGATTTTTTTATTAAAATCGGCACGCCGAACAAAAAAGGTTGCCTACCCCTGCCTTAGACAAATGCTTCTGGTCATTACTCACAGCTGTATCTTGCTCTAAAATTTCTAATTCTATTTAAAATATATAAAAAATGATTAATTGTTTCAGTGCTTTTTTGCTCAAATAAAACTAAACTTAATACAATATGTATAGTCTTTATATTATCAAATACAATAAACTGAATAGAACTAACTAGACACTAAATGGCTAAACTCAATGGAAAACAACAACCTCCTGTGGTGTGACAGTAATGGCCTTAATTACAGAACAAAAGACGGTGATTATAGGATGTTAGATAAAATCCTTCAGGTCATTCGACCCGTCTCTGGGTTCCAAAGGTAGAAATGTTAAATGACCCCTCTCTGGGACTTCTAGTGTTAAAAAAAAAAATTCCATGTCAGTATCTATATTTATAAAAAGTACTAAATTCCATAGTAATTCCTGTACTAAATTCCAGTACTAAATCTGTAAGCCTAATAATAGACTAGCATTTGCCAATTCTATAGGGTTTTCTTTTCAACAGTCACCTCTTTTACAATTATAAACAAGGCAGTCAGACCCTTCATTACATCTACTACATGATATCACAAATCTATCTACTCCACCATCTTGCGCAGAGCATTCCTAGAAAACTCTCCCATAGACCTCAATGAGTCCACTCCATATTATTGGCCCTAAGGAGAGGTGGCAGCTCCCATAATCATATACAAAAAATAGAAATAAGAAAAATCTACAATCAGAAAATAAAAATAGATTAGAAAAAGTGGCTTTGTAAGAAGCATTTCAAGGTCCTGGAGTGGCCTAGCCAGTCTCCAGATCTCAACCCCATAGAAAACCTTTGGAGTGAGTTGAAAGTCCGTGTTGCCCAGCGACAGTCCCAAAACATCACTGCTCTAGAGGAGATCTGCTGGAGCAATGGGCCAACATACCAGCAACAGTGTGTGCCAACCTTGTGAAGACTTACAGAAAACGTTTGACCTCTGTCATTGCCAACAAAGGATATATAACAAAGTATTGAGATGAACTTTTGTTATTGACCAAATACTTATTTTCCACCATAATTTGCAAATACATTCTTTAAAAATGAGACAATGTGATTTTATGGATTTGTTTTTTCATTTTTTTCTCTCATAGTTGAGGTCTACGTATGATGTCAATTACAGGCCTCTCTCATCTTTTTAAGTGGGAGAACTTGCAAAATTGGTGGCTGACTAAATACTTTTTTTCCCCACTGTATATCCTTTGTTGGCAATGACAGAGGTCAAATGTTTTCTGTAAGTCTTCACAAGGTTGGCACACACTGTTGCTGGTATGTTGGCCCATTCCTCCATGCAGATCTCCTCTAGAGCAGTGATGTTTTGGGGCTGTCGCTGGGCAACACGGACTTTCAACTCCCTCCAAAGGTTTACTATGGGGTTGAGATCTGGAGACTTACTAGGCCACTCCAGGACCTTGAAAAGCTTCTTACGAAGCCACTCCTTCGTTGCCCTGGCGGTGTGCTTGGGATCATTGTCACGCTGAAAGACCCAGCCACGTTCATCTTCAATGCCCTTGCTGATGGAAGGGGGTTTGCACTCAAAATCTCACAATACATGGCCCCATTCATTCTTTCATGTACACGGATCAGTCGTCCTGGTCCCTTTGCAGAGAAACAGCCCCAAAGCATGATGTTACAACCCACATGCTTCACAGTAGGTATGGTGTTTCTCATAGCGGCCATGTAATGTAACTACAGCCTCGTCCTATACACATTTATGTGGCAAGGCTGTAATTACCTCACACGGTCACTATAAACAGACAGCGTGTGATATAAACAGGCGCCATGGCCCCTTCATGCAGAGGATCATTGGGGACTCATTTATCTCTTGCTGATTTTTTATTCTGAGGATAGATCATCAATAAAAATGAGCTGGAAAACGTGGCATCCTGCAGAAAAAAAGAGCTGCGGGAAAAATCGCGGCGGCGACGCATCATGGTTCTTCCTGCAGTGCTTTGCACAGAAAGTTCGCAAACTTTGTGGACTTTATGCTTCAATTATATCTATAGGGAAACTGCTGGTGTTTCCGTAGGTATAATTGACATGCTGTGATTTCCAAAACGGCGACTGTTTTGGAAATCGCAGCGTATCCGCTGCGCTTATTTTACTGCAAAGTGGGAATGGGATGGGGGCCCCATGTGGCAAAAACCCACTGAAAAAAAAAACACGGCATTCTAGCAAATCCCATCCACACATTGCAGAAAAACATGTGCTGCAGACGCACCGTGATTTCCAAAACCGTTGCGGCTTTGTAAATTGCAGCATGTCAATTATACCTATGGAAACAGTGGCAGTTTCCTCATAGGTGTATTGAAAACAGAAAGTCCACAGGGGACCTTCTGTGAAAAGAGCTGCGGGAAAAACCACAATGTTACCGCCGTGGTTTTTCCTGTGGCGCTTTTTTGGTACATGGGGCCTTAGTCTTAATAAAGCCCAAGTGCCACCTTCATTAAAATAATTGACCCCTCATATTATGCCCCTGATTCCCCCTGACATAAATACTGCACCTCTAACAATCTTATATCAATGACCACCCCCTTATATTCATAAGGCCTCCTAACATAAATGATGTCCCCTAATGGCCCCTTATATAAATAACCTGCCCCCTTGTATTCATAATACCACATAATAACCCTTATATAAACGACCCTCCCATCGTCATAATGCCCCATAATGAATCCTCCCTTTATATTTCCCCCTCCTAACCACCCCTTATACTATTAATATACCCACAACTGAGCTAAAAAAACAAACAAAAAAGTTCTACTCACCTACCTGTGAGCCTGATGAATGGAGCTGCCTTTGCTTCCTCCCAGTCCACGCACAGGACATCTGTGTTTCAGTGCTGGAGGCGCGATGTTGTGATGTCATCGCACCACCTGTGCTAAGAAGCAAACATTGATCTCATTAGAAATAAAGGATGTATTAAGGGTGGCCCCAGAGTAAGTGGGCCCGAGGCAGCCGCCCCCTCTGCCCCCTCGCTAGCTACACCTCTGGTTGGAAGGTATTTTTATGGACTTTACTCTCATTGACAAAAAAAAAAAATAAAACAACCATATAGAAATGTTGTATTGCTGCAAAACTCAGCATAAAGCTATGTCTAAGACAGATATGTAAATGATTACAGGTGTGATCTGGTTAGACACTGGGTCTTGCCACAAGAGGGCAAGAAAGTACTTCTCCTGCTGCCCAATAGCGAGACTCTCAGAGGCTACCTTTGGTAATATACCTCTTGCAGCACTTTTCTCTCCGCATGTTTCGCGTGGAAGCCGAGCGGAAATCACATGGACCCCATTATAGTCTATGGGGTCCGCAGGTTTCCTTAGGTAAACCGCTTTTCTATGTGTATAGGTTTCCATTCGGGGGGGTCCCCAAGTGGACTCCCCAAACGGAAACCAAACGCAGATGTGAACCAGCCCTTACTCAAAGACTTTTTTTCCAGTGACAGACTTTGAGAAGGGGCACATCATTGGACTGAGAGAACAAGGATGGTTATTTAGACAAATTTCCTGCCATCTAGGCTATTCTTACCTAGCTGTTGGTAGGTGGTTATGCATGCCCACACAACAAACAGGCTCCAGATGGCCCAAACAGACCACCAGTAGAGAAGATTGTTTGATCTGTTGACAAGCATGAGCAGCTACCACAGTTTCCTTGCCCACCATCCAGACTCAGGTGTTACCTTAAATACATACCCCAGTTTTTGTCTGGACCATTTCTAGGTGCTTAGCAGAAGGAAATTAGGTATCACAGTGCCCATTTTATGTCCTGCTATCAGCATCCAGCCACGATTGCTTTTGTTTGCTGTGGTATCATGAATGAGAAACCTGTACTGCTATGGACTGGATCTGTATCATATTTAGTGATGAATCCAATTTCCACTTTGGATCTAATAATGGTCAGGTTAAGTTATGGAGGCCTTGTAGTGAGAACTTCAATCCTGCCTTTCCTATGGAGTGACATACTGTCTCAACTACTGATATAATGATCTGGTGAACCATTGCATACAAAAGTCAATTACCCCTGGTAGTGACATGAGGAACACTAACAGCTCAATGATATGTGCAGGACATCCTGCAGCCCCATGTCTTGCCTATCATAGCAGAGCTTTCAAGTGATATTTTTCAGCAGGATAATGCTCACCCTCACAAAGCAAGGGCTTCCCAGGAATGTCTCAGCTTGATTGCAACACTTCTTTGGCCTGCCCGGTTGCTAGATTTAACACCAGTCAAGCATTTATGGGACCAGCGTCAGCAACCTAAAAGTGTGCAGAACTTACATACCCAGCTGCAACATCTGTGGGCAAAAGTGCCACAGGATACCATAAGAACATGTATACCTCCATGCCCGACCATATCTCATCTTGTATCCATGGTAGAAGTGGCCCAACAAGGTACTAGAGTCTCTTTTCATTTGTACAGTTTTTACCAGAAAACTTAACCTTTTGCCGTCATATTGTAATCAGTTACATATATCAACATTACATCCACACAAATAAACTTGCATTTGATTCCAAAAATTCCTTCTTGGTACATTATTTTTAGAGTGTATAAATGGCCATTTTAATAGTGTACCAAAAGAAAGATTTCTTTAGGTTATTCAGAACAGTGACCACAAATAACAAAACCCCTTGCAATGCCACTGGTATATCACTTTTCTGTATAACTTTGTAAAAGTTATTTTTTTATTTGTAAAACAATAAAAATACTTAAAAGTATATGTAAAAAATGCTATTGTTTGCAAAAGCAGATGTATCCACATGCAGAGGATTATGTTTGCACAGTCATCTCTAACAGTCTTAATAAATAAAGTTTTCCATATCTAAAAGATTCTGATTTCCACCATACAGAAATTGTTCTCCAGTCATGCTCTTTTCTTGGACAATGTCATGAATGTCTCACATAAAAGGACTGTATCCTGCAGGGGTAACATGCAACCAAGCAAAGAATGGCTTTGGGTTGGATGAATTGCTTTGGATTGAGCTCAATTAAACTCATCAAAGTCTGTTTTTTTGACATATTACACAAGTACAAAGGGCAAGTTAAAGGAGTTTTTTAAGAAAAAGAATGGGTTAAAAAATATACAAGAAGCAAAACTGATCTCACAGAGGTTCCTGCTAGTCCTGGTCTCTTTCAACACAGAAAAATACCACTTGGTGCTTAAGGTATGCGTCCAGCATTTCCTGTGTGTTAAGAGGGATCGAAAAAAGAGACCAGTAAGAAACCCAGGAAGAGCTAGAAGAGTAGAATTAGTACCATTTATTTATTTATTTTTTAACCCATTAAACATTTTTGAACCATTTCTAAACAAAAAAAATATATATATGTTTAATAGGAAATTTGCATTTCCAATTCTATATACAGTATATATATATATATATATATATATATATATATATATGATATTTCTGCAGTTCAAATTCTTAATAACAATAATAATAATAATTGACTCTTGTATTCTAATTTTGTCCTAGAAGGCAAAAGAAAGGGGTTGCACTGTAAATAGATTCATCACATAGCAACTGCAAAAAACAGGGCTGTCTATAACAGCTGCCTGGCAGATCAGTCTCCATCTCCCACCAACAGTTGCTAGGCGGCGAATCAAATAAAGAACAAAAATCTTGTCATTGATGAGATGATGACCTGGACCAGAGATGAACGTCTGCAAGGCGCGCAGCTAAAGAATGTTACAATTCAACGTCTGCAGCACAACTTTGAATGTCACTATTAAATGGTGTTCAAGCATGCCTTAACTGTCCTAATGGACTTTAAATCAGCCCAACGTATTAGCATAGAGAAATACTCTTTGCTTGTGGCCTCATGGAGATGTTAGAGAAGCAGAGAACATGTCCATGTGTATAGTGCCATTGAGAGAAGAGCCCCATTCAGAGTGTCCCATTTTGTCTATATATACAGTACCGTGTAAAAATTTTAGGTAGGTATTGAAAAATTATGCTAAGTAAGAATGCTTTCAAAAATATAAGTGTTATAACAAGTGTAACATTTCTATTTTTGAAAGCATTTTTACTTTACAGCATTTTCCCACATCTGCCTGAAACTTCTGAACACTACTATATATATATATATATATATATATATATATATATATAACACAGTGGGGAAAAAAAGTATTTAGTCAGCCACCAATTGTGCAAGTTCTCCCACTTAAAAAGATGAGAGAGGCCTGTAATTGTCATCATAGGTAGACCTCAACTATGAGAGACAAAATGAGAAAACATATCTAGAAAATCACATTGTCTGATTTTTAAAGAATTTATTTGCAAATTATGGTGGAAAATAAGTATTTGGTCACCTACAAACAAGCAAGATTTCTGGCTCTCACAGACCTGTAACTTCTTCTTTAAGAGGCTCCTCTGTCTTCCACTCATCTGTAGTAATGGCACCTGTTTGAAATTGTTATCAGTATAAAAGACACCTGTCCACAACCTCAAACAGTCACACTCCAAACTCCACTATGGTGAAGACCAAAGAGCTGTGGAAGGACACCAGAAACAAAATTGTAGACCTGCACCAGGCTGGGGAGGCTGAATCTGCAATAGGCAAGCAGCTTGGTGTGAAGAAATCAACTGTGGGAGCAATAATTAGAAAATGGAAGACATACAAGACCACTGATAATCTCCCTCCATCAGGGGCTCCACGCAAGATCTCACCCCGTGGGGTCAAAATGATCACAAGAACAGTGAGCAACAATCCCAGAACCACACGGGGGGACCTAGTGAATGACCTGCAGAAAGCTGGGACTAACGTAACAAAGGCTACCGTCAGTAACACACTACGCCACCAGGGACTCAGATCCTGCAGTGCCAGACGTGTCCCCCTGCTTAAGCCAGGACATATCCGGGCCCGTCTGAAGTTTGCTAGAGAGCATTTGGAAGTTCCAGAAGAGTATTGGGAGAATATCATATGGTCAGACGAAACCAAAGTAGAACTGTTTGATAGAAACAACTCGTCATGTTTGGAGGAGAGTGAATGCTGAGTTGCATCCAAAGAACACCATACCTACTGTGAAGCATGGGGGTGGCAACATCATGCTTTGGGGCTGTTTCTCTGCAAAGGGACCAGGACGACTGATCCTTGTACATGAAAGTATGAATGGGGCCATGTATCAAGAGATTTTGAGTGCAAACCTCCTTCCATCAGCAAGGGCATTGAAGAAGAAACGTGGCTGGGTCTTTCAGCATGACAATGATCCCAAGCAACAAAGGAGTGGCTTCATAAGAAGCATTTCAAGGTCCTGGAGTGGCCTAGCTAGTCTCCAGATCTCAACCCCATAGAAAACCTTTGGAGGGAGTTGAAAGTCCGTGTTGCCCAGCGACAGCCCCAAAACATCACTGCTCTAGATGAGATCTGCATGGAGGAATGGGCCAACATACCAGCAACAGTGTGTGCCAACCTTGTGAAGACTTACAGAAAACGTTTGACCTCTGTCATTGCCAACAAAGGATATATAGCAAAGTATTGAGATGAACTTTTGTTATTGACCAAATACTTATTTTCCAGCATAATTTGCAAATAAATTCTTTAAAAATCAGACAATGTGATTTTCTGGATTTGTTTTCTCATTTTGCCTCTCATAGTTGAGGTCTACGTATGATGTCAATTACAGGCCTCTCTCATCTTTTTAAGTGGGAGAACTTTCACAATTGGTGGCTGAATAAATACTTTTTTTCCCCACTGTATATACACAGTGCCTTGCGAAAGTATTCGGCCCCTTTGAACTTTTCAACCAAACATAAGGATATAAAATTTTATCAGTTTTTTATTTTTTACAAAAGTTTAAAATAACCAATAAATTTCGTTCCACTTCACAATTGTGTCCCACTTGTTGTTGATTCTTCACCAAAAAAATAAAATTTTTATATCCTTATGTTTGAAGCCTGAAATGTGGCAAAAGGTTGAAAAGTTCAAGGGGCCAAATACTTTCGCAAGTCATATGAAAAAGTTTGGGCACCCCTATTAATCTTAATAATTTTTAATTCTAAATATTTGGGTGTTTGCAACAGCCATTTCAATTTGATATATCTAATAACTGATGGACACAGTAATATTTCAGGATTGAAATGAGGTTTATTGTACTAACAGAAAATGTGCAATATGCATTAAACCAAAATTTGACCGGTGCAAAAATTTGGGTACCCTTATCATTTTATTGATTTGAATACTCCTAACTACTTTTTACTGACTTACTGAAGCACAAAATTGGTTTTGTAACCTCACTGAGCTTCGAACTTCATAGCCAGGTGTATCCAATCATGAGAAAAGGTATTTAAGGTGGCCAATTGCAAGTTGTTCTCCTATTTGAATCTCCTCTGAAGAGTGGCATCATGGGCTCCTCAAAACAACTCTCAAATGATCTGAAAACAAAGATTGTTCAACATAGTTGTTCAGGGGAAGGATACAAAAAGTTGTCTCAGAGATTTAACCTGTCAGTTTCCACTGTGAGGAACATAGTAAGGAAATGGAAGGCCACAGGGACAGTTCTTGTTAAGCCCAGAAGTGGCAGGCCAAGAAAAATATCAGAAAGGCAGAGAAGAAGAATGGTGAGAACAGTCAAGGACAATCCACAGACCACCTCCAAAGAGCTGCAGCATCATCTTGCTGCAGATGGTGTCACTGTGCATCAGTCAACAATACAGCACACTTTGCACAAGGAGAAGCTGTATGGGAGAGTGATGCGAAAGAAGCCGTTTCTGAAAGCTCGCCACAAACAGAGTCGCCTGAGGTATGCAAAAGCACATTTGGACAAGCCAGCTTCATTTTGGAAGAAGGTCCTGTGGACTGATGAAACAAAGATTGAGTTGTTTGGTCATACAAAAAGGCGTTATGCATGGTGTCAAAAAACACAGCATTCCAAGAAAAACACTTGCTACCCACTGTAAAATTTGGTGGAGGTTCCATCATGCTTTGGGGCTGTGTGGCCAATGCCGGCACCGTGAATCTTGTTAAAGTTGAGGGTCGCATGGATTCAACTCAGTATCAGCAGATTCTTGAGAATAATGTACAAGAATCAGTGACGAATTTGAAGTTACGCCGGGGATGGATATTTCAGCAAGTCAATGATCCAAAACACAGCTCCAAATCTACTCAGGCATTCATGCAGAGGAACAATTACAATGTTCTGGAATGGCCATCCCAGTCCCCAGACCTGAATATCATTGAACATCTGTGGGATAATTTGAAGCGGGCTGTCCATGCTCGGCGACCATCAAACTTAACTGAACTGGAATTGTTTTGTAAAGAGGAATGGTCAAAAATACCTTCATCCAGGATCCAGGAACTGATTAAAAGCTACAGGAAGCGACTAGAGGCTGTTATTTTTGCAAAAGGAGGATCTACTAAATATTAATGTCACTTTTCTGTTGAGGTGCCCATACTTTTGCACCGGTCAAATTTTGGTTTAATGCATATTGCACATTTTCTGTTAGTACAATAAACCTCATTTCAATCCTGAAATATTACTGTGTCCATCAGTTATTAGATATATCAAATTGAAATGGCTGTTGCAAACACCCAAATATTTAGAACTAAAAATGATTAAGATTAATAGGGGTGCCCAAACTTTTTCATATGACTGTATATACAGTATATATATACGTATATGAGAAACATTGATTTGTTAGGCTTCAGCCATTTTGTTTTATGTAGAAAGCTCAACAGTTCTTATCCCTTTCCCTATGAGGCTCATTAAAATGAGTCTGTCAGCACAAACATCACTTCTAAACTAACATAGTATTGTAGGGCAGTTCACACAGATTCTAATGGTACCTTTGTATTGTGCTTTGATTCTCCAGCACTGAGAAATTCAGCATTTTAGAAAATATACAGATAAGCCCCAAGTTCTACTTGGGGCATTCCCTCAGCCACAACCCAGATGGAGGAGACCAGAGGATGGGAGTAGTAGTGGCGGATGCTGTGCCACCTACTAGGCCGAGCACACTCACCAACCACTCCAGCTCCACTCCTGGGCCGGACAAAGTCAAGGGAGGTCCTGCAGCACTACCGGATGGTGGTGGTAGTAGTTCTTTCTCCCGGGGCGCTTCCAGTTGGAGAGGGGACATCTCCTCTCTGAGCCAGTGTATTGGAAGTTGGAAGGGCCCTGATGTTATAGCAGACACGACTCAGGCAGCCAGTGGTAACAGATGAACCAGGAACAGTTTTTATAGTAACAACTGGAAACAGGTAACAGCAGCTTCCAAATAGGGGTAGTAGTACAATGCCAAATCCCCCAGCTTTGGTACTAGGAGGATGCCCAGAGATGTTACAGGCTCTGTAAAATAGTCCACCACTACTCCTCCTCTCATGCTTCTCCCAGCTAGGTATACTGGGGATGGTGTCACAGGGAGTTCTGACAGGGATCTGGTTACCTGTAGACTAGGCCCGAACGTGGTCCTCCTGTCAGGGTCCTCTCCTGCTCTGCCTGGCACGGAACCGAAAATGTCCAGAGATACTGACAGCAATTCTTCCTTGCTCAGGGCTGTCTCTGAATGAGCCTGGGGATGATGATATTCCTCCTTGAGGCTGTAGGCTGACCGTTGGGCCTCAGTCCAGAAGATGGTGACAGGGAAACAATAGACTGACTGACCAACCGTTGCCGGGGAGACTAAGTCTCCCTACAACCCCGCCCAGTGGCCTGTGAAAGGCCAGGGCTGAACCAAGGCAAGGTTTTGAACACTGCAGGGGGAAAAATAAGGGAAAAGCTGCATAACATTACATTTAACATAGAACGGAACAAACCAACAAAACCCAGAGGCACAAATAACAAACAATAAAAAGCAGCAGCCTCTAGGATGCTGCACCTCAAATTAAGGAAATCGACTCTGAATATCCCTCTATAAGTCAAAGAGGCGCTTTCTCTGCCAGACCCAGCTTATCCACATATTATACGGTTAACCATTTGTTTCCTTGGCTGGTAAGAAATAAGTTAATTTTCCTTGCAGCAGCTAAACTAAACTTCCAAGCTGCAATAGATGATCACCAGTGGTACCAGCAGTCAGGCCAAGAGAATAGGATCTCTACAAGAGACAACCTATTTTAGATAAATGGCCATGTACTTCTCTACCCTGTAATTTGAAAAACAAAATCACTGATTTGATATCACTGATTTGCAAGCACATAGAATATACAGTGGGGAAAAAAAGTATTTAGTCATCCACCAATTGTGCAAGTTCTCCCACATAAAAAGATGAGGCCGGCCTGTAATTGACATCATAGGTAAACCTCAACTATGAGAGACAAAATGAGAAAACAAATCCAGAAAATCACATTGTCTGATTTTTTAAGAATTTATTTGCAAATTATGGTGGAAAATAAGTATTTGGTCAACTACAAACAAGCAAGATTTCTGGCTCTCACAGACCTGTAACTTCTTCTTTAAGAGGCTCCTCTGTCCTCCACTCATTACCTGTAGCAATGGCTCCTGTTTGACATTGTTATCAGTATAAAAGACACCTGTCCACAACCTCAAACAGTCACACTCCAAACTCCACTATGGTGAAGACCAAAGAGCTGTGGAAGGACACCAGAAACAAAATTGTAGACCTGCACCAGGCTGGGAAGACTGAATCTGCAATAGGCAAGCAGCTTGGTGTGAAGAAATCAACTGTGGGAGCAATAATTAGAAAATGGAAGACATACAAGACCACTGATAATTTCCCTCGATCAGGGGCTCCACGCAAGATCTCACCCCGTGGGTTCAAAATGATCACAAGAACGGTGAGCAAAAATCCCAGAACCACACGGGGGGACGTAGTGAATGACCTGCAGAAAGCTGGGACTAACGTAACAAAGGCTACCGTCAGTAACACACTACGCCGCCAGCGACTCAGATCCTGAAGTGCCAGACGTGTCCCCCTGCTTAAGCCAGTACATATTCGGGCCCGTCGGAAGTTTGCTAGAGAGCATTTGGATGTTCCAGAAGAGTATTGGGAGAATGTCATATGGTCAGATGAAGCCAAAGTAGAACTGTTTGATAGAAACACAACTCGTCGTGTTTGGAGGAGAGTGAATGCTGAGTTGCATCGAAAGAACACCATACCTACTGTGAAGCATGGGGGTGGAAACATCATGCTTTGGGGCTGTTTCTCTGCAATGGGTCCAGGACGACTGATCCGTGTACATGAAAGAATGAATGGGGCCATGTATCGTGATTTTGAGTACAAACCTCCTTCCATCAGCAAGGACATTGAAGATGAAACGTGGCTGGGTCTTTCAGCATGACAATGATCCCAAGCAACAAAGGAGTGGCTTCATAAGAAGCATTTCAAGGTCCTGGAGTGGCCTAGCTAGTCTCCAGATCTCAACCCCATAGAAAACCTTTGGAGGGAGTTGAAAGTCCGTGTTGCCCAGCGACAGCCCCAAAACATCACTGCTCTAGAGGAAATCTGCATGGAGGAATGGGCCAACATACCAGCAACAGTGTGTGCCAACCTTGTGAAGATTTACAGAAAACGTTTGACCTCTGTCATTGCCAACAAAGAATATATAACAAAGTATTGAGATGAACTTTTGTTATTGACCAAATATTTATTGTCCACCATAATTTGCAAATAAATTCTTAAAAAATCAGACAATGTGATTTTCTGGATTTGTTTTCTCATTTTGTCTCTCATAGTTGAGGTCTACCTATGATGACAATTACAGGCCTCTCTCATCTTTTTAAGTGGGAGAACTTGCACAATTGGTGGCTGACTAAATACTTTTTTTCCCCACTGTATCTTGGGAATTATAAAATGCAGACATGTGTTTCCGGTGTCGTATGAAAGAGAAGATGCTAATCTTTCACATGACAAGACTGCAGTTCTAGCTTATTATTTCCAGCAATATCATCGGTTGAAAACAGTCAGGATTGGGATAATTATGTGCAGCTGCTTCCAACACCAACTGTATTTCCAACTGAAGAGTTCTCGAGAAATAATATAGATAGAATTGCATCCTTAAGTGAGAATCTCATCTTCCTTAACACCAGAAGCACATTCTTGTTTTATAATACATGTTTGAAGTGATTTCCATACACATATTTTATTATTATTATTATTTATTTATTAATATAGCACCATTAATTCCATGGTACTGTAGATTTCAGGGTTTACATACAAAATATATATATGTACACAAAATATACAAGACAAATATAATACTAACAGAGACCAACTCGCACAGTGGGATAGAGGGTCCTGCCCGCAAGGGCTTACAATCTATGAGGGAAGAGGGATAGAGACAGAGGTTGTATAGATGGTGGTGTGGTGATAGTAGTGTTATTGGGGGTTATAGGCCTTCCTTAATAGGCGAGTCTTCAGGGCCTTCTTGAATCTTGTGATTGTGGGGGTCAGTCTTATTTGTCTTGATAATGAGTTCCAGAGCATGGGGGATGCACGGGAGAAGTCTTGGAGACGGTTGTGTGAAGAGTGGATAAGAGCAGAGCAGAGTAGAAGGTCTTTGGAGGATCCGAGGTTACATGTGGGCAGGTAGCGGGAGATTAGGTCGGAGATATATGGAGGGGACAGGTTGCGGATGGCTTTGTATGTCAGCGTTAGTAATTTGAACTCTATTCGCTGGGCAATGGGTAGCCAGTGAAGGGACTGGCAGAGGGAAGTGGTCGATGAAGAACGGGGGGAGAGGTGTATTAAGCGAGCAACACAGTTTAAGGGGGACTGGAGGGGGGCGAGAGTATTTGAAGGGAAGCCATGGAGAAGGGTGTTACAGTAGTCTAAGCGGGAGATTATGAGGGCATGGACTAGCATCTTTGTAGTTTCAGGGGTGAGAAAGGAGTGGATTTGATGGATGTTATTGAGTTGGAGGCAACAGGTGTTGAGGGTTTCGATGTGCGGCTTGAAGGATAGGTCAGAGTCTAAGGTTATCCCAAGGCAGCGGACCCATGGGACTGGGGTGAGTGTGGTTCCATTAATTTTGATAGATGGGTCAGGTAGAGAGGCCGTGCGACGTGGATGAAGATGATGAGCTCTGTTTTCTTCATGTTGACTTTGACAAGCGGGAGGAGAGAAAGGAGGCTACGGCCGCTAGAAACTGGGACTCTGGACAACCGGGAGTTAATGCCTGGTCCAGAGAGATATATTTGAGTGTCATCAGCATAGCAATGGTATTGGAAACAATGAAATTTTATGAGTTGGCCAAGGCCGAGGGTGTAGATGGAGAACAGGAGCGGTCCTAGGACAGAGCCTTGGGGGACACCTACAGAAAGAGGGCGTGGCGGCGAGGTGGAGTGCGAGTGGCAGTCATTGAATGTGTGGCTGGTGAGGTATGAGGAGATCCAGGAAAGGGCCAGGTCTGAAATGCCAAGGGATGAGAGCGTTTCTAACAAGAGGGAGTGGTCGACTGTGTTAAAGGCGAAAGAGAGGTCAAGGAGGAGGAGGAGGACAGAGTAGTGGTGCTTGGCTTTGGCAGTTAGAAGGTCATTATTGACTTTGGTTAGAGCAGTTTCTGTGGAGTGATGGTGTCTGAAACCTGACTGTAGTCTGTCAAAGAGCACATTGGATGAGAGATAGGAGGATAGTTTGAAGTAGACGTGTTGTTCAAGCAATTTAGAGGTGTATGGGAGCAGTGAGATGAGGCGATAGTTGGCTGGAGAGGACGGGTCAAGGGACGGTTTCTTAAGTATAGGAGTGACGGTAGCATGTTTGAAGGCAGAAGGGAAGGATCCATTGGTTAGGAATATGTTGAAGAGATGGGTTAGTGCTGGAGTTATGACTTCAGTGAGTTTGGGGATGAGATGTGACTAGATCGGGTCAAGCACGCAGGAGGTGAGGTGGGATTTAGAGTTTAGGGTGGAGAGCTTTTCATCAGTGATCATGGAGAAACAGGTTAACGAAGAAGAGCACTGAGCAGTTGGGTAGAGTGGTTGTCGGGGGGTGTAGGATGAGACTGTCTCTGATGGGGTCGATTTTGCTTTTGAAATAAGAGGCAAAGTCATCAGCTGTGATAAGTGATGTCGGAGGGGGCACAGGAGGACAGAGAAGGGAGCTGAAGGTAGTAAATAGCTGTTTGGGGTTGCGGGATAGGGCAGATATGAGTGCGGCGAAGTAGACCTGCGTTGCAGAGGTGAGTGCGTTCTTGAATGTTAGTACTGCCTCTTTATATCTGATGAAGTCCTCCTGGGAGTGGCTTTTCTTCCAGAGGTGCTCTGCAACCCGTGAGGCACATCTCAGTTTTTTAGTCCGGTCAGTGTGCCAGGGTTGCCTATTGATCGGTCGGCTCTAGTGTTTGTGAAGGGGTCCACAGAGTCAAGGGCTGAAGTAATGGTGGTATTATAAAAGGCAGCAGCAGCATCTGTGTCCTGGAGTGAGGATATGTTAGCGAGCGGTAGGAGGGAGTCTTGAGAGCGTGCGGATGTCAAGGCAATTAAGGTTCTTACAGGGGCATGTTGGATTAGGGGTTGGAGGGTCTATTACAGAGGAGAGGGCAGAGAGCTTGTGGTCAGAGAGTGTGGACAGAGAGTTAGAGAGCAGAGGCGGGTGAATATGACATCCAGCATGTGCCCATTTGTGTGAGTGGCAGAGGAGGACCATTGAGAGAGACCAAAGGAGGCAGTGAGGGACAGGAGACTGGAAGCGGGGGGAGTGGTGTGTGTTAATGGGGACGATGAAATCACCCATGATGATGGTGGGGATGTGTGTGGATAGGCAGTGTATTAGCCAGGAGGTGAAGTGATCGATAAAGGCAGTGGTAGGTCCTGGCGGTCGATATATGATGGCCGGTTGGAGGGCGAGAAAATGCGAACAGAGTGCACTTCAAAGGAGAGGAGGGTGAGAGCAGGTAGCGGTTGGATTGGGGCAAAAGAGCAGTTGTCAAGACAGGAGTATTCCTACGCCTCTACCAGGTTTATTGTTGGGGCGGGGAGTGTGTGAAAATTGCAGACCTCCATAGGAGAGGGCAGCAGGAGAGATGGTGTCTGAGGTTGTCAGCCATGTTTCTGTGATACCGAGAAATGAGAACGCACGAGAAATGAAGAGGTCGTGGATGTAGTCAAGTTTATTGTGTACGGAGCGAGTGTTCCATATTACACCGGAGAGGGCGTGGGGAGGGGCAGGAGCGAGTAAGATAGGTGTAAGATTTAGGGGGTCCCGTGTGCTGATGCCGGTTGTGTGGAAAGATCCAACAGTAGGGATTTGCTGGGGTGGTCCAGGATTGGGAGATATGTCGCTAGAAGTAAGGAGAAGCAGGGAGAGGGATAGCAGGTGTAGGTAGTAGAGTGTGGGGAGGTTGTGCGTTTCTGGGGCATAAAATATTTTTAGAAGGTTGTAGACTGGGCATTTTTGTACCCATGGATACCTAATGTGTAGGTGTTTACCTTTATGTATGTACTTTTATATGCACTCTAGGGAAAGAGGGAGGTGACTTTTTAAATATTTTTTTTTTTTTGCCTTCCTTTTAATTTTAGACCCCTTAGGGGTCTGTAACCACCAATTCAATACACTGAAACGGTGATTCACCTCAAAGTGGTGGCGCCCATGCGCCACCAAGAAAATAATACAGTGGATGTCAGGTAAGGGTTAACACCATCTAAAAGCAAAACTGTCTTAGTTGCCCATAGCAACCAGCGTAGCTTCTTGTATTCTTTGAAAAAAGTCGCATTGTGATTAGTTACTATGGGTAACTAAGGCAGTTTTGCTTTTAGACACTTTAATAAGCCCATATGAGTGCGGTCTTCAGGATTCTAGTGATTTGTGATACTTAATACAGGTATATGTAGAAATATATATTATATATACACACACACAATTTTATTTTTTTTTTTAATCTTTTGAAACCCTATAATGGAATAGCTGCTGCAGAAACTACTGTCTTAACCAAACTTATCCCTGTAAATGGCATCTCATATTCTGTGAAACTGTTATAAAGGGGTTACAGCCATAGAAATGAATGTACAGAAATTTAGCCAGACAACATTTGCCCGCTAGAAAAACCAGCAACATTCTGTGGTTTTGCTCTAATTAAATCCTAAATATTATACCCTACTTCCCCGAAACGTGCCCTATGATCAAGCATGAATGCTAGCTAGTCAATCACTGGACCTATGCTGCCTTAAAAATAAAAAGCATGTAAATCTATATAGCTGGTTGACATTTAACGTAAAAAAAAAAAAAAAAAAATTCAGGAAATCAAAAGAAGAAAAAAAAAAAAAAAAAAAAAGCGTTGTAAATGTGAATCAAATGCAACAAGAAATGCAATAACTGCACAGAGAACATTTCAGATGTCATGCAGCACATGGAATGAGAATGTGGTATTACATCCATTAATCCAGGTTATTACCCATCCATACAATGGGCCAGTTTAGCTCTCCACTCTGGTTAAGAGTGCATCTGTAAACCAATGTGGTTGAAGACTGTATTCACCAGTTTGAACACTGATGAGAGAGGGATTCCTAGCATTATAGTTATCTATTCTGCTAGGAGTTCCTGTATGCCAGTGAAATACTGCTCTGTAACTAATCACTACAGGACAGTATGTAGTGGAGAGGCAGGGACCCCTAGCAGCATGGATAAGACTAAGGGTCCCTCTCCCATCACTGTTCAGGGCAGTAAATATGACTCACAAATGGAGAGAGTTTAAAAGAAAAACTAGTTTGTGAATGTAGTGAGGGATTCTCTTCTGGAACATCCATAGACTAAGAAACAAATGGTTAATAGAAAGGTTACCCCTCCTTGCATGCCGGCTTTCTTCCTACTCCACCTCAGACTACTCCCTCCACACTTACCGTAAATCCTCTTTACGGCACATAGTTAACGCCCCCAGAGCATGCATTCCTGTGCTCTGGACGTTGTGGTGTGCACCTTCCCTCCTCCATTGGATGCAGATTGGATGATCTCACCGCATCTCTTTGATAAGCACATGGGGCTTTCATTGATGCCTTGATCTTCTTTCAGGGTATCTTCTTCCCTGGCATGGTTGCTGTCCTACCCTGACCAACAGGTCCCCCCTCTCTCTTTGCTTTTCTTAGTCATATTATGGTCATTGTGCCTTGGCTTTACTGTGCTGCATTGTATCTAGTCTAAGTTGTTTGTTTTTGCCCATTGTTTGGGGCTCGCTTTTGTATTGTGTGCTTTGTTCTGATTGTTAAAGAAATAAAAAAAAAAAAAAAAAAAACCCACACAACACTTGTAGGTCAGTGGGGGTCTGACCATTCTGAACGAAGCTGTGGTCAGGCAGCGCTCCATTCATTTCAAATGAGTGTCAAAGTTAACCAAAATGCTCCGGCACCCACAAATGAATGGAGAAGTCCAACCCCCACTAATCTGCAAGTTAAGGATAAGGGATAACTTGATTAGATGAGAAACCTCTTTAAAAATCTACAACACTGTATATTTACAATGTCTGTTGAAGCCCCATTTTAAAAACAGCTGTTCTAAACAACCAAAATACCCTCGATCTTAACCAGTTAAAAAATGTAAAGAGGGTTATCTGGTTTCTAAGATTAATAGCCTATCCTCAGGATAGGCTCTCAATCTTAGATCTGCAATGGTCAAAATACCCAGAACCCCCACAGACCAAAAGTACGGAGGCATCACTCAGTCAGGCTGTTCACTCACCATACAAACTGTAGTAGTGAGTGTAAGCACTACAGAACTGCCACATCGATGTCAATCTTAGAAACCAGTTAACCCCTTTAAGAGTACAGAAATTTGCAGTACTGCAAATGTGCTAGTCCTTGATGAGTGTAATGTAATTCAACGAAGACTGCTTAAATTAAAGCCCACAGATAATCCCGTTAGCACAGTCTTCTCCTGACTGTACAGGGATAGTTGGTAACAGGATCTGGCAGTCCACATTTCAGAGTATATTAGTAAGTCATTCACAGCACATTTAGAAACCTTGATCAATTTAAATTTTTGTAGATCTAAGTGTTGCTGCACATAATGCTTTCCCAACATCCACCATAATAGTACAGCATATGCTGAGTATTTAACCCCCTTCCCAACATCCACCATAGTAGTACGGCAGCCACTCAGGAGCTGAGCGGCCATCATAGCCACCAGGTCTCCACAGTATTATACAGCAGAGACTTAGATCTAGCTTGTGATCAGTGCCTGCAAAAACACCACAAAAAAAATGAAGCCCATAAGTCGCACAAATGAACTCCCCAATTCCACCCAAATTCTGAGTTTTTTTTTTCCAGCTTCCCAGTACATTGTACAGCATAAAATGTTACCATTATGAAGAACAATTTGTCACGCAAACATTAAGGCCTCATATGACTGAATGGAAAAAAATAAGTAGCTACTGGAAGTCAAACGAAAATTGGAAAAAAAAAAAAAAAAAAAGTCACTGGTGGGAAAAGGCTAAATGTGGCAGCTGCTTAAGAGCTAAGCATCTGCCATGCCTCAGCTCTATTATATATCAGTGCAGCTGGTTCTCTGATCACAGGCTTTACCCCCTACTTTAACAGAGGTGCCATTTTCCCATGGCTCAGCCGCCACAGGAGCAAGATCTGGAGCTGGTGATTTGTTACTATGACAACTGGTAGAATATTGAAGGCTTCCAGACTGGTCTCTTATTCACTATTACATGCTGCTCTATACTTTGTTAGTTGCTCTCTGCCAGTGTCATGAATTGTGAAGTGCCAGATCTTACTAACTGGGTCTACAAAACTTAATATTTCTCTGGTATGGTGAATACCAAAGTAAAGAAGGGGGGAGTCAAAGACCCATAATACATTCCATCCACAGTTGTACAATGGCTTTTTTTTTTTTTTTTTTTTTTTTTTTATACACAGAACAATGGCATTGATGCCATTTAGTTTTAAAAAAAAATTTTGGTGTTAACACAATACCTATTTTGACAATAGTACAACGATTGTTCTCATCTCTAGATCAGATTTAGGAGAGATTTGTGCTTCTCACTGTCAATTTGTGAGAAGGTAAAAATGAGGTTTAAGAAACTGTACCAAGCAAAACACAGTTTCAATTCTTCAGCAGAATATATTCTAGAATGATTGTCTTAAGTTACAGGTGTACATTCAAGTAATAAAAAAGCTGTATTACAATGCACATTTAGAAAATACTGTAAATACTTCTATAACAAAAATTAACATAAAAAAGCATACAATTTTTTCACATCAGCTCTTGTTTATCTAGTTCACACTTACACCACCCAATATCTTTTTGTTCTGTAATGTCAGTTACACAAATGAGGAAGTGTGAAGGGAATTGATTTTAACATTTTAGAGTTTGGAAAATGAAAATTGGGTAGCAGTTGTAACAGTTTTGGAGGCAAGGTTAGTGTTTATCCCATCACCACTTCCACATGAAAATTCTGCATAAAGATGACAGATCCTATAATGACATGTAAACTGATGACATACAAAAGCATATGACAGCCAATGGGAAAGAACTTCATTTGTGGCTTTTTTTGGCAAGACTGAGTTAGCCATACATCTTATTAAAAATGTATTCTCTAGGTTTATGCAGACAACCTCCATCTCCCTCCCCACACCCCAAAAAAAGAAAGTGTACGTTGTCATCACCAGCATGGTATTAAATATAAATAAAAAAAGCATGCAAGTAGGAACAAAAAATTATTAAAAAAAAAAAACACAATAAGCAGTGCTCATTGAAGTGCCATTATTTAAGAGTATAAAAAAGTGAAATGTATGGTGTCAAAATACTGCATAAACAATGTGAATGCTAAGAAAATCCCATCCTAAAAAGTTGCTGGCATAGTACAAATGTAAATAGCCAATGTTGGGTCATTGCTTATTGGCTGAATAGCCGAGAGAAAGTGGTCATCCAGTTATCAATTTTTTTTTTTTTTTTTTTTTAACCCCTAAAAAGGCAAGTCACCATAAACACTTCTAGAACTTTGGTTGCCCATCACAGTTACCAAAAATAAAATATATCTGACATTATTAAGCCTGGCATTAATATTGTATCAAGTCACTGTATGCAGGACTTAGTTGAAATACTGATGCAAAGTTGTAACTCACATTTCCTAAAACACAACGTTCTTTACGGGACTACCAACAAAGTTGATTACTCTAGTTGTTCCAGAATGAGCAAGCAAAGACATGCCATTTGATGTAAAAACAAAAATAATCCCCCTCAAAACTCATCTTCCCTCCATAATATTGTGAAAAATACATATATATGTTAAAGCTTTGGTTTTATGGTCCCATGTCAAAACACATTAATTTTCAGTGATTTTGTTTTCTGGGACTATTGCACTGAAAACTGAAAGATCATCAGTGTCAGAACATAAACAGTTCATCTCCATCTGAAGGGTTCATCTCCATTCTGTCCCAAGTAGAAGGGGAGAAGCATTCTTCAGGCTGGATATCAGTCTCAGTTACACCGATGTCAAGAACCTGAGGATTGGTCCTGGACTCTGCAAGCCTTTGGGTCAAAAAAAAAAAAAAAAAAAAAAAAAAAAAAACCTCAACAGTTACACTAAAGTTCAACTCTTAATTCAGAAGCTAATAAATTCATGCCAGCTAGGCAAGTTTGTTTTAATATATAAAATCCCCAAAACTGTATACAAAAGTTTGACATAGGATTTGGTCAACCTTTACTCAAAAAAAAAAAAAAAAAAAAAACCATCCAAGACAGGCCCATTTATAATTATATATTACATATACACTTTAGTTATGGCTTCCATTCTTAACAGAATAGGCAGAGTTCTAGTATAAAACAGGCCTAATATCAGTTTTCAAGTTGCCAGACCATTCTATTCAAACACTAATTCAGGTGTAATGTTGTAAGTACTTTGCTTCTTGTGCTAAAACAAAGTATACAACATTAATCGTGGATACAAAAGTTTCCATTGCAGTTAAAGTGGAAAGGAACCTCAGCCAATAATCTGCCCTATTAAGTCAACTACTTAATAGCTGTTTTTTATTTAAACATTCTAATGTTAAAGATGTTATATACAGTTAGAAAGCTGACAGTGTGCTGAATTCAGGGAACTGTCAGAAGGGCTGTCATTGCTGCGTGCCCACTCTGAATTCAGTGCACTGGCAGCTTTCTAGCAGTATATACCACCGCTGGTGCCAGAGGATGTTAAAGGCCCTCTTTAAGGCAATTTATTAACAGTACTGGACTTTGGCTAAAAGGGGGCCCTAAATGAGACTGCTTCACATGAAGGCAGCAATGGCATAAATCCATTTTATAATTAACTGCTTGTTACCTTGAAAATGCTTCATCAAGGCCATCTTCAAGTTCCTACACAGAAGGAAAAAAAAACAAACAAAAACATTTACACTGAGTATTTGTTTAGAGCAATGCCGATTAGAGACAATCACTGGAATTTTTTTTTTATTTATTTAGCTTACTTGCATAGCGCCAACATATTCTACAGTGCTTTTACAGACATTGTTAGTCACTGCTGTATCCTATACTGTAGAATATGGGGGTATGCAGGAGGATAGGCTGCATGAGACACCAGAAAGTGGTTTGAGGGGGAGAAAGTAAACTCAGTAGGATTTTGAGGTGGAATCCTCTTCAAAAACTACCTCCCAATCATTTTAATGGAAGTCAGTAGCAGTTTTTTCCCTCAGCTGGAGAGAAGATTGGTACACAAGCTGTGTGAACAGGACCCTGCATGATGTTGAAGATCAAGGACCCTCATCTCTTTCATTCTCCCTATGCATCTACCATGCTGCCACTCACGGAAGAATGTGTCCAATGGAGGCAGGGGAGAGGCTTGAATAGTTTATATAAAAAAAAAAAAAATTTTTTTTTTAACCACTTCTATACCAGATGCTTTACCCCCCCTTCAAGACCAGGCACACTCAAGTTTTTGCATGTGGGGTTTTGGAGGTCTATAACATTTTTATCATTCATTATTCAACTAATTTCTGCGTCTTTTTTCGGTATCACAAGGTTTTATTTTTGCATGCGTTTTAATTTTTTTTTTTTTTTTTTTATATCCAGGAAAATATAAACAAAACTAGGGAAACCATGTCTTCGACTTTATATTTAATAACAGTGCTACTAAAAAAAAAAACAAACAAAAAAAAAAAAAAAAAAAAAAAAAAACACACCATAAGATAGTTTACTCTCCGTTACGGTAATTTTTATTTTGTATGGTGTTGTCGGGGGTGGGACTATAACCTTTAAGGGCATTTTATTTTAAATTTACATTTTTAAACTTTATTTTTTTTACATTGTGTTCCCATAAGGTCATAATAGACCTTTGGGGACATATGATCACTTTTTTTGTTGGGGAGGCCGATTTTCCCTGTAATTGGGGCTGGTACATTTAGCCCCAGTTGCAGGAGGAATACAGCCTCCTGCACGTTACTATACAGCTGATCTGGGTCCTGTAGGTAATAAGCCATCCCTGCCTTCTCTAGGGGAGCTCCGGCTGAAGTTACAACCGGCTCCCCGTTTCAGCAGCTGCACGATTTTGTGCAACTGCTGAGTTCTGCTTGGACGTACCAGTAGGTCCTTGCAGAACTAGACAACCACCTTCCGGACGTAAAAACCCAATGGGCAGTCTGGAAGTGGTTAAAGAGTGCGTCTACCTGTCCTTGTGTCTGCCTCTAATCACTGCTGTGATCATATACAGTACAGACCAAAGGTTTGGACACACCTTCTCATTCCAAGAGCTTTCTGTATTTTCATGACTATAAAAATTGTAGATTCACACTGAAGGCATCAAAACTGAACACACACATGTGGAATTATATACTTCAAGTGTGAAAACTGAAAATGTCTTATATTCTAGGTTCTTCAAAGTAGCCACCTTTTGCTTTGATTACTGCTTTGCACATTCTCTTGATGAGCTTCAAGAGGTAGTCACCTGAAATGGTTTTCACTTCACAGGTGTGCCCTGTCAGGGTTAAGTGGGATTTCTTGCCTTAGAAATGGGGTTGGGACCATCAGTTGTGTTGTTCAGAAGTCAGGTGGATACACAGCTGATGATGAAGAAATGAAGGTCAGTTAGTCCAAAAAATTGGGAAAACTTTGAAAGTGTCCCCAAGTGCAGTGGCCAAAACCAACAAGCGCTACAAAGAATATATGGACAAAGAAACTGGCTCACATGAGGACCGCCCCAGGAAAGGAAGACCAAGAGTCTCCTCTGCTGCGGAGGATAAGTTCATCCGAGTCACCAGCCTCAGAAATCGCAGGTTAACAGCAGCTCAGATTAGAGACCAGGTCAATGCCACACACAGTTCTAGCAGCAGACATCTCTACAACAACTGTTAAGAGGAGACTGTGTGCAGCAGGCCTTCATGGTAAAATAGCTGCTAGGAAACCACTGCTAAGGACAGGCAACAAGCAGAAGAGACTTGTTTGGGCTAAAGAACACAAGGAATGGACATTAGACCTGTGGAAATCTGGGCTTTGGTCTGATGAGTCCAAATTTGAGATCTTTGGTTCCAACCACCGTGTCTTTGTGCGACACAGAAAAGGTGAACGAATGGACTCTACATGCCTGGTTCCCACCGTGAAGCATGGAGGAGGAGGTGTGATGGTGTGGGGGTGCTTTGCTGGTGACACTGTTGGGGATTTATTCAAAATTGAAGGAATACTGAACCAGCATGGTTACCACAGCATCTTGCAGCGGCATGCTATTCCATCCGGTTTGCGTTTAGTTGGACCATCATTTATTTTTCAACAGGACAATGACCCCAAACACACCACCTCCAGACTGTGTAAGGGCTATTTGACCAAGAAGGAGAGTGATGGGGTGCTATGCCAGATGACCTGGCCTCCAGTCACCAGACCTGAACCCAATCAAGATGGTTTGGGGTGAGCTGGACTGCAGAGTGAAGGCAGAAGGGCCAACAAGTGCTAAGCATCTCTGGGAACTCCTTCAAGACTGTTGGAAGACCATTTCAGGTGACTACCTCTTGAAGCTCATCAAGAGAATGCCAAGAGTGTGCAAATCAGTAATCAAAGCAAAAAGGTGGCTACTTTGAAGAATCTAGAATATAAGACATATTTTCAGTTGTTTCACACTTTTTTGTTAAGTATATAATTCCACATGTGTTAATTCATAGTTTTGATGCCTTCAGTGGGAATCTACAATTTTTATAGTCATGAAAATACAGAAAACTCTTGGAATGAGAAGGTGTGTCCAAACTTTTGGTCTGTACTGTAGATTAGGTAAAGCAGGTGCTGGCTTGTCTGGTGATCAGTACCAGCCACTACCTCTTCCTGGCTGCTCTGGCAGTCAACATTTAGACAAATGCGAGTGAGTGTGGCTAACAAATTAAGTCATGTGCACAATAAATGGCACATTTTCTTCTAATTGATACAACATTATTTTAACACAATTCATTCCTGCACATTGTCAAAAAAAAAAAAAAAAAAAAAAAAAAAAGCCTAAGTGACTGTTCTCCTTTAAACAGTTAAGTTACCCAAAATTAGCTTTACATAGATATTTGTGATTAGTTTTCTATTACTAGGATAGGCCATTTAATAAGCATGACAGCTTAAACCACCATTAACTACTGTACAATATGAGGGGGCTGATTTACTCCACAGGAGGCTGGTGAGCCTTCAGTTTTTTATCAGAAACTGTAGACATTTTGTATTATAAAACCTTGCACAGATGAAAGTAGTATTGAGTGCAGGGCCATGATGGTCCATGTATCTTTGTTCTCATCAGCATGAGACGACGACATTTGAAGATATATGGACAAAGTCCACAATTAACAGTTTAGACTACAAGATGAAGTATAGTTAGTTTTGGATCAGCAGGTCCTGGCAGGTTGCATATTCTACTTGCAGCTATACAAGTTTGTTTTTGGCTTTTCGCCCGTGTTTTTTGTACTAATGCTAGCACATAGTTATATGGTATACAGTATACTCTATACTACTCACTGCAGAGCAATTTTCTATATTGCTAGCTGAACCAGGAGGTCACAGTAATGCTCAATTTAAAGGCAGTTTTTATTCTAAGATTGTAGATTTCAATTTTCTGTACATGATTACAGAGGATGCCATCTTGCCTGATCTTCACCTCCACTGTTAGCATTTAGTGACTCCAAAGACATACTGCTAGGGAAAGTTTACAATATCTGTTATATCTTTGCTTCTTTCTCCCATCCGTGAGATTTAGTTTGAGTTGACAGGAGGAAGAAACAGAGGAGGAGAAGGCATCAAAGAAGGGGCGGCGATGCAGGGAGTGTGTGATGTGGGTATGCTCGGAGCACAGGGGGAGGGGGGGTGGCTAACTTACATAAGTAAAAGGCTTTTTCTGAAAACCGCCAGCAAGAGTCAGGAAACAAAAAGGTATGCCCACAATAGCCTAACGGCTAAATGAATATAGCCTTAACTAAAGCTTGACAATCTCAATGATAGACTCCCTTTAAAGAGATACTTCAGTCTCTGATCATTCAGGTCTAGACCTGTACACACTTTGCATTTCCCTTTGGGACAAATATCTCCAATTACTTTTTTGCACTGACAACCTACTGGTAGTTAAGACATCTTTTGCATCACCAAAGTGTTACACAAGGTTGCCCAACTGCTATTTTGTTAAGGATTGGGTCCTTTTCATCACACACTTATTTATTACGCTTACTTGTATAGCGCCATCATATTCCGCAGCGCTTTTCAGACAGTCACTGTCCCACATAGGGCTCCTTGCAGATGTTGTCCTTGGCAGGATTTGAACCCATGACTCCAGTGCTAACCACTGAGCCACTGTGCTGCCCAATACACTAATTTGTTCTGATTACTGCTCAAATTCAGGGGCTTTAGGCCTGAAACACCAGAATGTAATGCTATACATGTAATGAAAACACTAGTTAGACTGTGCCAATGGCACTTCAGAGTCCAGTGTGTTGTAATCAGACATGTGCAGTACAATTGTCTTCTGTCTCGAATGCAGCACATAGTGCCAAGTGCCACGGAGAGAGATGTCAGTTAACTAGTGAGGGAGAAGCTGGGCAGCAGTTAGCCAAACAATTTAAAGAAGTTCCCCTAAAGCCCAATTCTGCTTATTTGCATAGGGATAAAGTTGGATTTCCCCCCCCACTACACTAAAATGGAGCAGCAGGCTTGAATAAATCATTGTAATCTGTGCCAACAACTCTACAAGGTACTGCGATTAGTTTATAACCCAATTTCCTGCTAACATACAAAGAGAAGAGCATGTTCAACTTACCCACACCACATTGTTATTCTCGTTGTGGGTACTTTGTTCAAACATACCCTCTATATGATTGTCACTGGCATTTAAAGCATCCAAAGTTTTCGATGCCTCTTCCAAATCTAACAGATTACCTGTAGCTAAATGGAATCAACAAGTTGGATTAGAAAGAGGTGATAACCTTCCAATAGAAATTTTAGACATTTTGTGCAATCTAGGAGCTAACCACACTGAAACACTGTTCAGGAAAACTTATTGGTACATAAAGGTACCATAATTTTACATTTCACTCTAGCTTACCAAGTGATAAAACTGATTAATACAACTTTTGATTTTCTGGTAGTATTTGAGACATTGGTAAAGTATATTAAACTCTGAAATCCTACATCTCTATTCTTTTCCCTTGTTTCTGTATTGAGAGCAGTTCCTGCTTCTCACTGAGTAACTGTATGGAGTGTGGGCTTGGAGTGTAAGATTGAGAGAAAATGAGGGTAGAGGAGGGTCACTTCATTTATATCTGATATTATAAATGTACAATCTAGCTTTTGGAGTCACATGAAAGGAGCTTTTCTATCTGATCCCATCAACTATTACATGCAACTGGAAATCAAATACTATCCCCACTCCGACCTCTGTCAGAAAAAAAAAATAATTTTTGTACACAGTTTAAACTTCAAAAATTTCTCAAGTAACAGCATTGCTGGGTATCGTCCACCCTGCTTCCCCCTCTTCCATTCTAAATCTGCTGATACTTCTGTGATAACACTAGTTATACTTTTAAGATCTTAAATCAAAAAATGAAAAGTTGTCCGAAAGTTTAGTTACACTTTAAACACTAAGGTTTTGCCATTTCAAATGACAAAGATTAAGCCATGCATAATACATTCAAGGGATGTGTTAAAACTGATGTCAGGCTTTGTACCTAGTACAGTCCTAGATCTGTGTATCTTATACATACAAGGCCTTGAGGTTGTAGTTTTGCAATACTATATAAACACAGGCTTCTGAATTGAAAGCAATAAAGGGTTTTTTGCAGGACTTAAGTCATCAATATGTGACTGATGGAGGTCCAACACCTATGATCAGCTGTCTGAAGAGGTTGAGAAACTAGATTCTTCCATGTCACAGGAGCTGTCCACCCCCTTCAATTCAATGGGATTGAGTGGTACCCCAAACTAAAAGTGTCCCATGAGTCTGAGAAGGAGAGAGACACCATTACCAGTACAGCTCACTTGAACTAGAGATCAGGGGTTGCAAAGGGTCCTGCATTTCATTTTCACAAGTATAGCAAAGTGACAGTTTCAATGAAGAGTATAAACATGCTAACAGCTGCACTGTTACATTACCATTTCCCACCCATTAGTCATGGAGTAAATGCTACATGAAATGTCACTCAGTTTTTTTCATCCACTCATTATGCTGCCTGGATCAGCAAGATCTAGTTCTTTCAAAGTAACCTTTCACAGGCAGTTCTATGATGTGCATGCAAGATCCAGTCCATTTGAGCCCCAATATTAATTTATACAAAAGACATTCTAATGCTCTTCAAATTCCAATGAACTAAAATGTAGGCCAGAAGAGGACTTGATTTTTTGTTTTAACAGACTGTCAAAAATAGGTCATGCCCTGTTTTTACGCATCCCTCAATACATACCAAAATATCAATTTTTTTACAGCTGTGTGAATATAGGCTAGTATATCACCATAAACATTTACATGTTGGCTTGAGTTTAAGAAAACTCTGCATCAGTCATGCACATTAAAAGCCGTTAATGAAGTCAAACATCCACAACAATTTTCAGTATAAGTAACTAACTTCATGGAGTGACCATAACATTTAAACCACCACAAATTCACCTCCTTTAAGGCTAGTAATACTCGATGACCCTTCTGACTGAGAACTACTTGTCCCTTCACCATCAGAACCAGCCTTTTCCCTCTTCTCTTTTCCTGGAGTAAAAAAAAAAAAAAAAAAAAAAAAATTGAATACAATTTCATTCAAAAGCAAGTTGGCCAAGCAACCTAGTTACTACAAATATGGCATCTAAAGCCCTCAACATATCATAGGAATCTGTATACTTGGGGTGAACTTCTATTGCATGGTTTAGCAAAGTCGAGCAGTGAAGGTGCTGCCTTTTCCAGGCTTCTAGATCTCCACACAGAACAGACAGGCTGATGACTATATAGTTTAATAAAGGCATATGGACCTTGATGTGCCACATGATAAAGTAGTTCCCTTCCCCACACATTGACGTGTCAGACATTAAAATTATACATGTCCTTTAAAACCAAGGCAGCAATAAAATTCAGGAAGTTCATTTGACATTTCTCATGTCTGACTAGTATTACAAACTCTACCTCCTCCAAAGTGCCCCACAGCCACTGCTACAGGTTCTGCATCTTATAATGACATGCTCTATAAGTGATCGGCAGTATGCACAGCAGTTCCTAAATAGTTGCAAACGGGGGTTAAACAAAAAACACATACCATATTTGTGTCCACTGGCCGCAGCCAAAAAGCACTACAGAAAGAACTGTGGCAAAAACGAATCACTTATTTTTACAGAAAGTCTGCAATGTTTTCCCTCTGGGCTTTCTGCTTCTATTATACCTATATGGAAAACGCCATTGTTTCTGTAGGTATAACTGACATGATGCAATTTGCAAAGTGGGGATGGGATTAGCCAGACCTTTACAAGTACTGTAAAGTGATGGGTTTTTGCTGCAGAGTTTCTGCCACAGCCAAATTGCAGTGTTTTACAATGTGTGGCCCCAGCCTCAAGTACAAATCTGAATTTCATTAGAACTGTGAAATCAAAGTTAAACCCCCCCCCCCATGAATTCTGATACATACAATAGTTAGCTGGTAGGATGGGGAACCTGCACTGAGTAGATGTCTTCTCAGACTGGATTCACACCTGCAGACCCAAAGAACGGAAACCGGAATGCAGATATGAACCTAGTGTCACTGAGCTGCTCTATTTTTTTTTTACTCAAAGAAACTAAAAATTGCCCATAGGCTTGACTAAAAGCAAGATAATATTCCAGCAAAATTGTCCAGCCGTACTTCAAACCCATGTAGAATTTTTTTTGCCTCTGTATTAGGCTGTGTGAGCATGCTCTTAGAACATTCTGATCACCTGCAGAGTTCTCAGCAGCTTATTCTGATAGAAGGGGGAAGTTAAAATTTCTTATACATTTCATATACTTACCATCTCTGGAAACTTGCCAAAATTCAAATGCCACCTTAAAAGCTTGTGCGACTGTTAAAGTAACTGCCTGTGCCTATTAAACAAAGTTCATATACACCTAATTAGGTTAACAAAGTAGTCATGTGATGCAGTATGAAAAGTTGTTCATTACATGCTGGACCACTAGACTGACAAACCACAGAGAACTTTCACAGCTATGACCAGGACATTACAAGTCTGGCACTAAGATTCCTAGATATTTCCTCTTCATCCCTTTACATGGTTGTGGGGCTGTTAGATCTACCTCCTTCACCAATTACAGCAGAACATAAGCATGTATACTTCTATTAGTCTTTAACCCTTTATTTAAGGATGCAGGGTATTTTTTCACTTTCATGCTCAGCAACTTTTCATATTTTCCTTCTGTGACTTCCAAAATTCAACTTATTTTTCTGTTGACAGCTATGTGAGGGCTTTTTTTGTTGACAAGTTGTATTTTAATTCAGCATCATTTTGGAGGTACAGATAAGGTTTTAATTAGCTTTTATTAACTTTTGGGGGTCCAAGTGAAAAAAAAAAAATTCTATTATAATTGTTTGCATTTTGTTGCATTATTATTCACTCTGCATTAAGTGACCTAGCAACTTTGTGTGGCAGGTCATTACAATTACTGTACTTTGATTTTATTGTCATGTTTTACTGCTTTTACAAATAAAATGTCACTTTCAAAGTGAATGATTTTTCTGGGGTCACCGTATTCTTAAACAACTACTGTTAACAGATGTCAGGGCTCTGAGGAAAGTTGTACTTTTTATTGGTACCAGTGTTTGACTGATCATTTTTTGTTTTTAGAGGAAGAAAGCTGACCAAGATATATTTTGTGCATTGCGGTATATTTTTTTTACCATGATCACTGTACAGGTTAAATGTTATTTTTGTATAATGGGAATTTATATGCACATCGAGATACCCAACATGCTTATTTTTGTTTAATATGTCTATATTTTACATATTTCAAAGTAATGGTGTTTTTTTTATTTTAAACTCACTTCCCCCCCCCCCACACACACACACACACACCTTACCAGTGGACCCCCTGGATTTCATGACCGACTCAGATGGCTAGTCCTGGGCATGAGTGCTGAGGTAATGCTGGAGGTACAGCTCATGTGCCTACAGAATTACAGTGCTGTACTATTACAGCACTGAGCGTTAACTATATGCTCAGTGCAGAGTAATAGTACGGTGCAGTGGGAAGGGGTTAAAGCATGACAGTAAGAGCTCAGGCAGCCAATCAAAATTGCATTAAAAAGTGGTCTTCTAGGGGTGTTTTTGGGTGGAAAATCTTAGATTTTTAATATGGAAAAATGAAAGTCAAATGTTGTCTTGATAACTGATGGTCTCTCTCAAAGTGGTGGTGTTTTGGAGAGGTTTTATACTTAAAGGTTCTGCGTGGATAATGGATAAGAGTCTTACAAGGTATTCAACCACTGAATACCCCCAGCAATTCCCAAGAGTCCCATTTGACTGCACACCGCTGCACCTTTCACATCGATGGGATTGACATTTCACTAAGCATCTGACTCCTACTGAAGTCAATGGAGGCTGATTTCAAACAGAATTTGAAGTTTGAAATAGAAAGTCTCAAATTCAGCTGTGTAAACCATACCCTTTTCTCACTAAGAGGTATGTGATCTTACGTTTGGCAGAAGACATATGGGTAACCCATGAAGCCTTAACAAGGAGCTGTATTTACAGTTGTAAAATGCATAAAGTCTAGGAGTGGGGGAGAAAATGTAATATATTTTTGTGTCAAGGTTACCATTTTCCTCTTTGTACAGAGAAACGCGTGGCATTCCAAAGTTTCATTCTGTTGGCTCTGAGCAATATAGGCAAAAACTTTGTCGTGTAACTTATCAGCTGTACAATATGATATTCTATAATGGGGAAACAAAACGCAATTAGAACTCCATATATTTGTAAACAGACAAATTAGACATTGTTTGGCTCTACTGAAAAGGCTAGCTATCAGTACTAGGCTATAGCTTAACAGGGCAACATTAGGTCACGTAGAAGTTGACAAGTCATCCAAGCAAACATTTGTGAATTCTGTTGCTGCATAGCTATTGTTGAGTTGTCCTCTGGTTGTTAAATAAACCACAAGTCACATTTACACATGACATTCTATGATCGTAAAGCTGAGATTAATGAAAACTACAGTCAGATGTCCTATCACAGTCATGTGCTGCTGCAAACCAAGTCACAAGACCAATGTTCGGATGTAATCCTAGCCCTACATAAAGTCTTCTGCATTTGGACTTGCTTACCTATAAATTGAAACGTTTTCAATCAGCTTGTTGGTGATACTGTCATAAAGGATTATACCTCTGGGAGTCACTTTTAAAAGCACCTTCTGTAGTTTCTTTCCACTTGCTTTGGCCTTAAGATGTTGAAAAAAAGAATTAGATTACATTATATGAACAGTAAAGCATATGCAGGATTTTCATGTAAATCACATTTTTCCCCTCCATGATCACCATTACAGTATATTCGAGAGCTCACAGGTCTTTCTGAACCAACCTCTGCCTCAACATCATGCAATTTCCTTCTTGAAACCCACTTCCCTCTCATGCTTGCATGTGAGAAAGTTATCGAAGACATTTTAAAAATTAGCAGCATTTGTGCCGGGATAAAGGTTAGGTTCACATTAGCATTTGAACTACGTGGACCTGAAGAACAAAGCTGACTGCTAGCGTTAATCTAGTTTAATTGGCTATATAGACAGCTGCAGGAGGAATTTTCTTGTGAGCCACAGTTTAGCAGTTTGCCGAGTTTGCCAGTAGAGGGACCTGTGATGATCAGCATATTGCTCTTGCAACAAGAGTTTGATTTAGAGTTGGAATACCTAATCCACTAGTAGATCCTTATGCTGCTGAGGTTTAGGGTCCCAAACCTGGCAGTCTCAGGTCTTACAAGGTCCTTTAGACCTCTGGTTTGATTTTATTTGAAAAGGATCTTTTGCCACCTCTACCAATTCTAGGTCTTAGTTTCTGTTAATAGGCACTGCTCCACTGAATCCAGCACAGTTGGGAGTTCTCTCTAGCCCTCACCATTCCTGAGCAACAAGAGCAAGTAGCTTTGGTGCCTGATGTGCCATTTGTGTCCAGTATTGTCAGAAGGGTGGAGTCAGGGCTCCAATCAGAGACAGCTAGTGTCAACTCAGTCACACCCCTTGACTGCTCCTGCCTGACAGTACCAAAACTAACTGCATAGATTACTCAGAAACAGTGGGAGCTAGAGAAAATATTCCAACTGTGCCAGAATCAGTGGGGCAGCACCTATTAATTTACATAAAGAGCTACGCTTGCTGGAAATGGTGAAAGGGCCTCTGAATTTGCTGGTGTGAGTTTCTGGACTCTGCTCAGGTGGCTCTTGACATGTCCCAAGGCTTTTGAACACTACTTTAGTGACAGAGGGCAGAGATTGCTGCAAACAGTGCTTACAGGCCCAACCAGTCCATGTATTACATAAATAGCCATTCATCTAACTTTCTGGCATACAATATATACACACACCAGAAACTATCAATATGAAATGCTTTGCAAGTCTATCCCTTTAATTTTATTATACTATTGAGTGATTGATATTACACCATATTAGACTGCATAAAATTCAGGGAAGCCATTATTGAAAAGATGGAATTATAAAAACGATAATGCCCTACCTTTCCAGACATTACTGTCTATGGCCCAATAATAGCCAGTTTCTTAGGTCACTTAAGCTTGTGGGAAAAAAAAATGGTATGTAAATGCTTATGCCAGAGTTATGCACTGTACACAGATATAGGAGATTGACATTTCCTGTAGTTGCATGGATAAAATTACTTCTTGCTGTAAAAGTCAAGGTTCTCCCTTTCCCTTGCCAAACAATAGAAATTTTGAAGCATTACACACATACTGTTGCTACAATCCTCTTCACCGCAGCTGCAGATAGTTCTTCCCCTTTTGGTTGTTCAACCAAGGTCATACCCAAATACTTCAGATGAAACAGCATTCCTTCTAACAGAGTTTCCCTGGTATCTGTCCAGTTTTCTGGAAGCTCTAGAAATAAAACAGAAGTTCATGAAGAGCGTTTTTACTTTCCATGAACGCAAGTGACCTTGAGCAAAAACCATCCTTATACGTAGCAACCATGTAGAGGGGTGGGGTTTAGAAAACACACGTCTGATCATTGTAAATAGTTTATGGCAGGGCTGTGGAGCTGGTACTAGACTTAGAGTGGGGTAGAAAGAGTTACCAATTCTGGCTTCAAAGTGATCATTTCTAATTACATTACACAATTAATATTGTATAATTAGATTTATAAATGGCTAAAAAAAAAACAAAAACAAAACAAAACACTAAACTGGACGTACACATTAGGTTTTAGACTGCTGAAGTGGCAGACTTTGAACTGGTCACAAACTTACGACAGTTCCTCCCATTCAGCCAAACTAGAGTCGGTCACCAAAATATGGGCTTGTGTGTAATATTAACACACCGAGTAAGTGTCCACTTCCTGTTTTCAGCACTGCACGACTTTCACCCATTAATATTCAAAGCGTCTGGCGTAGTTGAACACTTGTTAAAAGGTTTGTGGATGTTCACTGTACAAACAATTAACCTTAGTTAATTTCAGACAAGCAATGGCAAAAACCTAGTGTGTATGGCTAGCTTAAATCTGTAACAAAAAATCCAAATCGCACAGCCCAACTCACATTTTCATGGTATGGGTGGACACCACCACTGAGGATTCTGATGCACAGACAAAGCCTTCCTGGCAAAAGGTGTAAAAACTTCAATGTAAAAACTTTGTGCGTTTTGTTTCAGTACATGCGCAATATATTCTGTTCAGCGGGAGCCATTTTTAGTAAGGGCACACAGGAGATCCATCGTCACTCAGGGCTCTTCTTGCTGGGTAATTATATTCCTTTTTCTTCAATATAGGTTAGATGTGTATTATATTTATGTTTGTGTGTATAAACTTTTTTCTGTTTTGTTTTCTTTCTGTCGATTTGGTTTATATAGTGGGTACGGAAAGTATTCAGACCCCATTGCAGCCATTTGCTAAAAGCAAAAAAGTTCATTTTATTTCTCATTAGTGTACACTCAGCACCCCATCTTGACAGAAAAAAAAAAAACATATGTAGATATTTTGGCAAATTTATTAAGTAAAACTGAAATATCACAGTCATAAGTATTCAGACCCTTTGCTGTGACACTCATTTAACTCACAAACTTTCCATTTCCTTCTGATCCTCCTTGAGATGGTTCTACTCCTTCATTGGAGTCCAGCTGTGTTTAATTAAACTGATTGGACTTGATTAGGAAAGGTACACCTGTCTACATAAGACCTCACAGTGCATGTCAGAGCAAATGAGAATCATGAGGTCAAAGGAACTGCCCAAGGAGCTCAGAGACAGAATTGTGGAAAGGCACAGATCTGGCCAAGGTTACAAAAGAATTTCTGCAGCACTCAAGGTTCCTAAGAGCAAAGTGGCCTTCATAATCCTTAAATGGAAGAAGTTTGGGACGACCAGAACTCTTCCTAGACCTGGCCATCCAGCCAAACTGAGCAATCGTGGGAGAAGAGACTTGGTGAGAGAGGTAAAGAAGAACCCAAAGATCACTGTGGCTGAGCTCCAGTGATGCAGTAGGGAGATGGGAGAAAGTGCCACAAAGTCAACTATCACTGCAGCCCTCCACCAGTCGGGGCTTTATGGCAAAGTGGCCCTTAGGAAGCCTCTACTCAGTGCAAGACATATGAAAGCCTGCATAGAGTTTGCCAAAAAACACACGAAGGACTCCCAGACTATGAGAAATAAGATGCTCCGGTCTGATGAGACGAAGATTGAACTTCTTAGTGTTAATTCTAAGCAGTATGTGTGGGAAAAACCAGGCACTGCTCATCACCTGCCCAATACAATCCCAACAGTGAAACATGGTGGTGGCAGCATCATGCTATGTGGGTGTTTTCCAGCTGCAGGGACAGGACGACTGGTTACAATTGAAGGAAAGATGAATGCGGCCAAGTACAGAGAGATCCTGGAAGAAAACCTCTTCCAGAGTGCTCTGGACCTCAGACTGGGCCGAAGGTTCACCTTCCAACAAGACAATGACCCTAAGCACACAGCTAAAGCAACAAAGGAGTGGCTTCAGAACAACTCTGTGACCATTCTTGACTGGCCCAGCCAGAACCCTGACCTCAACCCAATTGAGCATCTCTGGAGAGTCCTGAAAATGGCTGTCCACCAATGTTCACCATCCAACCTGACGGAACTGGGGAGGATCTGCAAGGGAGAATGGTAGAGGATCCCCAAATCCAGATGTGAAAAACTTGTTGCATCATTCCCAAGACGACTCATGGCTGTACTAGCTCAAAAGAGTGCTTCTACTCAATACTGAACAAAGGGTCTGAATACTTATGACCATGTGATATTTCTGTTTTTCTTTAATAAATTTGAAAAAATATCTACATTTCTGATTTTTTTTCTGTCAAGATGGGGTGCTGAGTGTACATTATGAGAAATAAAATGAACTTTTTTGCTTTTAGCAAATGGCTGCAATGAAACAAAGGGTGAAAAATTTAAAGGGGTCTGAATACTTTTTGTACCCACTGTATGTTTATGCGCTATCCATCTATGTGTTAATATTCATTCAATACAGGCGTTTTTAATTGTGAGTTTTAAATTGCAAGTAGATTGCGTTACTGTGCAGGCTATGACTAAGGGGATTTGTGATGCTTATTAAAAGTTACGTTTTAAACAAGAGCTGAGTCAACTGTTTGCTGGACACCACAACATTCTTAGGATAGCTTAAGTCTGTGCCTTGGCCTACCAACCTCACAGCCAGTGTCCTAGTTTACCAGTCAAGACTACTGAGACAATGTAATACCTTTAGAAATGTTAAAGCCAGGGTACCATAGACACCCATCCCACAACATAACTGATTAGCCTTGGCAACAGGGAGAAGTTAATTTGGGGCATTCTGCAGTCACTTAAAATGTGGACGCTGTATTGCTAATACCACAATAAGATCTACCATTGGAGAGTTTGTCTAGAACCAGCTCCCTAGATCAATGGTTGGTTTTCTAAGAAACCTAGTGACTGACTAGAATTACAAACAAACCAGAATCTTTTCCAAAGGGAAGAGACACCATAGACAGCTGTTTTGAGGTTATTGCCCCGTATGAGTTCAGAGAAGGTTTGGCTAGATGAGAGGTCATAGAAGGGGGCCATAAGGTGTACTAGGGCCCCACAGGGAGAGGTCACCTAAACCTGCATTGTTTGAGACTCCACACCACATAGTACCACTTCTGTGCGTTTTTTGAGAGTTTTACACTACATTTCATCTTTTTAACAAGCTTTTCCATGAAACGTGGGTCCTTAGGCTATAAGAAAATTGGAAGGGGTTGTCAAAAACTAATTAAGAGACAGTCTACAGTGTATATTTCCCACATGAACAGACAGAGGAACCATTATAGTGACTGGTGGCCAGATTAGGACGGGAGATTGAGGAGATGGGGACAGAGAGGACTGTAGAGTATCTGAGAGGTGCTTGGTATTAATAGCACGTAAATTCCTATATGTATGATGGGTAGGTGTGTCCTGTGAGGGAGAGGAAGCACTGATGGGGAGAGACAGGTTATGATCAGAGAGTGGCAGAGAAGAGTTAGTAAATTAGTAAGAGTTAGTAAAGTATTTCTCTTGGCTGAAAGTCCTGCATGCAGGACAATCAGACGTAATTTTTGACAGATTTATAACAAAGACCTTAGCCTAAGGTGTACAGCCCCAGAGATTGGAAGGTATCTGGTCAACAGGATTTAGGTCCCCAGGCTGCCACCACCAATGCAGAATGGGTTCACAGTGGTCCATCTTTTGGCAGATTACCCATAATGAAGACAATTTTGTTAACAGGCCAAAGACCAAAAAAGGAGAAAAAAAAAAAAAAAAAGTTGTGCGCTAATAAAGTAAGAGGTCAATAATAAGAGTGCATATGCTTAGCTATCTATCACAATAAGTGATCACTCCTGACTGTTCAGCCTAAACAGCCATCACAAATACAATAAAAAAAATAAAGTCCTATCACTCAAGTTTTTCTTAGGACATCCCATTTTCTTATTTCAAAGTCAGGAGAAGATAGACAACTGCAAATGTGAACTCAGCCTAAAGGTTCATGTACTGATGACATGTAAGGGCTCACTATAATTCACACAGGAGTCCCCTAAGCCTACATTCACATAACTGTGGGGGAAAGTTTCTCAGCCATTTTATACCTGAGGGGCACCCGTTTTCATAGATCCCCATACATCGCAGTGGACAAACATGACCTATTTTAATGGTCCATTATAACAGACTGTCAAAATATCAGTCATGGTGACTAGCCCCCCCCCCCCTTATTTACAAACAAACAGTGAAAACAATATGGCCATCGCATATATGTTTTTCACTATCGTGTGAATATAGGGTTAGTCAAGCTAGACTGGTTACTAGATCATCATGGGCACCAATACAAGACATAACAGGATGCCCACTTGCCATTTATAACACTGGGTCATCTTACATGGCAGATGGGCTTCTGAGTCAGGGCCCAGACGCAAGTGATACATCTGTATGCCTTGCAATCAACTCTACATAGAACTTCCATTATGGCATGGACAGGGAAAAGTCATACAGATATTGACCACAGGTCATCTGAAGCAAATGTGAGCGTTTATAAAGGGATTCATAGCTGTAGGCCAATGAACACCCAGCAATGTTCTAGATTGTCCAGCTTTATAGACCTAAAAATATAAAGAGTTGCCAGAATAGTGATGAAACCACTTCCAATGGAAGAGTGAAACCTGTGTCAACGTTAATAACCATACAGCTAAAAGATAGGTGTGAATTAGAGCTGAATTTATCATGTCACATGTCGAGAACACTTTGTTATCCCATTTTATCTGGAACTAGGTATAGGCAGTCACCTCAGCAGGTAGTACGCAGATAGTATAGTAAGCTTATACTGTGCTGTGGAGAACACCAAGTCCCGCAGCAGCGCCTCCATTCTTGTCCTGTCAGCAGCAATCCTGCTGACACCAGCCCTCCCATACTATGGCGCGTTAGCACACAGCACAAATAGACAAGTGTGTGCACGTACAGGGCGAGAGACAAAAGAATGCGTTATATATAGATGACATACACATAGATACCCGCTGTCTCCTCCAGCTGCCCCCGCACTTACTCTTATGCCGCCCTCCTCCCCATGTCTGCTTGGCAATGCTGGGACTCCTGATGATCGCCCTTCCCGCAGACTTCAGCGCGTCCATCCCTCTGAGGTGAGGAGCAGTCTCAGCCGCCCGCTCGCAAACTTCACAACTTCTAGAAAACTTTTCGCCTTCTTCCCCCCTCCCTCCCTGAAGTCGATGAATGATCACGTCGTAGAGGGAGGTGATATTTATGTAAATATGGTCACCTGACCTCGGTCGGACACACCCCTTCTTAATAGTTCGGGATTAAGTCGTGAGCGTTTACTGACACCTGTAGCTGCAGTATAACAGACATGAAAGGGACACTCTACGTCTAGTTATTTAGGAAACTCCAACTTCTAATGTGCCATTACAGACATCGTATGTGCCAGGACGTACATAGTATTATACTTGCAATTCAGTCATATACTCCACATTACAGAGGACTTGTCACCTCCCCTGTCTGATTATTGAATATTGGTATTTAAACCTTGGGTTTGCGACTTTCTAAAAACTACATGCTACAAAAATGTTTGGCAGTGGCATTTGTAAGCCTCTGTTCACACTTTCTGAAAAGAACGTAGATTTCAGTGTAGCTGCACTGCCCGCCACTGGATGTATCTGATCTATGACCTCTGTTATTCCACCTATTCCTCCTAAATCAACAGCTGGGTGTAACCATCTCCTTGTCAGATGGGTGGTCCTTGCATAGTCTGACACTGGCAGCACTTAATAGACAGTTTCAAAGTGTGTAGGGACACCACAAGTGGTAACACCCAGATGTCAAGAGGTATAAAAAAAAAAAAAAAAAAAAAAAAAAGCGATGCTCCAAAATTCTTATTGTAGCAGTCCATTGGAGGAGACCAGGAGCTTGGGAGTTGTAGTTCTTGCTGTGGTCACAGTGGCAGGAATCTCAACCAAATCCTCTAGCATTTCTGCTAGGGTGAAGCAGTGCAGAGGTGGACTGCAGGGAGTCTGAAGGTGGTAGTAGTCTTTCACTGGTGCACATCATCACTTTGTAAGCCTTCCTGAGCCTGACGGTGGTTGGAGTACCCATGAAGGTCATGCAGGATTAAAGGGATTGTCTGGGGTTAAAGAAGTTGTCTGGGATAAAATAAAAATTTAACCCTAAACTAAACCTCCTCCCCACACCTAACTTCTAATTTACTTACTTTAAAAAAAATCTATAATTTCCCAGATTCCCCAGGCACACTTTCTGATATTCCGATGACGTTCCCTTTCCCCTTATCTGGAAATGGAACGTCACCAATACTACCCCACCCTATCATACTTACGTGTCTTCATTCTTCTGGGTACGAGCCATAACTTACTTCTTTTCTGCCCACGCATGCGCAATACAGCCTATGAATGGGTTTTTAAGCAATGCGTTACTAACCTGTCGCTATCTGATGCCTATCCAGTTTCCCGAGATTTTCACTCGGATTGGCAGCGGATGGACTCAAGCGCAAGTGTGAACCCACCCTTAGTCCCGATAAGGCCCCGCGGGTCCATTGTCGCAGGCGGAGCTCCTCATAGGTCCCTCCGACCCGGGATGCTGGTTTGTCAGCTGCTACCAGATGGTCTGGGAGGAATCCGGGCGGGCGGCAGGACTTGCAGCGGAGGTGGCAGGTCATGCCTCTGCTTGTTCACTCTGGCAGCGATGGATCAGGACTGGTTGCGCCGGGGTCCCAGGGCGATGTGACTCACCTGGGGCGTGCCCAGCAGGCACAAGTGATGATGGTTACGGGTTCGCTGGCGGCAAGCCTCCTGCGTTCCTCCTCTGACGGGCTGCTTCAGTTGGACCGTGGCACCAGCGTATGTGCGCAGACACAGTCACTGGTACTGTCGATCTCCTCCTCAGTCGGAGGGTGAGGGTCTGGGCTGCATCCTCAGATATTATCCTCAGTGGTTCATCTCCCTGACAGGACTCCGCAGTGTGATGTGATGGCTGCATCTAGGCTGGATCCAGGACCTACGACTGGTGGGCTCACAGCACCCTGTCAGGTGGGTGCACATCTGTGTTTTCCTCTCCCTTTCCCTTTCTACCGAGGCAGGGTGGGTATGGATATCCTGGGGAGGTGGGTAGGGGTTTAGCAGATTTTTTGGGATTCTAGGTAATTTATTATGGGGTGTTCCGGCTCCTGTTGCCATCGCCGGTTCCAGCATGGGTAGGGGCAGGCTTACCTGGAGTGGATTGGTTGGGGTCAGGTATAGCTGGGAGTGGTACGGGATCTGTGAGCGGAGTGTCACAGGAAGGGGTAGGGTCGGTGGCCAGGGTATCGGGGTCGAAGGTGGCGGTTGTGGGTGCTGGGCAGGAGCAAACGGTAAGAGTAAGAGTAGAGGATGAGCCCCCGCGGTTGGATGATTCCGCCAAGGGCGAAGTATACGTTTGCTTTGAAGGGCTGTTAGGGGCCAATTTAAAGCAGGAGGTGAGGGATAGGATTTGGAAAGAGGAGTACGTGGAGATTTTCTCACTGCTTCCCTTAGAAAGGTTTAAATTGGATAGGGCAAAAAAGGACGAATCCAAGAAGGAGGAAGAGGAAAAATATTGTTATAGGCTTATCCCAAGGACATTCGCCAATTGGTTGCAGGCTTTTGCAATATTGGCGAGTGCGATTGGGGAAAAGGCGCCAGAGAATTGCTCTGCCCATTTTTGTTATATGGACGCCATTGGGGAAGCGTACAGGGGTCATGCCTGGTTGAGGTATGATGAACAATTCTGTCAGCGTAAAGTGGTCAGACCTAGTATCCGGTGGGATCACAAGGATATTGGGTTGTGGCTCAGGGTTACGGCTCCGATGCGATCCGGGCAGCCCTTTCCTTTCGGCGCTGGGGGCTCTGATGGGTCAGGACACTTGGCGGCTTCCGAAAAAGGACTGTTCTTTGCTTTCAACGAGAGATCCTGCAAGTTCTGAGCCAAGTGCAAGTTTAAGCACGAGTGCTCTTCATGTGGTGGTTTGCACAGGGGCATCCAGGTGTTTTAAGGGATGGAAGCAAAAAGGGGGAGAAGGTGCTGGAAAAGGGGCAGAGTCCGGTCAGGCTGGACGCGATGCGTCTGTTCCTAAGTGAGTACCCGGATAAGGAAGCGACACGTTTATTGTTGGAAGGGTTTGTGGAAGGGTTCAAGATCCCGTTTTTAGAAAGGGAACAGCAGTTTATATTAAAAAATTTAAAGTCTGCTTATCAATATTCGGGGATGGTAACCAAAAAATTGTTCAAGGAGGTAGCATTGGGGCGGATGGCAGGGGCTTTCTCGCAGCTGCCCATTACAAATTTGAGGGTTTCCCTTTTGGGGGTGGTCCCATAGAAGGAACCCAATAAATTTAGGGTTATACATCACTTGTCCTTCCCCAAGGGTTCTTCAGTTAATGATGGAATAGACCCCGGGCTTTGTTCAATAATTTATACTTCATTTGATGAAGCTGTTCAGTGGGTTAGGGAACTTGGGCGAGGGGCATTATTAGCGAAGGATGATATGGAGGCAGCACTTCGCTTGCTGTCATGTACATCAGGGCAGTTTGTATTTGTTGGGCTGTTATTGGGATGGGGGCTACTTTGTTGACCGTTACTTGCCCATGGGTTGTTCGCTTTACTGTGCCTACTTTGAGTCATTTAGCATGTTTGTAGAAAGGGTGGTGCGTTAGGAGCCGGGATGGTCATCAGTCATCCATTATCTAGATGACTTTTTATGTATTGGTCCGGCGGGGCGAGAGTATGTTCCATGCTGCTCAAAAGGGTGGCAGGGACGTTTGGAATTCCTTTGGCAAGTGACAAAACGGAGGGGCTGGTTAGGACCTTGACCTTCTTGGGAATCTGTATTGATTCTGTTGCGATGGAGTGTCGCCTTCCGGAGGACAAATTCAATCAATTATGGTCAGAAGTGCATGGGGTACAACGGTGGAAGAAATTGACTTTGTGGGAGTTACAGTCCTTGTTGGGGAAGTTAAACTATGCCTGTCGCATTTTGCCAATAGGCAGGGTTTTTTGTAGGCAGTTCTCAGCGGTGACGTGGGGTTCTGGCACCCCATCATTATGTGCTCCTGGGGAAGGAATTGACGGATGATTTAGCAGTACGGGATTCTTTCTTAGAGAATTATAATGGTCGTTCCTTGATATTAGATGAAGTGGTGGATTCATTTGACCTAGAGCTGTTTACGGACGCAGCAGGGAGCGTGGGTTTTGGGGCCTATTGTCAAGGTAGGTGTTGTGTGGGTTCCTGGCCTAGGGCATGGATAGAGTCAGGTTGGACTCAGAATCTTGCACTGCTGGAATTGTTTCCAATTGTGGTTGCGCTGTTAGGGGGGTATCGCTTTAGGAATAAGAAGATTTGAATGCATTGCGAACTTGGGGGTAGTCCAAGCAATTAATAAATTGTCTGCCTCCTCTCCCCCAGTGGTGTGTGTTTTACAGAAGATGGTTTTATTGTGTTTATCTATGAATGCATGGGTGGTGGCTATGTATGTTCCGGGCAGGGGCGCACCGCTAATGAGGCGAAGTGAGGCGGCTGCGCCAGGCGGTACTGTCCGGGGGGCGGCATTTTTACTATTTAATGTAAACCAGCCCAGGACAGGCCGCTTTAAAAAAAAAAAAAAAAAAAACAGAGCTGGGGCGGGGCCTGTCCTGGGCTGGTTTACAATACGTCGCATCTCAGCGCAGGCGGCGATACAATGACGTCATCACGCCGCCTACGCTGAGACATAGACATCGTGGACAAGAAGAGGAGGCGGTGGCTGCATCAAGGCATCGCAGGGGAGTATAACTTTTTTTATATATATAAAAAACCTGCTGTAGTATCCCCGGCAGGTCACGGCCTATTTATTTACCTACCACGCATCTGCTTGTGGCTGCCCCCGCTTCCCCTTCTGCTATGGGACGCAGAAAGGGAAGTGGATGCCGCTGTGAGCGGCCGCGGGCATCGGTAAGTTAGGCCACGGGCCGCAAATACTACTATTATTATACTCCGGGGTCTATTCAGACCCCGGAGTATAATAATCGGAGGCCTAGGGTTGGTGAGGGAACATAAAAACCAATGTTACTCACCTCCTGCGATCCGATGTAACTCCGAGCAGGCTTGAGGCCTCTGGTGACGTCATCAGGTCGTGTCGCCGGCCTGATCACGTGACATGTGTGCGCAATTAAACAGGGCCGAAAGCTGCAAGGAGTGCACCGATGTCCAGGATAGGTAAGTAACACTGGTTTTTATGTTTGTATTCTCCCCTGGGTCTCCAATCATTATACTCTGGGGTCTGAAAAGACCCCAGAGTATAATAATAGTTCATGGGTGGTCTACTATGGGGCATAATACCCTGTGCAGGGACCACTGTAGAGCATAATACCCTGTGCAGGGGCCACTCTGGAGCATAATACAAGTGCAGGGGCCACTATAGAGCATAATACCGAGTGCAGGGGCCACTATAGAGCATAATACCGGGTGCAGGGGCCACTATGGAGCATAATACAAGTGCAGTGGCCACTATGGAGCATAATACAAGTGCAAGGGCCACTATGGAGGATAATACCAGTGCAGGGGCCACTATGGAGTATAATACCAGTGCAGGGGCCACTATAGAGCATAATACCAGTGCAGGGGCCACTATGGAGCATAATACTGTGTGCTGGGGCCACTGTGGAGCATAATACCGTGTGCAGGGGTCAATATGGAGCACAATACCGTGTGCAGGGGCCAATATGGGGCATAATACCGTGTGCAGGGTCCACTAGGTAGCATATAACTGTTTGCAGGAGTTGCTGTGGAACATAATACCGTGTGCAGTGGCCACTGCAGGGCATAATAACGTGTGCAGGGGCCACTATGGAGCATAATACCGTGTGCAGGGGCCGCTGCGGGCCATAATACTGTGTAATACAGTGTGCAGGGGCTGCTATGGAACATTATAGTGTGTGTAAATGGGGCGCTATAAACATGGGCTATGGCACCTGTTTATATTATACAATGTCTGTTTATAGTGGCCGTGTGATGTAATTGTAGCCTTGTCACATACTGTAGACATGTACAGGACGAGGCTGTAGTTACATTACATGGCCGCTATGAGATGAGTTACACTATGTAAACAGAGAAGCAGTCATGGTGCTTACACAGGTACCATCCAAACAGCTGATCAATAGGGGTCCTGGGTTTTTGAGCCCCACTGATTAGTTTATTAATGACCTGGAAAACCTTTTAATTAGCTAACACCTGGGGTATTATTAATAAGGGGCACTATTTATACAGGGTACACACGGACATTATTAATATAAAGATGCACTTGGGAGTATTATTCATTATGGGGGGTTATATCATATATTTTATAATTGGGGGTAGCAGCAGAATGGGGGCTTTGTGTAGGTGAGGACAATGTGGGTTGGATGCCTGGAAAAGTGAGGAGTCAAAGATGTCTGTGTTGCAAACTTTACAGAGACAAGTCACAGCTGGAAGAAGTGGTCATGGCGGTCCAGAGGGAAGAGAAGGGAAATGTGAAGGATTAGTCAGAGACGTCACCTGTAAGTCACAGAATGTTACTGCACTGTATTCACCTAAATGATAGAGGATAAATACCTGATTGATGGGGGTCTGTCTGCTGAGACCCCCACTGAGCCTGAGAATTGGGTTTTTTCCCCCCACTAGGTGGGAATCCAGCCTGGCTGCAGCCATATATATAGGTGTGTCACTTGGTGGATGGACGAACCCGCGTGGCTCTCATTCACTTTAATGGGAGTGCCAAAGATACCCGAAGTCCAGTACTCATCTATCTGCGGCGCTCCTATTATCGACAATGGGGGCCACGTGGGCTCGTCCATCCACCAAGCAGAAGATATGTGAAGTTACTTTCATTGTTAATGCCGTGTTGTTGATCTGATACTGAAGTAATACAGGAAGAAGAATTCTTAAAAACTATTTATAACTTTGTGTATTGTGTATATTGTGCGACGATAACAGCGTGTGAAGCTAGTAGCATGGAAACTCAATTTTTTTTTTTTTTGGGGGGGGGGCAGGCGTCTTTCTATAGTCCGCCTCAGGCAGCAAAGAGGCTAGGTTCACCACTGGTTCCGGGAGTGTATAATTGCATTGCTGATGCGATGTCTCGTCTGCAGTGGGATTGGTTTCGTCAGCTGGCACCAGAAGCAGAGAGAGTTGGAGACTGTTGGCCGGAAGACCTTTGGGACCTGCCTTATGGGCATTGCACGGTTTGATCTCGAATTCTTTGTCCAAGGGAACATACATGGCTTATAAGTTGGCTTGGCAGCAATGGGAGAAATGGAAGGGTTTGTTTGGGGCCGTGGTTGAAAGCAATGAAGCCTTAGTTTTCCTGTTGGTGGGGCAATGTAAGGAAGAAGGGTGGTCGGTCTCACAAGTAAATCGTTTGATGGCGGGTTTGGCGTACGGTTTCAAGGCAAGGGGTTTGGCTGATGCTACTAAAGCTTTTGCGGTATGCCAAGCACTAAAAGGTTGGAGAAGGGGATGGGTGTCCGCTGCTCAAGGGCGACCGATTTCCTTTAAGCTGTTGCAGGAATTGGGGGTCAGTTCAGGGCGGGTGTGTAGATTGGGGTTTGAGATTCTCCTTTTCCAGCTAGCCTTTTCGTTAGCATTCTTTGGGGCCATGCATTTGGGTGAGTTAATGAGCCCTTCAACGTGTCGGCAGGGAATCTGGTTTCTGAGGATGTTGATTTGTATGTTGATAGATTGGAGTTTTGGATACGTAGTTCTAAGATGGACCAGGTTGGCAAGGTTTGTAGGGTTGTGTTGTTTGTGGTTCCAGGGATCGCCATGTGCCTGGTGGCGTGTTTTCAGCAGTTTGTGCCGAGGGTGCATGTATCAGGTGAACCGTTGCTACGGCATGAGGACGGGTCATACTTGTCTCACCTTCAGTTTTTGGCCGTGTTCAGGAAATGTTTGGCAAATTGTGGTCGCTGTCCGACGGACTTCGGGGGTCATTTATTTCGCATAGGGGTGGCAACTGAAGCGTCCAGGCGAAGGTTAGGTGATGAGGTTGTACAGAAGATTGGTAGATGGGAGTCAGTCCAGTTCAGCTCTTATGTGCATCCAGAACGGCTTAATTGAGGCGGGTGAGTGGGATAGTTACTGGAGATTGTATATTTGTTATATTTTAGGTTTTTCAGGAGACGGTGATCTGGAGTTGGTGTGGATCCTAGGCCACTCTTACGTGTTCTGGGGGGCGTTCCAGGCAGCTGTTCATCCTGAAGGTCACCAGTTGGGTTTTCCCAGGGACTGGGTGGGGGTAAGTTGGCTAGGCCTGAGGGGTATGTGTTGATCTGGGGTATTGCCAGAATTTCATCCTTTTTCCAGGTTGGATCGCTCTCCGGACGTGCTGATATCGAATGATTTGGGGTCCAGGCCGTTTCGGGAACTTATTAGAGATATCAAATTTGATATGCTGAGGCTGTGGGCCGTATCGCCAGGCATAGTTACAGTGTGGTCCGACATGGTACACAGGCACGTTTGGAGAGGGGCACGTTGTGTTGAAAGCATTAACAGGACCAGAGTTAAGGTCAATAGGGTCGTGGCCAGGTTTTTTTTTTAAACGTAATGGTTTTGTGGCCATTCGTCACAGGGAACTCAGGGGTGCACTTGAATGCGGTGGGAACTGACTTATGGTGTCTGGCGATTCAGTACGGAATTGAGGTTGCATTGAAGGTATGGAAGGAAGCGAAGTCTTAAAGGGGTCAAGACTCCACGTTTATGGTGGGGGGTCCTCGGTGTTGGGCAAGAAGGATGTGGTTGTATGGTTGGGGGGGGGAGCTTTAAGGCTCTGGACTCCCCAAGCAGTGGCATTGATATGCCTGGAAATTTGGCTGGCCTAAAATGGGGAATCTTTAATATGGGATGCCTTCACCTGGGAAGGGTGACTTGGTGCCTCTGAGCTGGGCGAACAGCTGGAGGTAAAACAAAAAGGGTAATAGGCCAGGTTGTGGGCTTCAAGGACCTCCTTAGCCTTTAGATAAAAGGTTACATGCTCAGGTAATTGTTAAATATTTTGTTATATGTTTTGTTTGTAATAAAGATGGCTGCTGTGGCCAAATTATTCCATCCAAGTGTGTCGAGTCTTTATTTAGGTGGAGAAGTCTCATGGAGATGGAGGAAGGACTAGACATTACCGCGTCATGTGAATTTATCCTTATTCTGTATTTCTACAGCTTTTTTTCTGCAGCGCTTTAGTCCAGTGTGTCCTTAACCTAAAAGTTTAATATTTTAACACTATTAAGATCACAAGAGGTATACAAATATCATGATATCAAGGTCATATACAAAACTGGGTTTTACCTGAAATTTTCCTTTCTTTGAGTTCAAGACAGCACAGACATATGGGTAAGTAGCCCTGCCTTCTTTCCTTTTAGGACTGGCCCACTTAAGTAGCAATGAAACAGTTAATTAGCATAATTGATGGTATAAGAACCCCCCTTTCTCACTACTTCCTTGTATTTTTACTGGACAAGTTTTTTTCTTAATTAAATTGCTGTGTTGCCTTGAACTCAAAGAAAGCAAAATTTCAGGTAAAACCCAATTTTGTATTTCTTATTCATTCTGTGGCAGCACAGATGGGATTTTGCTAGCTACCCAAAGGGAGGATGATTATCATTTGGAAACCGTATTAAGTACTGCTGTGCCAAAGGATGAACCCTCATAGTGGATGTCCAGACGATAATGTTTGACGAATGTAGAAGAGGAACTCCAAGAAGCTATTGTGAGACACCTGATTAATGCCGCTCAAGCCTATGTACCAGCCATGTGGTGACGTCCAGATCCTCCCTTGCTTAAACTTTGGTTTCAAAAAGTGGAGGAGCTGCGCCTCATGGAGGATTTAATGGTCCAAATACATAACCGTGGCATTGCTGGATCGTGTATCAAGATTCTGATGAATATAAGTCAATCATGCTTTCAACTTAGGATGGCTTATGAGCCACCCCTCCATCTTCTCCTGGTGGATTTCTCCTCCCCCCTCCTTTTTTATTTTTTTTCTTCTCTTTTTCTCCCCTCTCTCTCTCCTGTCCTCTTCCTTAGTAGGCTGCCCCTGTCTCTCTTCCTTGTCTTTCTCTGTTGTTTTATATATATGTTTTGAAACTGTTAGAAATCAAAAATTAAAAAAAAAAAAAAAATAGGATAAGGATATACAGCACTAAAGCACTGCAGAAAAAAGCTGCAGAAATGAAGTGTAAGGCTACCTTCACATGACTCTTATTACAGGTCGATCCTGTGGCACATCTCCGGGGCATCTCGGCAAGTCTATTTGGGGCTAAAGTTTTTCTTACTTGCTAGACTTCTTTTCATGTGAAACAGATGAAAACAGATGTCCTTTTCATGGCATCCATTGGCATAGTTTTCAGATATACTTTTTTTTTTTTTTTTTTTTTTTTTGTTTTTTTTCATGAACTGTATTGTAAAAATGTGTTGTAAACCTAGCCTACGTTTGCACAGTCTAACCAATGGCTAATCTGGGCCACTGTGTTTCTTTCTGTAAGCATTTCCACAGTGTCAAAAGCATAGCATTTCTGTTCTGTGTTCAAAGGCTAAAAGTTCATGCTGGACCTGCCTCAGCAGCTGTCCTGTCAAGAGTACAGTGGTGTCTCTCCATACATAATGTTAGATCGGTTGGGACTTAAAGCAGCGGCTTGCTGTGTGAGACTCCACCCTTCTGATGTTCAGCTACTCTCTGACCCATACTTTATGGAGTGTCAGCTATCCCACAAACACTGAAGTGGCAGAACTAACGCTGGTGTCCAGTGTATGCTCTGCACTAAGCCTGTTGGCTATAAATATTAGGTCTAAAATACACTGGCTGAGAATGTCCTGGACCATAATATCTGACGAAAAAACAGTTATACAATGTGGCCATGTAAGAGTGCTGGACAGAGGTGATTGCTTAGCTGTAGAGTACTGGTAAGAATGTTCTTGTTGAACAAGAAGAGGGAGGCCGTGGAGGGACGTCAACGCCATATGTCTTTTTCTAAATCTGAATGGTCTCACCTCTCAGTGGAGATGCAACATTTCTGTGAATGAATCCACAATACTAGTGAGACAGAACCTCAACTAGTGGCTACAGTGCAGGAAAACTCTCAGATGAGAAGACTACATGGAGAATTGCAAGAGCAACATGATTTGTTACTTGCACTGCCAACTAGAGCAGACCTTGATGGTTTGTTCTAAAGATTACAGCAAACTCATTACCAGCATATGGCAGTCAGTTGTTGTGGGATGGAAGGGATACAGGCACACATTTTGTCTTCAGATGCATCTGAAGTTGATCTAACAGGGAGAGTGGTTAATTGAAAATCAACGTATACACACTCAGATGCGTCAGATGTTACTTAATTTAAATGACCTGGAAAACAGAGTGTTAGGATATTCTATCTGGCTGCTGCACCTTTAATGTTGCCATGCCAACCTGGGAAGCTTTTGCAGTTTCAGAGGCTTCCTGACTTGGTCCAGTTAGAAGCTGAGGAGGCCTATATAAGACCCCACCCTACTGCCACAAGCACCGACTAATTTACTTTGCTATTCCTAGTTTGGTTCTCCAATGTGTGTTTGTGCACCTGTTAGCTTTGACCTTTTGGCTTGCTCCCTGGGTACCCTATTTGCCTCCTGATTCTGCTTAGACGTGCTCGTTTGGATTTGTGACCCGTGGCTTGTTTCCCGGATATTGCTCTTGTCTCCTAATTCTGTCTATTAAGTCCTCTCCTGGTTTTGAGCCGTGCTTGTACGACTTCTCCACTCCACTGAGTACATTTTGTTCTGGTTTCTGCAGCAGTGCCTTTATTATTGGAACATCTATCTGTTTGGTGACAATTCAGATTCCCAGATTCAGCACAAGTCCAACTCACCTCACGGTGAGCTCTGGTGAAGGCGTCTGGGGGTCTGTCTTGGCGTGTGCTATTTTTAAATAGTTGTCTCTACTGCTCACAGTTATCAGCCAATCTCCTGCTATTGCTTTTATTGTGGCCTTGCATATACATAACATTCATAACACAGAGGATGATGTAAGGATATTAGGCTGAAAGTGAATCCAAACGCAGTAGGAGGTGATGATCTAAGGGTATTTGAGTTCACAATATTTAACACTGTCCTTGGAAGACCATTAGACACATCAGTCATGACTCAATCAAATACATTGTATGGGAGTGCAAAGACAAATGGGAAATTGTAATCCATCTCCCAGAGATGTGTTATGCCAACTACCTTAATTCTCTGAGAAAGAAGAGATTTTGCGGAAAGCATGGGAAAGACGTTCTGTGACAGTTGAAGAGGCAAAAATAAATCTTTACCAATTTATCATACTGTACTTTGCTAAGGCTACTTAAACCAATCATTGCAAAGATACAAGAGGTGATTTCCACATATCCCTGGGGATATCTGTGTCAGTTAATTATCCGGAAGAATGGTTCCAGTTTTACTGTGTGGTCTCTGAATTATGGGCATGTTAAGCATCCAAATTGGCAGGATGGAGGGTGATTAGTACAGAAACATCAAGAATGCTCAGAATCTTCATCCACAGACAACAAGGCAAAGATTGGATCTCTCTATTGAACAACCCAGGGATGCATAATATGTAATAAAGGAGAACAAACAAGCAAGTTATTTACGTCTCAGTAATTACACTGGTCTATAGGTTAGCCTATGATACATCAATTGGTACTAAGACATCCTCCAAAACTCTAATGAAAGAAGGGCAGTGTTGTATGTTTTTATGATCTTAGCCCTATTTTTAGAAAATATTATAATTGCATGTGCCTTTTTCTCCAATTATTCCCTAGAATACAAGAATATTGGGCAGGGATTTTGTAGTCACTTGAACAAATGTACTTTGACTTTCTCTATACATGAAGGATATTGTGATATTCACGGGGGAGAATTTATTAAGATTGGCATTCTGTATGCCATTCTTAATCAAGTCCCTGACTGGTATGAGATGAATCTGAATTATTAAGAGGCTTTGGCATTATAATGTTCAGCAGTCAGGAACTGGCATTCATATTTCAGATATAACTCATGCTAGTTTTCTAGTGTGAATTATTGTCTCTGCCTTGCTCAGCCCACTTTTGTACGAATTGACAATTGGGGGACAGAATGAACAATGTTGTACATCTTTAGCGCTAAATATACACCCAACTACTCCAGAAAATTGGCATAGATGGGTTCTCCCCACTGTGTTGTATGTAATTTAATTGATATGTGATTGGATAATGTGTGTAAGAGATAAATTGTAGGGTCAAATTAAAAATATTCTCTCTAAAATGACTCATAACGCATTAACAACAGTATGGCACATGTTAACTCAACTGTTTCAATAGGTTTTCAATGGCATTTGCTGTGTTCTGAGATAAGATATCACAGCACAGAAAGTTATCACGCTGCAAGAATGTTACAGGTTTGTAACAATTCTGATATTGATGGCCTATCCTTAGGATAGGTCATCAATATTAGATCTGTGGGGGTACGACACCTGGGACTCCGGCAGGTCACCGGTACCAAGACATTGCAGTTTGCAGTATTGTTTACATACAAATGGCAGGTGTACCTAAACTCAGTATGCAAACAATACCGCAAACCACGCTGTCTCGGTACCAGTGACCTGCGAGGGTCCCAGGTGTCGGACCCCCGCAGAACTAATATTGATGGCCTATCCTAATTATATATAATTCCATTTACATTATTAAAGTGGTGTAAAATTGATCTTCTAGTGTCTGAGGGGATAACTGGGCAAATGGGAAAAACATGGGTATTAATAGAATTATTAGCATAGACAATACAGTAGGGGGAATTGACTATAATGGGGTCCGTCTAGTGTCCATTTTTTCAACTGAAATAGCTGGACACAAAAATGTCTTGTTTGCAGCAGTTTTTCTTCTGTGATTAGATATATCTACACCGGATGGACACCTGACACAGCTGTGAACATAGCCTTATTCAGAAAATATAGATACAAAAAAACACACTGATGTCAATCAGCATGTGGAGAAAAAGCATTGTTAAAAAAAAAAGGAAAAGGAGGCACCGCTTAAGCACATCCAGAATGCATTGCTTCCAAAGATTAAGCTGTTAACTGGGAACCGGGATAAATCCAACAAATAAAATACCATGTAGCCTGAAAGCTAAAAAATACAAAGTTAGTATCAAAATATAATAAAGTATAAATCTATCAGTTACAAAATTCAATCAAATAAATTATATCAAAACTACCTCCAAAGAAGCAAGAACCTCATCATAGTTTACATATGCACCTGTATCTTAAAATCAACATTAAAGCCTTTTCGGTTGAATGGTATTAAGTGGAACTCCCGCCCCCACAAAAAATTGGTTAGAAGAGTATGTGTAAACAGAGGCTAACAATCATTGTTGAGGTGAGCCGTTGGGAGTATCAGTGTTCTGAGAGCAACAGATTCGTAAATATGAGGCAGATTTACTAAGGCTAGGACTACACAGTGACATGTGTGAAAAAGTGACTGGTAAGGTTCTGGAGGGTCGCTATGTCTCTCCCAGATTCCTCTTATGTGTGGTAAGTTGGCTTACAACACAGTTAACAAAACTTCAGTTGTGAGAAGTCATTTTTGTTAACTGCTTCTTGCCCTACTAGGGAACACAGGTGGGAGCTTGGCCTCATTAAAGGCCTATAAAAGGTTGCTAGGTTCCCAGTCCTGGGCAGTTCCTGGGGGAGAAAGGAGGAGCTGGGTTCTGTCCTCACATTGGAAAGGCTGGTGAGACTCTGGAGTGAACGCCTGCCATTGCTTTGTGCTATTTATTGACCGTGTGGCTGAAGTAAGCCACACGTACAGATAGGACCGCTTTCTGTATAGCTAGTTGCTCAGACGAGCAGGATTTCTGTTAACTTTGCCTGAAAGATAAGGCTTATTTGTTTTCCTGTTTTTCCTGAAAAATAAACACACAGGGTAATACCTGTTGGACTGAACTTTTGTGTCTAGGTGGGTCCGCTGCAGCTACCACTGAGCTTATTCCCCCACACATGTCACACAACAAAAAGTCACAGAAAAGTCGCACAACTAAAACAGTTGTGTGATTTAGGCTAATGAGGCCCTACGTTGTGGAAACGCATCTTTTTTTTGTTGCAGTTTTTTGAGCCAAAGCCAGGAGTGGATTGAGCAGAAGGCAGACGTATAATAACTTCCTATATATTTTACATTCCTTTTGTAGCCATTGTTGGCTTTGGCTCAAAAAAACACAAAAAAAGCTGCGTTTCCGCAACGTGGGGCCGTAGCCTCAATGTTGCATGACTTTTTTTTTAGAGCTGTTATTTGTCTGTAAAAATTCAGTCAAGTTACTACATAGACATTTCACACAGTTGCAGCCAAATGCAATTTAATTTGAAGTCTATGGTAAAAAAGTTGCATGCGACCTTTGACCAAAATCCAAGCAGTATGGATTTTCTGGAAAACACCACAGATATACATTGAAATGTTTGATGTGTGATTTTTAACTTGCATGGCAAAAGTTACTGTGTAGCACCAGCCTGATACTCTCTATGTATTAGTGCAAATTTGTAGACTAAACAGTTTTAGAATGTGCCAGATATAGCACCGTGACTGATGCTGGCACACTTAAGTGGTGTAAATTCACCTAAGCCAAATACTGTATGAGTTGGCATGGTTTCTGTCAAAAATAACTCCAAATTTTTGGCAAATGGTGTTGGCCCTTAAACCATGTCCCACCCATTATCAGTAAGACTTGCCAGCCTACAAGGTGTAAAAACTATCAAAAAGTATCTAAAACTGTTAATAAAGGTGGTATAAGGCATGTATGACTGGGTTTGGTTTTTTTTTTTAGAGTAAATTGTGCATTTTGCTGTATTTTCAGTAGTAAATTTGCCCTATAAGTCTGCTTTAGGCTAGGTTCACATCTGCATTGGAGTCTCCGTAGGAGAAAAATGTTCTACACACAACAATCATAGTGAAAATAATAGCGAATTTTGTCATATTCTGATAATATTCTTGCTTTGTATAAGTGGCACAGTGATTACAAGATTTGGGTGCAGAATGGCCAATACCCAGTGGCTTAACGAACACAGTCGGCGCCTGCGGCCAGCTGGAGATGGCCCGGGGGCCCCAGACCACCATGATAGCCTATTTCCCGAAATGTTATACATATTGTTAATGTTTTCAATAGATGCCAGCCCAGGGGAGGTGACTAAAAATAAGAAATACTTATACTCACCTCTCCAGGGCTTCAGACAGTCCTCAGCATCCTCCCTGGATCTCTTCTGGCCTATGACTGAGGTCAAGCACCCCAGAAGTCACCTCTGGGGCCTGTGATTGGGCCCCACAGGGCACATGGGGGGTGTCAGCGTAATTACGTTGGTGCGCCCCACTTGACCGCTGAGGTCCCAGCAGTGATGTCTGGGGCGCTTCACCTCAGTCTCAGGCAGAAGGACTGAAGAAGATGCTGAAGAGAGCCAGGTGGAGCGAGGATGCCCAGGAGAGGTAAGACAGGGTGATTGTGTTTATTTTTAATCATTTCCCACCCAAAAGTATAATAATAACACCGAAGCGGAAGGCCAAACCTCATGCATATCCATCGAATTTCGTGGGATTCACTTGAAGCGGCTATAGGGTGGCCCTCGGGAACATTTTATACGGTGTGGGGGCCACTGTGGAGCATACTATACTGTGTGGGGGTCACTGTAGGGCATATTAGGCAGGCAGGCGGGCCACAGCAGGCTCTACCTTCTTAGGAGGCTGAGAGCCTTTGGAGTACAGGGGGCACTTCTTAGGGCTTTTTTCAACTCTGTAACTCTATAGTGGCATCAGCCATCTTCTTTGGAGTGGCCTGCTGGGGGAGTAGCATATCAACCAGGGAAAGGAATAGACTTGACAAGCTGATTAGAAGGGCCAGCTCTGTCCTGGGGAACCCCCTGGACCCAGTGCAGGTGGTGGGTGACAGAAGGATGCTGTCCGTGGTGAGCTCCCTGCTGGAGAATAACTCCCATCCCATGCTTGAGACCGTGATAGCACTGGGCAGTACTATCAGTGACCGACTGCTTCACACTAAGTGTGAGAAGGAGCGCTATCAGAAGTCTTTCCTCCCCGCTACGGTTAGGCTGTATGACCAGCACTGACCTAAGTGGAGATCATTCCATACAGAGAACTGAAAGATTTTAAGTTTTTATATCCCTTCTACTCCTTTTTTTTCTACCTTTACTTTTTTTTTATCTGTACCTACTGTCACTGTAATGCCTCTACCTTGGAGTTTTTGTATTTGTATTATCTATGCTGCTGTAACCCACTGAATTTCCCCATGGTGGGACTATTATAGGATTGTCTTATCTTATTATACTGTGTAAGGGACACTGTGGAGCGTATTACACTATGTGGGGCCCCTTCACTATTCAAATCACACACCATCTGATTTATAGTAGCTGTGCACTATTATTATAAGCTGTAATAACATCGCATGGTGATTATAAAACAGATACTGTGCAAAGTAAATCGTGAAGGAGTCACAGTGCTTGCAAAAGCACCATAGTACCTTCAAACAGTTGATCAACAGGGGCCCCGGGTGTTGGACCCCCACTGATCTCTTACATCTCGTAGACTGTTAAAGGGGTTGTCCAGCCTAAAATTTTATCTATTAATTAGGCCGGGGAGATGAAAGAAATAAAAGAAAACCATACTTACCTGTCCCAGGTGCTCCGGCGCCTCCCCGCGCAGTCTGATCCTGCAGCTTCATTGTTGTCTTCTGGTGGAAGTACCCGCCGCACGTGACAGCTGATTGGCCTCAGTAGTCACGAGGCCAATAAGCTGCATTAGCGGAAGGGAACTGAGACGTCACAGAAATTCATCAGCAAGAAGGCAGCTGGACACTGGAGCATCGGGGACAGGTGAGTATATATATATATATATATATATATATATATTTTTATCACCTACCTCAGTCTAATTAGAAAATATCGTTTAGCCTGGACAACCTCTTTAACCACTTCCGTACCTGGTCAATTTGTTCTTCAGGACCAGACACATTTTTGGGTATTTTGTATGTGCGGTTTTGAGGGCTATAACATTTTTATCATTTGGGTTATTCAACTAATTTCTGTCTCTTTTTTGGTGACACACAGGGCTTTATTTTATGTTGTTTTTATTTTTGCATGTGTTTTAATTTTTTTTTATATCCGGGAAAATATAAACTTTTTTTGTTTTATTTAATAGCACAAAGTGCTACTAAAAAAACTTTATAAAATAGTTTTTCCTCTCCGTTACGGTAATTTTGCATGGTGCTGCCAGGGTGGGGCTAGAACCTGTAATAAGGGCGTGTTATTGGCATATTATTTATTTATTTATTTTTTACATTGTGTCCCCATAAGGTCATAATAGACCTTTGGGGATGTCTGATCACAGTTTTTTTTTTTGTGCAGGAGGCTGATTTCCCCTGTAACTGGGGCTGGTACATTTAGCCCCAGTTGCAGGAGGAATACAGCCTCCTGCCCATTACTATAGAGCTGATCTGGGTCTAACAGGCTCTAATCCCGGCGGATCACGTGACCGCCGGGTCAGAGGGAAGCCGCATCATAGCGGCGCCCATAGCGGTGTATACAGCGCTCATTGAGTGCTGTATACACAGCGATCGGGAAGGTAGGGAAGGTAATAAACGTTCCCTGCCTTCTCTCTGGGAGCTCCGGCTGAAGTTACAGCCATCTCCCTGTTTCAGCAGCTGCATAATTTCGTGCAGCTGCTGAAAACTGCTTGGACGTACCAGTACGTCCTTGCAGAACAAGGAAACCACTATCTGGACATAAAAACCCAAAGGGAGGTCCAGGACTGCGTGGATGCCTTCACTCCACCCTTTTCTTACCCTTCCCCCTGCTAATTGAAATGACGACAGACATGTAATTTCCTTTTTTGAGTGGGCGGAGGTCGGCCACAGCTTTATTTGTAAATATTCATGAACGGTAACCAGGTAACCCGTTGCCATGGTAACCACCTTGCCATGGCAACCCAAACATCAACAAACAACTTTAAACTCTGGATCGGGAGTGGATGGCCCAGCACCATCATCCGGAGGGCCAGACACCTCCCCGTCCACCCTATCTCCTGTGCAGCACCGCCATTGAGGGACCCGTGTATCCCTACACCGGGCTCCGACCCCCACCCAAAAGAAAAAGGGCCTGCTCAACCCCATCTTGCAACCCGGACAAAAAGATGTCCAACCCGATATCGTTCAGGTGCACGCCAGCGGGCCTCAGCAATCTCCCATTGTCCCCTTCCAACTGCCTGTGCCGGATGACAACCCCCCCTCTGGATCGCATGAACCAGGCCATCCTTGCATTTACAGACCTCCTGCACCTCTCAACAGACTCCGTGTCCCTCGCGCCCTGCCACCTTACTCTAGGAACAATCTCGGACCAAACGATGACTGCTTCGGGGGAACAACCCGGGGATCCTTTCCAAATCCGACCTCATAACCGCCAGAAGTTCCGCCATGCGGATAAAACATAGGTCGTTACCTCCAGTGTGGATGACCAGGATGACTGGACCCGAAACACACCGGCTAAGATCGATGGCTTCAGGGAGGACCTGACTCCACCGCAAACTTCGCACTCCCCCGCCACACCACCTCGATATGTTGAAAACCGAGGTTTCTGTCCCCCGGTCTGGTCTCCGCCCGCTGGGCAGCCCAAAATATAAACGAGTGGCCCACTAAACAGACTACCGGATCCCGGCGATCTGCAAGAGAAAAAGAAAAAGGGGGGGGGGGGGTTTATAAGACCAGTTCAGGGCGGATGTAACCAGCATAACAACCCGACTTCCATCTACCAATCCGCTTAACGTCATCCACGGGTAGGCCCACGCGAGCGGCCTCCGTCGCCGCCCCTATACGGAACGAATGGGTACCATATTCCTTATAGGGGAGTCCGATAGAACCCTTTCTTCAACAACACCTCAAACTGGTATCGAGTTAAAGGGGCACCGTCCTTGTGGGCCAAAAAAGTAGTGGCCTGCAGCTTTACCGCCATATATCAATCCACCCTGAGGACGGAACACACCGGGCTATCCACGGCCTTCAATGTCAACCAAGACCCTCTACCCAACACATCTGTCTTCAACCGTCGAACCCGTATCCGCACTATACCTTCGGTGACCAAAACATCCCCCGCAAACAAACCACCCAATTTCTTTTTCGAAACAGAAACCAGCTCACCCACCCTAAGGGCGCCATAGAAAGCCAGACAACACGCTGCTCCAAAAAGCTCCGTGTCGAAAGGTGTATTACAGTAGAGGGGTGAAGCCAAAACCAAACGAGTCAAAATATCATGTGTCATCGCCCGCCTGCATTCTGTGCGGACATGCTCCCTACGCCATCCCTTAACGGCCTGGCGTATGAAGAAATGTCTCGTAAAATCCTCCCTTCCGCCCAATTTGAAAAACAAACCCACCCCCCGATAACCGCCTCTGAGCGACCACCGCCGACAAACCCCTGTCGCGTAACTGGCATACATACTCTAACGTCGTCCCGAGGAATGAAGCCCTATCCTGCCAACACACATCCGGACCCGCTAACGCCAACCATTCTCCCCAAGCCTTACCGTGTCCTGACCAGGTGGAAGGGGCAAGCCAAGCTTGGACTAACGGCATCAAACGCTCCCCACTAAATCCCATAGACGGGCCGGGCAGCATGCACCCTCCTCCGCAGCCCCCGGCAACAGGTCCCGGAACTCCTGCCAATGGAAACGTGACAACGCATCAGCCATGCTGTTCTTGACACCTGGCACATGCCGCGCCCGGAACCAAATGTTCTTCTCCAAACACTTCAGTACCAGGTGCCGAAGCAAAGACAAAACAGGAGGGGAAGACGAAGTCAAGTTATTAATGCAATGGACTACACTCATGTTATCAGTCCAAAATCGGACCTTCCTGTCCTGGAGCTGATCTCCCCATATATCCACCGCCACCACTATCTGAAACAGCTCCAAGAGGGTCAAATTCTTACACAACCCAGCATCGCGCCATATTCCTGACCATACTCTGGCGCACCATTGTGTTCCTAAAATGGCTCCAAAACCTTCGCCTCCCGCCGCATCTGTGTAGAGGGAGACCGCCGAATTTGGCACCTCCTCCCGTTGCCAGCACGTGTTTCCATTGTACGTTTTCAGAAAGCCAACCATACCCATATATCTTCTTTTAGGGGGGTTAGTTATGCGGATTTTGTGGGATGGAAGTTTTATGCCCCTGGTGGCCAGAGACAGCCGCCTGGAGAATACTCGCCCCATAGGCATGACCCGGCATGCGAAAACTAGTAAACCCAGCAATGCATCTGTTGTAATGTCACCTTTCTTGCTCCTACAAAACCTTTTAATAATTTTCGCAACCGAAACAGCTTGTCGGCTGGCAAGCGGTATACCATGAGGAGTGTATTGAATTCGATGCCCAAGAACGACAGTGTCGTAGTAGGGCCCTCGGTTTTTTCGTCGGACAACGGGACCCCAAACTTGGCCATTAGGAAACTAAAACTGTCCAGCAAATACCCACAACGCCCGCTACCTGGGGGGGGGTACGAATAAAAAATCGTCTAAGTAATGCGTGATTGAGTTGGAACCTGCTCCTTTTTAGGAACCAGACCCAATGGAGAAACACGCAGATTCTCAAAAAGGGGGGAATCAAATGGGCCCTTCATTCTGCCCAAATCGACCTCCTTCTGCACCTTTTCTTTTAACACCGCGGGGTAATCTCTAGCGAATTTTAAGTTATCAGCCGAAAGTGGGAACCTGGAAAAAAGTAACGGGATAAAAAAACCGTCCAAAAACCCGAATATCAACTGTGCTGCCTCTTGCTTTTTAGGGTACTGGTCGAGCCACGGGCCCATCTCTAACACGCTCACCGGAGCCCTTACCTTCGACTCCGGCTTTTGCCTGTGATTTGACCGGACGGCTACAACGAGCGGCAGCAGGAGCTCCTCCGCAGGAGGAATACTCGTGCTTAAATTTGCACAGGCCGTAGAAACGGCAATGGCCCTCGTTGAAGAGCCAGCATGTTCCTGGCCGTCGCACAGCCACCGAAACGGGTATGGTGTTACCCGAGCTGGTGACCCCGGGTTGAAAGGGCGATGCTTTTTGGGCCATCGTTAGTCTAATCCAGACATCGGTGGCCTGAACGGCCCAACCTATGTCCGGCTGAAGAGCCAGGCATCGCCTGAACTTCTCGTCATAGCGCCACCAAGCGCTAACCCCATGTGATTTGTAGGCACAATATATCGTGTCCATGTAAACAAATAACTCTGAGCACCGCTCAGGGTGGCGTTGCCCCATAACACACCCTGATACCGTGAAGGCCTGTATCCAATTATTAATTGTTTTCGCTACCCGGGGACGCCTATCCACTGTTCTTTCTGTTATTACCCGTCGCTCTTTATCTTCCGTATGCTGGTCGATTGACAACAACGACCAGATATCTACGTATTGCTTATTAACTATTTTGGTACGTGTCTCTTCATCAAGATGAGCCCCCAAAGGGCACACCCCGCAAAAGAAGGATTGTTTGTGTACTCCCGCTGCGGGGGGATCCTTCTTTTCCTTGGGGCATCTAGAAAAAAAGCCAAATCAGGCTTTCAATGTAGGGAGCAACTCTGACTGCTTTCCCCGCCACGCCGCCGAGAAGACCTGCCTGAGCCTTTGGAGCTGCTAGAAGACTCGCTAGAAGTTGATGGGGAGCGCCATCTGGAGGAGTGGGAACGCTTGGAGCGACTACCCCGCTTGGAAAATCGGGATCCCCCTACTACTGCTGCCCCGACGGTATTTGGAGCCCTTTTGGCACCTACGCCGAGAGCAGCCCGAGGAAGATGATGAGGACATAATCAGTGCGACTCCTGGCCCTTCTATTGGCTCCGCAAGCAGGAGCCCTTATAGGTGACACCTGCTCCAGGGGCTGCTGCATCACATAACGCGGAGACAAATGCACAGGGGAGGTGGTGGGGGGCTGAGTCTGGGAAAATTGGCATAACGACTGCGGAACCTGGGTTAAAACCTCAGTCTGCAAACCAGATAATGCTACCGGCTGCACATCCTGAGATACAGGAGGAGTCGGTGGTGTAGGATGAGCCTCTGGAACTGCCTCCTTATTACCCATGGCAGCAGGAGCTATGGGACCGGTCCGACTATGAACTAAAATGGCCGCGGAATCCACTAGGGGGGGGGGCGGGGTCAGAAAACAGCGGGAGGATAGGCGCCTCCATACGTTTCCTGCCGCGCCTCCTAACTAGTTGGGAGGGGCTAGGGCTCAAAAGCTCCGGAGGCCTAGAGCGCCTCCCTGTACGCCGATTACCTGCGGTGCTCCGCACCGTAGTAGCGGGGCCGAGGCTTCTCTCACACTTGCTAAGAGCCGTGCCAGAAAAGCCTCCCCCCTCGAACTGGAAACCCGCCCGGATTGCCTCCAGGAGGTAGCTCTCGTCAGCCATGGCCTACTCACGTACCCAGAAGATGACCGACTCACGTCCGCTCCCGTCGTGAACGGTGCTGGAAAGAGGCCGAAGGGGAGGAGCCACCGCCCTTTTATGGCGGCGGCTCGTACCATTCACCCCCCCCCCCCCGCAGGGGTTGGAGGGCAAAACCATTCCGCCCCTTGCTCAATACCTCCCGGCCCACGGAAGGAGGAGACCAGCGGCAACAGCGCAGGAGGAGGAAAAAGGTAAAGGCGCTTGCGCCCAAGAAAACAGCCTTCCCCCACCACGCAGTCCCGGGCCTCCTCCTGTCGTCCGTGGCCCCACTAAAGTGGTTAAGGCCCCTGCAGATCAGATGTTTCCCACAGCACACAGCTCCCAGTATTTCTTTCAGTTTCTTTCTGCTGGAGATTTCAAGCAAATACAGATTTTCTACTACACTTTCATGTTTTTTGAAAAGCAATATACAGTCATAGATTTTAAACTCTTGCAATCCCCTGTGGGTTGAGAACCTTCACTAACATTTCCAGTCACAATGTGGCTGTTTTTTTGTTTTTTAAGTCAGATCGTTTTTATTGATTTCAAAACAAATTTTCCATTATTATACAATAAAACAGAATAATCTGCACAACAGCAAATATTAACAGGGTTTTTCAAGCAAAAAATCTTTTTTTTTTTTTTTTTTTATAAAAGTCTTAGTGCTATTAATGGGTTAATAAGTACACCCATATACCTTTAGCAGTGTCTTGAGTGATTTCTGTGTTTCTCTGGGAGCTCCTGGCATCTTCTGCATTTGTTTACATGGTGTAGCTGCCTGCTGTGCATCTTCCTGTGTAGCTTCCACACTACCAACCTCTCACTGCCCCCCCTCCTCTCTCACTCTGTTTCACCCCCTCCCTGTCTCCCTAGCTATCCCGCCCACTACTAGCCCTTTCCAACTAACTCAGCCCCCCTCCACTGCATCATACTTACCAGTCATCCTGTCTGGGAACAGCTCCTCCTTTTCTTTCACTGTGCACAGGTTGGAGACGGCTCTCTTCCTTTCTGCTAGCGTGTGCACAGACCAGAAGTGCCCCTGCCGCCTGTGCAGTAGAGATGGAGTGCTATCTCTACTGCGCATGTGTCGCAGGCACCTCCAGACTGCGCAAGCGCTAGCAGAGAGGAAGAGGGGAGGAGTCGTTTCCAGAGAGGAAGATACGTAAGTATGATGGGGTTGGGGGGGAGTAATGTTCACATTCCGTTTCGGAAACAGGGAAACGGAATGTCACCGGTTTATCAGAAAGGGATATGGGTAATTATAGATTTTTTTTTTTTTTTTAATAATTAGAAGTTAGGCTGGGGGAGGGGGTTTAGTATAGGGGCTAATTTTAATTTAATCCCGGACAACCCCTTTAAACTATAGGTGAAGGGAGTCTGATTCAAAGTCTATACTGTTTGTCAGGGCATCCAATCCCTGTATCAAAAGGGTGCAGTACCTTAAATAATCAGTGTAGAATAAATGGGAAACCAAAACCAAGAGGTACATATTCCAGTGGCATGGTAGACATATCAGAGATATAAATTATCATAAGCAATACATGGAAGAAAGGGCTGCTTGAACACAAGGTGAATCAACAGGCCAGCATACATTGGCCCACCAGAACAAATATAGCTGAAGCCACACAGACACCTCACACAGTAGGTTAATAGGGCCCTCAGGCTCAACTCATAGTATTTACAATCTCAGAAGAGCCCTAGATGGAGCCCGAGGGTACTTAGCTATGGACCCCAAGTTCTCTTGAACTTAGAAATAGCATTTCACTTGGTGTAGACTGCTTTTTCTAATCTAATTATACAGTTCAGTTTGTTGCGTATCTCTCTTTTAGAGGGGACTACAGGTTGCAACTAGAGATGAGTGAATCGAAGCTGATGAAGTGGAATTTGTTCCGAATTTCAGGAAATATTTGATTTGCATCGAATCCGGATTTCCTCACGCGTCGTAGTAACGAATCACATTTTGTTCAAAATGGCTGCTGCACATGTTAGGACATGGGGCAAGGAACTCTGGGAACGCGGGATCACCCACAGTGCCATGTGTGAAGCCAATCAGCAGACAGCCCTGTGATGTCACAGCCCTTTTACCCGTTCGCGAGCACCCACGGCATGTTTGACCGCTGCATCCAAGGTGTTAAAACCTTGTTTAACCAGTGGCGCACCTCTAATGAGGTGAAGTGAGGCGGCTGCCTCAGGCGGCACTATATGTCACTGTTTGGAGGGGCGGCATTTTTATTATCTATTTACTGTAAACCAGCCTGTGAAAGATCCTCAGTGCGCCAACACCGCTTTGGCCCACACCTGAGACTTCTTTCATAAAAAAAAAAAACACACTCACCGCCAGTGAGTGTTGGGTTCACAAGATAAAACAAGACAAGCTTTCTAAATTTTGTATATTTATTAACCCCTAGATGGGTTGGTATTAATATCTAACACATGCAGTTCAGAACAGATATGCAGATATATACAAGCATTAACAGTTACTAGTTACAATATACAGCACATAAAATAAAAAGGGAATAAAAGTGAAATAATTACTTTACCACACATATCCTTGATGTGGCTCTATAATCCAACGCTCACACATATCCTTGACATGTGGGGATAACCAGTGGAGGCTCCTAGCAGCAGCATCAACACCGCATTCCAGCCAGCAACTCATCACAGTAGCATATCCTCAACTCATCATAGTAGCATCTCCCCCACTGATCCCTACCTCATCTTATATACCCTTTATGCCACCACCCAGAATGAGGTCACCGGCGACAGCAAGTCTGATTGACTAACGCACTCAAGTCCAGATTCTTTGTAAGAAGATGGGATTAAGTGGAAAGACACAATGCCGTCTATATGTTATCAACCATGTCTGATCCAATAGCCTAGGCTAAACAATACATGTGTATTTGATCACCAAGGGGCTATGTAGGAATTCAATGGAGCCATTCTGGGATGAGTACAAAGCCCTATTGTTACATTGTTGCCACTACTGACAACATACACCTAGGATTAGAGCTACACACAGCTAGATTAAATGGAATTAAGAGAGAGATATGCTACCCAGAGATAAAAATACATCTTTGAGCTATAGCCATATTTAAGTGGAATCATCACACAGCCCAGGACAGGCCACTTTAAAAAAAACAAAAACAAAGCTGATCTGGACCTGTCCTGGGCTGGCTTACGAGATGTCTTATGCGCAGACAAGAAGAGGAGGTGGTGGCTCCATCAAGGAATCACAGGTAGGTGGGGATAACTTTTTATTTTATTTTATATAAATAGACCGTTACCTTCAGGAGTAACCCCAGCAGGTAACAACCTATTTACTTACCTATCCCCGCTCCTGCTCGTGGCTGTCTCCTCTTCTCCTTCTGCTATGGGACACAGAAGGGGGGAGCAGAAGCGGCTGTGAGTTAGGATCGGTAAGTGAAGCCAAATACTACTATTATACTGATCAGAAACCTAGGGGAGGTGAAATAAACGTAAAAAACAATGCTACTCACCTCTCCTACGATCCAGGGTTATTCCCAGCAGGTTTTGGCCCAGCCAGGCCGACGTCCCAGCCAGGCTGATGTCATTATGTCACGATGCCGGCCTTGGCCCATGTGGCATCTGTGCAACATTGAAGAGGGCCTAAAGCAGGGAGTGCACTGGAGCCCAGGATAGGTAAGTAACACTGGTTTTTATGTTTGTCACCACCTGGGTCTCCGATCATTATAGTATAGTATAATAATAGTTCATGGGTGGGCCACTATGGGGCATAATACCGTGTGCAGGGGCCGCTGCAGGGCATAATACCGTGTGCAGGGGCCGCTGCGGGGCATAATACCATGTAATACTGTCTGCAGGGGCCGCTGCGGGGCATAATGCCATCTAATACTGTGTGCAGGGGCCGCTGCGGGGCATAATGCCATCTAATACTGTGTGCAGGGGCCGCTGCGGGACATAATGCCATCTAATACTGTGTGCAGGGGCCTCTGCGGGGCATAATGCCATCTAATACTGTGTGCAGGGGCCGCTGCGGGGCATAATGCCATCTAATACTGTGTGCAGGGGCCGCTGCGGGGCATAATGCCATCTAATACTGTGTGCAGGGGCCGCTGCGGGGCATAATGCCATCTAATACTGTGTGCAGGGGCCGCTGCAGGGCATAATACCATCTAATACTGTGTGCAGGGGCCGCTGTGGGCCATAATGCCATCTAATACTGTGTCCAGGGGCCGCTGCTGGCCATAACGCCATCTAATACTGTGTGCAGGGGCCGCTGCGGGCCATAACACTGTGTGCAGGGGCCGCTGCGGGCCATAATACCATGTAATACTGTGTGCAGGGGCTGCTGTGGAACATTATAGTGTGTATAAATAAGGTGTTATACTGTGTGGGGGCCAGGAAAGGGGGGTGCTATGCTGTGGGGGGGCCCAAGTCAAAAGATTGCTGAGGGGTCCAGTCTTTGCTAGTTACTCACCTGATAAGGGGTCATTAGGAAGGGGCATTTTATATAAGGGAGCTTTATGAACTTAAGAGGTGTTATTTTTATAAGGGCATTATTAATACAAGGTGGGTTATTTACAGTGGGTATGGAAAGTATTTTTCACTCTTTGCTTCATTGCAGCCATTTGCTAAAAGCAAAAAAGTTCATTTTATTTCTCATTAATGTATACTCAGCACCCCATCCTGACAGAAAAAAAAACAGAAATGTAGATATTTTTGTAAATGTATTAAAGAAAAACTGAAATATCACATGGTCATAAGTATTCAGACCCTTTGCAGTGACACTCATATTTAACTCACATGCTGTCCATTTCCTTCTGATCCTCCTTGAGATGGTTCTACTCCTTCATTGGAGTCCAGCTGTGTTTAATTAAACTGATTGGACTTGATTAGGAAAGGCACACACCTGTCTATAAAAGACTTCACAGCTCACAGTGCATGTCAGAGCAATATCACAAGGCATTATGGAAAAAGGAGCTGAGAAGCTCAAGCGCCCTCTGTTGGATGTAACAAATCCTCAATTTGCTTTTGACCCACTGAGTCTTGAGAAAGCAAAAGGGATGTCAGCCAAGCCAGTATTACTCATCTGCATACAGCGCTGTTTCGGGATTTTGTCCCTCATCAGTGCAGAGTAGAGCTAAACTGGCTGGCTTGGTGGGAGAGCAACTGAGAATCATGCGGTCAAAGGAACTGCCCAAGGAGCTCAGAGACAGAATTGTGGCAAGACACAGATCTGGCCAAGGTTACAAAAGAATTTCTGCAGCACTCAAGGTTCCTAAGAGCACAGTGGCCTCCATAATCCTTAAATGGAAGAAGTTTGGGACAACCAGAATTCTTCCTAGACCTGGCCGACCAGCCAAATCATGAGCAATCATTGGAGAAGAGCCTTGGTGAGAGAGGTAAAGAAGAACCCAAAGATCACTGTGGCTGAGCTCCAGAGATGCAGTAGGGAGATGAGAGAAAGTTCCACAAAGTCAACTGTCACTGCAGCCCTCCACCAGTCAGGGCTTTATGGCAGAGTGGCCCGAAGGAAGCCTCTCCTCAGTTCAAGACATATGAAAACCCGCATAGAGTTTGCCAAAAAACACATGAAGGACTCCCAGACTATGAGACATAAGATTCTCTGGTCTGAGACAAAGATTGAACCTTTTGGCATTATTTCTAAGCAGTATGTGTGGAGAAAACCAGGCACTGCTCATCACCTGCCCAATACAATCCCAACAGTGAAACATGGTGGCGGCAGCATCATGCTATGAAGGTGTTTTTCAGCTGCAGGGACAGGACGACTGGTTGCAATTGAAGGAAAGATGAATGCGGCCAAGTACAGAGAGATCCTGGAAGAAAACCTCTTCCAGAGTGCTCTGGACCTCAGACTGGGCCGAAGATTCACCTCCCAACAAGACAATGACCCTAAGCACACAGCTAAAATAACAAAGGAGTGGCTTCGGAACAACTCTGTGACCATTCTTGACTGGCCCAGCCAGAGCCCTGACCTCAACCCAATTGAGCATCTCTGGAGAGACCTGAAAATGGCTGTCCACCAATGTTCACAATCCAACTTGACGGAACTGGAGAGGATCTGCAAGGAAGAATGGCAGAGGATCTCCAAATCCAGATGTGAAAAACTTGTTGCATCATTCCCAAGAAGACTCATGGCTGTACTAGCTCAAAAGAGTGCTTCTACTCAATACTGAACAAAGGGTCTGAATACTTATGACCAGATTATCAATAAGAGATCAGTGGACCCCTCCTCTGATCAGCTGTATGAAGGGGCTATGGCACCTGTTTATATCACATGCTGTCTGTTTATAGTGACCGTGTGATGTAATTTCAGCCTTGTCACATAGACGTGTATAGGACGAGGCTGTAGTTACATTACATGACCACTATGAGATGAATGACACTATGTAAACAGAGAAGAGGTCACAGCGCTTACATAGATACCACAGTTCATTCAAACAGCTGATCAGTAGGGGTCCAGGATTTTTGAGCCCCACTGATTTTTTTATTAATGACCTGGAAAACCTTTTAATTAGGAAACCTATGGGGCGTTGATAAGGGGAACTATTTATACAGGATACACACAAACATTAATATAAAGATGCACTTGGGAGTATTATTGATTATGGAGGGGTTATATCATATATTTTATAATTGGGGTAGCAGCAGGATGGGGGCTTTGTGTAGGTGAGGACAATGTGGGTTGGATACCTGGAAAATTGAGGAGCCAAAGATGTCTGTGTTTCAAACTTTACAGAGACAAGTCACAGCTGGAAGAAGTGGTCATGGCGGTCCAAAGGGAAGAGAAAGGAAATGTGAAGGATTAGTCAGAGACGTCACCTGTAAGTCACAAAATGTTACTGTACAGTATTCACCTAAATGATAGAGGATAAATACCTGATTGATGGGGGTCTGTCTGCTGAGACCCCCACTGAGCCTGAAAATTGGGTCGTCCCCCCCCCCCACTTCGTCGGAATTCAGCCTGGCTGCAGCCAATCTAAATATAAGCATGTAGCTTGGTGGATGGACGAACCCATGTGGCTTTCATTCACTTCGATGGGAGTGCCAAAGATACCCGAAGTCCAGTACTCAGCTATCTGTGGCGCTCCTATTATAGAGAATAGGGGCCACATGGGCTCGTCCATCCACCAAGCAGAAGCTGTGTGAAGGGTTTGTAATTGTTAATGCTGTGTTGTAATACAGCAAGAAGAATTCTTAAAAACTGTTTCATAAGTTTGTGTATGTTTATTGTGTGACGATAACAGCCAGTGAAGCTAGTAGCATGTAAACTCAATTTTATTATTGTTTACTTTTTTTTTTTTGGGGGGGGGGGGGGGTTTGCCTTTCTATAGTCTGCCTCAGGCAGCAAAGAGGCTAGGTTCACCACTGGTTTTAAAACCTTGGTTGCCGCAGTCAAACATGACCACAGCATCCAAGGGGTTCCACCATTTTTCCGCCCACCCCGGCTCTCTGGAGACAGGAAATAGCTGTTTAAACACCGCGATTTCATTCGGATCAAATAGAATCGTATCAGAAAATTCGGCGAAGTTGCCGAATCAAATTTTTTAAAACTTTGCTCATCTCTAGTTGCAACCACTGTGCTGCTATGAGCTTCCGTCCCTGATATAATTTATGGGATAGATCCGTATTATGGAGTATGCTCCATTTTGTCATCTAGGAGGCCAAGAATGCATACTTTAGGGTCAGAGGCTAATGAAATATTATAGACTTTCCTTATTATCTTAAAGACATCGAGGCAATAAATCCCCAGACTCGTGCATTTCCATAGCATATACAGTATAGTTGCATCTCAATAAATTAGAATATCTTTGAAACGTTTATTTCAGTAATTAAATTAAAAAAGTGACCTCCTATATTTTCTACATTCTTTACACACAGTGTTCTATTTCAAGTGTTTTATTTCTGTAAATGTTGATTATGGATTACAGGTAATGAAAACCCAAATCTAAAAAAAAGTAGAATATCGTAAAAAAGTTCAGTATTGTAAATTCAGTGTGTCACCTGCCAAGGTTTCCTAAGACTTTAAATGGTCCCTCAGTCTGGTTCAGTAGGACACACAATCATGGAAGACGCTGATGAATTGAATTACTGAAATGAATGAATGTTTCAAAAATATTCTAATTTATTGAGATACACCTGTACATAAGGTGGGCAGTTGGAGTCTGATCTAAAACCCATTTTTGCAATGAAGCTAGCGTTTCATGCATCCTGTGTATTGAGAACACCTAGGAGTATCTCTGTGCCTCACTAAAGGACAGCATAGGGGTCAGATCGAGGATATCACTCCACTCTATCAGGGACCCAGCATCCGCCTCCATTTTTCAACAATGGTTCCTAAGAAGTTGCTGATATATAAATGAGATAAGCCCCCTCCAACAATATGTGTCTGGGTTGCATAATTGTATTACGGGAATGTATTTTAAAGGTGTAAATTCCAAGTATTGGTAAAAAGTATTACAGGGAAGGTGAAATTGTTCCCTTAAGGTATCAAAGCTACAAAATGAATTGCCTTCTACTATAGAGGGTAGTGTACAAATCCCCTTATTGTCCCAAAGACTAAGGAGTCATTCACATCATGTTTTTCAAGTCAGTTTAAATAATCAGTTTAACGGATCCATTATTTTAATCAAATAAATTGATGCAAACTGATGTCAATTCCTGCATCTGCATCCGTCAAAAAAACTGATCTGTTAACGTATGTGCATCCATTTGCATCAGTTTTTGCTAAAAGAAAAGGATAATTTTTTTTATGTTTACCTTTTGAAACACTATCTAATATTTATTGATAGAAGATGGTGGGCATGGTTACACCAGAGTGCTTTTAGAGGCCATTCACATCACGTTATAGAGGTCCGTCTGACTGATACGTTATTATAAGCTAAACAGCTGTAATAACGTATCAGTCAGTTAACCATTGCCTCCAATTTAAAAAAAAAGTAAATATATAGTGTCCATTATGGATGCTACAGTGGGGAAAAAAAGTATTTAGTCAGCCACCAATTGTGCAAGTTCTCCCACTTAAAAAGATGAGAGAGGCCTGTAATTGACATCATAGATAGACCTCAACTATGAGAGACAAAATGAGAAAACAAATCCAGAAAATCACATTGTCTGATTTTTTAAAGAATTTATTTGCAAATTATGTTGGAAAATAAGTATTTGGTCACCTACAAACAAGCAAGATTTCTGGCTCTCACAGACCTGTAACTTCTTCTTTAAGAGGCTCCTCTGTCCTCCACTCATTACCTGTAGTAATGGCACCTGTTTGAAATTGTTATCAGTATAAAAGACACCTGTCCACAACCTCAAACAGTCACACTCCAAACTCCACTATGGTGAAGACCAAAGAGCCGTGGAAGGACACCAGAAACAAAATTGTAGACCTGCACCAGGCTGGGAAGACTTAATCTGCAATAGGCAAGCAGCTTGGTGTGAAGAAATCAACTGTGGGAGCAATAATTAGAAAATGGAAGACATACAAGATCACTGATAATCTCCCTCAATCAGGGGCTCCTCGCAAGATCTCCGTGGGGTCAAAATGATCACAAGAACAGTGAGCAAAAATCCCAGAACCACACGGGGGACTTAGTGAATCACCTGCAGAAAGCTGGGACTAACGTAACAAAGGCTACCGTCACTAACATACTGCGCAGCCAGGGACTCAGATCCTGCAGTGCCAGATGTGTCCCCCTGCTTAAGCCAGTACATATCCGGGCCCATCTGAAGTTTTATGCAAATGAGACTTCAGAAAGCAAAGAAGACGCTCTTCCGAAGATCTAGCATCGCCTCTCTCTTCTTCTGCTGACGCCTCTCCACCGCATCATCAGCCCCCGAGTCTCTGTTCGGGATTCAAATCCCGCGCATGCTCAGTCGACTCTGCCATTTCACGAACAGAGACTCAGGGGCTGATGACGCGGCAGAGAGGCGTTAGCAGAAGGAGAGAGGCGGCACTGGATCTTCGTAAGACCGTATTTTTTCAGCACAGGAGAGGCCCCCTGTGCTTTCTGAGCACAGGGGGAATGCCTCCTGTGCTTTCTGAAGACTCATTTGCATAAAAAAGAAAAAAGAAAATTCTCAGAAACGGCTGTGCGGAGCAGAAAAATAAAGGTAGGAGAAGAATAGTCTTTCTAAAGGCTATTCCGACGTGGTGTTAGTGAAAAATGGGTTTCCCAATGATAGAATCCCTTTAAGCAGCTATATTATACAACCATGGGTTGGATATTGACAACCGTCCATCTTTGTCTCTCTAAAGAAGCTACAGTTTAGTTTGTGGGCGTTTATGTTTCCAAATAAAGGACCAAATAGGTGGATTCAAGTAGGGGATTCAAGTTATGTAAAACATGTAAAAGTTGGGGCATCAACACCATTTTGATCAAGTTACGTCTCCCCAACATGGACATTGGCAAACAATACCAAGTTGGTACTTAAAATCCTGTGCTACCTGCAACCGGGTATGTGTAATGAAAAGGGGGGTCTATGGGAAGTAAATTGATTTGCCCCAGTCTATCTGGAGACCTGACCATTTACTGAACAATCTGATCACAGCCATAGATGAACCCAAGGATTTCTCCAAATTTCCTAGGTATAAAAGTGCATCTTCAGCATACATTAAGACTTGCTCATCCCAGTATAGCTGTTGATAAATGGGTCAGGTCACTTGACCCTACATCAGCGGCCATATCTGGGGCAGTGCACTGCACAACCTTGTGGCAGGGAGGTGGGCAGCTTATATTTCATATCGACATCATTGACCTCTGCGCAGGACATTCTTCACGGTCTTTGGATTTGGTAGATGATGCGGTTCCATAATTGGTCAATTTCTTAGGAAGTTCATTGAGTGCTCTGACATGAAAATGTAAGTTAAATGGCAGTATCAGTAATGGCTTTGTATGATGTTCTATTAAGTTCTACTTGTGGTCAGGGCAGAGGCATAACTAGCAAAGACTGGGGCCCATAGCAAACTTTTGACTTGCGCCCACCCCACCCCCATGCGGCATAGTGCCCCCTTTTCTTGCCTCCGCATAGTATAATGTCCCATTTTCCACAGTGACCCCTCCACACAGTAGAATGTCCCATAGTGACCCCTCCACACAGTATAATGTTCCATGGTGGCCCCTCCACACAGTATAATATCCCACAGTGGCCCCTATGGTGTTTGGTGCAAATATTGCAAAAATCTTGGGTTCAGCCAGAGCCCAGGAGAGGTGAGTAACACAGATTTTTTTATGTTTGATCACCTCTCCTGGGACTCTGATCATTACACTTAGAGTATAAGGATAGCAGTTCAGTATGGACAAAACCACCAGGTGAACCTCACAATATGAAACTTGCGAGGTTCACCCAACAAATACTCTTGACGATTCTCCTTTGGCCACCTGGAGTGCTGAGGGGGAAGAGGAAGCGGCCGTGGGCTGTAGCTGGGGATCAGTAAGTAAATATGGCCCATTACCTGTTAGAGTAACAGTCTATTGAAAAAAAAAAAAAGCAGCAAGGGCCCACCAGGCCCCCTAAGGTCGCAGACCCCGAGATAGTTCTGCCACTGGGTAAAAGGCAGTTTTCTCATGTAACTGTTTAATATTAATTTGACAAGTAGAAAGGTGGGTATTTTTAAGGTATGGTGATGAGAGGGAATTGAAAGCTTTAGTGAACAAAAGTATCTAAGAAACCCATCTGCATGAGCACAAAAAAGTCCCAGTAGAAGCTATTAGACATTTTTTGTGAAATAAAAGGCACACAGCGTTGTAAGAGGTGGTATACAGTTTTGAATACAGTTATGATGACAAAATACATTTGTAAAGTGCTTTTCTCACACAAGGGACTCAAAGCACAGGGAGCATTGTGGAGTAGGAGTTAGTAGTTGCTGTACCGGTGCTCATCCCCAAACACCTACTAGGGTCAGTTGAAGAGATGGGCGAACTGCTTCTCACAAATCGGATTCAACCAGAATATTCCAACTTGTTCAGTTTTTAACAAAACCAAACAAATGGCGATTCATCTCAGACAAACTAAAATGGCCGAACTCCATGTTTGAGCAGGAAATATAGAAGAGATACGTGTGTGTAACTCAGACTTTGATGTTCTAGCACCACCTGACATCAACTGACAGCCTCTTAACCAATAGACAGTGGTTGGTAGACACCTTACTGTGCTGATATCATATACAGCAGGAGTAGGCAACCTTTTTTGTTCGGCATGCTGATTTTAATAAAAAAATCAAAGATGAGGTACTCTGAGTGCCGGTCAATAATTGCAAGTCTGACGACCCCTAAACTAAAGTCATATACCACAAACCATAACACAGAAGTGCTGCCACCAGATGCTTTAGGACACATGCGTTTACTCCTATTTCCTGGGACGCTCCTGTACTTTCCGATTAGAAGCAATGAAAGTCCATATACAGCCTCCAATTAGTGGTAAATGTATGTGTCCAGGAGCAGCGTATAGCAGCATCCTTATGGTGAAAACACACTAAGTATATGGACGCAGCTATATTCTTAGGCCACTGGAACTTTTACTTTGATGTAAAACTAGTCCATTTTTGCACAAAAAAACAAAAAAACAAAGCCTGAGTTTTCTGTGCAAAAACACATCCTTAATATAGATAACACACGGTTATACAGAATAATGTCCCATAGTGGTCCCTGCACATGGTATTATGTCCCACAGTCATAGCAGTGCCTGCACACAGTATTATGTCCCATAGCAGCCCCTGCACACGGTATTTGTCCCATAGTGGCCCCTGCACACGGTATTTGTCCAATAGCGGTCCCTGCACACGGTATTTGTCCTATAGCGGTCCCTGCACACGGTATTATGTCCCATAGCGGCGCCTGCACACGGTATTATGTCCCATAGCAGCCCCTGCACATGGTATTTTTCCCATAGCAGCCCCTGCACATGGTATTTGTCCCATAGTGGCCCCTGCACACGGTATATGTCCCATAGTGGTCCCTGCACACAGTATAATATTCTAACTTTTATAAAATTCCAATTTGTGCCACTCACTAGCTATTATTATACTGTGCGGTCTGTTCAGACCACAGAGTATAATAAGCGGAGCCCCCGGGGAGATGATGAAACATAAAAAACAATGTACTCACCATTCCAAGCTCCGCAGCCGCTCTGTTCTCTTCGGGCGCTTCTGCCTGTAGTCAGCGACCACTCATTGAGTCTCAGGGGTCACATCGCGTCATTATGCGTAATGACGTCAGACGCAGACGTGACACCTGAGGCCCTGTCAGCTGACTTCAGGCAGAAGTGCCCGAAGATTACGGAGCGGCTGCGGAGCGTGGAATAGTGAGTAACATTATTTTTTATGTTTCATCATCTCCCCGGGGGCTCCGCTTATTATACTGTGGGGTCTGAAGAAACCCCACAGTATAATAATAGCAGTTTCGTTTCGGCCGTGTTTAGTCCGATCGAAACTACTGGGTGAGGACTCGGGCTGCCGTGCCAGTGAAATAAGCCTCGCGTGACACTCTTGGCACGCATGCCAGGGGTTGCCGACCCCTGATATACAGTATAAGTGGCTTCAGAAGCTAGTTGCAGTAATGGTGGAGATAGTGAAGGATCTGTGATTCATCACACTGTATCATACAGAGTACAATTCTGAAAAGCTTTCAAGCAATAGTAAGAATAGGAGAATTTAGTCTGATTCAAGCAGTTACATAGGCAGATTAGTGATAGAAATCAATAGATAGGAGTGAGGACATAGCTGCTGCTGTTTGAGCTTGAGACTACTGCATTCCTACTCTAATACCGAATTACAGACACACAGACAGGATAGTTAACCCTTTCATTACCAATAATCTACTGTAATTTTAAGTCTGTTGTACAATAGATCAATTTCATCGGTATACACAGTCTTTAAACATACTTTTTACTAACAGAGCATTCATGTTAGTGAAAAATCTTTTGTTAAGGGCTTTTAAGAGCAAAAGTTAATTTTTTTTAATTAAATACATAGCACCTGCTGATCTACCAGCATAGCGCTGATTTCCGCCTGTGCAAATCTGAAAAAAAAAATTATTTTAATGGGTTTTTTGTTTTCAACTCTGCTCACCAGATACACAGTGTGACAAAGTGTTAATCTAAAAAAAAACATTCAAATCATATCTTAAGCATTTTTTCTTTTGCAGCACATGTATACAGTATTGCAGCCTGTGCTAATCTAAAATAAGAATGTCAATTGTGTGCAGTTATGTGCAATTCGCTCAATATATATTCTAGAAAGTGTTTTAAGTGTTTTTTCCGTTCACCCATTATACAGTGTAGCCTGCTCTAAACTGAAAAACACAGAGTGACAGAGTGTTGTTAATCTGAAAAAATCATTAAAATTCTTTTTTTCTGCACATATATACAGTATTGCAGCCTTTGCTAACAAAAAACTCTGTTATTTAAAGCTGACTTTTCTTGTAATGTTTGTTAAAAAAATATTTAAAAAAAAACACACTCAGTGCCAGAATTGTCACCAATCACTATAATTAGGCAGTGTGTGTTGTAAAAGACAATGACTGGAAAAAAAAATAGGGCAGAGGACAGGCAAAAAGAGGAGGATGAGAAAACACATGTGCAAGTACTAACAATAAAAATGTGGGTGTTAACAGCAACAATACTTCTGTTCCTTCCTGAGAATGAATATGAAGTTTTTGATTACTTAGCACACTCATCTCAGTCACAGGAAGATATTGCATCAGAGAGTGATGGGATCTTGAGTCAGACTTCTGTGTGTTCCTCCTCCTCCTCCTCCAAGATAACATGTAATTTATGGCAGGTTCTTTCTGGACCGTCAACTGTGTCTTCTTCACATTCTTCACTGACACAGATCCCTGGTAGTGATCTACTGAGAAATCTATTTTCCTTCCAGTCTTTGTCCTTGTTTTGGTGAGCTGCATAAGAACAGTCAGCATTTTGTGCAAGCAGAGTAGGAAGTCATGACTGGTGGTGGTGGAAGTAGTAGTAGTAGCGTTCAGTATTGATGGAGGATACCAAGCCATTATTTCTCTAGGAAAGCTGCGCCTGCTTTATATCTCCATGTATCAGAGAATGCGGGACTTTCCTACAATATGTTAGTCGACACATGGAGCAGCAATTATGGACAAGGACAATACATGGCTTTCACGGCCCACTGGGTCAATGTTTTGAGTTTCAATGGCCACAGTCCAGAAACACAACAAGGCCAGATGCTAGTTCCACCCCAATTGTGCAGGTCAACAACATGCAGGGCCATTCACCTCCTCTGAATCCTCCTCTCTGGACCATTTCCACCAGGGTAAACTGTTGCTTCCCCTCCTCTTACTTCCCCCTCATTTTATGGTGAAGTAAGGTGAAGTGTTGCCATGTGGTTTTACAATTAATGAGTCTGGATCAGAGGCGGCACACAGTGGAGATGCTGCTTCACTTTATCCTGCAGTAAGTATCAGACTGGATGGCTCCTCGCCAACTCCAACTGGGCAGCATTGCCTGTGACAGTGACACCAATAATGTTACTACACTGCACTTAGAATTAATGACACATTGTCCCTGTATGCACATGTCCTTAATCTTTATTAACTTGTATAGTAACTTAAAAGAGGTGCAACTTTATCACATTTCAGCAATTCTTATGTCACAAAAACTCCCTACTCAATTTGTAGTGACAAAATGGTCTGCCTTTGCACTGCCTTATCTGCAACGTTCCAACTCAGTGGAATTCCACCTTAAACATGCCAGAGAGCTTGTGTGAGCAGCAGAAGACGGAAAATGATTATTGCATGCAGCACACCACAGGGACAATGTGTTAATTCGAGAAGTGTCATTGGATGGAATTGTGCCAGTTTCTCAAGCCCTTTAAAGAAGCCACCAAATTTGTCAACAGGGACAACTGTAGCATCAGCGATGTGATCCCTCTATTGTATATCTTACAGGAAACACACTCATTCAACAAGGAACAGAAGAGGAGGATAACAAACATGGTGGCCAAGAACACCAACCATGACAGTCCCCTGGGTCCATGCATAGGCTGGCAAGCAAGGCAAGTGTATAGTTAGCATCAAGCAGAGAGTTGAGTTATGGATGACTTAGACCCTTGCTATAAAGACAAAATGAGGGAATTTTTCCCTGCTTCCCAAAGGGAAGAAAAATTAGATTAACATCAGGATATTTTGTATACCCAGCTTACTGCAGCATTTAGGGAGAACACAACAACTACAGGTCACACACCAGCGCTCCATCTCCTCTACCAGTGCCACAGCTCCTAGAGTGAGGAGGAGTAAAAGCAGCAGATTCAGTAGCCAGGCCCAGTACAGTATCTGGAAGATGATGAACCAGAACATTTTCACCATGCAGCGTCAACTGGAGCCACAACAGGCAACAGACACCCACCGGCTGCACCAGCAGATACATTTGTACCTATAGTACACCTATAATCCAGCAGATAACTCTGACCCCATGGAATTCTGGGCCAATAGGTTAGAGAAGTGGAAGGAACTGTCCCAGTTTGCCATGGAAGTTTTAGCTTGTTCAGCCTCAAGCATAATGGCCTGAGAGGGTGTTCAGTGTTGTTGGTGGCATTGCAACACCTGAAAGCACAAAACTGTCCACCTGTAAGGGAATCACTAGAGGAGTGATTCCCCAGTAGCTGCTGGAGAACTTAGGGGGGAGGGGCACAACAAGACAGTGGACCCTAAGCTGAATCCCCCCCACTGTCCCTGGCTAACTTGCCCGATCTGTCCTAGGTGACAGCCAGCAACTGGTCGACAATCCCTCCTTATAATAATTGATAACACAGAACGCAGACAAGACGCACAACAACAAAGGGAGGTCAGCTAGCCAAGGGGTCGGTAACAATCGAGCAATGCAGTACAGAATCAAAATCCAAGAGAATAGTCAAAGGTAAGCCAGTGGTCAGAAAATTAGAAGAGCAGGTAACAAGGAACAAGGAGTATAGCCAGTAAGCGAAATGCAATAGCAGGCGCCAATGGGAAAGTAAGCAAACAATAAATAGGGAGAAAGAACCCGCCCCAGACTTGATAGGAGGATAGGCTGTCAATCACAAAGGCAGGACTAAAGTTAACTCTTAGTGGAGCAGGAGGAAAGCAAGGTGAAGGAGAAGGGCGTGGTGGAAAATCAATTAAGGAGGTGAGGGAATAGGACAATGTTCAGACAATACAAGAAAAACCCAAAGGAAAGAATCACAACCGGGCACGCCTCCTGTGCCGCAGCGTGTGCCCGAAGGACGGCGCCAAAGCTCGGGCAGGCAAGGACGTTACACCACCACTAGCGTGGAAAATATCACTTTTGTCAAAATTAATCAGGCATGGATCCGTGAGGATTTACTAACACCTCCAGCTGATGCTTCTTAATGGTGGTGTCACCGTCTCCCTTTATCATCATCTTCCATTTATTGTACTGCTGCTGATGCTTCCTGCTACTTCTAAGCAGCTACCGACACTCAGCCAGATATGTCCTGCGGCCCGATCCATCATATTATGCCATACCGAACGTTGCCATAGCTGCCTACTACCACTGCCACCACTCAGCCAGACATGCCCTGTGGCCTGATCCATCATATTATGCCCTGCCACACATGTTGCCACAGATGCCTACCACCACTTAGCTAGACATGTCCTGCGGCCCCATCCATCATTGGATGCACTGCCACTCATTGCCACTGCCACTCATTGCCACTAAGGATGGGCATAACTCTCAAGATTTGTTGTGGGTTCAGTTGGCTCGGGTCCCTGATTTGTTTTGGGTCGAACAAATTGTGTACAAATCACACCTTATAACACTCTCAGAGAGCTAGAAATTAGATAGATAGGTTTCTAGTAGCCCTAAGTCAAACACAATCGAACATATGTTAAAGTGAAAAGTGACATTATTATACTATGGGCTCTCAGAGTATAAGGTGGTGTTCACACATAGGTATTTGAGGTGGAATACGCCTCAAAATACACCTGAAATCTGCATTCCATTTATATCAACGGGAGACCGTAGCAGAAAAAATAAGCATCGTGCTGCTTGTTCAAGCAGATTCTGTCTGAGATCTCCTATTGAAATGAATTGAAGGTGGAAAATACACCTTTTCCATTAGCGTGGAATTTGGCCTTGCCCAATAAAGGTAAAATAGGCAAAATACAGTGGCACTCTTCTCCAAATTCTGATTTAAATTCTGCTTCAAATTCAGTGTCAAAATTCATTTCAAATTCAGTGTTAAAATCTTTGTCGGTTTTTGAAAAGCAGAAAAAATCTGCTTCAAATTCTTGAAGCAGAAATTTTCTGCTTGACAAATTCACTGTCAAATTCCTACGTGTGAACACCGCCTAATACGGCAGCCATTTTATTTCGCCAGAGATGAATCAATTCACCCATTTCTACTTGCCACAGCTGCCTACCACCACTCAGCCAGACATGTCCTTCGGCAATTAATCCCATAAAAGGGATAATCCATTTCTTCATCACTTTTCAAGTGGCTCACAGTCACAAATTTATCTCCCAAATATCAAGCCTGTAGTACTTACAATTCATCAAAATGGGCTACATTTTCTACAAAACCATTGCTATTCTCAATATAGCCCCATGTGTATCTAAAAAAAACCACAAGAAAACACTTTTCCCAATATAAGGGTGATTTTGGGTGAGTTTTAAATGTTAAATGGGTAAAAGCGAGTGACAACACAGTGTATGGTTAAACTTGGAGTTGTTTTTCCATAGACATAAATTTTACTTTGACATAACTAAAGTCTTTTCCACAATGTGGGGCCATAGCCTTAAAACGTAACTAAACTTTAGGAAAACTTTTAATTTTCTGACAGTATTTGTGTTATTAATAAATTTTGTAATTCACTTTATTGACAAATTTTGGATCCTTTCTGTGAAATCCTACATTTTTTAACCCTTGCCCTTGCTTCAGTATTGAGAGCTGTTCCCTGCCTCTCACTGAATGTTACTGTGTATGGGAGTACAGGCTGTATGGGACACGGTTTTGTTCACACAGAGTTTTTTGCAGGCGGATTTTGAACCGGAATTCGCCTCAAAATCCGCCTGAAAAAATGCCTCCCATTCATTTCAATGGGAGTCAGTAGCAGTTTTTTTCTTCTAGTGGATTTTTCCGCGCTAGCGGAAAAAAAAGCGACATGACCTATCTTCAGGCGGAGTCCGCCTGGAAAAACCCATTGAAGTCAATGGGAGGTGGAAAAAACTTGATGCGGTTTTTTGATGCGGTTTCTGCAAAAAACCTCGACAAAAACCGTGACGCGGTTTTTAAAGAGAAGCTTCCAGGTCCATACAGTGACCTGGAGCAAAAAACCCACGACAAAAACCGCGACAAAAAACGCATCATGTAAAAAAACGCGTCAAAAAAACGTTTCCTAATTCCTGAAGCAGATTTTTTCAGCTTGCAAAAAACTCCATGTGAACATACCCTAAGGTTACAGTGCTGTCTAAATTATTTCCAGAGATATCACTGGTTGATAACACAGTCAGGATTAGGATATTTATATTTTATATACAGTTGTGCTAAAAAGTTTACATACCCCGGCAGATTTTTTGTTTTTTTGGCCTTTTTTCAGAGAATATGAATGATAACACAAAAACTTTTTCTCCACTCATGGTTAGTGGTTGGTTGAAGCCATTTATTGTCAAACTTCTGTGTTTTCTCTTTTTAAATCATAATGACAACCAAATACATCAAAATGACCATGTTCAAAAGTTCACATACCCCAGTTCTTAATACCGTGTATTGCCCCCTCTAACATCAATGACAGCTTGAAGTCTTTTGTGGTAGTTGTGGATGAGGCTCTTTATTTTCTCAGATGGTAAAACTGCCCATTCTTCTTGGGAAAAAGTCTCCAGTTCCTGTAAATTCCTGGGCTGTCTTGCATGTACTGTGCAAATTTGCCTCCAGTATTTGCTGATAACGTGCTGCATTCATCTTTCCTTCAACTTTGACCAAGTTTCCTGTGCCTTTGAAGCTCACACATCCCCACATCATCAGTGATCCACCTCCGTACTTTACAATAGGAATGGTGTTCCTTTCATCAAAGACCTCATTGACACCTCTCCAAATGTAACGTTTATGGTTGTGGCCAAAAAGTTTTGATTTTTGTCTCAACACTCCAAATGACCTTGTTCCAGAAGTTTTGAGGCTTGTCTCTGTGCTGTTTGGCATATTGAAGGCGAGATTCTTTGTGGCATTTGCACAGTAATGGCTTTCTTCTGGCAACTCGACCATGCAGCCCATTTTTCTTCAAGTGCCTCCATATTGTGCATCTTGAAACAGCCACACTGATAGTTTTCAGAGAGTCCTATATTTCAGCTGATGTTATGTGTGGGTTTTTCTTTGCATTCCGAACAATTTTCTGGGCAGTAGTGGCCGAAATTTTGGTTGGTCTACCTGACCGTGGTTTGGTTTTTACAGAACCCCTGAGTTTCCATTTGTTAATCACAGTTTGAACACTGCTGACTGGCATCATCAATTCCTTGGATATCTTTTTGTATCCCTTTCCTGTTTTATACAGTTCAACTACCTTTTCCCATAGATCCGTGGACAATTCTTTTGCTTTCCCCATGACTCACAATCCAGAAATGTCAGTGGCTGGAGGAAAGATGCAACAGTCTGTCTGGATCCCAGAAACTCACTCAGCTTTTATGCATACACACTGATTACAGGCAAACAGGCCACAGGTGAGGACATTACCTTTAGTAGCCATTCAAACCCCTTTGTGTCAACTTCTGGGCATGTTATCAGGCCAAAATCACCAGGGTATGTGAACTTTTGAACAGGGTCATTTTGATGTTTTTGGTTGTCATTATGATTTAAAAAGAGAAAACACAGAAGTGTGACAATAAATGGCTTCAACCAACCACTAAACATGACTGGAGAAAAAGTTTTTGTGTTATCATTCATAATCTCTGAAAAAAGGCCAAAAAAACAAAAAATCTGCCGGGGTATGTAAACTTTTTAGCACAACTGTATGGAGCTGGCCTTAAGGCGAGTTCACAAACTGCAAAAGTTTTTGTGATTTTCCAAGTCATCTGAATTATGAATGCAGAAAAGTATCTAGCAACTAAATCCAGATGTATGGAACAGATTTTTATTTACAGAAATGTCTGCAACAAACATGTTCGCCCTTATTGTAACATGTCAAAATATAGTTGTAAAAATAAAAGGTTATTTTGATAAAGTGGAAAGAGCTTTGCACTTATACAAAAAGTAATGTATCTTTGCCCAACTGAACTGTAAACAGTTACATGCAAATTTTGAGAAACCTCTGAGCTATCCATTCACAGCTAAGCAAACACAGGCTTTGGTATTAACAGTTCAGGGGTTCAATTTGAAAAGTATATTTTACTATTAACCCCATGCTTTCAGGACACAGCTTTTATTTCATATTTTTTAATATGTTGCCTTTGAATACAAGTTATTAAAGGTGTTTTGCCACAAAGAATAAATGAAATATGTGCATAGTGACAATGGGGGTCTAAATGCTGAGACCCCCACTGATCCTGAAAGCATGGATGTTTTACACCCAGTATGCATTCAGATTGCCTGCTGGACACATCCGCACTCCCACTCACTACAATGGGAGCGCCAGGAAAAGCAGAGTGCTATACTTTCGACTATCCTTCGTGCACCAATTGAAGTGAATGGGAGCTTGGATGCATCCCGTCAACCACAGGCATGTCTACATATAGTCTACATCTGTAGGCAGGCTGAATGTACAGTGGGTGATAAAACAACCCCGTTCTCAGGATTGGTGTGGGTCTCAGTGGTCAGGCCCCCACCAATCGGATATTTATTCTTTTTCCTATAGATAAAGGATACATAATCTGTGTGACATAACCCCTTTAAAGTCATAAAACATAAATTATATTATGTCACTTTAGATGACATTTTTCTTAGGCTGTGTAAATTTTGACATCTCTGCAAATACTTACATGGTTTAGTACAAGTGATTATAAGAAGCTTTGTAATATACAATATCTTATCAGAGGAAATATACAAAATTGGGCTTTACCTGAACTTTTGCTTTCTTTGAGTCCAAGGCAACACAGATGGGTCTGTAGCCCCACCTTCAATTCCTTTTAGGACCGGCCCACATAATTAGCAATGAAACAGTTAATTAGCATAATTGATGGTATAAGAACCCCCCTATTTCACTACTACTTTGTTTTTACTGGACCAGTTTTTTCTTAAAGTGGTTGTCCAGGCAAAAATGGACAATCCCTTTAACTTTAAAAAATAAAAAAGAAAAAAAAAAAGCATACTTACTTGTCCCCGATGCTCCACTGTCCTCCCGGCACAGTCCAGTCCTTCTGCTCTGACATCTTCTCAAAGTGAAACTGCTCACTGGCTGTGACATCACGGATCCCTTCCGCTGAGGCTGCTGAATGGCCTCAGGGGTCACTGAGGTCAATCAGTGACCTCAGCAGGCCTCAGGAAGAGACCTGTGATGTCACAGGTAGTGACATTGCATGCTCTTCGCTGATTGGCCTCAGTGGTCACGTGACCGCTGAGTCCAATCAGTGGCTTCAGCAGAACTCGAAGTGACCTGTTGAGCAGAAGGACCGGAATGCATCGGGAGGACACCAGAGCATCAGGGACAGATGAGAATGAATTTTTTTTTTTTTTTTCCACTGCCCCCGGCTGATTTAAAAGTTAAAGCAGTTGTCCATTTTTGCCTGGTCAACCCCTTTAATTAAGTTGAGAGGATATGCTGTGCTGCCTTGGACTCAAAGAAAGCAAAATTTCAGATAAAACCCAGTTTTGTATTTTGCATTCGTTCTGCGGCAGCCTAGATTGGACATAGCTAGCTACCTAAGGGGGGGGGGGGAATCATCATTTGGAAACCGTATTAAGTATTGCTGTGCCAAAGGTTGGACACTCAGAGTGGATGTCCAGAGGATAATGTTTGACCAATGTAGAAGAGGAACTCCAAGAATCAGCATTACAATTATCCAGGATAGATACTTGTGCATTTTCAGCCCATGAAGTTGTTGTGGAACGTGTAAAATGTGCCTTTGGTGTAGATGACAAAGAGATATCTTCTAATCTGTATGCTTCAAAAATAGTGGACTTGATCCATCTGGCTAATGTGTCTTTAGAGGATTTCATCCTCTTCCTAGTGTCTGAGAAAAGTACAAATACATTTTCTTCTTTTCTAAAACTTTTGGTTCTATCCACGTGGGTCAGAATAGCTCTTTTAAAATCTAAGGTTTAAAAACGTATCTGTTCCTCCATCTCAGGATGAAGATAGTTTAACTTCCAGCCTCAGATTCCTGATTGCTTTTAAATATTTTGATACTAAGGGATGACCAGAAAATTTCCCATCAGTCATGGCATTGATTGACTTTTTGAAAACCATCTTGTAGAAATTGTAGAACACTCGGTATTTCTACTGAATGAAATTCTGAGCCAGGAAAAAAATTTAGACCATATTTTATGATAAGTCTTATTTATAGAGTCCTTATGGGCTGCCAATAAAATATTAATTACTAATGTAAACAATCCTGTATCTTTCAATATTGACCCTTCACAAACCAAGCCGAAAGATGGAGTTTGTTCAGCTCTGGATGGAACAAGTCTTTCTGAATTAACAGATCTTGATGCTGGCGAAGAGGCCAAAGCCTGTTTTTCGAAATTTGCAATAATAGAGGAAACGAGTCCTTTCGGGGCCAGAATGGTGCTATTATTATTACTGATGGTCCTTCCTTCAATATTTTGTGCAGAAGTCTCTGAATAATCTGGACTATAGGAAACATGAAAATAAATTTGTATCTCCAATTCATGGAGAATGTATCCACTGCATATGGGTGATCTTGAGGATTTAGAAAACAGAACACTGGACATTTTGTATTGTTTCAGGTTGCCATCAAATCCATCTGTGGCATTCCCCATCTCTCTGTTAGGAGATTAAAATATTTGGGATTCAATTACCACTATGATGATCTGAGAGTCTTCTGGTTCAGAAGATCCGCTCTGGTATTCAGAGATCCTTTTATATGCAGAGCTCATAAGCAGGGCAGATTCTGCCAAAAATCTTCCTGCATTCTATCATCAGTAACTTGCTTCCGGAGCCACCCTACTTCTTCAAATAATAGGCCACTACCTTGTCTGTTTGAATTAGGACATATTTGTCTTGGATCAATAGTTTGAAGTGTAGTAGTGCCAGCCTGACAGCTTTCATCTCTTGAAAATTTGAAGAACGGAGTACATCCAATTTTACAAAGGCCTAGTGCCCGGCTTGTAGATGAGCACTGCAACCTCTCTGAGAGGCATCTGTGGTTATGATGAATGACTCTTTCCCTTTTCTAGGTTGTGTGAATTGAGCCACCATTTTAAGTCTTCTCTAGCTTGGTCTAAAATGATCTTTGATTGTATCCTCTTCATATCTCTATTCCAATGACGAAGAATATTGTGTTGGAGACTCTGACTGTGTACCATAGCCCAAAGCACTGCATCTATTGAGGCTACTAGTAACTGAAAAAAAAAACCCTGAAAAATTAGAAAGAATGGGGATTTGATTAGAATTTTTATTGCAGCTTGGATTTTTTTAATTCTCTTTTGAGGAAGAAAAAGCACTTGCAATTCTATGTTTATTATGAAGCCTAGAAACATTTTTGAAGTTCTGGCAACAAATGGGACTCCTCCCAGTTTATCTGGAATCCAAGTTCTCTGAGAAGCTTGATAACTACATTGAGGTGATCTTGCAGAAAAGATGCCGATGGAGTGGCTGTCAGCCAATCGTCTAGATTTGGGAAAACTTGAATATCTTTCAGAGCTGCTAATGCTACTACCACCACCACCTTTGGAGAAGACCCTTGGAGAGGAAGTTAGACCAAAAGGGAGTGCTTTGAATTGGTAGTGACTGATTTATCACTATCCTCAAATTTTCTTGAAACAGAATGGATGGGAACATGCAGATATGCATCTTTCAGGTACAGGGATGCCAGGACTTGGCCTCTTTATAAGGCTGCTGTAACTGTCCTTATTATTTCCATCTTGAAGTGAATTTTCTTAACATAGCAATTCCGGAATCTGAGATCCAAGAACTGCCGACCTTTGGAACCTAAAAAATTCTGGAATAAATTCCAGAACATTGTTCCTCTTCTGAGACTTCTTCTATGGCATTTTTTGCCAAAAATTCTTATATCAGAGGAAAAACATGTGGAATGTATTGCTCCTTCTGAAGAAAATGATCCTTTGGTTTGTGGAGAATTTCTATTACATAACCTTTTTCCAAGAGTTCCAGAACCCAGTTGTCTGTGGTGATGCTGCAAGCATGCAGGAAAAAAAAAAATTATAAACCTCCAACTTGACAACTTCTGATGTCAAAAACCCTGTTTGCCAATACTAGTGTCATGATTTTTTTTTTTCAATTTTTCTGAGGTAGTGGTTCTGAATTTCTGATAGATGAATTGATCATGGTAGACCCTATTATTTCTTCTCTTCAGGATCAATTTGTATCTTCTCTGGTAATGCAAGTGAGGCTTAAAGAATTATTAGTCTTAGGATAGACCAGGGCTCTTGCCTTTTTATTAGCTTCCAAAAGCTGATCCAACTTCTCCTCAAAAAGTCTTCCAGGTTCAAAGGGTATAAAACATAGATTCCCCTTACGTCCGACAGCAGCACAATATGGGGTATCTCTGCCCCTGTGTGTTGTTTAGGACAGGTGGAACCTTTAATTAGCACCAAAAAGGTGCCTCCTACTAGCCCTATAAGAGGGCACAAGAGACCTCCCTCCACTGTGTTTTTTTCTGTCCTGTGTGGAACAGGTGGACGGAGGTCTCTTGTGACCTCCCGTTGCTAGGGGTTTTATTTACTCCTGGCTTACCCTTTTGGGGTACCTCAGTCCCAAAGAAAAAACCTCCGGTCCTTCGGGCCTTCGCACCGCAGCGCAGCGTTATCCGGCATCCATCTGCAGGCAGCGCGATCCCGGAAGTAAGCGGGGAACTTCCTCGGCCGGAACTTTTCTCCGGTCCCGTGTTCCCAGGGGTAGGAAGCCTTTGCGCACCACCACGCCCTACTTCCGGTTTTCTCGGAAAAAGTGTGGTAAGTTTGGAAATTTAAAATTTAAAGGCAAAATATAGAATTGATTTTTGCTGCTTGTATTTTGAGCCTCTGGATTAGGCTTATGCTCCTCTATGTTCCATTATGGCGTTTGACTTGTTTTGGTGCTGTATAAATGTTTCTTTGTTGGCTTCCTCCCCTCGCTGCTGGATTACATTTAAAAGGTCTGAATGCAGTCCTTTATTTGTTGAGTGAGTGGTTTCTAGCTCCTCTGCTGCGGGTTGCGGTGGCTGGTTTTTTTCTGACGGTTTTTTTCTCTCTTCAAGTGACCGATTCAAAAAAAAAAAAAAAAAAAAAGAGGTACCCCTTGGGTTTTTATGCGATGCTTGGCGATCTTCCCTGTTTCAGTGTCACGTGGCTGTTTGATGTTTCAGATGTCATCTTCTGCATCACGTAATGGCGATGCGCTTAGGAGGAAAAATTCCTCTAAACTTGAAACACCTAATGTGTTTGGATTGCAATACAAAAAAAAAAAAAAAAAGCCCTTTACCTGACGGCTATCATTTTACCCGCTGTCACCAGTGTCGCGGACCTCCGCCGGAAGTACCTTCTATAAGAGGTTGTTACTTGGGTAAAGGACTATATGAGGAGTCTCTTAAAGGAGATTCATTCTTCCATCGCACAGATTGCCAAGAGACCGCAGATTGAGACACAATCTTCCTTACGGATCTCTGATGAAGATTATCAGATAGTGGACGAGACACTCTCATCTGACGATTCCACTGAAGATCCCAGCAGGCCGTGCTTCCACTCGAAAAATTAAGCCGGCTGCTGAAGTCCATCCGGTCTAAGGATCGTGATGTTGACGGGGAAGCCTCCGCGTCCACCTATAGAGGGCCTAGGGTCTTCCAAGTGGACCAGACATTACAAAAATTAATGTCCTCAGAGTGGAGAAGTCCTGAAAAACCTCTTGTGGTTCCTAGGAGGTTCAGCGCTTTATTCCCAGTTGCTCAATGGGATCAATGGGGTCCTCCTCCCAAGGTGGATATGGCGGTGGCTAAATTGTCCTGCCGCACTAAGGTACCATCAGATGATGGAGCAAATCTGCACGACGCCATGGCAGGCGCTTCGACAATACCTTCAAGAAGGCTTATTCAGCTGCCTCGCCCAAGACCGCTGTGGCGGTTGCGTCCTGTGAAGTGTCAGCCAAATTATGTACTGACCTGGTCCACCTCGAAAGTGACTGACTCTGGAGTCTCCAGAGACGAGCTGCTAGGGTTTCTAGGCTCAGTTTCCCTAGCAGCTGAATATTTAACGGAAGCCTCCCACCATCAATTAAGGCTGGCGGCCAAATCCCTGGCACTTACCAAGAACACTGCAGCAGGAAGACCTCTATGGTTAAAACCTTGGAGAGCTGTGTTCCCCTCAAAGTATAATTTGTGCGCATTACCCTTTGAGCCGGGTAGAGTCTTTGGCTGTGCCCTAGATGAGATCCTAGAGGGCTTGGCCGACAAGAAGGGTAAAACTTTACCCCAGGCCTTCAGAGGTAGGTCTGACTCTGGCCGTGGTAGAGGCTATCCGCCTCGTCGTGGAAGGCAGTCCAGAGAGGCTCTAGTTATTCCTCTAGAGGCGCCGGCCGGAGATTCCGAAGTCTGATGATAAAAAAGTCAAGCCTAGCTTTTGACATCAGAAGCAGTTTTCCTGTGGCCAAGATTCCTGTCGGAGGTCGTGTCTCCCACTTTCTCAACTGCGGGCAGGAAAAAATTCGAGACCCATGGGTCCGGTAGGTAATCCAAAGAGGTTATGCAATCAAGTTCCTCCGTCCTCCTCAGGATCGGTTTGTGTTAACTCGCAGCCTCCCTGGAATGCTTCATCCGAGAGTACATTCACAAGGGAGCCCTGGTGGAAGTCCCTTCTCTAGAAGAAGGATCCAGTGTCTATTCTCCCGTCTTCCTGATGCCAAAACCAGCAGACAAGTGGAGAAAGATCATAGACTTAAGGTACCTCAACCGCTTCATCAAAAAGAAGCGCTTCCATAGGAAAACCATAAAGTCTGTCACCACCTTTCTCCTCTGAGGCGATGTTTTTTGTGACTTTGGATATAAAAGACGCCTATTTGCATATTTCCATTTACCTCCACACAGAAGGTTTTTTTCTAAGGATTGCCGTAGTAGTTTCCGGCCACAGAAAGCACTTTTAATTCACAGCACTACCCTTCGGGATCTCCTCTGCTTCCCACACCTTTACAAAGGTAGTGGCCCCCATAACGGCCGCCCTCAGGCTTCAGGGGATATTCTTGATGCCTTATCTAGACGACTGGTTGATAAAGGCCCAGTCAGAGTCTGTTCTGCTCCAGTACCTACAGACAGCCCTCAGAGTCTGTGATGGCTTATAAATTGGGAGAAGTCAAAAACGATCCCTTCAACTCGAAGGAAGTTCCTCTGAGAAAACTACTTCCTAGATTCAGTCCGCCTGCAAATCTCCTTGACACCACCAAGGAAGGAGAAGCTGGTTGCGGCAGTCCGGCACATCTTCAAAAAGCCGATAGCCTCCATCAGAACATTGATGAAGATCCTGGGCTTGATGTCTTCCTCAGTGGAGGCAGTCCCATGGGCCTTGTGGCACTTACGTCCCCTCCAGAAGGAGTTACTAGAGGCTTGGGATCGCTCCCTTCTTACATTCAGCAAGAAGATTCGACTCTCCCCCCAGGACCCGTCTTTTTCCCTCAAGTGGTGGTTGCACCTGAAAGACGGAAGGTCCACGGTCCAACCTTCTTGGACCCTGTTGACTACAGATGCATCCCTCTCGGAATGGGGAGCCCATTGGACGAAAACTCCATAAAGGGAGTCTGGAGCGCTCCTGAAAAAAGGACCTCGTCCAACTGGAAGGAGCTCAGAGCCGTATATCGTGCCTTACTCTATTGCTTGCCTCTTCCCAGGGAAGAGCAGTCAAAATCCGGTCAGACAACATGACCACAGTGCTGTACGTGAACAGACAGGGAGGCACCAGATCACCAACCTTCCTTAGGGAGGCAGATCTGATATTTACATGGGCAGAGAAAAATCTAACCCATTTATCCGCAGTTCACATCAAGGGCTCCCTGAACATAGTAGCGGATCGGTTGAGTCGGGGTTATGCCGTATCAGGAGAATGGTCACTCAATCCAGAAGTCTTTCATCAGATTACCCTGAACAGGGGTCTTCCAGAAATAGACCTCATGGCAACCCGACTCAACGCCAAGGTGGAGAAGTTCTGTTCCCTTTACCAGGAGGACAATCCCTTGGTAGTGGATGCCCTGTCCATCCCTTGGAGGTCCAGGCTGGCATACATCTTCCCTCCAATTCCAATAATACCAAAGGTATTAATGAAAATCAGACAGGACCAAGTCTCTGTGATAGCCATCATTCCATTCTGGCCAAAAAGAGCTTGGTTTTTCCCAACTCATGGAGATGAGTCGAGGGATATATTGGAGGCTTCCCCCCTATCCAGAACCTGGTTTCCCAAGGATCTCTGAAGTGCCAGGATCTCTGGAGATTCACCTGACAGCCTGGAGGTTGAGCAGTCCCTACAGCAGGATAGAGGACTGTCAGAGGCCGTCCTGAAGACCCTTTATTCTGCAAGAGCAGAATCTACCAATAAGAACTACCAGAGGACAGCCAAGATTTTCATGGAGTGGTGTTCCAAGAAGGGTATTAATAATCTAGAACCTTCAACGGCTGATATTTTCTTCAGGACGGTTTGGATAAGGGCCTTGCCCCTGCCACTTTGAAAGTGCAGATTGCGGCCCTCTCCGCTCATTTGAACAGACGTCTGTCTCAGGATCCTCTGGTTGCAAGGTTCCTTAAAGGGGCAATGAGGCTAAAGCCCTCAGTATCATCCCCAGTGGGACCTTGCGGTAGTCATTACAGGCCTGTGCGGTCCTCCATTTGGACCCTTGGAGACTACGGAGATAAAATATTTAGCCTACAAAACCACTTTTTTGTTGGCTATTATATCTGCCAAAGAGTAGGGGTACTCCAGGCCCTCTCTTCTAGAGAACCGTACATTTTGTTTTTGCAGATAGGGTGCACCTTAGGTTTGCCTGGGTTTATCCCTAAGGTCCCCTCATACTATAATAGCAATCAGCTAATTTCGTTACCTGTGTTTTTCCCCTCTCCAACCTCTGAGGAGGAAGAAAAGCTCAACACCTTAGATGTGGTAAGGTGTCTGTGGATTTACCTATTCCACACTCAACCGCTTAAGAAGGCCGAAAGCCTACTAATTGATATGCAGAGTAAAAACAGAGGCCTCAAGGCTTCCAAGCCTACTCTATCCACATGGATCAAGGAGGCAATTAAGTCTTCCTTTCTTATTCAGGAGTTATTCCCTCCAGTCTTTCTACGGCCACTCGACCTGGGTTGTCGACTTCTTTGGCTGAGTATCGGTCCTTACCATTGGACCAGATTTGTGTGGCTGCATCATAGTCATCTCAGTTGACCTTTTGTTAAACATTATCATTGGACATCCGCAGTTTCCAGACAACTGCCTTTAGTCAGTCAGTCCTTGACGTTGTAAGGCGAGGAAACCCTTCCTAGGGGAATTACTTGCTAACTCCCCATATTGTGCTGCTGTCGGACGTAAGGGGAATCGTTGATTGTAATGTCAATCTGTATTCCCTTAGTCCAGACAGCAGCACAAGGCTTCCCTCCCTAGAAGCTTGTTTCCTGTTACTTTATAATTTACACAGTGGAGGGAGGTCTCTTGTGCCCTCTTATAGGGCTAGTAGGAGGCACCTTTTTGGTGCTAATTAAAGGTTCCACCTGTCCTAAACAACACACAGGGGCAGAGATACCCCATATTGTGCTGCTGTCTGGACTAAGGGAATACAGATTGACATTACAATCAACGATTATATATTGATGTAGCTTCTTCTGTTAAAGGTTTTAGCCATATAGCTTGTCTTGCCACATTGGTAACTGCTAGATTCTTTGTGGCCATTCTTAAATTATTTAAGGGAAAGTCAGAAGAAAAGTCTGCAGCAAGTTTAAGTGAATAAAATTGCTCCATTAGTTCTTCCCTGGGAAGAGACATTCAAGATGGCGTTCCAAACTGACTTAACCATAATCTCAGAGCCCTGGATACAGGAACGGCTGCCATCACGGCTTTAGATAAAGCTAAGGATACATATGCTTTCTTAAGTAAAATGTCAGCTCTGCGATCCATTAGATCTTTAAGATGATATGAATCATCTGCTGAAAAAAAAAGGATTTTCTAGAAAGGTTTGCAACTGCTGCATCAACTCTGACTAGCTCTTCCCAAGCTTTACATTCCCCAGGATATAAGTTGTACATGGTTTTAAACCTGGAACCAAGCTCACATCTTCTAGCTGGAAATTTCCACTCCATCTCCATAATGGATTTCAAGACTGAATGTCCCTGAAAGGACGGGACAGCCTGTCCTGTTTCCATAATTTTTTAAACATTTTTAATTAACTTAACAGAATTTTCTTTTTTAAACAAAAAATAATTATCTTCAGAAATCGCCATGTCTGAAACTGATTCTGACGACTGAAGTTCTCCCTCAAAGGAGTTAGAGGAATCAAACAATTCAGCAACATTTTTTGGACTTATTTTTGCTGGATATGCACTATTTTAAAAAATTAATATAATTTTTTGGCCTCCTTATCAGTCATCTGCTCATCTTCAGAAACATGTGTGCAAACACTACATATGTTGGCAGGTTAATCCTCAGGAAGGTGTTAGAGACAACTAATGCAGCGTTCAGAATTAGTCTTCTGCTTCGTTTTAAAAAATGCATGAGGACTGATAGAAGAGGCTTGACCCCGAGTACAAACTATACATACATCAGGCACATGGTCATCAGGTAACAACTGCTGACACTCAATACAGCTCCTATGCTTCCTCTTAGAGAGCTTTTTCCACTGGACATGTGGAAAGAGGACTCTCTTAGTACACCATACAGGAGAAGACAGAGCCAGAAAGCCCTAGGAGGGCATTTTACTTTAGATCTCTGAGGGTCCGGCTTGCCAGCTCTCAGTCATCAGCAAGTTTAAATGGATAATCCTGGACTGGGAGCTCCACCCCCACCATGATGCGACATACCTACGTCATCAGCGATCTCTTCGGCCACAACAGGCAGTGTCGGACTGGGATGTCTAGGGCCCACCAGTGAAATTGTTTCTAGGGGCCCACCATCAGAACCCCTGCAGATCAGCGGTACCGAGACAGGGTGGCTAAAGGTAATAACATGCCGGGAGCAATGCTGCTCACCCACTATACCATGTGCACCACTGCACTACCTAAATCTACTGCTACACCTTGTATGGCAAGTGAACAGCGTGGCTCCTAGAACTGTTACCTTTACCTGTAGCCGCATTGTCCTGGAAAAGCTGATCTGCAGAGGTCCTGGCTGTTGTATCATCGCAGATGTAATATTGATGGCCTATCCTAAGGACAGGCCATCAATATTAGGAAGATGGATAAATCCTTTAAAGAGGTTGTCGAAGGAATTGGAACTATTTTATTATAAAAGTAGAAAAAATTCACAAACACTGTCACATATGAAAAATACCATACAAAAACCATAAACAGAGACAATACATAAATCCAAAACATAGCATAAATAACATCAAATACAAGAAAACGTCAAGACAAAATTAAAAAACCAAAAACATGCGCAAACCAGCCCCCATCCATTCTGTCTTTCATTCCGCCTTTCACTCCGCCTTTCATTCTGCCTTTCACTCCGCCTTTCATTCTTCTTCAGCCATCCGTCAGTCAAAACTCTAATTATCCTAAAAACAAAGAAAAAAACAAAATGAGCACTGTACAATGAAACATATAACGAAAACATATAACACTAATAAACCCCAACTGAAACTTACTATGAAAACTTTTTTTTTTTTTTTTCCCTTCACCACTCCCGGCCAGCACCACTCCCCATGTCCTCCCATGTCCGCATAGTCCTGGTGCTGGCACCACCCACCACCGAGCCCCTGAAACCCCGACCTGGCTCTCCACCTCATGTCCGCATAGTCTAGAGCCAGGCCGGGCACACGAAAACCTATAAACCAAACCCTCCACCCCCAAAAAGAAACCCCCCCTCCCAAACAACCTACCCCCCTAAAAAAACCCTTAACTACTAAAAAACAAATGGGATTATGAAATGGAATATGGAAAATGAAATGGGATATGGAAATGGATATGAAAAATGGAAATGGAAATGAGAAATGAATATGGGATATGGAAAAATGGAAAATGGGAAAACGGACACAACACATGACAAACGACAACAACAACAAACAACAAGTACCAGACAAATAACCAATACCAGACAAGCAACAAAACCCACCATCCTACATAACCCACCGTCCTACATAACCTGTTAAGATTACCCTCCCTCCCATGAACCTCCCATGGGCCTAGGGTCGGTTATCCTCAAGCCTCTTACCCTTCTATCCGTTTTTCCAAAACAAAAATGACTATGCGGTGACACACCAGCCCTCCACCAGGAAGAGAGCACAGGAGGCCTGTCCCTGTCTACTCGCCCTACCACTATGTCCCTATCTATCATTCTGTCCCTACCCTGTCCCTACCTGTCCCTCCCTATCAGAAAATAATAAAACCCACCCCTCGTGCCAACCTTGCCCTACCTGTCCCTATCTGGCCCTAACCTAACTCACCTACTTTGAATCCCTTATTCTAACCCTCAGGGAACAGAAAAGGTGAACCCCCTCCAGAGGGTACCAGCCCTCTCTGCACCCAGCCCCTCATACTCCCGAGAGCGCACCCTCACCAGGTCCACCATGATGTTTTTAACCACCTCCACCTCCGGGAGGATTTTGCCTCTCGTCGATACTAAACACCGGGCTGACCACAGGTGGAACCTGACCACTGCACTAACTACAAAAAGTGTTTGGCAGTCCCTGCCCTCTGGGTGTTTGAATGCCCCATAGGCCCACTCGGCATAGGAAAGGCCAGCCAGCCGCAGCCAACCGGTGGAGGTCCCCACCAATTTGCAAACCCTTATATTGAAGGGGCACTGAAGCAGGAAGTGCTCCATGCTTTCCAGCATGTCGCCACACTCCTCCCGAGGGCAGCCTCGCTCGTCGGAGTTCCGGTACTTCAAGTTCCCCCTCACATATAACTTACCTAGGAGGCAGCGCCAGGTCAGATCCCAAAACTTCCGAGGAAACCTTTTGGAGTTAAGAAAACGCAACCCTCCCTCTAAGGTTTCTCCTGGGCAATCTTTGAGCGCCAGAGGCTTCTGGAAGCGGGTCAACAGGACCTTGTCGTCAAGAAAACGTCTTGACTGAGTCCTGATCTCCCACGCCCCCAGACCCCACCGACGAATCACTTTCAGGACCAGGGAAGCATAGGCCGGGAGATATCCATGGGGTGCACGAAGATCTTTCACTTGCCCTCCTGACTCCCATTTCTGGAAGAAGGGCCGAAACCACCCCTGGCAGGAGGCTACCCACGAAGGAGCCCCCTCGGAGGAGAGGTTTGGTAAATTGATCTTAAGAAAGGTGTTCATTAAGAACACCACGGGGTTAACCATATTTAACCCCCCTAGCCTCCTTGTGCGGTATGTAACCTCCCTCCTGATTAGGTTGAGCCTGTTCCCCCATAACAGTTGGAAGAACAGGCAACAGATCCTACTCCAACAAGACTCTGGCAAGGCACAGATGCTACCTAGATAGATCACCAACGGGAGCAGGAAGGCTTTGGCAAGGTGAACCCTTTCTCTCAGGGTCAAAGACCAACCCTTCCAGCAATCAACTCTCTGGGCGACATCCTTAAGCCTACCTTCCCAATTTTGGAGTGGGTAATCACCCTGGCCAAAATGGATGCCTAAGATCTTTACAGACCCCTGGGGTTCTGGGAGGGTGTCCGGGAGAGAAAAACCAGGCTCTCCCCCTCCCAGCCAGAGGCTTCCACACTTATTCCTGTTTACAGCTGATCCGGAAGCCTCCGAGTAACTGTCCACTTCAGACATCACCCATTCAAGCTCCTCCCGTGACGAGACAAGAACGGTGACATCATCCGCGTAGGCTACTGTCCTCAAAGGGGAGCCAGTGCCCTCCAGGTCCATCCTGACTCCCGCCACCGGCCCACCATTAATCCGTCTAATCAGGGGATCAATGGCGAACACATACAGTAGCGGGCTCAAGGGACATCCCTGTCGGACGCCCGACCCCACCTCAAAAGGACGACCAACCCAACCATTCACAAGCGGGAAAGACTCAGCCCCAGCGTATAAGGTCTGCAGCCACTGAATGAACCCCCCAGGCAGGCCATACCTCGAGAGAGTTGACCACAAATACTCATGATTCACCCTGTCAAAAGCCTTAGCCTGATCTAGGGACAGCAAGTACCCCTTCCACCGACCTGCCCTACTCTGCTCCACAGCCTCCCTGACACTCAGGACCGCACTTAAGGTGCTATGACCGGGAACAGAGCAGTGCTGAGCCGGCGAGAGGAGCCGGGGCGCAAACTGTACCAGCCGGTTGAAAAGTACCTTCGCCAGAATCTTTCGGTCCGTATTGAGAAGTGCTATGGGCCGCCAGTTCTCAATATGGCTCGGATCCTTACCCTTTGACAGAACTATAAGGGCGGACCTCCTCATTGACTTCGGCAGAGTGCCCGAGGATAGACACTCATTAAGCACGTCAGTCAAGAGGGGAGCCAAAGCTCCTTTAAAGGTCCGATAGAACTCAGATGTTAAGCCATCTGGGCCAGGTGACTTCTTGAGGGCAAGACCCTCAATAGCCCTGACGACTTCCTCTTCCCTTATAGGTTCTATCAAAACACCAAGAGAAGGGTCTTCTGCTGACTCAGGAATGGCTTCAGCCAAGAAACCTGAAATCCGATCCCGATTCAGTTCCTTCTTTGCCAAAAGGTTCGAGTAGAAGGACCTGACGACCTCCAAGATCCCTGACCTGGATCTTGTCAGGGATCCTGTACTGTCAATCAGGCCTGTTACTGTCTTACAAGTCACTGACATCTTACAGTTCCTGTAGGGGTCGGGCGAGCGGTATTTCCCGAAATCCCTCTCAAGAACCAAGGATGCATGCCTATCATACTGACACCCTTTAAGCAAAGCCTTCACACCGGAGATATCCTCCTGGCTACCTCCGGTCGAGACCAGATGTTCAAGTCTCTTCCTCAGTGCACTGTACAAGCGGTACATGTCCAGTGACCTGAGGCTTGAGAGCCGGCGGAAAAATCCCGCCACCCTTTTTTTGAATATCTCCCACCACTCTGACCTAGTACCTTCAAGACCCAGTAATAGTACCTGATCCTGAAGAAACTCCTCAAAGGCTTGTCTTACAGCTGCCTCCTCAAGGAGTGATGAATTCAGCCTCCACAAACCTCTTCCTCTCCGGAGGGTCTCTGAAATATTCAAAGAAAACAAAATTAGACAGTGATCAGAGAACTCCACCTCCACCACGGACACAGGGGTGGTGACGGAATTCTCCTTCAAAAAAAACCTATCTATCCTAGACCTAACACTACCTCTCTGAAAGGTGAACCCACGGTGACCTGGGGAATGCCTGATGTGGATATCCTCCAGGCGAGCTTCACTCACTATGCTATTTAACGCGGCGCCATCATAGGGCAGTCTATCTCTGGTACCTCCTCGGTCTTGGGGTCTAGTTATGGTATTAAAATCCCCACCAAAGATGACTTGTTTGCCCGTAAAAAGAAAAGGCTTAATCTTCATAAAGAGGCTTTTACGGTCCCACTTTGTCTGGGGACCGTAGATGTTAATGAGGCGCAGGCTTTGCCCCTTCATGAAGACGTCTAAGACTAGGCACCTTCCCATTTCGAGCTCGATCAGTCGCTGGCATTTCACCTCTGCGGTAAAAAGCACCGCCACTCCACTATACGGCTCAGCCGCAAGAGACCAGTAGGAGGGCCCCCTGCGCCACTCCCTCCTTGCTCTGTTTATCTCTGATAGAGTACAGAGCCTGGTCTCCTGCAAAAACAAAATGTCAGCTTCAACCCGGCCAAGAAAATCAAAGGCTGCAAACCTAGCCGTATCAGACTTAATGCTGGCCACATTAATGGTGGCCAGCGTCAGTGGAGAGGGGACTGCCATTAAGACCGATTGAGCTCAATGACCTTCAGCTTCCCACCCCCTTTCCTCCTATCACCACCACCCCTAGATGAGTCTGAAGAGGACCCGCGACTTCTCCTCGTCTTGCGGGTCCTCTTCTTACATTGGGATTGGTCCATCACCTCCCCCGGTGCGGTTTGGCCAGAGGAGGGATGGACCTCCCCCCGCAACTTCTCCCTGAGGAGTTACAGTGGTCGCAGAGACAGTAGCAACTTCGGCCCTGGGTGCATCATCTCTTCCTCCAGGCTCCAGGCCAGCCTCCCCCCCCAGAGGGCAGGGGGCCCCTCCCGGAGGGAGACTCAGCAGCCCCTGACGGCTCCACCTCTCCCTCTGAAGCCTCCCCTGAGGGCCGACGCATCCTCACAGAGGGATTGGTACCGGTTGGGACCTACCACTAGAGGGCCGTCGAGTCTGCGTTCCTTCGTCGGGGGGGGGGGCAGATGTTTTTGCCCTCACTTTACTCGGTGACTTTCTCCGCTTGACCGTCTCTCCCTCCCCAGCACTGACGTACTGAGAAGAAGACGACTGGTCAGCCTCTTCCTCCCTCTGCAGTCTCCTCATCTCCTCAACCAGGGTCGTGCCCACTGCTGCCTCGGCATCAGGATCTGGCCCAGCAGAGCCAGGGGCAGAAGGAAGGCACATAACTCCCTCCCTCTGCTCCCTCCTCCTCTCGCGCCTCCTTGCCCTTGATGGTGGCTGGGCCTTCTCCCTTTGCCTTGGCAGACTAGTCTCTCCTCCCCCACTCACCCCCTCCGTAGCAGGGACAGCCTCCTCAACTGCTCCCGCTTGCCGAAGGGTGGTGTTGGCGAAAGACCGTGGACACGCCCCGATCGGGTGCCCAAGGACACCACACAGGTGGCAACGCACCCTGCCACAGGTCGCCGCGAGATGGCCCACCTCCCCACACATGGCGCACTTCTGCACACGGCAGGAGGCGCTCAAGTGTGAGGGGTCACCGCACCTGTGACAGAGTTTTGGCTGCCCCTGGTAGAAGACAAGGATCCTTTCTTTCCCAAGGAAGGTTGAGGACGGGATATGCATCACCGAGTTATCCTCGTGTCGCAATTTGACCATAAAGGTCCAGGCCCCCGACCATATCCCGAACTCGTCGAGATTTTTCTTTGGGAAGTCCTTGACCTCCCCAAACCTGTTCAGCCAGGTCATGATGTCCATATAAGAAAGTGACTCGTTACGAGTTAAAACGGTCACTTTCTTAATGTTATCCTGGCGTGACACCGCCCACACCATAAAGTCACGCCAGGCGGGCTCGTCCTTCACCAGCCTATAGTTTCCCCAGAAGGTTTCTAAGCCCTCCGGGGTAACAAAGCTGATGTCGAACTCCGAGGAGCCGACAGGATGAATCAGGGCAAAGATGTCGCTCGCCCTGAAACCCATCCCGAGTAGGAGTTCCACAACCCCCCCTCCTCTGGGGACAAGGGCCGGCTCCCCCCACACGAGACGGGCCACATTCCTCCGTGTCGGCCCCCTACGTCCGGGTGTAGGGAGAGTCCATCTGGTCTCACCTCCTTCCTCTCGGAACTTCCCTAGGCCAAAACGTTCGATCCAGAACCTAAGGTCTCTCGACTGCCCATCTATGGTCATTGTGGACTGGCCCGCCCGTAAAGCCTCCAGGAGCTGCCATTGCAAATCGCCGTCCCTGGAGCCCGGCGGAAGACATGATGCACCCCCAGGGGCCCCAGAAGCGACGCTGGCATAGGAGCGTGGGGGCCCGGAGGCCGCAGCAACCTCCGCTGCCGGAGTACCAGCGCCACTCCCAAGGACCCCCGCAGAACTACTCAGCCCAGCCACGGCAACCGGAGCACCAGAGGCGGCAACAGTCCGCCCTGGCATAGCCGCCGCGGACCGGGTCACTCCAACTGCAGCAGAAGGAACAGCGGCAGAGAGGACAACAGGAGCAACAATATCAGGAGGAGTAACAACAGGAGCAACGACAGCATCAGGAACAGCATCAGGAACAACAGCAGGGACAACAGCAGGGACAACAGCAGGGACAACAGCAGGGACAACAGCAGGGACAACAGCAGGGACAACAGCAGGGACAACAGCAGGGACAACAGCAGAAATACCAGAAACAACAGGGGCCACAACAGAAATATTACCAGCAGTAGAAATACTTTTTTTTAGCAGCAATGGTAATAGCCCCTCCTCCCGAAGCCTCCCCGACTACAGGCTCTTGGACCCCCATGCATACTACACCACCTTCTTCAGGAATACTACTAATTACCCCTTTTGTCCCACCCGCTTTCCCCTTTACCTTACCTGTCTGCTTAACTAGCTTCTCCACTCGTCCATCATTCACACCTGCAGTCTTCCTTCTTACAGCGGGGCCGGCTGCACCACTCGCTGATGGCTTCCCCGCTTTTACCTCGGCCTCCGCATCCACAGTCACCCCGGCACCTGATGTTGTAGGAGGACACGCCCCCTTAGCCCCGGAAGTGACCTCCGCATCACCGGCTTCATCAGCACTGGAGGAGGATGGGACACGCCCACCTGCCACTCCCCCTTTCCTACACCTTACTCTGGGGGAAGCCATCGATATTTTAAAACCTCCTACCAGGGAGGGAGGTTTCCCTACGCCACTCCCCTCCGCAGGGGGGGGCTTCTTTGCCCTTGTCCGCAACTATGAGCTCCTTTTCCGCCACCACCTGAAAGGTACTATCAGGCGCCATTTTGACTGCTGGCACCCCGCCACTTGGCGTGACCCGAGGTGCCTGCGCCTCCCTTTTCTCTCCTGGAGGCATCGCAACCTGGGCTGAGGTCCCGGCACGATGCTCCCCAGGCAACGACCTGACAAATTTAAATGTCTCTATCTCTCTTTTTTTTTTCCTTCCTTGCCTTCTTCCTGGTCTTGGCTCCTTTTCCCGCCTACTCCCCGTCCAGATCTGACATGCTGAATGCTAATTGGTCCATTCTGGACGGGGACTCTAATTGGTAGATTTGCCTCATCAGCTTCCCGCCTTCTCCCGAGGCTCCGCCCTCCTCCTCCTCCGTCTCGGGCAGTGGTTGGTTCTCTGGGAGTGTGGGAGATTGCGTCACTTCCTGCCCTGTCATTCTGACTTCCTGTCTTGTCATTCTGACTTCCTGCTTCACTGCCGGCACTGATGCCTGCGTATACGTGGGTATCAGGCTGCCGCTGCTAGGGACGGCTGCTCGACTATACTGTACCGCCATGCTGTCATCCGACTCCAGGTCTGACTCACAATAGTCGTCCTCTCCCGAGCTGTCTGAGGACGCGGGGCCATCCTTCAACAACCGCTCCTGCTGTTTGCGGAAGAAGCGGTCATCGTTCAGCAGCTTCTCTCTGAACGGCCCCGCGCCCTCCAGAATCTCCGTGCACCTGGCTTCCAGGGCCTTTATTTGTTTTTTCAGGCTCCTTACCTGCTTACTGAAAACCGGGCGGTCCTTCCTTGAGGCCCTGTCGCTACGGGCGCGAGCGCTCTGAAGCTCCCCACTCATTGCAAAAAGGGACCTCCGGGCCCGGTCATACTCCTCCAGGACCGCCTCGATCCTCCGGCTGTAGATGGCAACCTCTTCTCCAGCTTTCCGGATGCCCCATCCTGCGGGTGATTGCGGCAGCGATGATGGTAAGCTTGTGTCATTTCTCCTGCTTGCAGGGACCCTTCCAGAGGGAACCGCATATCCTGCGGCCGTAGCCCCCTTCGGACCGGCTTCACCCGCCACTGCCGCTGATGTTACCGCCGTGGCTGATGTCGCCGTTTTCACAGATCCACCTGCCGGGACTGCTGACACCCCTGTCGCCACCGCTACTCCTGCCGGCGTCGCCCGCTCTACGGACGTCGCTGCTCCCGATGCTGTTCCCGATGCTGCAGCCGCCAATGTCGCTGCTGCTGCTCCCGATGCTGCTCCCGATGCCGTTGTCCTGGTCGCCAGTCTCATTGAGGCTTGCTGCCTCAGCGACCTCCGCCTGCCCTGCTCTGCTGGTGCTGTGTCAGCAGACATTCTCCTGCCCCCCGCCTGTAAGGTCCGGGGAGCAGGAGCTCCACACTCCATGATAAGGCTCCCTTCCGCACGGGGAAGGGAGTCGGAGCTACGGTCTGTAACAAACAAAGACCGAAAACCACACACAATAAACGGTCTCCAAATATCAAAAGCCACGTAAGCCTCTGAAGCTAGGAGCTCAAACAGATAAGTCTGACTCCCACGGTTGCCCCGAAGGAATTGGAGCAACCCATGTAGCTGGCGGGAGGTGTAAAGTAAAAAATAAGTAAATTAAAAAGCATACTCACCTGTCCCCGCCGCTCCGTTGTGCGCTGCCAGTGTCCATTCAGTCTCATGCCGGCGACCCCTTGCTGGGAGTCCTGCACCTCATGTGATCGCTAAGACCAATTAGGTACGGGATTTCCAGAAATGAGGCACTGCCATGAGACCGAACAGACACAGGCAGGGGACAACGGGGTGCTGGGGACAGGTGAGTATGCTTTTTTTAAAATTTTCTTATTTTTACACCTCCCCTGGCGGCCGACACAGTGGTCGCTCCAGTTTATGGACAACCTCTTTTAAGGGGTTGTCTGGGCCAAATTTTTCTATGGTCACTTCACTGGTCCCCCCACATAGTGGCCTCTTCACTGGTCCCCCATACTGTATGGGGAATAGTGATGGGGTCATTATATTGTGTGGGATCAGTGATGGGGGCTAACATCCTGTGGGGGGGGACATTAAACTGTGTAGAGGCATATTAAAGGGGTTGTCCAGGGTTAATCTTTTTTATGGCCTATGCTCAGGATAGGCCATAAATACCTGATCGGTAGAGGGCTGACACATGGCCCCATCAGCTGTTCGGAGCCACTTCCGGCACCTGTTCTGTACACAACACAGGGCCGGAAGCAGAAAGCTCCATCCGCTGTATAGCAGCCCGGCGCCTTCACTGCAGCTCAGCTCCTACTGACTTCAATAAGTGCTGAGATACAGTGAAGGTGCCCGGCCCCTATACAGTGGACAGAGCTTTCTGCTTCTGGCCCTGTATTGTCTACAGTACGGGCATCAGAAGTGGCTCCATACAGCTGATTGGTCCAGGGTCAGCCCCCTACAGATCAGGTATCTGTGGCCTATCCGGAAGATAAACCATAACAAATTATGCCTGGACAACCCCTTTAATATACACCCCTAATGCACCACACTTTAAAGAGATTGTCCAGTATAATTTTTTTATTTTTTATAATTAGTCTGGGGGAGGTGAATCCCCCCTACCCCCCCCCCCCCAAAAAAAAAACATGCTAAACATACTCACCTGTCTCCGGTGCTCCGGTGTCCTCCCAGCACAGTCCGGTCCTGCAGCTCCGCTGTCTTCTTTTTGCCGGAATTCCTCACTGGCTGTGACGTCCCAGGTCTCTTCCCTTAGGCCACTGATTGGCCTCAGAGGTCACGTGACGTCACAGATAGTCACGTGCAGAGGGAACTTGCGCTGGAAAAAAACAACAGAACTGCAGGACCGAACTGCTCTGGGAGACACTGGGGACAGGAAAGAAAGTTTGTGGGGGGGGTTTTTTGTTTTGTTTTTTTCACCTGCCCCTGCGTAATTAAAAAAAAAAATGAAGGAGCCACTGTATGGAGTAAAAGCTCCACAGTGGCCCCCACCCAGTATTATAAGCTCCACAGTGGCCCCCACCCAGTATTATAAGCTCCACAGTGGCCCCCACCCAGTATTATAAGCTCCACAGTGGCCCCCACCCAGTATTATAAGCTCCACAGTGGCCCCCACCCAGTATTATAAGCTCCACAGTGGCCCCCACCCAGTATTATAAGCTCCACAGTGGCCCCCACCCAGTATTATATGCGCCCAATAGCCCCCTCCGCTCCACTTCAGTGCTATTATTATACTCTGGGGTCTCCTCAGACCCCAGAGTATAATAATCGGAGGCCCAGGGGAAGTGATTAAAAATAACAAACTCTCATACTCACCTTGCCTTACCTTTCCTTGACATCCTCGCTCTATCCTGTCGTCTTCAGGCCCTTTTCCGACGACGCTGCTGAGGCCTGTGATTGGGCCTCAGCAGTCACGTGGGGGCGCACTGACGTCATTATGCGGTCGCGCTCCATGTGACCGCCGGGGCCTAATCACAGGCCTCAGTCACATGACAGAAGAGCGCCGGAGAGGACGCTGTGCCCAGGAGAGGTGAGAATATGTATTATTTTCAGTCACCTCCCCTGGGTGCCCTGCCCTGCCATCTATTGGAAAGGGGCCTGCAATATGCCAGGGTCCCTTTCCAATAACAGTATGTATAGCGGTCGGGGAACCAGGCTTTCCCCCGACCGCTATCATAGTGGTCCGGGGCTCTGGCCATCTTCAGCTCGCCGCGGGCCCCGTACCCTGCCGGGTCCGGTCGCGGTCGCCCCCCTGCAACCGCGATCATAACGCCACTGGTCAGGGGCCCGATCGAGATGGTCAGGATCCTGATCGGGCCCCCCATGACATGAGGACTAATAGTCGGGGCTCGGGGCCCACCGGTGGATTCACCGGTTCCCTGGTGGGCCAGTCCGACCTTGACAACAGGTACTCTTCCAGCCTCTTACAAAGCTTGCTCCTGCATCTTCAGGCATGCGCACTAAGCGCTAGAGAACGCTGAGCCGGCAGACCCGAGCATGATCTACAAGTAACCACATCATTTGCTTCTTCCTATCCAAGTCTTTCAGCAGCTCACACTGATTCAAAAGGAGCCTCCAGGCACGTAACCACTATCAGAGAACCTCAGACCTAACCTCGGAACATCTTATACCATCAATTATGCTAATTAACTGTTTCATTGCTACCTAAGTGGGCAGGTCCTAAAAAGAATTGAAGGCGGAGCTACAGACCCATCTGTGCTACTGTAGGACAAATAAAAATACCTTTTTCTGCTCTCTTATCAGTCTGGATCACTACTCACTTGCCCTCTGCTAAAATATGTTATATCCCTCTCCAGTTGGAATGTAGGTCACATAACTCAGATTACACATCTATTAAAGTCTTTGGAGAGGATAGAGAGAGAGGACTGAACAGGAAGCACAACAGATAATTAATGAAACGCTGGAGCTAAATCGGAGTTTCCCATCACATCCAAAGTACCTAACTTACAGCAGTACAGGTCAGTACTTCACTATATGTGCTGTATGTTCCTTGGGCTGTTTGTAAGTAAGATACAGTTAAAAAGCCTTTTTCTGTGCGCAGTGAAAAGTTCTCCACCCACCAGTCTCAGAGAAGACTGCGAACTACAGATAGTCTGCAGAGGGGAAAACTGCTAAAAGTTGCAAGATGTAACATATATTTTCCAGATATAGACAGGCTTGCACCTAGCCTTTCTGCTGCCTGAGACTAAGAAGTGAAATGGTACCCCAAACATAACACATGCCACCTCCCCCCAAATAAGAGCATTATATCCAGCATACTGGACAATTGGTTATGTTCAAAATATGTATAGTTTATCAGCTAATGGAATTGTTATCTCCAGCGTAAAATGGTTGGCACATCAAGATTTTCAGTTCCATACATGCATTTTAGGTTTTAAACTGACCTCAGCCAGCTTTATTTCACCATCCACATCACACAGGGTAACAACACAGGTTGCACAAAACAGCTCCAACATTAAAACACATCCTGGTCTTCTGATAACTAACAACTAGAGATGGGTGAATCGGTTCATAACGAACCGTATTTGACTCGAATATTCCAAATTGTTTGGTTTTTAACGAAACTGAACAAATCATGATTCACTTTGGACCAATAAAAATGACCACGATGAAAAATGACTACAAGAAAATAGCTGCCACTACGTCTTTGACCAGAAAATACAGCGCAGACACGTGTATAATGACCTTACAATGCTGATGTCATATGTAGTATAAAAGCTTGGACACTTGTGATCAGCCTTTAGTTGCTAATGGTAATAGTAGACATGCAAATAGATCTGTGATCCATCTCACTGCATCATAGGCTACAGCAAAGTTCAGAAAAAGTAATAGGATGTTAGGATTCAGATGCAAGGTAAGAAATGTACCAGTCTATAGGAGAGCAGAAGCAGCAAAGGGCTGACAACTGCGAGCTACTTAAAGGCAAAACACCACTGCGAGCCAAGACCAGCCTCAGACGCCTTCACCAGAGCTCCTCGCAAGAAGAGGTGGCCTTTCGCTGAATCTGAAGACCGGAATTGTCACCAAACAGGAAGTGTTTCACAAATAAATGCACTGCAGCAGGAACCTACACCAAAACCGCAAACTACTCACAGGGACAGAGAAAACAGAATGGTTGTTAATCAAGGGTCAGCAACTGAGGAGGGTAACACAGATCCAAATCATGAGACGAAGACAAATCCGGGAAACAAAGCCAATAGTCGGAACCAACCAGGAATGCCAGGACAAAATTGCAAGACAAGAGGAATCCAAAAACACAGCCACGGGTCAGGTATAGGAGAAGTCAAATCACAGTCAGGCGCTTAGCAGAAGTTAGGAAACTAATTAGCCAGCAAAGCTGAGTGAAGAGGGAGGGACTTATATAGGCCTGGTCAGGAAGCTTCCCTATGTTGTCCTGGCAACCTTAAAGCAGCAACCACCAATCCTTCTTTATGTAGACCCGGCAACTTTAAAGCAGCAACAACAGATGTAACATCCCTAACATAGGAATTCCAGCTATAGTTAGAGGACTGGGAGAACTTAGAGAATCAAGCAATTACACAGGGCAGATTAGTGTTAGAATTCAATAGAGATACAATAGGTTCATATAAACATACTAACTAGGTGAATCTGTGCTTCTTCTGCTGCTTACACAGTTAATACTTTCATTGCCAATAATCTAACACACATTGTTTAAACATACTGTTTTACTGACAATCCTGTTAGTAAAAAAGAGTAGCTGCAGGATTGTGTTGTACTTCCTGAGAATGAAGACGAAATTTTTGATTATTTAGCTGTCTCATCTCAGTCACAGAACAATATTGCATCCAAGAGTGATGTGATTTTGAGTCAGGTTTGTGTGTGTTCTTCCTCCTCCTACATAGCACATAATTTATGGCAGGGCTTTTCTGGACTGTCATCCATGTCTCCTTCAAATTCTTCACTGACACAGATCCCAGTTAGTGATGTGACACCTGCTGAGCAATCTATTTCTCCTAGTCAAAGCAGTCTTTTTCTTTTTTCTGATGAGCTGGATGAGAACAGTCAGCATTATGCCGAACTGTCAATGTTCCTGCACAGCCACTTGCTGTGCAGGAACAATTGTAGACATGACAGCTCTACGTACTCACATGAAAAGGCATCACTCTCTTATTTGGAAAAATAGATTTGACAGTTTCACTGATAGGAGAAGTGAACAAGTCTGTGCTCCTACTCCTCCCAGTGATCTTCCTTGTAGTCAGGCCACAACTACACCTAACACATGGTCATCGTCATCATCATCATCATCATCACCGACTGTTTCTCCTACTCCTCCATAAGGAAATGTGTGGCCAGGAGACAGCAATATGCACCCAGTCATCAGGCAGTTGTGCAATATAACTGGTAACTGGCCATGCTGCTGGTGGTGCATTCGCTGCCGTACCACTTAGTGGATTCCACTGCATTTCACCAAATGATGGTATGCGTTCAACTTAGATGGAGGATACCTCGCCACCATTATTTCTCCAGGAAAGCTGTCCCTGCTTGATATCACCAAGTGTTGAAGGACATTGACCTTGCCTTGGATATGTCAGTGAGGGAGAACATTATGGGCAAGGACAATGCATGGCTTTCACAAATCACTGGGTCAGTGTTTTGAGTGGCAGCAGCCACAGTCCAGAAAAGCAGATAGGCCAGGTTCTAGTTCTAACCCAATTGTTCAGGCCCAGTTCCAACACCATGCAGGGTCCATCCACCTTCTCTGGATCCTCCTCTTTGGACTGTTTCCTGCCACAATCTTCACCAGGACAAACCATTGCTTCCACTCCTGTACCTTCGTTTCATGGGTGTAATGTGAAGCTCCTGCTCATGGCCGCCTCTGCTTCCCCTTCTTCCCTCCAGGGGGCCCCAGCGATGTGATATGGGATGCACGGGGCCCCCTGGAGGGCAGAAGGGGGAGTGGAGGCAGTTGTGATCAGGAATGGGCATCAGTAACTAAATAGGGTCCATTTCCTGCTGGGGTTACTCCCGCAGGTAACAGCCTATTAAAAAAAAAAAAAAGGAGCAGGGGCCACCAGGTCCCCTAAGGTCGCAGACTTCGTGGCTGCCGCTATAACTTCTACGGCGGTACTTAAACCACTGTCTGTAAACCAGAAGAGATTCAAGATAAAAAAGATCTTATGGGGGATTATCATCAAGCAAGTATTACAAGACACTGACAGAGCTGGATAACAGGGAGAGTCACAGACTTGGTTCACTTCACTTTTTTTTTTTTTTTTTTTTCTTTGATGACTATTCTAGGAGTAAAGGCACAGAAGTTATTATATGCCCTCTATATGTGAGAGCAGGGGCAAGAGGATTAACATATTGCAAGTTATATGTTCAATACATCAGAAAGCACAGCTGATATCAGAATTTATATACTCTATAATACCTGATACCAGATAAATCAGATATAATGTCTAAGATTAAAGGTTATCAGAGCACAACATATAACAGAGTACATGACATAATATATGATCACACAAGTCATGTACACTACAATACCTGATAAAATTGGTAATAGGATATCACCTACAAATATATAGGACAATATGCATGATCATATTGATTATATGCTGTAGAATAAATGACCAGAGATAATCAAATCACAGCAAATATCACGTGAGATCATAGGAAACCAGTTACCAGTGAACAGCAGATATCAGTGGAGTGCTGAATGTGTTCCACTATTCTGTGCACCATGGGCGTCTTCGTGGATGGCATGTGCTCAGTAATGTGACACAGATAGGTAATTATAGTAAATTGTGGCCAGGTGTATTAAGACCTATAAACAAACAATCTCAACACACACTAGTCCAACACCCCCTGAGGAAGCCTGTGCAACACACACGTTGGACATTGTAGCTGATTCAGTAAACTGGCTGGTCGGTATTTTTGATCTAATTAAAATATGCCTTACTTGTTAGTGGGTATTTGTTGATGCATATTGGTGCAGATATATGAATTGTGTTTCAGAAATTTATTTTTTATCCACTGATTATTATATATGAATTGAGACTCTTTGGCAGTATTTCTATTTTTTTTTTTAACTGTGATTTTTATTAAATAATTTTACAATATAATATACATCAACCCAGAAGAAGAGAAAATGGGCCACAACATGTGGCATAAGAATCTGACAGTATAAACCGTATACAAAGAAAACAAGGACCAATAAGAGGACAAGCAACAACAGAAAAAAGACAGGGAAAGGGGGGGAAGGGATAGGGTAAACAGATATCATAGACCATGTAGCGTACAGTAAATGTCCCAGTGCGACCAGATGGCATCAAATACTTCCACTATGTGTGCGAGAGTTGCAGTTAGGAAATCAAGGCTTCGGACATCCTTCATGCGGGCAACTAACTCAGACCCCGTGGGAGGGAGCACCTCCTTCCAACAAGGGTATTTGCCACAGTACACAGGAAGAGGAAGAGGAAAGAAGAGCAATGAAGAGGAACAGCTTAGACGTCTTTTTGTTTAACCCTTAGGAGACGCAGACATTTTTTCACTTTTTATTCCATTTTATTAGGGATGTAATTTGGCGAAAAAACACCAAATCAGCCATTTTGATTTTTTTTCCCTGCTACGGTTTTTACCGTATGGGACAAATGTTTTTATATCTTAATAATTTGGGTATTTTCGAACTTGGGGATATCTAATGTGTTTATGTTTACTTTTATTTATTTATATTTATATGTGATCTAGAGAAAGGGGGGCTTGAACATGTGATCTTTAGCTCACCTGTGCCATAGACTGCAATACTACTGTATTGCAGTCTATGGCAGATTTGCTATGTAACTATTGAAGCCTGCTGCACGCAGGCTTCAGTCGTTACATGACATTGGCACTGAGGATGTTGTCTCGCCCCTAACCTTACTTACCATTGCTGAGGCCTCGCCTTCCACCCCCCCTCCCCCATTCTTATTCTACCTAAGAATGAAGACAACACAAGTGAGGTTGGATTAATTGGCCACAGCAGCCATTTTATTGCAATAACAATACAAATATATATAAGATGTATTTTATACAAAACTCCAAATAAATAACCTTAAAATAAACACCTCAAATAAATTAAATAAATTATATACCAACTTAAATAACAAAATTAATAAAAAATTAAACAATTAACCCCACCTTTTCCTGAGAAAATTTCTCTCTATATATATATGCTTCTTGAGGGGGAGGTCCTTGGCGCTACATAGGTCTGGCTGCCAAACTGTCCATCACACCAAGTTACCCCCTGCCGCAAAACCACAGGCTCGGGGGCACCATAAAACACAGATGGCAGTATTACCACATGTATAACAAAACCACTCTCCGGGACACCACCCAGCAGGAGCCCAAAAGCAGCCAGACCAGCCAAAATTGTAGTTAATTATCAGGGAAAATACCCACCATGTTTCCCCTACCACCAAATTTCAACCAACTCCAAGGACCCCCCAACCCGCCACAGTGCGCACGGCTTGACCTCCCTCAAGGTTGCGCACCCCCTACCAAGGCAAGAGCGCGCTCGACACCGACTTGCAGGCCCAAGGCCCACAGATCTATCCCCACTGCATTAAGGTTCAACCCATTGGCCAACCAAAAACCACCTTGCAAATCCTCCAAGTCATGATGTCGAACCGCAATGCCACCATGCCTGACCACAAAAGCCCCAATGGTCCTATTGACCTTGGCTCTTGCCCGATTAATACTATGCACCGACCTGGTCCCCCTCCACGAATGCCGAGGGACAATATCCAACCACACCATCACCACTGCCGAACACTCCACCCACAAGCGTAGCAAATTGTGCTTGGCATCCCTAACAAGTTCTCAGAAGGGGCAGGAACACAAATCATTCCCATACAAATGCAAGACCAGGAAATCAGGGGGGCGATCTAGGCAAACATACTGGAGAAACTCCCGCAACATGCCCCGAAATCCCAGCCACCGAACCACCGCCACCGACCTGGAGAATCCTAGCTGCCAACCTCTGAGGCGCATTTTCGCTCGCTCTGCCCCCCAGTGGACATAAGAATGCCCCAAAATCCACACCAGGCAGGAGGGATGACCTACAAAACAAAACAACCGAATCCAAACATCAGCCGAAAACACAAAATCAAACCCATACAGTCCACACAACCCGATAAAAAAGGATCCCCCCTACTGGAGATAAAGCAACACTACAACAAATGGGGGCGCGCATATGAAACAAAGCGACGTGACTCCCATCTGCCGATCCGACGCACCACATCTGGTCCTAACCCCCACACCGAGGCCTCGGTAGCAGCACCAATTCTAAACGAATGTGGAGCAAAAACAGACGGGTCAAGGCCCAAAACTCCCAAGCATTTCCTAAACATCCATGTAAACTGATAATGTGATAAAAAGGACCCATCCAAATGTCCTTTTGTCGAAGGCCGCTAAAGGTTTCAAAACACCTCACCGGACTCGGGCACAGGGAACAGACGGACCCTCCGACCACTGCCAGACTGATTCGTCTTAGAACACCGTATAACAAACTCAACCCCAGACCCCCCCAACGACACGTCCTGGAATAATACACCTCCTGACTTACTCTTACATGCGGACACCAATTACCCCACCCACAAGGCCCCAAAAAATTCCCATGAAAAAGCTAAATGAAACAAAGCAACCTCGAACGGCGAAAAACACACCCCTTGCAAAGCCTCACCTAGGCGTTCAAGCAACTGAAAAGAAACAGGTCTGCGCCAGTCCGGGCGGAACTGTCCCCTCCTGAAACTCCACCCACAAGCGTGGAAATCTTTAGTGACATCCCCCCATCCCCTAAAATGAAAACCAAAAGCCAAACACGCCACCAAACGATTCATCTTAGATACAGACCAACCCGCCAACGACCCCCGACCTAGCAACACCAGCACTGCCGTAAGTCTATCACCATCTGAAGAAACACCCCCTAACTCACCTGCCACAGCCTCAAACTCCCTCCATGCCACCTCATAGGCCGCCCTGGTACCATCCGCTAAGGAAGACCGAATCAGCTCACCCGCTGTGGCAAGACCACGCCCCACAGGTGATCCGGATACGGGATTCCAGTGACGTCCGCCTCGGGGGCCACCTGCTGAAACCGCTCCCACTGAATCCAAGAAAGAGAGTCTGCAATAACATTGGTAACACCCAGGACATGAACAGCCACCACCAAAGCATTAAAAACGATCCCCCAAACCTCCAATGCCACCATAATAGGGAATAATTCCAATAAACACAGATTCCGAACCAACCCCTGCTCCACCCAATCCGACGGCCAACGGTCCACACACCATTGTCCCCTGCAAAAAGCCCCAAAACCAACCGACCCAGACGCATCCATGTATAAGTCCCAATCGTAAACGTCAGCCACGGGTGACATAACCAAGGAGCGGCTGTTATACATGCACAAAAATCTGGCCCACACCTCTAAGTTGTCCCTGTGATCCCTTGTCAGACGTATAAAATGCCTGGGCGACAACACCCCAGCCGTAGCACCCGCCAAGCGCCTACAAAACACACACCCATGGGCATGATCCTACAGGCAAAGTTGAGCTTTCCCAATAGCGACTGCAAGTCCCAAAGCGTGATCTTACGTAATCTCACAGCCCAGCTTATCCTCTGGTAAACGGCACTCCATCCGCTCGGTATCAATAGTGATACCCAGAAAGCTCAAACACGTGCATGGCCCTCGGTCTTACCCGGCGCCACGCCAGGGGGACTCCAAAACGTGCCGCCACCCACTCAAGAGTCTGAAGTAATGAAAGGCAGACGGTGGAGCCAGCCGGACCAAGGCACAAGAAATAATCAAAATAGTGGATGACGGGCCCGACACCCGCCAGGTCCTTCACCACCCACTCCAGGAATGAGCTAAAGGCCTCAAAATAGGCACGAGAGATCGTGCAACCCATAGGGAGACAACGATCTTCGAAGTAAGTCCCATCCCAATAATACCCTAAGAGCCGCAGGCTCTCCGGGTGAACCAGGAAGAGGCGAAATGCCGACTCCACGTCCGTCTTTGCCATCAACGCCCCTGCCCCGTAATTCTGCACCCAATGAATGGCTGCATCAAAGGAAGCATACACGACGGAACTCAGTTCTGGATCAATACCATCATTAACCGACCCCCCTTTTGGGTACAACAAATGATGGATGAGCTGAAACTTGTTGGGTTCTTTCTTGGGCACTACACCTAATGGGGAAACTACAAAATCCACAAACGGCGGTGAACTAAAGGGACCCGACATGTGCCCTAAGGAAACCTCCCTGGCCAATTTCTCTGTCGGAAACAACGGAACAAGAGTGCTTAAACTTGCTGGATGTCCCGAACTTGCACTGGCCTTGGTTAAATTGCCAGCAAAGTCCTGTCTTACCCCCAGCCCCCTGACCAGCTGGGGACTGACTGGCGAGGCTGGATGATCCGGCCGCTCCCTGAAAGGGCTGCCCAAATCAGGAAGGGGCCATAACTCGCAGCCACAACCCGATATCTTTTTGATCCCACCGAATAGACGGGTGGATCGCCCTGCGCTGACAGAAATGCTCATCATAGTGCAGCCACATCTGTTCCCCATAGACCAGGTAAGCCTCCCCGATGGCGTCCAAGTAACAGAAGAGCCCCGAACAGTGTTCGGGAGTCTTCTCACCAATAATGCTGGCAAGGATGGCGAATACCTGCATCCAATTGGTAAAAGTCTGCGGGATTAAACACCAACGTCTCTTCTCCTCCTCCTCCTTCTTGCTCTCATCCCGCTTCCACTTGTACAGGTTGAACTTAGCTAACAGTAGCAAAGAAAATATTTCTAGCTATTCATCACGCCAAATCTTATCCTTCACCTCCTTCTTTAAATGAACACCCAGGGGACCCTCAAAGCACAAGTATACCTCCCCTCTGGCTCTGTCGTCTAAACGAATGCCATCCCCCCTCCTTTTCCATCTGAACCGACACTTTTACCTCTGCCTCTCTACGGACCAAACTATCCGACGGCAAAACTATCACTGAGGACCCCGCCTCCCCCCTTTCCACTCCAGAACGCGACAAGACATCACGAAGCCCGCCTAACAGCGACCGCAGTTCTTCACCTAAACCCGCCGTTGACCCTGCCACCTGGCTATCCCCAACCCCCGCGTCAGGTCCCTCCCCCACACTCCTGTGATTTAAACTATGCCGGCACAGAGCAAGACAAACACAAACACTCACCCGGCTGCGCAGAAGCTGTTATCCCACCAGCCGCTTGTCCCGAATCCACCCGCCGAGAAGCATCCAGGAAGTCGTCACCATCGGAGTCTTGGAAAGCGTCACCGGCCGCCACAGCCCTGGAACAGCCAGCACATGAAGGGCACCCCCGCCTGGAGGCCAACACAAAACCTGATGAGGACAGGTCAGGTCATGGTCACACTTGATGACTCTGATCACAGGTAATGCTGCCAGGTGCCTGCTGTATGAAACAGCTCAGACCCGGCAGCTAGTGTGGCCACTCTGCGGCCGCCATGTTTAGTAACGTGCACCAGGAGGTAACTGTACGTCCTGGTGTGCCTAAGGGTTAAATCTCTGGGAGGCAAATTGAGTAGGTAAGTAAGAGGGTCTAATGGAACTCCCTGCACAAAGAGGACATTAGTAAGGAGTTTAACTTCTCTCCAAAAAGAGCGGAGGATGGGGCAGTCCCAGAATATATGGTACACAGTGCCCAACGAGGTCTGGCAGTACCAACATGTCGAGGGAATAGTAGGATTAAGGATTTGGAGCAGAGCTGGCGTATGGTACCAGTGCAGTAGGATTTTATATTGAGTTTCACGAAATGTGACACAGGACTTAGCCGCTCGTGTCGAAATGATCTGCCACTGCCCGGGTGAGATCTGCCTATCCAGAGCCTCAGCCCACCTAACCATATACTTATGAGGTGGGAAGGGTCACCCCTCAGGGGAAAATAGGAGCCAATATATACTGGTTATGAGCCCCCTGGTAGAGGTGCGAGCTCGGCACAGTCTCTCAAAGGTCGCGAGACCCGTGTGGATCCAAACTGAGCTAGGGAAAAGTGAGTTATTTGCTGGTAGTGGAACCATTCAGTCACAGGCATGCGTAGGGCCGAAGTGAAGTAGTCAAAGGGCCTGAGCTCTAGTGTCGAAGGATCAACCAAATGTGCAATATGGAACAGACCCAAGCTGCTCCATGGGCGCACCATAGCATGATACAGTCCCCCCGGGAGCAGTGTATTATACAGGAATGAGACCACAGAGGAGCAACGGGAGGCCAGGGGGAATAGCTTAGAGCAGGTGAGCCGTATTGTCTGTGTAAAACGAATAGGCCCCAAGAGGGGGGGTGGCAAGTGAGGGGGAGGAGCGGGACCACAGGAAAGCATTGGGGTGCACAGGGGCAGCATTTCTATTTTATTAATGAATTGTGATCTGTATAAGATATTTATGCTACTGTGTATATCACACTATCTTAATTATTTTAGATGTTTTTTATTGTCTTTATAGATTGTAGTACAACTTGGTGGAATAAATAAAAATGTACTTTTATTATTTATAATTATTTATTATTATATATTATTATTTTTGAGTTATTTGTGCATGATGTATTAAATGAATATAAATTTTTGGATTTTTCTAAGTAATATTGATAGGTCAGAAACAGAGGCGTAGCTAGGGGTTCAGCACAGGTAGGGGGGAGAACATGTCCAATTGGGCCCCCCAACTTCGACATGTTCGTATACCGATACTATCAGTATCCGGTGAGCGTATAGTGGTATATAGCGGCTCTACACAGGGCTCTGCAGACGATTTAGGTGAATAAAGGGCGGTAGCATTTAGTGACTTACAGGTGAAGTCTCTGACTAATCGTTCACATTCCCCGTCTCTTTCATCTTGACGGCCATAACCATTTCTTCCAGTCTCTGTAAAGTTTATAACACAGACATCTTTGGCTCCTCACTTTTCCAGGCACCTGACCCATATTGTCCTCACCTACATAAAGCCCCCATCCTGCTGCTACCCCAATTATAAAATATATAATATAACCCCCCATAATGAATAATACCCCCAAGTGCATCTTTAAGTTAATAACTCCCCTGTGCACCCCATTAAATAGTGCCCCTTATTAATAATGCCCCATGTGTTTCCTAATTAAAAAGGAAAAAAAAAAAAAACAAGGGAAAAAAAATTATTGGGGTTCCAATACCCCGGACCCCCAGGATCAGCTGTTTGAATGAACCGTGGTACCTGTGTAAGCGCCGTGACCCCTTCTCTGTTTACATAGTGTCATTCTTTTCATAGCGGCCATGTAATGTAACTACAGCCTCATCCTATACACGTCTATGTGACAAGACTGGAATATAAACACTATAAACAGACAGCGTGTGATATAAACAGGCACCATGGCCCCTTCATACAGGTGCTCAGTGGGGAATCACTTATCTCTTATTGATCGCAGTTTTTCCTGCAGCACTTTGCACAGAAAGTTCGCAGACTTTCTGCTTCAATTATATCTATAGGGAAACCGCTGATGTTTCTGTAGGTGTAACTGACATGCTGCAATTTCCAAAACTCTGACGGCTTTGGAAATTGCAGCCTGTCAATTATACCTATGGAAACGCTGGCAGTTTCTATATAGGTGTATTGAAAACAGAAAGTCCACAGGGGAAACCTCTGCGGACCTTCTGTGAAAAGCGCTGCGGGAAAAATCACAATGTTACCGCCACAGTTTTTCCTGCAGCGCTTTTTTTTGCTGCAGCTCGCTACGTGGGGCCTTAGTCTTAATAAAGCCCAAGTGCCACCTTAATGAAATAAATTGCTCCCTCTTATTATGTCCCTGATTCCCCCTGACATAAATACTGCACCTCTAATGACCCCTTATATCAATGACCACCCCCTTATGTTCATAATGCCTCCTAGTATAAATGATGCCCCCTAATGGCCCCTTATATAAATAACCTCCCCCCCTTGTATTCATAATGCCCCCCAATAACACTTATATAAATGACGCCCCATCATCATAATGCCCGATAATGAATCCTCCCTTTACTGTATTGTTATATTTTCCCCTCCTAAACACCCCTTATACTATTACATACCTCCCAGACAGAAAGAGGGTCAAAATATGCGGCATGCTATGCGCACCGAGGCAAATTTAGCTCTACCAACTTCTATGTTGACTCCGCCCATTCTCATCTATTTTTCCATGTGCCTCCACACAGTATAATGCTCCTACAGTAACCCTAACATCATATGCCCACACATTATAATGTTCTCCTCCAGTTGCCCCACAGTATTAAGTCCCTCTCCTCGTGCCCCAGTTTAAACTGGCGGAAACTAGAGGGGGACATTAAACTGGGGCAGCTGGAGGGGGACATTAAACTGAGGGCAACTAGAGGCAGACATGTCCCCCTCCAGCTACCCCCGAAAGTTTAATGTCCTCCTCCAGTTGCCCCCCATTTTAATGTCACCCTCCATCTGCTCCCCCAGTTTAATGTCCCCCTTTATCTGCCACCAATTTAATTTCACCCCTTCATCTGTCACCAGCTTAATGTCCCCTTCATCTGCCCCCAGTTTACTTGCCCCCTTCAGTTTAACTGACCCTTACATCTGCCCCCAGTTACCCCCTCTTGCTCGCACATGCTGTCTCTTCGATCACTCTCTGTTCCCAGCTTTCTGTGTAACATCACAGTGTGTCCCACAGTATCCAGAATAGCTCCGGCCACGCAAGATTCTGATCACATGGTCCTGATGTCATCAAAGGTCCTTTACCCACTAGGACTCCCCCACGGGGAGCTATGCTATTAATATACCCACAAAAAAAAAAAAGTCATACTCGCCTACCTGCAATCAAGTTTGAATGGAGCTGCCGCTTCCTCCCTGTCCACGCGCAGGACGTCTGTGTCTGAGCACATGCGGCGCAATGTTGTGACGTCATCGCGCCGACCGTGCTGAGAAGCAGACATCTGTCTGCGGTCTCAGCATCTTGTAAACCGCAGGCCTGTATTGGTTTGCAATTTACAATACTGTTAAGTTGCAGACACCGATCTAGTTAGAAATAAAGGATGTATTAATGGCGGCCCCGGGGTGGGCCCCAGAGAGTCAGTGGGCCCGGGGCAGCTGCCCCCCCTCCCCGCTAGCTACGCCTCTGGTCAGAAATATTCATAGGTTAAGTTGTAAAGAAAATAAAAAAACATCTATACTTGCCTCCCCTCACCTCTTTTTGACCTCCTCGTGGTATTTAGCATGCTCTCTTGGTCTCCTCAGTGACGTCATGCACCTGGTGAGATGGGTACGTCAAGCGCCATGACTATTGATGAGCAAATTTCTCAAAAGTTTGATTCTGCAGTTCGATTCGAAGTTCAAAAAAAATTTGCTTTGATCCGAATTAATTTGCCATGAATATCGCTAAAAAACACCTATTTCCTGGCTTCAGAGAGCCTGTATAGTGGTGTAGAACACTGTGCCTTGCAGTAACATGCAAAGGGAGCCTACTGTGGTAGTGAAACGAATGACACGCACATGACAGGCGTCGCTCTTAGAACCGCTGCACAGTTACAGGGCCAAAACTGACCAACTCAAGTGTGAACCCAGCCTTACAGGTCCATGTTAGTGCCAGGTAGAAAGAACCGTGCAGAGTCCCAACTGTAGCGTGAAAGAGCACACTCCTTTTACACCCTTAACTGCCGATTCCACATGTCTACAGAGTGGCAAGGTGATATAATGTGGAGTTGGCAGCAGCATGAGAATGCCATACAGTGACCCAGTGGCAGCGGCATTAGGAGGACATACAGTGACCCAGCAGTGGCAGCGGCATGAGGAGGGCATACAGTGACCCAGTGGCAGAGGTGGAGGTAGTTGCAGCCTTAGGAGGGCATACAGTGACCCAGTGGCAAAGGCATGAGGAGGGCATACAGTGACCCAGTGGCAAAGGCATGAGGAGGACACAGAGTAACCCAGTGGGAAGCAGCATGAGGAGGACATACAGTGACCCAGTGGTAGAGGTGGAGGTAGTAGCAGCCTTAGGAGGGCATACAGTTACCCAGTGGCTGAGGCATGAGGAGGGCATACAGTGACCCAGTGGCAGTGGCATAAGGAGTACAGAGAGTGACCCAGTGGGAAGCAGCATGAGGAGGACATACTGTGACCTAGTTCCTCCCCTGTGTGACTTTGTTCGCCCAGGCAAACGAGATGTAAAACAGCATGACACCACTGTGCCCTGAACATATGGTATGCTGGAGGAGCATGTACCTTATTTAAAGGTGTTTATTAGTGTGGAAACCCATAAGGAGGACCATATTTGCCATTTTGTTCCCAGTATAAAGTTGCAGGCTGTACACAATACAGTATTGTCAATAATTCAATAATTCTGAGCCACAAATCTCTGCTTTTTTTTATAGGTGTTCATTAGTGGGGAAAGAAATAAGGGGCATATTTGCCGTTCTCTTCAAAGTAGAAAATAACAGGCCTTTTTGCGCTTTGCAATTACGTTTTTTCATTGAACAGTATGTCAGACAGAGAAGCAAGAGGCCATGCACAGGGGAGGGATGCAGGCCTAAATGTTTCTGACGCAGGCACAGGTCGCAGCAGAGTAAGAGGCGCAGGGCAGCAGGGGTCATTTACAGAGGCCTGAGCTCCCAGTGTCAAGTAGCGGTCGTGTCTTGACCAGCAACTCAACGGTTGTAGACTGGTTGACTCGGTCATCCAATTCATCTCAAGTCACATCAGACACCCCCAGCCAAGAGTCGGTGGGTTCGTCAGACACAACCCTTAGTTGGCATGGCCCGGCAGCAGGCCCTGTGCCCTCACCTGTCCTCAACCTGCCTCTGTCCTTTTCTGTTCCCTCAGCTAGAGAAGTACTCTATGCTGTGGGCTCAGATCCACTATACAGTGAGGAGGAGGTATTATTATTATTTATTATTATTGTTTATTTATATAGCACCATTAATTCCATGGTGCTTTACATTTGAGGATTAACATACGGTACACAAGATATACAAAACAGATAATACTAACAGTGACCAACTTGCACAGGGGGATAGAGGGCCCTGCCCTCAAGGGCTTACAATCTATGAGGGAAGAGGGATAGAGACAGAAGGTGGGGGTAGAGGCAGTTCAGGTGGTGGTATGGAGACAGTAGCGTTATTGGGGGTTGTAGGCCTTCCTGAATAGGTGAGTCTTCAGGGCCTTCTTGAAGCTTGTGATTGTGGAGATAAGTCTTATGTGTCTTGATAATGAGTTCCAGAGTATGGGAGATACACGGGAGAAATCTTGGAGATGGTTGTGTTAAGAGTGGATAAGAGCAGAGCGGAGTAGGAGGTCTTTGGAGGATCGGAGGTTACGTGCGGGAGATTAGGTTGGAGATATATGGAGGGGACAGGTTGTGGATGGCTTTGTATGTCAGCGTTAGTAATTTGAACTCTATTCACTGGGCAATGGGTAGCCAGTGAAGGGAATGGCAGAGGGGTGCGGCCGATGGAGAACTGGGGGAGAGGTGTATTAAGCGAGCAGTGCAATTTAAGTTGGACTGGAGGAGGGTGAGAGTATTTGCTGGGAGGCCATGGAGAAGGGTGTTACAGTAGTCTAAGCGGGAGATTATGAGGGCATGGACTAGCATCTTTGTAGTTTCTGGGGTGAGGAAGGAGCGGATTCGATGGATGTTCTTGAGTTGGAGGTGGCAGGAGATGTTTGGATGTGCGGCTTGAAGGATAGGTCAGAGTCTAAGGTTATCCCAAGGCAGAGCACCCATGGGACTGGGGTAAGTGTAGAGGACAGTCAGCAGCTACTGCTCAGCCAAGATCTGGAGGAGACATCCACCACTTCCTCCGATAAGCGGGCAAGTAGTGATGAGGAGAGTGGCATGGGAGCTGGTGTTGAGGAGGACATCAGTGAACTGCAGACTGTAGTGAATGATGATGTAGCTGATCGTAATTGGGAGGGGCTTCATCATCATAAGGAGAAAAGGGTTGCAGCTTGCGCATGAGGCAGCGGGGGAGTCAGCAGGGTGGCAGCAGTGTGAGGTCGGGAGCTAAACGTGCCTGGGGTAGACCACCCGCTTTGCAGCAGCCTACCTGCCCGGAAAGCAGTGGTGCAGGGGTTCACGGAGGCAGTGGTGGTAGCAGTCAGTTAGCGCGGAGTGTTGGGGGTAAAATCACCTACTCGGAGGTGTGGTGGTTTTTTGAAAAAGCTGCCGGGGGGAGGTCAACATGGCTATACAGTGCTGGCCAAAAGTATTGGCACCCCTGCAATTCTGTCAGATAATACTCAATTTCTTCCAGAAAATGATTGCAATCACAAATGCTTTGGTAATAATATCTTCATTTATTTTGCTTGCAATGAAAAAACACAAAAGAGAATGAAAAAAAAGTCAAATTGTCATGTCCCAGGACTTGGTTTAATTCACTGACATGTATCTGTGATACTGTTTGTCTTTGTAGTTTGTCCCCTCTCTCTCTCTGTATCCTTAGTTGTGATGCTGTAGCTCCTCCTCTCTCCCCCTCAGTTTGGTTTCACTTCTTTGTAAGCAACATGTCTGCTCAGCTCCTGGTATTTCATCATTTTTCACCTACTGCTGTATGAGGTTTTACAAGATTTACCTGGATTAAAGCATCTGGAATCTTATCTACGCCTCCTCAGTTGAGTTGAACACTATCTGATAAATATCTTGGTGTAAATTGCTGGTTAGCATAGAGACTACAGGACACTCTCACAACCTCACATTTGCAGCCAAGCTATTGAGTCAGAACAGTGAAAAATGATGAAATACCAGGAGCTGAGCAGACATGTTGCTTACAAAGAAGTGAAACCAAACTGAGGGGGAGAGAGGAGGGAGCTACAGCCTCATAGGAGTCTTAATCCGTTTCAGACAGGAACCAGTTGCAGTGATGGCCGACATCCAACAGATGTTTCATTGCTTCATTGTTAAGGATGATGACAGAAACTATCTCAGGTTCCTATGGCATAAGGACAATGATGTCAACAATGAAGTCATAGATTACCGGATGAAGGTACATGTCTTTGGCAATAGCCCATCTCCTGCAGTAGCGATCTATGGACTGAGAAGGACCGCCCATGAAGGTGAGAAAGAGTATGGCTCTGATGCTCGTCAGTTTGTTGAGAGGAACTTCTATGTTGATGATGGTCTTAAATCCTTACCTGCATGTGAAGAAGTGATTGATCTCCTCTCTAGAACACAGGAAATGCTGTCTGTAGCTAACCTCAGACTTCACAAGATCATCTCCAACAATATGGAGGTAATGAAGGCATTTCCCTCTGATGATCATGCAATCAACTTGAAGGATCTTGATCTCAGTTCTGATGCTCCTCCTATGCAACGCAGCCTAGGATTGCTATGGAACACTGAACAAGACACATTCACATTCCAAGTGTCTTCTTGTGACAAACCTTTCACCAAACGAGGAGTTTTATCTGTTGTGAACAGCATTTATGATCCTCTTGGTTTCATTGCTCCCATCACCATTCAAGGCAAGCTACTACTAAGACAGCTTACCACTGAGAACATGGACTGGGACACTCCACTGCCTGCTGAGAAACAACTGAGGTCTGACTGTGGCACTAACTTCGTTGGAGCCTGCAAAGAACTGCAGTTAGACAACTTCTTATCCAACAATGGGTGCACTTGGACGTTTAACCCTCCACATTCATCCCATATGGGAGGTTCCTGGGAACGTATGATTGGGATCACACGCAGCATCCTTGACTCTATGTTGATGGACCACAAGTCGACACTGCTTACCCATGAGACGTTAATAACCTTTCTTGCTGAAGTGTCTGCGATAATCAATGCAAGGCCACTTGTCCCAGTATCTTCAGACCCTGAATCTCCAATTATCTTAACCCCAGCAACGCTTCTTACTCAGAAAATTGGTACTGCTGCTACCTCTCCACGTACCTTAGATCACAGTGACATTTACAGACGCCAATGGAAACAAGTTCAACACCTGTCCAATGTGTTCTGGCACCGCTGGAAAACAGAGTACCTCCACATGCTACAGAGCCGTCACAAATGGCAGACCTCAAAACCTAATCTCCAGGTGGGTGACCTCGTCCTTCTAAGGGATAAAGAAGTCCATCGGAATGAATGGCCTATGGGTCTCATCACTAAAGTTGTCCCTAGTGATGATGGGAAGACTCGGAAAGTGGAGGTCAAGGTAACCAAGGGAGGCTCAGTGCGAGTTTTCTTCCGCCCAATTAATGAACTGGTGCTTCTTCTTCCAAGAGGAGACGTCACATAAAAGAAGATAAGGACACCATTCACAGCTCATGGCGGGGAGCTTCCTTCCATGAACTAAAACCGTGTTCTTGTGGATTACAGTGTGGGTCGGTGGAGGTGTTGGCAAATTGCGGCTTCCCGACCTGAAGATTGGTTTATTTGGACTAACTGTTGATTATTGTTTGTTGTGCATGTTTCTTTTTTGTTTTTCAGGTTTGAAGAGGACCTTATGGACATCTCAGGACATTTAATGTTTGTTTTCAGTGAAATCTAAAGATTTCAGGCGGGGAGTGTCATGTCCCAGGACTTGGTTTAATTCACTGACATGTATCTGTGATACTGTTTGTCTTTGTAGTTTGTCCCCTCTCTCTCTCGTATCCTTAGTTGTGATGCTGTAGCTCCTCCTCTCTCCCCCTCAGTTTGGTTTCACTTCTTTGTAAGCAACATGTCTGCTCAGCTACTGGTATTTCATCATTTTTCACCTACTGCTGTATGAGGTTTTACAAGATTTACCTGGATTAAAGCATCTGGAATCTTATCTACGCCTCCTCAGTTGAGTTGAACACTATCTGATAAATATCTTGGTGTAAATTGCTGGTTAGCATAGAGACTACAGGACACTCTCACAACCTCACATTTGCAGCCAAGCTATTGAGTCAGAACACAAATCATTGATCATTTTACACAAAACTCCAAAAATGGGCCAGACAAAAGTATTGGCACCCTCAACCATAATACTTGGTAGCACAACCTTTAGACAAAATAACTGCGAACAACCGCTTCCGGTAACCATCAATGAGTTTCTTACAATGCTCTGCTGGAATTTTAGACCATTCTTCTTTGGCCAATTTCTCCAGGTCCCTGAGATTTGAAGGGTGCCTTCTCCAAACTGCCATTTTGAGATCTCTCCACAGGTGTTCTATGGGATTCAGGTCTGGACTCATTGCTGGCCACTTTAGAAGTCTCCAGTGCTTTCTCTCAAACCATTTTCTAGTGCTTTTTGAAGTGTGTTTTGGGTCATTGTCCTGCTGGAAGACCCATGACCTCTGAGGGAGACCCAGCTTTCTCACACTGGGCCCTACATTATGCTGCAAAATTTGTTGGTAGTCTTCCGACTTCATAATGCCATGCACACGGTCAAGCAGTCCAGTGTCAGAGGCAGCAAAGCAACCCCAAAACATCAGGGAACCTCCGCCATGTTTGACTGTAGGGACTGTGTTCTTTTCTTTGAAGGCCTCTTTTTTTTTCCTGTAAACTCTATGTTAATGCCTTTTCCCAAAAAGCTCTACTTTTGTCTCATCTGACCAGAGAACATTCTTCCAAAAAGTTTTTGGCTTTCTCAGGTAAGTTTTGGCAAACTCCAGCCTGGCTTTTTTATGTCTCTGGGTCAGAAGTGGGGTCTTCCTGGGTATCCTACCATAGAGTCCCTTTTCATTCAGACGCCGACGGATAGTACGGGTTGACACTGTTGTACCCTCGGACTGCAGGGCAGCTAGAACTTGTTTGGATGTTAGTCGAGGTTCTTTAGCCACCATCCGCACAATCTTTCGTTGAAATCTCTCGTCAATTTTTCTTTTCCGTCCACATCTAGGGAGGTTAGCCACAGTGCCATGGGCTTTAAACTTCTTGATGACACTGCGCACGGTAGACACAGGAACATTCAGGTCTTTGGAGATGGACTTGTAGCCTTGAGATTGCTCATGCTTCCTCACAATTTTGCTTCTCAAGTCCTCAGACAGTTCTTTGGTCTTCTTTCTTTTCTCCATGCTCAATGTGGTACACACCAGGACACAGGACAGAGGTTGAGTCAACTTTAATCCATTTCAACTGGCTGCAAGTGTGATTTAGTTATTGCCACCACCTGTTATGTGCCACAGGTAAGTAACAGGTGCTGTTAATTACACAAATTAGAGAAGCATCACATGATTTTTCAAAGGGTGCCAATACTTTTGTCCACCCCCTTTTTTATGTTTGGTGTGGAATTATATCCAATTTGGCTTTTTGACAATTCTTTTTGTGGTTTTCCATTGAAGACAAATTAAATGAAGATATCATTACCAAAGCATTTGTGATTGCAATCATTTTCTAGAAGAAATTGAGTATTATCTGACAGAATTGCAGGGGTGCCAATACTTTTGGCCAGCACTGTATGTGTAATCTGTCGGCAGAAGGTGAAGCGTGGCCATGGTGCCAATGTTGGCACCACAGCCCTGTGTCAACATATGCAGTGTCACCATAAAGTGTCCTGGGAGAGCTGTGGCTCGAATGTGGTGGTTCAGCCAGCCGCAGCAACCGCTGCAGCACCCAGAGGCACGCACGCCATTTCAGGCAGTCAAGGCTCCACCACCTCAGCCAAAGGAAGCTGTGTGTCCTTCCCAACATCTGCTGGTCATGATGCTCCTGCTCCTCCTAGTCAGTCATTACATCAGCAATCCATCACAGAAGCGATTTCGAAGAGACAACAGTATGCGTGCACTCATCCAACAGTGCAGAAGCTGAATGTGCTCCTGTCCAAGTTGCTGGTGCTGCAGTCCCTCCCTTTGCAAGTGGTGGACTCTGCACTTTTCAGAGAACTCATGACTTGTGCCAAGCCGAGGTGGAGAGTTCCAAGCCGTCATTTCTTTGCCAAAAAGGCAGAACCAGCCCAGCACAAATATGTAGAAGACAAGGTAGGCCAGTCCTTGAGCCTGTCGGTGTCTGCCAAAGTGCACGGCAGCGCTGATGTGTGGAGCTGTAACTACAGTCAAGGACAATATATGTCATTTACGGCCCACTGAGTTAATGTAGTGCCTGCCCAGACACACCAGCAGCTTGGACAGGTGACGCAGCTTCAGCCTCCACATTCTCACGCCATTGGTCCTGCAACAATGTCAGCCTCCATTGTCTCCTCAGCCTCCACTGCAGGGACAATTCACAGTGCTCCTCCAGCATACCACATGTGCAGGGCACAGCGGTGTCACACTGTTCTACACCTCGTTTGCCTGGCGAACGGAGTCACACAGGGGAGGAACTACTCTGTGTCCTTCCTCAAGAAATCGAATCCTGGCTTTCTCCGGGACACCTCAAAATCGGAACCATGGTGACCGACAACAGGAAGAACATGGTGTCGACGCTTCGTCAACGAGGGCTGAGCTATGCACCCTGCATGGCGCATGTGTTCCATCTGGTTGTCAAGCGTTTCCTTAAGTGTTCCACCCATCTGCAACACATCCTAAAAATGTCAAGGAAACTTTGCATGCACTTCAGCCACTTGGACACCGCCAAGCACACCCTTCTTGACCTGCAGCGGCAGAACGGCCTCCCACAACATAGGCTGATATGCGATGTTTCCACCCGTTGGAATTCCACCCTCCATATGTTGGATTGACTATATGAACAGAGAAAAGCCATAAACGATTTCTTGATGATCCAAGCAGACAGAGGTACTCCCCTGTGTACAGTTGTGCTAAAAAGATTACATACCCCAGCAGATTTTTTGTTTTTTTGGCTTTTTTCAGGGAATATGAATGATAACACAAAAACTTTCTCTCCACTCATGGTTAGTGGTTGGTTGAAGCCATTTATTGTCAAACTTCTGTGTTTTCTCTTTTTAAATCATAATGACAACCAAATACATCAAAATGACCCTGTTCAAAAGCTCACATACCCCAGTTCTTAATACCGTGTATTGCCCCCTCTAACATCAATGACAGCTTGAAGTCTTTTGTGGTAGTTGTGGATGAGGCTCTTTATTTTTTCAGATGGTAAAACTGCCCATTCTTCTTGGCAAAAAGTCTCCAATTCCTTTAAATTCCTGGGCTGTCTTGCATGTACTGGGTGCTTGAGATCTCCAGAGCGTGGCTCAATGATATTGAGGTCAGGAGACTGAGATGGCCACTCCAGAACCTTCAATTTCTTCTGCTGTAGCCAATGACAGGTCGACTTGACCTTGTATTTTGGATCGTTGTCATGTTGGAACGTCCAAGTACGTCCCATGCGCAGCTTCCTGGCTGATGAGTGCTAATTTGCGTCCAGTATTTGCTGATAATGTGCTGCATTCAACTTTCCTTTAACTTTGACCAAGTTCCTGTGCCTTTAGCACAACTGTAACTTTAACGTTAGCCAGTGGCAGCTCATGCGTGATACCTGCCATTTGCTCGTTCCCTTCGAGGAGGCCACTTTGTTAGTCAGTCGCCAAGACTACGGTATGAACAACGTCATTCCACTGATTCACATCCTGGAAAAGATGCTTTTCATTCTGGCTGGTCAGGGGACTGGAGATGTGGCATCTACATCTCAAGGCCACATGAGTCCTGTGGGGGCTGAACTGGAGGAGGAGGAGGAGGAGGAGGACATTGGAGCACAAACAATGTTTAGCCAAATGGGTGGAGAGAAGGAGCTGGAGCAACCAGAACAGCCAGAGGGAGATGAGGATGATGAGGCAGATGACCCAGACACACCGTGGCAGTATGCAGTGGAGATTGATGCAGGGAGTCCCTTGGAGTCACTTGCGCAAATGGCCCGAAGCATGCTGACTTCCTTGCGTAGTGACAGCCGAATTGTCACCATTTGGCAGAGGGATGACTACTGGCTTTTCACCATGTTAGACCCTCGCTACAGGGGAAAAATGGGGGCCTTTTTTACACCTGCTGAGAGGGAGGACAAACTGAAGTACTATACAGATATCCTATGTAGTAAGTTGGCTGCTGCCTATCTGCGCCATCGTCCAACCTCTCGCAGGTCCGAGCGGGCCCTGAGCGCTCACCTTGCACTGCCATGGCAGCTGTGGGGGTGGTGGCAGGAGCAGTATCAGCTCCATCAGCAGCAGCCTGAGCCTAGAGTCGCTGATGAGCAGCTTTCTTCACCCGCATAGTGAAGAAACTGCTCATCAGCAGCTAGACATAGAGAAGAACCTGAACCAGCAGGTCATGGCATACTTACCTGCCACCCGTCATCGAAGATCTGCTGGACTACTGGGCAGCCAAACTGGATTTTTGGCTGCAACTGGCTGAGTTTGCCCTGAAAAAGCTGTCCTGCCCGGCCAGTAGTGTGGCATCAGAGCGGGTGTTTAGTGCAGCAGGCTCCATAGTTACCCCAAGGAGAACTCGCCTGTCCACCCAAGATTTGGAGAGATTGACCTATGTGAAGATGAATCAGGCGTGGATCAGCCAGGATTTCCACCCACCAATGCCTGATGCAGCATATTAAATGATCCATGACTAATGTTATGCCTTGAAAGAACAGTGAATAAGCCCCTTATAATAAACGCCTTTAAAAAGGCTTTATTTTACAGATATGTGCAGATGTTATTGGATGATAATTCACTGGTTTTTTTCTGTAGTGCATTGTAAAAGGCTTGTTGTGTTCCACCTTGAAGACACAGATATGAGTAATGAGCAGCAGTATAATGGCAGTGAGTGCTGCAATGTGAATTATGCTTCAAATTCTTGCTGTAAATGACCCTGCAACCACCCCAAATTCTTCTCTCAATTCCTCCCTATGCTTTCCCTACAGTTCTAAGGCTCAGCCTCTTTTCCTGTACTTCTATATGTTTTCTAAGTGTTTCCCTAGCTCCTGCCGACGTCTGTCCCTACAGTAACAGCGATGTTGAATGACTGTACCTAAAATGGCTGAGGGTTTTTGTAGGGCTGTGACATCATAGGTCCTGCTGGCAGCTGATAGCTGCACGCTTGGCATTGTGGGTGATCCTACGCTTCCAGAGTCTCTTCCCCCTTGTCCTAACATGTGCGGCGGCCATTTTATTAAAAAAATGCGATTCGAAGCGTGAGGAAATCCGAAATCATGGCGAATCGAAAATTTTCTGAAATTCGGATTGAATTCCATTTCTGCATATTCGATTTGCTCATCTCTAGCCATGACATCATTATGCTTGGCTTGCCCCTGGAACCACAGTGGCCCAATCACAGGTCTCAGTGGTGACACCAGTAGCGTGATGACCCTGCGAAGAGGACCAAAAGAGGTGAGGGAAAGGGAATATAAATGTTTTGCTGACATAAACTAGTTATTATGCACATAATCTAGTCAGTGAAGGGTTAATGAATGATAGTTCTTGTCATGACCCTCTGGCCATTATGAGTGGTGAGCATTTATTTATCATTATCACAAGTTCCACAATGGGGCCTCTATATCTGTGCTGTAGATTTTTTTTTTTTTGCATAATCTTGCTTTATTTTCTTTAATTCACTGTGTATTGAACAACTGTACTTACCTTAATCAAGATAACCAGGAGGTGCAATGGTCCCTATGATAATAGATAACACTTGCTCCTTCCTTACATGATACAAATAAGACATTGTTGGAACTGGAGAACAGAAGTTTATTCCACCCCTAGAGCTCTGATGGGCTGCTTTAAAGGTGGGTGTCACTATAGGAGGTGTGGCATGTGCTGTTTATACTTGGGATGTGGTGCCACAGAATATATATACAATATATATATATATATATATATATATATATATATATATATATATACACATACAGTATATATATATATATATATATATATTTTTTATTTTTATTTTTTTTTTACTGGTTTTTATTCCATTTTGTACATGCATGTCTTCAGGTATTTTTAAGGGTATATTAAAAAGTCCATTGAAGCCTATGGAAAAAGGCTCCAGAAACTAAAATGCCATATAGTCAGCATGTGAGGTTTTGAAAAAAATACACCCACTATAAAAACACCCTAAAAACAGCACAAATCAGAATACTGTGTTTGTAGGAAAAAGTATGAAAAAATGTTTTAAGGCTAAGGCTTAAGTGGGCTGCAGCAAAAAAGCAGTGGGAAAAACTGCTGCAGCAACGCATCAGGGTTTTTCCCACAGTGTTTTCCACAAAAAGTCCGCAGAGGTTTCCGATATCCAGCCTACTGAGCACGGGAAGACGGCGGCCATCTTGGCCTCCGGCCTAGACTTAGGGCTCAGACCTGCAATAAAGGCAGCTCCGATGGGGCCTCCTACCTCTCCCCTCGCCATCAGTGGCGTAACTAGGAATGGCTGGGCCCCAAGGCGAACTTTTGACATGGGGCTCTCCCCCCAAACCGCTGCCCCCAATCGCCCCTCCCTCGGACCGCCCCCTCCAACCCCACCCCCAAAAAAAACGCATTCCTGCGCACACTATTATGTGCCATAGTGGCTCCTGCACACAGTATCATGCCCCATAGTGGCCCCTGCACACAGTATCATGCCCCATAGTGGCCCCTGCACACAGTATCATGCCCCATAGTGGCCCCTGCACACAGTATCATGCCCCATAGTGGCCCCTGCACACAGTATCATGCCCCATAGTGGCCCCTGCACACAGTATCATGCCCCATAGTGGCCCCTGCACACAGTATCATGTCCCATAGTGGCCCCTGCACACAGTATCATGTCCCATAGTGGCCCCTGCACACAGTATCATGTCCCATAGTGGCCCCTGCACGCAGTATCATGCCCCATAGTGGCCCCTGCACACAGTATCATGTCCCATAGTGGCCCCTGCACGCAGTATCATGCCCCATAGTGGCCCCTGCACACAGTATCATGTCCCATAGTGGCCCCTGCACACAGTATCATGTCCCATAGTGGCCCCTGCACGCAGTATCATGTCCCATAGTGGCCCCTGCACACAGTATCATGTCCCATAGCGGCCCCTGCACACAGTATCATGCCCCATAGTGGCCCCTGCACACAGTATCATGTCCCATAGTGGCCCCTGCACACAGTATCATGTCCCATAGTGGCCCCAGAACACACTATTATATCCCATAGTGGCCCCTGCACACACTATTATTCCCCATAGTGGCCCCTGCACTAAGTATTTTGCCCCATAGTGGCCCCTGCACTGAATATTTTGCCCCATAGTGGCCCCTGCACACACTATTATTCCCCATAGTGGCCCCTGCACTGAGTATTTTGCCCCATAGTGGCCCCTGCACTGAATATTTTGCCCCATAGTGGCCCCTGCACACACTATTATTCCCCATAGTGGCCCCTGCACTGAGTATTTTGCCCCCATAGTATCCCCTGCACACAGTATTATGCCCCATAGTGGCCCCTGCACACAGTATTATATCCCATAGTGGCCCCTGCACACACTATTATTCCCCATAGTGGCCCCTGCACTGAGTATTTTGCCCCATAGTGGCCCCTGCACACACTATTATATGTCCCATTGTGGACCACCCATGAACAATTATTATACTCTGGAGTCTTTTCAGACCCCAGAGTATAATGATCGGAGACCCAGGGGAGGATACAAACAAAAAAAAAAACAACGTTGCTTACCTGTTCCTCGCTCCGGTGCATGCCCGTGCGCTATTTCGGCCTTCTTCAATTTTGGACAAGGCCAGCGTCACGACGCAAAATGACGTTCGCTGACGTCTGGGACGTCATCAAACAGGCCCGAAGCCTGGAGAAGCGTAGGAGAGGTAAGTACATTGTTTTTTATGTTCCCTCACCAACTCTGGGCCTCCGATTATTATACTCCGGGGTCTTTTCAAAGACCCTATTCATGACACTATTTTTTTGTTTTAGTACTTTAAACGCTTTTTTTATCACTTGTTGTACTCCTTACCATTTAAGTTAACCACATTGGTTTTCTATGATTTCTAGCACACTTATTCTCATAAGGTATATGTTTTTTCACTGGCCCTATTTTTGGATATTTTTGAAAATGTCCCATTTAGGCCCCTTGCAAATGGCCATGGGCAAGTTCAGAGTGCTATCTTGGTTTTCCCTGGATACCACACTGACCCATTCATTTCATCAGCCCACGCGCATGACTTTGGTATTACACGGCAGCTCAGTGTGCAGGCCGACAGTCTGGGCCACAAAACTTAGGACAGGTCCTATTCCTGTCCAGTTATGTGGACGTGCTTCCGCAGCACCTATTCATTGAATAAATGGGGCTGTGGAAGCACGGCCAGTTCACTATTATCTACATGACCCCCATGTACACTTTTGACAGTCTGTCGGGTCTGTTTGTCAAAATTAGGTCTAAAAGTGCCGCGCCTCTTGTGGGGTCATGCACTAATTTAATGTCTTTAATTTCTGAAAAAAACCTTTTCCCTGCAGGATTCTGGCTCCCAGTTTATATCCGGGTAATTGAAATCTCCCATAATAATGACTTTATTATGATTTGCAACCTCATCTATTTGTTTTATTAGTAGATTCTCTGCTTCTTCCGTTATATTTCGGAACTTGTAACAAATACAAAGCCCTAACAGTATTTTATTATTCTTTAACCCCTCCCCTTATTTCCACCCATATAAACTCAACATATTCATCTTCCCCCCAGATGTCATCACATAGGACCAGCTTAAGGCAGGATTTTATGCACAAGAAAACCCCTCCCCCTTTCCTTTTTGCATGCTCTTTTCTAAACAGACTGTAGCCCTGTATATTTACAGCCAAGTCATAGCTAGAGTCCAGCCACTTCTCACATCTCCACTATATCTTATTCCTCTTCTAACATTATCACTTCTAGTTTCTCCATCTGTCATTAGCATACATGCAGTGGCGTAACAAAAGTCTTGTGGGCCCCGCTGCAAACTTTTGCACGGGGCCCACCCCAGAGCAAATTCTTGATAGTGATGGTTATGGGTGCTGCAGCAATATCTCAGATACTTGAAAGCGATACAGCTGTAGTACCCACAACTGCACTTATCAAGAATATGATGAGTGAGCAGCGCAGCGCCCGGCATATAAAAACAATACTGGGAGCTGCATGCTTTGGGAAACAGCTGATCTGCAGGGTCCTACCAGTCTAAGAGACATAAGAGATCAGTGGGGGTCCAACACCTGGGGCCCCTTCTGATCAATTCTTGAAGTTACTGTGGTGCTTTTGTGAGCGCTGTGAATCCTTCCCTATTTATATTGCACAGCATTAGTTTTATAATCACCAATGTTATTACAGCCTGTAATAATAGTGCACGGCTGCTATAAAACAGATGGCGTGTGATGTGAATAGTGAAGTATTATACGCTCCACAGTGGCCCCCACACAGTATTATATGCTCCAGAGTGGCCCCCACACAGTATTATACGCTTCACAGTGGCCTCCACCCAGTATTATATGCTCCACAGTGGCTCCCACACAGTATTATATGCTCCACAGTCACCCCCACACATTATTATATGCTCCACAGTGGCCCCCACACATTATTATATGCTCCACAGTGGCCCCCACCCAGTATTATATGCTCCCCACAGTGGCCCCCACACATTATTATATGCTCCACAGTGGCCCCAACCCAGTATTATATGCTCCCCACAGTGGCCCCCACACATTATTATATGCTCCACAGTGGCCCCCACACATTATTATATGCTCCACAGTGGCCCCCACCCAGTATTATATGCTCCACTTCTCAGACCCCAGATTATAATAATCGGAGGCCCAGGGAAGGTAGATAAAAATAACAAACAATCATACTCACCTTGCCTTACCTTTCCTGGGCATCCTGGCTCGGTCCAGCTGTCTTCAGGAACTTCGGCCTCTTCAGACGTCCCTGCTGAGGACTGTGATTGGTCCTCCGCGGTCACGTGGGGGCGCACTGACGTCATCACGCTGCTGCGCACCATGTGATTGCTGCGGCCTAATCACAGGCCTTAGTGATGTGACGGAATGGCCCCGTAAAGGATGCCAAGCCCAGGAAAGGTGAGTAGAACTATTTATCATTCTAAGTCACCTCCCCGGGCTAGCATCTATTGAAAAGGGGCCTGGCGACATTCTGGGGCCCCTTTTCATTTACAATATGTATAGCGTTCGCGGAACCAGGCTTTCCCCCGACCGCTCCAGCTGGCAGTGGGCCCCGAACCATGCTGGGCCTGGTCCCGATAGCACCCCTTGCGACCGCGATCGTTATGCCCCTGTATACATGCATTTTATTTGTTTATTCTTACCCTATGCTACTTCTGCCTACTGAGTGTTCTCACCCCACCCCTGCTCCACCTCAACTTACATTACTTAACCCTTGATCTCTGTCTACACTATCTTGCTCTCCTCCCCGATTCCTAGTGCAGTGACCCAGAGCGGCCACTGAGGGTTAATCTAGGGCCCTCCTGCTCCTGTGGCCATGGACTTCCACCTGGGCGCTGCCAACAGCACTTCCCCTATGTTTCTCTGTCATTTTCTGGGTTCTGAAGTATATTGTGTATTACATGTACTAAATGGTTGATACTGCATTTCCTCCTTAAGAATTTCACATGTGATATTGTACATTGCTACCTTAAGTTGGTTCCACCAATCACCAGTCTATCTCCACCCCTAGGGAGGAGCTAGTCTCCCCCTGTTGTTCTGTGTGTGTGTGTGTGTGTGTGTGGGACCTAGAGTCCAAGGAGGACACATCCTGTACTCTGCTCTCAGGCCTGTACAGGCCCCAAAACTACTACTACTGCTCTCATCATCCTTTCTGAGCGTTCTTCTTCAATCCAGAAGCTGCAGGTCCCTTCCAGGTCTCAGTTGAGGTCTGGTTTCCAGTTGTACCTTGGGCCAGGAAGCTGTATCCCGCCAGGGCAACCGTACTGAAGTGCCTGCACTCCACCAAGGGCCTGTCCAGCCAAGTATCTACTCTAGCCCCACAAGCTGAGGATTATCTCTTCCAGAACCTTCTACTTGCCTTCCAAAGGTTTCCTTCCGCAGACAGAGAGGATTACACTACTTCTTCTGGGCCTCCCTGCAAGCTGGTAGCCTTTAATGAGTCACTCAGCTACCGCACCCCAAGGACTCTGCGCAAAACCGTAAGTCCATTTTCCCGTGGCGAGCCAAACTACGAAGCCTCACGCTTGTTGTAACCCACAAGGGCTGGAACTCTGTTTTTCTTCTATTTTCAATCTCCTAATAGACTCTCAACTCTGTCGTTGCTATTGGCAACCGTCCAACTACTGCCCCCAACATCTGCCTTAAGGGGAATTATAGACTTGGTGCATTGGTGAATCACAGACTTGAACGTGCCTTGAACTGCATAAGATTTTGCACTACTTGACCAGCTGCTGAAGCACTGTATTGTTGTAAACTGACTTTTGCACTAAGTAAAGACTTTACCTGGTTATCCTAACTCTGTGTGGTTGATGTTCCTGCACACTGCACCTGGGTAACACAGATGAGTGAAAGGGAGTGGAGAATCAGGGACTACACCGGGACTACCCCTCGAGCCAAGTGACACTACACTACCCGTTGCCCCTGGTTACCACACTAGTTTGAACACTCCTTCAACCATCTAGTTATCTTGTCCCACAGCAGAGCTGTACCCTCCCCATTAAGGTGCAGCCGATTCCTACCATAGAACCTGTAGCCCACAACAAAGTCGACCCAGTTCTCCAAGAACCCAAACCCCTCCTTCCTACACCAGCTCTTGAGCCACTTGTTTACCTCCCTAGCCTCCCACTGACTCTCCTGTGTGGTCTGCGGTACAGTTAGTATTTCAGAAAATACCACCTTTGAGGTCCTTACCTTTCGCTTTCGCTTGCGTCCTAGATCTTTTAAATCATTTTTAAGGACCTTCCATCTACCTCTAACTTTGTTATTTGTGCCAATGTGCTGCATGACCACCATATCCACACCAGTCCCTCCCAGTAATCTATCAACCAGATCCAGGCTGTGTTGAACTCTTTCACCAGGAAGGCAACAGACTTCAGCATTCCAAGTTTTTGTGACAGATTGCCATGTCTGTTCCCTTAATAATTGAATTCCCCACTGCCAGCATTTGTCTGGCCTGTCTGTACTCCTATTCTCCTTCTTACTGGAGTAGACATTCTCATGGCTATCAGAGAAAGTGTCTTGCTTCTTGCTGCTGTTACCCATGTACTAACATCCCCCTCATCTGCCAACTTAGCAAATTTGTTGGGGTGTGCCAGTTCAGGACTAACCTCCCTGGCACTCTTTGCTCTACCCCGCTGCTTTGTAACTGTCATCCAGCTAGCTGCCTCCTGTTCCTACAGTCATGGCCAAAAGTTTTGAGAATGATACAAATATTAATTTTTACAAAGTCTACTGCTTCAGTTTTTCTAATGGCAATTTGCATATACTCCAGAATGTTATAAAGAGTGATCAGCTTAACAGCAATTACTTGCAAAGTCAATATTTGCCTAGAAAATGAACTTTATCCCCCAAAACACATTTCAACATCATTGCAGCCCTGCCTTAAAAGGACCACCTAACATCGTTTCAGTGATTGCTCCATTAACACAGGTGTGGGTGTTGATGAGGACAGGGCTGGAGATCAATCTGTCATGATTAAGTAAGAATGACACCACTGGACACTTTAAAAGGAGGCTGGTGCTTGCCATCATTGTTTCTCTTCTGTTAACCATGGTTATCTCTAAAGAAACACGTGCAGTCATCATTGCACTGCACAAAAATGGCCTAACTGGGAAGAGTATTGCAGCTAGAAAGATTGCACCTCAGTCAACAATCTATTGCATCATCAAGAACTTCAAGGAGAGAGGTTCCATTGGTGCCAAAAAGGCTCCAGGGCACCCAAGAAAGACCAGCAAGCGGCAGGACCGTCTCTTAAAAGTGTTTCAGCTGCGGGATCGGGCTACCAGCAGTGCAGAGCTTGCTGAGGAATGGCAGCAGGCACGTGTGAGTGCATCTGCACGCACTGTGAGGCGGAGACTCTTGGAGCAAGGCCTGGTCTCAAGGAGGGCAGCAAAGAAGCCACTTCTCTCCAGAAAAAACATCAGGGACAGACTGATATTCTGCAAAAGGTACAGGGAGTGGACTGCTGAGGACTGGGGTAAAGTCATTTTCTCTGATGAATCTCCTTTTCGATTGTTTGGAACATCTGGAAAACAGCTTATTCGGAGAAGAAATGGTGAGCGCTACCACCAGTCTTGTCTCATGCCAACTGTAAAGTATCCTGAAACCATTCATGTGTGGGGTTGCTTCTCAGCCAAGGGAATCGGCTCTCTCGCAGTCTTGCCTAAAAACACAGCCATGAATAAAGAATGGTACCAGAATGTCCTCCAAGAGCAACTTCTCCCAACCGTCCAAGAGCAGTTTGGCGCTCAACAATGCCTTTTCCAGCATGATGGAGCACCTTGCCATAAAGCAAAGGTGATAACTAAATGGCTCAGGGAACAAAACATAGAGATTTTGGGTCCATGGCCTGGAAACTCCCCAGATCTTAATCCCATTGAGAACTTGTGGTCAATCATCAAGAGACGGGTGGACAAACAAAAACCAACAAATTCAGACAAAATTAAAGCATTGATTCTGCAAGAATGGACTGCTATCAGTCAGGATTTGGTCCAGAAGTTGATTGAGAGCATGCCAGGGAGAATTGCAGAGGTCCTGAAGAAGAAGGGTCAACACTGCAAATATTGACTTGCTGCATTAACTCATTCTAACTGTCAATATAAGCTTCTGTTACTCATAATATGAATGCAATTATATTTCTGTATGTGATAAAAACATCTGACAAACACACATAAAAACCAGAGGGCAGCAGATCATGTGAAAATATAATATTTGTGTCATTCTCAAAACTTTTGGCCATGACTGTACACCTCCATGCTACCACCACCTTTTGCACTAAGCCCAGTGAGTTCCTGCTCTGTGAGCAACAAACTCCTTTCCAAGTTGCAGTTTGCTCATTTAGATCCATGATCTGGGCTTCCAAATGTGCAACGTGCTTACATCTTACACAGTAGTATGCCCCCTCAAGGGGCTGCTCAAGCTTAGAATACATGTTGCAAGATGTACACTGGATTGTATTGCTAAACATGGAGCACATCTTACCTAATGTTTTTTTTTTTTTTGTTTTTGTTTTTTTTAAAGTCCTGAATCTAAAGTCACTTATGTTAACACTTAACATAAGTTAAGTCAATTCACACTGAAGATAAGCTGGGTTTTCCGCAGCATTTTATTCACATTGAATGAAATCTTACTCACTTTGCCAAAACTGTAGAATGCAGTGTTTTTTTCTTCTGCTGAGATCCACAATGGCTAAAAATGATGTAATTATGCAACATGTGGCCTTACACTAAGTTTACATTAATGTTGGTTGTCCATCGTTCTGGTCCGTCAGAAGACCAGAACAACAGACAGATGGACTGTTGTCAAGTGTCCATTGTTTGTAAACTTAAAGCTGCAGATGAAAAAGTTGTAATTTATTTTAAAAAAAAAGTCACCCCATGCATTCTTAACTTTTGATTTCATATGCTGTTATATTATCAGCTATGTGCTATTTACAGCTGTTTTAAACTGAAAGTGCTAACTTGCACAAATGGTAAAGCAGCTGGCTTTCTCACATTCACTCCAAGAGAACCAGCTTATTGGTCTGACAGATGTCTTTACTAATTATATCATTGCTTTGAAGCTCTCTCAGTAGAAAAAACCTTGCTGACAAATACATTATATCTCTTGGGTTAATACTGAGATGATAAATAGATATTTTCACTTAATAAAATGATACATCAGTTTATTCTATGTTACCCTTGTTCTAAATTGCACGCAATTTATAAAAGGTAACATTTTCATGGTTTTATTTATTTATTTCGTTTTATTTACTGCATACACACTGTCATTAGTAGGAATGAACATTTTTTAGAAGCTGGGTTTGTTACAAATTTTCCAAAAAATTCAGGTTTGGGTTTGCTACCCACAGTGGTTCAGTGAGTAGCACTGCAACCTTACAGCATTGGAGTCCTGGGTTCGAATCCAACATGCAAGGAGTTTGTATGTTCTCCCTGTGTTTCAGTGGGTTTCCTCCAGGCACTCCGGTTTCCTCCCACACTCCAAAGACATACTGATAGGGAATGCAGATTGTGAGCCCTACATGGGACAATGACTGTAAAAGCATAATAAGTAAAGGCATCATGACTTGCCGTGCTCCTTGTCCCTGTGAGTGGGCCTCAGCGATCCCCTGGGGCCACTGATGTCATTCAGGAGGCTGACAGAGGCCTGAAGAAGCTGGAGAGCTGTAAGCCCAAAAGAGGTGAGTGTAACTGATTGTTATATTTGCTCATTTCCCCTGGCCTTATTATACTCTGGGGTCTAAAACATAAATCCGAAGTTCAGGTGGAATGTGAACCCACTGAGCACTTGTGATTTCAATTGTGCCGTCCAAAGAGATGGATTTGGTGGGGGTGGTGAAAGTTCCTTTTTAACGTACAATCCAGGGTTTGAACCCAGGAAAGGATATATGCAAGCCTGCTATTCTACTGCTGCCTACATTATTCTTATTAAGAAGGTTTCCCCTTACTAAACTTCAACATTGTATGCTGCCTAGTGAAGTGTGGTAAGAGAAAAGATGACTAATGAGAATAATGGAGGCAGTGGTTCAAGCAGTAAAGCGTATACAACCTAGTATACAACATCATTAGGTGTGATCCTTTGTCAAAAATAAATTAACCACTTCCGTACCGCCCATAGACTATATTCGTCCAATGGGTGGTTGTCTAGTAATGCAAGGACATACTTCAGCAGCTACTGAAACAGGGAGCTGGCTGTAACTTCAGCCGGAGCTCCCAGAGAGAAGGCAGGGAAGGTTTATTACCTTCCCTGCCTTCCCGATTGCTGTGTATACAGTGCTCAATGAGCGCTGTATACAGTGCTATGGGCGCCGCCATCTTGCGGCCGCCCTCTGACCCAGCGGTCATGTGATCCGCTGGGTGCAGCATCTGCAATAGCTGCTGGGTCCTACAGGACCCAGATCAGCTCTATAATATTGTTGAAGTAATGTGCAGGAGGCTGTATTCCTCCTGCAACTGGGGATAAATGTACAAGCCCCAGTTACAGGGGAAATCAGCCTCCCCAACAAAAAAAAAAAAGTAATCAGATGTCCCCAAATGTCTATTATGACCTTATGGGGACACAATGTAAAAAAAAAAAAAATGTAAAAAAAATAAATTAATAGAAAAGTAAAAAAAAATTGTAAATAAAATAATTAAAAAAATAAATAAAATAATACACCAATAAAATGCCCTTATTACAGGTTATAGCCCCACCCCCCGACGACACCATAAAAAATAAAAATTACTGTAATGGAGAGTAAAAACTATTTTATAAAGTTTTTTAGTAGCAGTTTGTGTTATTAAAAAAAAAAAATGAAAAGTCAAAAACAGACACGTTTTTCCTCCTCTTTTGTTTATATTTTCCCGGATAAAAAAAAACATACAAAAATAAAAACATCATAAAAATAAAGCCCTATGTGTCATCGAAAAAAGACGCAGAAATTAGTTGAATAACGCAAATGATAAAAATGTTACAGCCCTCAAAACCGCACATACAAAAAACCCGAAAATGAGTCTGGTATGGAAGTGGTTAATAAATAAATTGAATAAAATTAATGGAAGATCCCCCAGCACCCTCCTCATTAGTTTTTCTTCACTAAGGTGGTAACTGGGTGAAAGTAAACATTCAGGTGACTAGATGAAGGGGCCTGCAAACCAGGCGACTCCCAGGAAAGCCAGGTGAGTAGACATGTGTAACGATGCTAGTTATCCGATCTGGAGTCCAATTGGTGAGGCAAATCGCACAGTACTTTAACAGTAGTAGATGAAGAGCTAAATAGCAGGAATAGTACCTCAGGAGTAAGAGGCAACCGTGGTAAGACGTTTGCAGGATTTGGTACATAGGAGCAGTAGATCAGCCGTGGACAGACGTATGCAGGAGTTGTTACATAGGAAAGTAGAGTAGTGGTGAGGCTCAGGGCCAACAGGAAGCAGACATCCAGATATAATTAGGCACAAGATGGAGTAAGCTGTGGGTTTATATAGGGATTGCAAATCAAGCAAAAAAGCTGATACAATACTGCATCAGCATGAAATATATATATATAACCAGCAAAGACGTATACTAAAACATAACTTTTAATAAATAGATAATAAAAATTATGCCACTTCTCAAAAAAATATATATATTCAAAAGTGCCAAAATGAGTACCACCAATGACATTACATATAGACCTCTAATTCATCGGAACTTATGTAAAAAAGTTCTATATTTCAATACCATATACTTCATAACTTATACCAAGAATTTTAACATTAGCAGAGAATAGTGAATTTTTCAAAAAAAGAATAAATCAGTTTGATCTCACCACTACGCTGGTTCATGTAGTTCGCCTGTATATCAGGAGATCAGTCAGAATGGGTGCTGGGTACCGTGCATGACCTAACTCACCCTTAATTCTTACCTCTAAGCCCCATAACTCCCACCCTAACAAGGGCAGTACCATGCAGCTGTCCCTAAAAAAGTTATCCTTAAATGTCCCTACGTACGTTTCACGGTGGAGAAACCGTTCATCAGGGGACCTATCTCCTAAGGAACTAGTAGAAAAATCTATATAGGGTAAATCTCAATACTCCAATAATGGAGGAGAAGCATATATACTGGTCAACATTATATATAGTCCAATTCACAGACAAAAAAAACAGCAGCCTCCTGATCAATACAGTGGTAAGGTCAGCAGTTGAGCTACTCTAATTATAAAAAACGTTGGTGGCAAAGTTACCTGTCATCTGACATGTTTAAATACACCCCTTTATGAATTAATTATTGTACACCTGCAGGTTCCACAGGTTAAATGGGAGTGAGTGGCAATATCCACCCACGTGTATATGATGCTGGCGTCCATAGTTACCAATAGCGCATGCGTGAATGTGTGATGACGTCAGTCGCATACGTGAATGCATAATGACGTCATCCCATTGATCATAACGTCTTGAGTAACTAGTTATGTATGAGAGCTTCATCTATTACACTGCGCATGTCTGAATGTATTACCGCAAGTGCGCGATGACGTCAGTAATGTGCGTTCCTGCGTAATGATGTTATCCCGTTAACCATGATATCTCAAGCATCTAGTTAGGTATGGAGACTTTATTTATCACACTGTGCATGTCTTCATGACTTCTAGATTGACGTCATTGCGTCTGCGCAGTACTATCTCCAAACTTAACCTTCGTATGATGCATTTCAAGGCAGCGTTTATAATAAAACTAACCCACATGCGTTATTCAAATAAAAGTAATTTAATACCAAAACACAATCTTAAAGGGTGAATAAGCATATAAAGCCATCCATATATCAAACCCTTCCCTTTCATTACCACATATTGTATATATATCTCAATTGAGCCCATCAATCACTACACTGTGTTCCAAATTATTATGCAAATAATATTTTCTCATATTTTCCAAAATTACCTATATGAATTGCAGTCATTGTAATTTTCCAGTCATCAACTATTCGAGTATAATTGAAAGGTTTTTGAACAAACTGCCTATGATAACAGTATATTTAAAAAAAAAAAAAAAAACACTCAAAATGCATGTTTTAAATTATTATGCACAGCAGAATTTGCAACCTTTTCATTTTTATTAAGAACAAAAAAATGGTCATTGTGAAATTATAAGCATTAGCAGGTTATTACAAACTGAAATCAAACAGTTTTCAAGCCAAAACTTTATTCGAGGTGATGTTACATTTGCACATAGGACCCCTTGTTCGAAAGAAGCTTCTGAACTCTCTCGTCCATTGAATTTGTCAGTTTTTGGATGGTTTCTGCTTCAATTGTTTTGCATGAGGACAGAAAACCCTCCCAGAGCTGTTGCTTAGATGTGAACTGCCTCCCGCCATCATAGACACTCCTTTTGATGATGCTCCAGAGGTTCTCAATGGGGTTGAGGTCAGGGGAGCATGGGGGCCACACCATAAGTTTGTCCCCTTTTACGCCCATAGCAGCCAGAGATGCAGATGTGTTATTTGCAGCATGAGACGGTGCATTATCATGCATGAAAATGATCTTTCTGCAGAATGCATGGTTCTTCTTCTTGAACCATGGCAGGAAGTGCTGTTTGAGAAACGCCACATACATTATGGAGTTCATCTTTACCCCTTCAGGGATCCTAAAGGGGCCGACAATCTCTCTCCCCATGATTCCAGCCCAAAACATTACTCCACCTCCTCCTTGTTGGCGCCGTAGCCGTGTTTGCATGGGGTGTCCATCAACAAGGCATCCTCCACTCCATCCATCTGGACCATCGAGCGTTGCACGGCACTCATCGGTGAACAAAACAGTTTTGAAGTCAGTCTTCATGTATTGTTTGGCCCACTGGAGCCGTTTCTGCTTGTGTGCAGTGGATAGAGGAGGACGACAGGATGACTTACGCACAGCTGCAAACCTCTGAAGGACCCTGCATCTTGTTGTTCGGGGGGACGTTGGAGGCACCAGCAGCTTCAAAAACTTGTCTGCTGCTATGACAAGGCATTTTTGAAGCTGGTCTTTTAACCTGACGTAATTGTCTGTTGGAAAGAGTCCTCAATTTTCCCTTATCAGCACGCACACGTGTGTGCTGTGAATCAGCTACATACTTCTTGATTGTGCGATGATCACGATGAAGTGTCTTGGCAATGTTGATTGTAGTCAAGCCTTGACCTAAACACTCCACAATTTGTTGCTTCTCAGCAGCCGACACATCCTTTTTCTTTCCCATTTTGGCTGAAAATGTAGGCTGCTTAATAATGTGGGACAGCCTTCTTAAGTAGTCTTGCCTTTAATTGGACACACCTGCCAAACTAATTAGCACAGGTGTCTGCAATTGCTTTCAGTGATATAAAGAGCCCTGACACACATCACCATCAATGAGTTTAACTGACAAACAAAAAAATTCTTACCTTATCACTCCTAAACACTTTTTGCATAATAATTTGTGTATATAAGTATAGAGTCATTTACAAGGAAGAGAAGTAGAAAAAACTTCTCTCAATATCAGTAACGGTCAATAACAATATCCCAAATTTAATTTAATATGTACGCCGACTACATAACATGTATACACTAAAGGTGGAGTTCCTACATTACAAAATATTAATCTAAAAAAATTTTTTTGTTATATTGATAAAAAACCTGAAGATATTAATACAGCTTCGATACAACTCACTGTATCAACCCTACTGGCTAATGTGGCCATAATCTTTGGGAGTATGATATTTATTAGCCGATTTTAAACCGGTGACATTCAATATAAAGTAAAAAATATATCTCACAACTACAGTGGGGTGGGGAAAAAAAAGTACTTAGTCAGCCACCAATTGTGCAAGTTCTCCCACTTAAAAAGATGAGAGAGGCCTGTAATTGTCATCATAGGTAGACCTCAACTATGAGAGACAAAATGAGAAAATAAATCCAGAAAATCACATTGTCTGATTTTTTAAATAATTTATTTGCAAATTATGGTGGAAAATAAGTATTTGGTCACCTACAAACAAGCAAGATTTCTGGCTCTAACAGACCTGTAACTTCTTCTTTAAGAGGCTCCTCTGTCCTCCACTCATTACCTATAGTAATGGCATCTGTTTGTTATCAGTATAAAAGACACCTGTCCACAACCTCAAACAGTCACACTCCAAACTCCACTATGGTGAAGACCAAAGAGCTGTGGAAGGACACCAGAAACCAAATTGTAGACCTGCACCAGGCTGGGAAGACTGAATCTGCAATAGGCAAGCAGCTTGGTGTGAAGAAATCAACTGTGGGAGCAATAATTAGAAAATGGAAGACATACAAGACCACTGATAATCTTCCTTGATCAGGGGCTCCACACAAGATTTCACCCTGTGGGGTCCAAATGATCACAAGAACAGTGAACAAAAATCCCAGAACCACACGGGGGGACCTAGTGAATGACCTGCAGAAAGCTGGAACTAACGTAACAAAAGCTACCGTCAGTAACACACAACGCCGCCAGGGACTCAGATCCTGCAGTGCCAGACGTGTCCCCCTGCTTAAGCCAGTACATATCCAGGCCCATCTGAAGTTTGCTAGAGAGCATTTGGATGTTCCAGAAGAGTATTGGGAGAATGTGATATGGTCATATGAAACCAAACTAGAACTGTTTGGTAGAAACACAACTCGTCGTGTTTGGAGGAGAGTGAATGCTGAGTTGCATCCAAAGAACACCATACTTACTGTGAAGCATGGGAATGGCAACATCATGCTTTGGGGCTGTTTCTCTGCAACGGGACCAGGACAACTGATCCATGTACATGAAAGAATGAATGGGGCCATGTATTGTGAGATTTTGAGTGCAAACCTCCTTCCATCAGCAAGGGCATTGAAGATGAAACGTGACTGGGTCTTTCAGCATAACAATGATACCAAGCACACCGCCAGGGCAACGAAGGAGTGGTTTCGTAAGAAGCATTTCAAGGTCTTGGAGTGGCCTAGGCAGTCTCCAGATCTCAACCCCATAGAAAACCTTTGGAGTGAGTTGAAAGTCCATGTTGCCCAGAGACAGCTCCAAAACATCACTGCTCTAGAGGAGATCTGAGTGGAGGAATGGTCCAACATACCAGCAACAGTGTGCGCCAACCTTGTGAAGACTTACAGAAAACGTTTGACCTCTATCATTGCCAACAAAGGATATATAATAAAGTATTGAGATGAACTTTTGTTATTGACCAAATACTTATTTTCCACCATAATTTGCAAATAAATTCTTTAAAAATCAGACAATGTGATTTTCTGGATTTGTTTTCTCATTTTGTCTCTCATAGTTGAGGTCTACCTATGATGTCAATTACAGGCCTCTCTCATCTTTTTAAGTGGGAGAACTTGCACAATTGGTGGCTGACTACTTTTTTTTCCTCACTGTAAACACCGAGACATCTAGCCACATCCAGGGAGTGAAGTTTAATGTAACCCCTACAAGGAGCACTTTGCATACAGCAGATGCTGCAGTTAATGCCAAGCCAAGAGCCATAACAGCAGACATCAGCCATTTTATGCTGAGGGACAGTGGATTACATTTCCCTACACCCCTTACTCCAGGGGGAGGAGTATCAGAGAAAGGGACTGATTAGCTGAGCAGGAAATTATGGGAAAGGTCTGCACAGGAAAGAGAGAGGACAGCCACATGGGCTGCAGAAAAAGCTTCTTCCAGCAACTGCCAGGGAGCACCTAGCTTGGCACTGGGTAACCCAGGACATAGAGACAGTCCTGCCAGCCCTCCAGCTCACTCTGAGGGAAGAAGCAGCATCCCTGCAGCAGCAGCAGCACCTGTCCAGATTGACCAGATTCCCAAAAGGTACCCAGGGCTGCATCCAAGAAGACTCCTGCCTCATTCTCCATTAGTATCCTGTCATCTGAAAGTTGCAGCACCCAGTGAGATTCCAGGCTGGCACCAGATTCCCTGCAAGAGTTAGTGAGTAGACTTTGCTGGAATTTGCTGTACTGCTGTTAGAAAGTTTATGAGAACTGTGGTAGAAAGGATCTACTGCGTCTATAGTGCACCAACCTTTCCTGAATGCACGCCATCGTTCGCGGCAACTGGGCCCGAACGGATGGATTGTTCAGTTTATTGCTGAAGCCATTAGTATTTCTGCATTGTGTGCTGTTATTTACGACTGCAAGCTGTTACCTGCAGTATGATTGCATGTGTGATGACTATCATCTGTGGGTCACTATCTTAACCATGTGCTATTCCCAATAGTTTATTATACCCACCAGGCCTGGCACATAGTCCATTCCCACCAGTAGCGGGTTTAATACTATAGGATGTACCTGTGCATTGTCATGTGAATTACTGAAACATTTCTCTGTTCGAATTTTATTAATTATATATTTAATTTTATTAATTATATATTTATTAATTAATTAATTTTATTGTCCTTGTTTACCCTTCCATAATAAACCGGTTAAGTAGTTTTACCCTAAACATTTGTGAGTGTGTACTGAGCTTAGGTGGGGGTTTCCCGAGTCGACCTCTAGCAGAAGAGGAAGACCCTCCTGAATTCCTATAAAGATCCTAGCAAGATTCGGGTGGAGGCACTGCACCATAGTGAAGTGAGAACTACAACACACCCTGCCTACAGAGGTCGGCCCAAAGGGGTGTTACATTAACTTCCTCCGGAGTTGACTGCCTGGGATAGAAAACTGGTAATGAGATAACCTGGTTTAGGTTAGAATATGAGGGTACCTTAGGGAGGAACCCTGGCATAAACCTTAGTTGTACTCTATCCGGATAAAAGGATTTGTAAGGTTCTACTGAAGATAAGGCCTGGAGTTCACCAACTCTCTGAGCTGAGGTTATGGCCAAAAGGAACACTGTCTTTAGTGTGAGAAATTTAATCCCAACCTCTTCTAGAGGCTCCAAGGGGGGATCACATAACCCCTTTAAAACAGTAGATAAATCCCATTGAGGGATTGGGTGGGTAACAGGCGGTCTAAGCCTGAATGCACCCTTAAAAAAATCTTTTAACCATCGGGTCTGCGAATAGTTACTTATCTAAGCAGGCTGACAGGGCAGCAACCTGAACTGAACTAGATCGTAATAGGGACTGGTCAACCTCCAGGCTGTCAGATTGAAGGATTTCAGATCCTGGGAGAGCCTGGGCCCCTGAGACACCAGGTTCTTAATCAGGGGAAGCCTCCAATATATCCTGTGACTCATTTGAATGAGTTGGGAAAACCAAGCTCTCTTGAGGGGGGGGGAAGAACATCCACCAAAAAAAAAAAAGAATAAAAAAACACACAACCCCCCCCCTCCTCCCCACCACCACCCCTCTAACCAAGAGGATAGAGGGAATAAGGAGCCCCCCCCCCCCCCCCCAACCCCGACAGGGCCACCCCCCCCCCCCCCCCCCCCCCCCCTCCTAAAAAAACAAACCTTTCCCCCCCCCCCCCCCCCCGCTGCCCCCCCCCCCCCCCCTCTATATCCCCCCCCCCCCCCATCAGAGTGTTAAAAAAACTTCCTATAGAGGGAGCCCCCCCCCCCCCCCCCCACTCCCTCCCCCCCCCCTTAGAGGGCCCCCCGCATAAAACCACCAAAAAGAAAGGTTAATTTCTTTTCCGCCCCCCCCCAGCTCTTCCCCACTTCGCTTAGAAGAGGTTGTGACCGAGTTCCTCCTTGCTTGTTTAACATTTTCACTGCCAGGGGTCTCTGGAAATTTTGCACCTCCGGTAGCCACAGCAATTTTCACAGTTTTGAGATGGACAAATCAAACCTAAATTGCAACATTAAAAAATCATCCGACACCCCATACCTATATATTTTCTTAAAGTAGACACTTGCAGCATTGTCAGAATGCCACTTGGTACTGTATGCGAACAAGCACCTTCATGCAATTTTGATTTAAATTGAATGTTTTTTTAAAAAAAAAAAAAATGCAAATAAATGTATATTAGTTGCTAAAAGTGGAAACCAAACAAAAAGTTATATGCACCAAACCTCCTAAAAATAAGAGTTCAACATGTGCAGAGTTCATTCATATCACCAAGGCCTACACCTGCATGCACATATCTTCAGAAAATCACTAGAACTGGAAGGAACAAAAATTTTTTTAAAAAAAAAAATATAAAAAAAAAAAAAATATAATTATAAAAATTAGGGGTGTTACACAGAGGAAAAAAAAGGGAACCCCAACCCCTATATTTTTTTTTTAAGTAGACAACCTGAAGATTACATGTGTCTCAATTGGTTATCAATAGCCACATCCACCTTCATGTAACTGTGACAAACACAAATAATTTTTTGAAGTAATGCACTAAAACATATACTGTATTTGCACTTAAAACTCCTATTCAATCTTACATTCACACACAAAATACATTTAAAATAAAAGATCAAAGTGTACACAATTTATATATACCACAAACATCAACTACAACAAGAGCTCGTACTCTCAAAAATGCTGATACAGAAGACAAGCAAGATTTTGCTGTTTTTCACTAATATGTTAAAAATCTATACTGCACCTAGCAAACTGTGACTGTGATACCAAAATGTAACTTTTTTGAGATTGCACAGCATACAGTATATAAAAACACAACTTAATATGTCATATATACAACCACCTTCATGCAACTTTGCAGGAAACAGAGATTGTAAGCAAAAATTGCACAAAAATTCAAATTTGCCACTAAAGTGCCAGCTCAAGCAGTCCCTTTCTGAAAACAAAATGCACTTTCCAAAAAACTGCAATATGTGAGGAATTCATACATACCACACACATATATATATTTACAAGTGCGGGAGTTAAAGAAATGCCAAAATCGCAGAAATGCGGCAACCAATTTTGTGCATGCAAATTAAATAGGAGTTTACATAAAAATTTTTCTATCCCCCTATAAAAATTGTAGCAATTTATATGTTCATCTCTAGTGATAATCGTTATTGCTATTATTTTAGCATGTAACGGATATCGCTAGAGGCGTATTTTACTCTATAAAGATCAGGTATGGACAGGACAGGGATTGGTTGAAATGTAAACTTTATTGATGACTTTGTGCATGTGTTGTGTAAGTGTTTGGAGTGACTCTTTTGGCACGATGGTAAACATCTGGGTCATGGCACCAATAAACTTCCTGGTTATGTTGAGAGGGGCATTATATAAGAATACCCCTCTAGTAAGGCTCAGAGGGGTGTTACATTATCCCTCTATGTGACAATCTCATCTTTAAAATGATACCAAGATCTTCATGATATCCCTTACAAATTCGGAGCGAATAGCTGTTAAATACGCTGTCGGGAATTGAGATCTGCAATGTGATCTTAATGCCGAATAGCGTATCAACAGTGAATCGCTCAGCTTTAAAATGACATTGATATCATTTTAAAGCTGAGATTCTCATCTTTAAAATAAATCCCAGATCTTCTTAATAGACCTAATGGATCCTGAGATATTGTTATTAGAATAAGGACGTATTAGATACATGCTTGGCTACAGAAGGGTTAAATAATGGACAGTTGTCATATTGTCCGATCTTACATGGACAGCGTTTCCTTCAACTGGTTGGAAAAGTGAAGCAGTGCTAGTTGTACTGCTCGGAGTTCTCTCCAATTGGATGACATAATCTTCTCAAGGGAATTCCAATACCCTTGAGCCGGAATGTCGTTCAGGTGGGCTCCCAACCTGTGAGTGATGCATCTGTGGTCAACAGGGTCCAGCGAGGCTGGACTGTGGACTTTCCATTTTTTTAGCCGAATCCACCACTTGACAGACGAGCGGGTTTCCTGAGACAGGAAAAAAACTCCTGTCTAAACCGCTGGTTTTGTGGTTCCAGGCCGACAGGACTTCTCTCTGCAGTGGGCGAAGATGCCATAACGCCCAAGGGACTGCTTCTGCAGCTGATGACATCCATCCCAATACTTTCATGCCTGTCCTGATGGTGATTGGCCAAGGAACCAGCAGGAATTTTGCGGCCTTGATGATTCTTTCCCTTCTGGAGAGAGGAAGAGATATTTTCATTAGGCCTGAATCAAGTATGAACCCTATAAATGTTTTCTGGGTTGCTGTTAATATTTGGGACTTTTCCCAATTTATAATCCACCCCAATTGTTGGAGCAAATTTATTGTGATGGATAGATGCTGTAGTAGGCCTTCTCTTGAGAGACTTTTAACAGCCAGTCTCCCAGATAAGGACTTTCCTTCCTTTCCCACTAGTCCTTCTATTGTGTTCTGCCCGCAAATATTAAATTTTGAGGCATAATCCGCTCTCCAAGGTTTAAACCATATGGGGCAACAGGCAGCCGAAGTCAAGGCCCTAGACGTGGCAGATAACTTCACCTGGAGAAGAGGTTTCATTGAAGTAATCCGCCTCAAGAGCTATACCCTTCAAAGAGGACAACAATTCGTCCCTGGAGACCCCCAAATCGATATCTCTTTTTAATGAAGAGAAGCCGGATCACATCTTCTTAGCTACCTCACTAGTAGCAATACCAATCAAGCACTGTGCAGAGAAAGCCGTATACACTTTCCTTAGGGAGCACTCTGCCCGGTGGTCCATGGGATCCTGAAGGCTAGACCCGTCATCAGGAAGTACAAGTGTTCGCCTGGATAATTTGGCAACCACCATGACAAGCTTAGGTGGTGGACCTAAGTTCCAACTGGTCCTCAGCTATTGGGAAGAGTGTCTTGAACCTCTTGGATAACACGCAGGACTTTTCTGGGTGTTTTCACTCTTTTAAGCATGTCGTTCACTTTGCAGGCCCTTGGCCTCCTAGAAGTGGAACTTGAGGCTTTCCCACAGTCAACATCATGGTCCCTTGACCTGATGGACTTCAATAATCTCTGAATTTTCTCCAGAGGAAAAAGCGGTTTTGCTATATCCATATCTGAATCCTCAGATGAAGAATTATGATCCTGAACACCTCATCAGATCGTATGACAGAAGCGGATGCCTAACTGCATCTGGACTTCTCAGACAAGTAAGTTATGGACTCTTTCTAGTCCTTCATGGTGTCCGGAATATACTCCTTAACCCAAATAACCACATCTCTAATTGTGGATTCCTCAGAGGGTTCTTTTGGGCAGCACTGGTGGCATGTATTGAATTCGTAAACGTCAGGCAAGGGACACAGGAGCGACAGGTTAGATGTTTGCGCCTAGAGATTAAGGCACTGGTACCGCACATTCAAAAAGGTTGTTGTGCTAGCAAAAAGGGTTCTCCAACCCAAGTTAAAGAAAAAGATATTTGCTGCACACACAGATGAATTGGTGCTCGAAGAAACAAACATTTATTGATGCAAAATTTCATGACAGAAAAAATTCATGACAGAAATTGATGCTGCACATGCAGTAGTTCATAGCAGGAATAGATACTTCTTAGCAATTGTAATGCCAAAGGTAGAGCAAGTAAACGGCAAAGTGGAGAGACAGATCAAAAATTGCAACGTTTCGGTCACATGACCTTCATCCGGCTAGATCTATAATAAACATATACAAACACATTAAGGAGCTATACGGATGGCACAAAGTATACGGGTATATAATAAATAAACATATCAGGTGAAATGATATTTCTACAAGTCAAAATGTCATGATATGGATATAGCATGGTATCCGAATGTTATGGTATCAAAAGTGACAGCAGAGGTGAATAGAGGAAAGAAATTATTAGGGAGAATCAAAAAAGAAGAAGAAGAAGCCAAACAAAGAAATAACCTGGAGATAACCACATGGGGATGGAAAAGAGATATAGGGATAACCAACATAAATAAGGACATGTCAAGTCAAATAATGAGGGGTGGCAACAACTATGTGATAATAACGTTAGTGTACATACCTTGTCACTTAATGCATAAATGAGGAATGGCGTTGGCAGGTGTAGTGGGGCATAGCTCGCGCTTAAAATAAGGACTAGAGAGGAAATTGGTAGTGAATGTGTCACAGGAAGTGACGTCGTAGTGCAACGCTAATAAGGTATGTATAGAAACGGATCTTGCATTGTAAAGGCCTAGCGATGTGTATCGCTAGCCTGAACCAGAAATGACAAGGTCTGGACATCGTATGCGTTCCACGGAACACACCGTGGAACACAAAGGAATATATCGAAGGATATGGAGGCAGGTATAGTGAGGCATAGATCACATTTTAAATAAAAACTAAGGGGGAATTAACATACTAATACATAATCGGGTAACGCTGGTAAGGTGTATAAGGGTCTAATATAGAAAGGTCTTGGCGATGTATATCGCTAACCGGAAGTGGGAGTGGCCTGGTATGGACATCATGTGCGTTCCATGGGTGCGTTCCAAGTATGGAACGCATCGTGGAATGCAAGGAAATGCACAGAAGACATAAGGGATGGCACAGGGAACATAAATGGCATATCAGATGACAGAAAGAAAAGGACACAAGCAGGGTATAGCTCCTACAGAGAGAAAGGGGAAAGATGTAAAATTATGGAGATGAAGGTTGAAAAGAAGATGAAATGGTAAACTGAGTGAAAGAGAGGGGTAGAAGAAGAAGACAAAATAATTAAATAAGGCATAATCTAGAGGGTTATGGGTAGTAGAGAGCTAACTTATGCTAAATCACTATGGCTATACTATACCCAAACAGCAGATGAACTACGCTTCATTTTGTCTGTTGAAAAAAATTGAAAGGTGTTAGGTGTCAACATATAAAGAACATATATCAATATAGTCCATACATGAGATATATAACTTTGGGTTCATACTGTGTAGGTCCTATCATAGGCCCTATTGAGACCTGCTGGTTCTATTGTGCCAAGTGTGTGAATCCAGTATGATGCTCTTTGTTTGAGGAGAGAAATCCGGTTGCCTCCCCTTCTTGGTTGTTGAACTTGTTCAATAACCTGGAATCTTAATTGGGCTATATTGTGTCTATGACCATTAAAGTGAGCAGGGATGGGCAGAGTGTTGATATTGTTCCTAATGGTGGACTTGTGCTTAGAAAAACGGTCTTGTATATTTTGGGTGGTCTCTCCAACATAAACGAGGCCGCATGGGCATTTTATCCAGTAGACCAGAAAGGCAGACTCACAGTAAAGAAATCACGTATGGGGAACCGCTGGCCAGTTTGAGGATGACAGAAGTTTTCTTCTTTGATAACCGCAGAGCATTGTATGCAATGAAGACAAGGGAAAGTACCTCGTCTGGGGGTTGATAAAAATGTCTGGCGGGATACACGCTGTAGACTGCCGATGTCTGCTTTCACTAGACTATCCCTGATGTTCTTATCCCTTTTATAGCAGGTCAATGGGGGATTCTTAAATTCCTCAAGCCCTGGGAAGGCTCGATGTAGTATGGGCCAATGTTTCTTGATGATCTGATTCATTCTGCTAGAAAACGGGCGGTATTTTTGGACAAAAGGAATACGTTTTTGTTCTTTTGGTTTGTTTTGGTCTAAGGTTGGATCCTTTTGTGTTGCTTGTTGCTAATAAGGAGGGGGGATAGCCTCTTTCAATGAAGCGCTCAGTCATCTCAGAAATACGAATGTCCCTAATCTGAGGTTCTGTCACAATGCGTGATACACGTTGAAGCTGTAAAATGGGTAAAGATTTTTTTTGTATTGGGGGGATGGCTACTGTGATAGGAAAGTAAACTGTTCCTATCTGTAGGTTTGGTATATAAGTCAAACTGAATGTCACCCCTAGAATTCTTAAGTACCCAAGTGTCCAAAAAGTTAATACGTTCAGTGCTATGATGAATGGTGAGCTGTAGTTCAGGATGAATGTTGTTAAGAAAGTCATGGAATTGAAGCAAAGAATCTAGAGGACCTGACCAGATGCAGAAGATGTCATCTATGTATCGGGGCTAATAGATGGAATATTGACAAAATAAAGTGTTAGGGTAAATGAAGTCCTCCTCATAAATGGCCATGTAGATGTTAGAATAGAGAGGGGCCACATTAGACCCCATGGCTGTGCCTTATGTCTGTAAGAACAAATTGTCCCCAAATAGAAAGAAATTATTGTGTAGAATGATGTCAAGTAGGTCCATACAAAATTGATGTTGCGTATTGGTAATATCATGCGAGATAAGGAACCTACTCATAGCATCCAAGCCCTTGGAATGCTGTATTGAGGTATAAAGGCTACTGACGTCCCAAGTAACCAAGATGCTACCAGGAGGACATGGTGAGATGTTTCTCGTAGATTCAATAAAATCAGTGGTATCCAGTAAGAAAGAGGGAGTTGTACGTAATAGTGGGGTGAGTATTTTTTCATGTAGTATCGCAAGTGGTGCTAGTAAAGAATCAGTACTTGCCACAATAGGACGGCCTGGTGGTTTGTGTAATTGTTTGTGTACTTTTGGTAAGATATAAAAAACAGGAGTAATTGGATGATGGTCAGTGAGAAATTCGACAGTTTTTTTGTCAATTACGCCTCCAAGTAGATAACGGTGGAGAGTATTCTGTATGAGGCTAGTAATCTCAGGTGTAGGGTTCTTAGAAAGGGGTCTGTAGGTGTTAGTGTCTTGTAATTGCCGTGTGATTTCATAGATGTAATCTTGTTTATCCATCACAACAAGGGCTCCCCCTTTATCTGCCGGTTTAATAATAATTTCAGGATTGTTCTTAAGTTTGTGTAATGCCTGTTTCTCATTCTGAGACATATTAGAATGACATCTGAGATGTCCCAGAGAGATATCGTGAAGTAAGTCCCTGATATCTCTCTGTAGTAGTGAAATATAGGCCTCCACCGGGTGGTTACACTTGGGTGGATTGAATGTGCTCTTATGTCTGAGACCCAGATTAGAAATGGAGAAAATGGGTACAGTCTCATTTGAGGGAGGACATGAAGGATTCTCTTAAAAGTGCGCCTTCAGTCTTAGTTGTCTGAAGAAGAAATGACAGTCATCTTCCAATGTGAACATGTCAAAACGTGTGGGGCAAAAGGATAATCCTTTCCCCAGGACAGCCATTTGTGATGGAGTTAATGTTTGTGATGATATGTTGATGACAAGATTGTGGATTCCTCAGAGGGTTCTTTTGGGCGGCACTGGTGGCATGTATTGAATTCGTAACCGTCAGGCAAGGGAATTTCACAGGAGCGACAGGTTAGATGTTTGCGCTTAGACGTAGACTTACCTGGAGGACTCATCACCACCAGACTCATAGGAAGACATCTTACCACAAGTGTAAGAGTAAATAGCAAGAAAGCCAGAAAAATATGCAACAACAGTACAAGTCTGTTGAACTAGAATGCCCAGCATGCACACTCTCTGCCAAACAACAAGGAGGCAGAGGAAAGGAAGCAGCAGACTTAAATAGAAAAAATGGAGAGCAAAGACTTTCCCAATACCTGTGACAGGTGACCCAGAAAATGAAAGCCATTTATTTGTCTTTTATTTTTTTAGAAGGAAAAGGCTGCCCCGCACAGATTTTATTAAAAAAATGGTGGAAGTTAAGGTAAAAATCATTTCCTAGCAGTTCACCTAAAGAAGGTTCAATGATATCATCATGTACGCAAGGTAGCGTACTCTGGACTACGGCGCCCCCACACACTGGAGCTGGAGAGAAGTAGCAGGAAACCCTGTGCATCGCAATAAAACAAGCAATGCAAGGCTTACAATGCCACAAGGGTTCAGTGTGGACACTCAAAGGCAGCAGACCTGTCTGGCTGCCATTATAAGCAACAGCTGAAAAAAGGCCTTTCCCTGCAGCTAAGCAGACTAAGCAGCAGAGGCAGGAAAGACAGACAAGGAGTTTCAACCTTTGAATTTTGTTCCAACAGAAACCAAAGGCAGAAAAAGAATCCTCACACAGGAGGCAGTGGTGAACCTAACCTCTTTGCTGCCTGAGGCGGATTATAGAAAGACGCCCACCCCCCAAAAAAAATTGCGTTTCCATTCTACTAGCTTCACACGCTGTTAGCATCACACAATATACACAATACATATAGTTATAAAACAGTTTTTAAGAATTCTTCTTACTGCATTACTTCAGTTTCAAATCAACAACACGGCATTACAATGAAAGTAACTTCACACATCTTCTGCTTGGTGGATGGACGAGCCCACGTGGCCCCCATTCTCTATAATAGGAGCACCGCAGATAGATGAGTACTGTACTTCGTCTATCTTTGGCACTCCCATTGAAGTAAATGAGAGCCAAGCGGGTTCATCCACCCACCAAGCGATACACCTATATTCAGCCTGGCTGCAGTCAGGCTGAATTCCCACCCAGTGGGGGGAAAAACCCCAATTCTTAGGTTCAGTGGGGGTCTCAGCAGACAGACCCCCATCAATCAGGTATTTATCCTCTATCATTTAGATGAATACAGGGCAGTAACATTTTGTGACTTACAGGTGACGTCTCTGACTAATCCTTCACATTTCCCTTCTCTTCCCTTTGGACCGCAATGACCACTTCTTCCAGCTGTGACTTGTCTCTGTAAAGTTTGCAACACAGACATCTTTGGCTCCTCACTTTTCCAGGCATCCAACCCACATTGTCCTCACCTGTACCCCCATCCTGCTGCTACTCAATTATAAAATATATGATATAACCCCCCATAATGAATAATACTCCCAAGTGCATCTTTATATTAATAATGTCCGTGTGTACCTTGTATAAATAGTGCCCCTTATTAATAATGACCAAGGTGTTAACTAATTAAAAGGTTTTCCAGGTCATTAATAAAATAATCAGTGGGGCTCAAAAACCCAAAAGTTATCTGTGTAAGTGCTGTGACCGCTTCTTTATTTACATAGTGTCATTCATCTCATAGCAGCCATGTAATGTAAATGAAAACTGCATTGTGATTGGTTGGTATGGGTAACTACAACCTTTTGTCTTTTAGGCCAGGGCCACACGTGGCGTAAACACCTTGGCAAAAATAACTGCGTTTTTACTTTCCCTGCAAAGTGGATGGGATTCTAGTGAATCTCATCCAGGCATTGCGGAAAAATACGCGGAGCGGAGATGCTGCCATTTCCAAAACCATTGCTTTTTTGAAAATTGCAGCATGTGAATTATACCTATGGATACCTACGGTTTTCCTATAGGTACTGTATATATAATGGAAGCAGGAAGAAAGCAGAGGAAACGTCTAATGATTTTCGCACAAAATTCTGCAGTCTTTCAATTCCATGTTGAGTACCTTAAAGGGGTTGTCCAGGCTAAATTTTTAAAGTTTAAATACATTGGGGGGAAAAAAAAAATGTATACTCACCTGTCCCAGTTGCTCCGTTGTCGTCCCTTGCCTCCCAGTTCGTTTGCTCTCCCGGGTCTGCTGAGACCAATCAGCGGCCTCAGCAGACCTCAGGAAGAGACCTGTGATGTCACAAGTAGTGACATTCATGCCCTTCACTGATTGGCTTCAGCGGTTACGTGACCGCTGAGGCCAATCCGCAGCTTCAGCACAACGCCGGGAGTAGATGACATGGGAGGACACTGGAGCAACGGGGACAGGTGAGTATACATTTTTTTTTTTCACTGCCCCCAGCTTATTTAAACTTTAAAAGGGTTTTCCATTTTTACCTAGACAACCCCTTTAAGGCTAAGGCTCCACTGTCTTGCCTTTGCAGTGTGTAGAGTGTATGTACAGTCATGGCCAAAAGTTTTGAGAATGACACAAATATTATATTTTCACATGATCTGCTGCCCTCTGGTTTTTATGTGTGTTTGTCAGATGTTTTTATCACATACAGAAATATAATTGCATTCATATTATGAGTAACAGAAGCTTATATTGACAGTTAGAATGAGTTAATGCAGCAAGTCAATATTTGCAGTGTTGACCCTTCTTCTTCAGGACCTCTGCAATTCTCCCTGGCATGCTCTCAATCAACTTCTGGACCAAATCCTGACTGATAGCAGTCCATTCTTGCAGAATCAATGCTTTAATTTTGTCTGAATTTGTTGGTTTTTGTTTGTCCACCCGTCTCTTGATGATTGACCACAAGTTCTGAATGGGATTAAGATCTGGGGAGTTTCCAGGCCATGGACCCAAAATCTCTATGTTTTGTTCCCTGAGCCATTTAGTTATCACCTTTGCTTTATGGCAAGGTGCTCCATCATGCTGGAAAAGGCATTGTTGAGCGCCAAACTGCTCTTGGACGGTTGGGAGAAGTTGCTCTTGGAGGACATTCTGGTACCATTCTTTATTCATGGCTGTGTTTTTAGGCAAGACTGTGAGAGAGCCGATTCCCTTGACTGAGAATCAACCCCACACATGAATGGTTTCAGGATGCTTTACAGTTGGCATGAGACAAGACTGGTGGTAGCGCTCACCTCTTCTTCTCCGAATAAGCTGTTTTCCAGATGTTCCAAACAATCGAAAAGGGGATTCATCAGAGAAAATGACTTTACCCCAGTCCTCAGCAGTCCACTCCCTGTACCTTTTGCAGAATATCAGTCTGTCCCTGATGTTTTTTCTGGAGAGAAGTGGCTTCTTTGCTGCCCTCCTTGAGACCAGGCCTTGCTCCAAGAGTCTTCGCCTCACAGTGCGTGCAGATGCACTCACACCTGCCTGCTGCCATTCCTCAGCAAGCTCTGCACTGCTGGTAGCCCGATCCCGCAGCTGAAACACTTTTAAGAGACGGTCCTGCCGCTTACTGGTCTTTCTTGGGCGCCCTGGAGCCTTTTTGGCACCAATGGAACCTCTCTCCTTGAAGTTCTTGATGATGCGATAGATTGTTGACTGAGGTGCAATCTTTCTAGCTGCAATACTTTTCCCAGTTAGGCCATTTTTGTGCAGTGCAATGATGACTGCACGTGTTTCTTTAGAGATAACCATGGTTAACAGAAGAGAAACAATGATGGCAAGCACCAGCCTCCTTTTAAAGTGTCCAGTGGTGTCATTCTTACTTAATCATGACAGATTGATCTCCAGCCCTGTCCTCATCAACACCCACACCTGTGTTAATGGAGCAATCACTGAAACGATGTTAGGTGGTCCTTTTAAGGCAGGGCTGCAATGATGTTGAAATGTGTTTTGGGGGATAAAGTTCATTTTCTAGGCAAATATTGACTTTGCAAGTAATTGCTGTTAAGCTGATCACTCTTTATAACATTCTGGAGTATATGCAAATTGCCATTAGAAAAACTGAAGCAGTAGACTTTGTAAAAATTAATATTTGTATCATTCTCAAAACTTTTGGCCATGACTGTATAGCTCTCTCCATTCACTTCTATGGCACATCTGAGAATAGCAAAACCTCTTCCATCACTGCAGCCACAAATGGGGGTGGGTGAGTGATATTCTCAAAATAGTGCAAGTTCCAGGAGTAGGACACACATCTATTGAAAATTTATAACATAACTTGTTGATATGCCACAAATATCATTGAAATACCCCCTGCAACCCCCCTACATTTTTGAACGAGCAGGACTCAGGGCTTGAGAAAAGTGCATTACTGTTAACCCAAGTAGAGCACGTTCAGAGACACTGTAACTTTAAACAGCTCTAACCCGGGAGCCCAGGGGCTAGAGTTGCGATTTTGGGCTTGTTTTAAAGCCAATAATCTTGTCTGTAGCCCCCATAGATTTTGAGATATCATTGGTTAAAGCGATGGTGGTACTGGTCCTTTCACTTTAATCAGTGTGCAGGAGAACACGAACAGCTGACTTTGGTTTTATTATTCTCCTGTCCACTTCAGGTAACCCCAGAGGAAGGGGTACCATGGATTGTGTTCATGATATCACCATCGCCATTATCAATGAGAAGCATACTTCTCATTTAACCGCTTAATATGCTGTAGTCAATGATGACCGCAGCACCTAAGTTGTTTTACAGAAAAAAGTTAAAATACTCTCCCCCCAATTAAATATAAAAAAATAAAAACAAACAATTGGTATCTCCACATCCGTAACAACCTCTAAAATAAAATTAGTATGTTATTTATTATACCTGATAAAGGCAATAAACCATAAAATTCAGATGCCAAAATTGATGTTTTCTTATCATCTTACTTCTCAAAAAAAGTAATAAAAACTGATAAAAAAAAAATCTTACGTACCCACAAAAGCTTGTAAAGCTACATTGAAATAAAATGTAAAACATGATGAATGCAGGAATGCAGAGAGGGATAAAACCTTACTGGTTTAAGACTAAAATGTTAGATTGTTAAAGGGTTAAAATACACATAAGGCACTGGAGTTACGTGCCAGTAATATTTATTTCAGACATACATTCAAAATCTGCAATAAAAAAAAATGGCAATTTCAGGAGGGTTTTTGCAATTTTAATGTGACTGTGTTAGACCAGGGCCCCACGTTGCTAAAACGCAGTGTTTTGGCCGTGGTGGAAAATGCTGCATTTTACATTATGCAAAGTGGATGGGATTCTGGCTAATCCCATCCACACATTGCGGAAAAAAATCTGCAGCATGTCAATTATACCTATGGAACGTTTGTGTTTTCCGTAGGGGCAGAAAGCCTGCAGAGGAAAACTCTGTGGACTTTCTGTGAAAAATGCTGCGGAAAAAAACACAATGCTTTTCTGCCGCAATCTTTTCCATAGCGTTTCGCTGCGTAGGACCTTAGCCTAAGGGATTTAAAACAGGTTCCCCTTTTTCAAAGAGTAAAATCCACTGCAAATTCAACCAACAATGTGGATTTTGCTGTGGAATCACCAGTGATTTGCCACAAAGTGGAGGTGCAATTTCTACATCCGCCACCTGTGGGCGCAGCCTTTAAAATGAACACAGTCAAGTCTAGATGTTAATTTAGGTAGTGTCTTATGCATTAGTGAAATTTTGAAGTGGGTTATTGCTATTTTTCAGTAGGGTCTCTAATTTGTACATTTTGTTATTAAGGATTGTAATAATGGAACCTTTTGTTAGACTCTCCAGTCTTATAATAAATGCTATTTCTGAGAACCTGTGTTTGTGTATATTTCAAAGTTCACCGCCCTTCCTTCCTCAAAACAATGCAAAAATGCTTCCTTCCTAGCTCCTGAGGATGATATTATGTAATATTAACATGAAATTCTTATCTTACATGTAGGGTGGGTTACTGCACGTTAACAAATGTGAAAAAAAGAACAAGATGAGCAGCAAGAAGAAATTATGACCTCCTACAAGGAAAAACTGTCTGTGTTTCCCTTAGCAACCAAAGTTCAACTTTCATTTATCAAAATGCTCTGATACAAAGACAGTTTTTCCTTTTAGGCAGTTTTGATCATTTTTCTGCAGGGTTTCAGAGAAAAAAAAAAAAAAGCCAGACACAGAAAGAAATGTCTGCCGGGTATCTTCCCTGTGTCATTGCTGATATTGGTGGTGGTTCTGGCAGTGTGACCACACTAACAAGACCTTGAGTGTTTTGCACATAGTTTTCAATGTTTTGGCTGGTTCGACAGTGTGCTGCGCTCCATTCATTTCAATAGGACCATTGGAGATAGCTGAAATACTGCAAAACATCCCAGTTTCTGTGATCAGATAGGGGATAACTTGTAACCACGAAACCCCTTCAAGACTTGTATTTCATGTGTCAGTCTTAAACAAGTTGTCTGAGATAAGCTTTTTATGCCCTATCATCAGGATATGCCAAAAATACCTAATCGTGAGCAGCCGACAGCTGTTCCCAGGACTGACAAAGCCACTTCCGGAACCTGTCCTATCCACTATACATATAGTAGGAGTAAGTGAAATGCAGCAACACACCAAGTGGGAGTAAAGCTGCAGTGTCAAGGCTCATCCACTCAGTGGTGAACCTAGCCTCTTTGCTGCCTGAGGCAGACTATTGAAAGACGCTCCCCCTCCAAAAAAAAAAATATAAAATTGCGTTTACATGCTGTTAGCGTCACATGCTGTTATTGTCGTACAATAAACACACACAAACTTATGAAACAGTTTTTAAGAATTGAATGTTGAATGAGAGCCACGCGAGTTTGTCCATCCACCAAGCGACACACCTATATATGGCTGCGGTCAGGCTGTATTCCAACCCAGTGGGGGAAAAAAAAAACAATTCTCAGGCCCAGTGGGGGTCTCAGCAGACAGACCCCCATCACTCAGGTATTTATCCTCTATCATTTAGGTGAATACAGGGCAGTAACATTTTGTGACTTACAGGTGACGTCTCTGACTAATCCTTCACATTTCCCTTCTCTTCCCTTTGGACCGCCATGACCACTTCTTCCAGCTGTGACTTGTCTCTGTAAAGTTTGCAACACAGACATCTTTGGCTCCTCACTTTTCCAGGCATCTAACCCACATTGTTCTCACCTGCACACCCATCCTGCTGCTACACCAAATATAACATATATGATATAACCCCCCATAATGAATAATACTCCCAAGTGCATCTTTATATTAATAATGTCCGTGTGTACGCTGTATAAATAGTGCCCCTTATTAATAATGCCCCACGTGTTAACTAATTAAAAGGTTTTCCAGGTCATTAATAAAATATAATCAGTGGGGCTCAAAAACCCAGGACCCTACTGATCAGCTGTTTGAATGGTACCTGTGTAAGCGCCGTGACCGCTTCTCTATTTACATAGTGTCATTCATCTCATAGCAGCCATGTAATGTAACTAAAGCCTCATCCTATACACATCCATGTGACTGGAAGGCTGTAATTACATTACACGGTCACTATGAACAGACAGCGTATTATATAAACAGGCGCCATAGCCCCCCATACAACTGATCAGAGGCGGGGTCCACTGATCTCTTATTGATAATCCGTCCTAAGGATAGAACATCAATAAAAATGAGCTGGAAAGACCCTTTAATAAAGCCCAAGTGCCACCTTAAAGGGGTTGTCCAGGATAACCACTTTATTAATATGAGGCTGGGGAAGGTGCTCCGGTGTCTTCCAGCGTGTTCCAGCCCTGCTGCTCCAGTGTTTTCTTCCCCACAGCACTGTGATGTCTCGTGTCAGCGACCTCAGCGGTCATGTGCGGTGGGGACTTCTGCCAGAAGAAAACACCAGAGCAGCAGAACCATACTGCGGTGGGAGACATCAGAGCACAAGGGACAGGTGAGTAGGTGTTTTTTTTTTAATACAGTATTACACGGTATTATGGCCCACAGCGGCCCCTGCACACAGTATTACATGGTATTATGCCCCGCAGCAGCCCCTGCACACGGGATTATGCCCCGCAGCGGCCCCTACACACAGCATTATGCCCCACAGCAGCCCCTGCACACGGTATTATGCCCTACAGCAGCCCCTGCACACGGTATTATGTCCCACAGTGGCTCCTGCACACGGTATTATGCCCCGCAGCGGCCCCTGCACACGGTATTATGCTCCGCAGCGGCACCTGCACGCGGTATTATGCTCCATAGTGGCCCCTGCACACAGTATTATGCTCCATAGTGGCCCCTGTACACGGTATTATGCTCCATAGTGGCCCCTGCACAAAGTATTATGCTCCATAATGGCCTCTGCACTCGGTATTATGCTCCATAGTGGCCCCTGCACTCGGTATTATGCTCCATAGTGGCCCCTGCACACGGTATTATACTCCATAATGGCCTCTGCACTCAGTATTATGCTCCATAGTGGCCCCTGCACTCGGTATTATGCTCCATAGTGTCCCCTGCACTCAGTATTATGCTCCATAGTGGCCCCTGCACACAGTATTATGCTCCATAATGGCCTCTGCACTCAGTATTATGCAACATAGTGGCCCCTGCACTCGGTATTATGCTCCATAGTTGCCCCTGCACTCGGTATTATGCTCCATAGTGGCCCCTGCACACAGTATTATGCTCCATAGTGGCCCCTGCACTCAGTATTATACTCCATAGTGGCCCCTGAACATAGTATTATGCTCCATAGTTGCCCCTGCACTCGGTATTATGCTCCATAGTGGCCCCTGCACACAGTAGTATGCTGCATAGTGGCCCCTACACTAGGTATTATACTCCATAGTGGCCCCTGCACACAGTATTCTGCTCCATAGTCACCCACCAAAGAACTATTATAAAAAACAAACAAAAAACAAGAATTAAAAATTAGTAACAAAATTTACTCAAGAAACAGTCTAAAGTTTAAAGGGGAATACTCATTTTTAGCAATATTCTACATATGGGCAGGGTATTTAACATATAAATCCATTTTCGCTCCCTACATTTCAGTTCACGTTGACGATCCCCACCTCTACGTCTCTGTGGGATATGATCCAACACCCTGAAACGTAACTCATTCTCTGTATGTCGTTTCTCAGAAAAATGTCTAGAGACAGGAAGTTCTAACCTCTTTTTACAGATCGTGCTCTTATGGAGATTGATCCTAGTTCTAATCTCAAGAGTGGTTTCTCTGACATAAATCAAATTACACGGACATTGAATCATATAAATCATGTATTCGGATGAACAAGTATAACGTTCTTTGATAATAATTTTGTTTGTTTTTTAGTTGGGTGTATCAAGTTTGGTGGATGTATATGTCCTGCTCAGTATCATGATGCCTCAATGCCTGTAAATTAAAAGGAAAAAGAAAATAGATCCCCGTTGTGTCGATAGTACCACATGGAGAATGGGCACCATATGGACGTTGATTTTTCCATTAGAATATAGATTTCATTAATGAAGAATATATTTGCCTATTTATTGATGTAAATAATAAAAAGAAAAAGGTTTTATTACCACACTGGCGCCTCTGGTGGTCCTGTGGGGACCTGGATAGTAATGCCTCAGGATTAAGTATGGTAAAAAGAGAGAAAGAGTCTGGCAAGTTGCTGCTCCCCCTGGGACCACCTGTCTGTAGGACAGTGGTAGTGCAAATAGTAAAGTAGTAAAAAAACAGGGTATGTGTGAGCGCTACTTAATCAGCCAGACATGTATTAAAATGAAACTTTTTTTATTGGATCACAATGTTACTCCACAAGGTGGCGATATAAAGTATGGCAACGCGTTTCGACGTCTTAACTGACGTCTTCATCAGGCCAACTAGATAAGAATCAACTAAAACAGTGGTATAATATAATGTATAATAAATAATATAAGATATAATAAAAACATTGTTATACATAAGAAACAATCTACATGTATATACATAGACACACACAAACACATGTATGCATGTATGTACACACATATCCCAGCACACATATAAATGTACACATATGGTGGCAATCAACAAATGGTTAATGTATAAATAAGTAAAATGAAGAGTGAATGGATTGGTATAGGAACAAATATGGGTTAGATAGATATGAAAAATGGTTATAGTTAATGAGAAAGAGATGGAGGATATATATGGTACCAAGATTAGATGATTAGGTAGGTAATAATAGAATAGGGGGATATATATGAATACGTCTAGGAAATAACTGTAATAAATGAAAAGAAGGGGGGAGGGGGGGATATGGTTGTGACATACAATAGATGAATGAGTAGTCAATACATCTGGTTGTTTATAAAAGGTGGTGGAGTGTGAGAGTATATCTAATAAATAATTAGGATAGGGATGGGATAGTTGATAAAAAATGGAGTGAAGGATAGTTGATGAAAAAATGGATAATAAGCAGGAAATGAATGTATATATATAGATACATGGATGGTTAGATGAATGAGCAATAAATAAATAATTCAATGGATAAATCATGGGTACATGAGCAAATAAAAGGAACATCAGGTAAATAGATATGTAATGATAATCCTAATAATTGATTGTAAATGTTTGTAGGGTTAAATGAGAAATATACTTAAAGTAGACTAAATAGTGAATATAATGTTTGTAGAAGCAACTACTGATTTGATATATACAGAGTTGATGTGAAATATAAACAAATAAATAGATAAATGTGACCTTAAAAGCATATAATGAATAACTAAATGGATATGGAGATGAAGGTTTAGACTTACCACGCTAGATCATGGAGCAGGCACAAAGTGTGCCCCTCTCATGATACTAGCGCTTTAAATAAGGGCTTGATTAGTGCAGGTGGCATTGAGAGAAAAAAAAAAAATGTACATGTTTTTTTAAAAAATTGGATTCTACAGTGTCATTAAGACCATGGGGCATGAGTGTGTTAAGGTTGTAAATCCAAAAAGATTCACGTTGGCGGAGTTGTAAAAAAACGGTTGGGAGCAGTATTAGGGATGTGTTCAATGGGGATGATGGAAATATGTTTGAAATCTTTTTGGTGTTTGAGAGAACAGTGTAAGGAAAGGTTATGTTTTTTGAATCCCTTGGTAACATTTGATCGGTGGTTGTTAATGCGTAAGTGCAAAGGTTGGATGGTGCGACCAACATATTGAAGGTTACAAGGGCATTCTAACACATAAATAACATAATTGGTATTACAATTTAGAAATGAATTATTGGGGAAACTTTCGTTAGTAGTTTTGGATGTAATGAAGGTTTGTTGATGTTTAATATTACTACAGCAAGCACATCGTGGGTGTCCGCATCTGAAAACTCCTTTTTCTAGTGATAGAGTGTTATCTGTTTTATTCTTTTCCATACGGATTCGGCTGGGGGCTAAAAGATTCCGCAGGGTAGTGGCTCTTCTGAAAGTAATTGTGGGTCGTTTGGGAAGTTGTTGCTGAAGATAGCAGTCACTCAGAAGAATATCCCAGTGTTGAGTTATGATAGATTTTATTAGTTTATGACTGGAGTTGTATGTGGTTATAAAACTAGACCTGTGTTTGATGGGAAGGGTTGAAGGATCCTGTTTTTGTTTCTCTATTAAACATGAAGCCTGTGATAATTCAGAGGTTCTCTTAATCGCATTTTGTACTACAGATTTTGGATAATGTTTATCCATGAATCTGAGTTTTAATATTTTGGACTGGGTTCTGAAGGTGTCATTGTCATCACAATTTTTTTCTAATTCTTTTTAGTTGGCTAAATGGTATATTGTTAAGCCAGGGAATGTAGTGAGCACTGCGGTAGTCCAAGTAACTATTGACGTCCACAGATTTAAAGTATGTTTCGGTGGAAAATGTATTATCTATGGTTTTAGAGCTCAGGAGATCTAAAAATTCGATACTGGTCTGAGAGTAATGCTGGGTGAATGATATTCCCATTTCATTATTGTTTAGAGATGTGATGAAATTTGAGGCTGATAATTCATCACCGTCCCAAACAAAAAACAAGTCATCAATATATCTTTTATAGAATATTATATGTTTATTGTTCTCACCTGGGGTTTGGATGTATGTTCTCTCAAATAAACCCATGAACAGATTTGCGTAGGATGGCGCAAACCTCGTGCCCATGGCGCAGCCCTTTGTTTGACGGAAAATGTTGTTTTGAAATGAAAAGATGTTATGTTCAAGTATGAATTGGATCCCATGTAAAATGAATCCTCTTTGTGTTGGAGGCATTGAGGGATTATTGGCAAGGAAATGATTGATTGCTGCTAGACCATGGAGATGTATTGACTACTCATTCATCTATTGTATGTCACAACCATATCCCTCCCCCCTTCTTTTCATTTATTACAATTATTTCCTAGACGTATTCATATATATCCCCCTATTCTATTATTACCTACCTAATCATCTAATCTTGGTACCATATATATCCTCCATCTCCTCTTTCTCATTAACTATAACCATTTTTCATATCTATCTAACCCATATTTGTTCCTATACCAATCCATTCACTCTTCATTTTACTTATTTATACATTAACCATTTGTTGATTGCCACCATATGTGTACATTTATATGTGTGCTGGGATATGTGTGTACATACATGCATACATGTGTTTGTGTGAGTCTATGTATATACATGTAGATTGTTTCTTGTATAACAATGTTTTTATTATATCTTATATAATTTATTATACATTATATTATACCACTGTTTTATTTGATTCTTATCTAGTTGAACTGATGAAGACGTCAGTTAAGACGTCGAAACGCGTTGCCATACTTTATATCGCCACCTTGTGGAGTAACATTGTGATCCAATAAAAAAAGTTTCATTTTAATACATGTCTGGCTGATTAAGTAGCGCTCATACATACCCTGTTTTTTTACTTTACTATTTATTGATGTGATTTTTCTAAAAAATTAAGGGGATGGCTTGGATTGTGTGTGGTTAGGTCTGAGTGCAGACAGGCCTGTTTTTGGGTGTATTTTTGGTATACTTGAACATAGTTATTTACCTACCTTTTTCTGCCCCTTTTGTCCCCTTATTTCTATTACATGGATTTCCTTATTGGAATGGAAAATGATTAAAATATTTATAAAATGGCATAAAATGAAAAAATATTTTTTTTTTTTCCTGCTATAGTGTATCAATTTTGGAATAGTTATATATGGGATCTTTAATTTTTCTTTTTTATGGAAGCTTCTAAGATATTTCTCAGTTTGGATCCAATATGACATAAGTTAAAGTGTTTTAGATAGCGGTGGTTTTCCACTGTGGTATGGACCTATGATGTAGACATAGTTGGGGCATCTGTTAGGTTTGTGCACTGATCCAGGCGATTCATGTAGTCATATGAGAGTTTTTTTGGCACGCCAGAGTAACATGCAGTAACTGAGCAGGACATTATATATCCTTTGGCAGGTAATATGGTGGCTATAGCCATGGTTTGATGCACTATATTATGTATGTTTATATTTATATCTTAATTTATGTGGTTTTAATGAGTATATATGTATAGGATTTGATGTTTATAGGAAACTAATGATTGGCTCTTTGTTACAAGGGCGGGGATTAGTGGTTTCTTGTATAAATTGCACTGGAGTAGATGTGTTTATTTGCACTTGAGAAAGGTTCCTGTGAGAACCGATACGTGGTGTATTGCTTTTCCAATAAAAGGACATTTTCCATCCCTACAAGTTGCTGGCAGATTGGATTGTTTATATATATATATATATATATATATATATATATATATATATATATCAGTATATATCTATATCTATATCTAGATATATATATATCTATATATATATATATACAGTCATATGAAAAAGTTTGGGCACCCCTATTAATCTTAATCATTTTTAGTTCTAAATATTTAGGTGTTTGCAACAGCCATTTCAATTTGATATATCTAATAACTGATGGACACAGTAATATTTCATGATTGAAATGAGGTTTATTGTACTAACAGAAAATGTGCAATATGCATTAAACCAAAATTTGACCGGTGCAAAAATTTGGGTACCCTTATCATTTTATCGATTTGAATACTCCTAACTACTTTTTACTGACTTACTGAAGCACAAAATTGGTTTTGTAACCTCACTGAGCTTTGAACTTCATAGCCAGGTGTATCCAATCATGACAAAAGGTATTTAAGGTGGCCAATTACAAGTTGTTCTCCTATTTGAATCTCCTCTGAAGAGTGGCATCATGGGCTCCTCAAAACAACTCTCAAATGATCTGAAAACAAAGATTGTTCAACATAGTTGTTCAGGGGAAGGATACAGAAAGTTGTCTCAGAGATTTAACCTGTCAGTTTCCACTGTGAGGAACATAGTAAGGAACTGGAAGACCACAGGGACAGTTCTTGTTAAGCCCAGAAGTGGCAGGCCAAGAAAAATATCAGAAAGGCAGAGAAGAAGAATGGTGAGAACAGTCAAGGACAATCCACAGACCACCTCCAAAGAGCTGCAGCATCATCTTGCTGCAGATGGTGTCACTGTGCATCGGTCAACAATACAGCACACTTTGCACATGGAGAAGCTGTATGGGAGAGTGATGCGAAAGAAGCCGTTTCTGAAAGCACGCCACAAACAGAGTCGCCTGAGGTATGCAAAAGCACATTTGGACAAGCTAGCTTCATTTTGAAAGAAGGTCCTGTGGACTGATGAAACAAAGATTGAGTTGTTTGGTCATACAAAAAGGCGTTATGCATGGCGTCCAAAAACACAGCATTCCAAGAAAAACACTTGCTACCCACTGTAAAATTTGGTGGAGGTTCCATCATGCTTTGGGGCTGTGTGGCCAATGCCGGCACCGGGAATCTTGTTAAAGTTGAGGGTCGCATGGATTCAACTCAGTATCAGCAGATTCTTGAGAATAATGTACAAGAATCAGTGACGAATTTGAAGTTACGCCGGGGATGGATATTTCAGCAAGACAATGATCCAAAACACAGCTCCAAATCTACTCAGGCATTCATGCAGAGGAACAATTACAATGTTCTGGAATGGTCATCCCAGTCCCCAGACCTGAATATCATTGAACATCTGTGGGATAATTTGAAGCGGGCTGTCCATGCTCGGCGACCATCAAACTTAACTGAACTGGAATGGTCAAAAATACCTTCATCCAGGAACTGATTAAAAGCTACAGGAAGCGACTAGAGGCTGTTATTTTTGCAAAAGGAGGATCTACTAAATATTAATGTCACTTTTCTGTTGAGGTGCCCATACTTTTGCACCGGTCAAATTTTGGTTTAATGCATATTGCACATTTTCTGTTAGTACAATAAACCTCATTTCAATCCTGAACTATTACTGTGTCCATCAGTTATTAGATATATCAAATTGAAATGGCTGTTGCAAACACCCAAATATTTAGAACTAAAAATGATTAAGATTAATAGGGGTGCCCAAACTTTTTCATATGACTGTATATGTTACCATTAAAGTGCGAAATCAGTGAATGTGCACATTACCTAGGTAATCTGCAGATTAAATGATTTGCTCTGTTAAAGTGCGGAATCAGGAGTTTTCCGCACTTTAGGTAATGTGCACATTCACGGCTTGCGGATAGTTAAAGTCCGGAAGTTTGTTTACCTTGTAGTCCTGCTGTCCCTACTCCGTCCCCCTTTTCTTCTCCCTCCTTTTGCCCCAGCGCATAGCACAGCTAAGACAGTTTGCTTTCAAAATCCGGGTGTGTGTGTGTTCGCGCTTACACCCTCTGCGCTGTCAAGCAGCTGCCTTTTTTTTTTTTTTTTTTCGGACACAAAGGACTTTGTGTTTCCGACGAAAAAACAAAAACCGGCTTTTCACAGCGCAGAGAGTGTAAGCGCGAACACACACACCCACCTGTTTGCTTTCAAAACCCATTCAAGTTGAAAGGGTTTTGAAAGCAAACCGTCTTCAACCTTTCCTTATCCTGTCCCCGATCCTTTTTTTTTTTTTTTTTTTTGCCAGCATTACGTTCGCTGTAATGCCGACGACGTTGACATGTCGTTATCTGCACTTTAACAAGTGACTAGTAGTTAATGTGCACATTAACTAGGTAATGTGCAGATTAGCTAGGTAATGTCAGAAATGAAAGCAGTTTTCTGCACTTTAACGGATCGCCCTAGTTAATGTGCACATTACCTAGTTAATCTGCAGATTAACTGAATTCTGCACTTTAATAATAATAATAATAATAATAATAGTCCTTTAATAGTCCCACAGTGGGGAAATTCAGTGTGTTACAGCAGCAAAGATAAGATAAGATAAGCAGATACAAATACAAATACAACATGTACATGAATGTTCCAAGGTGAGAGGCATTACATTAATAGCAGACAGACAGATAGGACGTAGCAGAGGGGGGGGGGGGGGGGATTTAACAGGCAGAAAGATATTTCAGTTCTCTGTATGTAATGATCTCCGCTTAGGTCGGTGTTGGTTGTACAGCCTAACCGCGGTGGGGGAGGGAGCAGTCGGTCACTGACAGTACTGCCCAGCGCAATCACAGTCTCATGCATGGGATGGGACTTCTTCTTCTGCATGGAGCTCACCACGGACAGTATCCTTGTGTCACCCACCACCTGCACTGGGTCCAGTGGGCTCCCCAGGACAGAGCTGGCCCTTCTAATCAGCTTGTCAAGTTTATTTCTGTCCCTGGTTGACATACTGCTCCCCCAGCAGGCCACTCCAAAGAAGATGGCTGATGCCACTACCGAGTTGAAGAAAGTCCTAAGAAGTGCCCCCCGGATTCCAAAGGCTCTCAGCTTCCTAAGCAGGTAGAGCCTGCTGTGGCCCTTCCTGTACAGGGCCTCCATATGATCTGCCCAGTCCAGCTTATTATTAAGGAGCAGACCCAGGTACTTATAGGTGTTCACAATCTCGATGCCCGTCCCCAGGATGTCCACTGGTTTTGGAGGGCATCTGCCTTTACGGAAGTCCACCACCATCTCCTTGGTCTTCCCCGCGTTAATCTTCAGGTGGTTCTGGTGGCACCAGTCCACAAAAAACCGGTTCAGTTCTCTGTACTCCTTGTCATCATCGTCTGTGATGAGGCCTACTATTGCAGAGTCGTCAGAATACTTCTGTAGGTAGCAGCTGGATGAGTTGCACCTAAAATCAGCAGTGTACAGTGTGAAGAGGAAAGGGGCGAGAACCGTACCCTGAGGAGCCCCCGTATTACAGATCACGGTACCTGACACACAGTCTTGGGCTCTCACGTATTGAGGTCGATTTGTGAGGTAGTCTAGGATCCAGTTGGAGAGGTGGTGGTCCACTCCAGCAAGGCCCAGCTTGTCTCTCAGTAACCTGGGCTGTATGGTGTTAAAAGCACTGGAGAAATCAAAGAACATTATTCTCACCGTGTTCCCTGGTTTTTCCAGGTGAGACAGAGCCCTGTGCAGAAGGTGGATGATGGCATCATCTACCCCAATGCCCGGTCGATAAGCAAACTGGAGAGGGTCCATAGCGGGGCTCACTAGAGGGCGAAGATGTGTGAGAACCAATCTCTCTAAGATCTTCATCAAGTGGGATGTCAGTGCTACAGGTCTGTAGTCGTTGAGGTCCATAGGGTGAGGTTTCTTTGGAACTGGTACCACACAAGAAGATTTCCATAATTCAGGGACTATTTCCTGCCTCAGGCTCATATTATACATATATGTAATTATACCACACAGCTGGTCCCCACAAGTCTTAATTAGCCTTGCACTGATGTCATCTGGCCCTGCGGCTTTCCTCGCCTTGATCTTTTTCATCTCCTTCCTCACCTGGGCCCGTGTGAAGGTCAGACTGTGGTCAGATAAAGACAGATTTCTGGATTTACTGGTCTGTTGGGAAGTAGCCACATGGGGTGAATGGGGTGAAGTCATTGTGGTGAGGGGAGCTGAAGGACATTCTGGGGTGGGAGGAGCTGGTGTGTGATCAAATCTGTTGAAGAATAGGTTTAGTTCATTAAGCCAGTTAACATCTGCCTCAATCTGGCAGACCGACTGTTTATGACCCGAAATTGACTTAAGCCCCTCCCAGACCCCCCTTATGTCTTTTCTTTCCATTTGCTTTTCCATTTTTTCCTTATAATTGGATTTTCCTTGCCTGATTAGATGCCTCAGCTCCTTTTGTACTTCCCTCAACCCCTCCTTATCTCTTGTCCTGAATGCCATCTTTTTCTCCTTAAGTAGTGTTTTTATATCAGAGTTAATCCATGGTTTGTTGTTGGAGAAGCACCTCACCACTTTTGTGGGTACTGTGTTGTCCACACAAAAATTAATGTAGTCTGTTATGCAGTGTGTGAGTCTTTCTATATCTTCTCCATACGAATCCTGCAAAACTTCCCATGCGGTTGTGTCAAAACAATCCCTCAGAGCCTCATCACTCTCCTCGGACCATATCCTCACTGTGCGGGTGACAGCTGGTTCTCTACGTACAAGTGGCTTGTACACAGGTCGGAGATGTACTAGGTTGTGATCCGATCTTCCCAGGGGCGGTAGGGCTGATGAGTTATATGCCTCCCTCACGTTGGCAAAGAACAAGTCCAGTGTTTTGTTGTCTCTTGTGTGGCAGGTTACATACTGTGTGAAACTGGGAAGTGTGGATGATGGAGAGGCATGGTTGAAATCGCCAGACACAAGGAGGGCCTGGGGGTGCTGAGACTGTAACTGGCTCAGCGTGGCTTGTAGGACCTCGCAGGCAGCGTCAGCTTTCGCAGAGGGGGGGACATATGCAGCTATCACGATGACATGTGATAGTTCCCTTGGTAGATAGAAAGGTCTCATGCTCACAGCTAATAGTTCAATGTCCTTACAGCAAGTTTGCTCCTTAATCACAATGTGCCTAGGATTGCACCATCTATTATTCACAAACATTGCCAGCCCCCCTCCTTTCCTCTTACCGCTCTCCCTTGTCCTGTCTGCCCGAAGGAGTTTAAAACCATCCAAGGAGACCAGAGAGTCAGGAGTAACTTCAGTGAGCCAAGTCTCTGTAAGTAGCATCATGCTGCACACCCGAAACTCCTGATGGTGCCTGGTGAGCGCTGTTAGTTCATCCATCTTGTTTGCAAGAGATCTCACATTGCCCATAATGATGGAGGGAACAGCTGGTCGGTAACGCCTCTTTTTAATCCTCTGAAGAGTTCCTGCTCTGCAGCCCCTCCCCCGCTTTTTCTTTCTCCAGAGTTCTTGGGGGATGGGTGGGCAAATGGTATGCAGCCCTGTTGTTGTGACTCTAAGCTGCAGTAATTTCTCTCTTGTGTAGACAAAAGAAATGCCTGCAGACACAAGAGTCCCCATTTCAGCAGGACAAAAAGACAGATAAAAACAAAAAAAAAAAAAAAAAGTATCACAAAGGTCCAATTCCAAGTCTTTGTTTCTTCATTTCTTCATAGTGTAAAGTCCATTAAGTAGAGAGGTAACATTTAATGGTAACATATATATATCAGACATTATAAAATTAAGTTTGAGAAACATTTTGTGGTGATTCACAATGCGTTTTGTACTATGCGTCTCTAAAAAGTTCCAACTATACCATGTCTATTCAGTATTCCTCCAATAGAATGCTACTGCAGGGATCAGAAATCACCTTGAACAGATTGTCTGGAAGGAATGCGGCTTGCCATCCCTACAGTGGCCCCTATAGGAAAAAATACAGCATTACATGCTGCCCATTCATCAAAAAGGACCAATCATTTAAAGGGGCTGTCCCACTAATACACAGTCATTGTACTTTACAGAAAAAAAAAAAAAAAGTAATTTTCCCATAAACAACACTTCTCACAGGAGGAAACAGAAGAAAAGCCAAATTTAAAAAATAAAACTTAGTGGAAACCATTAAAAGAACTATAAAATAGGGGTTATTGACTTTTTATATTAACCTGGTTTTTAGATAACCCCTTTCAGGCTCAGACTGTCCCACAGGTGACTATTCCAGTGGACCTGAGCCAAGCAAGCTCCAAGCTCATCCTAGTATGGCTCAGTAGACTTACTGGGGCAGATTTATGAAGACTAGCGTCAGCCCTTAAGCTAACGGAGCACACCAAGTGCACCTGGGGGAAATGTATGCCAGCTCATAGCAGGTATACATTTTCCGCACATATAAACTGTACACTCCCTTTTTAGGAAACTGGCAAAGGCACTTCAGAGTTTAACCCTTTCACTGCCAGGGGTCTCCAGAAATTTTGCACCTCCGGTAGCCACAGCAATTTTCACAGTTTTGAGATGGACAAATCAAACCTAAATTGCAACATTAAAAAAAAGTAGACACCTGCAGCATTGTCAGAATGCCACTTGGTACTATATGTGAACAAGCACCTTCATACAATTTTGATTTAAAGTGATTTTTTTTTTTTTTTATATAAAACAAAGGCAAATGCAAATTAGTTTCCAAAAGAGGAAACCAAACAAAAAGTTATATGCACCAAACCTCCTAAAAATAAGAGCTGAACATGTGCAGAGTTCATTCTTATCACTAAGGCCTACACCTGCATGCACACGTCTTCAGAAAATCACCAGAACTGGAATGAACAAAAATCTGCTTTGAAGTTGGAAATGTTAAAAAAAAAAAGTATCATCCTATAAAATGTAGGGATTACACACCGTGGAAAGCAAGTGTACCCCTAAACCCTATATATTTCTTGAAAGTAGATAACCTTAAGATTACATGTGTCTCAATGGGCTATCAATAGCCATGTCCACCACCATGTAACTTTGTGACAAACAATTTTTTGAAAAAATACACTAAAACATATATTTGCACTTAAAACTCCTATTCAATCTTACATTCGCACACAAAATATATTTAAAATAAAAGATCAAGGTGTACACAATTTATATATACTGCAAACATCACCTACAACAAGAGCTCTTACTCTCAAAAACGCTGATACAGAAGACAAGCAAGATTTTGCTGTTATTCACTAATATGTTAAAAATCTACACTGCACCTAGCAAACTGTGACTGTGATACCAAAATCTAACTTTTTTGAGATTGCTCAGTATATAAAAACACAACTTAATATTTCAAATATACTGTACAATCACCTTCATGCAACTCTGCAGCAAACAGATTATAAGCAAAAATTGCACAAAAATTCAAATGTACCACTAAAGTGCATGCTCAAGTAGTCCCTTGATGCAAACAAAATGTACTTTCCAAAAAACTGCAATATGTGAGGAATTCATACATACCACACATACCGTGTTTCTCCGAAAATAAGACAGGTATTTTTTCCTCCAAAAAAAGGGCTAGGGCTTAATTTTTTCCATGAACAACAATCACACATTTGATCGCTTTTTCTTTCAACTTTTATCAGAGGTGAAACAGCGAAAAAACAGCAGTTCGGCACTTTTGATCATTTTTTTTTGCTATGGCATTCACTATAGAGGTAAAATATTGTTATAAGTTTGTAGAGTGGTAATAATGTGTGTTTCACAGTAATATTTTATTTTTATATGTATTCTAATGAAAGTGGGAGGGGGCTTGAACTTTTATTTTGTTTTTTTTTTATATTTTTATTTATTTATTTATTTATTTTGTACTACTAATCCCTCCTAGGGGGGCTTGAACCTGCAATCATCCCATAGACTGCAATACAACCTATTGCAGTCTATGGGAGATTATCTATATTACTAATGAGGCTGGACCTCAATAGTAATATTCCTATGACAGGCCTGGGAGTCTTCATAATGCTCCCGGCTGCGCGGGAGCCGACCTGCAACGTGAAAGGTATGGGGCCGGTGGGGACCGGCCCCGGGGAATAGTTACTCTGTTTTGGGGGGTCGATTTGGGGGGTCGATTTGGAGGGGTGGGGGGGGGTCACGAACTGACAGACCTAACAATGCCCGCGATCAGTGGACTCTGATCGCGGGCATTAACTGCGGGTCTCTGGTGTAGAAGGAGACCCGGTATAGCAGATATAGGGGGTGGGGACCGGCCCTGGGGACTGCAGGTGGAGAAGCGTGGAGGTCATACTTAGCAATGCCCACGGTCAGAGTCCATTCTGATCGCGGGCATTAACTCCGGGTTTTGCTACTTTGGTGGGAGGGAAGGGAAAGGGAAGTCATGCTGAACAATGCCCGCGATCAGGGTAGACACTGACCGTGGGCATTAACCCAGTACGGCAGCTATGGCAGCGGGGTGGCCGCCATCTTTAAGGACCCAGCATCCGCTGTAATCGCACAGCAGATGTCGGGAAGGGGTTAAATTAGCTAGGGCTTATTTTTGGAGTAGGGCTTATATTTCAAGCCTACTCCAAAAAATCTGAAAAATGTAGCTAGGGCTTATTTTCGGGGTAGTTCTTATTTTTGGAGAAACACGGTATATATATTTACAGGTGCGGGTGTTCAAGAAACACCAAAATCGCAGAAATGCGCAAAACAATTTTGTGCATGCAAATTAGTTTACATAAAAATATAAATTTTCTAACCCCCCTAATAAAGATTGTAGCAATTTATACGTTCATCTCTAGTGATAATCGTCATTGCTATTTTAGTGTGTAACGGATATCGCTAGAAGTGTATTTTACTCTATAAAGATCAGGTATAGATAGGACAGGGATTGGGTGAAATGTAAACTTTATTGATGACTTTGTGCATGTGTTGTGTAAGTGTTTGGTGCAACTCTTTTGGCGCTGCGACCTGGACAATGGTAAACATTTGGGTCACAGCGCCAATAAACTTCCTGATTATGTACAGAGGGGTATTACATAAGAATACCCCTCTAGTAAGGCTCAGAGGGGTGTTACATTATCCCTCTATGTGGCAGGGAGCAAAAGTACAATATGCTCTCTGATTGATAGGAGAGAGGATAACATGGACTGAAGTCCCTGCTATCCGCCCTGGGGTCACATACAGGTTATGCACAGATGATTATTTCTCATCTCTGTGCAGTCTGCAGGGCTGCTGCTTCCCCCTCCTCCTCCTAGCGCAGCTCTTAAGATGCTTTCTGAGACAGGAGGGGGGAGGACATTTTAGAGCCCCATATCTCAGGATACGTTAGGAGTGTCTTGGATTCATTTTAACAATGAGAATCTCATCTTTAAAATGATACCAAGATCTTCATGATAGCCCTTACAAATTCGGAGTGAATAGCTGTTAACAGTGTCGGGAATTGAGATTTCAATGTCGAATAGTGTTTTCAACAGTGAATCGCTCTGGAACTGTAAGAGCTCTTATGAAGATCTTAGTATAATTTTAAAGATGAGATCCTAACGGATCCTGAGATATCGGCATTAGAAGTAAGGACGTATTAGATACGTGCTTGGCTACAGAAGTGCCACCATGGGAGGACGTATAAATACGTGGCTGGCAGGGGAAAAAAAAAAAGGCATACAAGGCATAATAAATCTGGGCCACTTTACTCAATATAGATATTTTTCTTATAGCATGCCAACCAAGCTATGTGTCTATATAGTATACTGGGTAGTTTATAGCATATAAAAATAACTTGGGTAATTTCTTACACATATTGAGCAGCTGAAATGACATTTAGGTGCAGAGTAAGGCCAAACAGTATCCTTCCTCCGTGAGCACCATCTTCTCAATCACAATGTGGGGACCCCAATCACCAATAATCTTGCTGCTACCTGAGGTCTGTTGTGAGCACATATCCCTGGCTCAGAGCCGAAAGGGTCAAGTTCAAGACAAGAGCCAAACAGAAGACTACTGGCAGAATTCCAGGACAGAAAGGCAATGGATAGTCAAGCTTGTATTTAAAAAAAAAAAAAAAAAAAAAAAAAAATTTACACAATTTTTTGGCAAAAAGTTAGGAATTCGCAAATTTAAATTTCAGTTAATATATTTGTATATGGCTGGATAGCGGGACACTAGAATAAATTTAAGTGGCGAGTCCTAGGCAACCAAGTTTGATACTGACCCTAATGGAAGGAAGAGCATAGTTACTTGGGGGCTAAAGCACATTTATCTATTCTACCATAGTACAGCGATGGTCCCACAAATGATCGGTGAGGGCCCTGAAACAAACCAACTTATCTAGTATTTTGTTTATAGGGAATAAGTTGTTAAGATGGTATAACCCCTCTAAGTTTGCACATAGTTTAATAATTACTTTTTAAATACAAACTAGTGTTTAATAAAAATCACAAAATTCATTGCATCTGCAAGAAAATGGTTTATTCATTGTAAACCCCACAGAAAAAAAAAAAAAAGCTGAATTGCAGCCAAGACCAAGTAATTAACAAAAAATGCCATAAAGGCAGCAAATGGTAGAGGACATTTCAACACAAAAGTCTGTGAATGGGTTTCCATGTTTTGCACAAAGCTGGAGAAAACTGAGACATATCCGCATAATACTTCAATGTTGACAGCAATACAAGATGGCTTCAAATGCAAAATCATTGCAACATACACATCCTGCTAGAACTAGAGGGAAATTTTTTTTAATACTTCTATTGCATGGATTTGCTTCTTTGACTTAATTTTGTAATGTAGACCCCTTAGCCATATAAGCAAAAATCATAACATTGTGGGCCAGATTTACTGTCAAAGTCAGACTTGACATTCTTAAAACTGTACCAGATTTATCATCGTATCTAATCATGTGTGATAAATCTGTTGTATTAGATAGTCAAATCTAAGGCCCCACATTGCAGAAACGCAGCTTTCTTGTTGCAGATTTTGCTGCAGTTTTTTGAGCCAGTCAGGAATGGATTTAACAGAAGGGAAACATCCAAGTTCTTCCTTTATATTTTCCATTCCTTTTCAAGCCACTCCTGACTTTGGACCAAAAACCCACAGCAAAAAAATGCTGCATTTCCACAACATGGGGCCTTAGCCTAACTTTACCACTCTTATTTGACTTTGTTAAACTAGAGAATACACTTACTTTCAGTGCATTTTTGGAGCACAGTGTGGCAACTTGGGCCACAGCCCTTTTCCATACAAGTATCTAACACTTAATGTGACGCAAGGCATGTTAGACTTTTTTTTTGGCCTTAAATATACCTGAATTCTAATGCATATTGCTTTCCTGGTATTCACATGACCAAGTTTCACCCGTGAAACTTGGTCCTCGTGTGTGCCAGAATTACCAGCCTAATCATCATGGCGGGAGAGGGACTCCTAGCATTATAGTTATCTATAATGCCAAGAGTCACTGCCTCCCAGTGACATTGCCCCACGCTAACACTGTTATGGGACAATATGTGGCTGGGAAGCAGGGACTCCTAACATCATAGAGAACTAGAATGCTAGGAGTTTCAGAGGTGAAACTAATTTTATGTGAATGTGGGATTAGTAAATCGCTCAGTGTCCTTCAACAAACTGGGGGACAGGATTTAAACTTGAGAGACTTCTGCACATTTGACAAAATTGCTGGACTGTCAAACAAAGATCTCCTTGCGAATCCAGAATTCTTGGCACTTCAATGATATGAAATCTTTCCTCCTAGTTTTCTATACCACTTTGTGACTTCAATATCGGCATAATACAGAGGACAGACATTCAATACGTAGTATCATAAGCACAACAAACTCTAAACTGGTGCTAGGATTGAAAATCTCTACAATTTGTTTTTTCACTCAGGTTTTTTTTTTTTTTTAAAACAAACTTTCCAGATGAATGCTCCTTTTACTTTTGTGGTAAATGGAAAAACACTAAACTCAAAAGATTTTACTGCATGGGCAAAACCTAGCTATTGCATTTTCATTGTTCAGCCACTCATCTACAGCATGGGGTCTATAGCCTATTAGTAATCAGAATAAGGAAGAAAAGTAAATCCCAGACCATAACCTTTTTGCACCATAACAGTCTATTCCCAAGGCACTGAACAAGACCCATTTCACTAGTAACACCAATAAATACTTTACAGATCTACTTACAAGTAAGAACATCACTATCTCGTTCCCCTTCACACCAAGACTAAGTCCACACTAGTTAGGTTTTTGGTCCATGGCAGGTATACAGAAAGGTTCTGCTGCGTTTTATTCATAGATCCAAAAATATTCTGTCCCATTTAAAGTCTTCCTCAAAATTTTGAGGAAGGTTATTTTAGGATCTATGATCTTTTAAAGTATATCAATAAAGATTTTGAGTTTTAGATACCCCTATTTCGGATCTTTACACATCCTGCGTTTTTTCATTTGCTTCTTTAGGGTATTTACCTTTGAAAAAAAACTTTTTTGGCTTATTTTGTGTCCCATTTAAAGTCTCCTCAATGGAAACATAATACAAAGATACATTTATAAATTGTGATCTGTGGCACTAAGAATAGCAAAAATGTACTGGCTCTGACGACAAGCAGAGATTTGGTTGTGGATAAATTGCAGGCAAAGAGCTGTGTTCCTCAAAAAACTACATAATATAATTATATTGAGTTTCTGCTTCAGTGCTTCTGCCCAGGTCCCAAATGTTCTGCCACTTCTCATTGTTCAGTTGTTCAAAGGGTTGCCCAAGATGATTTTAAAGAAGGGGAAAATAAAAATAAAAAAAAACAAAAACAAAAAACCCAGACACTGCTTCTCTCTTAAAAAAGATACACCTGTACACTGGTTGTGTCCAGTATGGCAGCTCAGCTCCTTTGAAATGAGGAGTGTAGTGCTGCAATTCCACACACAACCTGTGGACAGGTGTGCAAATGTTTCTGTAAGGGTTTTTTTTTTTTTTAAGCCTCAAATGTCTTATACTAGGTTCACACTAGCGTTTGAGTTTCCATCATTTGGGTCAGCATGGGGATCCGAAAGACAGATCCTGTCTGCTTAAAAAGCAGTTACCCGCAGACCCCATAGACTATAATGGGGTCCGCCGGTTTTATATGGAAAGCAATGTCCTCCTTGCAGGACTTCTCTCTGCCAATTTTAAGCGGAATCTGAAGGAGTGTGAATTCAGCTTTATATGAAACAAAACATCTATGCTCATCTGCACAAAAAACTAGATTAGCCCTCTAGTGGCAACTATGAATCCTTGCAAATTTCAGAAAGCTTCCCAAAACTCAGTAGCAATTTTTTTTTTTTTTTTTTTTAACAAATATTGATCAAAAAAGTTAATCCATTCCCGCAGTTCAAAGACAAAACTTCTGATCTTATAAGATTTGTCCATCATTGGATGGCCATAAATGTCAGACCCTTTTAGGTGAAGTACATAATGGTGGCATAGCAAAATGGTTTTGTAGCACAAACCAGGACTACCTGCCAAGAACTAATTTGAAGATTCTCACATATTTAAACTGTTTGCAAGAGTTTTGAAATATTGGTAAGGAGAAGGGGGGGGGGGAAAGTGTATCCTTTGACTCCCAATAAGCTTAATTTTTAGTATTATACATCATGTTTTGATTGTTAGATGAGCACAATACTGTATTAAAAATAAGATGAACCCTGAAATCTGTTAAGGATTATTTTTAATAGACCAGCACTAAATAGATATTGCATAGTAAGAACCAGGATTCATACTTTTAATGACTCTTAGAAAAATCCAAAGAAATTTTAAAGATCTGAAAAAAGTAGCCTAGTGTTATTTCATTTGTATTGCCTACAAGGCAGACAATGGAGAAAAAATACTGGTCATCATGTACCAAACCTATCTCTGACAGGTTGTCCTTGTCTGTAGCACCTAGAGTTCAGGTTACACACTGTAATAAAAAAAAAAAAAAAAAAAAAATTGCAGATTGGTTGCTATGGAAAAGCTAGCCATTTTGTCTCCCATATATAAGTGTATATGGTTTTATTGTATAAGATTTGCTTCCAAGCAAGGTTTTATAATATTTGTCATCCTAAAAAAAAAAAAAAAAAAAAAAAAAGCAATTGGCAGAAATTAAATCAGTCATAGGTTTTCATGGATATGTGCTATAGGTGTTCATAGCTATGTATGTAGGTAGGTAGCTATGCTCATTAGAGGGGCATTTTCTCAGGCATTTAGGACATTTCCATAGCATACTTGCCCATCTGTTCTTGGTATTCCCATATAAGAGATCACAGCCATAGAGATAAAAGCAACTGCCATATGTGGGACCTGAATATCATACATTTATGGCATATCCTACCAAATATCAGACAAAATACCCCATTAATATTGATGGGATGAGTGACACTTGCTTTTGTCCTTATACCCAGAATTGTATTTACTTTTTAAGTTAAAAAAAAAAAAAAAAAGGAGTAGCCAAAATGATAGGGCACAAAGATGCAAGTTTTCCCACATACAACACTTAATGGGCATTAAATTTGATTCAATGACACTTATTTTAATCATTGTGTGCATTTGCAGTACAATGAAGAGTTATAGTTGTGATTTGCCTGTATTCCCTAGATTGTATATTGATCCTTTGACAGAAAGTTAATCAATTCAAGATGGTCTTGAAGGGGAAAGATACTGTTAATTTTAGAAACCGTTAAATGTTTGTGATGGTTACAATGGTTCATTGCATTTTAACTACAGTTTTCAATGAAAGCCCTCCATCTTTATGAACTATTCGTTGAAGCCTAGCTTATGTTTGTAAATTTATCAATGACCCATAGAACATGTATTACAGATTATGATCAGTAAGAAATGCCATTCAATGGTTTAAACTCAAGTGAATCACATATGTATTTGCTAAAGGATGAACTGCAAAATTCTGTGAGGTTTATTTTTAAAAAAAGTCCAGATGGGAAAAAAACAACAAAAAAACACTGCGGTCATCCTATTGCAACATGGTGCTATCAGCTTGGAGTTTTTTTTTTTCTTTTAGATTTTAAGTTAACACAAATACAGTTCTTGTAATACAATTCCATCTTTAATTGCAACAGATGCTTTTGCATGTTGACTCCAGTCAGACAAAATTTGTGGGGGGAGGGGAGGATTGAGTGGGTTCATGGCAGCTGGCATTCATTTCTTGAGTGGCTGGTAAACTGATGCATTGGGGTCCAGCCCAGAAGAGCTAGTCTCCACAAACTTGGAAGAGTAATGTGGGGAAACTGGGCTTAGGGTACTTGTCCCTGCAGTGTATGCAATGCTGGGCATTACTGCCATTACTTCGGCAATCTTCTGTTTGAGGTCTTTGATTTCTTGATCTTTCTGAAGAATTTGTCCTGTAATTGGGTGAAAAGAGGCAGTTAAAAACAGAGATGCAGTATACTGGATACAATTGACACATCACCTGCTCTTTTTGGCAGTCAGAACATGGGCAAAAGGCTAGAATCACACATGCAGTTCCCCAGCTAAAGCCAAGACTGAATATTCAAAACCAATATATAAAGAGTTGATACTTTTTTGCAACATCTTGTGGCCTAGATGTCAATTTTAAAAAACAAAACGCAAATAAAGGAGGATATGCATAGAAGAAAGTGACATGCTTAAAAGGGTTATTTCAGCAGAACCAACATTTTCTATTGTAATGGAGCAGAATGGGTTCAAACACAAAATCAGCAATTACTCCCCACATCAGTGAACCCTTGCCACTACCGTTCCAAAGCTTACAATCTCCGTATTAATATATACTGTAATTCCTGAGTCACTCAACATACAGGAAATGGTCACCAGTGCAGTTCGGTATTTTCTGGGACACCTTTTCCAGGAATTTATCGAGACAGAGCCAGAAAGTTGAGACCAGTTTGGAAACCAGTAACAGTAGAGGCACATCAGTGTGATGAGTAAGGCTTTTATTTCTCTTTTTTAACCCCTTCACAAAAATTCTCTCTGGAAAACCCATTTAAATTATGGTGTTACATGTTTCTGGGTCACCTAGATTTTGGAAAAGTGGGACAGATTTACTAATTCCGCCCAAGTTTTAGACTAGACAGTCAGACTGCACCAGTGTAATAAAACTGGTGTATCTTTGGACCGTCTGGCTTTCCTTTACACTGCTTATAAGTTGGCTTACTTTCCAACAAAATTAGCCAAAATTTTGACGCATTTTATCCCACACACTGTTGTCTTAAGTGACAACTTTCCTGCAAAGCCACAGTTTTTTTTTCTCTTACAATTCATAAAAGTGTCTTAAACCTAGAGTGCCAGACTTTTTTGGCACCAAAAATACCAGATTCTGTAATCTGTTAGACACCCCCAGTGAGGGTTGATGTAAGGCTGGTTGCACAATAAGCTTAGGCTTTTTTTCCCAAACAGGTAACAGATGTTATAGGTTAGTGAGTCAATGCTAAATTATGAAAAGCCTCACTAAGTGTGTGTTGCATTTCTCTTGGCTGTATAAAAGAAATGCTGTAGGGTAGATCTAATACAGTTTATATGTTTGCACAGTCTAATCAAGACAGCTGATGCAATTTGATAAATCTGGCATTTCCTTAGACTGTGTAGCCTAACATTACACCACTTGTTAGCTGGCTTCACTTAAAAACAAAAAAAAACACTTGTCATAACTACAACTTAAGCCCTAAACACAGGTCAGACAATGCTCAGAAAATCAGATGTAAAGCATTATGCAAATTTTGCACAAATCTGCCCCTGTTGTGTACAAAAATGCAAACACAAAGAAGGCCAGGCTATAAAATGTAGGTGGAGAATTATGAGGAGTTTACAACAGCTCATCAAAAATAACCACAGCAATCCTTGTACCTACAGTGAAATCTGCACCATTTGTAGGGAGTGGGTAAAGCACAAACGTTTAAAAATCTGTAAACCTCATGGCACAGTATTTCACACTCTAGAGGACAGTACAGGAAAAAAAAAAAAAAAAAAAAAAAAAAAAAATCAGAAATTTCAACCACAGCCAGTTACCTTGGGCAATCTCCAGCTGTCTTTTTGCATCACCTAGTGCAGAGAACAAATCCAACTTGATTCTGGTTTCTGCACTGAGGCTATTTTCTAAGTGCTGTGTTTTATCCTGCATGGCTGAAAGTGCAGACATTAACACCTCTGTATCTTTTTCGTTTTCTTTGTACTTTCGCAGCTCCTGAAACAGATATTACAGTAAGTTAAAAATCTTTAAAAAAATACTAAATACGTTACATATAACACCATATTAAATGAAGACCAAACATATTAGAGAGAATACAGTATAGTGAATAATATAGAATACTTTGAGCCCAATACTATATCTCATTAAAGTCTGTTATTTCCCTATGTGGACCAATGTTTATATGAAATGATCTGTATGCTGGCTAGAGCATAAATCTACTGCTTCACACAGTTATTAGCCAAGTGTCTCCTTTGCATCTCAAAAACCTGTTACTGGAAAAACTTGACTGACATGCAATAAACAGTCAAGTGCAATTGCTGAACTATAAAAGGGGTTTTCTGGGCAAATTTTTTTTTGTCATGTTTGTTAGTGCTATTAATGGGTTAATAAATGCACCCATATACCTTTAGCTGTGTTTTGAGTGATTTCTGGGTGTCTCTGGGAGCTCCTGGTATCTTCTGCATTTGTTTACATGGTTCAGCGTCCTGCTATGTAACTTCCTCAATAACTCGCTATCACCTCACTCACCCCTTCTTTCCTCTCTCCCTCCCATACACCCCCCTTCCTGTGTCTCTAGCTATCCCACCCACTGCTAGCCCTTCCCTACCTACTCAGCCCAACCCCATTATACAGCAAGAAAGTTTGGGCACCCCTATAACTTAATCATTTTTAGTTCTAAATATTTGGGTGTTTGCAACAGACATTCAATTTGATATACTAATAACTGTGGACACGTATATTCAGGTTGATGAGGTTGACTAACAGAATGTGCAATAGCATAAACCAAAATTTGACCGGTCAAGTAGGGCACCTCAAAGAAGTGACATATATTAGGCCCCTTTTGCAATAACAGCCCTAGTGCCCTGGCTTTTAATCAGTCCTGGTCCTGGGGTATTTTTGACCATTCCTCTTTACAAAACAATTCCAGTTCAGTTAGTTTGTGGTCGCTGGTGGGCCCGCTTCTTTCCCACGTGTTCATGTTTCGGTCTGGGGCTGGGTGGCCATTCCAGAACTTGTTTGTTCCTCTGCATGTGCCTGGTGTTTGGGCTGTGTTTTGGTCTTGTCTTGCTGATATCCTCCCCGGCGTACTTCAAATTCGTCACTGTTCTTGTACATTATTCTCAAGAATCTGCTGATCTGAGTTGAATCCATGCGCCCTCAACTTAACAAGATTCCCAGTGCGGCTTGGCCACACGCCCGCTGTGGCCTCCACCAAATTTTACAGTGGGTAGAGTGTTTTTCTTGCAATGCTGTGTTTTTTTGCGCCATGCTCGCCTTTTGTTGCCACACTCAATCTTTGTTTCATCGTCCACAGGACCTTCTTCCAAAATGAGCTGGCTTGTCCAAATGTGTTTTGCTACCTCAGGCGCTCTGTTTGTGGCGTGCTTTCAGCGGCTTCTTCGCATCACTCTCCCATCAGCTTCTCCTTGTGGTGTGCTGTTTGTTGCCGTGCACAGTGACACCATCTGCAGCAAGATGTGCTGCAGCTCTTTGGGGTGGTCTGTGGTTGTCCTTGCTGTTCTCACCATTCTTCTTCTCGCCTTTCTGTTTTTTCTTGGCCTGCCACTTCTGGGCTTAACAAGAACTGTCCCTGTGGTCTTCCATTTCCTTACTTGTTCCTCACAGTGGAAACTGACAGGTTAAATCTCTGAGACAACTTTTGTTCCTTCCCCTGCAACTATGTTGAACAATCTTTGTTTTCAGATCATTTGAGGTTGTTTTGAGGAGCCCATGTGCCACTCTTCAGAGGAGATTCAAATAGGAGAACAACTTGCAATTGGCCACCTTAATACCTTTTCTCATGTTGGTACCCTGGCTATGGTTCAAAGCTCAGTGGGTTACAAAACCAATTTTGTGCTTCAGTAAGTCAGTAGTAGTTAGGAGTATTCAAATCAATAAAATGATAGGGTACCCAAATTTTGCACCGGTCAAATTTTGGTTTAATGCATTTGCACATTTTCTGTTAGTACAATAACCTCATTTCAATCCTGAATATTACTGTGTCCATCAGTTATTAGTATATCAAATTGAATGGCTGTTGCAAACACCCAAATATTTAGACTAAAATGTTAAGATTATGGGGTGCCCAAACTTTTTCATTGCTGTACTTATCTCTCCTCCTTCCATGGCTTCTTCATGTGCAACAGCCCTTCCTCCTTTACTGATACTGCAGGCGCCCCCTCTTCTCCCAGTGCTGCTCTGTAGTGGCGATCCACCTCTACTGCACATGCGTGGGCAAGGCGCAGTAGAGGTGGATTATCGGCAGCAGTGCACAGAGCAGCACTGGGAGAAGCGGCAGTAGTCAGAAAAGAAGGAGAAGCCGTCTCGCAGGAAGAAGCCATGGAAGGTAAGCATGATGAAATTAAATCTGGAAACGGGGAAACGAATGGTCACCAGATAATCAGAAAATGTCCCTGGGGCGGTCACATGACCGTCCCAGGATTATGGATAAATGTACATTTTTGATTATGTTATTTAGAAAGTAGGAGAGGGGAGGGTGTTTAGATTAGTGTAGGGATTTCAATTTATCCCAGACAACCCCTTTAAGTGAATGAAAGGCTTTATGGTAACATTCCAGAGGATGGCTAAAGGAGTCATTACAAGTAGTGGAAAGACTATTTCTAGAACGTATTACCAGATTTATTGGATAGAAAAAAAAAAAAAAAAAAGGCTTTGTGGCCCATAGCAACCACAGTGCAGCTTTAATTTTAAAATGTAATATAAAATGAAACTGAGTTGTGATTGGTTGCTAAGGGCAACTAAATTTTAAATGCTTACCTAAAGACAACTGAGGTCTATAAAGAGTTTAGAAGTGAGAGAGGTTGAAATTGATGGCTATATGTATTTAGCCTAAATAACTGTGGTGTCTTCTATAAATTCAGGTGTACTTAAAGTTAAAGGTCATCCCTTCTTATTAATGCGGTAAATGGCAGTGCAAGCAAATGTGCAGAATGTCAAAATATAATATCTGTGATCAACAAACTCTTATTCCAGTGTTTCCATCAAGGTGTTATCAAGGCAGGGTCCCCTGTTCCATTCTGTGCCCACTCTGGCTAGGCTAGAAGTGAAGCGTTCAGATGACCACTGTGGCCAATCACCGGTCACATGTTGGATACAGTGATGTCACAGAGACCGAACAAGTGACTGCTGAGGCCAGACGCTACAGTCATGGAATAAAAAGGGGGGAACCTGACCCCAGAATGGAGGACCGAAGGTAGTTTTTTTCTTCTTCTAAAGTTATATGCAGTGTAATGGTTTTGTGAAAAAGAGGAGCCATAGTACAAAGTATACATTCTACAATACTTCACAGGAGAAGGAAAAAAAAAAAAAATGTATTACACTACTCCTGAAAGTAGAATCCAGTCTTTCCTTACTCTCGTAAGGAGGTTTTCCATGACTTTCTAATTGATAACCCATGGGACCTTATTGAATGTCTGAACTGGAGCAACGTTCCCTAAATTCCACTTCTGCTTCACAGGCCATGCAATGTTACGCTCACTGGTCAAAAGGCCTGATTGCAACTCCTTCCCCTTCAATTGAATGGGTTGAGCTGCGATACCAAGCACAGCCGCTGGACAAATTTACAGCACTGTACTTGGTAAGTAATAAAGAGGCACTGCAGACGAACATTGCAGATTTTTCAAATCATCATAGACGTCAGGAAAATTGTTCAACGTGAGAGTATACGCACACTATATATATATTTTATTTTTTATATAAAATATACACACACACAAAAAAACCCAAATACAAACTCACACGACTTTCATCTGCAGATCAAATGACAGCAGCTAAGAGAAAAACTTGATAAATTTGCCTTGCTGGTAGATACTATACCTGAACTTTTAATTCCAGTTCCCTTATCTGATCTTCTTTTAGTTTCATGTCTATTGATAACTTTTTACATTCACTTTCTAGATCTCTGATTCGATTTCTTAAGGTTTCTGTACATTCACCTCTAATAGAGGGTAGAGAAGAAAAAAAAACAAACAAAAAAAAAAAAAAAAAAACAAGGTCAGTTCTGAGTGATAAGAATACTAGCTCCATTATTATCATCATAATCATTATACATTTCACACATATACATACCTGTTAGCTGCAGCAAAAGCAACTGCTCTTGCTGCTGTGGCTTCTTCTAATTTCTTCCTCTTCTTTTCCTCCATGAGCTGCTTCTCTACAAATGCTCGAGCTTCTTGCTCTGCTTTCAGCTTCTTCTCAAGCTGACTGATAGTCTGCTTGTCTTTCTGCTTCATCTGAACAGCATTATGTAATCTGAGTGGAAGAGAAAACATTTCATTGGAATGCTGAAAATTTTTTTTTTGAAATGTGAAATTTACACTTGCATCGAGCTGTCTGTTCCGGTCCATTGGAGGACCAGAACAATGGACAAGCGGACCACTACAATTGTAGTTCCATTCAGAGACCAACGGACCAGTAATTATAATGGAGTCCATCTGGTATCTGTTTTTAAAACTGAAACCAGTGGAAGAAAAGGTTGTCTGTGCAGGACTTTTTCATCTGCCTATTCCAGGATGACATTGAGTTGAAGACTCCAGTGCAAATGTGAATGTAGCCTTAACCATTATAATTTTCTCCAAGAGACTCACTTGTTTTGCAGCAGCTCATTTTCCTGTCTGAGCTGCCCTATTTCATTTCGAATTCCCCGCTCCGTGCTTGTTAGTACATTGATCTGACTGCGGAGATCCTGTTCAATCTGTCTGCTGCTCTGCAAGTCTGCTTTTAATTTCTTTACATCTTGTTCCAACCTAAAAAAAAAAAACAAAAACAAAACAAAAAAAAAACGTTAAGAAAATAAAAGGGATAAAAAGTACTCTGGGTGTCCATGTCTAAATATCCTTCCAACCTAATTTTTTTTTTTTTTTTTTTTTTTTAAATCTGCAGTCAACTCATCTCATATTTGTGACCTTTCATATTGCATGTACACAATATTTAAATTATTTTTAATAAAATTTTATATATATATATGATATATATATATATATATATATATATATATATATATATATATATATATATATATATATAAAACACACACACACACACACACACACACACACACACACAGTACAGACCAAAAGTTTGGACACACCTTCTCATTCCAAGAGTTTTCTGTATTTTCATGACTATAAAAATTGTAGATTCACACTGAAGGCATCAAAACTATGAATTAACACATGTGGAATTATATACTTAACAAAAAAGTGTGAAACTGAAAATAATGTCTTATATTCTAGGTTCTTCAAAGTAGCCACCTTTTGCTTTGATTACTGCTTTGCACACTCTTGGCATTCTCTTGATGAGCCTCAAGAGGTAGTCACCTGAAATGGTCTTCCAACAGTCTTGGAGTTCCCAGAGATGCTTAGCACTTGTTGGCCCTTTTGCCTTCACTCTGCGGTCCAGCTCACCCCAAACCATCTCGATTGGGTTCAGGTCTGGTGACTGCGGAGGCCAGGTCATCTGGCGTAGCACCCCATCACTCTCCTTCTTGGTCAAATAGCCCTTACACAGTCTGGAGGTGTGTTTGGGGTCATTGTCCTGTTGAAAAATAAACGCAAACCAGATGGAATAGCATGCCGCTGCAAGATGCTGTGCTAACCATGCTGGTTCAGTATTCCTTCAATTTTGAATAAATCCCCAACAGTGTCATCAGCAAAGCACCCCCACACCATCACACCTCCTCCTCCATGCTTCACGGTGGGAACCAGGCATGTAGAGTCCATTCGTTCACCTTTTCTGTGTCGCACAAAGACACGGTGGTTGGAACCAAAGATCTCAAATTTGGACTCATCAGACCAAAGCCCAGCTTTCCACAGGTCTAATGTCCATTCCTTGTGTTCTTTAGCCCAAACAAGTCTCTTCTGCTTGTTGCCTGTCCTTAGCAGTGGTTTCCTAGCAGCTATTTTACCATGAAGGCCTGCTGCACACAGTCTCCTCTTAACAGTTGTTGTAGAGATGTGTCTGCTGCTAGAACTCTGTGTGGCATTGACCTGGTCTCTAATCTGAGCTGCTGTTAACCTGCGATTTCTGAGGCTGGTGACTTGGATGAACTTATCCTCCGCAGCAGAGGTGACTCTTGGTCTTTCTTTCCTGGGGCGGTCCTCATGTGAGCCAGTTTCTTTGTAGCGCTTGATGGTTTTGGCCACTGCACTTGGGGACACTTTCAAAGTTTTCCCAATTTTTCGGACTGACTGACCTTCATTTCTTAAAGTAATGATGGCCACTCGTTTTTCTTTACTTAGCTGCTTTTTTCTTGCCATAATACAAATTCTAACACTCCATTCAGTAGGACTATCAGCTGTGTATCCACCTGACTTCTGAACAACACAACTGATGGTCCCAACCCCATTTATAAGGCAAGAAATCCCACTTATTAAACCTGACAGGGCACACCTATGAAGTGAAAACCATTTCAGGTGATTACCTCTTGAAGCTCATCAAGAGAATGCCAACAGTGTGCAAAGCAGTAATCAAAGCAAAAGGTGGCTACTTTGAAGAACCTAGAATATAAGACATATTTTCAGTTGTTTCACACTTTTTTGTTAAGTATATAGTTCCACATGTGTTAATTCATAGTTTTGATGCCTTCAGTGTGAATCTACAATTTTTATAGTGACGAAAATACAGAAAACTCTTGGAAAGAGAAGGTGTGTTCAAACTTTTGGTGTGTGGGTGGGTGTGTAAGTAATATATATATATATATATATATATATATATATATATATATATATGTGTGTGTGTGTGTGTGTGTGTGTGTGTGTGTGTGTGTGTGTGTGTGTGTGTGTGTGTGTGTGTGTGCGCGCGCGCGCACCCTTAGGGAATCAAATACAATGGAACATATCTCCTACATCAGCTAGTAATCTCATAACCGTTTTCAGTTGATCAATGCAAGAATAGGAAATTTATAAAGTATAAAGTGTGATCATATTATAATTAGTGCTTATGCCCATAATTTAAAGCAAGACAATTCTAGGGGTCACAAGCCACTAGACAATGCTTTTGTTCTGGCCAGGGGTCACGTCCACCAGTGGTCACTGCGTAATGACGTCAGTGTGCCATACATGACCACTGAGGCCCAATCACAGGCTCCAGCAATGATGTCTGGGGCATATGATCTTAATTGCAGGTTGAAGAGGACCGAGGATGCTGAAGAGAGCCAGATGGAGAGAGGATGCCCAGGAGAGGTGAGTATAAGTGTCTATAATAATTGGAGGTCCAGGGTAGGTGATGTAAAAACACACTGGGGTCTGAGGCGACCCCAGTGTATAATAGCACCGGGCATATTATACTGTGTGGGGGCCACTGTTGAGCATATTTATAGTGTGTGGGGGCCAGGCGATGCCCATATGTGCCTCCATTACGTGACTGGTGTGTCCCACGTTAACATAGGCAAATTGCACTTCAGGGCCACCCATCAAGGTGCACCTATAGGAAAACTACAACTTCCATCATTCTTGGACAGGTAGGGATGATGGGAGCTGTAGTTTGGCAACAGCTGCAGAGCCACACACATTGTGCAAAACTGCTGTCCTCATACAAGAGTTTTGCATAACCTGTTGCCCTCCTGAAGCAGGATTTCTGCCATAAATGTGCCAGCAGCAGATCCCCCCCATACATTTCCCCCCCCCCCAATTTTCCTCCTCTAAAGCCCAAAAGTCCAAGTGTGTCTTATAGTCTGAAAAATATGGTATATGTTCCAATCATATTTATATTCCACCAATTCAAGTTCTTAGCATCTGTTAAAGAAGACCTTTCATGTCCTTTTATATACCGCTTGAAAGCAGGCAGCCTGTGGACTCCTTTATTTATTTTTTTTATAAACTGAATAAATGGCAGTGGTCCTGAAGTTATAAAGTGTTTGTGTCACTGGCAGTCTTAGCCAGTAATTTACTATTAAGCACATAATCATACATTTTATTTCCTCAGTCAAAATGCATAACCTTAGATTTGCCTACATTAAACTCCATTAGCCAAGTCTCGGCCCATGCTTCCAGTTTCCTTAGATCCCCCTGTAATATTCTAACCTCCTCATCTTTGATTACCTTAGACAGTTTATCATCTGCAAGTATGGACATCCTGCTCTGTAAACCCTCCTCCAGGTCATTAATAAAAATAATCTACAGGAGAGGACACAATACCAACCCCTGTGGCACCCCACTGGTGACACTGACCCAGTCTGAGTATTTACCATTAATAAGCACCCTCTGTTTCCTATCATTGAGCCAGTTACGAACCCAAATACATAGGTTTTCCCCCCAGTCCCAATAATCTCATTTTGCATACCAATCTTATGTGGTACAGTATCAAAAGCCTTTGAAAAGTCCAGATACACTACATCTACCGCATCACCCATGTCCAGTCTTGAACTCACCTCTTCATAGAAGCTGATCAGATTAGTCAGACAGGACCGATTCCTCATAAACCCATGCTGATTGGGCGTTATAAGATTATTTACATTGAGATACTCCAGGATAGCATCTCTTTGACCTCAGAAGTGGTTAACATATTTGAAAGATTTCTAATTTACCGACCTTTGTTCCTATGGCATTCACTGTATAAAAAAGTTACATGGCACCTATGTCTGGCGTGTCATTACGATTACGGCGATACTATATTTATATTTTTTTTTATTATATGTTTTACAGCCTTTACAAATAAAACGTCACTTTTTGAAAATGAGCGATTTTCCTGTGGTCACCATCCTCTGACACCTATAACTTTTTTTTTTTTTTTACTGTACTGTTGACAGAGATATGTCAGGGCTCTTTATTTGCGGGACAAGTTTTACTTTCTATTGGAACCAAAGTTTGGTATGTATGACTTTGATCACTTTTTATTATTTTTTGGCGAAAGCAAAGTGACAAAAATACGTTAATTTGCGCACTGCGGTACATGTCGTTTTTACAACGTTCACCATATGGGATAACAATACATAGTATTGCAGAATATCGCACATGAGTTCCTATGGGAACTATGCATAGGCAGTCAGGAGGCCCTAGTCCAGCCTTGTCGCTGTCCTGACAACCCCTCGGAACCCGCAATATTATCACCGGGAACCAAGGGGTGATGGAGTTAACCCGCCGGAGTCAGAATCTTCAACTCCGACAGCTGGTCCTGGCCCTCGGCTGCATAACAGCCGAGAGCAGGATGTAATGCCACAGGTACAGCTTCTGTGCCCGTACTATTATAGCGTTGAATATATGCTCAGCGTGACGTAATAGTACGGTGCTGAGTGGGAACAAGAAACTGGTGACATTTATTGTTGCATAGATAGTACGGTAAAAAAAAAACAAAAAAAAAAAACCACGCATGTCCATCAAGTTCAACTAGAGCATGACTGAAGGGATGAATGAAAGAAATAAGCATTCTATACATTTCCATAAGCATCAATGCTATTTTGCTCTAAAAAGGCATCTAATCCTTTTTTGAAACTTTCAGCTGTGACTGCTGTGACCAGCTCCTGGGGTAGGCTATTCCACAGACTTACATTCCTTACAGTGAAGAAGCCTTGTCGGCTCTTCAGATTCAACCTTTTTTCCGGGAGACTGAGAGCGTGCCCCCTTGTCTTTTGAGGGGATATTACATGGAACAGCTTTTCCCCATATTTCTTGTAGGGGCCATTTATATATTCATATAGAATCACATCTCCCCTTAAACGCCTCTTCTCCATACTAAACAGATTTAACTCCTTTAATCTATCCTCATAGCTGAGCTCCTCCATGCCCCTTATCAGTTTTATGGCCCTACGATGAATGTTTTCCAACTCTAGGACATCCTTTCTATGTATGAGTGCCCATAACTGAACTGCATATTCCAGATGGGGCCGCATCAATGACATATAAAAGGGTAATATTACATCCCTTTCCCGTGAGTCCACACCCCTTTTAATACAAGACAGTATCCTGTGGCCTTAGAAGCAGCCGATTGACATTGCATGCTGTAATTTAACCTATGAGCTACACGCAGGTCCTTCACCAGTGACTTCCAGCTTTACAGCCCCCAATTTTTTTTTTTTTTCTTACTCAGATGCTTAACTTTACATTTATCCACATTGGGCATCCACATGACAAGTGAGGTTGAAACACTCAGTCTGTCCAATTCTGCATGTAACCTACATACAGTTCTGCTAAAAAGTTTTCATACCCCGGCAGATTTTTTATCCCGGCAGAGAATATAAATGATAAACACAAAAACTTTTTCTCCACTCATGGTTAGTGGTTGTTGAAGCCATTTATTGTCAAACTTCTGTGTTTTCTCTTTTCAAATCATAATGACAACCAAAAACATCAAAATGACCCTGTTCAAAAGTTCACGTACCCTGGTGACTTTGGCCTGATAACATGCCCAGAAACCAAACTACGGTCAGGTAGACCAACCAAAATTTTGGCCACAACTGCCCGGAAAATTGTTCGGGATGCAAAGAAAAACCCACACATAGCATCAGCTAAAATACAGGACTCTCTGAAAACTATCGGTGTGGCTGTTTCAAGATGCACAATAAGGAGGCATGAAGAAAAATGGGCTGCATGGTTGAGTTGCCAGAAGAAAGCCATTACTGCACAAATGCCACAAAGAATCTCGCCTTCAAAACGCCAAATGGCACAGAGACAAGCCTCAAAACTTCTGGAACAAGGTCATTTGGAGCGATGAAACAAAAATCTAAACTTTTTGGCCACAACCATAAACGTTACATTTGGAGAGGTGTCAATGAGGTCTTTGATAAAAGGAACACCATTCCTACTGTAAAGCATGGAGGTGGATCACTGATGATGTGGGGATGTGTGAGTTTCAAAGGCACAGGAAACTTGGTCAAAGTTGAAGGAAAGATGAATGCAGCACGTTATCAGCAAATACTGGAGGCAAATTTGCACTCATCAGCCAGGAAGCTGCGCATGGGATGTACTTGGACGTTCCAACATGACAACAATACAAGACACAAGGCCAAGTCGACCTGTCATTGGCTACAGCAGAAGAAAGTGAAGGTTCTGGAGTGGCCATCTCAGTCTCCTGACCTGAATATCATTGAGCCACTCTGGGGAGATCTCAAGCGCGCAGTACAAGCAAGACAGCCCAGGAATTTACAGGAACTGGAGACTTTTTGCCAAGAACAACGGGCATGTTTTACCATCTGAGAAAATAAAGAGCCTCATCCACAACTATCACAAAATACTTCAAGCTGTCATTGATGCTAGAGGGGGCAATACATGGCATTACGAACTGGAGTATGTGAACTTTTGAACAGGGTCATTTTGATATTTTTGGTGGTCATTACGATTTAAAAAGAAAAAAAAAAAAAAACACAGAAATCAACACAACAACACAATAAATGGCTTCAACCAACCACTAACCATGAGTGGAGAAAAAGTTTGTGTTATTCATATTCCCTGAAAAAAAAAAAAAAAAAAGAGAGATCTCTCTCTCTCTCTCTCTCTCTCTATATATATATATATATATATATATATATATATATATCTATCTCTCTCTCTCTATATATATATATATATACCCTCCATATAACTATCTATCTATCTATATATATCTATCTATCTATATATATATATCTCTCTCTCTCTCTATATATCTCTCTCTCATATATATATCTATCTATATCTATCTCTATATCTATCTATCTATCTCTATATATATCTCTCTCTCTATATCTATATATATCTATATCTATCTCTATATATATATCTCTATCTCTATATATATCTCTCTATCTATATCTCTCAATCTCTCTCTATATATAATCTCTCTCTCTCTCTCGGGGTATAAACTTTTGGGCACAACTGTACGTCCTCTATAGACTGTACTCTTACTACATAGATTAGTGCCAACTGCATAAAGAGAGACAGTGCTATTAATCCCATCTAGATCATTAACAAACAGTGGCCCCAGCACTGTGGAGAATTTACATTACTGTTAATCACCTATTCGGTCATTAGTTTTTCTGTGTAACCAGTGGGGAAGAAGACGACGTTTATTAGATCTGCTTTTCCTCATCATTAGACCCAAATTATTTTTGAGAGTGCCCACATTGTCAGTTTTTTTCCTTCTTTATGTAGTTGAATTTTGGATTTTCCCTTTCCTTGGCAACTATTCTCTGTCTCCTTTGTCTTTTACACATTTATCTATTTTTTATTTTTTTTTTTAAATGCTGCATCACTCGCTTACAGTTTTAGGACTTAACACTTTTACCCCTACATGAAAGATATATAATGCACTCCATAATGGTAACCAATTAACTGGTTAATAAAACATCCATTTCAGTGTGATCTTGTCCATGACTTTGTGCAAACATGATTCTCCTCTGGTGGCTATGACTTTTGGCTGAATACAGTATCCAGAGCAATCTGAGGTACAGAAGCTTTGTAGGGGCAGAGAATATCCCTCATAGGCTAGACTTTTTTGTTGCATAAACCCATACATATACTAGTGCATCTCAATAAATTTTAATATATTTGAAACGTTTATTTCTTTCAGTAATTTAAAAAAAAGTGACCTCCTAGATTCTTTACAGAGTGTTCTATTTCTGTAAATGTTAATTCTGGATTACAGGTAATGAAAACCCAAATTAAGAAAATTAGAATATTGTAAAAAAGTTCAGTATTGTAAATTCAGTGTGTCACCTGCCAAGGTTTCCTAAGCCTTTAAATGGTCCCTCAGTCTGGTTCAGTAGGACACACAATCATGGAAGACGCTGATTATGAATTGTATTACTGAATTACTGAAATGAATGAACGTTTCAAAGAGATTCTAATTTATTGAGGTGCACCTGTACGTCCAACCTTGTTGAAATGAACAAACAAATACCTACTCTAGCATATTCAGGTTTCGTATCAATATTTACTTTTGCACCTTTCTTCAATGTACAAAAACCAATTTCACAGGCAGTTGCTGCCCTCGGATCGGACACCGTGGCCGCCAAGCATCATGCTTTCCCCCTTAGTGCTTGTTCCCCTCCTAATGTGTTCACATGACCCATGAGAGCATGGGATTACCTGGAGCAGCAGCATTTTAAATATTAGAGTGAGTCCTGTGCTGAGTAAATATGCCTTAAGTGCTGACTTCGGCACAGGGGCTGGAGGTTGCAAGACCCCTGGTCAAGCAGTTGCCGGAAACCTACCAGATTTCCTTATTATTGGCTGGTTAGCAGGCAGAAACACTACATGCGTGCAAGATAAAATGACCACAATCAGGAAAAATTGTTGGCACCCCTCATTTAATGAAAAAAAAAAAAAAAACACAACACACACACACACACACACAAACAATAGTTGCAGAAATAACTTGAATCTGAAAAGTAATGTATAAAAATTCTATGAAAATGAACAAATGAAAGTCAGACATTGCTTTTCAACCATGCTTCAAACAGAATTTTTAAAAAAAGAAAACTCATGAAACAGGCCTGGACAGAAATGATGGTACCCTTAACTTAATATTTTGTTGCACAACCTTTTGAGGCAATCACTGCAATCAAACAATTCCTGTAACTGTCAATGAGACTTCTGCACCTCTCAACAGGTATTTTGGCCTACTCCTCATGAACAAACTGCTCCAGCTGTCTCGGGTTTGAAGGGTGCCTTTTCCAGACGGCATGTTTCAGCTCCTTCCAAAGATACGCAATAGGATTTAGGTCAGGGCTCAGAAGGCCACTTCAGAATAGTCCAATGTTTTCCTCTTAGCCATTATTTGGTGTTTTTAGCTGTATGTTTTGGGTCATTATCCTGTTGCAAGAACCATGACCTACGACAGACCAAGCTTTCTGACACTGGGCAGCGCATTTCTCTCTAGAATCCCTTGATAGTCTTGAGATTTCTTTGTACCCTGCACAGATTCAAGACACCCTTTACCAGATGCAGCAAAGCAGCCCCAGAACACAACAGCGCCTCCTCCATGTTTCACAGTAGGGAGTGTTCTTTTCAAGATATGCTTCATTTTTCCGTCTGTGAACATAGAGCTGATGTGCCTTGCCAAAAATTTCGATTTTTGTCTCATCTGTCCATAGGACATTCTCTCAGAAGCTTTGTGGCTTGTCAACATGTAGTTTGGCAAATTCCAGTTTTGTCAGATTCATATTATATCTGTGACCATTGTGGGTTTTTCTTTCATTAAACGAGAGATACCAACAATTTTGTCCACATGTGTATGTATATTCGTTAAATTATATATATATATATATATATATATATATATATATATATACATAAACACATATACATACACACACACACATTTACACACTATATATAAAGTGTATGTATACATACACACTGTGTATGTATATACACATTATATACAGTGTATATACACACCATATATAAAATGTATATTGAGATATGTATACACATTTTATATATGGTGTGTATACACACACACACACACACTATTATTTACACACACACATTATATACACACACACACCAGGGAAAGAAAGTATTTAGTCAGCCACCAATTGTGCAAGTTCTCCCACTTAGAAAGATTAGAGAGGCCTGTAATTGTCATCATAGGTAGACCTCAACTATGAGAGACAAAATGAGAAAACAAATCCAGAAAATCACATTGTCTGATTTTTAAAGAATTTATTTGCAAATTATGGTGGAAAATAAGTATTTGGTCACTTACAAACAAGCAAGATTTCTGGCTCTCACAGACCTGTAACTTCTTCTTTAAGAGGCTCCTCTGTCCTCCACTCATCATCTGTAGTAATGGCACCTGTTTGACATTGTTATCAGTATAAAAGACACCTGTCCACAACCTCAAACAGTCACACTCCAAACTCCACTATGGCCGGCCTCATCTTTTTAAGTGGGAGAACTTGCACAATTGGTGGCTGACTAAATATTTTTTTTCCCCGTGTGTGTGTGTGTGTGGGGTGTGTATATATATTATATTAATGTGTTTATATATATACACACACACACACACACACACACACACACACACACACACACACACACCCAAGAAACAAAAAAACAGATATATTAAATGTCAGTTAACCGGACTCTTGGGTATGGCCAAACAAACGAACTGTGTGATGTCAAAGCAAGAGCAGATCTGAAAGATCAAATCCTCAAGAGGCTTCATTTTTCTGCAAACCTAATGGCATTATTCCACAACTAAATTGCTGCAAATGAGGTTTGCCAACAAGCCACTGATGAGTACTAGAGGAGGCAAGAATACAGTGATGCAGCACTTCATGTTTACAGTAGGTTGAAAGTTTACGCCAAACACAATGAATACCAGAGAGGTACGTGTTTTCTCTAGGACTCACCAGAGACTGGCTAGCCTTACTTGAGCATCACTTGAAGTTCTTAGTTAGAAATGTTCAGTTCCAAGTATTCGGCGCTAGAAGGAAGCACCCAGCTGCCATGGCAAATTTGTTGTATCCACCTGTTTTCTCCAGCCCATTTTTACATAGTGTGGTGCACATGGCCCTTTTCACATCAAGCTGTCTAGTTTGTAGCATCAATGTCACCCTCCCTACACAACAAACCTCTTTTTATACACCAGTTGGACATAAAGGACACAGATTAGCTTTTTACAGAATACAGTAAAATACAAATCACCCATACTTTACATATTCAATATTCACATTTTAATACAATTTGATCCATGACAATTCCTTTGGTCTTTCACACTCCTTTATCACCCAACCAAAGAGGGAAATTGTGTATGGGCAGTTTATAGATTACCCTACTAAAACCAGACTATGCCAGAACCTTCCTCTTCAGTGAGCCAGCTTGTTCCAAAATTAAACTTTGTGTAAACTTTAATTTTTCAAACATTAATCGTGCAGATGAAGGGAAGAAACTTTACAATATACTTCACTAAAGTCTGTCTTTAACGATTACTTCTGTTTTCACTTTTCAAAGTGAAACGATCTCATACACAAGCAGATCAATTTGGAATGAAGTCTATGGAGTAGAGAGAGAAGAGGCCATTCATCAAGAGAATCAAATGAGCCATTTCTGTCAGGAATATTCTGGATAGTAATTCCTGATAAACCAGTCATGTTGGGAAGGGAAAAGTCTCTATAGTGCAGATGTCTCTGCTTTGAGGAGCTAACACCTGCCCCAAAAATGGACTTCTACTGTACAGACTTCATCAGAGGCATGAGGATGCAAATAAGTGAAGAAACTGGGTGTAACCAGTAGAGTGCATGTTATCGATCTGTCGTATCAGTGCCACACCAGTTTCACAAGGGATATTGTAACACCAAGTTATTCATTTAGTCTTCACTAAAATAGACAAGATAGCTACCCTTATGGGTTACAAACAGGCCCCCATATCCTTCAACTAGTTTTTGTGGTGTCTGAAGTAACCATTTTCACAGTTTGACATAATGCCTAATAAAGGATAAAGATAAAATGCAGGAAATGCTACATGACTTACCTTACTAATGTGTCTGGCTTACTAAGCTGGTTGTTTGGAATACAATTCTCTGTTGGATCTTTGTGCATGCTTGGACTTTTACTAGTGCATTTCTTTTTGTCGTTCTTGCTGGACGTGGAGGAAGGGATAGTCCCATTCGAGGAGCTGTGGCTCCGAGGAGATGAATTTGCAGTCCCTGTGGTGTTCTTGTAGTTCTTAGAGGAAGTAGTGCACATGTCCTCTTTTAATAGGTTCTCTGTACTTCCCAAGTCATTATTTAGTCGTTTACTGTTGATATGATTCTCCATATATTCAATTTCCTGTACTTTAGAGTCTGTGGGCTGAAGGATATTGTTGTTAATTCCCAAATTGTGTCTTTTCACATCCTTGTCTTTGCCCTTTTCTTTATACTCCAGTTCTGGCAATGTGCTGGAAATTTTTTTATTCGATGAGAGTCCGTTGTGCTGTAACAGTATTGAAGAATCCATTTCAGATAAACCTTTGGCAGCTGTAGTGTAAAAAAAAAAAAAAAAAAAAAAATATATATATATATGTTACTCAATGTTAAAAAAAAAAATCATCATGCATACCACCAAGAAAATGCACCATATCTACAGTTCATGTAGAGATTCACATTAGGACAGGAGTAACAGGACCAATGGCTCTCACAAGCGCCATATAAGGCCAAGCCCACAGGTTGCGGTTGCAGAGAAGTGGTGTTAGTTTGCTGCAGATTTCATTACTTTATCAAGTCAGGAGTGGTTTCCAAAAGAATGGCAAATATAAAAAGAAGCACTTCTCCCTTCTGGGCTTTAGCCCAAAGAACTGCAAGAAAATTATGTAGTTTTCCCACAATGTGTGGGCTCGTGTTACATAGCACGTGATATACTACTGCTGTACCTACCTTCTTCTGCTTCCCTTTCTTGCCTCTGTAACATTTGCTGTTCTGGGGGTAGTGCCTGCTGCAGGAGCTGCATATAAAACTCATTCTCCTTTTGTACTTCTTTCTGTTTTCTTAACCGCATTTTATAACTGACATAGCTTTTAAACCCAAAGCCTAAAGTGACTACAGGATATCCAATACTGCACAAAAAAAAAAAAAAAAAGTTAATATGCAGCTAAGAGGGAAAAAAATAAATAAATAAATAAAATCATGGCAGGTTTAAAGGCAGAAATTTCATTTTGGACTGGACACAAGTGCATTTTGTACAATTAAATAGTCACTCCATACTTAAAAGGGATATTCCCATCTCAAACATCCTATCTAAACTGCTAGCTCATGTAAATTCCACAGTTTTCCTAAATTCATAGCTTTAGAAATGCTGCTTTGCGTGCCTGCTATGTAAAAGTTATTCCTCCCATTGTTTACAGATTGTTTCCCTTATCTAGCATTATAGGACAGATGACATGGCATTGCTGCTCTATGGAGGGGAGGGAGGCTGAGTTCTTTGGATTACTTTCAGAGCTGTTATCTTCTCTTCTGTCCAGGCAATTAACTCAGCCAATTGCAGTTTGCTGATACAGGTTCAGACAGTGTGTTCTCTCTATGTAAACACTAAGATAACACTGAGTTTACTGCAAGTCTGTAGTGTGTCCTGGAAGGATGTAATTTTTTTTTCCTCAAACGTGTAATGTAATATACATTTACTGTGCATACTATTTGATCTGCATTATTATAGATTTCCAGTAATCATAATAAATCTCTCATCAGGCAATGTCTATCTACTAAGGTACTTCATAGTGTCCTGTCCATCAAACAGTCAAAGCCTGCTCACATTGAAGAATATAGAAAGTGAGACACAGCAGGCAAACTAGTGAAAAAGGGAAATGGAAAAACCCTTCTGAGGCTCTGTTCACATCATACTTGGATTATATATGTTTGAATAGTGCCTGTGAATGTATTCCCCAGAAATCTAAACTTGTATTCCTGAACAGCAGCTTACATCTTCCATTTATTTATTATGCAGGAAAGATAGGTTCACTTTTCAGTGGTCAGCCTTTTCTTGCCATATTTAGCTCCCATTATAATCTACCAACCTCTGGAAGCAAACTGTTCTGACTAAATGAGTAATTGAGACCCTCAACATTTAAACAAAACACCTTAATAAAGCATTGGGAATGGAGTTGTCAAATAGAACTATACATATTTACCAGTGTGCAGCAAATGGACGACATAAATCTACATGAAAATTCTTCAGATCTTTGAACCGAATTGCCGCTTCGATATACACAAAGAGGATCCACAGCGATACCGTAGGTAAACACACGCCTCTTTCTGCAGAAGGAACAGAAACAAAGACGTTCAGGATTGTGATGGCTGTGACCTTCACATACTTCTATATGAAGAGACTACATAGTCACCCAGAAACAGATAAAAGCATGCATAAAATCTTTTAACCACAACTCAAGAACATTTATTTTCTATTATCCCTTTAACCCCTTAAGGACACAGCCCAAAAGTGCGATAAGGACCAGGACTCGTTTTTCAAAACTTAGGGTGGGTTCCCACCTGCGTTCCAGTCCGTCCGTTGCCAATCCGAGAGAAAATCTCAGCGAACGGGATTGGCATCGGATACAGACCGGTCAGCGATGCATTGGTTAAAAACCCATTCATTTGAATGGGTTTTTAAAGCAATGCGAGGGTGTCCGATTGCACCCTCTGCGCTGCGAAACCGTTTTTTTCCTCGGACACGAAGTCCTGCATGTCCGACTTTGTTTCCGAGGAAAAAAAAAGGATTCGCAGCGCAGAGGGTGCAATTGGACACCCTCGCATTGCTTTAAAAACCCATTCAAATGAATGGGTTTTTAACCAATGCGTCGCTGACCGGTCTGTATCCGATGCCAATCCCGTTCGCTGAGCTTTTCTCTCTGATTGGCAATGGACGGACTGAAGCGCAGGTGTGAACCCACCCTGACATGTGTCACTTTATATGGCAATAACTTTGAGATGCTTTAACTTACAAAAGTGATTTGGAGATTGTTTCTTCATGACACATTGTACTTCATGTTAGTGGTAGACTCTAATCAATATTTTTGTATTTATAAAAAACAAAACAAAAAAAAACAAAACAGTTTGATGGAAATTTGGAGAAAAAACATTTTCAAAATGCGAAATTGTCTGCTTTTCAAACAGATAGTCATATCACAAATACATTAATAAATGTCATCTACCATATCTCTGCTTTATATCGGTATCTTTTAATCGTCCTTTATGTATTTTGGACGTTAGAAGTCTTAACAGTGAGTTTCCAGAGTTTGGGAAATTTTCTTGTAAATAAATTTTACAAGAAAACTGCACCCCTCAAATAACTCAAAACAGCATTTGAGATGTTAACCCTTTAAGCATTTCACGGAAATTAAGAATGTGGAGGTGAAATTTAAACTTTTTTTCAATACATTCATTTAACCCTAAAATTAACACACTTACAAAAGGTTAAAGGAGAAAATGCATCTTATAGTTTGTTATGAAATTTTTCTGAATTTCTCTCAATTTCTGAGAATAGAAATTCCCCACATGTGGGTGTAAACTGATGTTTGGGCACACAGAAGCTTGCGGAAGGGAAGAGCGACACTGGACGTTTGAAAAGCAGATTTTGCTGGAATAGTTTTCGGGTGCCATGTCTCATTTGCAGAGCCCCTAGAGTATCAATAGAAAGGAAACCCCCAAAAAGTGACCCCATTTTGGAAACTATACCCCTCTCAGAATTTATCAACGGGTATAGTGAGCATTTTGCCCAAACAGTCTTTTCACAGATTTTATTAACATTTGGATGTGTAAATGAAAAATTACTAAAATGTCACTTTATCCACAAAATTTTCATTTTCACAAGGGGTTAAAGGAGAAAAAGCTGCCCAAAGTTTGTTACACAATTTCTCCTGAACACAGCCATACCCCCCCATGTGGTTGTAAACTGCTATATGGGTACATGGTGGGGCTCGGAATGAAAAGAGCGCTATTTGGTTTTTGGAGGGCAGATTTTGCTGGAATAGTTTTCAGGTGCCATGTCACATTAGCAGAGCCCCTAAAGATTCATTACAACGGAAACCCCCAAAAAGTGACCCCATTTTAGAAACTATACCTCTAGAAATTTATCAAGGGGTATTATCTTGAGTCCAGGAGTGCTTCCTGAAAATAATGCACAAACTGAAAATTTAAATTAAGAGAAATATGCCATTTTGGTGACCAATATGTTGCGCCCAGATTGTGTCAGAGACATGAACTCTTAAAACTATTAAGTGGGTTATCCCGGGTAGAAGTTGTATATGTGGGTGTAAACTGCTGCTTGGGCACACATCAGAGCTCAGAAGGGAAGGAACACTGCTTTTTAGCTTTTGAAGTACAGATTTAGAGGGATATTCTGGACGCCATGATTTTGCGGTGCCCTAGAGGTGCCTGTAGATTGGAATTCCCCAAGAAATGACCCCTTTTTGTAGGGGCATTTTTAGAGTCTCTACAAATGTGACATGGCGTCCAAAATCCAAACACACACATAGCGCTCCTTGACATTTGCGCACTCGTGTGCCCTAACGGCAGTTCATGCCCACATGTATGACACAGATATACCCAGGATAATGTACTTAATGCCATATGTGGGTATAAACTGCTGTTTGAGCACAGCCAGGCACAGAAGGGAAGGAGCGCTATTTTGGTTTTTGGATGTCATGCCACTTTTGCAGAGCCACTGAATTGCCATTAAAGTGGAACCTGCAGACACATAGCCCCACTTTGAAAAGTACACCCCTCATGGGATTTCTAAAGTGGTGTAGAGAGCATTTTTAACCCTTGAGTGTTGCATTCATTTAATTTCCAGAAAGGAATGCGCAGCTAATAAAAAGTGAAAATTGCAATTTTTCCAGAGATACACCATTTTAGTGCCCATCTTGTGCCCAGCAGAGAGAGACTCACTCCAAAAACTGTTAAGCAGATATCCCGGGCACAACAGCCTTCGGAGCATTCGTCTCTGATACAAACCGGGCACAACTCACAATTCACTTCTGGTGTATTTTCCCTTGTAAGTTCTAAATTTAGGGTGTACCCTAATATAGGCTTGCACAGCTTATACATTCCGTTCCTGCCGCAGCCAGTTTTGTTCTAATGATTTGGCGATTTTTGGGTTTTTTGCCTTCGCATTGTACAAGCTATATTTTTTTTTATTTTTCTGGTGATGTAGCGATATGAGGGCTTGTTGCTTGTGGGGTGAGATGCATTTTGTAATGAAAATTTTTGGGTGCCTATAACTTATAGAATAAATTTTATTAATTCTTCGTGGATTAAAAAAAAAAAAAAAAAATCATCAAGTCGGGTATAGCTTTTTACCTTTTAATTTTTTTTATGTGTAGCATATAGCATAAGTAACATGTTACTTTTATTCTGCGGGTCGCTACGATTACAGCGATACCTCATTTATATTGTTTTTTTATGAGTTACTAGTTTTACAGAACAAAAACCCATTTATGGAAAGAAATCAATTTTTGCATCGCCATCTTCTAAGATGTGTAGAAATTTTTATTTTTTTTTTTCAGCTGACTGAGTTGGTTGAGGGCTTATTTTTTGCGGAACGATCTGTCCTTTTTATTGGTACTGTTTTGGGGTACATATGACTGAATTTTTTTTTATAGTTTTTTTTTTTTTTAGGCGAGATGGCGAAAAATCATTTCCTTACTTAATTTATTTTTTTTTACACTTTTTTATATGTCCCACTAGGGGACCTGAACCAGCCATACACTGATCGCTGGTTCAGTAGACTATAGACTGCAATACACGTTTATTGCAGACTATACAGGAAGTCATCCTATGCAGACGTATTGACTTCCAGAGGTCCTAGCAGGATCAACCAGGTAGTGGGGGTTCCAGGCAGCCTGGGGTCACTGACCAGACCCCAGGCTGCAGAAAATACATATGGGCACCCCTGATCTCACCGCGGGGGGTACCATTTGGCTTGGTGGAACCCCTTGGATGCAGCTTCTGAGCCCACTCCACCATCAAGTACCTGTACGTGTGGATGCGTTAACTAACCACATTCCCTGACATACATGTACATGAAATAGCGTTAAGAGGTTAAGGCTTTGGCTCCACGTTACAGAAACACAGTATTTTTTCAAGTCAGGAATGGAAAATTTAAAAGTACTTAGACGTTTCCCTTCTGTTAAATCCACTCCCAACTTTGGTTCATAAAACCGCAGCAAAATCTGCAATAAAACACATTTCCACAAGTTGGGGGTTTAACTTAAAGGGGCTTTCCACAATGGTCATTTATTGTCCATCTACAGGCTAGGGAATAACAGTATGATTACTGGGGGCTTACTAATGGAATCCAGAGAGCACAAATGTTTGAATAAAGTTGCAGTCAAGTATGTACGGCTCCATTCTGTCCAAAGTCTGTGAAACCAACAGAGGCAAGACTGTCCAGCATTATCTTCATCAGCACCATAAACAGACACTGAAGGGAGTGACAGCACATAATGACAGTCACTTCATTCAAACTCTTCACAGTAGCCATGTAATAAAGCGGAATAATGGCTTAGGTCCAATATTCTAGTGATCAACTCAGTTCCCAGTGAGGAGAGATTTATCCTGTGGACAGGCAAATGTGGCATCATAAAACGGTTTTCCTTTAAACACACTATGGCACAAAGCTCAATTAAAATACTATGAAGGATATATTTTTATTTATTTTTTAGTCCAAATGTTTTCTTCAAGCACGTTGACTAGCTTGATTTACAGTACATGTTATCAGTTAAGATAAAGTGATATTCCAGGATTTTAATATTATCCTTAGGAGAGGTCATCAATGCAAAATCAGCAGCAGTCAAGCCCAGGGAAAGGCCATCAGTTTTAATACAACTTTAGAGAGCATTTGACAGCACTTCCAGCATGTGTTTTACCGAGTACAGTACTTATATTCCCTATATCATAATTTTGAAGCTTCTCTACCACCTTTTTTTAGTGCCGTTCCTATTATTCCTACTTATTATTATTGTCTATCAGCACAGTCACGTCCAACTACACTTTATAGTTTCTGCCATGTCAGACTGACCAAAAGGATTGCCTTACCATCACCCAAGAATAAGGTTTGTGCTTCAATGCAAAGATATTTTCCCACAACCCATCTTAATGTAAAAGTTACACTGCAGTTCCTTAGGAGGAAAATGATTATGTCTCAAATTTCTAATGTGCAGACATTTTGCAATCTTGCCATAAAGACAACTTTAGTTCACTGTAGAGTTTGTTAAAAAGAAACGGATATGACAGATAACATTCTATGTGAAAATTCAAGTCATAAAAAAGGAGTGTTTCCGTGTATACAAATATGTTTGTTACACTATCCACTGGAAAAACTTTCCATAGCAGCACTCAAGTTATGCAAATCACATCATAGAAAATAAAAAGATGGGAGTGAGTTGAAGTGTGTCCAAGCAAAAGCAATCCAGCCACATCTTCACCTTTTACACACTATGGTAGTAATAAGCTGCACATAATAGGAGTTATAGAAACCTTATACAAGTAAAATGTGTTCTAAAACAGCTTTCCCTTTTCTTACACAAGAGTTATCGCACCCTACTGCTCTACAGGCTGCACAACAAGGAATCTGTGCTCCAACAAATAGATGAAACATTTTTAATATGCTGCATAAGACTGCAAGAAAAGAAAAAAGTTCAAGTTCACCTTAAAGGGATTGTCCAGGCTAAAATTTTATTAATTAGGTCAAGGGAGATGAGGAGGGGGGAACAAAATCAAAAACACATATCCCTGGCGCTCTGTTGGCTCCCAGCGCGGTCCGGTCTTGCAGCTCTATTGTCTTCCAGTGGAAGTACCCGCCGCACATGACCACTAAGGCCAAATCAGCAGCCTGCAAGAAATTCCAGTGAGAAGGCAGCAGAGTTGCAGGACCGAACCGCCCTGGGAAGACACTGGAGCACCAGGGAGTAGGTTTATTTTTTTTTTTTTTTCACCTCCCCTGACCTAATTCGAAAATTATGTTTAGCCTGGACAACCTCTTTAAGTTGGGACCAGAAGCTATACAAAATGTATTACAAAAGTTGCATGTTCATATGCCTTAAAGGGGTTGTCCAGGATAAAAATTATATTTCTACACTAAGCTAAATACCCTCCCCACGTTTTTTTTTTTTTTTAAAACTAAAAAGTATATTTACCTATAATGCTGGGGCAGTCCAGAAACGGAACGTCACCTATACTAACCCCCACACCTGCGCAATAGAGCCAGGGTGCTGGCTACAGCGCATGCCTGCACTCCAGCTCTATTGTAGAGGCAGACATCAAGAGGAGGAGGAGGAGTTGGCCCCACAGAAGGAAGCGATCTCCCGTGCCCAGAAGATCCGAACAGAAAGACAGTCAAGTATGATGGGGTGGGTTGAGTGAGTTAGTTAGTTGGGAAGGGCTAGTAGTGGGTGGGCTAGCTAGGGAAACTGGGAGGGGTGGGAGACAGAGGAAGCACTAGTGAGAGTCAGCTCTTAGTGAAGTGCAATGCATCATGGTAGTTGTAGGGAAAAAAAAAAACAAAAAAAACAGGAAGCTACGTATGTAAACAAATGCAGAGGATGCCAGAAGCTCCCAGAGAAACCCAGAAATCACTCAAAACCCTGCTAAAAAGGTATTTGGGTGCACTTATTAACCTATTAATAGCACTAACTGGCCTTTTTAAAAAAAATATATATTTTTTTGCCTGGAAAACCTTTACTCGTTTAGTCCCCTTGAAGGGGTTATTAAAACAGCACTATAGGTTGTGTCTGACATTGAACAAAAGCCCTTTTCACTTCAATAAGGCCTAGTTGTAGAATCAATAGTTTTAGTGTTGCTGGAAGCAAGCATTTTTTTTTTTTTTGCTATAGAATGGATTTGGTTAACTAGTATATCCGGACTACAAACAGTTTTCTCTGTGGTAAGGTTCCTATGAGATACCAGAATACAGACTGATCTTTAAAGAAGCCCTCTCTGTAGCAAGTTCTAGTTACCCTTAGAGGTGATCGCACTGAATCACATAAGGAATGGTAAAATGATTCAGGGCTTAACTTTAACCTGCACACTGAAGCATCCAAGTGAAAAAATGTGGCTTTCACACGTTACCAAGATGATGTGGCTGTGTCTTATACGGTACTGTACATTCTGCTGCCTGTATCTGCACTTTGCTTACAAGTGTTACACGGTGCAGGCCAAAGGTAAAACACTGAAGTGTTTAACTATTCCTTACGGCATTCTTTCCGTGGAGTTTCTGAAGTTTGCTGGGAAAGCAAAAATCCCTTTAAGATGGCCATACATTAAATATCTTAAATGGTCTATACTAGATTTATCTACATCAGATTTTGCTGTCCTTGCTGAGACAAACACAAATTTTCTTCAATTATAGTGTGGTGTAGTAGTTTTTAGTATTTGGAATATGGTCAATCCAAATGACAGATTTACACCCCCAAAATAAATGCGAGTTTATCTTCAGGGTAAGGGAAGCGGGAGGTGGGGCAGTGATAGATGATTCTCGGGTGGGGAAACCATACCCCATACTCAAAGCTTCTCATTTACCAAAGTAAAAGATTTTAATGAAACGAACAAGCACAAGTATGATTGTTGTGCTTAAAAGGGTTTTCCCATGAACATAACTACATCTATATTTGTAGACCATAAAAAAAAAAATGTTTTAAAGTTTTAAAGAGCATCTTTACCCATCTTAGTGGTGACAGTCTTTTGTATTGATACAATAGATACAACTAAACGCAGGGACTTGTCAAACCCCGCCATGATTTGCTTATTGTGAACATGTTATCTGACAGGGACACTGCATGCATAATAAGATAATCCAGCCACAATAAGCAAATCATGGCTGGAGGTGTCAGACCATAGAAAGTTCCTCAATTCATGGTTGAATCCAATAGCAACTGATGGAGACAACAGACTAGCGCCACTAACATGGTTGGGGAAAAGTCTTTAAAACTCTGCAAAGTTTTTACTGACTAATATTCACAAAAATGTTTTATAAAAAAATTGTATAAAATTAAAATATATGTTGTTATGTTACTGGCAACCCCTCCCCCATCCTTTAACATACATGGCACTAAGCCTGGTGTAATATATTTAGGTGTTAACAGGCTCCCTTTAAAATGCATGTAGTTTGACTGTGGCATAAAATACCGAAAAGGGAACACTCCTGAACCCATTTTTTTAAAAATTTGAGGATACAGGTACTTTTCAACACATCCAAAAGGACATAGCACATTAGGCACCAAAACGAACAGCATTGATAAGTTGGGAATGGTGGTGGCTAGAGAAAAAAAAAAATGTCAATAGTGCCAGGATCAGTGGAGCAGCACCGATCAAATGATGTAAAGAGCTAGACTTGCTGGAGTTGGTGAAAAGTTCTCTTTAAAAACTAGATACTTCCAACACATTGACTAAGTCCATAGGCTACCCTGCTGACAGAGCTTGTCAGACTACTGTAAAACACTGTATGAAGGAAGTCACGTGTAATTTAATTCCTACCTCCTACAGCATTTGTGCACTAACATTTTGGCCCAACAACCTTAGGCTGTGAACATAAGAGTCAATCTCAGTGGATTAGCTGCTGCAGTCTTGCCAGTGGCTAACCAGCTGCAATATAGTAGCAAAGTGAAAGATTTATCCAAGTCTCCTCCATAAACTGATACTAGAACACACAATACCAACAACATGTCAAATTATTGCTTTTCCCTGTGACTTTCAACCTTCGCAACACAAAAGGTTAAAAATCGCAGGTCATCCAGAATAAAAACCAATGGGAAATAAATAGTGCAGAAAAAGGACAAATTTTTTATATTAATGCATAGGGCTTACCTGTGTGCCACACATATTGTACCCAAACATAGGTACTAGCTGCAAAAAATAGCCATTGCACTGGTATAAATAGAAGACATATTATATCTGACGTGAATGCTACACATACAAAAAATACTGAGAAGGCCTGAAAAAAAAACAAAAACAGAAGAGAGGGGCTGTTAGATTATGGAAGAAGACATCCAGAACATAAAATTGGTTAAGAAAATTATCCCAACAGCAACAATCTTAATACCAATAATAAAAGCACAAAATGTGATTCCTGGCTTGAAAAATACAGAATTAAACAAAACTATATTTAGAAAACTATACCACACAAAGTACAGAAAATTCAATGGGTAGGTACAATGCACCACAAGAATTTATGTACTAGAATAATAAAGAGGACATACACATGTTTTTGGAAGAATGGATTTGGATAAACACCACTCTAGAAGGCTCAAGGTGACCATACCCATGAGATAGTCAGTCATTGGGCATTCAGAGATGTGACAGGTCCCCCAATCTCCAGAATCATATTCAAACTTGTAGCTTAAGCTAACTAAAATGTTTTACCCAATATATTTCTTCATCCATCTTGCTCATTATGCCCTCAGTGTTCAGCGCTTGTTCTCAAGGTACAGACCACCTCTCTAATCAGGCTGACTAGTCAGTCCTATTCCTGGCCAGACATATTCTCTTCTCTTTCTCTGCAAAGTGTTCTCATTTGCTGAGCCCTGACAAGGGGCTAGAACAGTCCCTTGATCAGTACCCAGCTACCCCTGAGGACTCCTAGTTTTATGCAAAACATGTTTGTTTGTTTTTTTTTTTTTTTTGGGGGGGGGGGTATCCATTTTAATTGCGTCATTGGTCAATAATTATGTTGGACGTATAGGCTTACTGCAGACTCCCTATGCCTGACTGAATTGTTGCTTATCAAATCGGAGACACGTTGTGCATACTAGCCGTTGTATAGCTACAGCTTCGCTTATAGCAGCAGTCAGAAGCTGACAATTTCACCTTCATATAGTGATAACTATTCAGAGGACCAGTAGCACAAGCAGCAAAAACTTTCAAATGGCGTTAGCTATTTAAAAAGGAAAGTAGCACAGGCAATTTTATAATCTCAATGGTATTAGGAGGAGCTAGTATGTAAAACAATCTTATAGAGTTAGCAGTAGATCTCAAGTGTAGCCATAGTGGAAATAGTAGGACCCACAATACAGCTTTAGTGGTGTTCTATTATAGCTCAACAAATAGGAATAAGGCTGGCTTAACACAAGCACTGGAACTCCATTCGGGGATTCCGTTCCCCTTTCTGCTTGAAAAATGCACTTTTCCTCCGCATTTTTCGCCTTTTTGGGCAGAACCCCAGCGGACCCCCATTATAGTCTATGAGGTCCGCAGGTAACTGCTTTTTTAAGCAGCTTAGGTTTCCGTTCGGGGGTCCCAAACGCAGGTGTGAACCTAGCATAAAACTGCAGCTGTTATATGCAGCTTTAAAAATAATCAGACATCTGGCCTAAAGTCTTATAATACTCACACTGTTCCAGACAACTTCTCTCTTATTTTCTTCCTCATACATATTTTTTTTTTTTTTTTTTTTTAAATATGGAGGCCAGGGAAGGTGAAATTCTCAATCTTCAATCTCAGCTCTAGACTCCCAGAAAATAATTTTTCAGCTCTCATTTGCATATGAGAAATTCAATTTACATGAAAATGGGGCTCCAAAGCTGAATACAGAAGTATATTTGGAAAGTGTAGAAACCCATCTACAAGGTACTGTACTGTCATTAGGTTTCTAACTAAACTTACTGCTGACAGATTGACTTTAAACATGCAGTTTACGAAAATAAGGCTAATATTACATAAGCAGATTTTACTATTGCTTTGATGAACAATGCTCTTATCACACCCCCTGGTGGCAGCTCAAAGACAACCTCTAACTGAACCTAAACAAAGCAACCACGCTGTGCACATATACAGTAACTATTAATGGTTAGTTGTATTCTTTGAGTAGATTGAATCAACAGTGCTAGAAAACCACACTGAATAAGTTACCACATATTATGGGACTGAAAGTTAAAAGGGAATGGGTAAGCAAAGACAATTTTTTTTTAAAGCATGTTTTATGTTAAACATATTTAATAATTTTTAGTGAATTCTATTTAAAAAAAGTTTTAAAAAAAATAGTTATAAAAGTCAGGTCTATGGTCATGTGAGGGACACAGGCGCACAGCTCGTTACAGTTATGTGACAGTAACCAGAAATATGCTTTGTTCTGACTCAATAGCTTGGCTGCAAGTGTGAGGTTGTGAGAGTGTCCTGTAGTCTCTATGCTAACCAGCAATTTACACCAAGATATCTATCAGATAGTGTTCAACTCAACTGAGGAGGCGTAGATAAGATTCCAGATGCTTTAATCCAAGTAAATCTTGTAGAACCTCATACAGCAGTAGGTGAAAAATGATGAAATACCAGGAGCTGAGCAGACATGTTGCTTACAAAGAAGTGAAACTAAACTGAGCGGGAGAGAGGAGGAGCTACAGCATCACAGCTAAGGATACAGAGAGAGAAAAGGGACAAACTACAAAGACAACAGTATCACGGATACATGTCAGTGAATTAAACCAAGTCCTGGGACATGACACTCCCCGCCTGAAATCTTTAGATTTCACTGAAAACAAACATTAAATGTCCTGAGATGTCCATAAGGTCCTCTTCAAACCTGAAAAACAAAAAAGAAACATGCACAACAAACAATAATCAACAGTTAGTCCAAATAAACCAATCTTCAGGTCGGGAAGCCGCAATTTGCCAACACCTCCACCGACCCACACTGTAATCCACAAGAACACGGTTTTAGTTCATGGAAGGAAGCTCCCCGCCATGAGCTGTGAATGGTGTCCTTATCTTCTTTTATGTGACGTCTCCTCTTGGAAGAAGAAGCACCAGTTCATTAATTGGGCGGAATAAAACTCGCACTGAGCCTCCCTTGGTTACCTTGACTTCCACTTTCCGAGTCTTCCCATCATCACTAGGGACAACTTTAGTGATGAGACCCATAGGCCATTCATTCCGATGGACTTCTTTATCCCTTAGAAGGACGAGGTCACCCACCTGGAGATTAGGTTTTGAGGTCTGCCATTTGTGACGGCTCTGTAGCATGTGGAGGTACTCTGTTTTCCAGCGGTGCCAGAACACATTGGACAGGTGTTGAACTTGTTTCCATTGGCGTCTGTAAATGTCACTGTGATCTAATGTACGTGGAGAGGTAGCAACAGTACCAATTTTCTGAGTAAGAAGCGTTGCTGGGGTTAAGATAATTGGAGATTCAGGGTCTGAAGATACTGGGACAAGTGGCCTTGCATTGATTATCGCAGACACTTCAGCAAGAAAGGTTATTAACGTCTCATGGGTAAGCAGTGTTGACTTGTGGTCCATCAACATAGAGTCGAGGATTCTGCGTGTGATCCCAATCATATGTTCCCAGGAACCTCCCATATGGGATGAATGTGGAGGATTAAACGTCCAAGTGCACCCATTGTTGGATAAGTTGTCTAACTACAGTTCTTTGCAGGCTCCAACGAAGTTAGTGCCACAGTCAGACCTCAGTTGTTTCTCAGCAGGCAGTGGAGTGTTCCAGTCCATATTCTCAGTGGCAAGCTGTCTTAGTAGTAGCTTGCCTTGAATGGTGATGGGAGCAATGAAACCAAGAGGATCATAAATGCTGTTCACAACAGATAAAACTCCTCGTTTGGTGAAAGGTTTGTCACAAGAAGACACTTGGAATGTGAATGTGTCTTGTTCAGTGTTCCATAGCAATCCTAGGCTTCGTTGCATAGGAGGAGCATCAGAACTGAGATCAAGATCCTTCAAGTTGATTGCATGATCTTCAGAGGGAAATGCCTTCATTACTTCCATATTGTTGGAGATGATCTTGTGAAGTCTGAGGTTAGCTACAGACAGCATTTCCTGTGTTCTAGAGAGGAGATCGATCACTTCTTCACTTGCAGGTAAGGATTTAAGACCATCATCAACATAGAAGTTCCTCTCAACAAACTGACGAGCATCAGAGCCATACTCTCTCTCACCTTCTTGGGCGGTCCTTCGCAGTCCATAGATCGCTACTGCAAGAGATGGGCTATTGCCAAAGACATGTACCTTCATCCGGTAATCTATGACTTCATTGTCCTTATGCCATAGGAACCTGAGATAGTTTCTGTCATCATCCTTAACAATGAAGCAATGAAACATCTGTTGGATGTCGGCCATCACTGCAACTGGTTCCTGTCTGAAACGGATTAAGACTCCTATGAGGCTGTTGTTTAGGTTAGGACCAGTGAGGAGCAGGTTGTTGAGAGAGACGCCTTCATACTGAGCACTAGAATCGAACACGACCCTGATTTGGTCAGGTTTGCGAGGGTGATACACGCCAAATGATGGAAGGTACCTGCATTCTTCTCCTTCCTTTAGTGGAGGTGCAGGTTCTGCATGATCTCTCTCAAATACCTTCTGCATGAAACCTACAAAGTGTTTCTCCATCTCTGGTTTCCTCTTGAGGGTACGTTTTAAAGAGGAAAATCTAGAAACTGCTTGCTTCAGATTGTTTGGTAGTTTTGATCTCGGGGAGCGGAAAGGTAAGGGTGCTACCCAGCTGTTGGAATCATCTTGAATGAATTCCTTGTCCATAGGTTTGAGAAATTCTTTATCAGCTATAGCCGGTGCCAGCTTGTTGTCATCACTTGTTGTATTGAACACTGTTAATCCAAGGGTGTCGTCCCCAGGCAGGAAAGTATTCACGTTGTCTCGGTGATTATGCAGCCACTTACTGTTGCTTATCTTCTCTTTCACTTGGAAGTGATGTGGACATGGCTGAAAACAAGTGCTGCGACCATTTGGTAACATATGTGTCTTAAATGAAGAAATATTGGTGGGCCTTTTCATCCTACCTATGCAGACGTTGCCAATGATTACCCATCCTAGATCGAGGCGCTGGGCAAATGGTGCATCATGTAGTCCATTAATTTGCAGGCGTATTTTGTGCAGTCTGAGAATGTCTCTACCTAGCAGAAGTAGAATGTCTGCATTTTTGTCAAGGGATGGTATTTCACTGGCTATAGCCCTTAGATGAGGGTGCTGGAAAGCCGCCTCTGGTGTGGGTATCTCTTCTCTGTTTGATGGTATCTGGTTGCACTCAACAAGTGTGGGCAAAGGTATCTCCAGATTGCCCTTGAGAGAAGCTATTACAAGACCACTGGCCCTTCTTCCAGAAACCTCTGATATGCCACTACAAGTACCCAAGGTATACGGATAAGTATCACCCTTTAAGTTAAACAGATCAAAGAGTTCTGACCTTGCAAGTGAGTGGTTGCTCTGGTCGTCCAAGATGGCGTACACCCTCAGAGCCCTTTCTGGTTGGCCCTTGGGGTATATATTGACTAGGCATATCCTTGCACAGGACTTGTCACAAAGGTCTTCTCCGCAGACTTCTGTACATGAGGAAGATACTGTGGTAGTATTTGCTGCTTGATCTGTGTTCTCCCCGCCATGCTTAGTTGGGAAAGGGGAACCTCTAGGCGGTGTGGCACTAGGCTGGGATGGATGAAGAGCTTGTACATGGTTCTCACTGCCACACTCTATACACTTAATAGCAATTTTACAGTCTCTAGCAACATGTTCAGTAGAGGAACAACATTTGAAACATATCCCTAGTTTCTTTAGAAGCTCTCTACGTTCCTGGATTGGTTTCCTCCTGAAGCCAATACACTTCTTGAGGGGATGAGCCTTCTTGTGAATAGGACACAGACGGTTAGGATTTTCTACCTTTTCGTCTTGGTTGCTGTTGCAACTGCTTTCTTCTGGTGCTGATGTAGGTGTAGGAAGAATATCAGTCTTTTTCACCGAAACTGGGCCTCTGCGGTTTCTGTAGTTAGAATGTGAGCTGTCATACTTAATAGGAGGTGAACCAGGAACACTGGGATCCCCATAGGAAAAGCTTGGGTCATTCTTGGATTCTGCAATGTTCTTGATAAACTCACAGAAGTAGGAAAATGGAGGAAAGGAGACTTGATTCTCATTTTTGTATCTTGACCCAACTGTGGTCCACCTTTCTTGAATATTATATGGCAACTTGGTGACTATTGGGTTTACCCCACGAGCAGTGTCCAGGTAACTGAGGCCCGGTAGGAGAGTGTCCGCCTTAGCCAGTAGGAGCTCCATGAGTAGATCACTAAGTTCTTGAAATTTCTGATGATCCTTACCAGATATCTTTGGAAACCCTTGCAACCGTTTGAACAGAGCATTCTCTATTGCTTCAGGACTGCCATAGGTTTTCTCCAGTCTTTCCCAAGCAGCGGTAAGGCCTGCTATGGGGTTGTAAATGTGGACGGATCTGAGTCTTTTAGCACGTTCTGTGGACTGTGGGCCAAGCCACCGGATAAGCAAATCTAATTCTTCAGCTGCAGTAATGCCAAGGTCACTAATTGCAGTTTTGAAGGCACATTTCCAGCCTCTGTAGTTCTCAGGTTGGTCATCGAACCTTGTGAGTCCAGTCTTAGTAAGCTCACGGCGAACCATGTACCTTGCAAACTCTGACATGTCTGTTCTCTCTGACTTTAAATATTGAGTTGCTGGCTGAGTAGCGGTGATTACGTTGTTAGTGGTGTTCTGGTTAACAGAGGTAGGTAGTAATGGGGCTGCGTAGGCATTCAGCCTAGGAGCTAGCTTAAAGTCCATAGGTTTAGGCACATATGGATGTGAGACTGGACGGTTGTTTGCAGTCTGGTGGTATGGTGTCACATTGGTGTTTACCTGAGTATCAGTATATTGCATTTGCTGAGGTGCAAGGCTTTGGGAATCCATGAAGGAAGAAGAAACTGGATGCTGGACAGGCAGGGCATTGTACTGACCTTGAATGCGGTGTGCTTCAGAAGATACCGTGCCCTGTTGCACTGGAGAAATGTCGTCCCTGACAGGAACATTTGTGGCAAATAGGGATTCACTGCTTTGGCTTAGTACATAGTCTCTTGTGCGCTTGAGGGGATCCTCTGCTTTCACATCACACAAACTGGTGCTGTCGCTTTCACTTCCACTGATGGCCTGTTCTAAAATGCTTAACCTTGCCATGGCTGCAGCGTGCTCATTCTGTTTCTCTAGAGCCTCTAGTTCTGCCCTTTTTTGAGCTGCATTAGCTTCCATTGCTGCTGCATTAGCTTCCATCGCTGCTTTCTGTTGAGCTACCTTAGCTTCCATCTCTGCTTTCTGTTGAGCTGCTTTAGCTTCCATCGCTGCTGCATCAGCTTCCATCTCTGCGTTCTGTTGTGCAAAGGCTGCCTGTATCTTAGTAGCTTCCGCCTCTGCACGTGCTTTTATAAGTTGCTCACTGAGTGTGGAAGATTTTGAGGAACGTGACTTAGATGTACGCTTTGAACGCTTGGTAGACTCAGAAACATGGGATGCCATTTCCTGCAGTTGCACAATTCTTGCCTCTGTCCTTAACTTAGTTTCATGTACTAAGCTGTCTCGTTCTGAATTGAGATGCTGGAAGCTTTGCAATTCAGCTAAAGAATCGTCTGTATGAAATTTCCTCAATATGCTTTCATAGTCCTCAGCTTTCATTTTATAATGTCCATGCATAGCACAAAGCTGTCGCAGAGCTCCCTCTAGTGGTGATACATGGTATGCAGGCAAGCACATGGCAGACATCTTAGTCTGTATTTCCTGCCACCATTTTGAGAGTTCACAGGAAAGTTCATGCTTTAAACCTTCTAGATTGTCTCTAACCTGTTTAATTGAGCGTCTAGCCTTCTCACTGGGCTGCAGACTGAGGTCCATGCTACCTTGTGCTTCAGGGTGCCCTTCAGCCATGATGCAACACAAACAGGATAAATATAACTTTGCTGGAGTAAGATGGCTGCTTGCTAGAATCTTCTTATGCTGAGGGAGTCTGAGCTGCAGATGCAACTTACACAATGCTGATTCCTTCTGGCTTCAGGTAACTTGCTGTGACTGACTGTATGTCAGAAGTTGGTGAACTGTCTTACAGCCGTATCTGGCAGTCTTTATGCATCATTTTTCACTGTTCTGACTCAATAGCTTGGCTGCAAGTGTGAGGTTGTGAGAGTGTCCTGTAGTCTCTATGCTAACCAGCAATTTACACCAAGATATCTATCAGATAGTGTTCAACTCAACTGAGGAGGCGTAGATAAGATTCCAGATGCTTTAATCCAAGTAAATCTTGTAGAACCTCATACAGCAGTAGGTGAAAAATGATGAAATACCAGGAGCTGAGCAGACATGTTGCTTACAAAGAAGTGAAACTAAACTGAGCGGGAGAGAGGAGGAGCTACAGCATCACAGCTAAGGATACAGAGAGAGAAAAGGGACAAACTACAAAGACAACAGTATCACAGATACATGTCAGTGAATTAAACCAAGTCCTGGGACATGACATGCTTGGTAACGAGCCAAGCACCTGTGTGTCCATCACATGACCATAGACTAATTTTTATCCACTGGGAGTAAGCAGCACGGTGGCTCAGTGGTTAGCACTGCAACCTTGCAGCACTGGAGTCCTGGGTTCGAATCCTGCCGAGAAAAACCATCTGCAAGGAGTTTGTATGCTTTCCCTGTGTTTCAGCGGGTTTCCTCCCACACTCCAAAGACATACTGATAGGGAATGTAGATTGTGAGCCCTATATCAGACAGTGACAGAATGTCTGTAAAATGCTGCCGAATATGATGGCGTTATATAAGAAAGCATAATAAATAAATAGTAAGCAGAATAAGTGACAGCAAGCAGAGATCTAGAAAAGCACAAGAAATTATATTGGAAAATTGTATAACTATTTTTTATTATACAAACAATAACGTTTCTATTTGTCTGAAATTGGACAACCCCTTTAATACAATTTCATCCTATTTTGTACTTAAAGCGTAACTAAGCTTTCAGACAAATTTTGATTTTCTGACAGTAGGTGTGTCAAATTTTGTAACATTTTTAACAAATTTAGTATTCTGTGAAATCTTGCATTTTTTCACTCTTTCCTTTGCTTCTGTAGTGAGAGCTGCCCCTCACTAAATGTTACTGTGTAGAGAGTACGTAGCAGGGTAAAATATAGAGAAAATTAGGGTATGGGAGGGTCGCTTCTGTTATACCACGCACTATAAAATGTACAGACTTGTTTTTAGTGTCATATTAAAGAGGAGATATTGTTCTCTCATTTGACACTAAGGTCCAAAAGATATCACTGGTTGAAAACACAGTTGGGATTGGGATATTTATATGCAGCTGTATAATATGTATGATATAAAAATCCCAATCTTTACTGTGTTTTCAACCAGTGATCTCTCTGGAAATGATTTAGATAGCACTGCAACCTTAGCGTCTTAAAAGAGAATCTCCTCTTTCATATGACACCAAAAGCAAGTTTGTATGTGTTATAGTTTCAGAGATCTACAGTACAGACCAAAAGTTTGGACACACCTTCTCATTCCAAGAGTTTTCTGTATTTTCATGACTATAAAAATTGTAGATTCACACTGAAGGCATCAAAACTATGAATTAACACATGTGGAATTATATACTCAACAAAAAAGTGCGAAACAACTGAAAATATGTCTTCTATTCTAGGTTCTTCAAAGTAGCCACCTTTTGCTTTGATTACTGCTTGGCAGACTCTTGATGAGCTTCAAGAGGTAGTCACCTGAAATGGTCTTCCAACAGTCTTGAAGGAGTTCCCAGAAATGCTTAGCACTTGTTGGCCCTTTTGCCTTCACTCTGCTGTCCAGCCCACCCCACCCCAAACCATCTCGATTGGGTTCAGGTCTGATGACTGTGGAGGCCAGGTCATCTGGCGTATCACCCCATCACTCTCCTTCTTGGTCAAATAGCCCTTACACAGTCTGGAGGTGGTGTGTTTGGGGTCATTTTCCTGTTGAAAAATAAATGATGGTCCAACTAAACGCAAACCGGATGGAATAGCATGCCGCTGCAAGATGCTGTGGTAACCATGCTGGTTCAGTATTCCTTCAATTTTGAATAAATCCCCAACAGTGTCATCAGCAAAGCACCCCCACACCATCACACCTTCTCCTCCATGCTTCACGGTGGGAACCAGGCATGTAGAGTCCATTCGTTCACCTTTTCTGCGTCGCACAAACACACGGTGGTTGGAACCAAAGATCTCAAATTTGGACTCATCAGACCAAAGCACAGATTTCCACAGGTCTACTGTCCATTCCTTGTGTTCTTTAGCCCAAACAAGTCTCTTCTGCTTGTTGCCTGTCCTTAGCAGTGGTTTCCTAGCAGCTATTTTACCATGAAGGCCTGCTGCACACAGTCTCCTCTTAACAGTTGTTGTAGAGATGTGTCTGCTGCTAGAACTCTGTGTGGCATTGACCTGGTATCTAATCTGAGCTGCTGTTAACCTGCGATTTCTGAGGCTGGTGACTCGGATGAACTTATCCTCCGCAGCAGAGTTGATTCTTGGTCTTCCTTTCCTGGGGCGGTCCTCATGTGAGCCAGTTTCTTTGTAGCGCTTGATTGTTTTGGCCACTGCACTTGGGGACACTTTCAAAGTTTTCCCAATTTTTCGGACTGACTGACCTTCATTTCTTAAAGTAATGATGGCCACTCGTTTTTCTTTACTTAGCTGCTTTTTTCTTGCCATAACACAAATTCTAACACTCCATTCAGTAGGACTATTAGCTGTGTATCCACCTGACTTCTGAACACCACAACTGATGGTCCCAACCCCATTTATAAGGCAAGAAATCCCACTTATTAAACCTGACAGGGCACACCTGTGAAGTGAAAACCATTTCAGGTGACTACCTCTTGAAGCTCATCAAGAGAATGCCAAGAGTGTGCAAAGCAGTAATCAAAGCAAAAGGTGGCTACTTTGAAGAACCTAGAATATAAGACATATTTTCAGTTGTTTCACACTTTTTTGTTAAGTATATAATTCCACATGTGTTAATTCATAGTTTTGATGCCTTCAGTGTGAATCTACAATTTTTAGTCATGTAAATACAGAAAACTCTTGGAATGAGAAGGTGTGTCCAAACTTTTGGTCTGTACTGTAACTGAACCTACCCACATTTTCAACACATCTTACACAGCCCCATATGGTAATGTTCAGTGAGTCAGAAACAGCTCAATATAGAGAAAACAAAGTGAGAAAATGCAGGATTTCACAGAAAGGACCCAAATTTGTTGTTAAAGTATATTACAGGATGTATGAAAAATACTTCCAGAAAATCAAAAGCTGTCCAAAAGTTTAGTTACGCTTTAACACTGAGAAATATATAGAAACTATTCTGTATGTGCCAGGAGATCAGCTAAATACCTTCTTTCTCCCTGTTCTGTCTCTGGTTGTAGGGCTAGGGCTACAATGTGACATGTTGCTGGACAAAAGGTCAGACAGGTGCCAGAGCCCACCCCACTACCCCCACTTATTCCTTTATCTGTCACAATCCTTCCCCTGTCAATTGTGTCTCTCCCTCCCCATACCTTCCCCTTCTACTCAGCAGTCTTGGGGTGTTATTTTCAAGCTCCCAACCAAAATGTTTTAGATCAGACACGACAAACCATTCAGACATATATACATACCAAGCCTTGGTATCTGAATGAATCGTACACACTTCTGATGAATAGCCAGAATGGCCACAGGTATTCAAATCTAAACTCCAGTACAAAGTCTGCCAGCAACACAAGAGCCCAGACAACGAGGAACTTCAGATAGAGGAATGTACTGCAAAAACAAGAAAACAGATTTATTGCAATTTCCCAATATGAAAATAAATATTTGCAAAAAAAAAAAAAAAATATATATATATAATTTTTATATAATTTAGCAACTGGGAACAAGCAATGCTGTAAGGATTCAATGAACAGTTTAAAAAAAACAAAAAAAAAAAAAAAAACCTCTTTAAAAGGGATTCTAATCATACCTCGCCTTTTGTGATCCTTACAGCTGAGGTATGCCTAGAGTAGCCTTTCTAAAGACTACATTAGGTTTATTTGAAAATGCAAATCTTAACGGCAATGATAGACTCCCTTTAAGCAGTGTTCATTCCTGCACAGCAACCTTAGACACATAAGAATAGATTGCAGATTTACATTTGATCACGTTAAATAATTTAATGCAAAAACTTTGGTTTAGGCTTAAGTACATATCAGCATGACTAATTTAGATAATCCCTTAATGTGCTATATCTGAAGACTATACAAAATAAGTAGCAGTAAAAAGTATAAGATTAAACACCCAGTTTGGGAGGAGACAACATGTAAAGGTAAGAGACAACAGTGCTGACAGTGCTGGTCAAAATCAAATGATGCTTCGTTCACACCTGCGCTTGCTGTCCGTCCGTCGCCAATCCAGTGAAAATCTCGGCGAACTGGATTGGCGTCGGATACAGACTGGTCAGCGGCGCATTGGTTAAAAACCCATTCATTTGAATGGGTTTTTAAAGCAATGCGCGGGTGTGTGCTTACACCCTCTGCGCTGCGAATCCTTTTTTTTTTCGTCGGACACGAAGTCCTGCATGTCCGACTTTGTTTCCGACGAAAAAAAAGGATTCGCAGCGCAGAGGGTGTAAGCGCACACCCGCGCATTGCTTTAAAAACCCATTCAAATGAATGGGTTTTTAACCAATGCGCCGCTGACCGGTCTGTATCCGATGCCAATCCAGTTCGCCGAGATTTTCACTGGATTGGCGACGGACGGACACCAAGCGCAGGTGTGAACCCACCCTGACTTGGTTAACCTGCATGGACTCCAGGGTGGAGCTTTCTCCTACATTTGTTTTGCTTATTTCTCTGGCATATTTTTCGCAGGCTCTCCTCCTGTCACAGTTTCTTCAGTGTAATCAATAGCAGGTAGTAGGATGAAGAAGCCTGCATCAAGTAGATCTGACTCTCTCTGTGCCAGCTCCACTGAAATTTTTTTTTTTTAAATTAAGCAAAGACAAAACCTCACAGCCTTAAGGCTAGGTTCACATCTGCGCTCGGGTTTCCGTTTTCAGGGGACCCCCACCCTAAATGGAAACCTAGTCTGAAAGAAAAAAAAAAAAAAAAAAAAAAACACACATTACCTTAGGAAACCCACGGTCCCCATAGACTATAATTGGTTCTGCGTGGTTTCAGTATGGTTTCTGCCCAAAAAAGGCAAAAAATGCAGAGAGAAAAGTGCTGCTTGCAACGCTTTTCTCTTTGCATGAACAGAATCCCCCTATGGAGTACAAGCACAGATGTGAACCAAGCCTAATCTAGACTGCACAGACCCATGTAAAGATTCAACCATAATATCTACAGGTCTATTCACACAATTTTTATTTTTTTTTTCACGGCAAAAAAAAAAAAAAAAAAAACCTGACATGCTCCATCTCTGAAAACGAATTGCCAGCAAATAATGTGAACACCCCTATTCTGATAAACATAAATGTCATCCAAACATTCTGGAAGTGTTGCATCTACTTAAGGTAAGGAAACATCAGCGTGGCACATATTTGGATTGTTTGCAGCCAGTTGAGTTTAGGTGTCTCCCTAACAGGGTCCACCTTTGTGTATAATCGTCCCTTACACGGAAGTTTAGTTTAGCTAGCATGGTCCCCTAATGAATCCTGGAGCCCTCAGGAGGAAATGTACATAGGGACATGTAGGGCATTTATTCAGGGCTAATTTGGGATTGCCCTTGTCACAGCAGGAGCAACATGGGGTGCAGTTTTTTGATCAGGAGCTGCATTAGGGTGAGACCAAGCGGTTCCAGATTGACTGTCTAGTATTGGAGACGGTAAGAACATTCCATTACTTGCAGTAATTTTTCTTATTAAAATATTGCCGTGTGAACTTGACTAGGTGTATTGTCAGGTGAAATAACGGTTGTCATAGTAGAGCAATATATGCAGTTATATGGAAAAGTTTAGGTGAGCCTAAGTAATATTTGACAGCAATATGCAGATTTGACATGGTTATAGTTGCCTAACATGCATTATGCACCTTGTAATTTAAATTAATATGTGTGTAATATGGCTTGTGTTACGGCGCCATTGTAGTATTTTTGTCACTTTTTAGTGCATATTAATAAAATGTTTTATATTGTTTGCATCCTTGCTGGATATAATACTTCATCATTGTCAGCTTTGAAGCACAAAGATAGCCATGTGAATATATCTATACACATTCATGAGTTTTAAAATAGCTGTGTGATGGCAGTATGAAAAACGTCCATCCTTCGTGTCACAAATCAGTCTTCTAAAAGATCTCTCTCACTAGATGCAGACCAATTCTGTCCTGTATTCCTACACCTTACTCATCGCACGCACATTTGACACTGGATGCAACCATAAAGGGGAACTCCACTTTCATGCTCCCCTTTAACTCACCTATCACACTAGGCTACACAGGAGTGAAGCGGCCTCTACAATCACACACCCACACAATACACCCAAAACAAGTACAAAACAGCAGCCCGAAAGGTAACAAGCTTAGGCGGTATTCTGTTTGGAATTAAGATCCAAGGACAACCACACACACATTATTTATATAGATAGATAGATATCTCTCTATATCTAGAATATAAATATATATATATATATATATGATAGATATAGAGATAGATATAGAGATAGAGATAGAGATAGAGAGAGAGAGAAAAAAAAATAGTCCTTTAAATAGTCCCGCAATGGGGGAAATTCAGTGTTACAACAGCAAAGATAAGATAAGCAGATACAAATACAAAATGTACAGGAATGTTCCAAGGTAAGAGGCATTACATTGATAGTAGACAGACAGATAGGATGTAGCTGAGGAGGGGGGGGGGGGATTTAACAGGCAGAAAGATATTTCAGTTCTCTGTGTGTATTGATCTCCGCTTAGGTCGGTGTTGGTTGTACAGCCTAACCGCGGTGGGGAGGAAAGACTTCCGATAGCGCTCCTTCTCACACCTAGGGTGGAGCAGTCGGTCACTGACAGTACTGCTCAGCGCGATCACAGTCTCATGCATGGGATGGGACTTCTTCTTCTGCATGGAGCTCACCACGGACAGTATCCTTCTGTCACCCACCACCTGCACTGGGTCCAGGGGGCTCCCCAGGACAGAGCTGGCCCTTCTAATCAGCTTGTCAAGTTTATTTCTGTCCCTGGTTGATATACTGCTCCCCCAGCAGGCCACTCCAAAGAAGATGGCTGATGCCACTACCGAGTTGAAGAAAGTCCTAAGAAGTGCCCCCCGGATTCCAAAGGCTCTCAGCTTCCTAAGCTGGTAGAGCCTGCTGTGGCCCTTCCTGTACAGGCCCTCCATATGATCTGCCCAGTCCAGGTTATTATTAAAGAGCAAACCCAGGTACTTATAGGTGTTCACAATCTCGATGCCCATCCCCAGGATGTCCACTGGTTTAGGAGGGCATCTGCATTTACGGAAGTCCACCACCATCTCCTTGGTCTTCCCCATGTTAATCTTCAGGTGGTTCCACTGGCACCAGTCCACAAAATCCCGGTTCAGTTCTCTGTACTCCCTGTCATCGTCGTCTGTGATGAGACCTACTATTGCAGAGTCGTCAGAATACTTCTGTAGGTAGCAGCTGGATGAGTTGTACCTAAAATCTGCAGTGTACAGTGTGAAGAGGAAAGGGGCGAGAACTGTACCCTGGGGTGCCCCCCGTATTACAGATATATATATATATATCTATCTATCTTTATTTGATAGACAAGCAGACAATATGAACTATCTTTATTTGATAGACAAGCAGACAATATGAAAAAAAATATGAATAAAATAAAGAACAGACCTGTTTGTAAGACTGGCTGTGGAGAGCCACAGAACAAATGGATAGACCACTGTCTAAGCAGACAGAGTTCATGTACCTCTCCCCTTTTTCATGACCCTTTGCCATGGCTACTTCCTGGAACCTCCCACCTGAGAATGGGCAGTTTAAAAGGACATACATTTCAGTTCAGAGAGATATGATGCTATACAAGTAAGCAAAATAAGTACATAACAATGATATGCATGCTAAGAGATGCCAAATGCTTTTACAAGTCCAGACATACCAAACATGCAGATTGAGTAAAATGCAATTCCACAGATACATAATTTGTGAGCTTAAGGTCCATTGAGGGAAAATGTTTGAGAGACTAAATTCAGGAGTATGTGACTATACACAATATTAAGTACAGACAGCATGGTTTTAATAAAGAAGTTGCCAGACTAACCTGATTTGCTTTTATGAAAAGGAGAATAGAAATCTGGACAGAGGGGAGGCTATGGATATTGTGTTCCCGGACTTTGCAAATGCGTTGTAATGTCAGACGTTTAATAGGTAAAATCAGGTCGATTGGCTTGGAAAATATAGTTTGTAATTGGATTGAAAACTGGTTAAAAGGATCGTATTACAGAGAGTTGTGGTCAATAATATTCTAAGTGGTGTACCCCAGGGTTCAGCGCTGGGTCCACTGTTATTTAACTAATTATATAGAAGATGGGATTAATAGCACGGTCTCTTTTTGCAAATGACACCAATCTATGTAGTACAGTACAGTCTACAGAGGATGTACATAGGTTACAAGCAGACAGTGTTTTATCCACATGACAAACGAGGTTCAATGTAAAAGTTATGCATCTGGGCAAAAATAATCCACATGCAACATATGTCCTAGGGGAGAATATAGCTGGGAAATGCACTGCTGGAGAAGGACCTGCGTATACTTGTAGATCATAGGTTAAGTTACAGAACACAATGTCAATCAGCTGCTTCTAAAGCCAGCAGGATACTGTCTTGTATTAAAGTGGTACTATTACATCCTGGTCCTAAGAGTCCATGCCCCTTTTAAGTCATTGGCGTGGCACCATCTGGATTATGCAGTTCAGTTCTGGGCACCAATACATAGAAAAGATGTTCTAGAGTTGGAAAAGGTTCAACGGAGGGCCGCAAAACTGATAAGGGGCATGGAGGAGCTCAGTTATGACGAGAGCCTAAAGGAGCTAAATCCATTTAGTCTGGAGAAGAGGTATTTAAGAGGAAACATGATAAGCCTATATAAATATAATTAGCCCATACAAGAAATATGGGAAAAAGCAGCCCTATACATAATACAGTAGAAAGCCACCTAATCCCACAAAAAAAAAAATCAAATAGCAGGGCTGAGGGTTAACTTAGCTGTCATCCCTTTAGACCATTTGCAGATGTATTTTCTAATTTTAATACATATTGATAAGAATCCTTGTTACCTGCAACCAGGACCTCAAAGGCACAACCCCTGTGCACAAACTAATACAACCGCAAAAAAAAAAAAAAAAAAAAAAAAAAAAGTGTAACCAACAATTGTTTGAGCAGCCTGAGCGCATTTCAAAAAAACACTGCAGACTCCTTACACAATAAATGGTTTATCAATCAGTTGAACCCAGTAATGGACAAACTGCTATACATATAAATCCTGCAAAACATTTTACTGGAATATCCAAACCCAGTGTAGAAATAACAGGACAGAGGAAATAAAAGATAATATACATCTGAAATGTAGTTCAGTTAATCCAAAAGAAATTCAAACTTGCTGACAGTATATCAAACACTTCCACACATCTCCGTGTACAAGCCGCATTTCCTGGCCAAATGGAAACAGCCAGAGGTAAAGCGGCTGCCAAGAGCAGTACACATGGGGTCAGGAGAAAGGCTTTTGAACACAGCAGTCCAGATGCTATGTAAGGCACCACACTGAGGCTTAGCTAATCTCCAGTAACACAAGGCAGAATGGAAGAAATCTAAAAAAGAACCAAGCATCTTCTCTCATTTATCTCTGCACTAGCCCTACACCTGTCTGCTTGTAGGTTTAACATATAAAGTAGTGACCAAGTTTCATGAAGTTTACATTTAGCTTTGGCATAAAAAGTTATGCTGCTTTCTAAATATAGTGTTTCAATGCCTTACAAATTTCAACAGTTCTAAAGTCAGCTTTATTAGCCAGTCTCAGATGTGGCTTTTTCTTGGCCACTCTGCCCTGAAGGCCAGCATCCCTGAGTTGCCTCTTCACTGTAGACGTTGACACTGGCGTTTTGCGGGTACTATTTAATGAAGCTGCCAGTTGAGGAACTGTGAGGCGTAGATTTCTCAAACTAGAGACTCTAATGTACTTGTCTTGTTGCTCAGTTGTGCAGCGGGGCCTCCCACTTCTCTTTCTACTCTGGTTAGAGCCTGTTTGTGCTGTCCTCTGAAGGGAGTAGTACACACCGTTGTAGGAAATCTTCAATTTCTTGGCAATTTCTCGCATGGAATAGCCTTCATTTCTACGAACAAGAATAGACTGTCGAGTTTCACATGAAAGTTCTTTCTGGCCATTTTGAGAGTTTAATTGAACCAACAAATGGAATGCTTCAGATTCTCAACTAGCTCAAAGGAAGGTCAGTTTTATAGCTTCTCTAACCAGCAAAACTGTTTTCAGCTGTGCTAACATACTTGCACAAGGGTTTTCTAAACATCCATTAGCCTTCTTACACAGTTAGCAAACACAATGTACCATTAGAACACTGGAGTGATGGTTGCTGCAAATGGGCCTCTATACACCTATGTAGATATTGCATTAAAAGCCAGACGTTTGCAGCTAGAATAGTCATTTACCACATTAACAATGTATAGAGTGTATTTCTGATTCTTTTAATGTTATCTTCATTGAAAAAAAACTGCTTTTCTTTCAAAAATAAGGAAATTTCTAAGTGACCCTAAACTTTTGAACAGTAGTGTATATATATTTTTTTTGCTTTTATTAGACCCCCTAGGGTTCTTAAACCTCAGGTGGTCTGATCACTAATTTTGCATTGCAAAAAAATATAGCACTTCTATTGCAGGCTGCAAAAGAAACTAATGAGTGACAGGCCTGGAAGACTTCACAAGGCTCCTGGCTATCATACTAAGGGGACCCCGGCCCTGGAACTTGCTCCGGGTGCCAGTGATCCCCAGCAAAATGGCGGTACCCACACACCACCGGTAAAAGCTGACCAAGGCGCCAGAGGGGTTAATGCCCGTGATCAGTGCGGGCACTGATCGCGGGCATTAGCGGCGGGTCTCTGCTGTATAAAAACAGCAGAGACCTGGCAGCTATGGCGGATGTCCGACTCCCAAGTGGCCACCATATTTAAACACTCAACATCCGCCGTACTATTACAATTATATACAATTTTCAAATTGTGAAATGCTCCGCTTATCAGACAGTCATATCAAACTAATACATATACCATATCTCTGCTTTATATTGCCATCTTTTAATTGTACTTTTATTTTGGATGTTAGAAGGCTTACAAGTGTAACAGATTTTCTAGATTTACAAGAAAATTTCCCAAACTAATTTTTTAGGGACCACTTCAGTTCGGAAGGGGATTATAAAGGCCCATATATTAGAAACCCCCATAAATCACCCCATTTTCAAAGCTTCAGCCCTCAAATAATTCAAAACATTTGAAAAGTTTGTTAACCCTTTAAGCATTTCACAGGAATTAAAATATGGAAGTGAAATTTGGAAATTTTTTTTCAATACATTCATTTAACCCTAACAGAGGGTTAAAGGAGAAAATGCATCTCAGTTTGTTATGCAATTTCTCCCAAACACAGAAATCTCTCACATGTAAGTGTAAACTGATGTTTGGGCGAACAGCAGTCCGCAGAAGGGAAATAGCGACACTGGGTGTTTGAAAAGCAGATTTTGCTGGAATAGTTTTCAGGTGCCATGTCTTATTTGCAGAGCCCCTAGAGTACCAAAACCATCGAAACTCCCAAAAGTGATTCTATTTTGGAAACCACACCCCTGACAGAATTTATCAAGAGGCATAGCGAGCATTTTGACCCAACAGCCTTTTCACAGATTTTATTAACATTGGGAAGTGTAAATGAAAAAAAAAAAAAAAAATTTTTTTTACTAAAATGTCACTTTATCCCCAATGTTTTCATTTTCACAAATGGTTAAAGGAGCAATAGCACCCCTCAGTTTGTTGAAACAATTGCTCCTATCGATGGCAATACCCCATATGTGGTCATAACCTGCTGTTTGGGTACATTGGGGGGGGGGGGGGCTCAGAATGGAAAGAGCGCTATCTATTTGGCTTTCAGAGGGCAGATTTTGCTGGCATAGTTTTCAGGTGCCATGTTGCATTTGCAGAGCCCCAAACGTGACCCCATTATAAAAACTACACCCCTCACAGAACATATTAGGGGGTATAGTGAGCATTTTGACCCTATAGCTATTTCACTGATTTTATTAACATTGGGACGTGAAAGTGAAAAATTACCTTTTTCCAATAAACCATCCATTTAACGCCATATTTTTTAATTTTTACAAGGGTTAAAGAAATAAAAAAACATACCAAAGTTTGCTATACAATTTCTCGAACACAGAAATGCCCCATACATGGTTGTAATCTGCTATGTGGGTACTCGGTGGGCTCAGAATGGAAAGAACTCCATTTGGTTTTGGACGGCAGATTTTGATGTCACATTTGCAGAGCCCCTGAAGTACCAACACAATGGAAACCCACAAAAAGTAACCGCATTTTAAAAACTACACCCCTCAAGGAATGAGCCCAAGAGTGCTTCCCGAAAATTAATGTACAAAGTGAAGATTGACATTTTTAAAGAAATATGCTATTTTGGTGCCCAATACAATACGCCCAGTTTGTGTCAGAGACATGCACTCCTAGAACTACTAAGTAGGTTATCCCAGATAGAAAGAAGTTGTATATATGGATGTAAACTGCTGCTTGTGCACACAGCAGGACTCAGAAGGGAAGGCTTATTAGCTTTTGGAGTACAGATTTAGAGGGACTTTCTGAATGCCATGTTTTTGCAGAGCCCTGAAGGTGCCAGTAAATTGAAATTTCCCCAAGAAGTGACCCCATTTTGTAGGGACAATTTTGGATGCCATGGCACATTTGACCAACAATCTAAACCAGCGGTCCATAAGCACATAGCGCTCCTTCACATCTGCACCCTGTGTGCCCAAGTGGCAGTTTATGCTCACATGAATGACACTGTTGTACCCAGGATAACAGAATTAACAGTGTCAAACTGCTGCTTGGGCACAGAAGGGAAGGAGCGCCATTTTGGTTTTTGGAGCACAGTTTGTTTTTTTTCGATGTCATGCCACTTTTGTAGAGCCCCTGAATTGGCAGTAAAACGGAACCCACAGACAACCCCACTTTGGAAAGTGCATAAAAATTACATGAAAAGTGAAAATGGCAATTTTTCCATAGATACGCCATTTCAGTGCCCAATATGTTGTGTCAGCAGAAACACACACTCCAAAAACTGTTAAGCGGGTATCCCAGGCACAACAGCTTTTGGAGCATTCATCTCTGATTCAGACTGGGCACAACATATTGCGCACTGAAATGATGTATTCCGGGAAAAGTTGCAATTTTCACTTTTCTCCATCTGCTGCATATTCATTTCTGGAAAATTAACGCAATACTGGGGGTTAAAAATGCTTACTGTACCCTTGGATAAATTCCACTTTACTGGCATTTCAGGAACTCTGCAAAAGTGTCATGGTGTCCAAAAGCTAAACTGTCGAAATCTGCGCTCCTTTCCTTCTGTGCTCGGCTGTGCACAAACAGCAGTTTATACCCACATATGACATTAAGTACATTATCCTGGTTACATCAGTGTCATACATGTGGGCATAAACTGCAGTTTGGGCACACAGCAGGGCACAGATGTGAAGGAGCGCTATGTGGCTTTGAGAGCAGATTAAGATGTTTGCTACTTGGACACCATGTCATGTTTGCAGAGCCTCTAAGATGCCAGAAAAGTGGAATCCTCTAGGCAGTGACCCCATTTTGAAAACTGCACCCCTCAAAGAATTTATCAAGGGGTGTAGTGAGCATTAATATGCCACATGTGAATGCACAGAGGATGGTGAAGAGTGAATATGTAACTCCTAAGATTTTTTTTTTTTGGGGGGTTACTTCTGGTGTATTTTCCCTTGTAAGCTCTAAATTTGGGGTGTACCCTGATATAAACTCGCACAGCTTATACAAGCTCTTCCTGCCGCAGCCAGTTATGTTCTAATGATTTGGCGATTTTTGGTGTTTTTGTCTTCACATTGTACAAGCCATATTTTCTTTATTTTTCTGGTGATGTAGCCATATGAGAGCTTGTTTTTTGCAGTATGAGATGTATTTTGTAATGACAACATTTTTGGGTGCTTATAAAACTTATTGACTTAATTTTATTAACTCTTTCTTGGTGGATTAAAAAAAAAAAAGCCACAAATTCTGGTATTTTTTACCTTTTAATTTTTTTTTCCGTATAGTGTACAGCATAAGTAACATGTTACCTTTATTCTGTGGCTCGCTACGATTAAGGCAATACCTCTGATTTTTATTCGATACTAGTTTTGCTGAACAAAACCATTGGGGAAAGAAATCTATTTTTGCATCACCATCTTTTGAGATGTGTAGCGAATTTTTTTTTTTTTCGGTTGACAGTTGGTTGAGGGCTTATTTTAGTGGGACAACCTATCCTTTTTATTGGTACTGTTTAGGGGTACATATGACTTTTTTGATCACTTTTTATAACTTTTTTTTTTAAGGCAAGATTGTGAAAAAAAATAGAATTAGTACTTACCGGTAATTCGGTTTCTGGTAAGCCCTCCATGACAGCACCACAGGAGGTTGTATCTCCTCCCACTATTAGGGACAGGAAAAGCACTCAAGTGGTTAAACAGCCCTTCCCCTTCCTCCCTCTTCAGTGTATTCCAGATGACCACTATTAGTATATCCTAAACCAAATATAGTCTAGTTAATGGGAGGGAAATCAGGGTGCTGTCATGGAGGGCTTACCAGAAATCGAATTACCAGTAAGTACTAATTCTATTTTCTCAAATGCCCTCCATGATAGCACAACAGGAGGAATGCAAGATAACTACTCTGAGGGGGGGGGGGGGGTTGAGACTATCGCCTGCAGGACCTTCCTCCCAAAGGAGAGGTCCGACGTGCGAGAAAGGCATCAGCCCTTTCAGCCCAAGAAACGGACATCGCTCTGGTAGAATGAGCTTTAAGGTGTTTCGGGGGGAGCTAAAAAGTGTAGGGTCAGGCCGAAAAACTATTCTGTCCTCTAAAATTTTTAGAAAAGGTTCTCTGATAGAGAGAGCCTGAATTTCATTAACTCTTCTGGGAGATGTTATGACAACCAGAAAAGCCGCTTTCCAGGACAGTTCTTTTATATTAGCCTCAGCGACTGGCTCAAAGGGATGCAGTGTCAGGCCCTTAAGGACTATATTGAGATCCCACTGTGGAAGTAAAACCTCTCTCCCTGGGAGAAGCCTGCAGGCCCCACAAAAAAAAAAAAAAAAAAAAAAAATCTCTCTTAACCCAGCGATGGTTAGCCAAGTCAGAATCAAAATAACTGCTAAGGGCTGATACTTGTACCTTCAAAGTACTAGGTTTTAGACCCTTATCCACACCTGCATGCAAGAAATCTAAGATTTTTGCTATATTTGGATGGTTGATATTCAGAACACTACTGCCATACCAGGAAAGGAATTTCTTCCACACCTTAATATAGATAGCATGGGTAACTCTTCCTCCCCGCCTGGAAGGTTTGAATAACAGACTCAGACAGTCCTCTTGATTTCAAAATGGAGATTTCAGAAGCCAGGCTGCTAACCGGAGTTTGAGGATCTGGATGAAATATTGGACCTTTTAGTAGAAGGTCTGGAACTAACAGGTGTACCAATGGATCTGCTATTCTGAGACTGTTTAGGAGCCCAAACCACACTCTCTTGGCCCATACTGGGGCTATTAGAATGACCCTCAGATTCTCTTTGATGATCTTTTGCAGAACTCTTGGAAGTAAAGGAAAAACATATGCCAGAGTGAAATCCCAGCTGTGGGAAAGGGCATCTACCCCTAGACAAAGTTCTCTTGTGTTGAGTGAGAAGAACTGAGGAACCTTCGCATTTTGACCATTGGCAAATAAGTCCACCTCTGGAGTTCCCCAGATCTGACAAAGCTGCTGGAAAATTTCTGTCTTTAGACTCCAATCTCCTGGATTTAGATGTTTTCTGCTCAGAAAATCCACTTGATGGTTTGAAGAACCTTTTAGATGGAGAGCAGAGATGGATTTTAGGTGTCTCTGCCCAGGCGAATATCTGAGCTGAAAGAGCCTGAAGGTTCCGCCATTGAGTACCTCCCTGGTGGCACAGGAATGCCACTGCTGTCATGTTGTCTCACAATATCCTGACATGAGAGTCTTTTACCAATGGTCTGGTTGCTTTTAGGGCTTCCCAAACTGCCCTGAGCTCCAGGAAGTTTGAGGAATGGCTATGGAGAGCTGCAGGCCATGCCCCCTGAAATGATCTCTGAGAAAGGGTTGCTCCCCAACCCAATTCCAAGGAATTACCTGCTGTAAGTTTGAGCTCTTCCTCCACCATTGTAGGGAGACTTTTACACTGTGACACACATAGATCATCTTGTCTAATGACAGCTGACTCTTGTCCTAACTTGATAGTATCAAGGACTGAAGAGCTCTTGAATGAGCTTGAGCCCAGGGAACCGCCTGAATACAAGCGGTCATAGACTCCAGTACAGACATTGCCTCCCTTGTAGATACCTTTGTCTTCCTTTGAAAGGTAGCAACTTTGGACTTTAGAGCCACTATCTTGTCTGGAGGGAGAAAGGACATCTGCAGATGAGAATCAAGCAGGATACTTAGGAAAATCTTGCGATACCTTGGCACTATATTGGATTTCTCCCAATTTATTACCCATCCTATTTTTTGTAAAGTCTGACACTATCTGAATGTGATATTGGAGAAGAGAAAGACTGGGCTAAGAGGTCGTCTAGATAAGGGACCACTATCAGATTTTGTTTCCTTAGGAAAGCTACTACTACCACCATCACCTTCGTAAATAGCCTTGGGCTGATGACATTCCGAAGGGGAGAGCCCAAAACTGAAAATGGAGTATTCCCCCCCCCCCCCCATTCTAGACTGCAAAGCTTAAAAATTTTTGGAAGAGAGGATGAATAGGAATGTGATAGTATACATCTTGAAGGTCGATGGTGGCCATAAAATGGTCCTGCCCTACCAGGGGAATTGTGAACTTTACTGACTCTATCTTGAAGCGATGATAAACTATGTAATTGTTTATTCTGTACACCCCACTTTTTTTTTTTTTTTTTTTTTACCATAAACAGGCAGGAATAATGACCTTCCCCTCTTTCTAAGGGGGGGGGGGACAGGACAAATTACTTCCGTGTCCAGAAACTTCTGGACACCTTCCATCAAAGCCAGGTGAAGCGTAGGAGATGGTATGGATGTGAACACTACTCTCCTGGGGAGGGATAGGTTGAAAATTCTATTTTGAAGCCTTTTGTTATAGAATTTAGGATGTACAGGTTGGATGTCATTTCCTTCCAGTGTACGCCATACTTGGACAACCTGCCCTCTATCCTCCTGGCATCATTGTTTGTCCCGGGATTGCTTATTGGGGTTAAAGAAGATATTCTTCCCCCTGCCTCCCTTAGAGTAGCTCAATCTGCCTGTTTTACCCTTGGATTTAAATTCAGAACTGTATCCTTGAAAGGGACGAAATGGCTGTTTTCTTTTGGAAAGTTTTGGCTCTGGAAGAGATTTCTTTTTATCCGTTGCCTTTTCAAAGCAACATACATAATTCTGGACCAAAAACACTCTCCCTGGAAGGGAATAGCACACAGCTTCTGTTTAAAAATGTGGGCCGGTGACCCAATTTCTAGCCATAATGCTTGGCGATTTGTATTAGAGAGGACTCCAGATCTGGAGGCAATCCTTACTGACTCTGCCGAAGCGTCTGCAAGAAAGCCAGTGGCCTTCTGAAACAGCGAAATGGAGGATAAGATATCTTCCCTTGAGGTGCCTTCTCTAAGATGGATCTCAAGTTGGTCTAGCCATCTATACATAGACCTTGCCACACAAGTTGATCCAATATTAACTTGTAACAGGGCTGAAGAGCACTCCCAGGATTTCTTAAGGAGGCTGTCAGCTTTCCTATCTAGCGGGTCTTTAAGCTGCGACGAGTCTTCAAAAGGAAGAGTCGTCTTTTTCCCACCACTTTAGCCACCTGTATATCAATTTTTGGCACTTCCGCCCAACCTTTGATTTTAGATTCATCAAAGGGAAATCTGTCCTTAATTTCTTGAGACAGAAATAGCCTTTTCTCCAGATGTAGCCATTCATCCTGAATTAGACACTAAATTCTCATGAATGGGAAAAACTAATTTTTTTCTTTGGCCTAAGCCCTGCAAACATTTCATCCTGAATAGTTTGCTTCTCCTGAACATCCTCTATATTCATGGTACTTCTAACGGCAGAAAGAAGCTCCTGAGTAAATGCAGATGAGAAGTAATATCTTCTATCCTCAATATCTGAAGGCCCAGGTAATTCCCCATCTTCCAGATACAGATGGAGTGTAAATGTCACTATTATCCGAATCCGGATCAGTAATTAACTTCCTCTTTTTGGCCGCAGGTTGTGGCTCAGCAGAGTAAAAAGCATGGGAAAAAGAATCTACAGTAGGGAGGACTGGATCTCATGCCGAACCATCCCTTTAAATTTCCTCCATTAAAGATGGCCTCTTTATCTTTTCAGTGCAATACTGACAAAGATTCTTTGGACGTGGAAGAAAGCTTTTTCTCACAGATGGCACCTTTTTTAAATACAGCCACTTTCTTAGATTTAGAAGACATATCTTTAGCTTCTTTTTCCTAAATAAATACATGACAATAAAGGGACATGAGAACTCCCATAATCATACCATGTAACATCCCATTACCAGATTACTCACTGGGGTTGGGGGTATGCCAGGCTCATACACCACTCTAGAGGACTCATCTCCAGGCATTATAAGAAACAGATACAGATAGTCCTACCTTGAGGAGAAAGCCTCTTGGGCTGGGAGGAGTTTTAAACCAGCCACCGACGACCTGCGTACTGCATTCCACGAATAGGAATGCTTCCGGTCCACCTGCATCTGTTCAGGACGCTAAACTTTTCAAATCTCCCTCCTTTAGCGTCTTTCTCCGCAACCGGAAGTGACGTCACCACGACCGGAAGCAGCATCGGCGTGCATCCCAGCTGGGAACACCGGCTCTGAGAACAGGCAGGGGACTCTACAGGCCAGGGAGCCTCCGAAGAGGGACTGAGGCCCGCGATACACATCTCCATTGTCCCAGGATAGTGCAGGAGGAGATGGACCCACCGAGTCTCCACAGAGAGACGGCGCAGATCTGCAGGGACAGCCGCACTGGCCCCCACTCTGCCAGGTAAGTATGCTCCAAACGTCTTGTCTGCCCACTAATAGGGACACGAAAAAACACTGAAGAGGGGGGAAGGGGAGGGGCTATTTAACCTCTTGTGTGCTTTTCCTGTCCCTAATAGTGGGAGGAGATACAACCTCCTGCGGTGCGGTCATGGAGGGCATTTGAGAAATTATTATTTCCTCGATTTAGTTTCTTTTTTTTCTTCTCTCTCCATACACCACTTTTTTTTTTTTTCAACTTTTTACTTTTTAGTGATGTCCCAACAAGGGGACCTGAACCAGCAATGCACCGATCGCTGGTTCAGCACTATAGACTGCAATATACGTCTAGGCAGAAGTTTAGGCAGAAGTAAACTTTCCCTGATATTAGCTGCCGCCCGCCCGTGGGTGGGTGGCATCTGTAGCGGGTGTTAGCTGAAACTGACCTATCGGGTTCTGATCGTGTCTCGGTGAACAGCAGCAGCTACTAACGCTGTGTTCACGGAGATCCAGACCCTTGAGGAGACCTGATCCCCAATTTAGCAGGGTCAGTATATAAATGGCGGCCTTCACAAAGCCCAGCAAGTGCCGACGTTTATATACAGTGAGCCGTCATGAAGCAGTTACTGATACTGAGAAGCACTCCTTGCAGGACTTTTCAGTCCTCTGATTTGAACTGGATTCTAAAGCAGAGTCTCCTATGGAGACCCCAACGCCAGTGTGAATGCAGCCTTAGGGTGAAGACACATGCATTTATTGATTGGCTGGCACTTGTCATTGGACATGCATTACTGCAGGTTACCACGCACAGGTCAATAAACAATTGACATGAAAACAACAGCAATCCGATAGTGCCCTAGCACAATATTCACCATTAAAAACAAGAACATCCATACAGTGGACAGTGACTAGATGTAAACATATATAGGCTTAGGGAATGCAAGACCTTGGAAGGAAATATGCAAAGTTTGATGAAAACTCCCGCTCTCACACACTACCCCTCCCCATTTCCATAGCTAGCCCGCCCACTACACTCCAGCCATCTTTAGACTCCTAGTTCTCACTCAACCTCCATATATCATCATTACAGTCACATAGAGAAAGCTTAAAGACAACAATCAATTCTTTATGCTTTTTTATGGTATTTGGTAAATATATATATACATACACACACACACACAGATACATACACTGTGTTCCAAATTATTATGCAAAAAGTGTTTAGGAGTGATAAGGTAAGAACTTTTTTGTTTGTCAGTTAAACTCATTGATGGTGATGTGTGTCAGGGCTCTTTATATCACTGAAAGCAATTGCAGACACCTGTGCTAATTAGTTTGGCAGGTGTGTCCAATTAAAGGCAAGACTACTTAAGAAGGCTGTCCCACATTATTAAGCAGCCTACATTTTCAGCCAAAATGGGAAAGAAAAAGGATGTGTCGGCTGCTGAGAAGCAACAAATTGTGGAGTGTTTAGGTCAAGGCATGACTACAATCAACATTGCCAAGACACTTCATCGTGATCATCGCACAATCAAGTAGTATGTAGCTGATTCACAGCACACACGTGTGCGTGCTGATAAGGGAAAATTGAGGACTCTTTCCAACAGGCAATTACGTCAGGTTAAAAGAGCAGCTTCAAAAATGCCTTGTCATAGCAGCAGACAAGTTTTTGAAGCTGCTGGTGCCTCCAACGTCCCCCCGAACAACAAGATGCAGGGTCCTTCAGAGGTTTGCAGCTGTGCGTAAGCCATCCTGTCCACCTCCTCTATCCACTGCACACAAGCAGAAACGGCTCCAGTGGGCCAAACAATACATGAAGACTGACTTCAAAACTGTTTTGTTCACCGATGAGTGCGGTGCAACGCTCGATGGTCCAGATGGATGGAGTGGAGGATGGCTTGTTGATGGACACCCCATGCAAACACGGCTACGGCGCCAACAAGGAGGAGGTGGAGTAATGTTTTGGGCTGGAATCATGGGGAGAGAGATTGTTTTAACATGGAGGGCTTATAGTTAAAAGATTAATTTATCCCAGACAACCACTTTAATTTTGTGGGATAAATTCTACTTCATAATGCTGCCATTTATTATTCCGTATGATAGCGGGAAAGAAAAAAAAAAAAAAAAATCAGAATGGGGTGGAATTTGACAAAAACTGCAGGTGTGTGACTTCCTCACGAGCTTTTGTATGCAGTTTCCCCCTCCCCCCACATTAAAAAAAAAAAAAAAAAAAAAACAACACACACACACACACACACACACACACACACACACACACACACACCTAAAACCACTAGCATTTTTTTCAAAGTGAAGTTTCCAGGACCATACAGAGTGGCACGCGAGGCTTATTTCCCTGGCACAGCAGACAGAGTTCTTGCCCAGCAGTTTCATTCAGACCAAACAAGGCCGAAACGAAGCTGCTATTATACTGTGGGGTCTCTTCAGACCCCAGAGTATAATAAGCGGAGCCCCCGGGGAGGTGATCAAACATAAAAAACAATGTTACTCACCATTCCATGCTTCGCAGCTGTTGTGTACTCTTCGGGCGCTTCTGACTGAAGTCAGCTGACAGTGCCTCAGGTGTCACGTCTGCGTCTGGCATCATTACGCATAACGATGTGACGTGACCCCTGAGACCCAATGAGCGGTAGCTGAGTACAGGGAGAAGCGCCTGAAGAGAACACAGCGGCTGCGCAACTTTTTTTTTTTTTTTTTTATTATGTTTGACACCTCTCTTCGCCCTCCACTTATACTCTATAATAGCTAGTGAGTGGCACAAATTGGAGTATTATAAAAGTTAGAATATTATACCGTGTGCAGGGGCCGCTATGGGACATTATAACGTGTGCAGGGGCCGCTATGGCTGTGGGACATAATACCATATGCAGGGAACACTATGGGACATTATTCTGTATAGCGGTGTGTTTTCTGTATTAAGGATGTGTTTTTGCACAGCAAACTCAGGCTTTGTTTTTTTTGTGCAAAAATGCACCAGTTTTACATTGAAGTAAAAGTTCCAGTGGCCTAAGAGTATAGCTGCATCCAGAAACATAGCGTGATTTCACCATAATGATGCTGCCATACGGTGCTCCTGGACACATTTACCACTAATCGGTGGCTGCACATGGACTTTCATTGCTTCTAATCGGAAAGTACAGGTGCGTCCCAAGAAATAGCAGTAAACGCATGTGTCCTAAAGCATCTGGTGGCAGCACTTCTGTGATATGGTTTGTGGTATATGACTTTAGTTTAGGGGTCGTCAGACTTACAATTATTGACCGGCACTCCGAGTACCTCATCTTTGATTTTTTAATTAAAATCGGCACACCGAACAAAAAAGGTTGCCTACTCTTGGTATAGAGGATAAGTAGGTTTTGTTGCATAACCCCTTTAATAGGAGTGTACACCTCCCCCAAGCACATTCAAGTGTCACAGCATGTTACAGAGCACATTAGACTACAAGTTAAAACCAGGCATAGAACCTGCACAGAAACATTATTTGTACCCCTTCTATGCCTAAGCTTCTGGTTTAAAGAAACAGAAAAAAAAAATACATTTTTCAACCCTTCACCCCTCAGACAATTGTCTATTACACACTGAACTTATGAATATTTTATTATATCCCTGCAGTGCATCTCCTCTGCTCAGACCACAATCTTGGTTTTTACTTTTACGCTTCTCTAGTCGCATGACACCACAGCATCATATCACATGGGTAGAGACTATACTATCTCTTCCTGCTGAGGGTCAGTAAATATCCTTTTTTCTATATTCTCCTAAATAATCTAAAAAGATCATATAAATAAAGCCAAGATGACTATGCTGTGAGGTCTTTCATTACAGTTTTATGACAGGAATCTACTAAACATCTGTAGTTAGAGACTGATGAGTCTCCTAGTGTTAGGCTTACTACTAGTGTATTACTTTCTATACCAGTTTGCATTGGAATAATGGTCAGGCTGTGCTGTCCTATTGAGAGCTCACAATCTGCTCAGGTTGACAGCTATTGAAAACTAATGTTTTCCCCACTTCTGTGACCCAGATTATATCCAGAATTTATGAAGCACAAACAGTGAGATAAAATGGAGATGTACCAATGTAATAATTCTTCTCATCATTGGTTTTTTACAATAGTAACGTTAGAACTACACACTCGTGGTAGTTTTTGATGCAGTTTTATGAGCCAAAGTCAGAAGTGGATTCAAAAAGAAAGAAACGGTATATTTTAGAAAAAAAAAAAAAAAAAAAATTGAAACACACAGCAGGTCAATTTCCTGCAGTAGGTTTGACGTGAGGCAGCCCAGCTGCAGAGGTTAAAACCCACAGCGACTACCAAAAAATTTCCACCTTTCCACTGCTTTTTTACCAGGAGTGGGTTTCACTGCAGGATGACGCCTGCCTTTAGGCTAGGAGTGCATGTATTGCGAAAGTTTTCAAACAGGGAAAGTTACTTGACATCAGGTCACATGGCTCTCCATTAGCAGAAATTTCTAGAATCAGAGCACTATGCAGTCAATGACTAATATAATAGAGCAGTATTTACAAAGAAACTTGTTTTGCTCTAAGAAAATTATATGAAATGTTTATAATGCACTATCCAACACTTTAGTGAAAATCATCATAGAAGTGGTCAATCCCTTCAATTCGCTAAGTGCAGCAGAATAATTAATTACCATCAGGCTACAACTAATTTGCTATGAAAACTAAACATCCTCCTCCAGTTAAAGATGACCCATCACCAAGGCATTCAGGAGCAGAACTATGTGTTGTTGCTCCTATGTAATATGCGAAAGACATTTTATAATAAATTGGCAACTGTGTATTACCATTCCCATTATGAAAATGCTGCACTGCTAACAGAAAAATAAACAAAGTTATAAGAAAAGATGCTACAGAAGGTCTTTGATCTTAAGGGGTGTAGCCATCTCAAGGAATAGATTTAAGTTTGTATATTAAAACAGTTTTTACTACAAATATAAAACTTTGGTTAAACATTAAAAAATTCTGAAGTTTTTCTCCAATCATCTCAGTAATGAATCTATTGTCCTGATCAGTTGCCAATGGATACACCCATGAAGACAGGAACTTTCTATACTCTGAAACCCAGCCATGAGTTCCTTATTGTGTCCGGGTTATCTTCTCATATATGTAGAGTCTCTGCCTCATGACCTGTCCACAATAAGAAAATCGTGGCTGAGTTTCTGACAAGTCCCATTGGTAATCGATCAAGAGACTTTCACCTCTATGATGATTTTTAGAAAAACTTTAACCCCATAAAGACTGAGCAAATTTCCATTTTTCCTCGGTTTACACGGCAGCTTATTTTTTTATGGGACAAATTGGACTTTGTAACAGAATGACAATCACAACGGGTTCTATCCCATTCCTGGTTAAGTGCACAGGTGAATGGTCAGTCTGAAACAAAATATAAAATATAACTTTTATTAACAACTATATAAAATATGGACGTCCAAAAAAAGTGTGTGAACTTTGGCTACTAAATACACAGATATTGATGCCTATACACACACGTAACTTCCCTCTCGGTGGGATAAGGGAATAGATCCAAATCTATTATGTAGTAATTAATATCAGCCCAAATATTTGTGGCTGGCTCATCTGTCCTGGTGTCCCAGTAACTAGAAGTGCATAAATGGGGCATGGGATCAACCACACTCCCTCAACCCACTCTGTATCTGTCCAAGGAAACCCAGCTGTATGTCAGGAACAGGTATAGCCACCAAGGCTGCTTATTCCCCAAATCATCTCAGAGTTTAACTAAGATGGTCATGGTGAACATTCAGAGTTGTATATTGACTCAAATAATCCCAACCACTGATAGGTATTACTTTCACCGACAGTCCAGCTGCACCCTCCTTATGTTAAATTGGAGAAACGCTGGATCTGTCCAACTGCTCCAGTAATATGGACTTAAACATACCATTGTGTGTGCGCTTTTCTCTCCGCATTTTTTTTTTTTTTCTCAACAGTTTCAGGGACGGAAACCCCAAACGTGTACCAGGCGCAAGCGTGAACCCAGCCTAATTAGATGTAGCCTGCCAGCTAGGTACTACAGCTCTGCGGCTCAACGCATTTCCCATTATATTCTAGGTTCATCAGGAGCCATCTATCTATTATGCTTCGTTCACACCTGTGCCTGGTATCCGTCCCCTTGCAAACCGTTTAAAAATAAAAAACGGTTTGGTACAAAAGGGATTCGAAATGGTTACACAACAGTTACCCAAATCTGTCTTTTTAAATGGATAGTTAATGGGTGTCAAAAAACAAAAAAAACAAAAACAAGGACCATTTGTTTCTGTTTTTGACCAATCCGTTTTTTTTCCTTCTTCATTCTGAGCATGCGCAGAGGGAAAAACTGATTGCAAAACGGACAAAAACAGATGACTATGCGTTGTAATCTGTCTTTCATAGACTTCAATGTTAAAAAAAAACAGTTTTGAAGAAGTCCGTGAATCATTTTTTGTACGGACACAAAGTTCTGCAACTCCGACTTTGGTCTCCGTTCAAAAGAGTGGATACACGGCAGAAAGGCTCAAAATGTACACCTGTGGATTGCTTTAAAAACCCATTGAAATGAATAGGTTTTTAAACAGTTTCCAAATGGTTTTTCTGATCTTAAGGCGGATTCACGACGAACGGATACCAGGCGCAAGTGTGAACGAAGCATAAGCTTAATCTCCTGTCTGTGCTTGTCCAGCGATCTAATCAGGCACAGACAGGACAATGGTGTAAAGATGCACTAGTAACTGCAGTTCCTGGAGCTCTGATGGTGAGCTCCAGTACTTACAATAGCCGACAACCACACTGTGTTCGGCCAGCTTTTTATAGCCAAGCACTAACCTCAGGCTCTGTCCACTCAAAACACGTCACCGGTTGGGGGAAAAAAACACAACTTAAAGAATTCGTTTTTACAACATTGGCTATGTGGTAAAACTGACATTGCTAATGCTATGATCATACTGACCCCCAGCAAATAGGTAAAATTATATAATATTTTTCATACCTCTTAAAAACTTAGCAAGAGACATTTTTTGTGTTGTCATATTTTGACACCCTTAACAGTTTCATATTTCCGTGTATGGAGCTGGGTAGCTTTTATGCAGATTTTAAAGATACCATTTTGGAGAATATATGACGGTTTGATCACCTGTTATTGAATTTTTTTTTGGAGGCGAAGTGTTGAAACACAGTAATTAGGCCATTAGACAATAACCCCAACCCCCCCACCCACCCACACACACACACTATAGCATTCACCGTATGGGATAATTTTATATTTTAATACTTAAACCATAGGGGGTGTTCTCACATATACAATATTTATATTGTAAAAGTCACTAATAGAAACATGGCAATCACATGCCTGGGAGCCCTCAAAAAGGCTCCCGGCTGTCATAGCAACCAATCGCAGCTCTCCGATGACATTTATATTTGTCAAATGTTTAACTGGACTGGAGAGGAGACAGGAGGGCAGCTGAAATCCGAAGATTGGAAAACTCCTTGAGGCTAAAGCTCCATGTAGGAATTCACAGCTGCAAAACGGAAAAGGCCGGGGCTGAAACGCATCATGTTTTTTCACGCAGCATTTTTCACAGAAAGACCACAGTTTCCGTAGCGGAATTTCTGCCTCTATTATACCTATACAGAAAACGCCAGTGTTTCTGTAAATATAATTGACATGCTGCCATTGGCAAAAACTTCCACAGCAGATTTTTCTCTGCAATGTGTGGAAGGGATTACCCAGAATCCCATCCACTTTACAGGCACTGTAAAACACTGTTTCCGCAACATGGGGCCTGGCCTTAAAGCTGGCCATACACAAGTTATCTTCAGACCTCTGACAGACCACCTTTTAATGTCTGTGGTGGCCATACATTAAGGCTACATGCACACAACCGTAGTGGTTTTTACTGATCGGCCAAAAACATATCTGCATTGTATCAGTATGCCATCCACAATCCCGAATCCACAAAGATTTGTATGATCCCCTACATTTGTATGCGAGTCTGTGCCACAAATAAAGACAAGAATAGGACCTGCTCTATAAATTGTGGATAGTTTCTACAGCCCAGAGACTAATCAGTTTATAAAAAAAAAAAAAAAAAAAAATATTACAAAGGTGTATGATAGAAATGAATGGGTCCATATATGCGGACAACATATGGAAAACAACTATGGTGGTGCGCCTGTAGCCTTACTCACATGCTGCTATACTAAGCTGGACCTGCCAATGATTTGCAGATAAATCTCATGTGCATGGCCATCTTATATCTTGCAATTTAAAGGAGAAGCCCTTTCAAGAAAATCCCTGTACTTACTTGCAGACACTGCCAAAGATTCCAGTCCCAGCAGCTCCATAGAACTCAATGGAGCACTGTTCACTCAAGCACACTGGCACCTAGAGTAAGGCAATTAATCAAAAAATAACCCCAATTGAAAGTTGCCTCAATCGATGTGAACTTGCGCACATTGATTATTTCAATTATCTTGCATCTGTGTCATCTCACTCTGTTTCATATTCGCTCATCCCTACTAGCACCCCTTTCACAAGGAGTCTTTAGGGGTACTTCAGTCCCCTGTTCTCCTGATTGCTGGGGTAGCCAGCAGTTGGACCGCAGAAATCAGACACTCACCTCCTATCCACAGGTTAAGGGATAAGTGTCCTTAAGGCTGAGGCCCCACGTTGCTGAAAAACAGCTTTTTTTGTTGTTGTTGCAGATTTTGATGTGTTTTTTTGAGCCCCTTTGAGAGGTGGATTGAGCAGAAGGTAGAAATATAAGTTCTTCCTATATATTTCCCATTCCTTTTGTAGCCACTCTTTACTTTGGCTCAAAAAATGCAGCAAAATCTGCAGCAAAAAAAGCTGCGTTTCTGCAACATAGGGCCTCGGCCTAAAGGGGTGGTTTAGTCATGGACATTTATCTCATATTATATATTATACACACTCCGAAGGTCCCCCTAAGGCCGCTGTGTGAAGGGAGCGCCAGTGCATTTGTGTGAACGGCGCTCTATTCACTTCTATGTGGCTATGGGCACTGCTGGAGATTGTCCCAGCAGCCCCATAGAAGTGGATGAAGCGCCAGTCACGCCTTTTCTCAAGGACTACGCTTTAGGGGGACTTTCGGTCCCCTGTCCTTCTGATCACTGGGGGACTCTACAACTGGACACTTATTGGACAATCCCCTTTAAACTGCATTTTCTGAAACTAATATTGAAGCCCTGTCCTTCGGATAGGTTTTCAGTATCAGATTGCACTTCAGGGTCCTGGGGAAAGGCACCACTTCCTAAGTTATAACAGCCATCTAGTTTTACCTTTCAGGAATCTAGGAAAATTGTGCGATTTGCACAAAGCACTGTTGATGAAAACCACACACATATAACCTTGCCTCTCTCCCTGGTGTAATTCATGCTCTGAAGCTGCACTGTCTCCATTACACTCAATAGTACTCCATTACTATTGGACTCCATTGTCTGCTACTAACTAGAAAAGAAGACCACTGTTACATTTAATCTCTCATATCGGTCTTCCTTTTTACTACAGACTTTAAAGAAGCCTATTCTAATAAGCAGAGGAACTGTTATTTAAATGGAAACTAACTTTCCAGAAAACTTCGTCACCCTTCATAGAGCATGTAAATCTGGACCAAAATGTCATGTATTTTAGTTAACCCATTCCCAACATCGTAGATGTCGGCGGTGGACGTCAGGTATTTAAATATGGAGGCTGCTCAGGAGTTGAGTGCCCGCCATAACCACTGTATTATATTATATTATATTATATTGTCAAAGCTGACTGGTGCCTTTTATACATATTTATCTATGCTACTTGTAAAAGAAGTGCAGTTTTATTTGGCAATGCATTAAAATTAGCTGAACTAATTGCCTGGACAAAAGAGCCGAAGATAAGAACTCAGCCCCCCTCTGCTCCTTAGAGCAGCAAACCATCCATCATATAATACTAGATAAGGACATAGAAAAGCCATCTCTCAAAAGCAAATTTATTTTGATGGTTAAAGATGGACCCACTGACTTATTGAGGCTGTGTGGCCCTCAAAAATAGAACATGTCTGACCATAAAGAAACAGACCCCTAAATAACCCCACTGAAATCATAACCCTTGAACCGGCAGAGGGTAGACCCAATTTATGTCAAGGCGCACCCTCCACCAAGCGTCAGGAGGAAAATTGAAGGGCAACCCTTCTATACTGCTAGTTACGTAAATTCATGACTTTTCCTAAATACATTGCTTTAGAAATGCTGCTTCATTTGCCTGCAATGTTATATTATTCATCCCATTGTTTACACAGCATTTCCTTGCTGCACGACCTTTATTTGATGGGAGAGACTGCTCTCTGGAAGGGATGAGTTCTCTTGCTGTTATATACAGCCCTACCCGCAGAACAAACAGGTCAGCCAATTGCAGTTTGCTGATAAAGCCTCAGACAGTGTGTTTAACTCAAAGTCTATATCTATTGAGATACTTCATCGTGTTCTATTCAAACAGTCAAAGCCACCTCCCACCAGCTTGCTGAAGAATACAGGAAGTGAGAAGAGACAGCAGGCAAAGCTGAAGAGACAGGGGGATTGGAAAACCCCTTTAACCAAGCTCATAGCTGGTGTAGGTTACCAGCATCATTTACACCAGATTTCTGGCATCAATGATAATAAATCTGCCCCAATGGCTTCTAAAAACTATTGTGCGGTGGCTGTTTTTCACTGCTGTGTGAATAAAACTTAAATGCTACATGTTACTGGTGTGAAGTGTGTGGTAGTATGGATTTATTAGCGTTGAATCCACACACAACAGATTTGTCAAATATTTCTGCAAATAAAAAAAGTGGTTTCTTACAACCTCATTTCATAGTTTTGGTGGCAAATACATTGATTTCTGCAAGCTGCAGAAATTTCTGCAATAAGTCTGCCACTTATGAACATTCACAGAAATCCCACAAACGTCTTGGTACAATCCAAACTGAACTATAGCCAGGACTGTGGTGTTAAGACTCGTGGAGTCAAGCCAATTTTGGTTGGAGTCTGAAAAGTTACCAACTTCAGCATCAAACTAAATGGATCATATATATTAGCACTATTACATGTATAATTTGTGGCATATTTAACTTTTATAAGTCTATCACTAGCTGCAAACAATGTCACACAACACCACAAAGTTAATGGTGCTCAAGTCAGTTAAGAGATCTGCTACAATCAGTGGTCACTGCAAAGGTGACAATCTTAGCCAGTGTGCTTGCATACACTATGAAACTAGAGCTGCTGCATCTAAGTTCAGTGTAAATATGGCAAAGGAACAGATTTACTAATACTGTCAAACTTTTAGTAAGTGCAAATTTCAACAAGACGGTCTTGAATTGCGCCATATTTATCACAATGGCTGATGCTGGAGGATTAATCTAGGATTTCTTTACACCATCTAGTCTAAGTTAGCCTACTAATGTGTAGTGGAAAGATCTTGGTGCATTGATTCCCCTCAGAATGTCAAGGTGTATTCATCAAAGAGTGGAAAACATGATGTGAAACTAATCTTATTCAACTTTCACATTTGCATATTTTGAACAGTGTTTTGCATCAGTATTTGTAAGCCAAAACCAGTAGTGGGACTAACACAGGTACAAATCTTTCCATTATACTTTTTCTCAGTAGTTTCACCTAACAAATACAGATGCAAAATTCTTACTAGAAAATGTCCAAAGGGTAGTGCTGGACAATTGTGACTCAAATCAAATATCACAATTAATTGATCATTTTACTTGGATTACGATTAAAGGGGTTGTCCAGGCAAAAACGGACAACCCTTTTAACGTTTAAATCAGCTGGGAGAAATGAGAGAAAAAAAAAAAAACATACTCATCAGTCCCCGATGCTCCGGTGTCCTCCCATGCATCCCGATTCTTCTGCTCCAGTGTCTTCTCCCGCGTCTCTTACAATTAGCGGCTTCAGCGGATCTCCAGAAGAGACCCGGGAGAAGCCGAAGGAGCAGAAGAACCAGGACGCACGGGAGGACACCAGAGCATCGGGGACAGGTGAACATGCATTTTTTTTTTTTTTTCACTGCCCCTAGCTAATTTAAACGTTAAAAGGGTTGTCCATTTTTTGCCTGGACAACCCCTTTAATGAACAATTATTTTAGGACACTGCCATTTTTACATGGTCCTCCTTACCCTATTTATATGCTACGTCATACCACTGAATTTGGGTTTTGGCTATTCACATATCAGTGGTTCTGATAGAATAGCATACAGTTCGTGATATATCCTTTACTTTGTATCTATACACCACCCATGTATTAATAACTAGCAGGCCCCATGCACATGGTGAAATCTGGGCTGAAAATCTGGTGTGTACAAGAGCCAGATTTCCCAGCATAAATTCAGTTAGGATACTGGGACTACTTGTATGATAGTGATCTATGATGCTAGGATTTTTTGCCTCCCCATAGCTCATTATCCCAGACTATATACATTACTGACATTGGAGGTGCAGGCAGTCAGGGTCTCCCAGCCTCATAGATCACTGTGATGTAGTATAATGTTGTACCGTGTTAGCCATAGAAAATTGTGGAAGAGTGAAGAAATCAGGCGATACCTTTTAGAGGCTAACTGAGTATATTTATACTAAGCCTCTAAAAGGTATCGCCTGATTAGATCACTGTGATAGAGTCCCGATCTACTGACTAGATCTTCCAGGCCAGATTGCTTCCCCCTCCCCCATGAGCATGGGGTCCAAAGGGGTTATTCCATCTAAACTACCAATTGTAAATAGTTGGAGAATATGGATGTTCTAGTGAAGGATGGAAACCCCAACAAAACAGTGTACTAAACAGTTGCCTATTCATATGAATACACACCAGAGGATGCACTACATTTATCCTAGCAGGGCAACAATACACCTCCTTGCATTTCTGAAGAGTATATTTAGCCAAGGAGTGCAAATTTGTAGCAATGCAAACAAATAATACGTAGGCATACATAATGCTGAGAAGCCATTTCTATAGCTTTCATGCATAAAGAGTGAAGACCACATGAAGCAGATAGGATTTATTTTGTGAAGCAGAAAACACCTGAAGAAGATCTGCTCCAAACAATGCTGTGTGAACATACCCTAGGAGATGTGTGCAAACACCCGGCATCTTTTCTAATCTGGGTTTCACTTAAAAACATTACAGCCTAAATGGTACTGGTAGGGCAAATACACAGCAGCCAGATATAGCCAAGTAATGAAGTACAGAGTCAGATACACTATATTGGACTATGGCACAGACAATCCAATATAATCTATATCCGAGTCTGTACTTTACCACTTGGCTGTATTCACCTTCAGCTGCCTGCTGTGCATTTACCCTACCCAGGCAGGCACCCATATTTATTCTGACCACTAGTGCTCAATCTGAAACATGCCAGAGTCAATATGTGGGCTCAGTAGTTGTGCCAGTCATGGCTGTCCTTATTCATTGTACCGATTGTAAATGTTAAAACGCATGCTCACATAGGTCTATGTGCCTTTCAATGGTGTGCTCACTGAGTGCGCTGCATGTATCTGGTGCACTTCCACACACTGTGGCTAAGAACGACTACTCACCTCCAGTGTCCATGACAGAGGCGAGCCCTCTAGACAGGCTGTGGTAGAGGCCCTGTAGTAATCAGGCAGCACATGGTGACAGACAATGAATGAGAGGACAGTGCTGACGCTAGGTTCACACCTCTGTTCTGATTTCCATTCTTCGGGTCCACTTGGAGACCCCAAAAACGGAACCCCAATCCGCTTAAAAAGCGGTTACCCGCAGACCCCATAGACTATAATGGGGTCCACCCAAAAAAAAAAAAATGCAGAGAGAAGAGCACTGCTTGCAGGACTTTTCTCTCTGCATTTTTCAAGCGGAATGTAGAATGGAATCCCCGAATGGAAACCAGGAACAGGCATGAACCTAACCTGACTAGCATCTACTGCTTCTGAGCAGAAGCCTTGGAGTCTGAAAATAAGCCCGCAGCTCTCAAGAGCCGTGAAAAGCCTCAAGCATTAGTTACAAGATTTTGACATACAGATGTCAACCTCTGCGCCCCTCGATAGGCACCATGAAAAATTACAGAGAAATATGTGGCTCTCAACAGCAGTTTCAGCAACCAGCCCAACTGGCCCATGGCTGTATGCTGGGGTGGCTTGCTTTAGAAAAAGGTATTTTCCAATTTATCAGTTGAAGAAAGCCCTTTATATATAGGATCTCATTTCCACCATCTACAAACTTAATAGTTTATGTTAATATATGTAATTTTAAAAAAAAAGTTAAGCCCTGCATAGGGTAAATTCAAATAAAAAGCAGGCGCTCTAAGGGGAGGCATTTAGATAACCATACTCTGCAGGTAGCCCGATCCACTACTGAAACAAATAGAAAGCCACTATGCATGTGATCGCTGTACAATTGCAATAAGGATATGAACCATAAGGAGAATCTGTCATATGAAAATACAGTCCAAACAAAGTAGCATGTTACACAGCAGGATAAACTGAGCAGACTGATACAGTTTTGTATATTATTGATAAAAACCTCTACTCACTATACAGCTTGATTGCCAGCCGTATTTAAAGAGGTTGTCTGATTTATTTATTTTCCTTACTGTTATGGACACTGGTCATTAGAAGTGAAAAACAAGTTACCTCCTAGCCAAAAAAAAAAAAACTTAAGGAATAGTGAGGCTCCCAAAATCATAAAAACTGGGTGTTTTACACCCCAGTTTGAATGGAAGAGTAGGTCAGTGGGACAGCACATGCTACTCCATTAATTTCAATGGGATCACTGAACATAGCAGATGTACAGCATGCATCTCCATCAGGCTTACTGAAATGAATGGAGCAGCTTGTGCTGTTCAACCTGCAACACACCTACCCTCATGATTCGCCCAGGGTCCCAGATGCTGCAAACCCCCCCCCCCTCAGAAAGTTTTCCCCTATTCTGTAGATAGAGGTTAACTTGTTTTTCACTTCTAGTAACTGGAAAACCCTTTTAGCGATCAACAGACAACTCTGAATACGCTGAAAACTGGCAAAGAGCAGAACAACCCACTGGACTCCAGAATAAATAGAGGTTTACATCATGACGTTACAAGTTGTGCTGAAGCTTCCCCTAAAACTACTGCATATATTATCAGTCGGTGCTCAGCTTCTGCTGCCAGCAGATCATAACTGAATGTTCAATGGGATAAGTGAGCAGTAACTAACACAGTACAGGCTTCCTTGAACACCCATACATTTCCCCAGGATCTATAACACTAGTTAATACCTGCATGGGATAGAAAGAAACCTGCTAGGCACACTGAGTGTTGCTCATATTTTAGGAATAATGACAATGTGTGATAGACAGCCTGGTTATTTGTGAACTAGAACGCCACAAGTCTTCCAAGTGCACTGACAAGTGACAGGAGGCAATGGCAGATCACTGCTCCACAACAATGGCACGTCACAAGTGGATGTTTTCAAACTACCTCAAGGAGAGCTCTGCTATCCAACACAATTCTGCCTGAGGTGACCTGGCCGGACAACTGATGGAACAGCTGGGACTTACCGGAACCAAGCGGAGCTCTGACACATGCAGCATGGCCAGAGGAGCTGGCTCGTGACACCTCACTACGTGAGAAACCTGTCGTGTCTCCTGCATGCCTGCTCACTGACAACAGGCAGGCCAGGTAGGAAAGGCCGAAGCTTGGTTTACGGCCTACATCTTGTGGACGCGTCCAGAGCGCCGAGGAGCGGATGTGTTCACTCACCTGCCGTAGATTCCATCCGTAATTCGGTTCCGTTTCAACGGGCGCCGGAGTTTACTGCAGTCCGCATTCCGCCGCTTCATTCTCCCGGTGTCCGCCTCCTCCCGCCGCCGCCCGAGGCCCTGCCCCGTTCGCTAAGACACCGCTCACACCCGCTCCAGCGCTTACCAGGGGCTACCCGCCCGGAAGTGCACCAATAAACACATGAAATGAAAACGGTAGTAACGAGTTTAAAGGGTTTGAAACAAAGAAATAAAGATGGAGGCCCCTCCTCCTCCTCCCCTCAGCAACGGTGCAGGCAGGGCCGGACGAAACGCAAACCTGCCCACTTTATGAGTGACGGCTAGACAAGCCAATCTAATCTTGGGAGAAGTTGTGAGACAAGAAAGAAGGCCAATAGGGGACAAGGGCAAGCTGCCAATAATGACGCAGGGAGTTCTTCTGAAGCTTTGGTGGCCTTAGAAAGAAAAGCCGAACGTATGGGTGGAGTAGTCTAATGAGTGACACGACACGAGACCAATTACACAGGGCAAAAAATACGTGGGCGGGGCCAAGCGGTTGGCAAGTACAAGGCGCGGGAAGCCAGGTAGTGAAAGGCGAGGGGGCGTTACATGTCAAACCTTGAAGCCAATCAAAGCCCACATACAGGAGAGGTGACAGCGAGACGTCCAATGAGAAGGATCAGGGGGAAAAGCTAAAGTTAACCCTTGAGGCAGAGGAATGGGCGGGTTTGTTTTGGGTTCCACGTCCGCAGGATGAAGGGCCGGACCGTAGAGCCGGCCCCCCTCTACAGCAGGGATGTGCAAAGGGGGTGTGTTAGGTACAGGTTGTCACAGTAGGGAGGCTGCGCCATGTGGAGATGCCGTGGTATGCCTATCACCATCATGAACACTGACGTGAAAGTCTTTATGTAACTACTATTTCATGTCGGCATTGTGCCAGGACAGTGCTTTTAGAAAGAACAGTGGCAGTAAAGGTACCAGTTTGGTACCTTTGTGATGTAGTCTCTGCTCACACATTAATGGTAGGGGTGCACAACCTTTATTCCTTGGAGGGCCACATTGTCTGAGCCTGCTACTTCAAGGGGCCATAGTAAAATGCTAAGGGTATATTCACATTGCATACTGTAGACCAGGGGTCATCAACCTTCGGCACCAGTGCACGGGTTGGTACTTCAGGCATATTGATCTGGCACAGGGTTCTCTGTTGTTTTTATTAAAAAGTCGTTCTGTTGCAGGAGACAACCTCTCTCTCTATCTCTCAGGGCATGGAAACACAGTCTGAAAGGAGAAATCACTATAGGGGAAAGTAGTATAATGTTGTACCGTGTTAACCATAGAAAATAGTGGAAGGGTGAAGAAATCAGGCAATACCTTTTAGAGGCTGAGTATATTTGATAGTAAGCTTTCAAGAGTGCTACCTGAGCTGTGGATTTCTGCAGCTCCTCCAGAGTGACCATGGGTCTTTCTTGGCTGCTTCTCTGAGCAGTGCTCTCTTTGCTTGATCTGTTAGTTTAGGTGGACGGCCATGGCTTGGTAGGTGTGCAGTTGTAGAATACTTTTTCGATTTTTGGATGATGCTCCTTGGGATGCTCAAAGCTTGTGACATGTTTTTTATAACCAAACCCTGCTTTAAACTTCTCCACAACTTTATCTCTGTCCTGGCTGGTGAGTTCCTTGGTCTTCATACTGCTGTTTGTTCACTAGTGTTCTCTAACAAGCCACTGAGGTCTTCCCAGAACAGGTGTAATTATACTGAGACTAAATTACACACAGCTGGACTCTATTAACTAATTAAGTGACTTCTGCAGGCAACTGATTGATTACACTGGACTTTATTTAGGGGTATTAGAGTACAGGAGGCTGAATAGTTTTGCATGTCACACTTTTGAGATTTTTTTTGTTGGTCTATCACTTAAAATCTCAATAAAAATATATTTAAGTTCATGGTTGTAAGGTGACAAAATGTGAAAAAGTTCAAGGGGTATGAGTATTTTTGCAAGCCACTGTATGTTCTCCTAAATAAGCTAATAGAATATAAGTATATAGGTAGGGAGGCAGAGTTGTGATCATCTTCTACATAGCTGGGTGGTAGGAAGTCTCAGCGCTTCAGTGGTTAATTTCTGTCTCCCCCCTATTGTGTGGTACAATTCAACATAGAGGAGATCACTTCAGTTCCAGCATCATTGCATGTACTTTTCATTATGTGAGTGAGAGTCACGTAAATTTACTGAAGAGAAGGATTCAAAAAGAAAAATAACCCAAATAAGGTACTACTTCCTGACAAAAAAAAATTAAATTACGACAAGTAAGGGGTTAAAACAGAGGTCCCCAGTAACCAGGCCAGTCCGTTCATTGGGGACCGCTGTAGGCTACTAGGTGTTAGCTGATGCTCATGCTGTGTGTAATACGCAGCAATGGAACATCAGCCGACATTTGGGAAGTGTCCACAAGACCCATTTTTGAGAGTGATCTGCTAGTGCAGGCTAAACCAGTAGATCACTTTCCATCTTCTATTCTGCTCCCCTGTCCTAGCGTCACTATAGCAAAGGTTCCTGGGAGCAGAATAGAAGATGCACACATCCTTTGTACAAGAACAGGTCCCGGGAGCTGCATTAGTAACCTGATAAGTATAATGTAATTATAGTAACATTATGTGCGTGTGGGATAATAAAGTATAGGAAAATGTATGAATGTAATCATTAGATATGCACTTTAATAAGTTTTCTTTCTTTCTCCCCAACCATGCACTTCCACCGAAACCCCGAACCCTGCCAAGTCAGCGGAAAATTGGCTCACATTAAAGTCGTCCTTGGTACAAAAAAAGGTTGGGCAATGATGAGTTAAGAGACACATAAGCAGCCACTCTCACATATTCTAGGCCCTGCCTTCCAAGCAGCAACTGTCCATTGATAATGTGTCTCACCTCTCATGTAGCTGCTGCAGCAGCCAATCACTTGGCCTCAGCAGTAATGGTGTAATGTGCAGGTGGTCAGGTAAGTCACTACTGCAGATGGTCAGTTCCTCTACAGCAGGGGTAGGCAACCTTTTTTGTTCGGCGTGCCGATTTTAATAAAAAAAAAAAAAAAAAAAAAATCAAAGATGAGGTACTCAACTACATAAAATCTCCATCCTGCTGCTACCCCAATTATAAAATATGATATAAAATCCCCTGGAAATGAATAATAACCCCATGTGCCTTTAATTTAATAATGTTCCTATGTGCCCCTCAATGAATAATTCCCCCTAATTAATAATGCCCTGTGTACCCCCTTAAATCAATGCCCGAGTGCCACCTAAAATTAATATTGCCCATTTCCCCTATTATTGATTATACCCTCTTATGTCTCCTTGTATAAATTATGCCCTCTGGATTAATAATGCCTATTAATAACCCCTTTGTATTAAAGATGACCTTTCACGTCCTCATGCACATGCGGTTTTATATACCACTAGAAAGCTGACAGTGTGCTGAATTCAGCGCACTGTTGGCTTTCCTGTTATGTGCCCTGGTGGAGGAGATATCAGTGCCGTTAGTTTCGGCACCGATGTCTCCCCACCATTAGAAGGCCCCCAAGACTTGTACTGGGGGGAGGGGGGCCTTCCTCATAGCTCAGCGTCATCGCAGGGCGGTAAGCAACGCCCCTTCTGACAGTACAAGGTTATGTTAGAGTACTGTCAGGGGAAGCCTTCCTCACAGCCCATCAATGACGCTAGACTATCAGGAACTCCCTTCTGACAGTGGGGAGAGATCGGTGCCGAAACGAACGGCACCGATATCTCCTCCAGGGGTACATAATGGGTAAGCCAACTGTCGGCTTTCTAGCGGTATATAAAATCACAGGTTCATGAGGACATTAAAGGGGTTGTCCAGGAAGTGGACAAATCACAGTGGAGGTGGAGTAGGTGATAAAAAAATCATACTAAAGGCTGGATCCACACCAGCACCTGAACCCCGTTGAGGAATTCTGTCCCCCATTCCGTTTGAAAAATGCGGAAAGAAAAGTCCTGCAAGCAGGACTTTTTTCTCCGCATTTTTCAGGCAGAAACCCAGCAGACCCCATTATAGTCTATGGGGTCTGCGGGTAACCGCTTTACAAGCGGATTGGGATTCCGTTTTTCGGGTCCCCAAGTGGACCCGAAAGACGGAAACCGAGCGCTAGTGTGAACCCAGCCTTACCTGTCCCCAGTGCTATCTGCTGCCACTGTCTGTTCAGACATGTGCCATACGTGACTTCTGAGGCCATCAGTGGCCTCAGTGTTGGCAGGCAAGGACCCAGTTATGTATATAAGTGACATCACCGAGTCCTCTCCAGCCACTGCTGAGGCCAATCACGTGCAGTGCAGGACTTGCGGCAGGGAAGCGGCGTGCGTGTGCCTGAACAGAGGGCTGAGGACATCGGAGCCTCTGCTGCCGGCACTGCCGCCACTTACTGAAGCAGAAAGACTTCTGCGTCCTGGCGCGGACGGCGCAGGACAGTGACATCATCGCGCAGACGTCTGTGCCAGGACACAGATTTCTTAGGGAAGCTCGTAGGCCACAGGCCTTAAGTGGCTTGTGGCTTATGAGCGACGTACAAGTAGAGAGGCTTCCTTCTCTATGTATTTCAACTGTATCGGTTTCATGCAGACGCCGATGCAGTTGATGTGTGAGGGTAACCTGTGCTGCGGCGGGCCTGAAGTGGGCCCCCGAGAGACAGTGGGCCCGGGGCCACCGCCCCCCCCCCCCCACAGCTAGGTACACCTCTGCTTCAATGTAAAACTGCGTTCACATGGTGCATTTTTGCACAAAAAAAAAATTCCTGTTTTCTCTGTGCAAAAACACATCCTTAATGAAGAAAACACACTGTTATACAGAATAATGTCCCACAGCGGCCCCAGCACACGGTAACACGGTATTAGGTCCCACAGCGGCCCCAGCACACGGTATTAGGTCCCACAGCGGCCCCAGCACACGGTATTAGGTCCCACAGCGGCCCCAGCACACGGTATTAGGTCCCACAGCGGCCCCAGCACACGGTATTAGGTCCCACAGCGGCCCCAGCACACGGTATTAGGTCCCACAGCGGCCCCAGCACACGGTATTAGGTCCCACAGCGGCCCCAGCACACGGTATTAGGTCCCACAGCGGCCCCAGCACACGGTATTAGGTCCCACAGCGGCCCCAGCACACGGTATTAGGTCCCACAGCGGCCCCAGCACACGGTATTAGGTCCCACAGCGGCCCCAGCACACGGTATTAGGTCCCACAGCGGCCCCTGCACACGGTATTATGTTCCATAGCTCTCTTCCAGACCCCCGGTATAATAAGTGCAGGACCAAGAGAGGTGACAAACATAAAAAGAAAAACAATGCTACTCACCTTTTTCTGCGCTCCGCAGCCACTGTGTTCTCTTCGGCGCTTCTGCCTGTAGTTAGCGACCGCCGATTGGGTCTCTGGGGTCATGTCGCGTCATTAAACGTAATGACATCAGATGTAGACATGACCCCGAGGCCCTGTCAGCTGTCAGAAGCGCCTGCAGATCGCACAGCCGCCGCGTAGCGCAGGGAGTAAGGTGAGTATCATTGTTTTTTTATGTTTCATCACTTCTCCTAAGTCTCCGCTTATTATACTCGGGGGTCTGAAGAGATCACACAGTATAATAGCAGCAGTTTTGTTTCGGCCATGTTTGGTCCGATCGAAGCTGCTGGGTGAGGACTCCGCTGCCGGGCCAGGGAAATAAGCAACCCCAAGAGTGGCACGCGTGCCGGGGGTTGCCGACCCCTGCTCTACAGTAATCACATAGTGAAAAACCTGCATGTGACTGCTAATAACCAATCAAAAAACAAGAGCATAATATAACTACGGTAAAAATACATTTTTTTTTTTCCCCCCCAAGGGAGTCTATCATTTCCCCCAAGTATTTTCCACTGTCACCACTATGTTACAGAATACATTACAGTGGTAAACAACATTTGTTATGCACGTCACTTTTCTAGATATGGAATCTTATGCAAAAAAAAAAAAAGGCAGTTAGTGTGCTTAGGTAATTGGGAGAACTGCTCTTGCTGCTCAAGTAGGATGGGTGATATCATAGCAGAACTTTCATCACATTGAGGATAGCTCTCTGGAGCACTGCTCTTGCAATTCAGACCCCTGAGGGATCACCCCCAGTGCAGCAACTGCCATTGTTTGCATAAGATTTCAATGTTTGTTTGTTTTTTCTCCAAATCTACAAAAGTATGATGTTTATCACTGTAAAGTGCTGTATAACATGGTGGTGGAAGTTCAGTATGCTTGGGAATCTTTTTGTGATCTAGGGAAAGGAGGTGTTATTAGAAATTTTATATTTGTTTTCTTCTTTCTCCAAATCCCTAGGGGTGTCTGATTAATAGTACAAACTAATATATTGCAATACATTGAGAAATACACTCACTTCCATTACAGGCTGCTATATTATAGTAATAACATGCCCGAGAGCCTTGAATAGGCTCCCAACTTTAATTGGAAATGGGTTACTGTGTTCAGATCTCACTCTGGGGGCAGCAATCAAAGAACATGGCGATGCCCATGGACCGCTGGTGGTCAACTGCCTCGGTCATATTTGACAAAGGCATCTGAAAAGTTAATGCCAATTATCACAGGAAATGGCACCAGCATTCTGCTTTGTAATACAGCAGAGACCCCAACAGCTATGGCACCAATCTCCTGAGCAGGCAACATATCTGAAGTACCGACATCTGCTTACTATTACTTAGGGTGTTGTAAAGGGGTTAATGTCTGTGGTTGTAATCCTCTGACAGATCAGAAGAAACTGGATACTGTTACTTATCCTAATAACTGCATAAAAAACAAACAAACATGGATTTACAGCCAGTTACTGAATTTTTTTTTTCCTACAAACTACACAACAAAATTTGAGTTACTGAAATTAACCTTTTACTTATAAAAGACAAAAAAACCCTAATGCCACAGATTCAGTACTTGGGTAAGTGCTTAGTTTGAACCCTTTACTATGCAACATTTTTCTTTCCAAATACAGAGTGGCAATTTGAAAACCAGTGTTTATATTGGAAGTGTCCTCAACCTTTTCAGTACCTGATTCTTTTCTTAGGTTCACGCTTAAGATCACGATTTTTAGGTGCCATCCGTATAACCTCTGCCATTATTGGAAACAGAAAGTCTTGGTTTGAAGGCTTACATAAAGCTTTAACAACCCTCTGTCTTTGAGCTTTCAAACGTGTTGTTCCCAATGAATATTCTTCTGAAGCCATTCTCACCTGTTCTTGGACTCTGTGCACATTATGGTTGTGATACAAGGCAGCTAGTTGTGTGCGTGCAGTTATTCCATTTGTTACAAGGTGAGCTGTTTTAGGCCGGTACTTTTGAATGGCACTGCGGAAAACCTCCAGCTCCCTGGTATATGAAAAATATGACAAATGCTGTAGGTCTTTCTGCAAGTTCCTGTTCAACACAACTTCTTTTACTTCACTGTGAACTCTGCTGCCTTCCTCAAGCCATTTCTTTGGACCAAATGCAGATGTTACCACTGGTTCATGACTACAATTATTGTAACTTTCACTCTCTTCCCATGAATGTTTATTAATGAGATGAAATAAAATAGAGTTCCATTTCTCAGTCAGGAGGGAAAGGTCTTCATTGCAGGTACTAGCACTCCACCACAGGTGGTCTCTAGCGGCACTAACCCACTTGGCAATTTCTTCACAGTCTTTTCTCCTACTAACCCTGACCAATTTGTTACCAATTAGTTTTGAAAGCTGCCAGATATCATACTGATGTATAATGGAGGGAAAGTGTGCTTTGATCATTTTACGGAGGCTTAATTGCCTTTCTGTGCAAACAATTTTTATATTTAGCTGCTTCCTAACAAGACCTCTCAGAGCCTGTTTACAGGCTTCTGTTTTTAGATTAAAGAAAGAAGTGCCAGCAGAAAGTTGCTCAACATGAAAAGATACAACTTTCTTGCTGTTGACATCTACCAGTGTGTAGATTCCATGTTTGGCCAAGTGCCGAGGACGATCATACTGGCCATCACCAGCCAGACACAGTGGACTTTTCTTCAGGTTGTCTATAATCGCATTTTGTTCTAAATTCCACTGATTATTGATAGCAGGAAAGAGATGATTAACCTGATTTTTACCATATGTTGCCTTGTCAATGCACAAAAGTCCCAAAATATAGAAAAGGTGTCTGACCTTCACATAGGTTAAGCCACTGAACAGAACAGCACATGACAGTAATAGGTTGCCTGCAGGGATTCCTCCAGTTTGTGGCTGACTTTCCCACATTTTATAATTGTGAATTCCACAAGATACATGAACTGTTATGCAAGTACCATTTATTTCTTTCCAAATTTTAACTATTGGTCGATCACAGCCTTGTTCTCCTTTGCATGGCATTGAAAGGATTAATTTATCTAGGCAGCTTTCAAACACTATAAATTTGCGATCCTTTACAGGATCACTGCATATGGAGTGCGCCTCTTCTGCACGAAGTTTTAGATCAAGCAAATCAATATGGGAGATTTCCATTTTTGCAGGAACATTACAGGGAGTTAAAGCAAGTTGAAATGCTGAATCGAATTCATGTTTTGGACTGCCACTGCTGCTGTTACTGTCATTATCCAATTCACTGTCAAGGCTGTCCTCACTCTCTGTTAATGTCCCAATCAAATGGTGTTTAGCAGAAGTACTAAGTAAAGACAATTTCTTCAGTTTCTTTTCAGAAAGTCGCCTACACTGGATTTTTTTGTGGTATTTTTTAATCTTCGTTTCAGTTGATATGGTTCTCTTTCCCCATCTTGGATCAGTTTGTGTTGAACGCAGTTTTCTTCCCATAGGTTCAGTTACTATTCCCTTCTCCTCAGTCTTTGGCTTTTCTTCAAAGATATGCCCACAGGTGGGGCAAATCTCTCCATGAGTGAATTGGTAGTCCATAAATGAACCATCGTATTCATCGTCAATTCTTTTTCTCTTACCAGATGGCAAGAGGATACAAGTTTCATTAGAGGTTGACGGGACATCAAAGACAGTTGGTATTGCATCTTTACGCAAACTTTTCCGAAAACCATCAGACTGTGTGTAGCAATATTCTCTAAAATGCTTTGAGCACATTCTATATGTGTCATATTTTTTTCCTTCAATAATTTTATCTGTAAATGCTTCAATATCACCAAAATCTTGGCCCGTCTCTATAAGCCATCTTTTTATCATCTCTCTTTCTTTTGGGAACACATGCAAAATAACTCCTTCCTCCTTTCTCCTTCCCCCAGAAAAACAGCCCTGAACAACACAAGAAGGCATTGTACCTGCAAAAAAACAAAAAAGGCCATATAAATACACAGAATAATTTCAATTTTATGTGAAAACATCCAATAATAAAAGCTTGATAATGGGCACAGGCAGTAGAGCATGTCTGGGAGTGGCTTCTAGCTCAACTATTCCATACTAACATGCATTGTTTCAGTACATAACAGCAGACCTGTATTCAGGCTGGAAGTCCCAGCATCACTGCTATAATGCAGTGACTTCCATTCAGCAGGATTGCAGTCGGTCCAAGGAATGCAGCCACCACACTGGCAGTTTCCTGGACCAAACAAGACAATCTGAAGTCATGTGTGTATGTCAAATATGACACACAGAAGATCCTGAATTCTCATTTGGTTCCACTACTCAGCTTAACTGGCACGAGAAACACCACATGAGGACATCCATAGAGAATTCATTGTAAAGGTTTAGTGGATGTAGTTACGTGGTATCAGATTTGTGAACCCCCTAGTATACATAACAAAAGCACTTTTCCTTAGTTTGTGTAGCTATAACCCTGAAAAGTTACAGCAGTTACTTTCTCTCTCCCTTCCTACACTCATAGCAGAGTTCCTGAACACCACAAGGATCCCATTCCATCTAGCATAACTACAATAACAACTCAATCTCATGCAACATGAAGATTGTCGTGTCACACTGTGTCATCACATTTAATGATTGTCAGTGGAGCTGGGGCAGCTGCAAAATATCTAAACAGTGCTGGATTTCTGGTTGCAGATCACAATGCACACACAACTATACAATTAGACCTCAATGTAAGTCACGTGCTACGCTAGGTTCAAACTAGCATTCGGCTTTCTGTTGTTCAAGTCCGCTTGGAGACTCAAAAACGGAAAGCTGACCCGCTTAAAAAGCGGTTATCCGTGGACCCCATAAACTATAATGCAGGATTTTTCTGTCTGTATTTTTTAAGTGGGTTCGGAGACGGAAACCCCGAACGTATAGCAAGCGCTAGTGTGAACCTAGGCTTACTTGTTAAAACTTGAAAATAGACATGGAACAGAAAGTGTAGACAAAGTGAACAAGTGTTTTTGATCATGCTACTTGTCCACGATTTGATGTGCGACTAATATCACCACATAGCCCTAGTTTAAAGAGGACCTTTCACCACCTCCAAATTCAAGTTCTTGGCATCTGTTAATAGGTGCCACCACACGGATTCAAGCACAGTTGGAATTTTCTTTCTAGTCCACACCAGTCCCAAGCAACAAGCATAGTTAGTTTTGCCTGATGTGCTATTTCAGCACTGTAATGACAGAAGGGCAGTGTCAGGCAGAGGGGCATGACTCCAGAGCTCCAATCAGAGGCAGCCAGAGTCAGAGCTCAGAATCACACCTGTTGTCTGCTCCTTCCTGACAGTACAGAGCCCAAATAGCATATCAGGTACCAAAACTTACAGCATGAATTGCTCAGGAACGGTGGAGGATACAGAAAAAAAAAAAAAAAAAAAAAAAAAAAGGGGATTATTGTAATCACGTAAAATCCTTTTCTCGTTGTATTCATTGGGGGACACGTCACCATGTATATAGACCTGGCCACTAGGAGTCTTACACGAGTATAGAAAGAAGTCGGCTCCACCTCCAAGATATACCCTCTCCACAGACATTGTGCTAGTCAGTTTGTACCGCAGCAGTAGGAGAGACACACAAAAGCGCACGAACCAACATGTCCTGAACTCGAAATGAACCAGAACAGGCAGGAACAACAGGAAAACAAGAGTGGGATCTGTGTCCCTCAGTGAATACAATGAGAAAAGAATTTTCCGGCAAGTACAAAAATCCATTTCTCTCACTTATTTTACTGGTGGGAGGGAGGACAGACAGCACCATGGGATATCCTAACGCAGTCCCAGAGGGTGGGAATTACATGGCCATGCAAGCAACCTAGCGCACAACCCGTTGCAGAACCTTAGGACCCAAACTGGCATTGGCAGAGGCCACAGAATGGATCTGGTAAAACTTGGTGAAGATGTGGACAGAGGTCCAGGTGGCAGCTTTGCAAACCTGAGTGGCAGAAGCCTGATGCCGAACAGCCGAGGAGGCTCTGACAGCTCCTGTGGAGTGAGCAGTCACAAGGAGGGGTGGCGATCGATCCTTAAGCAAATAGGCCTCCTTGATCACAGACTGAATCCATTTAAAGTTGAAGACAAGGGACGGTCCAGGAAAAGTAAATTGTTCCTTCAAGGGGAGGGGAAGACCAGAGGAGGTCGGCGACTGTGGCGGAAGCAGGATATCTCTGACCGCACAGATGAGCTCCTGCGTAGCAGCGGATATAGATGTGCCTGGATGATTCTCCGAGTCAGAGGTGCCCCCAAGAAAAACAGACTGTGCAGGGGGAGACAGGGTTCTGACTGTTGGAGTGGAGCCGTGAAATGTAGCCCTATCCGGGGAGAGCCCAGAGGAAGGGGAGGAAAACCGTGACCTATAGGATGATTTCCTGGTCCTTTCATAAGAACAGCTACTAGAGCTGGAACGGAAAAGATGAGGGCACCTAAGGAACGACTGAGCAGTGATCTGGGAAGGCAGCCGTTCCAAAGTTTCCACCATTGACTAAATCTGGCAAGGTTGCCTATGGTCCAGGTAAGGGGGACCGCCCAATCCGGGGAGGGATTTGCCGGAGAGGGAAAGGGAGGGTACTGAACAGGCTTAGGCAGAAGGCTTAAAAAGCAGATGGGCACAGGATGGCCCCATAGTAACTATTTGTGGCAGCACCAGAAGGGGCCAAGAGGTGGGTTGACTCTTCACGGGAGGACATGTCGAGAGGGCCCAAAGAAAATAGGGGTAACCCGTGGGGTGGGTTAACCTACCAGTAGGTCCAATCTCTAACTGCTGTACAGAGAAGATAGACAAGGTGCTGTATCCCACAGGAAAGCAAAGAAAGCTTGAGGTGCTTGCAGGCTGCTGGAGAAGCAGGAAAAAAAAAAAGTGCAGTAGATAGAGAGAAGGAAAGAGACCTCCCTGGGTTTACCCCCTGACCAATAGGAGAGGTCAGGAGGCCCGGGAAACCCAGGGAGAGGGTGGGCTAGATGCGGCCTAACCCCCCCAGTGGGGACTGTGTGACCGGCAAGGTGCTCTTTGCAGAGCGCTGTACCTGCAGGGGGGTTCAACTGGTGTGGCATACACGCTGAAGACCCCCTGCACCTGAAAAAAAAAGAAAATATAAAAACGATGTAAGACAGAAAGACCTGAGTCAGGTCGTGTCTTCCTCCTACTGACACTAAGTTAAAGCTGACTAGCACAGGGTCTGTGGAGAGGGTATAGCTTGAAGGCGGAGCTGACATCTTTGGATACTCCTAGTGTCAGCTTCCTAATGGCCAGATCTATACCCATGATGCTGTGTCCCCCAGTGAAAAAAGCAAGACAATTCCAACTGTACTAGAATCAGTGGAGCAGCAACTATTAATAGATGTAAAGAGCTGGACTTGTTGGAGGTGGTGAAAGGTCCTCTTTAAGGCCAGCTGCACACAGGCTTTGCCAGTCTGTATACTTCCTGAACTACACTATATCCGGAGGACAACACTGGATCATTCAGAGATCCTCACTGAACTTCTGGAGTGAGTTTGCTGCACTGAAATTAAAGGGGCAGAATAATTTGGCACGCCCCACTTTTCAGTTTTTTTATTTTTTACAAAAGTTTAAAATATCCAATAAATTTCGTTCCACTTCACGATTGTGTCCCACTTGTTGTTGATTCTTCACCAAAAAATTAAAATTTTATATCTTTATGTTTGAAGCCTGAAATGTGGCAAAAGGTTGAAAAGTTCAAGGGGGCCGAATACTTTCGCAAAGTACTGTAAACGCAGATGTGTGTCTTATGGACACAGATATAGGATTACATACTGGTTATCGTGATCTAAAGATACTGGCCTCTGCCAGATGCTACACAGAAAAGGTATAAGAACATTAAAACATGTTAATAAGCACAATTACAGATTGATGAACACTCACATGTTGCTGTAAAATTATGATTTTTGCCACAACCACTGCAGAACAGCAGCAAAAATTATGCAGTTTTCCAACAATTTCAAACACACAGAAAACTGACGTAGAGGGATGATCCTGGAGTTACACATTTGGCGTAAGGCCCTTTCTTGCACCAAATATGTACCTCAAGCCCCACTCTGCATCTCGCCCGCCACATTTTGCAAATGTGTAGCAGGGATCCAGGAGGGCAGGTGTCAACAACGTAGTCTGAGATTTATTATAACTCACACCAGTTTTCTGGCATGAGTTACAATGGAAAGTCTACACCAGTTCCTAACTGGCGTAGATGTGTGTTTTGGCACAGGAATGGCAGAAGAGGCCAGAGCTTGTTCAGCTCTTGATCCATGCACCAGTCAGCCTGTTTATTAAGACATGGGATAAGCCAGTCTTAATAAATTTGCCCCATTGTGGCATTTTGTAACAACATGTACCTGATGTCAAACCTCTCCCTCCTTGCTGTGACAATCGTTGGGTATTGCATGGGCTGAATGGAAGAAAGGGGTCCAACAATAACCTCTGGGTTGGCTATACATGGAGGCGTATTAGACCTAGAGACAGTCTTATAGACATCCTGTCTAAAGCGGAGAGGTATCATTAATGCGTACATCCAGTTATTAACAGCTTTTCATAAATAAGTAGTACAGGTGAAAATAAACTTTGTAATATACAGTTGAAACCAGAAGTTTACATATACTATATAAAAAGACACATATGCATGTTTTTCTCACTATCTGACATGAAATCAGAATAAACCTTTCCCGTTTTAGGTCAATTAAGATTACCAAAATTATTTATATTTGCCAAATGCCAGAATAATGATAGTAGTATAATGTTGTACCGTGTTAGCCATTGAAAGTAGTGGAAGAGTGAAGAAATCAGGCGATACCTTTTAGAGGCTGACTGAGTATATTTATAAGTAAGCTTTCAGGAGTACTAGCTAGCTCCCTTCATCAGACATGGTGTGATACAAGAACTGAAAATTCACAGATTTTTATACACATGGTTTTCAAAGCATTTTAGAGTCCTTAAAAAAAATGCAATCTAAGTAGAGAAGTTATTTACAACAGGTCAGAAAAACAGTCTGGAAACTTGTGGTGCGTGACGGAGGGATCAGTAATTCTTGCTATCTGTTTGCTATCAGGAGGTGATTTGTGTCCCTCACAGTTCATACATAGTGTGATTTGAAGCTGGCATGAATATTGAGTTCAGTTCATGGTTCATACATAGTGTGACATGAAGCTGGCATGAATATTAAGTCCAAATTGCAGAGTTTGAAATTTTTGCATAAATTTATACTCCCATTCTTTTCTTTTCTCCTGCGTCTTAAAATGTCCCATTAAAACCACAACCCGCAAATCTTCAATAGAGTGGTTTTCTCCGGAGAAATGTGCGGCCACTGGGAGATCTGTTCTGCTGTTATTAATATTGGATCTGTGTGAGTTCATTCGTTGACTGAGTCTCTGCCCTGTTTCCCCCACATAGAGGCCTGTGGTGGGACATTGCACACACATTATGAGGTACACCACATTGGAAGACCTGCAGGAAAATGTCCCCCTAATTCTGTGCACCTGTTGTGACTGTGGGATAGGTACACTGTCAGTGGTGTGGATGTGCTTGCAGGTCATGCACCTTTTATGTAGGCAAGGTGAGGTGCCATTTTCAGTTGGGGCCTTCAGGGCACACCGGACGATAATACGCCTCAGGTTTGGTGGTTGTCGAAAGGAAAGGAGAGGGGGGACTGGAAATATGTCCTTGAGTCTGTTGTCCCTATGTAGCACAGGTTGGAGCTCCTTGGCAATCCTTCGTAGGATCTCCAGCTGTGGGTTGTAGGTGACTACTAGGGGCACTCGGGCATCTTTCTGGGTCTCTCTATATGTGAGCAGACTGTCTCTGTTAATGGCTGCTGCTTTGTTCAATTGGTTGTCTGTTACTTTTGGTTTGTATCCCAATCTGAGAAATTTCATCCTCGGATCCAGGAGGTGCTTGTCCAGGTCTGTTTTGTCGGAGCAAATACGATTGTATCGTATAGCCTGGCTGTAGATTATAGATTGTCTTGTGTGCTTGGGGTGGAAGCTGTCGTTTCTCAGGTAGGCCGTTCTGTCTGTGGGTTTGTGGTATATTGATGTGAGTAGCCGGTGGTCTTTAATGTATATTGTGGTATCCAGAAAGTGAATTTCACTCCCTGAATAGCTAAGTTTAAGGTTGATGGTCGGGTGAAAGTCATTGAAGTCATTATGGAATTGAAGTAGGGCCTCCTCACCTGCAGTCCAGATGACAAGGATATCATCGATATAACGAAGGTAAATCATAGGTTTGGTGGCGCATGTTGATAAATATGTTCCTACCATTTCTGCCATAAAGAGATTTGCATATTGGGGTGCACATCTGGTCCCCATTGAAGTTCCCATTCGCTGTAGATATAGATCCTCTCCAAAGGTAAAATAGTTGTGGCTAAGGATGAATTGTATGAGCCGCGTTACAGGTTCTGTTGGGAGGTTTTGTTTTGCCAGGTGTACCCGACATGCTGCAACTCCATCCTTGTGGGGAATGTTGGTATACAGGGATTCCACATCCATGGTGGCCAAAATGGTACCCTCAGGTAGAGGGCCCAGGGCATTCAGTTTGTTAAGAAGATCAGTGGTGTCCTGGATATAGCTTGGAGTATCCCTGACAAGGGGTTTTAGGAGATTTTCCACCCAACCTGAGATGTTTTCAGTCAGTGTCCCAATGCCAGAAATGATAGGCCTCCCAGGGTTGCCATCTTTGTGTATCTTTGGGAGCATATAGAATCATCCCGGTCTGGGATCTTGTGGGATAAGTCCTTTTACCTGATTCTGGATCTGGACTGGAAACTTCTTGATCATACTCTTTAGTTCTTTCATATAGGCCTCTGTGGGATCACTTCCAAGTTTGGAGTAATGGATGGGATTTGACAGTTGCCTGTTTGCTTCCTGGATATAGTCTGAGGCGTTCATTATGACTATTGCGCCCCCTTTGTCAGCCGGTTTTATTATTATATCCTGATTTTCTTTCAGTGAAGTAATAGCCTTCTGTTCTTGCAGGGTTAGGTTATGCGCCTGTTTCTTTTGTTTCTCCAGGATTTCTGATTTTACTTTGCTTCTGAAACAGTCAATATATTTATCCAGTGCTGCATTAGCTCCAGGGCGTGGGGTCCAGGTAGATTTTTTGGTAGGATTCCTTATGGGCTGTTCCATCTCAGAGTCGCTGCTGTATGGAAGGTCTTTGTCATAAAAATATTCCCTTAATCTCATTTTTCTGAAAAACTCCTCCATATCATTGCAGAGTTGGATATGGTCAGTGTGTGCCGAGGGGCAGAAGGAGAGACCTTTGGAGAGAACTGACATTTCGTGTTTGTTTGGCTCATAAGAGTCCGGAGTGCCCTGAAGGCCCCAACTGAAAATGGCACCTCACCTTGCCTACATAAAAGGTGCATGACCTGCAAGCACATCCACACCACTGACAGTGTACCTATCCCACAGTCACAACAGGTGCACAGAATTAGGGGGACATTTTCCTGCAGGTCTTCCAATGTGGTGTACCTCATAATGTGTGTGCAATGTCCCACCACAGGCCTCTATGTGGGGGAAACAGGGCAGAGACTCAGTCAGCGAATGAACTCACACAGATCCACCATTAATAACAGCAGAACCGATCTCCCAGTGGCCGCACATTTCTCCGGAGAAAACCACTCTATTGAAGATTTGCGGGTTGTGGTTTTAATGGGACATTTTAAGACGCAGGAGAAAAGAAAAGAATGGGAGTATAAATTTATGCAAAAATTTCAAACTCTGCAATTTGGACTTAATATTCATGCCAGCTTCATGTCACACTATGTATGAACCATGAACTGAACTCAATATTCATGCCAGCTTCAAATCACACTATGTATGAACTGTGAGGGACACAAATCACCTCCTGATAGCAAACAGATAACAGCAAGAATTACTGATCCCTCCGTCACGCACCACAAGTTTCCAGACTGTTTTTTTGACCTGTTGTAAATAACTTCTCTACTTAGATTGCATTTTTTTTAAGGACTCTAAAATGCTTTGAAAACCATGTGTATAAAAATCTGTGAATTTTCAGTTCTTGTATCACACCATGTCTGATGAAGGGAGCTAGCTAGTACTCCTGAAAGCTTACTTATAAATATACTCAGTTAGCCTCTAAAAGGTATCGCCTGATTTCTTCACTCTTCCGCCAGAATAATGAGAGAGAGAATTTTTAAGGCATTTTCATTACTTTCTGCAAAGTCAAAAGTTTACATACATTTCATTAGTATTTGGTACCATTGTCCTTAAACTGTATGACTTGGGTCAAAAGTTTTGGATATCCTTCCACAAGCTTCTCACAATAGTTGGTAGGAATTTGGGCCCATTCCTCCTGACAGAACTGGTGTAACTGAGTCATGTTTGTAGGCCGCCTTGCTCGCACCTGCCTTTTTAGTTTTGGCCATAAATTTTCAACAGGATTGAGATCAAGGCTTTGTGATGGGCACTCCAAAACATTGACTTTGTTATCCTTAAGCCACTTTGTAACCAGTTTGGCAGTATGCTTCGGGTCATTGTCCATCTGGAAGACCCATTTGCGCCCAAGCTTTAACTTCCTGGGTGATGTCTTGAGATGTTGCTTCATTATGGCCACATAATGTTCTTTCCTCATGATACCATCTATTTTGTGAAGTGCACCAGTCCCTCCTGCAGCAAAACAACCCCACAACATGATGCTTCCACCCCCGTGTTTCACAGTTGGGATAGTGTCCTTAGGCTTGCAAGCTTCTCCCTTTTTCCTCCAAATGTAACAATGGTCATTATGGCCAAGCCTGAGAACACCATCCCAACTGTGAAACACGGGGGTGGCAGCATCATGTTGTGGGGTTGTTTTGCTGCAGGAGTGACTGTTGCACTTCACAAAATAAATGGCATCATGAGGAAAGAACATTATGTTGCCATACTGAAGCAACATCTCAAGACATCACCCAGGAAGTTAAAGCTTGGGCGCACATGGGTCTTCCAGATGGACAATGGCCCAAAGCATATTGAAAATTTATGAGCAAAGCTGAAAAGGCAGGTGCGAGCAAGGCGGCCTACAAACACGGCTCAGTTACACCAGTTCTGTCAGGAGGAATGGGCCCAAATTCCTACCAACTATTGTGAGAAGCTTGTGGAAGGATATCCAAGACATTTGACCCAAGTCATACAGTTTAAGGGCAATGGTACCAAAAACTAATGAAATGTATGTAAACTTCTGACTTTGCAGAAAGTAATAAAATGCCTTAAAAAATTAACTCTCTCATATTATTCTGGCATTTGGCAAATATAAATCATTTTGGTAATCCTGACCTAATACGGGAAAGGCTTATTCTGATATCATGTCAGATAGTGAGAAAAACATGCATATGTGTCTTTTTATGTAGTGTATGTAAACTTCTGGTTTCAACTGTACATCTTATTAATCCTTTCCCTACATCCATTGTACTATTAAGGTGGCTGTCGAGTATTCAAATATGCCAGTTGCTCAGAAGCTGAGAGGCCGCCATAGACACTGGGTTTCAGCTGTAATATACAGTGGAGACCTGACAGCAATGCCTTCGATCAGTGCCTGCACTGATCGAAGGCATTAACCTCTCTAATGCCTTGTTCAAAACTGACAGAGTCGTCATTTTCCCAGCGACACATGGGGTGCATTGTCAGTCCTCGGAACAAAATCTGGGGGTGGTGATCCATTGACACGACAGCCAGGAGCTGAGCGGACTTTTTTTTTCTGCTGTTTTGCCTCTTAAAAACTTGAATAAATAGCTATCAGAGCAATTAAAAAAAAAAAAAAAAAAATTCCTTATGCATACCCATACACGGAAAAAAAAAAAAAAAAAAGATATGGCTGTCAACTTTTTTTGTTGCTGCAAAGTTTTGGTTTATTTAAAAATGGGTTCAAACTTAAATAAAAACTATATTAATTTGGTATCCCCGAAATTGTACTGACCCATACAATACAGGTATTTCTTCAATTCCACCTCATTGTAATTGTTTTTCCGGTTTCCCAGGACCTTGTGCAGATTATTAAATAATATCATTATGAAGTTAAATTTGCCCTGCAAAAATTAGGCCCTCTTATGACTCTGTGAACTGAAAAATAAAGAAGTTATGGATTTTGGAAGACGTGGAGGGAAAAAAAAAAATAATAATAATATAAAAATGGCTGTGAAGGGGGTTAAATATATGTTTCTATTAACCCCTTTCCACTGCAGCCATTTTTGGATTTTCGTTTTTGACTCCTTGCCTTCCAAGAGCCATAACTTATTTTTCCATTCACAGAGCCGTATGAGCACTTAATTTTTGCGGGACAAATTGTATTTCATAAAGGTACTATTTCATAATCCACACAATGTACCTGGGAAGCGGGAAAAAATTTGTGTGATTTTCTTGGAGGCTTCATTTTTATAGTGTTCACTGTGATGCAAAATTACATTTCACCTGTATTCTATGCATTGGCATGATTCCATGGATACCAAATTTATGTTCTTTCCGTGCATAGGGGTATATAAGGCATTTTTTTCTGCAGGACGATATACTTTTTATTTATACCATTTTGGGGAATGTCTGATGCTTTGATTGCTTTTTATGTTTAATCAATGTTTATTAAAGAATTTTCAGTACAATACAAAATAAGAGGGAGGAGAAAGAGAAAAGAAACCAAAAAGCAATATAAACCAACAAAGGCGTAGAGGCGTGCAGGCCTCGACCAGACACAAAAGGCTAGGGGAGAACCCTGCGCACTGTACACAATGGGGTGAAGGCCCAGGTATATGAGATCATACGAACAACATCTGCATAGAACCGAGGCACGGACAAAACAGACAAGGGGAACACATAACGGGAACAACAATCGGGAAGACACATGAGGGAGATAAGGAGGGGGGAGGGGAGCATCAGGGGGGAAGTTAGAACGACCAGTAGCCGCTGAAGAGGAAAGGGAGAAGAGAATAATAAAATAAAGTAATTCCGGATCATGAGAATAAAAAGGAGAACTCGGACGATTCCTGAAACACCACCCAAGGCTGCCAAATTTGAAGGGATCGGAAGAATCCTCCGCCACCAGGGCCTCCATTATTTGACCGCTTTTCATACAAAATTTTTAAATGAGGTGAAAGAATGAAAAAACACTGTGAGCCAGATAAATTCCAACTGCGTTGGAATCAGTGGGAGTGGCACCGACTGGAGGATGCAAGGATTTGGAGTTGGTAGAGAAAGGTTCTCTTGAACAACTTGGCAGGACAGTGGCTCACAGGATAGCACTGTAGTCTTGCAGCCCTGCAGTAGGTGCCACTCCCACTGATTACGACGTAGTTGGAATTTACCTGGCCCCCACCATTCCCGAGCAATCAATTCTGTTAGTTTCATTATCATAATGCTTTCTACTGTCAGGTGGGTGGTCTCTGGTTGTCTGCTCAATCCCAGGACTGCCCACCTAAGAGTTTAGAGCATTACTGTGCTAAATCTAGCAGAAATTATTGCTCTGAAATGGCGGGGCCAGATTAAAAAAATAAATTCCAACTGCTCTCGAATCACTGGAGTGGCACCTAAGGTTCAAATCTGAGGACAACATCTGCAAAGAGTTTATATGTTCTCCCTGTGTTTCAGTGGGTTTCCTTGGCATACTCTCGATTTCCTCCCACACTCCAAAGACATACTGATAGGGAATGTAGATTGTGAGCCCTATATGAGACAGTGACTGTTGATGTCTGTAAAGCGCTGCAGAATATTTTGGTGCTATACAAGTAAGCAAAAACATATACATTATTTGTACCACACAGCGAATGCTGTAAAAACAAGAGACCCTGGAATTACTTTTTTTTTGCCCTATAGTGATAACTTCCATAGAGTAGAGTAAATGGAGAGAGCCATGCATTTATGTGCGTGGCACCAGCCGGGGTCAGTGAATGGGAGTTATAGAATAGTTCAGAGCTAAGCTGTTTCCGTAAAACCCTACCATAGCTGAAAGTAGTCACAGCAAGGTCATGCTGAAGTAGGTAGCAGGGCACAGAGGCTGAAAGGTTCATTTAAGAGATAAGTGCGGTTTCCAGAGGAGAGAGCAGCATCTATCAGAAATTTAAAAGTTTCAGGCTAAAAGTTTATTTTTTAATTAGGCCAGGTGAGAGGGAAAAAAAATAAGAATTGTACTCACCTGTCCCTGGTGCCTCCCAGTCCTGCTGCTCCATTTTTGTCTTCCGGCGGAAATCCCCATCACACGTGACCGCTGAGGCCAATACCTGTGACGTCCCTTCCTGTAACTGCTGATTGGCCTCAGTGGTCACGTGAGCGCTGAGGCCAATCAGCGGAAGGGACCCGGGACGTCACAGCTGGGGCGGAGTTCCACTGCAAGAATACAGTCAAGCAAAAGGACTGGACCGCGCTGGGAGGACACCTGAGCACTGGTGAGAGGTGAAAACGTTGTTTTTTTTTTCCTCTCACACCTCACCCGGCCTAATTTAAAAATAATATTTTAGCCTGTGCAACCTCTTTAAGGGGTATATCCTGTGGAAATGCCAGAAATGTCTTTCTTAGAAAAACCCCTCTGTTGATGTGGCTAATCCCAGCCAGGGGCAGAGATAAGCACAGGACCAGGATCATGACATTTCTATAAGCCCTGTCCTGGTGGTCAGGACTTGTCACCTACTATTCCGGTCTTAGCCAGGATAGCAATAACCCTTTAATCACTTCCCTCCACTATGCTGCCTTTTTACATCCTAATTGTTGAGCCATTTTGGCTATAAATGAACCATCCCTCCTTGTTGTCGTGGCATGGAGAGCTTCTCCTTTCGCTACTGGCTGTAATTACAGTGTTCGGTAGAGAGTTGGGATTGACGAGGTGGCATTAACCCTTTAGATACCACAGCCAATAACTTTGGCGTCTAACAGGTTTCAGAGGGAGGGGGCTTACCTCTATTATGCACCAGTGTTGATGTCAATATACGGTCGCCACAGGTCTAAAGAAAGCCATGAAGGCTACCTTCAGTGTATGCCTATATACTATATATAGCATTATACTGTATGTGTGCAAGAGACTAAAGAGCATTATACTGTGCATGGGGCATTAGTTTCCCACACACACTCTATAATGTCCCATTAGTAGCCAAGAGAATGCAATACTTTCATGGCCAGTTGTGAATGAAGCAGTGGTCAGACCTTATGACAAAATCTGTGTTAAAATCCATGTGAAATCCAGCACACACGGATATATTCTTATGTGAGTTTTGCAATGCAGTTATTATGTCAAACACTCCATTACCTGTTGTCTAACTCAACACTAGGTAGCAGGCATTGTTACAAAAATAAATAAATAAATAGAGTCTTCAGAAAGTAAAAAAAAAACTGGCACTGTATAAATACCATATGGGGAAAATATACTTTATGGATTAACATGAGAGGATGGCACCGTTGTTACAAACACACTAGCACTAGTTCTACCTATCCAGCACACATGTACATATAGTTCATTCCAAGACACACACATACGTTTAGTCAATGTAGATAACTGATCTCGATTAACCCATGATACACCACGCTATCACCTAAACATATATAGGCGTCCTACAGCACCCTTGTACGCAGGGAATGTCGCTTGCGCACTGTCCTCACACGAGTTCACAAACAATGTGCCGGATTACATGTGACCAGAAAACTTACTAGAAGCCGAAGAACCCACAGACAGCGAATGTACGGACCGCAGGAAAGGGCGGGAGAAAGACTTTGTGCTGTTAGGGTGTAGCACACAAACTCACACAGTAAAGAGGAAGAGGGGGCCCAGTAAAGAAGAACGGAAGAGGAGGCAGCGGAAGCAGGGGGAAGGAGCCAGTGCCTGCCGCAGGAAGCAGGAAGTGACGGGACATCCGTATACATAGACGTACGAGCCGGTATACGGGATGTTTGTAGAAAGAGACAGAAAGGCCTTATCATAAGTAATGTCCAAGCATGCGCATATACAAGTACCATGTCACGTGTACTATACACTGGATTAAAGACGCTCATGGACACTGACAATCTTTTGCTTGAGACCACGTTTTCATAAAACCAGATTTGGTCTCTTTCCTTCCTTGTGACTTTGCGCATTATATGCAACTATAAAACCCTTACTACCATCAAAACTACAACTGGAAAAAGCAAAGCAGTTACAACTGAAATATGGGTGATTTTGGCAAACTGTGCAGATGACAGTAAATGGTCAGATATAAATATCCACATGGAGCATGCTGTTCCTGGCAAACAATAGGGATCACAACTGAATGTAGATGCCAAAAATATGTGTTGTGTGGATAGGAATTAAAAGGGTTGTCCGGGTAATCAAACATTTTTCATTACTTTCCTACTAGTTTAAAGATGTGAGATCATCATGATAGTCCTTACAGATTCGGAGCAATTTGCTGTTAAAAACGCTGTCGGGAATTGAGATCTGCATTGGGATCTCCATGCCGAACAGCGTTTTCACCAGCAAATCGCTCCAGATCTGTAAGGGCTATCATGATGATCTTGGTATCATTTTAAAGATGAGATTCTTCATTTTCATATTTCTAACAGATTCTGAGAAATCGGTATTAGTAGCAAGGACGTACTACATGCGTCTTCTGCTACTAAAGTGTCACCCTGTCCGGACATATCAATTTGTGGGTGGGAAAGGGTTAAAGGGGTTATCCGGTTTCCAAGATTGATGGCCTTTCCCAGTTGTAGGATCCCTGCTGTAGCTGCACTGGTCACTCACCATACAAACTGTAAACTGGCAAGTGTAGGTACTGCATCGCTGCCCCATTGAGGTCTATGCAGTACCTACACTTGGCAGTTTACAGTTTGTGTGGTGGGTGAACAATTCTGCTCTCCCGCCCTGCCTCGGCATTGGTTCGGATTCACCCAGATCTAATAATTGATGGCCCTATCCTGAGGATAGGGCATCAATCTTAGAAACTAGATAACCGCTTTAATTATTTATTTTTATGTCTGATCTAGGGATAGGAAGGATATTTTGAAATCTTAATTTTTTTTTTTCTTTCAAATAATTTTTTTTATTAATTTTATAGGCAAATAAATTAGATACATACATTGCATCAAAGAATATACCCTGTCCATGTCTCCAGTTTTAATTTGTTAAATATTTTTTTTATTTTTGTTTTTAGACCTATAATATATGCCTGTCATTAGTTTAGCAATGGATCTCCGCCCCAGATTTCATTTTGAAGGATGATATCACTAGTATATAGATGCCTCTGTCACGTTTGACTGAGGCATATAAAGGGTTAATGCTTGTGATCAGAGCAAGCACAAGTGTAATACAGCAGAGACTTGACAACTATGACAACTAAGAGTAAATAAGTCCCTATATGACACCTCACATCATCTCCATATTTTATATGGTCGTCTTTTTACTTATATCATGATTGCAGACCACAAAATGTAAAGCAGTGGTATTCTTCTCTACTGCAGCAGCCATGTTTACTCCCCCTCCCTCTAAAGCTAGTGTATGTGAGCCAGGAAGTTTAGGAGGAGAGAGCTGGGATAGGATGTAACCTTTTAGTCTATACAGTAAGTGTGGCCATTTTGTTGGAAGGAATCCACCAAGTAACTGACAGTATGAAAAAGATGTGCCAATGGTAATGCCAAAGTTAGTACCAGCAGTAGTACCAATAGTACAAGCAGTAGTAACAGTGCAACAGTGCTTGCCAGCTGATCCTCACTAGCTCACACTGAAAACAGCACAACCCAGTACAGCTACACCCAGATTTCCTAAACCGCTGAATGGCAAATGTATGAAGTTATACATTATTTGTTAATTCCCTTCTTTCCTATATCCCTGCAATATTATGCATAGTTACCTTTCAGGAGCTTTGGAAACCTGGGTATTCATAGGTATTGTGAATACCAGACCTCACTTCTGCCCTGATACTATATATGCATGTACTAAATAGTGTGGCACACCATAGCAGATTTGCTTCTCATGGTCCTGGGAAAGCTGGGTAGCAAACCACACAATGTTGTAATAGGAACTGCTGAATAATAAAGTAATATAGTATAAAATAAATCTCCTTCCTTGCTCCAGTGCTTGCCAGATTTGCCTTTCAGGCTTCCAGGAAAATTTGGTAACATAGTGTGTGAATCTAATACAGAATTCTGAATACTATATTTACCTAAATAAATCTATTTACTTGCGCTATAATCATTGGAAAGCTGGGTAACAACCAATGAATAGTTATTCTGAATACCAGAATTCATTATTGCGTTGATACTATATGTTTAAGTACTAAATAGTTGGCATACCATGCCAAATTTGTTTTTCAGGTCGTGGGGAAGCTGGGTAGCATACAAGGTAACACTGTAATAGGGACTACTGAATAATAAATGAAGTAATATAATATAAAATAATTATTTTGGTCCAGAGCTTGCGATATTTGCCTTTCAGGCTTCTGGGAATGCTGGGTAACCTAATATGTAGAGCTGGAATACTGAATAACATACTTACCAAAATAAATCTACTACCTTGTGGTCTAATCATACCATAGCTTTCCAGGATTTCCCATTCTGGGAAAGCTGGGTATCATATCAGGTGAGGCAGTGATATTAACTGCTAATACTAAATATACAAAATAAATTCCCCTGCTTAATCCGAAATCATGTCAAAGCTTGCTAGATTTGCCTTTCAGGGTTTTGGTATTGCTGGGTAACATAGCATTTGGAGTTGTGATAGGAAATACTGAATACTATATCTAAATAATATTCACACTCCTTGCTACATAATTGTACCATATCAGGTAATGCTGTAATAATGATTGTTGATTACAGAATATAAAAATATAATATAAAATAAATCTCCCTCATGGCTGCAAAATCATGCAAGATTTGCCTTTCAGGGTCCCAGGAAAGCTGGGTAACATATTAGTTAATGCTGTAATAGGGACTGCTGAATACTAAGTATACCAAATAAATGCCCCTGCTTACTCCCAAATCATGCCAAAGCTTGCTAGATTTGACTTTCATGGTTCTAGGAAAGCTGGGTAGCATAACATGTGAAGCTGTATTAGGGAATACTGAATAATACATGTATCTAAATATATCCCACTCCTTTCTCTATAATTGCGTCATACCTTACTAGAATTGCCTTTCAGCATCCCAGGAAAGCTGGGTATCATACCAGACAATATCAGACATACCTCTCACAGCTCTGTAATTATTTAATAACTTGCCAGATATGCCTTTCAGGGTACCCAGAAAGCTGTGTAACATGCCATGTGAGTTGTAATGGAGAACATACAATCAAAATCTACCTAAATAAACCTCCCTCCTTACTCTGTAATCATGTCATATTATGACAAAGCTTGGTAATATGCTGAGTACTAAATAAACCTAAGAAAACAACCCCTCCTTGCTCTAATTCTTCCTTATCTTGACATATATATCTTTCAGGGTCCCATGAATGCTGGTTAACATACCAGATTGTACGGTAATAAAGACTTCTGAATCAAAATCTACCTAGATAAATTCTCTCAGTTATGACACAGCTAGCTTTGCCTTTCAGGAATCTGGGAAAGCTGGGTGATTTGCACAAAGCAGATGAAAACAACAAACATGTAATCTTCGTTTCTCTCTGGGGTAAATCATGCTCAGGACTCAATGGCACTCCATTACAGCATTATGGGAATGGGAACTAAGCACTGCCCTTCCCAGAATTCTATGATGTCATGCTGGTTCTTCTAGGCGCTGTGTAGATGCCAATGGCACTGCACAGAGTTAGGAAGCACTGCCTGACTGCAAGATTTATGCTAAATTGCTCAGAGAAACAGTTTAGCAGTTAATTGTGTAGGCTAGAGATGAATAATAGTATGCAGCTTTTTTTTTTCCTTCATTTTCAGAGTTTAGCGTGGAGATGGTCATTGAGGTCTATTGAAGAATTTTCTATGCATGCTCTGTGGCCTATGCAGAGGTCATTGTACAGGGAGGAGAGTAGATGTCCATCATCTATTGTGAATGATGGCCCCTATGTTATCTATATATAGATGGCACCTTCCATTGTAATCCTGCCTGTGCTGATGGGTGAGTGAGGTGACTGCTGCAAAGAAATCTTCTACAGAACAGGAAGTACCAGTTTATTATTAGACCTAGTGATCAGAGTAGACACTGCAGGGTTTTAGGATTTTTAAATAGAGTCTGGCAGAAAGAAAATAAGTATCAAACAACAGCAGGAAAATTGGTATCAAACTAATGAGAGTACCTTGTAGTGCTGCTTCTACACTTTACAAAGGTGCATTTTTTTATTCTGCATTGAAGCTCCATATTCACAAAAATCTGTGTTTTAATCGTATACTAATTATAAAAAAAAGGTTTTAGGAGTGCTTCTTCTGTTGCTGGGGTTTTGCTCTCCTCCACCCTAGATAACTGCCTCTAACTGCAGACAAACTGTGACAAAGTGGAAGATATCACTTAAGCAATGGCGGTAGAGCTGCAGGGGAGATAAGCCTCTTGCAGAGGGCTGTGTGCACGGTCAGTGTGCAATCCAGGTTTTTGCCGGATAGCACACTGACCTATTCATTTCTATGGGCTCGTACACATGACCGTGAATGACACGGTCACGTGTGCGGGCCGATAGTCCGGGCCGCAAAATATGGAACAGGTCCTATTCCTGTCCGATTCTGCGGCCCTGCTTCCGTGGCCGAATTCATTTAATGAAAGGGGCTGCGGAAGCACGGGTGGCCCACAGGTGACATCCGCATGCCCCCTGTGCGCCGCCCGTGCCTTTAATTCACGGTCGGTGGTAAGCACATGGTTGTGTGCAACCGGCCTTAGGGGTGATAACCTAGAGCAGAAAGTTAAGCTCCAGCAGGAAAAGAAATGCCCCTAAAGCCCTTTTTCAGATCATTTGTATAAGATTAAAACACAGATTTTCATGAAATCGGAGCTGCAATGCAGAAGAAGAAAGACATCTCTGCAAAGTGTAGAAGCAGCACTACAAGGTACTCTTATTAGTTTGATACCAATTTTCCTGCTGATAAACTCCTTTAAAATGGAAAAGAAAATTTTAAGTAGGTGGTATATGTATGAAATGATATATTCTTCAATGCTATTTGGTATTTTTTGTGGGGGGAGGTGTTAACTTGTTCAAACAATATGTTTAGTAGAAAATGAAATCTGGCACTCAGAAGTATGAATCACTTAACTCTTTATATTTGCAATCCAAATAATTAAAACATTTCAGTCTTGCCTCAGAGCTTCTTCAAGCAATTGGATTGCCAGTGAGAGCAAATATAGTAGAAACAAGGCAAAACTGAAACGTAATTATTTGGATTGCAAATAAAAACAGGTAACGTGATACTTACAGGTAAAGTCATACTTACTTCTGAGTGCGGCTTTCATTTTCTACTAAACTAAGGAGTAGGATCCTATGCTGGCACCAGGATTGAATTAGGAGTGCCTTATATTTCACAAACAATATGATTGGCCAATTGTACTCTTTGGCAGTCTCCTAGAAATGAATGGAGTGGCAGCTTAAAAGGGTTTTTCATCTTCTAAAAATTATGTGCAAATACATCCACGGCAGTACTGTTCCCTTGTACAGCCTTTGCTTTATTTTCCTTGCTGCTCCTTGTATAATTTTTATGTACTGTGACAATTTGGGGGGATTAGTCTCAATGGCGGCAGACTCCAAGACCTGACATCGATGTTCGTGGTACTGGGCGCCAGCGAAGCAGCGTGCAGACGGTGCTCGTGTAAAGTAAAATGGCTTTATTTCAACTTAGGAAAAAGGTGGAACATAACAAAACAAAACAGCCTGGGCCACAGTAAGGGCACTAACTCACTTATTGACCCCTATCTATCCTCTGGGGCAACAAGCAGCCTGACTTATGCTCTGCTTGAGCCAAAAGTCCTCTTTTGGACCCCAGCCCTCCTGGGACAGACCGCCTGTCTGTCCTTGGCTGGTTCCACAGTCCCTGCTTCCTGCAGGACTCGACAACAGCTCTGCCGCTGTATCCACTCCCTTTGGAGTTACGTCCCACCCATAGGTGTGGCTGAGGGCCTTTTCAGGCCTGGCCCTGGGTCGCTCAATAGAGCCTTCTGGGTTCACATACTCACAGTACATGTAGTGAATCTGTAGACAAACTACATTTCCCATGATTCATTTGCATCCTCTCATTCTCTGTGTTTGCTGCTCACAGTGGGAGAGGGGAATGAGCTTGCAAATGAAACATCACAGCAGTATTTTAACCTCGTATGTGGGATTGATTTATTACCTGTGATTTCACAGCAGAGGAGACTGGAGAAGGGAGTGATACAATTGCAGCAAGTAAAATAAAGCCAAACAAAAGAAACAGTGAGTATTTAGCACTGCTGTGGATGTATTTGCAGATAATTTGGAAGCTGGATAACCCCAGGGGGGCACAGGACCCTCATTGTGATGATCAGTGGATAAGTTTAAGCTTAATTCTTGCGGAAACCCTTTCAGTCATTTTCAATGAAATTTCCAGTTCTGAGCTAACCAATGTTAACCTATTGATGACATTTTGGAAAATAATTAATGAGATAAAACACAGACTTATTACTAGTATCACTTAATAGATAAACATGGCAATCCATGAACTGATCTTTCCTCCCAAGATGTTGTGAAACATAAGTTGCTGACAAAGTATGGCACCCAGATAGTTCCCCAGCTTGCAAAAGATAAGACATCATGTCGTTTTTGGTTAACACCCATCAGCGTCACCCTTCTCGTGTGTACTTAGTCTGAGGAAAAAGACTCGGTTTTATTCCTTTGACATTTAAAATGGCACCAAGATACTCTGCCAGCTTGAGAGGACGTCTGCCGTGGTTTCTTTTTCTTTTAGAGTCAGCTTTTATACTTGTCTTTATGATATTTTTCCCAAAAGGCTACAAATTACAAAAAAATTTGTTTGATTATCCAGGTAAGAATGTGTAATTATATATATATATATATATATATATATATATATATATAAGTTAATTACTTGTTAGCTTATTTACATCTTATCTTCTACTGGTTTAATTATAACCATTCCATCTATATACTTTTATTTGAGAAGACTTTTATAGCAATATATTTAAAATTTGAACTAATGTATTGAGTAATTTAGCTGTATAATGTTACATTTGAATATACAACAGACATAGCACATACTGTATATCTTGCTTGCCAGTGTGACAGTTATCATAGTCATCATATAATGTACATAAGGTAGGTCTTTTTTATTTGAGTACTAAATGTGTTAAAAGTTTTTAATATACTTGTGTTATATAAAAATATAAGCTGTATTAGTGGTTGTATGATTGTATATAAGCTTAAATGCAAGAGAAGATTTTGTGCTTAAGGCATAACTAAACTTTCAAACAGCTTTTGATTTTCTGGCAGCATTTGTGACATAAATTAAATTTGGCACCTTAACAGATTTTGGCACCTTTATATGAAATCTTGCGCTGACATCTAATTCTGTCCCTTCTGTATTCTTTGCCTTGTTTTTCTCACTGGCTTTTCACTGGAGTATGGCTCTAATATAGCAGAGAAACTGATTTTTTTTTTTGGGGGGGGGATCTTTAAACAGATATAACGGCCATTATAAAACATAGAAAAGTGCTTTTGATGTTGTATGAAAGAAGAAATTATCATAAAACACCAAAATACCATCATATTATTTTTTCTGTATTAATCCAGAGATCATCAGTTTTACTGCCTGTGTGATTTTCTTCTTTTATACAACACCAAGTTTGCATTTGTTCTGTATTATTTTCAGAAATTTCATAATTTTAAACATAATCGGTATTGGCCTATTTATATGTAGCTACAGCTGCTCCCAATTCCAATATGTTCTAGGGTTTATAATGGCCAAGATATAATGGTTTAAACTTGTAAAGGAAACAGGCAGTTATGCTCTTGTTATGGCAGTTGTGGATGCAATTTCATTCAGGGACCGGCTGGATACCCCGAAGATAGAAAATCTCCTTGGACTCCCCAGTTTCATCCTTGCCAGCCTAGTTCTTTGTGAAGCGATATTAGTTCTTTGGACATGCCAAGCCTGATGAAGGGCATGACTGCTCAAAAGGTTGAATGTCCAACTCTTTGTACCAATAACTGTATGCCGTATGTAAACTGAGTACCCAACTGAAACAGTAAGATAATTGTTTAGCCCACCCCCTTCCTTCTCGACAGAAGTGACAGAGGTGGATTTCAGGACAGGATTTCATGGAAAGGAAGCAAGATATGTTAATAAAATATGTTACTACAAATTTACAAATTGTCACAAATCCTACCGGAAAATCAAAAGTTGCTCGCAAGTTTAGTTATACTTTGTCTCCTTAAAATCATATTACTGAATAAACCAGCTAGAGGTGTTTTCAATATTCGGGGCACTGCTACAGGTCATGAATAGAAGTCCATGTTACCTTTTTGATGTTATAATAATTACGATGTCAAATCCAAACATTTTGTAAGTGGCAGAACAAAAGCATAGCATTTACAATACATGCAGTAACTAAACAAAAGGTCAAAGAGTGTGAAGTTCCTAATGTAGTTACTTTTGGAGTACAGAAATTATATAGTACGGTATCCAGGTTGAATTAAAAATCTAAAATAGAAAAGAAATGTTGCAGCACTCACCATTTTATAACACTGTCCTTTATTGACATAAATGCTGTAAAATTCCATGCCTTGGTCTGAGTAGCATAAGAAAAGACACGACAAAATTATTCATGCTTCATCTTGGCCCATGGATAATGTGAAAAGGTGGCCGCAATAATTTTTTATGCTACTCAACCCAATTCATGGAATTTGAAAGCATCTCTATCAATAAAGAGGAATGTAAGGCTTCTGCCACCTGGTGTACTTGATACGGCTATAGCTGCATGCAGTCCTAAGGCCTTCGATGCTTTCACTTCTTAGCAAGTGAAACACCAGTAAAATTGGTGGACGCGGTTTCGCTGTTGCTCTACAGCCATTAATATGATATAGCTGACATTAATCAGTGTATGACTTACTGAGAAGTGAAAACACAGGCAACTTGAGGAATTAATGTGACTAGAACAGGTACACTCTGCAGTAGCATCCTTATAAAAAGGTGGATGCCACAATATTTGTTTTCTGTTTTGGATTACATAAAGTCATATTGGAATTGCTGGGAACTACACTAGAGTTCCAGGTGAATGGAATTTCTCCAGCTTTGTAGGACAGAATAGAACGTTTTGTTCACTCTTGTGTGGCTATACTAAAATAAGATTTTCTCTGTTTATTATAAAGAAAGAAACAAAAATAGCAATTAATTTATCGTAATTGAGGTAAAATGGTCAATTAATTATGATTTTGATTTAAGTCGTAGCCCAGTCCTAGGAGTAAATGGATTTTGTAATTCTGAAAAAGCATAGACAGCAATTAAAAATCAGTAAAAAAAAAAAAAAAAAGGGGGGATAAAGCCCTACTAGTGATCCAGCCTTTTATTAACAGGCCAATATCAAGTTTATTAATACATGTTTAATCCTTCCCGTCGCAGCCATTTTTAATTTTTGCATTTTAATTTTTTTAGTCCCCACCTTCCAATAACCTATAAATTTGCATTTTTTCTTCACAGAGCCATATGAGGGCTTATTTTTTTGCAGGACTAAATGTACTTCATAATGGCACCATTACGAAGCTGGAAGAAAATTCAGAACAGGCTGAAATTTAAAAAAAAAAAATGCAAAAATAATATTTAAACATCTGACATCAGTTGTACTTTTACAATGGATGTCGGGAATGGGTTGAAGGGTTTTTCAGCTCTTTTATATTGATGACCTGTCCTCAGTATAGGTCATCAATTAGAGATCAGTACAAGTCATACACCTAGGGCCCCCTTTGATCAGCTGTGGGAATGTGTGAAGAGGCTGCGGCACTCTTGTGAGGACCATGACCTCTTCACTTCTTTACATCGCATGCTGTTTGATTCATAGCAGCTATATGATGTAATTACATCATTTTACCATTCATTATGAAGTACAATATGGGCTGCAAAAAAAAAATCAGCCCTCACATGGCTCTGTGAACGGGAAAATACAAATTTATGGCTTTTGCAAGGTGGGGAGTAAAAAAGCAAAAATGAAAAATGGCTGCAATGGGTAGGGGTTAAACATGTATTAATAAAGTTGATTTTGTTGGCCTGTTAATAATAGGCTGCACCACTAGTGGGTTTTATACCTGCACAGTAAATTTTCACCTTATGTTGAGTCCTGTTCATGTTCATTTCCAAAATCTCATAATCCATTTACTCCCCATATGTATTGTTGTCTCCTCCTCTACGATAAAATGGGCCGCCTTGAAATGGGCTGCCCCTTAGCCGCAAGTTCAGGATTATATATTCAGACATGAGGATGGACCTGAGAAAGAATGGTGTTGTTGCTGAAAGGAAATGGAGTAAGTGATGGGCCCCAAAGTACCGTTTTTTCTGGGTATGAATATAATTGAAGTAACTGGATGAACTGATGGCCTGGGAGATGGAACCCAAGTACTGAAAGAGGTTCTCAAAACAGATGCCTCCTCAGATAGCCCTCCAGAGAACTTTCCTGAGAGACATGCTTCAATCCAGGAAATGACGTGGGAGGACAGTCAACCCGTGCTCAGAACCAGGGAGGACATATGCCCCCAGCAGGTACAGAATCATGATATTGCCATCATTGTGATCTGGCTGCAATTTAGCTAGCACCCTATGTCTCAGGAGCGAGAGATCTTATCCCTGAAAGAAATAAGTTGTGGGAAGAAAAGGAGCGACTCTCCATCAGAGAGTACCAGAGGATCCATGTGGAAAGTGTTGGTGCCTACACGTGAAATAAGGAGTATCACTGTATAGATGCATGCAAAGAAGAGGCACTTTGGCCCAAGCAAGACAGCCTGCAGTGGGTGGCACTTTCAGAAATGTGACCTTAGGTAAACTAAATCTACCATGAAGAAGACCAAGGGGTCCTGATCAGCCATGTCCACTGTAGATGATGATGATGATGAATTACAGCCCTGCACCTTCAAGAGAACCCCTCCCCAGCCTAAACCAGATCGGTTGCCTGACCTATGAGGGCCCTTATGGATAAAACATGGTGGGTTCCCCCAGTCGCACTCTGAGAAGGAAATTAACCGTTGGTGAGTTCCCTGGGTGGGTAGGTGTGAGTATGTACACAGAAGTAGGACAATTGCCTCCTCCCTGACATTGGTCACTCTATAATTTTGGGAAACAGTCTAACCAGTATGAGGAACATTTCATTAATACTGAGGTTGTTGGGATGACAACCTTTAAGGAGGGGGGAAAGATGTAAGGTGAAGAATTCACCCCTTGGCCATTAGAGGATGGTGGTCTCGCAAGTCTGGATGATCCGGCAGGTGCTGGGGCTTATGGAGCACAGACCTGAGAGGGATTCAACGTGATCACTGGAGAAGGGCAAATTCATTGGACGCAACAATGAGAGAGAGAGGAAGAAAAGATATAGAGCTGCAAAGTAAGGTCAGAGTTAGACCTAATGCCAGCTCCCCACAATGGGACAAGAGAGACAGGGATTAATCCAGAGAGTAGAACAAACCACAGCAGCCCAGCTGACATCGCCAGAGTCGGTCATGGAGAGAGAACATGGGAGTGTGTGATAGGAAAGGCAGCTGCCATAGTGCCTAAGAAGTGGGTGCCATTGCAGAGGGGCTGATCTGTCAGGTATATCAATGCATTTTATGTGAGGGAGAGGGAGACTCACAGGGCAGGTGTCTGAAGACTAAGAAGTTACCATTTAGTGTTGAGTGTTGTTGTTCTTACTGTGAATCTGCATTAATTCTGAAATATGTGAAGATTTTGCCTTCTTCAGTCTTGTGCTGGCAATGTGAAAAAAAAATTTCAGTGTTTCCAGCAACACAATACAATATTGAGAATAGATCTGTTTTAAGAACGGCAATGGATTATGTCAACAGGCCATAATTTAGTAGTTCCTTATACTGAAGTTTATGTGAACAGACTGATGACATAGATGCGGCAGAGTTTTCATATTTGTCTGCCAAAGAAATAAACTTGCGTTTTGTGGTGCTGAATAGTCTAGCAGTACCATAAAAACTAGTCTCTAGACACATACCTGTCAATTGTAAGCTACAAGAACATTTTTCTACATATTCTCTATTGGAATGTTACAGTCAGTGCTGTTTTTCATTAGAAACTAAAAATAGGTTCATTGTCAGATTATAGTTCAAGTAGTGGAGTAGTCTCTAGTCATCATACATGCTATAAATCTCTCTGTGGTAAGTGCTGATACAAAACTGCATAAGTTTGGGCCTTTCTGTTTTTTACATTTATATACTTGGTTATCAGCATTCAACTAAAAGTCCTTTGGATGTAAATCTGTACTGGTTAATAAATGAGTTTGTGTACTTTTTTTGTTTAGCTGGAATTGACCAATATTACACATATTACATACCTGCCATTTTGTGCTGATTTGTTCTCTTTTCAAGAGACCCCATGACCATAAAAAATTGTCCTTCTACTCCTGCTGTTGCGATTTGGCAGTCCCTGCTGCTCTATACTTAGCTGCCGCAACGACGTGCCTGTCTATCCACATGACCACTGCAGCTACTCAGCTGCCTTAGCAGTCTCATTCTGTACTCTGCGATGGCCAATGATTGGCTGAACCAGTTTTGTAGTTAGGCAGGCATGTAAACGCTGAAGCCAAGTAAATTAACCGTCAGGGACCACCAAAGTGCTGAAGCAGTAGTGGGTTAACAGATAAGTATTTTTTTAGTTATTTTATAACAATTCCTATCTTGAAGCAATTTTTATGATCTCCAGAAAAGTCCTTTAAATTTTCCACACCTGTGCAACATTATTATCATATTTCTCATATTTATAAGAGGATAAATTCTGATATGAAGATACTAGGATATTCCTGTTTATGCAGTTGCCTACAGCTAAGCTTAGATGTTGTGGAATTGCTGCCTAATCCACACCATAAGGCTACCACGTAGCGAGCCGCAGTGAAAAAGCACTGCGGAAAAGACCATGGCAGAAACGCACCATGTTTTTTTCCGCAGCACTTTTCACAGAAAGTCCGCACAGATTTCCTTTTTGTCCCTATTATACCTATATGGAAACCACCAGTGTTTCCGTAGGTATAACTGACATGGTGCGATTTACAAAAAACGCCAGCGTTTTTTTAAAATTGCAGCATTTCCGCTGCAGATTTTTTTCTGCGATGTGTGGATGGGATTAGCCAGAATCCCAACTACTTTGTAGGTACTGTAAAATGCCGCAGTGTTTGCCACACTGTTTACGCTATGTGGGTCCCCAGCCTAAAGCTGCAGTAATATACTTTACAATGCATGTTTTGAAAACCCCATCCACATGTAGTAGAAAAAAATCTGTGCAGCAAAACAAGCATGCTGTGGATTTTCAAATCTGTCAATATGTTGTGGAAAAGTTGCTAATTTTTGCAGCAGATCTGTCATTGTGATAGTATCAAATTTAGATTTTTCTGCTAAATTACCATAAATCATTTGCAGGTAATAGACATTATATTCACCAATTTATTTTTATTTGTTTGTGGTTCCTATTTATAAAGTGTTAACCTCTATTCATGTTCACAAAATGATGTAATTTTCACCTAGATTTACAATGTTCATGGGTCTGTATTACTTAAATTGGGAAGACATTATATTCAGTCAGCTTGCAATGGAAAAAAACTTTAAGTAGAAAGAGGTGTGGCCCAGTATCCAAATCAGCTGCAGAGCACAGAGGCATGGGTGGCACTGATAACAGAGCTGAGCTATTTACCTTGCACTTCTACATAATCACTTGACCGTCAGATGTAATGTTTTGGAAATGAGTTGACATTATATGAAACCAAAAGGATCACTATTAATAACACTTTTTCACCACTTAAGTAAATGGTATCTCAGCATTATCTAGCTGTAATTTTAACATTGAATCACAAAAAGGGAAGAAATTATGTCATCCCTAATAAATAGATCATTTTGATCCAATGCTATGAGACTTCCCAAGCAGTGTTTGCCTGTCTACAGTCATGGCCAAAAGTTTTGAGAATGACACAAATATTATATTTTCACATGATCTGCTGCCCTCTGTTTGTCAGATGTTTTTATCACATACAGAAATATAATTGCATTCATATTATGAGTAACAGAAGCTTATATTGACAGTTAGAATGAGTTAATGCAGCAAGTCAATATTTGCAGTGTTGACCATTCTTCTTCAGGACCTCTGCAATTCTCCCTGGCATGCTCTCAATCAACTTCTGGACCAAATCCTGACTGATAGCAGTCCATTCTTGCAGAATCAATGCTTTAATTTTGTCTGAATTTGTTGGTTTTGTTTGTCCACCCGTCTCTTGATGATTGACCACAAGTTCTGAATGGGATTAAGATCTGGGGAGTTTCCAGGCCATGGACCCAAAATCTCTATGTTTTGTTCCCTGAGCCATTTAGTTATCACCTTTGCTTTATGGCAAGGTGCTCCATCATGCTGGAAAAGGCATTGTTGAGCGCCAAACTGCTCTTGGACGGTTGGGAGAAGTTGCTCTTGGAGGACATTCTGGTACCATTCTTTATTTATGGCTGTGTTTTTAGGCAAGACTGTGAGAGAGCCAATTCCCTTGGCCGAGAAGCAACCCCACACATGAATGGTTTCAGGATGCTTTACAGTTGGCATGAGACAAGACTGGTGGTAGCGCTCACCTCTTCTTCTCCGAATAAGCTGTTTTCCAGATGTTCCAAACAATCGAAAAGGGGATTCATCAGAGAAAATTACTTTACCCCAGTCCTCAGCAGTCCACTCCCTGTACCTTTTGCAGAATATCAGTCTGTCCCTGATGTTTTTTCTGGAGAGAAGTGGCTTCTTTGCTGCCCTCCTTGAGACCAGGCCTTGCTCCAAGAGTCTCCGCCTCACAGTGCGTGCAGATGCACTCACACCTGCCTGCTGCCATTCCTCAGCAAGCTCTGCACTGCTGGTAGCCTGATCCCGTAGCTGAAACACTTTTAAGAGACGGTCCTGCCGCTTGCTGGTCTTTCTTGGGCGCCCTGGAGCCTTTTTGGCACCAATGGAACCTCTCTCCTTGAAGTTCTTGATGATGCGATAGATTGTTGACTGAGGTGCAATCTTTCTAGCTGCAATACTCTTCCAAGTTAGGCCATTTTTGTGCAGTGCAATGATGACTGTACGTGTTTCTTTAGAGATAACCATGGTTAACAGAAGAGAAACAATGATGGCAAGCACCAGCCTCCTTTTAAAGTGTCCAGTGGTTTCATTCTTACTTAATCATGACAGATTGATCTCCAGCCCTGTCCTCATCAACACCCACACCTGTGTTAATGGAGCAATCACTGAAACGATGTTAGGTGGTCCTTTTAAGGCAGGGCTGCAATGATGTTGAAATGTGTTTTGGGGGATAAAGTTCATTTTCTAGGCAAATATTGACTTTGCAAGTAATTGCTGTTAAGCTGATCACTCTTTATAACATTCTGGAGTATATGCAAATTGCCATTAGAAAAACTGAAGCAGTAGACTTTGTAAAAATTAATATTTGTATCATTCTCAAAACTTTTGGCCATGACTGTATTGTAAACACTGTCTGTCATCATGATGGACAGCAAATGGTGGAATTTTAATCAATGGTCATGTTCATTTTGATCATGGTCATTTTTGAAAGTCTTTTGCTAAAAGAGATGTCAGATATGACAAAATTACTATAAAGTCCATAAGGTTATGACCACACATGGAAAGATTTGTTCCAGAATTAAGTTCCATGTGTCTGAATTGAGTTGTTTCTGCAGATGGATTTCTGTAAACCTCATTCAGATAGAACATTTGTAGAAATACACTACTATGTGTAGCTTTATTATTTTAACAATACATAGACATGGTATTGTAGTATTAATTAGTCAAGCTACCCTATAATCAACATGGACATTGTATCCACAAAGTCATTCTGTTATCTGGATGTAGCTTGAAAAGATTCCAGAAGTTGTACTTGGAGACAACAATAATTATAATAATATTTTTTTTATATATATAAGATCATTATAGAACTTTGAGGGGACATTTTAGTATGTAGTCAAGTGGTCTGGGAGTAGTTAGCAGATTTTCCTCAACTTTCTGCGTGTGGTGTATGGGAGACATTATACAGCTAGTCTCCACCGACCAGCTCAGGTGCAACTGATTATAGAGAAAAAACATGCTTATGGTAAAATAGCTAAAAATGCATAATACTAGTCATATATTAGCCAGAAACTGTGTTATCCTTCATATACACAAACTTTACTATTGATTCGTACTAAGTTTCTTGAAATATTAGGTACACTTTAAGGGAAATGTCTAACAAAACAGAGTTATTTTTTCGTCTACTGGAGTTTGCTAAGCAGCTGCTCCAGCAGCAACCCATTATTTATTTGCAATATATCACCAGAAATGCATGCTGAACAAAGTTAATTGCTAATTTTGTTTCTGCACTTTTCGTTTTTTATCTATAGAACTTCAAGATGTGAATGTCATGATTTTCCTTGGACTTGGATTCCTATTTGGATTCTTAAAAAAATTTGGATTCAGTGGAATTGCTTTTAACTTTTTGAATGCAGCTATAGGATTGCAGTGGGCCATTATTTTAGATATTCTAATATTTAACAACTCCACTGAAATGCAAAGCATTGGTATAAACAGGTATGCTTTATCACATTTTTTATGTTTTCATGTTTTCAGCATGCTCCTTATAATATATCAGTGCATATACATATAAATATATATTCTTAGCGAAGTGGCAAGGCCCATATGAAATTGTGGAAAAAGTAGGGCCAGTGAACTATAAGGTGCACCAACCAGGGAAAAGGAAGCCATTTCAAATTTATCATGTGAATTTGATCAAACCCTGGAACCAGAGGGAAACCTTGGTGGCCTCAAATGCAGAAGTGGATGATTCGTTGCCACCAATCCCTCCAGTCCATATAAATGAGACTCTGTCAGCGCCCCAACAACAAGAGGCAAAAGAGTTCCTGCAGAGAAATATAAGTTCTCTGATCTTCCAGGGCATACACACCTAGTAGAGCACTGTGTGGAGACGGAACCTGGGCGGAAAATAAACCTCAAACCCTATAGAATACCAGAGGAACGTAGGGAGGTACTGTCAGCCCAGGTTAAACGCATGCTGGAGTTAGGTGTGATTGAGGAGTCTAAAAGTGACTGGTCTAACCCAATTGTCTTGATAACAAAGCCCAATGTTACCTGGTGGTTCTGTAATGATTTTAGAAAATTAAATGAAATTTCAAAGTTTGATGCTTATCCAATGCCCAGAGTAGATGAGCTTATTGAGAAGATGGGTAATGCGAGATACATAACCACACTGGATCTCACAAAAGGTTACTGGCAAATACCTTTGTCTGAGGAAGCCAAGGAGAAAACTGCCTTTGCTGTTCCAGAAGGATTGTTCCAGTACAAGGTTATGCCATTTGGGTTGCATGGAGCTCCTGCTACTTTTCAGAGGTTGATGGACCAAATCTTGCGGCCACATCATGACTATGCAGCGGCTTACCTGGATGATGTGGTCATTCATAGCCCAGACTGGGGAAGTCACCTCTGTAAGGTACAGGCAGAACTAGACTCCATAAGCGAGGCAGGCCTTACTATTAACCCTGAGAAATGTGCTTTAGGGATAGAAGAAGCCAAGTACCTGGGCTATGTAATTGGCAAAGGAGTAATAAAGCCCCAAATCAATACTGTAAGGTGGAGGCAATACAGAACTGGCCAAGGCCGCTAACCAAAAAACAAGTTAGGGCGTTTCTTGGAATTGCTGGCTACTATCGTAGGTTTGTGCCAAATTTTGCCTCTATTGCAGCTAATGACCTGATGAAAGGTGGGAAGTCAGTGATGATCCACTGGACACCAGAAGCAGAGGAGGCATTCCAGAGGCTAAAGTTAGCTCTATGCCAACAGCTAGTGCTGATAACCCCTGATTTTAGGAAAGAGTTCCTGGTGCAGACAGATGCCTCTGATGCAGGTCTGGGAGTGGTGCTGTCCCAGGTTATAAATAGAGAGGAGCATCCAGTGATGTACCTGAGCAGGAAGCTGTCCCCTGCTGAGAAAAACTACGCCATTGTGGAAAGGGAGTGCTTAGCTATTAAGTGGGCACTGGATGCCCTAAAATATTACCTCCTAGGCAGAAAATTTAAGTTGATAACTGACCATGCCCCTCTCATGTGGATGAAAATGAATAAGGATAGAAATGCTAGGGTTACCAGACGGTTTCTGTCCTTGCAAAATTTTATTTTCAGTGTAGAGCACAGACCAGGGAAGTTGTTGGGAAATGCTGATGCCCTGTCAAGGGTACATTGTATGATGGCCACAAATGCCCAGCCCTCTGTTCTGGAAAAGAGGGGGGGGGGATATGTAAGACGATGATTGGAAAAATATTGGAAGGGATGTACATCTCACCCAGGTTGCTCAGATGGGTGAAATGACGGAAATCCAGAAAGCTTGTTTCTCAGTTTGTTGAGCATTATTTAAGTGCTGTGCACTGGGCTGGATTTTTTATGGAATGGCGGGTAGGCTGGTAGTGGGACACCTTGTGGACACTCCTGGAAGAAACCCAGCTGACTGGGATCTCCTCGTTAAGGGGATATAAGAAGTCTGCTAGGAAAGTAGCAGAGCTTGACTGGAAAGCCACAAAGAAAGTGGCTACTGCTGGAAGACAATCTGTTTGAACTTGTTCCTATTATAGGTGAGGTAACCTATTTCTGTTTAGTTAGAGCCCAGACGGGCAGGTATTTATTTTTTTTCAGTTTCTGTTATGTTGCATGTACCAAGGAGTGTTTTGAGTGACTAAAACTTAATACTTGGACTAATACCTTGGAGTCTGTGTTCATGTCAGCCCACCCAGCACCCCAGATCCTGACAATTGGTGGAGGATGCGGCCATTCAGGGGTTGCTAGGGGCAACAACACAACTCCTTGTTAAAAAAGAAAAAAAAAATATATTTTATGTCCTGGGTGAAGGCTGTTGCTGCCAGACAAGACCAGACCCGGAATATGGAAGAGCTACTGAAGCATCTGGTGCAGTCTAATATACAGCAAAAAGAAACCAACCGTTTGTTGATGGAGCAGCTGGCCATCATCAAAGAGACTGGTGTCACTAGTCCGCAGAGACCTGTGGAGCTCAAAGATGTAAAGCAGGCTGTACAAAGAGCTTTACAGAAAATGACCCCAGATGATGATATAGAGGCCTACCTTACCGTGTTTGAAAGAGTGGCTGAACGAGAGAGACTGCCAGCTGCTGACTGGGCAGATGTCATCGTACCTTATCTGACAGGTGAACTGCAGAATGCATATTATGACCGCTGCCAACAGGATGTCAGAGACTATAATAAACTGAAAGCAGAAATTCTTGCTCAGCTGGGAGTGACCACGGCTGTCCGTGCCCAGCAAGTCCATACCTGCAGTTACCATTTGGACAAACCTGCCAGGTCCCAGATGTACGACCTTATTCACCTGGTAAAGAAATGACTGGAACCAGACTCCTGTACCCCTGCACAGATTGTGGAGAAGGTGGTCCTAGACCGGTTCATCAGATCTCTTCCTCCTGTGTTGCAGCGCTGGGTCAGACATGGAGACCCCAAAGATGCCAACCAACTTGTCAGCCTTGTAGAAAGGTTCCTTGCGACTGAGGCGGAACTTCGTGATGTCCCTGCAGCTTGATCACCAGGTGGAGGGCACCTCCCAATAAAACTGTTCCATTTATTGAAGGCGGAGTGAAAAGAGTTTTAGAGGGGTCTCATGTGCGAAAGACTGGAATGTCTCCCAAGCACTCGACTAGTCCCAAACAGGACTCTCTGCTGGAGAAACCAGGACTAGTACAGTGCTGGAGATGCCATGAGCAGGGACATATTGCTGCCTATTGCCCTCTCAGCTCTGAGCTGATGGAATGTGACGCTGGTGGGCATCCATCCTTGTTCGCAAAACCTGTCTGTGCTGTGGCACCGGGTCTAGACACTGAGCCTCAGGTCTGCAAAATTGTGGTGAATGGTCATCCTGTCCAGGCGTTGCTTGACTCCGGAAGCCTGGTAACTTTAGTACATGCCAGCTTGATAGCTGGGGACTGTATGCCGGACAAGCACATGAGTGTACTTTGCATCCATGAGGATATTAAGGACCACCCCATGGCCAATATCAAAATAGAGACTATATTAGGACTTGTCTATTATGAAGTGGGTGTTGTGAAAAACCTCATGCATAGTGTGATTTTGGGACGTGATTTCCCTTTGTTCTGGGATTTGTGGGGAAAAGGTAAAACCTGTAAGCCAAAGGTGGATACCCCACCTACGCCCAAAGTGCATGATGAGTGTGACCCTTTTCCGTTAGAGGTCCTAGCTGAAGAGGAGGATGATACCCCTTCCCCAGCTCCTGAGCATGATATACCTGAATTGCAGGTCTCCCGGGATAATTTTGGTACTTCACAGTTGAGAGATTCCACTCTTGCTAGTGCCTCAGGAACCGGATGCTGATCACCAATTTCCCCATTTTGCCATGCATAATGACCTCTTGTATTGGGTTGCAAAAAGTAATGGGGAAATTGTGGAGAAGCTTCTCGTGCCTAAGCCATACCACTGCATGGTACTTGATATGGCCCATAATCATGTACTTGGGGGACACCTAGGGTCTGAGAAAACACAGGATAGGATTCTCCAAAGGTTTTATTGGCCGGGCGTGTATAAGGAAGTGAAAGACTACTGTGCCTCCTGTCCTACATGTCAGGTACATGCCCCAACCCCACATTTCCGTAGTCCCTTGGTTCCACTGCCCATCATTGAAGTATCTTTTGAAAGGATTGCTATGGACTTGGTCGGTCCAATAGTCAAGTCAGCTAGAGGTCACCAATATATCCTGGTTGTTTTAGATTATGCTACTCGCTATCCTGAGGCGGTTCCTTTGCGTAATACTGCATTAAAGAGTATTGCCCGTGAGTTGTTCTATATGTTTTCAAGAATAGGCATACCTAAAGAAATACTGACCAACCACGGCACACCATTCATGTCAAAGGATGAAAGAGCTGTGCAAGCTATTTAAAATTACCCACATACGGACCTCTGTGTTTCACCCCCAGACAGATGGGTTAGTGGAACGCATTAACAAAATTCTTGAAGACATGCTTAAAAAAGTGGTAGAAAAAGATGGTCGTGATTGGGACTGCCTGTTGCCATATCTGATGTTCTCTATTAGAGAAGTTCCACAAGCTTCTACAGATTTTTCCCCTTTTGAGTTAGTCTATGGTAGACACCCCAGAGGCTTACTAGATATAGCCAAGGAAACATGGGAAACTGAGGGCTTCCCTTTACAAAAGTGTCATAGAGCATGTAGCTCAAATGCAAGACCGTATTGCAACAGTCATGCCAGTGGTAAAAAAAAACATCTGCAAAAAACACAAGAGGCCCAAAGCAGAATTTACAATCGTTCTGCCAGAATCCAAGAATTTAACCCAGGGGATAGAGTACTTATATTGGTGTTGTATTGCAGTCTATGAGACCTACAATCAAAAGATTGCGGATTCAAGCCCCTAGGGGAGCTAATAAAATAGATTAAAAAAATTAAAAGTTTTAAAAAATGCAAAAAAAACCTAAACGTTCAAATAACCCCCCCTTTCCCTAGAATACATATAAAACAAAAAAAAATTACAGTGAAACACATACACATTAGGTATCCCTGTGTCTGAAAACGCCCGGTACGGTGAACACCGTAGCAGGAAAAAAAAAATCTAAAGTGCTGAACCACCGTTTTTTCACTGTTTTGCCTCTGATAAAAATTTGAATAAAAAGTGATCAAAGCAGTAAATATTCCCCAAAATGGTATAACTAAAAAGTACACCTGGCCCCGCAAAAAAAGATGCCCTATGCATCCTCGTACACAGAAATGTAAAAAAGTTACAGGTGCAACTTTTAGAAAAATGTTTTTATTTTGCAAAGTTTTAGTTATAGATTTTTGTTAAGGGGTTAAAATGTAAATAAAACTATATACATTTGGTATCCCAGGAATTGTACCAAAACATAGAATACAGGTGACATTTTGGCTGCAGAGTGAATGCCATAAAAACAAAGCCCATAAGAAAGTCACACAAATGCACTTTTCCTCCAATTATACCCCATTCTAAATTTTTTTCCAGCTTCCCAGTACATTGTACCAAATAATAAATGGTACCACTATGAAGAACAATTTATCCTGCAAAAATTAAGCCCTCATATGGCTCAGTGAATGGAAAAATAAGAAAGTTATGGAGTTTGGAAGGCGGGGAGTCAAAAACGAAAATTGAAAAATGTCACTGGCATGAAGGGGTTAAAATGTGAACCTCAGCTAGTCAAACACCAATGACCAGGCCATGTTCCATGTCACTCATTGTTCAATTTTCTTACTCTAATAAGAATTGACACTGAAGCTGATCTACATTAACCTGCACATGCAGGTCACATGCTTAATTTCCATACAGAGAAGCCAGGGTTGCATTGCCACCATTCTAGACTTGTGTAATGCACGTCGCTTGCATGGATGTCTGTGATCTCACTATTACAAAGCATACGAGTCACCTCCACTTCCATGTTTGTCGCGTGAATTTATAGACATTGTGATGAACCGACTTGTTGACTACAACTACAATTTTCTACAACCAGTAAACAACCATTTTTCTATAAAAGATACATAGATGACCTCTTTTTTTATATGGGAAGGTGACGAAAAATCAGCCACGGATTTTATCTCAACCCTCAATAAGAATGATCTGGGTTTATCCTTTACTCACCATTATTCCAATAATAAAATTGAATTCCTAGACGTTTTGATTTCCAAAAACAATGACGGACTATTTTCCACTGAAACCTATTTTAAACCAATCTCCCCCTCTCCCACTTTACCCCATCTCCCCCCCCGGCCCACTGTAGTGTCCCCCCCCCCCCCAACCGGCTGGCCACATCGTTCCCCTGCCTATATCCATTTTTCCAGACATTTTTTCATCATTCATCTGGTTATTCATTTTGTGTTTACTTATTTATCTATTTAATTATCTCTCTTAATTGCAACATATTTCACTCACATTATCATTCCTGATCTCATCCTTATTCATCCGACATTTTCCAACCATATAATATTTTTGCTTAGCATTATTATTTTCTTCTTCCCTCACTCTTTCCCTCTTTCTCTCCTTCTAATTCCCTACCCTTTTCCTGCACCATAATTCTCTTCCATACCTTCCTATTTGTCTATTCTTCTCCTCTTTTGTTCTTTTCCTGTCACTGACATTCAATTACATAGGAACCTCTATGCGCATGCGCGCATCCTAGTTTCATTATCTCCTTACTACAAGCTCCAGTCCCTACCTACAGCTGTGGCTGCGCTATCCCCCAGCGCTTGCTCAGCTGTCATTCTCCCTTCTATCTTTCTGTATTTCCTGCTCTTACCTCCCCTCCTCATGTGACCTCCCTCTCTACCTAGTGTTTCCAATCTACCTGCACAGCCCTGTATTTAACCCTTGCCCAAACAGACATGCAGCTGTTTTCTGCTTCCATCCTCATCCATTCTGGTAAGCTAGTTTTTACATCTACATTGTGACTGTTCTTTCTCTATACATGCTGTGACAACTTGGGGAATTAGACTCAAAATGGCGGCTTTTCCTGGTCCAGACAGCGGTGGTTCATGGTACTGGGCGCCGGAAAGCTAGCGTTCAGACGGTCCAAGTGTAAAATAAAACTGGCTTTATTCAGCTTAACTGCAACATAGCAAAACAACAAAAAACCTAGGCCACAGTTAGGGTCCTAACTCACTCCTTGAGCCCCTAACTGTCCTGACTATTGCTCAGCTCCAGCAACAGTCCCCTGTGGACCCCAGCCCTTCTGGGACAGAGCCTCTCTCTCTGTCCTTAGCTGGTCCACCATCTCCTGCTTCCTGCAGGATACTCCAGCCCCTCTGGAGTTACGCGCCACACCCAAAGGTGTGGCTAAGGGCCTTTTCAGGGCTGGCCTGGGTCGCTCCCTAGCGCCCTCTAGGTTCACATACTCACAATGCTTATATTCATTACTCTACCTAATATCCTATCAATTATGGATCTCTCATGCCCTTATCTTTTCAACATTAAGTATTGAAACTACTGGATGATGCTGTTTCTCTTTTCTTGGGAAATCTTCTTCATGGCTGATCCTCAATTTGAACCAGTGACCTTTTGTTTGGGAATCAACCTAATAACACACTGAGCTATTAGGGAATGTGAGAACAGGTTGTAATTTGTAGTGTACAAGAAGAAAAAGATTTTTCCACCACCAGGAGCAAAACAGTAACAATACAGTTACATGACAAGAATCTGCATAAATAATCATATGCTAAATAGTTGCAAGTCAAATTTATGTAAGAGATAGTCAAGATGATTGTCTATAAAATGATGGTAGTCTTACGTTCGAAGCTATAGTGGATGGTGAGATATGGAGCCTGAAAGTAAAAAGTTCAGTACATTGTTACCCTTTTGCTCATCAGTGTATGATTCATTTTCATAATTTTCTAAAGAGCTAGTTTGAACTATAGAAAATACCATAATGTTAAAATTTTTCTCTAAAGAGCTGTATGTCAAAACAATGTATGAAGCCTAGTTTTGTAATGACATGAAATGTCTTTAACTTGCATTGACCATAGTGTCTTATTCACAGTTTAAGAAAAGGACTAATGAGCATTTTTCCCGTCTTAATCTCGTGTGGAGCTGTCTTAGGAAAAGTGAATCCTCTACAGTTGGTTGTGATGACCATCCTTGAATTACCTATGTTTACTGCAAACAGATACATTATGACATATTATCTCTCGGTAAGAAACACCTGGGGTAAAAACATAATATCTTTTCACAATGAAAAATATGTTTAGATTTCTTTCTGTATAATGTTTTCAAAAAGCACAGCAGTTTTAAACTTAGCTTGTAATCATCAATATATAAAATGGTGTGATCCATTTACAAAATGCAAAAAATCTGAATCAGTGCATAGGACCAAAAACCAGTGTCAGGCCGGGGCCCAACGTAGCGTAAACACCGCAGCTAAAAATGCAGCATTTTACAGTACCTGCAAAGTGGATGGGATTCTGGCTAATCCCATGCATACATTGCAGAAAAAAATCTGCAGTGGAAATATTGCAATTTCAAAAATGCTCACGTTTTTATAAATCTTAGCATTTCAATTATACCTATGGAAACGCTGGCAGAAAGTCCACAGAGGAAAACTCTGTCGACTTTCTGTGAAAAGTGCTGCGGGAAAAACCACAATATGTTTTTGCTGCTGGTTTTTTACACAATGCTTTTTGGCTGTGGCTCGCTACATGGGGCCTTAGCCTTAAATAGAATCTACAGGGATCTACCGCCAATGCTTCCTAGCACTCTGTCTTAGGAAAGCCAAAATGGCCAAACATGTGCTAATAAGAATTAAACAGTAAAACTATTTCAGTTAAACCAGCAAAAACAATCATCATATTCTTACCACCCTCTATGTAGTGCAAGTTTTCACCACAATAAGGTCCCAGATAAGATTCACTGTAGCTTCCTCCATTTCTTTATATATGTATCATTTGTTTTAGTTTTAAGTGTCACCTGGAAGACAGTGATGAGGAGAAAACAGGAATTGCTATATGAAGAGGGGTGGGAAAAAGAGGGACTGTCCCTGTCTCAAATAGTCTCTATCAAGCAGTTTTCCTATCTGGCCCTAAAGTCTTAATCTTGGAACAGTCACCCTAGAAAGTGACCACTCCAACCTTAACCTCTCCTTCCTCTAAGATTACCCTAAAGCATTAGACCATCCTAACATATCATGTTTAAGTCAATACCTGACTCTTCAGGGGACAAAAAAAACCCATAGTGGTATAAAATGTAGAAATACTCAATTGCCAATGTACGAAAAATGGTCCAATATACTTCAGAATGGTAGCTAATAAGTACTTCATGTGTATACATGAAAAAAGTGGACATTATTATTCCATAGACTAACCTGTCTTAACCACTTCAGTACCGGGCCAATTTCTCTGGTTCAGGACCAGACACATTTTCGAGTTTTTTCGCATATGCAGTTTGTAGGGCTATAACATTTTTATCATTTGGGTTATTCAACAAATTTTTGTGTCTTTTTTGGTGACACATAGGGATTTATGTTTATGTTATTTTTATTTTTGCGTGTTTTTTTATTTATTTTTTTAATATCCAGGTTAAAATATAAACAAAAGAGGAGGGAAAACGTGTGTTTTTCATGTTTCACATTTGCTTTTTTTAATACCACAAAGTGCTACTAAAAAACTTTTAAAATAGTTTTCCCTCTACCTTACGGTAATTATTTTGTATTATGTCATGGGGTGGGGTTAGAACCTGTGATGTAGGTGTGGTATTGGCGTATTATTTACTTATTTAATTTATTTTAATTATTTTACTTTCATTTTTATTTTTTACTTTTCTACTTATGTATTTATTTATTCACATTGTGTCGTGTAAAGACCTTTGGGGGCATCTGAACACTATTTTTTTGATAAGGGAGGCTGATTTCCCCTGTAACTGGGGCTGATACCTTAGCCCCAGTTACAGGAGTAATGTACCCTTCTGCCCATTACTGCTGAGCTGATCTGAGTCCTCTAGAACCCAACAGCTCTAATAGTCTCTGATCTGCAGCAGATCACATGACTCATTGAGTGAAGTCTACACAGCGATCAGGAAGGCAGGCACAATAATAAACCTTCCCTGCTTTCTCTAGAGGAGCTCCAACTGTAGTAACAGCCGGCTCCCTGCTTCTTCATGATTTCGTGCAACTGCTTAAAACTGCAAGGATGTACGGATACGTCTTTGCAGTACAACAGATCCACCACCTAGACGTATATACCCAGTGGGCAGTTTGAAAGTGGTTAAAGGGGTTGTCCACTTTCTAATATTGATGGCCTATTCATAGGATAGGCCTTCAATGTTAGATCTGTGAAGATCTATTTTAAATGGATCACACCATTTTAATGATTGCTGTTTAAAAGGTAAGTTTTAAATTGTTGTACCTTCTTGGATATGTTATTGATAACAAGGTGGCTTTTCTTGTCTATGTTATTTTGACCTATTTTTGTTTGTGTATAATGTTTTTGTTCATTCAGGTCATACTATATTTTGTAGAGGCAGCCGTATTTGTCTGCAAAATTTCTGGTCACTTAGTTTAAAAGATATGCGATAAATTCCACTTTATGTTGTAGGACATGCAATTGTGGAACCTCATACCTTAATGTGGTTATTCAAACGTTAAGACTGGTTTTATGTTAAGACTGGTGCTTTTCTCTGCATACAAAAACACAAAACCTGTTTCTCGAATGAATGTAGCATCCTCTACTTCATGCAATACCCATCCTTTAACCCCTTCTCACATCATGACATAATAGTATGTTATTGAGCGGTTAATTTCTTGCACCATGATGTACTATTGCAATGGGAGGAGCTGAGTGGGTGCTATTGGGAGTGGGTGTCAGTGGAGCACAGATTGCAAGTGTTAAACTCTTAGATGCAACCGTTAATCATGACCACGGCATTTAAGCAGTTTTCCAACCTACTGCACCGGTGATCTGCCCTGCGTCAAATTTGGAGCGGGGGTTTCTGATTTGATTCCATAACCGCCCATTTACTGATCAGTGACCCAGGGTCTCTTTATTAATTTCATCATGAGGCAGGATCGATTCTATAGTATCGGGCAACCCATGGCAAATGTACCTAAAGTGGCACCCGGACCATAACTTTGTGGCACGGCAGCTTCCCACGGCAGCTGCCACATTCGCTCTACCCCCATTCTGTCAGCCTCCAGCACCCGAATATATCGATCCTGTCCATAGCTTGGCATGTGACTGTACACGTCACTCATCCTTCTCCAGCGCTCCTGCTTTAGTTTGCAGAGCACAGTGGAATACAATACAGGAGGCTCAGTGATGTGTACAATTAGAAGGTCCTCCACTAATTGCCAAGCTATGGACTTCATTGCTACGTGGGGGTGCTGGAGGCTGAGAAAATCAGGGCGGAGTGGTCATCAGGAATAAAGGACAAGGTAAAAGATACTGTGTGGGGCACTAAACTATGCTGGGGACACTAATGAGCTTAATGCTCTGGGGGGGCACAAATGGGGCAACATACTGTGTGGGGAACTTATATTGGGCAGCACTGTGGCTTAGTGGTTAGCACTGCAGCCTTACAGCGCTGGAGTCCTGGGTTTGAATCCTGCCAGGGACAACATCTGCAAGGAGTTTGTATGTTCTCCTCGTGTTTGCGTGGGTTTCCTCCGGGTACTCTGGTTTCCTCCCACACCCCAAAAGACATACTGATAGGGAATGTAGATTGTGAGCTCTATATGGGACAGTGACAATGTCTGTAAAAGCGCTGTGGAATATGATGGTGCTATACAAGTAAAGCATAAATAAAAATAAAATATATTGGGACATTACACTTTGTATAGGGGGCCAATATGGAGTATTATACTGTGCATAGGGGGCCAATATGGAACATTATACTGTGTATAGGGGTCAATAAGGAGCATTATAACTTGTTTAGGGGCCAATATGGAGCATTATACCGTGTATAGGGGCCAACAATATACCATGTATAGGGGACCAATGTGGATCATTCTACTATGTACATGGGGCAATATAGAGCATTGTACTGTGTATAGGGGCAATAAGGAGCATTATACTGTGTACAGGGGGCAATAAGGAGCATTGTACTGTATATAGGGGTCCTGCACTATTTTGTTAGAATTTTTTCAGGTTCACACAGCTGTAATACTGAGGTAATCTACTCTCTGTATTACAGCTGCAAGTGCCATTAGGGTTTTGAGACATTAATTATTACGCGGCACACCAAGTACCCCGTCCTTGATTTTTTTTTTTTTTTTTTATTTAAGTCAGCACGTCTGTACAAAAAAGGCTGCCTACCCCTGGTATAGGCTGTCAGCCTATGTAACTGAATAGGCTGACAGCCCCAATACAGATGATCACTGGTCAAGTTCCCTAATGAGACAAAAAAAGGAAAAAAAAAAAAGTATAACAAAAATAAATTAATAAACAAATAAAACCCACCAAAATTCCTCTCTCATATAAAATTATTTATTATGTAAAAAAACATAAAAATACATATTTGGTATCACTGTGTCCATAAAGACTTGTACAATAAAACTAAAACGTTAATTTGAATACACGGTGAACTTGGTAAAAATAAAAAAACCTCTGGAAATAATGATTTTTTTTTTGTCCTCTTTACTCTTGAAAATATGGAGTAAATAGTGATCAAAAAGCATATGTACCACAAAATATAGTGGCTTGCAAAAGTATTCATACCCCTTGAACTTTGTCACCTTACAACCACAATCTTGAATGTATTTTATTGAGATTTTAAGTGATAGACCAACACAAAATAGCACATATGTAAGGGAATTGCCAGTTGAGCAATTCCCCAGTGCTGCTGCAGAATCAAGGAAAGAAAGGAATAACAGAGACAGTGAGCCCTAGACTAGACCAAGCCCCTGTCCCTGCCTACTTGCCTGACTGTCCTAGGTGACAGCCGACAACTTGGAGCCGATCCCTTCTCTATATAAGTGACACACAGAACAAGACAAACAACACAGAAGAGGAATCAGCAAATAAAGGGTCAAAAGCCAGAGAGACAAAGCAAAACAAAATCACAATCCAAAAGAGTAGTCACAAGAAAAGCTAAAGGTCAGAAGTCAGAATAATAATAGCAGTAAGAACAAAGCAATCAAGGAACAAAGTCACAGGACAGAGTCGCAATAGCCAGCGACCATGAGTGAGCTGATGACCTGTTTATAGTAAGTCCAGGTCCTGCCCCAGACATGATTGGTAGACAGGCTGTCAATCACACAGGCAAGGCAGTGTGCGAGTGGAGGGTGGCACAGATTTCCAAACAGGCAGAGACTTTACAGTACTCCCCCTTTTATGAGGGGCCACCAGACCCTCACCAGACAAACCAGTTTTTAGAAGGACTTAGTATTTTCTCTGCCTCTCCCTGAACAACAACAGACGCTGGTGAACCAAGCAAACGTTTTTTATTCGCTGGCGTTTGCAATACTTTCGGGTTAAGACTAGAGGGGCATTCTCAACCTTTAGCAGCTGAGACCGTCTCCTCACTGACACAATCTAAGGTGTGCAAAACAATACAATGGGATGAGCACTGATCTCTCCATTTTAACAACTCCCTTTTACCCCAATCAAAAATAGGGTTATGGAGGTTCAACCAGGGGAGTCCTAAAATAATATCGGAAGACAGATGTTCCATAAGAAAAAAAACTCATGACCTCCGAATGTGCAGTGCTCACTTGCAAAGTGATTAAGGGGGTAGTAGTACTAGGACAGCGTTCAGACTCTTCAAAATGAACACGCCTCTTGCGCCGCAACATGCTAGCGGAGGGTGGCGCAGAGACCCGAACAGGCAGAGACGTTACAACATAATTGTGAAGTGAAACAAAAATGATACATGGTTTTCAAAATTTTAATCAAATAAAAATCTGAAATGTGTGACGTGCAAAAGTATTCAGCCCCCTGTACGCTGATACCCCTAAGTAAAATCCAGTGCAATTAATTGCCTTCAGAAGTCACTTAATGAGTTAATAGAGTCCAGCTGTGTGTAATGTAGTCTCAGTATAAATACTCCTATTCTGTGAAGGCCTCAGTGGATTCTTAGAGAACACTAGTGAACAAACAGCATCATGAAGATGCTGTTCTTCATGTGGAGAAGTTTAAAGCAGGGTTAGGTTATAAAAACATATCCCAAGCTTTGAGCATCCCAAGGAGCATCATCCAGAAATGGAAAAAGTATTCTACAACTGCACACCTACCAAGACAAGGCCGTCCACCTAAACTAACAGATCAAGCAAAGACAGCACTCGTCATACAAGCAGCCAAGAGGCCCATGGTCACTCTGGAGGAGCTGCAGAAATCCACAGCTCAGGTGGGAGAATCTGTCCACAGGAAAACTATAAGTCGTGCACTCCACAAATCTGTCCTTTATGGAAGAGTGGCAAGAAGAAAACCATTGTTGAAAGAAAGACATAAGAAGTGCCGTTTGCAGTTTGCCACAAACCATATATGGGACATAGCAAACTTGTAGAAGAAGGTGCTCTGGTTAGATGAGACCAAAGTTGAACTTTATGGCCTAAATGCAAAGCTCTATGTGTGGCAGAAAAGTAACATTGCTCATCACCCTGAACACACCATCCACATGGTGGTGGCAGCATCATGCTGTTGGTATGCTTTTTTCAGCTTTGTTCTGAATTTTCCTATTCAATATCCCATTCAGCAGCCATTAGTTAGTGCACATGATTATAAAAAATAAATAAATAAAATAAATGCTGTAGTTACAAACTGGACTATACAGGGAGTTATGGTATGTAAGTGTGTATACAATTGCTGAAACCTCTGTAGCATTTCCACTATATCTATGGTATGCATAATTGATTTTATGTATATATTTACAGTGCCTTGTGAAAGTATTCGGCCCCCTTGAACTTTTCAACCTTTTGCCACATTTCAGGCTTCAAACATAAGGATATAAAATTTTAATCTTTTGGTGAAGAATCAACAACAAGTGGGACACAATTGTGAAGTGGAACGAAATTTATTGGTTATTTTAAACTTTTGTAAAAAATAAAAAACTGAAAAGTGGGGCGTGCAATATTATTCGGCCCCTTTACTTTCAGTGCAGCAAACTCACTCCAGAAGTTCAGTGAGGATCTCTGAATGATCCAATGTTGTCCTAAATGACTGATGATGATAAATATAATCCACCTGTGTGTAATCAAGTCTTCGTATAAATGCACCTGCTCTGTGATAGTCTCAGGGTTCTGTTTAAAGCGCAGAGAGCATCATGAAGACCAAGGAACACACCAGGCAGGTCCGTGATACTGTTGTGGAGAAGTTTAAAGCCGGATTTGGATACAAAAAGATTTCCCAAACTTTAAACATCCCAAGGAGCACTGTGCAAGCGATCATATTGAAATGGAAGGAGTATCAGACCACTGCAAATCTACCAAGACCCGGCCATCCCTCTAAACTTTCATCTCAAACAAGGAGAAGACTGATCAGAGATCCAGCCAAGAGGCCCATGATCACTCTGGATGAACTGCAGAGATCTACAGCTGAGGTGGGAGAGTCTGTGCATAGGACAACAATCAGTCGTACACTGCACAAATCTGGCCTTTATGGAAGAGTGGCAAGAAGAAAGCCATTTCTCAAAGATATCCATAAAAAGTCTCGTTTAAAGTTTGCCACAAGCCACCTGGGAGACACACCAAACATGTGAAAGAAGGTGCTCTGGTCAGATGAAACCAAAATCGAACTTTTTGGCCACAATGCAAAACGATATGTTTGGCGTAAAAGCAACACAGCTCATCACCCTGAACACACCATCCCCACTGTCAAACATGGTGGTGGCAGCATCATGGTTTAGGCCTGCTTTTCTTCAGCAGGGACAGGGAAGATGGTTAAAATTGATGGGAAGATGGATGGAGCCAAATACAGGACCATTGTGGAAGAAAACCTGTTGGAGGCTGCAAAAGCCTTGAGACTGGGAAGGAGATTCACCTTCCAGCAAGACAATGACCCTAAACATACAGCCAGAGCTACAGTGCAATGGTTTAGATCAAAGAATATTCATGTGTTCGAATGGCCCAGTCAAAGTCCAGACCTAAATCCCATTGAGCATCTGTAGCAAGACATGAAAATTGCTGTTCACAGACGCTCTCCATCCAATCTGGCCGAGCTTCAGCTATGTTGTAAATAAAAATGGGCAAAAATCTCAGTGTCTAGATGTGCAAAGTTGGTAGAGACCTACCCCAAAAGACTTTCAGCTGTAATTACAGCAAAAGGTGGCCCTACAAAGTATTGATATAGGGCGGCTGAATACTTTTGCACATCACACTTTTCAGATTTTTATTTGATTAAAATTTTGAAAACCATATATCATTTTCATCCCACTTCACAATTATCTGCTACTTTGTGTTGGTCTATCACTTAAAATCTCAATAAGATACATTTACGTTTGTGGTTTTAAGTAGAGATGAGCGAATCGAAGCTGCAGAAGTGGAATTCGATCCGAATTTCAGGAAATCTTCGATTTGCATGGAATCCGGATTTTCTGATGCTTCGCGGTAACGAATATTTAGTAAGGACCGTTGTGACATCAGACGGTCACAAGATATTCTCTAGTGATGTGATTGGGTAGGCGTGTCTTTGCTTGTTAGCAGATCCTTTCACATGAATAAAAGTTGTCCATGCTGGAGAGAGAGAGACATGACCACGGCATCCAAGGGCTATTGCCATTTTGCCGCCCACCCCGGCTCTCTGCAGACAGGAAATAGCTGTTTATTCGCCGCAAATTAATTCGGATCGAAGAGAATCGTATCGGAAAATTCGGCAAAGTTGCCGAATCGAATTTTTGAAAACTTCGCTCATCTCTAGTTGTAAGGTGAAAAAATGTGAAAAAGTTCAAGGGGTATGAATTACATACTTTTGCAAGCCACTGTACCAATAAAAAGCACTGGCCGTCCAACAAATAGTAAGCCTAAACCAGTCAGTAGAAATCAGTAGAAAGAAAGAAAAATGCCTCTCAGAAGATGGCAATGGAAAAACAATTGATTTTTTTCACCCAAATGGATTTTTATTCTGCAATATTAGTAACACATAAAATCAATACAAATTAGGGATTGCCATAATCATACTAACATGTTACTTATGCTGTATGGTGAATGGCAAAAATTTTTAAATGTTAAATGCAATGTCAATATTATTTTTTTTTTTATCCCTCCCCCCTAAAATAGTTAATAAAATTTAGTCAATAAGTTATAGGTACCCCAAAATTGTGTCATTAAAAATTCATTATGGCTATACCACCAGAAAAAAAAAATCAAGATTATACCTTGTACAATGGGACATAAAAAAACAAAACGCAAAAGAATCCTCTGTGCTAGACAGAAGCAAAGAGTTAGCAAACTTTTTGCTTCTGTCTAGCACAGAGGATTCCTCCGTGCTTTTTAAATGATCCTCTTATGTTGATGTATTAAAAGTTACGTTTTATCTATAACTGGCTGCTGGACACCTTTCTTTCACACGTTGAGATACTTCTTTGCCTCAACATGAGGAGGCTCTTGTCCATGCATCAGGAATCCCAGGAGGACGGTGTCTTTATTCAAACATTATTTCGTGAGTTGGGCTGTGTGCTCATATATTTTTTTTCTTTTTCAGTTCCCTGACACATTGCCCAAAAAGTTGTGCCCTGTTTGTGTCAGAGACGAACACTCCAAACCTGTTGTACTCGGGATAACATGGTTAATAGTTTTTAAAGTATGTTTCTCTGCTGACACAAATTGGGCACAACATATTGGGCACTGAAATGGCATATATGTGTTAAAAAAATTGCAATTATCACTTTTAAGGGAGCGTTCACACTACCGTTGGTGTCCGTCAGTAGTGTCCGTGGCTATTGTCCGTTACAAGATTTTAGCTAAGGACACTAGTTGAACCGTCAGAAATCCGTTAAAATTTCCATTCATTTCAATGGGTTTTTATATTGTGTCCGTCAGTGTCCGTTAGTGTCCGTTTACACCAAATCCGTCAGAAGTCCGTTATTTTTTCACAGACAAAAAATCCTACATGCAGGACTTTTTGTCCGTTTGAAAAAAACGGATTCTTGACGGACAGCAAGTGTCCGTTATTTTTTAACATTAAAGTCTATGGATAACGGACTTATAACGGACAGTAACTGATAGCCATCAGTTACTGTCCGTTATTTTATGTCCGTTTACTTTCCCTGCGCATGCTCAGAAAGGAGAAACAAAACAAAAAAAAACTAGCAGTGTTAGAGGACATTTCGTGTCCTCAGGCACATGCGGATTTACATACCGCTAGAAAGCCGACAGCGCGCTGAATTCAGCGCACTGCCGGCTTTCCTGGTATGTGCCCCGGGGCTGGAGAAATCGGCAGTGTAATGTTTTACTGTTAGAAGGGCGCTGCGAGGAACTCCCTCCCCGACACTTCTCTTTGTTCAGAGACTTTTACTGAGGGGGCGTTCCTCACAGCTTCAGCGTCATCGCTGGGCTGTGAGGAACGCCCCTCTCTCTGTTCTCGTCTATAGCCGGGTACTGTCAGAAGAACTCCCTCCCTGATAGTTCTGTTCGTTCATAGCGTTGTATGAGGGGGCGTTCCTCACAGCTGAGCGTCATCGCTGGGCTGTAAGGAACGCCCCCTCTCTCTGTTCTCCTCTATAGCCGGGTACTGTCAGAGGAACGCCCTCCCTGATAGTTCTGTTCATTCATAGCGCTGTATGAGGGGGCGTTCCTCACAGCTGAGCGTCATCACTGGCCTGTAAGGAACGCCCCCTCTCTCTGTACTGGTCTATAGCCCTGTACTGTCAGAGGGGGCGTTCCTTACTGCCCGGCGATGACGCTGAGCTGTGAGGAACGCCCCCTCAGTACAGCGCTATGGACGAACGAGAAGTGTCAGGGAGAGAGTTCCTCACAGCGCCCTTCAAACAGTAAGTAAAGTAAAACATGTAACTTATACCGCCGATATCTCCAGCCCCGGGGCACATACCGGGAAAGCCGGCAGTGTGCTGAATTCAGCGCGCTGTCGGCTTTCTAGCGGTATGTGACATTAAAAAAAGGACACTACCTGATGCTCATCGGTTAGGGTCCGTTATGATAGGTGTCCGTTTATTTTTTTTTAACGGACACCTTCATAACGGACTCCAACGGTAGTGTGAACCCTGCCTAAGCACATTCATTTCTAGAAGCTAAATCAAAGCTTCAATCAAACACTTGAGGCATAAAAATGCGCATGATGCTCCTTGATAAATTCCTTGAGTGGTGATGTTTAAAAGGGTCGCTTCTTGGGGAATTCCATTTTACTGTCACGAAAGGGGCTCTGCAAAAGTAGCATGGTGTCTAAAAACTAGTCACTCTAAATTTACATTCTAGAAGTGAAAAAGTGCAGCGCTCCTACCTCCTAGCTAAAATAAAAAATTTGTGGCTAAAGTGACATTTATTGTAAAAATTTAAATTTTTCATTTTCACATCCCAATGCTAAAGGGATATTCCCATCTCAAGGATCCTATGTATACTGCTAACTTATGTAAATTCAAGAGTTTTCCTAAATACATTGTTTTAGATGCTTCTTTGTTTGCCTGCTAGGTGAAATTATTGGTCCCATTGTTTACATATCGTTGTCAGGGTACCTGGCCTGTTATCTGACCCTGGACAGATGACTTGATTCACTGCTCTCTTGAGAGGAGGAGAACTGAGTTGTCTAGATTACTCTTAGAGCATTTATCCCCTGCTCTGTGGCCTGGCCAATCAGTTCAGCTAATTTCAGTTTGCTGATAAAACCTCGGACAATGTTAGTTATCTCTCTGTGTAAACACAAAGACAAAGTTGAGTTCACTGCAAGTCTGTTCTCAGTCCTGGAAGTATGTATATGTTTTTTTCTCTCCAAACCTGTGTAATCTAATATACATTTACTGTGCATATTATTTGATCTGCATTTCTATTAGATTTCTAGTAATCATAATAAATAATCTCTCATGGTAAAGACAATTTCTATATTTAATGAGGTACTTCATAGTGTCCTGTCCATCAAACAGTGAAAGCCTGCCTATCAGCTTGTTAAAGAACATAGCAAGTGAAAAGAAGAGAAAACATGCAAACTGCTGATAGAGGAAGATGGAAAAATCCCTATAAGTGAAACAGCTCATAAATTCCATGAGGGGTGTAGTTTCCAAAATGGGATCCATTTCTTTAGGGTTTTTCATTGTACTGGTACTTTAGGGGCTTTACACATGGCACTGAAAACTATTCCAGCAACATTTACCATCCAAAAGTGAAATAGCACTCTTTCTGTTCGAAGCCCCACCATGTACGTGTACAACAGTTTACAACCACATACTGGATATTTCCATGTTCTGGAGAAATTGTGTAACTTTCTTTTACACCAGAACACTAGTGTAAGGGGCTTACTGAGTTTCCCCCATTATTGTAACGCACACACATTTGAAGTAATAAGTTTACATCCAAAATATGCTTTTTTAAATAAACTCACGTTGGAATAGCCTATAGAAAGGCTATTTTAGTCCTACCTTTGCTGTGTCAGCAACAGCAACTCTCTTCAGCAAGATCGAAATCCCGCGCATGCGCTGTTGGCTTGGCCAGACATGGCCACTTTGGGGTCGGACTGAGCTGATGGCGTGTGCGTGGGATTTTCATGTAGGGAGCCATCGCATATGAAAGTCTGTCACCCCCAATTGCGTTCTTTTTATATTTGCACTGCCTTTGCCACTTCCCCAAAAATGGCCATTGGCCCCGCCAGATTTAGAATCATTTACGCCAAATGTTTGATATTCTCCAAATTTTTTATCTGCTAGTACGAAAATAAACACACTGGGACAGATTTATTATGCCCTGTACACTAGTTTTCTGTCATACAAGGCAGAAAAAGACTTTTTCATTTCTGCGCCGTCTTCCCCGAAAAGAGGCGTGTTGATGGAGTACAGGAGTCTGGGACAATGGCCCCACCAGATTTATAATCATTTACACCAGAAATCTGGTGTAAATGATGTAAGAAATGTATGCCAGCTATTTACAGAAAAAATTAAAAATTAGTACTTAGAACCTGTTCTTGACATGCTGTAATAGTACAGCAGATTTCAGTTCTATAAACATGGCGCCTGCTCAGAAGCTGAGGAATCTCGCTGGGTCTCACTGTTTTACACGGCAGAGATCTGATAGCAATGCCTGCCATCAGAGTCTTCTCAATTTCCCCCATTCCATTGCTTACATATAGCTTCCAGTATGGCACTTCCTGAGCTATCAAGTCATTATAGCAGATTGGAACCTTCTGCCAAAGTAATATAACTATTGATACCTGCCTGTGGGATTATCCTATAGACTGCAAGTAGTGTATTGTAGTATTGCAGCCTATATAAAAATAAAGTAAATAAAGTTTTAAAAACTATTAAAAAAATATAGAAATTCAAATTACCCCCATTTTATGTAGAATGCATATAAAATAAACACTTTAGGTATCTGTGTATCAAAAAATGCCAGAATTATAAAAATATCAAAATAGCTGAATCACTGTTTATTGATTATTTACTTTAATCAAGTAATCAGAATATCAGATATTCATCAAAATGGTATCAATAAAAAAAAACTACATCTTGTCCTGCAACAAAGGACTCCTTTCACAGCTCTGTGCACGGAAACATAAAAAAGTTATGGGTGTCAGAGTATGGCAACTAATAATTGTTCAAAGTTTTTTTTTTTTGTAAAGGTGTTAAAACATTGAAAGTATAAAGATTTGGTATCATTATGATCGTACTATTCTGCAAAATATAAGGTACATGCCATTTTTACCACCATAAATGTAACTCATAAGAAAATTGTGCAATTGCAGTTATAAATTTGAATTTGGCCCGGTTCACATCTGCGTTCGGGTTTCCGTTCGGGGAGTCCGCTTGGGGCACTTTCCTCTCCGCATGTTTTGTGTGGAAACCGTGCAGAAACCACATGGACCCCATTATAGTCTATGGGGTCTGCAGGTTTCCCAGGTAAATCGCTTTTTTATGTGTATAGGTTTCCGTTCTGTGGGTCCCCAAGCGGACTCCCCGAACGGAAACCCGAACGCAGGTGTGAACCGGGCCTCACTCTGCTTTGATCATGCCTCATAAAAAAATGTAATAATTAACATTTACCATATATCAACTTTATGTTGCCATAATTTTATAATTGTGATTTTATTTTTAGGACATTAGAAGGCGTATAACTTTAGGAGCAATTTTTCACATTTTCTATAAATTAAAAAAAAGAAATACTTTTTAATGACCAATTCAGTTCTGAAGTGACTTTGATGGGGCTGAGAAAAAATAGAAAAACCCTCAAATTTTTAAAAACAGAATTTAGAAACCATGTTAGCCCTTTGGGTTTTCCACAGTAATTAAAGCAAACCTGTCATTTTATTAGAATTTTCAGGATAAGCGGTTGTGTGTGTGTACATGAGGAGTGACACTACATTTGGTTTTATTATGACTTGGACTTTAGCAGTTTCCCCTCTTTGCGTACTACATATGGAATTTATAGCTTTATCTACGCAGGTGAGTGGAGACTAGATGCTATATACTGCACACTAAGTAAAGTAGGAATTTAATTTATAAATTTTTCTGTCACTCAGAACAAACAGGGAATTACTGACCTGTACAGATGTGAGAAAATGTTCCTTTTCAGCTCCAGCATCAGACTAATCTTGTGCTTTCTCCTGTTGTCTCGATCTCTCTTTGTTTACTCCTCCCCCTCCCCTCTCAATAGACTTCGATAGAAAGGAGTCATGTGACCTGTAGCCCGTCTAAAATGGATAGACAAGTGATTTTCACAATGAGTGTCATTTCAGCAGAGGGAGGGGAGGAAGAAAACAGCTTTATAAGAGCAGAAATAGGCATTTCTCTCTAATAAGATATTACAAAGTTTGTTATAATTGCCTGTACTATTCAATTATGCAAATTTTGTTGAAATGACAGTGAATATTTAAAGTAAAATAGAGGGGCAAAATGGCATATTTTTTGTCTTTTCAGTTTATTCTTTATTCCAGTATTCCAGTACTGCAGCAAGGGTTAACAAGAAAAAAAAATCTATGTTTATTACCCTGTAGTAATTTCCTATATGTGGTTCTAGTGGGCCTCATGACTAAAACACAATGAAAGATGGATTTTAGGGTCCTGATAGGATGTTTATTAGGCTAAGGCCCCATGTTGCGGAAATGCAGCTATTTTTGTTGCAGATTTTGCTGCGTTGTTTTTGAGCCAAAGACAGAAGTGGATTGAGCAAAAGTTGCATTTTCACAACGTGGGGCCTCAGACTTAGAATGTTTTTCAGGCAACACATCAGGTTTGCAGAGGCCATGGGGTGCCAAAATATAAGATACACTCTTCAAAAGATTCCATTTTGGAAACTACTCCCTGCAGGAAATAATCTAGAAGTTTTGTTACAATTTTTATATCACTTTCTCACTTGTGTTTTAACCCCTTAATGACGCAGGGTAGTTTGTACATTATGCTTGGCGAGTTTTTTCATATTTTTTTCTCCCCGTCATCCAAAATTCATAACTTTTTTATTTTTCTGTCGACATAGTTATGTGAGAGCTTATTATTTGTGTGAAGAGTTTTACTTTCATTTGCCACCATTTTGGGGTACATATAATGTTTTTAAAAGAACAAATACCTCAAAAACATATGAATATGATATAGCTACTTGTACCAGAATTATATAAACAACAAGCACTCACCAAGAGCCAAAAAGATTTTATACAATATGAAAAATAATAATTTATTAATACATCACATAATACAAAAATTCATAGAAAAGGTGAACAATTACAGCAACACAGCCACAAGCTGTGCAGGAGGATGTAAAATACATAAACCTCCCTACAGAAACAGCCCCTGGAAACACAAGAAGGGACATACAAACAGGGAAAACACCACACTAATAATCAAACATAAAGTAACCCAAATAAAGCCATATAGATTTTTTTCAAATCCGACATCTTTCACTTTATGATCTTAATGATTTACTTCAAAATGCATTTACTTAGCCAAATGCTAATTTATGACACATTGTATTTCGTGTTAGTGGTCAATTTTGATGTTGATTACATGTCGAAAAGCAATTTTTAAAATTTTCAAGGAAATTTCCAAACACAATTGTAAAGCAACCAGTTCAGTTCCAAAGGGGCTTTTAAAGACAAATATATTACAAACCCACATAAATGACCTCATTTTCAGAACTACATTCAAACAGCATTTGGAAAGACTGTAGACCAGTGGTCGGCAACCCCCGGCACGCGTGCCACTCTTAGCACGCGAGGCTTATCTCCCTGGCACGGCAGCCCGAGTCCTCACCCAGCAGCTTCGCTCGGACCAAACATGGCCGAAACGAAACTGCTATTATTATACTGTGGGGTCTCTTCAGACCCCCAAGTATAATAAGCGGAGACTTAGGAAAAGTGATGAAACGTAAAAAAGAAAACGATACTAACCTTGCTCTCTGCGCTACGCGACGGCTGTGCGATCTGCCAGCACTTCTGACAGGGCCTCAGGGGTCAAGTCCGGCGTCATTACGCATAATGACGCGATGTGACCCCAGAGACCCAATCAGCGGTCGCTGACTACAGGCAGAAGTACCGAAGAGAACACAGCGGCTGCGGAGCGTGGAATGGTGAGTACATTGTTTTTTTATGTTTGTCACCTCTCTTGGTCCTGCACTTATTATATTCGGGGGTCTGAAGAGAACTATGTAACATAATACCGTGTGCAGGGACCGCTATGGGATATAATACTGTGTGCAGGAGCCGCTATGGGACCTAATACTGTGTGCAGGGACCGCTATGGGACCTAATACCGTGTGCAGAGGCTGCTATGGGACCTAATACCGTGTGCAGGGACCGCTATGGGACCTAATACCGTGTGCAGGGACCGCTATGGGACCTAATACCGTGTGCAGGGGCCACTATGTGACATAATACGGTGTGCAGGGGTCACTATGTGACATAATACTGTGTGCTGGGGCGACTATGTGACATAATACCTAGTGCTGGGGCCACTATATGACATAATACCGTGTGACGGGGCCACTATGTGACATAATACCGTGTGCAGAGGCTGTTATGGGATATAATACCTTGTGCAGGGGCTGCTATGGGATCTAATACTGTGTTCAGGGACCGCTATGGAACATAATACCGTGTGCAAGGACCACTATAGGACATAATACCGTGTGCAGGGACCGCTATGGGACCTAATACCATGTGCAGAGGCCACTATGGGACATAATACCGTGTGCAGGGGCCGCTATGGGACCTAATACCGTGTGCAGGGACCGCTATGGGACCTAATACCGTGTGCTGGGGCCACTATGTGACATAATACGGTGTGCAGGGGTCACTATGTGACATAATACCTAGTGCTGGGGCCACTATGTGACATAATACCGTGTGCTGGGGCCACTATATGACATAATACCGTGTGAAGGGGCCACTATGTGACATAATACGGTGTGCAGAGGCTGTTATAGAATATAATGCCTTGTGCAGGGGCTGCTATGGGATCTAATACCGTGTTCAGGGACCGCTATGGAACATAATACCGTGTGCAGGGACCACTATAGGACATAATACCGTGTGCAGGGACCACTATAGGACATAATACCGTGTGCAGGGACCGCTATGGGACCTAATACCGTGTGCAGAGGCCTCTATGGGACATAATACCGTGTGCAGGGACCACTATGGGACCTAATACCGCGTGCAGGGACCGCTATGGGACTGTGAAAGATCCTCAGTGCGCCAACACCGCTTTGGCTCACACCTGAGTCTTCTTTCATATAAAACCACACTCACCGCCAGTGAGTGCCGGGTCCACAAGATAAATACAAGACAAGCTTTCTAAATTTTATATATTTATTAACCCCTAAATGGGTCGGTATTAACATCTAACACATGCAGTTCAGAACAGATATGCAGATATATGCAAGCATTAACAGTTACTAGTTACAAGATACAGTGCAATGAAATAAAAAGGGCATAAAAGTGAAATAGTTACTTTACCACACATCTCCTGGATGTGGCTCTATAGTCCAACACTCACACATGGCATGTGGAGATCACCAGTGGAGGCAGCGGCATTAACTCTTAGCATGTGGCATCACAGTATATTCCAGCCTGCATGCTCTCATCACAGTCTCTCAGTAAACTCTTGTAGTCTGTCTGTAAAAACTCCTCCCATTGCCTCTTACCTCATCTTTTATACCCTTTATGCCACCTCCCAGATTGAGGTCACCGGCGGCAGCAAGTCTGATTGAATCATGCACTCAAGTCCAGATTCTTTGTAAAGAGCTGAGACCAAGTGGAATGATATAATGTTATCAGCCATATCTGATCTACCAGTGCAGACTGGACAATGCATGTTTTTGTTTGATCACTCAGGGCTGTGTAGGAATACAATGGAGCCCTGCTGGGATGGATACAAAGCCCAGTTCCAGTGTTGCTACTACTTCCAATATACACCTATGCTTATAGCTGCGCACATTATGAATAAATGCAGGTAAGAAGGGAGATACTATACCCAGAGATCAAAATACATCTCTGAGTTATAGCCATATTTAAGCAGAATCATCACAGGGACCTAATACCGTGTGCAGGGGCCACTATGTGACATAATACAGTGTGCAGGGGTCACTATGTGACATAATACCGTGAGCAGGGGCCACTATGTGACATAATACCTAGTGCTGGGGCCACTATATGACATAATACCGTGTGAAGGGGCCACTATGTGACATAATACGGTGTGCAGAGGCTGTTATGGGATAGAATACCTTGTGCAGGGGCCGCTATGAGGCATAATAACGTGTGCAGGGGCTGCTATGGGACATTATTCTGTATAACGGTGTGTTTTCTGCATTAAGGATGTGTTTTTGCACAGAAAACACAGGCATTTTTTTTTTGTGCAAAAATGCACCATGTGAACGCAGTTTTACATTGAAGTAAAAGTTCCAGTGGCCTAAGACTATATCTGCATCCAGATACATAGTGTTTATTCGCCATAAGGATGCCGCCATATGGTGCTCCTGGACACATACATTTACCACTAATTGAGGGCTGTACATGGACTTTCATTGCTTCTAATCGGAAAGTACAGGCACGTCCCAAGAACTAGCAGTAAATGCATGTGTCGTAAAGCATCTGGTGGCAGCACTTCTGTGTTATGGTTTGTGATATATGACTTTAGTTTAGGGGTCGTCAGAGGTACAATTATTGACCGGCACTCCGAGTACCTCATCTTTGATTTTTTTTATTAAAATCGGCACGCCGAACAAAAAAGGTTGCCTACCCCTGCTGTAGACCCTTAAATAGTTTTATAGGAATTAAAACAAAATGGAGGTAAAATTAAAATTTTTCAATAATATATTCATTTAGCCCTAACATTTGAACATTTAAAAGGGAATAAAGAAGAGAATAGATCCCACATTTTGTTGTGCAAATACACCACATATGGATATAAGCAGCTGTATAGGCACATGGCAGGGCATAGAAGGGAAGAAGCTCATTGGGCTTTTGGAGAGCATATTTTGCTAGAATAGTTTTCAGGTGCCATGTCTCATTTGCAGAGCCCCTAAGTTACCAGAATTGTGAATACCTCCAAATAGTGACCCCATTTTGGAAACTATACCCCTCAAGGAATTTATGACGGGTTATATTGAGCATTGTGATTCATAGGATTTATTAAAACTGAAGAAATCAGGCGATACCTTTTAGAGGCTAACTGAGTATATTTATAAGTAAGCTTTCAAGAGTACTAGCTCTCTTCTTCAGACATGGTGTTATACAAGAACTGAAAATTCACAGATTATTTATACTCTATACACATGATCTTCAAAGGATTTTAGAGTCCTTAAAAAAAACCAAAACAAAATGCAATCTAAGTAGAGAAGTTATTTACAACAGGTCAAAAAACAATCTGGAAAGTTGTGGTGCGTGACAGAGGGATCTGTTATCTGTTTGCTATCAGGTGGTGATTTGTGACCCTCACAGTTCATACATAGTGTGACATGAAGCTGGCATGAATATTAAGTCCAAATTGCAGAGTTTGAAATTTTTGCATAAACTTGTATTCCGATTCTTTCCTTTCCTCCTGCGTCTTAAAATGTCCCATTAAAACCACAACCCGCAAATCTTCAATAGAGTGGTTTTCTCCGGAGAAATGTGCGGCCACTGGGAGATCTGTTCTTTTGTTATTAATATTGGATCTATGTGAGTTCATTCGCTGACTAAGTCTCTGCCCTGTTTCCCCCACATAGAGGCCTGTGGTGGGACATTGCACACACATTATGAGGTACACCACATTGGAAGACTGCAGGTGGACTGCAGGTGAGGAGGCCCTACTTTAATTCCATAATGACGTCAATGACTTTCACCCTACCATCAACCTTAAACTTATCTATTCAGGGAGTGAAATTCACTTTCTGGCTACCACAATATACATCAAAGACCACCGGCTACTCACATCAATATACCACAAACCCACAGACAGAACAGCCTACCTGAGAAATGACAGCTTCCACCCCAAGCACACAAGACAATCAATTATCTACAGCCAGGCTATACGATACAATCGTATTTGCTCCGACAAAGCAGACCTGGACAAGCACCTCCTGGATCTGAGGATGAAATTTCTCCGATTGGGATACAAACCAAAAGTGACGAACAACCAATTAAACAAAGCAGCAGCCGTTAACAGAGACAGTCTGCTCACATATAGAGAGACCCAGAAAGATGCCCGAGTGCCCCTAGTTGTCACCTACAACCCACAGCTGGAAATCCTACGAAGGATTGCCAAGGAGCTCCAACCTATGCTACATAGGGACAACAGACTCAAGGACATATTTCCAGTCCCCCCTCTCCTTTCCTTTCGACAACCACCAAACCTGAGGCGTATTATTGTCCGGAGTGCCCTGAAGGCCCCAACTGAAAATGGCACCTCACCTTGCCTACAAAAAAGGTGCATGACCTGCAAGCACATCCACACCACTGACAGTGTACCTGTCCCACAGTCACAACAGGTGCACAGAATTAGGGGGACATTTTCCTGCAGGTCTTCCAATGTGGTGTACCTTATAATGTGTGTGCAATGTCCCACCACAGGCCTCTATGTGGGGGAAACAGGGCAGAGACTTAGTCAGCGAATTAACTCACATAGATCCAATATTAATAACAGCAGAACCGATCTCCCAGTGGCCGCACATTTCTCCGGAGAAAACCACTCTATTGAAGATTTGTGGGTTGTGATTTTAATGGGACATTTTAAGACGCAGGAGGAAAGGAAAGAATCGGAATACAAGTTTATGCAAAAATTTCAAACTATGCAATTTGGACTTAATATTCATGCCAGCTTCATGTCACACTATGTATGAACTGTGAGGGTCACAAATCACCACCTGATAGCAAACAGATAACAGATCCCTCTGTCACGCACCACAACTTTCCAGATTGTTTTTTGACCTGTTGTAAATAACTTCTCTACTTAGATTGCATTTTGTTTTGGTTTTTTGTAAAGACTCTAAAATCCTTTGAAGATCATGTGTATAGAGTATAAATAATCTGTGAATTTTCAGCTCTTGTATAACACCATGTCTGAAGAAGAGAGCTAGTACTCTTGAAAGCTTACTTATACATATACTCAGTTAGCCTCTAAAAGGTATCGCCTGATTTCTTCACTCTTCCACTACTTTCAATGGCTAACACGGTACAACATTATACTACTACTGAAAACGCTATTCGGCATTGAGATCCCATTGCAGATCTCAATTCCCAACAGCGTTTTTAACGATTCGCTCCAAATTTATAAGGGCTATCATGAAGCTCTTGATATCATTTAAAAGATGAGATTCTCATCTTTAAAATGAATCCAAGTTCTTTTTAATACTCCTAAGGAATCCTGAGATATGGGGCTTTAAAATGTTCTCCCCCCTCCTGTCTCAGGAAGCATCTTAAGAGCTGCCCTAGGAACCCTGCAGACTGCACAGAAATGAGAAATCATCATCATCATCTGTGCATAACCTATATGTGACCCTGGGGGGGATAGCAGGGACTTCTATCTAGAGGGGTATTCTTATATAATACCCCTCTGAAGATAACCAGGAAGCTTATTGGCACTGTGACCCAGATGTTTACCATTGTCCAGGTCGCAGTGCCAAAAGAGTCACACCAAACACTTACTTCAATGGCTAACACGGTACAACATTATACTATTATTAAAACTGAGTCGTGAAAATAAAAAAATAATTTTTTTGCAATAAGATGTCATAGCCCAAAATTTTTCATTTTTGCAAATCAAGCCAAGACTAAAAAGCCTATGGCTGTTTGCTCTATCCTCAGATAAAGTGAATAGACTTCTTGCTCCATCATTCAAAAGGGTGGGGGCCACTTTGACCTGTATTATAAAGGGTGGGAACCACTGGGCACTGTATTATAATAAAGGGAGGGCAATGGGAACTGCATCATGAAGGGTGGGCACCACTGACAAGACCATTATAAAGAGTGGGCACTGGAAACAACATTAGAAAGGGTGAGGGCAATGGGGACTCTATTATAAAGTGTATTGGCAAGTGGGGAGAGCATTCTAAAGGGGGGCACTGGGGGACGGTATGATAAAGGGTGGGTGCTACTAGGGAGAGCACTATAAAAGGTTGGGGTCACTGTTGAGGGCATTATAAAGGGTGGGGCCACCGAGTGAGGGCATTACAAAGGATGGAGGCCACTGAGGAGGGCATCATATATACTGTGGGGGGGGGGGCACTGGGGGAGAGAATGATATATACTGTGGGGGGTCCACTGGGGAGACTATTATACTGATTATACTGGGTGGTGGGCATTGGGGAGAGCATTACATTGTGAGGGGGGGCTATTGGTGAACATTATTTGGTTTGGTGACTAAAAATTTGTTTTGGTGACTTAATTTCTCAGTTTAGGAGCCAATGACTCCTAGGTAATTTTTTTTTGAGTCTGGAGCACTGTATAACAACCGCATAGGCTTCCAGAATCTAATTGATTTTGCCTCTGGCAGGATCTTGCAGAAACTGAGTGAAGACACACCTGGGGTCATTGATCAGACAGCCCCCCCCCCCCAAAAGGTGGGGGGCGCAATCGAGGGGCACACTTATGTAAAACCACTTAGATGCCATGGTCACGGTGCTACAGCAGGTGTGCATTAACTATCGTCCTGCTGTGCCGTACATGTACAGCGACTAGTAACTTTTTTAACTGGCACAAAGTGGGAAGAACCAGAAGTGGGGAGGCGTACATGACCTCTGAAGCCAATTATAGGGCTCAGCGGTTGCTGGTAGGTAGCAGTAACAGCATTCTGATACATAACCGGTTTATATCAGCAACCACTAAGGTGATTGGCTCAATCTGTCATGTGATCCTCTCTATTTCTGGTCCAGTCAGTTTCAACCAGGGGTAGGTGACGTTTTTATGTTACACCCAACTTTTTTTCCTGGAGAACTTTTTTTTCCTGGTGACGGCTCTGACTGTAATCTCATTTCCCATCTCTTCCATCTAGACAGCCATGACCACTTCTTTCAGCTGTTGTTTTGTTTTGTTTGTTTTGTTTGTTTGTTTGAGTTGGAAGGGACCTCAAGGGCCATCGAGTCCAACCCCCTGCAAAAGCAGGAATTCCTAAAACATCCCAGCTATATACCTATCCAGTTTCTGCTTGAAGATTTCAATTGATGAAGAACTCACCACCTCCCGTGGCAGCCTATTCCACTCTCTCACTACCCTTACTGTTAGAAAGTTTTTCCTAATGTCTAATCTGAATCTCCTTCCCCTTAGTTTCATCCCATTACATCCCATTGTTCTCATAGAGCTCAACCCTGTCAAGCAGGGGAGCTCTGGCCAGTCCTGCAGTGGCATACTAACTGATACTGGATTGCTGGAAATCTACTCTATATCCTCTGATGAGCACCCTTATCCATGGGTGAAACACGTCAGGATGATGAGACATAATTAGGGTTCTTTTCAGGGACAGTTTGGTACTGCCCTTGTGAGGATGGGAGTATTTTGGTTATGGAGTTCAGAGGTCAGTTTGGGGATCAGTAGTCATCCTACATGACCCACCCCAGGCTTAACTGTGTCATATTCCACCCTTATGTTGTGCAATACACCACCAACCAGTAAAACAGTTCCAATTGTTTTTTATTATTGGTATACCCTGTTTGACCTTTTAATTTTATCTTATTAAAAGTTATGTTTTAATGTTTTTTAAGTATTTGGTATCAAGCTAGTATAGCCCGATAGTATAGCCCAATCCCCATAGATTGATAGCCCCTAATAAACACTCTCTACTCTAGATCATCACCCCTAACTGCCACACAGCTCTGCCCCCCACTGCTTGAGTGATATCTATCACTTTGTCACACTTTGTCTACAGTTAGGGGCAGTTATCTGGAGTGGAGAGCGAAGCCCCAGCAGAAGTAACGCCCCTAAAGCACTTTTCAGATTATTTGCAGAAGAGTAAAACACTCATTTTCATGAAAATGGAACAGCAATGCAGAATAAGAAAGGCATCTTTGTAAAGTGTAGAAGCAGCCCTACAAGGTACTGTTATTAGTTTAATACTGATTTTCCTGCTGACAGACTCCCTTTAATGTGTACTATTAACTGATGAAGTCAAATAACTTAATAATAACTGTCTGTTTGTGCTTTCCAGATGACAAATCATAATAGCATGATGCATGGTCATATCTTTGGGGCATATTTTGGGCTTGCAGTATCATGGTCAATGATACCACCTTTAGTAGGGTACAAAGCAAGTGAAGAGAATGAGAAATCTCAACCAATTTCTGAACTATTTTCCATTTTGGGTAAGTGAGACCTAAATACAGTTTGAGTAGTATTGAAATTCAGAAAATTAATATGTGTTACAAGCATGTTTGTTGCATTCTATTTACACTTCTTTAAAGTTCATTAGGAATGGAATTACCTTAAAGGGTGGAAACATTTTTAAGTAAAATTCAGTATACAGTAGTCCTTCAAGTTACAACATTACTTGGTTTCAGGACAACCATTGAAACTATACAGAGGTTTTACCAGTGAAATGACCAATTGTATTTGTTGGAACCTCCAGACAAGTATTGTTTGTTGAGTTTGGTTTCAAGATACAATGTTCCAGAATAGAAAATATTGTATCCTGAGGCCATTGTAATTTGAGGTACTGTTTTAGTGTAGTACTCTAAATTGTTATTATCGTATCTTCCTTATTGATAGGTATAACTTCTAGGTGTTTTCTAGAATGTAATTTCTTCTGTAATGATGCGTTAATAATATCTGTGATAATATTAGTTCAACTTACTGGTTGTGCTTGGAATACTTATGAGCATAATGAGCTTGAAGGGGTATTCATAAGATTGCATTGATGGGTCGTTGTGTTCTATGTGTAAAATAGTTCATCTTCCTAAATACAATCAATTTTAACAAATGTACCTTTTTTAACTACCCATCCTGTCTTATAACAAAAATAGTCATTGTTTTTACTGTGTTTCTCCTGGACATGTCCTGCAGTAGTGCTTCTCTTGGTGGTCGAGCATTTGTCTCATGTTGCTGTCTACTGAATTTCTGCCTATCCCTCTGCAGCGATTACACACAATATGCCTGTCTTCAATGCACAGGGCAAGCATGCACGGTTAAGACTGCTGTGCCTCTCTGCAGTGTACTCTTTTTTTTTTTTTTGCACAACTGGTAAGGGAGGAACGGGTAGGAGATTTTAGGAAATACAAAACTTACATTAGTATCATCATCACCCTACTGGTCGTAAGTCCTTGACCTGTCTCTTAAACCCCTTCCTATTACATTGGAGCTTCTTGTTTTGCCCTACTAATTGTAAGCGTGTTTTACTGAACTTATTGCTCAGGAACTGTGGGAGCTAAATAAAAAATTCCAAGTGCTGTTGAAAAAGTGGAGAGGTAACTTTTAAAATATGCCAAGAACTGGAATTGGTGTAGGTGGTGAAAGGTCTTTAAAGCTTGTGAGCCACAGGAATGTATACAGATGAGTCATTTTTTCATGCAGAAGTGGGCTCCATTTTCAGACCTGGGTCTGGATTTTAAAATCCCGGCTGATTGTTCCCAATCTGAGCCCACTCCCATTAAGACATTTCTCACGCCCCAGTGCTTGGTACAGTCTTATCAATTGCCCTGGATGATTTGCTGTCCCTAGGGATGGGAGATATCTGGAGAAGTTCCTCTGTTGCCCTATACTTCTCCACTTCTCCATTAACAAGATGGTTAGCACTTGTCCTGTTGTCTAACCCAGTGCTGGATCTTAGAATGCAGGGAACTGATGAATTTGTCCACTATGGCTCTCTCTACATTTTGGCCTGAGGTGGTCTACTCAGGTTGCAGCTACTTTTTTACCAGGTAGACAAGGTCATGCATCTGTGACCGCCATGGCAGACTGTCAAAGACATTCTAATTGTGCACTGGTCCAGCACACACATGCATGTTTATCCTTGGTTGGGCAAGAGGGGTTTTCCGGGCAAAAAAATAACTTATCAAAAAAGGTCAGTTAGTGCTATTAATAGGTTAATAAGTGCAACCAAATATCTTTAGCAGTGTTTTGAGTGCTTTCTAAGTTTGACTGATTTCTGGGTCTATCTGGGAGCTCCTGGCATCTTCTGCATTTGTTTACATGGGCATCTTCCTGTTCTGTTTTCCTACAACTACTATGATGCATTGCGCTCAGTGCTGACCCACATTACCAACCTCTCCCACTCCCTCCCCCTCCCTCTCTCACTCTCTCACACCACCTCCCTGTTTCCCTAGCTTGTCCGCCCACTACTAGCCCTTCCCAACAAACTAACTTAACCCACCCCATCATACTTACCTGTCTTCCTGTCTGGATCTTCTGGGCACGGGACATCAATTCCTTCTGGGCGGCCAGCTCCTCCTCTTCTCCTCTATTGCGCAGGCGTGGGCAGCCAGCAGATGTCAAGAAGAGGAGGGGGGCTAGTATAGGTGATGTTCCGTTTCTGGAAACGGGGAAATGGAACGTCACCGGAAAATGTGCCTGGGGCGGTCACGTGACCGCCCCGGCAATGTAGGTTAATACATTGGTAGGTAGGGGGGGGGGGGAGGGGGGTGTTTAGCGTAGATGTACAGTAGAAATATCATTTTATCCCGGAAAACCCCTTTAAGCTTGAACTTTAGCATTCTGTTCACTCAGGTCTCACTCATAATAAGTCTTTTGGGGCTCCCTAGCCAAGAAAGGTGCCACCACGTCTGCCAACTGAACGGCTTCTCACGTTCTGCTACTTTCTCAAAGACCCTGAGTATGTCAGCAGGAAAATTGTAATCAAAGTAATCGCAGCACGGTGGCTCAGTGGTTAGCACTGCAGTGTGGATTGCAGTGTTATTCCTATGCGTTTCTGTGTTTTGTAGTGAATGCTTCCTCAGGGGATACACACAGCAAAAGAGCTAAATTATCAGGGATCTGATAGAACAGGACATGGAAGTTGGTATGATTAGTACAGATGCGGATCATGCCGTGCATGTGGGAAGGTTGATAAGTCAAAAACCTATCTTAACCGGAGAAATGGCACCCATACGAGCTAAGGCCAATTGTAAAACTAAGGGGGTGGTGTACTTTTTGTCTTGCTCTTGTGGCACACAGTATGTGGGGAAGACTGTTAGAGAATTTTGGAGGCCCATGTTAGAACATGTGGCAGATATAAACAGGAGGGAGGATACTCCAGTCGCAACCCTTGTGGTACAACATCATAATGGCGATGTCTCACATATTACGTTTCAAGCTCTGGAGGTAGTAACGTGCCATTGTAAAGTGGAGACTATGACAAAAAAATTTTGCAGAGGAAATCCAAATGGATATTCACCCTCCATACAGTGAACCATTTGGTTTCAATGACCAGTTGTCATTCCATTCATTCCATAAATGTTTACTTACTTCCCCATGCTCTTGAACCGCCTCAAGCTCCTTAGCAACATAGGACGCCAAGTGACGTCCAAGTGAACTCCCGTGACTTCGCAATGATGAGAAGTAGAGGGGCGGATCTGGGGGTCTGTGTAGGCATGCCCCTTGACACGGATTCGCTCCATCCACAGTAGGCCTCACCTTAGGAAGTGGGTGTAGGGCTGTATAATGTTCACCAGTGGTGACCGCGACTTGCTGTCTCTCATACACCTGCACACAGGCGTCGAGGTAGCGTCACTAGACAGTGGCTACCTCCATGTCCTGTTTTATCAGATCCCTGATAAATTAGCTCTTTTTCTGTGTGTATCACCTGAGGAAACGTTCGCTACAGAACGCAGAAACGTGTAGGAATAGTTTTACATGCTAGAAAGGGATTGATTCTCTTTATGGAAAGCCAGTAGCAATTACCTGGATGTCATCCATGTGCCGCCTGTGCACCGGCCATGCTTCCACAGCTCCATTCATTTGAATAGGAGCTACGGAAACACAAAATCGGACAGGAATAGGCCCTGTTCCATATTTTGCAGCCCAGACTGTTGACCTACACATAGGACCGTGTCATGTGCACGGGCCCACAGAAATGAATGGGTCAGTGTACTACCCGGGAAAAACCTAGATAGCACACTGACCTTGCACACAGTTGTCTGCATAGGGGCTTTAGGCTGAGGCCCCACATTGCGGAAATGCAGCTTTTTTTTGTTACAGATTTTGCAGCATTTTTTTTAGCTAAAGGCAAGAATGGCTACAAAATGAGTAGGAAATATATAGGTAATAGTAAAACTTCTCCCTTTTGCTCAATCCACTCCTGACTTTGACTGAAAAAACGCAGCAAAATCTGCAACAAAAAAATCTGCGTTTCCACAACGTGGGACCATAGCCTTAGCCTAGTTGCAGACGACCGTGTGTATTTTGCGGTCCGCACACTATTATTCAGTGTTCCGTTTTTGCAGACCGCGTGTCATCAGTGTGTCTTCATTATCGGTGCCGTATGTCCGCAAAAACTGACAGTGTGTCATCAGTGAGTCATCTGTGTGCTCCGAGTACGCAGATCCCCCCAAAAAATGCAGCAGACATCTAATGATGATGTGTCGCAAAACCCCTTGGTGCCTACTTTTCATGTTCCGTAAATATGAACAGCACACAGAAGACACACAGTTTACATCTGTGTACCGTCTTGTGATTTTTAGTCTCCCATAGGCTTCTGTCCATGCTACAAACACTGAACAGTGTAGGACCTGCTCCATATTTTGCGGCTCAGACTCATGGCTTGCTCACTGATCCATGGAATACACAGTAGTGTGCTTGGGCCCATAGAAATGAATGGGTCAGTGTGCTATCTAGAAAAAACACAGATAGCACACTGACCCACAGCACGGTCATCTCTAAGGGGCTTTATGGCAGGTTCTGTCCCACATAAAGTTCCCCTTGAAGTGCACAGTTTTACATAATTATAGCCCAGCAATGAGCTGAGCTCCACACCTGGACCAAAGCACATGGAAGATTTATACAGGACAAACAAGGAGTAATGTGCCCCAGTACTAACCTGTCTTTCATTCCACAGAAATTCAATTGGTCTTTGAAAAAATTGGATATCACCTTGGTGCTGACTCGCCAGTGACAATACAGTGGTGCGAATATAGCTTTAGACTGCTTCTCTTTGTATGTTCTCTCCATGCTTGCATGGTTTTCCTCTGGGTAGTCATTTTTCCTCCCACACTCCAAATACATACTGATGGGAATTTAGATATGGGATAGTGACTGACAATGTCTATAAAGTGATGAGGAGTATGTTGGCACTATGCAAGTAAGATAAATAAATAAATATGTGGTGTAAATAAGAAGAAAATACTTTTCACTAACTCATCTGTCTGTCTTCTTGGTTTTTTTTTTTAATTTTTTGTTTTATAATTTCTGCTGTGCTACTTCTTTGTTCTGAATTTTCCTATTCAATATCCCATTCAGCAGCCATTAGTTAGTGCACATGATTATAAAAAATAAATAAATAAAATAAATGCTGTAGTTACAAACAGGACTATAGAGGGAGTTATGGTATGTAAGTGTGTATACAATTGCCGAAACCTCTGTAGCATTTCCACTATATCTATGGTATGCATAATTGATTTTATGTATATATTTACAGTGCCTTGCGAAAGTATTCGGCCCCCTTGAACTTTTCAACCTTTTGCCACATTTCAGGCTTCAAACATAAGGATATAAAATTTTAATCTTTTGGTGAAGAATCAACAACAAGTGGGACTTAATTGTGAAGTGGAACGAAATTTATTGGTTATTTTAAACTTTTGTAAAAAATAAAAAACTGTAAAGTGGGGCGTGCAATATTATTCGGCCCCTTTACTTTCAGTGCAGCAAACTCACTCCAGAAGTTCAGTGAGGATCTCTGAATGAACCAATGTTGTCCTAAATGACTGATGATGATAAATATAATCCACCTGTGTGTAATCAAGTCTTTGTATAAATGCACCTGCTCTGTGATAGTCTCAGGGTTCTGTTTAAAGCGCAGAGAGCATCATGAAGACCAAGGAACACACCAGGCAGGTCCGTGATACTGTTGTGGAGAAGTTTAAAGCCGGATTTGGATACAAAAAGATTTCCCAAACTTTAAACATCCCAAGGAGCACTGTGCAAGCGATCATATTGAAATGGAAGGAGTATCAGACCACTGCAAATCTACCAAGACCCGGCCATCCCTCTAAACTTTCATCTCAAACAAGGAGAAGACTGATCAGAGATCCAGCCAAGAGGCCCATGATCACTCTGGATGAACTGCAGAGATCTACAGCTGAGGTGGGAGAGTCTGTGCATAGGACAACAATCAGTCGTACACTGCACAAATCTGGCCTTTATGGAAGAGTGGCAAGAAGAAAGCCATTTCTCAAAGATATCCATAAAAAGTCTCGTTTAAAGTTTGCCACAAGCCACCTGGGAGACACACCAAACATGTGAAAGAAGGTGCTCTGGTCAGATGAAACCAAAATCGAACTTTTTGGCCACAATGCAAAACGATATGTTTGGCGTAAAAGCAACACAGTTCATCACCCTGAACACACCATCCCCACTGTCAAACATGGTGGTGGCAGCATCATGGTTTAGGCCTGCTTTTCTTCAGCAGGGACAGGGAAGATGGTTAAAATTGATGGGAAGATGGATGGAGCCAAATACAGGACCATTGTGGAAGAAAACCTGTTGGAGTCTGCAAAAGACTTGAGACTGAGACGGAGATTTATCTTCCAACAAGACAATGATCCCAAACATAAAGCAAAATCTACAATGGAATGGTTCACAAATAAACGTATCCAGGTGTTAGAATGGCCAAGTCAAAGTCCAGACCTGAATCCAATCGAGAATCTGTGGAAAGAGCTGAAAACTGCTGTTCACAAACGCTCTCCATTCAACCTCATTGAGCTCCAGCTGTTTTCCAAGGAAGAATGGGCAAGAATTTCAGTCTCTTGATGTACAAAACTGATAGAGACATACCCCAAGCGACTTGCAGCTGTAATCGCAGCAAAAGGTGGCGCTACAAAGTATTAACTTAAGGAGGCCGAATAATATTGCACACCCCACTTTTCAGTTTTTTATTTTTTACAAAAGTTTAAAATATCCAATAAATTTCGTTCCACTTCACGATTGTGTCCCACTTGTTGTTGATTCTTCACCAAAAAATTAAAATTTTATATCTTTATGTTTGAAGCCTGAAATGTTGCAAAAGGTTGAAAAGTTCAAGGGGGCCGAATACTTTCGCAAGGCACTGTATGTAAAATAATATCTCGCTAATTGTAAAATACTTTACAATTGAATGAAATCCTTACTCACGTGTTGACCCATAAGGTAATATTATCGGAGGATTCAGCTTCTTTTAAAAACATGGAAATTTATTGAAGTCTTCATGGAAAAACAGATGCATGGAAAACTTCCAGCATAACATAAATATCAGTCAATGTCTTACATAATAGGAGAAGTTCAGAGTTAGGTTTCTTCAAGATGGTTCTCTTGTTGGTTTTCTGTAGGACAATTCTGCCATCCTTCCAAGGTGTCAGAGAAAGTAAGACAGTCCAAAAGAGACAGGTCAGAAGAGAGACCCCAACATGTGTGTCTGTCAATCATTTATATTCATGAGAGGGGGTGTTCCCCACCATCCTTATACTTTCTACTACTGTATTTGGACAATACTAGAATAGTATACCTTATCCACACCCATGCACCATAAGATACAAGAGTTTTGTCAGCAGAATACAATTAACCCTAATAGGTCATGAATATTGTAATCTAATAATATTTAACAATTTAATATAAATTTATATATTTACTTATTTGTAAAATATTGTTTCTTTATTCTCCAGGAACTCTATTCCTATGGATGTTCTGGCCTTCATATAACTCTTTAATGTTGACTGAACCATCCCATTTAAGAAATGCTGTCTACAATACCGTTTTTACTTTGGCTGCAAGCACTGTCACAGTATTTTCTGTATCAATGCTCCTGAACCAGAAGGGAAAATTAAAAATGGTAAATAATATTTATTAGTATGCATACTATATTGTCATACGCCAGTATAATAACAGATAATGTGAATAAATTCAAATTTGTTCTTACTATGGTGCAAATTTAAGGGGGGGGGTGCACTGCCCTCTATTCTGTGTGCATTTTATTGAGGGAATTGTACTGTCCTTTCATATAGCAATGCTTTCTGTAAATAGTTTCAAGTCTTGACCCAGGTACACTTTTGTTTAAGAAGGGTTGGTGTCTGTACCAACTTGGGGATACACAGTAGGTGTAAGGTGCAGCATAACCCACAAGTGAGGATTTTAGTACAGGGTCATAGCTGGCTTCAGTTTCCCATCAAATGCAAGTAGTGTGCTGCTGAAGCTCTGACAGTTAACTGTGATCTTAGTGGTTGGTCATGAGGCTTTGGCAAGACTAAAGATGTTCACAGAGATGACAGCCTGGGAGAGCCCTTCACACTTGCATCGAGCCCTATGATAGCGGGACCCCCTTGGTAAAGTGGAACAGTCCAGAATTTAGAGTGCTGTCCCGGTTAGTGGGTATAGGCTGTCTTGACTCGGCTGTCCACTTCCTGCTTCACAATTTGGCCCCAATCTCTGCTCCCCACGTCTTGGGAGCAGTAGGCGTGATGTAGTGACGTCACTTACATCAGGCCTGTTGCTCCCTGAAGACTTCGGGAGTCAAATTGTGGGGACAACTGGAGGGAAATATGAAACTGTGGGGGCAACCAGGAGGGGGGCATAAAGCTTTGTGCTCAACTGGAGGGGGACATAAAACTGTGGGGACAACCAGGAGGGCAACATAATATAATGTCTGAGTAGCCACTGCGTGGAAAAAAGTTTAATGTGTGATGGGTCACTGCAGGGGCATTATATTGTATGGGGCGACTAAGGAGGCATTATACTGTGTGAGGCCCAGTAAGGTGCATTAAACTATGTGGAGGCCTCTGAGGGGACTATAATTTGTGGGGGGTCCCACCAATGTCTTAAAACGGCCCTGTATACAAGAAGATGGTAAAAGAAAACCTCCCATTGATACACCATCAGTAACACCACCATTCATAAACCATACCGTCACTCTCTTCTGTTGTATTTTGTAATATTAAACCCTTCACTCTGTCCTTCCATGATTTTTGTAAAGTTTTGGTTGAATTTGCAAAAAAAATTTGCTTCTGATAACTGCAGTAACATTGGCCTGAAGTGTTGCTCAGCTACTCTATACAAGCATACTGTACAGGCTTTGATATGGAGCCAATTTACCTATGTGTATGTTTTGCAGTGAGGTCTATAAAGGTGCATCTCAATAAATTAGAATATTTTCGAAACGTTCATTCATTTCAGTAATTCAGTAATATAATTCATAATCAGCGTCTTCCATGATTGTGTGTCCTACTGAACCAGACTGAGGGACCATTTAAAGGCTTAGGAAACCTTGGCAGGTGACACACTGAATTTACAATACTGAACTTTTTTACAGTATTCTAATTTTCTTAGATTTAGGTTTTCATTAACTGTAATCCATAATCAACATTTACAGAAATAAAACACTAGAAATAGAACACTCTGTGTGTAAAGAATCTAGAAAATATAGGAGGTCATTTTTTTAATCCAATTACTGAAATAAATAAACGTTTCAAAGATATTCTAATTTATTTAGATGCACCTGTATTTGGTCTCTGGCTTCGCCCATAGACTGTAAAAAGATATGTGTGTGAAGGGTTGTCTGACATATAAAGTAAAACAATCATCAGTAGGTAATGATAAAGGACTTTGAAGCACCATTTACTATCCTCACAATAAGGCTCATTGCACGCATTGTGCGGCCTCTGGACGTTATTGAATGGCACAGCCAGTGCACGGGTGGCACACGGATGTCATCTGTGTACCACTCATGCACAGGCCGTGCTTCCGTGGCCCTATTCAATGAATGGGGACCGAGGAAACACGGCCGCAAAGCCGGACTCGAAAAGGACCTATCCTGAGTTTTGCGGCCCAGACTTTCGGCTCGCATACTGATCCATGTAATACAAGGTCATGTGCATGGGCTGACAGAAATGAATGGGAAAAACCCAGATAGCTCACTGAAATTGCACACGATCGTGTGCAAAGGGCCTAAAACATTTCTTTTCTTTAGCCAACATGTGAACTTACTAAAAATGGTCCATGGAGCAGTTTATTTCATATAAAATACTCATACTGGATTTTAGTTTCTGCATTCCATAATAAATATGTGTGAAAAATACTGGAGCTACAGTGTGAGCCAATAGCAGGCTATGGATATTGCATTACCAATTCCTACATCTAAATGTACCTTAAAGGGCTATACCATTAAGTATATTTATTCTCTATCCATATGATAAAGAATAAATAGCTGATATGTGGGTGTCTGTTCGCTGAGACCCCCACCGATCCTGAGAAAGCAACCAAGCTAAATTTAGTCATATCCCTTCTGAATGGGACGCATCTGTGCTCCCATTCGCTTCAATGGGAGTGCTGACGATAGCTGAGTGCTGTATTTCAGAACTCCAAGTGAAGTGGATGGGAGCACAGATGCATCTCATCCAGCAGAGACATGCCTATATTGCAGCCCAACTGCATTCAGGCTGAATTCACAATGAGGTTAAAACCTTCCCATTCTCAGGATCCTATGAATAGAGGATAAGTATACTTCATGGCATAACCCCTTTAACAAAGAATAGGTCAGTTGGTTAATACTACTGTAGGTTAATTTGCTTTCTATGAAATGCAACCTTAAATACTTGTATGCAGGGCTGCATCTGCCATGAGGTGAGGTACGCTTCTTGCCTCAGGCAGCAGATTGCAGCGTCTCTGAAGAAGCAGAACTGGAACCTCCACTGTACCTGACTGCCACCCCTTACCTCCTGCAAGCACCATTCCCCCAGGCACATGAACATTCTCTGCTTCTGTCCTTCATAACCCTTTCCTTTCTAAGGCTGAGGCCCCACTTGCAGAAATGCAGCTTTTTTTGTTGCAGATTTTACTGCGGTTTTTTGAGCCAAAGCCAGGAGTGGATTGATCAGAAGGGAGAAGTATAAGAACTTACTATATATTTCCCATCCCTTTTGTAGCCATTCTTGGCTTTGGCTCAAAAAACTGCACGAAAATCTGCAGCAAAAAAAGCTGCGTTTCCGCAACATGTGGCCTCAGCCTTAGCATCTCCCTGTATTGGCTTGTCTGTTTACTAAAAGAATGCCATAGCAACTTCCATGCACACATGCTCTGCTTATCTTCTCTCCCCTCCTTGACATTTCAACAGGATGTGCTGCGGTTGGGTATACAGGAGAGAAGGGTGGAGCTGTCTAAAAACGTTACACTGCGCAGGAAGATAACACTCTCTTTCTAATATCATGTCTGTGCTGTGTCCTTCACCCTCCTCTTCAACACCTGAGGCTGGTTATCAGTTACTTAGTATGCTGCATATATATACAGTACAGACCAAAAGTTTGGACACACCTTCTCATTCCAAGAGTTTTCTGTATTTTCATGACTATAAAAATTGTAGAGTCACACTGAAGGCATCAGAACTATGAATTAACACATGTGGAATCATATACTTAACAAAAAAGTGTGAAACAACTGAAAATATGTCTTATATTCTAGGTTCTTCAAAGTAGCCACCTTTTGCTTTGATTACTGCTTTGCACACTCTTGGCATTCTCTTGATGAGCTTCAAGAGGTAGTCACCTGAAATGGTCTTCCAACAGTCTTGAAGGAGTTCCCAGAGATGCTTAGCAGTTGTTGGCCCTTTTGCCTTCACTCTGTGGTCCAGCACACCCCAAACCATCTCGATTGGGTTCAGGTCTGGTGACTGTGGAGGCCAGGTCATCTGGCGTAGCACCCCATCACTCTCCTTCTTGGTCAAATAGCCCTTACACAGTCTGGAGGTGTGTTTGGGGTCATTGTCCTGTTGAAAAATAGATCATGGTCCAACTAAACGCAAACCGGATGGAATAGCATGCCGCTGCAAGATGCTGTGGTAACCATGCTGGATCAGTATTCCTTCAATTTTGAATAAATCCCCAACAGTGTCACCAGCAAAGCACCCCCACACCATCACACCTCCTCCATGCTTCACGGTGCGAACCAGGCATGTAGAGTCCATTTGTTCACCTTTTCTGCGTTGTACAAAGACACGGTGGTTGGAACCAAAGATCTCAAATTTGGACTCATCAGACCAAAGCACAGATTTCCACAGGTCTAATGTCCATTCATTGTGTTCTTTAGCCCAAACAAGTCTCTTCTGCTTGTTGCCTGTCCTTAGCAGTGGTTTCCTAGCAGCTATTTTACCATGAAGGCCTGCTGCACACAGTCTCCTCTTAACAGTTGTTGTAGAGATGTGTCTGCTGCTAGACCTCTGTGTGGCATTGACCTGGTCTCTAATCTGAGCTGCTGTTAACCTGCCATTTCTGAGGCTGGTGACTCGGATGAACTTATCCTCCGCAGCAGAGGTGACTCTTGGTCTTCCTTTCCTGGGGTGGTCCTCATGTGAGCCAGTTTCTTTGTAGCGCTTGATGGTTTTGGCCACTGCACTTGGGGACACTTTCATAGTTTTCCCAATTTTTCGGACTGACCTTCATTTCTTAAAGTAATGATGGCCACTCGTTTTTCTTTACTTAGCTGCTTTTTTCTTGCCATAATACAAATTCTAACACTCCATTCAGTAGGACTATCAGCTGTTTATCCACCTGACTTCTGAACAACACAACTGATGGTCCCAACCCCATTTATAAGGCAAGAAATCCCACTTATTAAACCTGACAGGGCACAACTGTGAAGTGAAAACCATTTCAGGTGACTACCTCTTGAAGCTCATCAAGAGAATGTGCAAAGCAGTAATCAAAGCAAAAGGTGGCTACTTTGAAGAACCTAGAATATAAGACATATTTTCAGTTGTTTCACACTTTTTTTGTTAAGTATATAATTCCACATGTGTTAATTCATAGTTTTGATGCCTTCATTGTGAATCTACAATTTTTATAGTCATGAAAATACAGAAAACTCTTGGAATGAGAAGGTGTGTCCAAACTTTTGGTCTGTACTGTATATATTTATATATATATATATATATATATATATATATATATTTTTTTTTTTTTTTATATATATATATATATATATATATATATATATATATATATACATATATACAGTCATGGCCAAAAGTTTTGAGAATGATACAAATATTAATTTTTACAAAGTCTACTGCTTCAGTTTTTCTAATGGCAATTTGCATATACTCCAGAATGTTATAAAGAGTGATCAGCTTAACAGCAATTACTTGCAAAGTCAATGTTTGCCTAGAAAATGAACTTTGATCCCCCAAAACACATTTCAACATCATTGCAGCCACTGCCTTAAAAGGACCACGGCTAACATCGTTTCAGTGATTGCTCCATTAACACAGGTGTGGGTGTTGATGAGGACAGGGCTGGAGATCAATCTGTCATGATTAAGTAGAGAATGACACCACTGGACACTTTAAATCCCCGCCAGTGAGGTTACAAAACCAATTTTGTGCTTCAGTAAGTCAGCAAGTATTTAGGAGTATTCAAATCAATAAAATGATAAGGGTACCCAAATTTTGCACCGGTCAAATTTTGGTTTAATGCATATTGCACATTTTCTGTTAGTACAATAAACCTCATTTCAATCCTGAAATATTACGGTGTCCATCAGTTATTAGATATATCAAATTGAAATGGCTGTTGCAAACACCCAAATATTTAGAACTAAAAATGATTAAGATTAATAGGGTGCCCAAACTTTTTCATATGACTGTATATATATATACATATATACAGTCATGGCCAAAAGTTTTGAGAATGATACAAATATTAATTTTTACAAAGTCTACTGCTGCGGGGGAGTTTGCCAATGGCAATTTGCATATACTCCAGAATGTTATAAAGGGGGATCAGCTTAACCGCAATTTCTTGCAAAGTCAATGTTTGCCTTGAAAATGAACTTTATCCCCCAAAACACATTTCAACATCATTGCAGCCCTGCCTTAAAAGGACCACCTAACATCGTTTCAGTGATTGCTCCATTAACACAGGTGTGGGTGTTGATGAGGACAGGGCTGGAGATCAATCTGTCATGATTAAGTAAGAATGACACCACTGGACACTTTAAAAGGAGGCTGGTGCTTGCCATCATTGTTTCTCTTCTGTTAACCATGGTTATCTCTAAAGAAACACGTGCAGTCATCATTGCACTGCACAAAAATGGCCTAACTGGGAAGAGTATTGCAGCTAGAAAGATTGCACCTCAGTCAACAATCTATCGCATCATCAAGAACTTCAAATAGAGAGATTCCATTGGTGCCAAAAAGGCTCCAGGGCGCCCAAGAAAGACCAGCAAGCGGCAGGACCGTCTCTTAAAAGTGTTTCAGCTGCGGGATCGGGCTACCAGCAGTGCAGAGCTTGCTGAGGAATGGCAGCAGGCAGGTGTGAGTGCATCTGCACGCACTGTGAGGCGGAGACTCTTGGCGCAAAGCCTGGTCTCAAGGAGGGCAGCAAAGAAGCCACTTCTCTCCAGAAAAAACATCAGGGACAGACTGATATTCTGCAAAAGGTACAGGGAGTGGACTGCTGAGGACTGGGGTAAAGTCATTTTCTCTGATGAATCCCCTTTTCGATTGTTTGGAACATCTGGAAAACAGCTTATTCGGAGAAGAAGAGGTGAGCGCTACCACCAGTCTTGTCTCATGCCAACTGTAAAGCATCCTGAAACCATTCATGTGTGGGGTTGCTTCTCAGCCAAGGGAATCGGCTCTCTCACAGTCTTGCCTAAAAACACAGCCATGAATAAAGAATGGTACCAGAATGTCCTCCAAGAGCAACTTCTCCCAACCGTCCAAGAGCAGTTTGGCGCTCAACAATGCCTTTTCCAGCATGATGGAGCACCTTGCCATAAAGCAAAGGTGATAACTAAATGGCTCAGGGAACAAAACATAGAGATTTTGGGTCCATGGCCTGGAAACTCCCCAGATCTTAATCCCATTGAGAACTTGTGGTCAATCATCAAGAGACGGGTGGACAAACAAAAACCAACAAATTCAGACAAAATTAAAGCATTGATTCTGCAAGAATGGACTGCTATCAGTCAGGATTTGGTCCAGAAGTTGATTGAGAGCATGCCAGGGAGAATTGCAGAGGTCCTGAAGAAGAAGGGTCAACACTGCAAATATTGACTTGCTGCATTAACTCATTCTAACTGTCAATATAAGCTTCTGTTACTCATAATATGAATGCAATTATATTTCTGTATGTGATAAAAACATCTGACAAACACACATAAAAACCAGAGGGCAGCAGATCATGTGAAAATATAATATTTGTGTCATTCTCAAAACTTTTGGCCATGACTGTACAAAGTGGGGAAAAAAGTATTTAGTCAGCCACCAATTATGCAAGTTCTCCCACTTAAAAAGATGAGAGAGGCCTGTAATTGACATCATAGGTAGACCTCAGCTATGAGAGACAAAATAAGAAAACATATCTAGAAAATCACATTGTCTGATTTTTTTAAGAATTTATTTGCAAATTATGGTGGAAAATAAGTATTTGGTCACCTACAAACAAGCAAGATTTCTGGCTCTCACAGACCTGTAACTTCTTCTTTAAGAGGCTCCTCTGTCCTCCACTCATTACCTGTAGTAATAGCACCTGTTTGACATTATTATCAGTATAAAAGACACTTGTCCACAACCTCAAACAGTCACACTCCAAACCCCACTATGGTGAAGACCAAAGAGCTGTGGAAGGACACCAGAAACAAAATTGTAGACCTGCATCAGGCTGGGAAGACTGAATCTGCAATAGGCAAACAGCTTGGTGTGAAGAAATCAACTGTGGGAGCAATAATTAGAAAATGGAAGACATACAAGACCACTGATAATCTCCCTCGATCAGGGGCTCCACGCAAGATCTCACCCCGTGGGGTCAAAATAATCATAAGAACAGTGAGCAAAAATCCCAGAACCATACGGGGGGACCTAGTGAATGACCTGCAGAAAGCTGGGACTAACGTAACAAAGGCTACCGTCAGTAACACATTATGTCACCAGGGACTCAGATCCTGCAGTGCCAGACGTGTCCCCCTGCTTAAGCCAGTACATATCCGGACCTGTCTGAAGTTTGCTAGAGAGCATTTGGATGTTCCAGAAGAGTATTGGGAGAATGTCATATGGTCAGATGAAACCAAAGTAGAACTGTTTGGTGAAACACAACTTGTCGTGTTTGGAGGAGAGTGAATGCTGAGTTGCATCCAAAGAACACCATACCTACTGTGAAGCATGGGGCTGGCAACATCATGCTTTGGGGCTGTTTCTCTGCAGAGAGACCAGGATGACTGATCCGTGTACATGAAAGAATGAATGGGGCCATGTATCGTGAGATTTTGAGTGCAAACCTCCTTCCATCAGCAATGGCATTGAAGATGAAACGTGGCTGGGTCTTTCAGCATGACAATGATCCCAAGCATACTGCCAGGGCAACGAAGGAGTGGCTTCATAAGTAGCATTGCAAGGTCCTGGAGTGTCCTAGCCAGTCTCCAGATCTCAACCCCATAGAAAACCTTTGGAGGGAGTTGAAAGTCCATGTTGCCCAGTGACAGCCCCAAAACCTTACTGCTCTAGAGGAGATCTGCATGGAGGAATGGGCCAACATACCAGCAACAGTGTGTGCCAACCTTGTGAAGACTTACAGAAAACGTTTGACCTCTGTCATTGCCAACAAAGGATATATAACAAAGTATTGAGATGAATTTTTGTTATTGACCAAATACTTATTTTCCACCATAATTTGCAAATAAATTCTTAAAAAATCAGACAATGTGATTTTCTAGAAACGTTTTCTCATTTTGTCTCTCATAGTTATGTTATTTCCTGGATTTGTTTTCCCACTTATGTCTCTCATAGTTGAGGTCTACCTATGATGTCAGTTACAGGCCTCTCTCTCATCTTTTTAAGTGGTAGAACTTGCACAATTGGTGGCTGACTAAATACTTTTTTTCCCCACTGTATATATACACACAGTTGGTATGGAAAGTATTCAGACCCCTTTAAATTTTTCACTCTTTGTTTCATTGCAGCTATTTGCTAAAAGCAAAATATCTAAAAGCAAAAAATTTCTCATTAATGTACACTCAGCACCCCATCTTGACAGAAAAAAAACAGAAATGTAGATATTTTTATAAATTTATTAAAAAAGAAAAACTGAAATATCACATGGTCAGAAGTATTCAGACCCTTTGCAGTGACACTCATATTTAACTCACATGCTGTCCATTTCCTTCTGATCCTCCTTGAGATGGTTCTACTCCTTCATTGGAGTCCAGCTGTGTTTAATTAAAGTGATTGGACTTGATTAGGAAAGGCACACACCTGTCTATATAAGACCTCACAGCTCACAGTGCATGTCAGAGCAAATGAGAATCATGAGGTCAAAAGAACTTCCCAAGGAGCTCAGAGACAGAATTGTGGCAAGGCACATATCTGGCCAAGGTTACACAAGAATTTCTGCAGAACTCAAGGTTCCTAAGTGCACAGTGGCCTCCATAATCCTTAAATGGAAGAAGTTTGGGACGACCAGAACTCTTCCTAGACCTGGCCGTCTAGCCAAACTGAGCAATTGTGGGAGAAAAGCCTTGGTGAGAGAGGTAAAGAAAAACCCAAAGATCACTGTGGCTGTGCTGCAGAAATACAGTAGGGAGATGGGAGAAAGTTCCACAAAGTCAACTATCACTGAAGCCCTCCACCAGTCAGGGCTTTATGGCAGAGTGGTCCGAAGGAAGCCTCTCTTCACTGCAAGACATATGAAAGCCCGCATAGAGTTTGCCAAAAAACAGATGAAGGACTCCTAGACTATGAGAAATAAGATTCTCTGGTTTGATGAGACGAAGAGTGAACTTTTTGGCTTTAATTCTAAGCGGTATGTGTGGAGAAAACCAGGCACTGCTCATCACCTGCCCAATACAATCCCAACAGTGAAACATGGTGGTGGCAGCATCATGCTATGGGGGTGTTTTTCAGCTGCAGGACAGGACGACTGGTTACAATTGAAGGAAAGATGAATGCGGCCAAGTACAGAGATATCCTGGAAGAAAACCTCTTCCAGAGTGCTCTGGACTTCAGACTGGGCCGAAGGTTCACCTTCCAACAAGACAATGACCCTAAGCACACAGCTAAAATAACTAAGGAGTGGCTTCAGAACAACTCTGTGACCATTCTTGACTGGCCCAGCCAGAGCCCTGACCTCAACCCAATTGAGCATCTCTGGAGAGACCTGAAAATGGCTGTCCAGCAAGGTGCACCATCCAACCTGACGGAACTGGAGAGGATCTGCAAGGAAGAATGGCAGAGGATCCCCAAATGTAGATGTGAAAAACTTGTTGCATCATTCCCAAGAAGACTCATGGCTGTACTAGCTCAAAAGGGTGCTTCTACTCAATACTGAGCAAAGGGTCTGAATACTTATGACCATGTGATATTTCAGTTTTTCTTTTTTAATAAATTTGCAAAAATATCTACATTTCTGGGTTTTTTTTCTGTCAAGATGGGGTGCTGAGTGTACATTAATGAAAAATAAAATGAACTTTTTTGCTTTTAGCAAATGGCTGCAATGAAACAAAGGGTGAAAAATTTAAAGGGGTCTGAAAACTTTCCGTACCCACTGTGTGTGTGTGTGTGTGTGTGTGTGTGTGTGTGTGTGTGTGTGTATATATATATATATATATATATATATATATATATAAGTGTGTGTGTGAGTATGGATATTTAAGTGTGAAATGGTGCATAAGTATGTGAATATACAAAGCATTTGTTATGTTGCAGCCTTGTGCTAAAATAAAAAAAGTTCAAGAAAAGCTAGAATCGGGCCTGCATTTATGTGTCCCTGAAATGGGGTAAAGTAACCTCTACTTTGTGACGTTTTATACCAGAATTCTCAAATAAAGGGCTTGGTAAATTCCCCTGTTTCTATGTATATGCCGATTATGTGATTGCTGGATGAATACAGAAATCAATAGAAACTGTTTTTAAGGTATGATAAGGTATTATCTTACCACCAAGTAATTAGAATCTTAAAGAGAAACTGTCACAGAATATTATGAAAATACAGGCCAATCTGCAGGCAGTGTGGTATACAGAAGGATCAGCTGAGCAGTTTAATAGTTTTGTGGGAAAATATTCAGTATGGCTCTCCATGTATGACTGTGCATACATAGATAACTGTCAATCACTGATCAAAAACAATCACAACCTACTTGGCTGAGCATGCATGTTTATTTAATAGCCACCTCTTATAGCAGTTTATCCTGTTGGAACAAAAATAAAATCTATTAGTTCTTATTTTTCTTTGATCCAACATCTGCTATTGGTGTAGAGCTGGCAGGTTCACTTACATATTAGATTGTCAGATCCTCCTAAATTAAATGGGCAAGTTTGGACATGTTTTGTCTAATGTATATGGTCACCTGAAAGTGAGGAACTTCAGTAGCCAAAGACGTAAAATTTAATAGGTTCTTGTAAACTGCGTTTGTACGACTTTCTTACGGACTTTATTTTTACAGTGTTTGCAGTGCAGCCAATATGACATGTCACTTGTATTCTTATGGGCTGATACGATTTGGGGATACCAAATTTATATTTATTTATTTTATTTTTTTTACGTTTTTAACCCCTTCAAAAAAATCTAAATGTTTGCAAAAAAGAAAATTATTGGAGTCACCATATTCAAACATAATTTTTTTAATATTTCTATGTACAGAGAGGCATAAGGCATAATTTTTTTGCAGGGCAAGATGTACTTTTTAGTTATACCATTTTGGGGAATGTCTGATGTTTTGATTACTTTTTATTAAAATTTTTATGAGAGATGAATGGTGAAAAAATGTTAGTTTGATTCTTTTGATTTTTCCCCCCTCCTATTACAGGCCTGGGAGCCTTTAGAAAGCTCCCAGCTGCCATAGGAACAGGATAGCTCCAGCGATGTCGCCGTGCAGGAGCCGTTCCGCAACGTAAAAGGAACTGGCCCCCAGGGTCAAAATTTTACTTTGGGGGCTCACAAAGATCAATGGTAAACTCTGATCACGGGCATTAGCTCTGTGTCAACTTTGTGCAATACAGCGGAGAGCTGTTGGCTATGAAATTGAAAAAAACAGCAACTTTGCCATTGCCTTTTTATGCTATAAATGTTCCGCTCTTGGTTTAAATAACCTGATAAATTTGTTCATGGGTTGATATGATTAAATTGATACCAAATTTGTATGTATTTTTTAAGTTTTACTCTTTTCCAAAGTAAAAATCCTTTTTGTAATAATATTTTTTTTCCATTGCCACATTCCAAGACCCATAACTTAGTTATTTTTTTGTACAAGGTCTTATTTTTTTGCAGGAAGACTGGACATTTTTATTGATATGGGGGAACATAATGCTTTTTTATCGCTTTTCATAAAAAATTTTCAGTGGCCGATAGACAAAATAAGTGGCAAATCTGGCATAATAAAATTTTTTTATGCCATTAAGCGTGTGGGAAAAATAACATTACAGATGTGGCATTACCCAATATGTGTGCTGTTTTTATTTTGTATCTTTTATAATTTATTAAACATTTATGGATGGGGAGATTATTTAAAAAAAACAAAACGTTTTTTAATACTATTTTTTTGTCCCCCTAGGGAACTTTATCTTTATAATGCATTGCACTACCTATGTAGTGCAATGCATTATTCTGCCTGTTATTTTCAGTCAGGCAGTTTATTAGGGTGTTGCCTTTTGCTGATTATACTATGACAGCCATGAGGGTCCTCATTATGTCCCCAGCTGCCAAGTGAATACATTGGACCTCTGCAATCTCTTTCGTAGGGTGGTCGATGCCTCCAGGAGGGAGCTCCCTCCCTCCAAAGCCTCTTAGATGCCGTGGTCCCTAGTGACCGCGGCATCTAAGGGGTTAAACGCCCAGGAACAGGAGTTTGCTGATACTGACCACCTCTAGTGATATACATTACAAGTTGCAAAAATAGTAATAAGAATTATCACAAGTGATGAATCTATAATACATTTCTGAAAGGCGGAAAAAGTTCCTGTTAGGATTCTCAATATGTCTTATCCTACTTGCAGCCGTCATACTTTTCAGTGCAGCATGGCTCACAGCCTTAAGGTTGCTATGCCTATGAGTGAGGCATTGGCTGGCTCTGCAGCTAGTCAGAGCTCTGAGATGCTTAGCCAATTGGAATGCTGCCTCCTATCCATAGTTGAAGTATGGTATTTAATCTGCTAAGAAGCTCTCAAGTGCCTGCTGTTGATTGTAGTTAGGTTTGTGAACTCTGAAGTTACCTGTTTATCTACTGATTTTGGCTTGTTTTCCTGTTTATCTTTTTTCTTACTGATCTGGCCTTGTCTGTAAACTCATGACTCATGGCTTGGACATGTTTATCCTTCTGTTGCTGATTCTGATACGCCGCCTCTCCTGTGCCTTTCTGTTTGACCCGAATTGTTTGTTTTCTCTCTGCTGTAGGTTTGCTGCCTCTGGTCTTTGTTTGCAAGTGCACCTATTTTCTTACACTAAGCTCCAGTGTGGTAACTTGGATCCTGATTTTGCTAAAGTCCAGCTCGCCTTGCAGCGGGCTCTGGTGAAAATACCTTAAACTTTATCACCTGGAACAGTGTGGGATTATAGGTAGCTTGCTATCTTAGATATTCCATTTTCTGTGGTTTATTTGGAACTTACACAGCAATTTCATTACCAAGCAACTGCTTATGAGGCAATTCCATTACAGTTACATCAATCACTTAAGGTATTTTCACCCACTGACTGTCACCATACAAAAAAAAATCCCTTAAAAGGTCTTTGACAGCGTTCAGATGGGCGTAATAGCAGGTGTTCTTTTGCACCCATAGTGTAGATGTAACATATGGACTACAGCAGGTCATCAAATCCAGAGTTATGTCACTTTAAGTACATGAATGATGAACCGCAGGAACTTCATAGTAATATGGGTGCAATAAATCTGAAACCAGCCCTTGCTGTCACATTGATTTATAGATTATTAATTATTGACTAGGCTTACAATTTGCAAAGGTGGATGGAAAATTATATTTTCATATAAGTCCCAATTTAATTTTCATGCAAAAATATTCACCTGTGAATGTAGACATGTATAGTATGTATGAAATCCTCAAATATTACAGTTTTTGGAAACTACATTTTGTTTACAAAAAGGGTTTGTTTGAGCATTCACTTTAGTTGCAAGTTTGAATTGTTCTGCAATTTTTGCAGAAAAATTTTTGTGAAAGGAGATTTTGGTATCATAGTAGCTGTTTGCAGTGTGCAGTACACAGTAGCTTGCAAAAGTATTCATACCCCTTAGGCAGGGTTCACACTACCGTTGGAGTCCGTTATGAAGGTGTCTGTTAAGAAAAAAAAAAAAAAAAAAACGGACACCTATCATAACGGATACTAACTGATGTTAATATGTCCGTTTTTTTAACTGATCCAATTAATGGTTCAGTTAAAAAAAACGGACACATTAGCACCAATTATTGTCCCTTAGCATCAGTTAGTGTCCGTTTTTTAACACTGTCCGTTTTTTTTTTGTTTGTTTCTCCTATCTGAGCATGCGCAGGAAGAAAACGGACATAAAAGTCCGTTACCCATAGACTTCAATGTTAATAAAATAATGAACACTTGCTGTCCGTCAAGAATCCGTTTTTTTCAAACAGACAAAAATTCCTGCATGTAGGATTTTTTGTCTGCGAAAAAAAAACGGACTTCTGACGGATTTGGTGTAAACGGACACAAACGGACACTAACGGACACAATATAAAAGCCCATTGAAATGAATGGAAATTTTAACGGAATTCTGACGGTTCAGCTAGTGTCCGATGCTAAAATCTTGTAATGGACAATAGCAACGGACACTACTGACGGTCACCAACAGTAGTGTGAATGCCCCCTTAAAATTTTTCACATTTTGTCACCTTACAACCACAAATTAAATGTATGTTATTGAGATTTTAAGTGATAGACCAATACAAAGTAGCAGATAATTGTGAAAAGGAATGAAAATGATACATGGTTTTCAAAATTTCAAATAATAAAATAAAAATCTGAAAAGTGTGACGTGCAAAAGTATTCAGCCCCCCCATATCAATACTTTATTGCTGCAATTATAGTTGCAAGTATTTTGGGGTATGCCTGTATCAGCTTTGCGCATCTAGAGATTGAGATTTTTGCCCATTCTTCTTTGCAAAATAGCTCAAACTCAGCCAGATTGGATGGAGAGCGTCTGTGAACAGCAATTTTCATGTCTTGCTACAGATGCTCAATGGGATTTAGGTCTGGGCCATTCTAACATATGAATATTCTTTGATCTAAACCATTGCACTGTAGCTCTGGCTGTATGTTTATGGTTATTGTTTTGCTGGAAGGTGAGTCTTTTGCAGCCTCCAACAGGTTTTCTTCCAGGATTACCCTGTATTTAGCTCCATCCATCTTCCCTTCAACTCTGACCAGCTTCCCTGTCCCTGCTGAAGAAAAGCATCCCCACACCATGTTTCACACTTGGGATGGTGTGTTCAGGGTGATCAGCAGTGTTACTTTTCCGCCACACATAGTGCTTTGCATTTAGGCCAAAAAGTTCAACTTTGGTCTCATCTGACTAGAGCACCTTCTTCCACATGTTTGCCGTGTGAATGTAAGATTGAATATGAGTTTCAAATAAAAATATATGTTTTAATGCATTTTTTTCAAAAAACAATTTGCGTTTGTCACAAAGTTACATGAAGGTGAACATGGTCATTGAGACAAATGTAATCCAAAGGTTGTCTACTTTCAATAAATATGTGAGGTTTAGGGGTGCACTTGCTTTTCCTGGTGTACTATCCCTATATTTTATAGGCTGATACTTTTTTAAAAAAAAATTCCAGTTTAAGGCTAAGGCCCCATGTTGCGGAAACGCAGCTTTTTTTGTTACAGATGTTGCTGCATTTTTATGGCTACAAAAGTAATGGGAAATATATAGGAAGTTCTTATACTTTTAACTTCTGCTACATTCACATGACAGTGAAAACAGGCCATGTAATGTTTTTAACGGATGTAATACAGCAGCATGCATTTTACTGTCAGTGAATGGGGGCTATGACCATTATTTTCACGGACCATCAAAATATAGGTCATGTCCTGTTTTCAGCCGTTTTCATGGATCTCTCCATACATTGAAATGTATGGGGGATCCGTGAAAATGGGTGCCCCTCCGATGCAAGACAGCTGTGAAAAACATCTGTTTTGCACCTCGTCCCTGTACATCTAGCCTTACACTTCTCCCTTCAGCTCAATACACTCCTGGCTTTGGCTCAAAAAAATCACACCAAAATCTGCAACAACAAAAAAAGAAAAAAAAGCTTTTCCGCAACATGGGTCTTAGCCTAAAAGCTACTTTTTTTTCTTTCCTCTTTTGGTGATTATATGAAAGTACTGTATGTGCATGTAGGTGTAAGCCTAAGTGATATGCATGAAGTCTGCACATCTTGAACTCTTATATTTAGGAGGTGTGGTAAATTTAACTTTTTGTTTGAGTTATACTTTTAGCAACTCATAAAAATTTATATACATTTTTATTTTTATAAAACATATACTTTCACGCATACTGTGAAGCATGGGGGTGGCAACATCATGCTTTGGGGCTGTTTCTCTGCAAAGGGACCAGGACAACTGATCCGTGTACATGAAAGATTGAATGGAGCCATGTATCGTGAGATTTTGAGTGCAAATCTCCTTCCATCAGCAATGGCATTGAAGGTGAAACGTGGCTGGGTCTTTCAGCATGACAATGATCGTAAGCACACTGCCAGGGCAACGAAGGAGTGGCTTTGTAAGAAGCATTTCAAGGTCCTGGAGTGGCCTAGCCAGTCTCCAGATCTCAACTCCATAGACAACCTTTGGAGGGAGTTGAAAGTCCATGTTGCCCAGCGACAGCCCCAAAACATCACTGCTCTAGAGGAGATCTGCATGGAGGAATGGGCCAACATACCAGCAACAGTGTGTGCCAACCTTGTGAAGACTTACAGAAAACGTTTGACCTCTGTCATTGCCAACAAAGGATATATAACAAAGTATTGAGATGAACTTTTGTTATTGACCAAATACTTATTTTCCACCATAATTTGCAAATAAATTCTTAAAAAATCAGACAATGTGATTTTCTGGATTTGTTTTCTCATTTTGTCTCTCACAGTTGAGGTCTACCTATGATGTCAATTACAGGCCTCTCTCATCTTTTTAAGTGGGAGAACTTGCACAATTGGTGGCTGACTAAATACTCTTTTTCCCCACTGTAGTTTTTTTTTTCTTTTTTATAGTGCTGTTCTTTTTGTCGTTTTCTTTTTTTTTTTTTTTTGTTAAAGGGGTTGTCCAGGCAAAAAGGGACAACCCTTGTAACTTTTAAATCAGCCGGGGGCATTGAAAAAAAATAAAAAAATATGCATACTCACCTGTCCCGATGCTCCAGTGTCCTCGCGGCGCGTCCCAGTGGTGGCTTCCCCCAGGTCTCTTCGGGAGTTCCACTGGAGTTGCTGATTGGCCTCAGTGGTCACGTGAGCATCGGGGACAGGTGAGTATGCATTTTTTTAATTTTTTTCAATGCCCCCGGCTGATTTAAAAGTTAAAAGGGTTGTGCATTTTTGCCTGGACAAGCCCTTTAAATAAATACTGCATCTAGAAATTACATGTTGAGCCATAGGATTTAATGAAATGTCCTACAAACACTGCTATTTATGTAGTTACTTTTTTGCCACTTTCATGGTGTTGTTTTAAAGTCTTTGGTATTTGTTGAAAATTAAAACATGCTCTGGGTGTACTATTTTCTAAAAAGTTTTTCTATATAATTCTCAATGGGAAAACAAAGAAACAAATGCTTTTTTTTTACAAAAAAAAATCTTAAAAAAGCCAAAATAAATCCTTTGTGTGCAGGGACCCTTAGCTTCTGTTTATTTTTTTTAGATAAGTGTCCGAAATGCAATACTGGCCGGTGGCGTTTCAGCTGGATTTATAGCTTTTATGGTTCAGCATCCATGGATTTCAATGACACTAGGATTAATAGCTGGAATAGTCTCTACAATTAGTTTTGCATACTTACAGGTAAGATACAGATACTTACAGGTTTTGCACAATTATCCTATCTTGCACTTTCACCTTTTCCCCACAATTATAACTAGTTAGTTGTTTAGCTTCAGTAAGTGACCATGAAGCTTCTGTCCATTTTATGGTTTTATGGGTTGTAGTTATGATGAAACCAGTCATATTGATGAGCTTGTACTTCAGTATTAGATTTTCACATTACATCTTTTTCTTTATGGTTAGAGCATGAAGCAGAGGGAATTTAAACAAGAGTATCTTAAAACTACTAGGTGCTCTATGCAGCCTCTAGAATCAGAATTTGGGGGACTGTACATTGTGCTTGGCATCCAGATATAAAGGACATTTGGGAAACGTATTGTATAGACAGCCCTGGCACTCAACTGGATATCAATTACCAGCTAACATTCATATGTACAGAATAAGAGCAGATACTATGAATTACACCCAGCATACGACACTAGAAAAGTGGTATTGTGCATTGTGCATATATCCATAATAAGACCAGATAATGTAAATGAAACCCAGCATAAAGGACAATAGCAGTGGTACAGTGCAGTGGCTATACAGGGTAAAAGAAGTAGTGCTATATACAGGGTCACCCCTGAGGAAGCCCAGCTTGTGGGCAATACATGTGGGGCATCTTTCTGGGTCCTTATATTCTTTTATTTGTAGGACTATCAATATTTTCATATATTTTTGACACAGGTATGATCTTTCTAAACTGAACAACTATTATCATGTTGCGTCCATGGTGTATTTAAATGTGTGCTCCTCCTATATGTGCAATATTTTTATGCAGTCTCCTTTTTGGTCTGTTTTCACAGGTATACATCAGAGAGTACACTTATATGTGCAATATAGTGAGAGCTGAGGGATAGCTAATTTCTTTACGCACATGTCACTTTATATATGCAACTATTTATATATTTTTTCCTTGACATGTCCTTCTAATTGATTTGAAAAAGGATTGGGCACACATAAGCTGTGGAATACTTTATACTGCTTTTATTTAGTCTTTTGTAAACATTATTGTGTCATATATGATAAGCCTTCATGAGACCTGGTTGCTTTTTGTATTTTAATTGTTTCTAACTATTAATTAACCTGTGTTAAAATAAAGATTTTTGGATATTTTTTCACATTCATGGGTTAAGTGTCTCTTATGTGTATGCAACTTGGTCTTTCTTGGTTTAGTACATATATATGCAGCACACACATATACAGTTCTCAACACATATAAACAGCACACATATGCAATGCACATACAGGTGCATCTCAATAAATTAGAATATCTTTGATATTCATTTCAGTGATTCAGTAATTCAGTACATAATCAGCGTCTTCCATGATTGTGTGTCCTACTGAACCAGACTGAGGGACCATTTAAAGGCTTAGGAAACCTTGGCAGGTGACACACTGGATTTACAATACTGAACTTTTTTACAATATTCTAATTTTCTTAGATTTGGGTTTTCATTACCTGTAATCCATAATCAACATTTACAGAAATAAAACACTTGAAATAGAACACTCTGTGTGTAAAGAATCTAGAAAATATAGGAGGTCACTTTTTTAATTTAATTACTCACAGAAATAAACGTTTCAAAGATATTCTAATTTATTGAGATGCACATGTACACTCACTTAGCCTACAAACACCATTTTTCTCATCCTCTCCAGAGTCTTAATTTTCCCTTGACTGCATGACCTTTTCCTCATGCAATGTAATCACATGATGTGCACATATATACAGCACATACAGAGGTGTAACTCCTGGATCCCAGTGCAAAATCTCTAATGAGGCGCCTAAATGTCTATGAGCAATTCATTTGCTATTGTACAATCTAGTTATAATGGATAGAGGGCAGACTGCTCCTTATTGTACACGCCCACAGCCTCAGAGACAAATGCAGAATGCGCTGCAGCCATAATGTGATTATTAGAAGCAGAAAAAACAATAGGACACTACATACGAAGACTTATACAATAATTTAATATATTGCCAGACCCTGCACATATTTCAACTTTTCATGAGATTTCAAGGCTAAAAAATGTTTGATCTATCTTAAAGATAGATCATCAATATCAGATTGGTCAGGGTCAGTCACCTGGCACTCCCACTGATAAGCTGTTCTCAGCAGCTGGTACACAGAGAATGAAGCAGGAAGCAGACAGATCTGTTCTCTGTGTACTGCCCAAACCAAGTTACTGCAGCTTAGCCCCCATTCAAGTGAATGGGAGTTAATCTGCAGTAACCTGTATTGAATAATACATAGAAAAGCAAAGATAGCTCCCTGGTGAATATGAGGCAGCTAGGTATGCTTGGTGAGAGAGAATTTACTGCTTCTGGGATGTAGTTTCATATGAACACATGCATTTTCTGCATTGAAGTAGATCTACTAAGCCTAGGCCCCTAGCAGAAGCTATGACCGTAGCTATGGCTTGGACAAATTCATATTTTTCTTTTATATTATTTGTTATTAGATTCTTTGTTAAACAGGTTTATCAAAGCAACATTACAGTATATAACAATTCAGCATATGTAAAACTCTATATAAATAACGTTACTATTGGAATTTATTGTTAATATGTACATAATGCTATTTTCTAGAAGAAAATTAACATAATCATGTTAGTACATGATACATGTGGAATTCACTACACTTTTGGAATGCCTGGACTTCTTGGAGGTTTTGCCTATGTAGTCATAATCCTAATGACAGAAACTGGAATAGGAATGTAAGTACAATATGTCACAATCAAGAGTCGGTGATGGTGGGGGGCTGAAGTCAGTTAATGTTTGTGGGTAACTGCACACTCACGCGTGAGTTTCATCCATGAAATTTGGTCTGTGTGTGCCGCATATACCAACCTGAACACATACCGAGAGAGGTAAATATACAAAACCAAAACCTAACAATAATACACTGTGTAGTTTTGTAGGTGAGTACATTGTACCTATATAACCAAAAATCTCACACAAATCAGAAATATAATAAGAAACTTCATTTTATTAAGTAAAAATGTCAGAAGAAATATAGGGATGAATATAGAGTAAAAAATACAGAGTCCAAGTCACAGTAACACAGAGGGCTGGTAAGTATGCCACAGAGTTAACAATTAGTATACGAGTCCCATGCCTAATTGTATGCTTCTGGTACCTCCTGCCTCCTGAGTGTCTGTTGCTAGGCTTACTTTGATGCCTACCGTTCACTAAGAGGTCAAACTGTAGCAACGGTGCAGTGAAGAAACACAGCAACAGACACTCAGGAGCCAGGAGGTACCAGAAGCGTGCAACTGGGCAATGAAACAAACAATTCTGCCTTGCAACAGGGTCCACCAATCATAATTGGCCAAGTCGGTCATCCTAACTGATTGCAGTTTTCTTTAAATCTGTTATGAAACCAGGCCTCATGCTTCCACATCCTAAAAAAACATTCCTGTTTTTTCGTTTTCTTGAATACAGTTTTATAACATAATGTGTTCTTTATTTAAAAAAATGGTGTTTATTGAAAATCACTTTTACTACACTCGTATCAAGGATGTAGTGAAGAAATCACAGGCTACTGCCCGCAAACATTTGAGGGCATTTTTTCAATCCTTATATGAAGAGACTCCAAAATGAGAACAACATATTCTGATAGAAGGAAATCTGCTCTTTCTAATGGTGCTAAAAGAAAGAAGATTGAAGCTGTCCCACCGGAGATATAGGGCATCAAAGATAACCAAAATTAGGCAAAAATGCTTTTTATACCAACTTTGAACGCTTATATTTTTTCAACTACTTGAAGGAAAGTGCTGTAAATTGGAAGGCCTCATTACAGCCATGTATTTAGTACACCTACCAAAAATCAACCTGAAAGGCCAACTAGTTTTGACACTACAGCAGCCTCAACATCGCTGTAAATTCATTTTTGCAGTTTTTTTAGCCTAAACCATGCAAAAAGTAAGAGGACTAGGAACATGGGGTTTTGCCAGTTCATTAAGCCCTAAAAGTTGTGCAGGTTCTCCAAATATACCCCTTATACTACTAAAACTTCCATGTTTACAGCTTCTGGAAGTTGGCCCAAAATGTCATTTTTGCTCAGGTACCGTTTTGCAACCCTTTACTTGAGGTCCCCTAGAACCTCCAATTTTTAGTCTTTTGAACTAAAATTTTGCACAGCTTAGTTTTATATCATAGAGAAACTATGTACCAAATTTCATCATAATCTGAGATGGTGAGGTGGGGACCCCCGGTCCACTTGATATGGAATGACTCATACATGATATGCAGTCAATCATAAACAGAAATTATATACACAAATAATACAGAGTGTGAAAGCTATGTAACATTAAAGATAGTGTTAAAAAATTATAACACTAAATGTAGATGAAAGATATACAGTACAGACCAAAAGTTTGGACACACCTTCTCATTCCAAGAGTTTTCTGTATTTTCATGACTATAAAAATTGTAGATTCACACTGAAGGCATCAAAACTATGAATTAACACAATGTGGAATTATATACTTAACAAAAAAGTGTGAAACAACTGAAAATATGTCTTATATTCTAGGTTCTTCAAAGTAGCCACCTTTTGCTATCATTGTCTCTGCAGTCTGCAGCTCCACTCCTCCCCTCTCCTTCCTCAGCTCTAAGATGCTGCCTGAGGCACGAGGAGGGGACACTTTAGCACCCCATATCTCAGGATATGTTAGAGCTATCATGATAGTCATGATAGTCCTTACAGTTTCAGAGTGATTCACTGTTAAAATGATGTCGGGAATTGAGATCTGCATTGGGATTTCAATCACGAACATCATTTTCGCCAGCGAATCGCTCCGGATCTGTAAGGACTAACATGATGATCTTTGTATAATTTTAAAGATGAGATTCTCTTCCATCTTTATAGCCCTAATCGATCCTGAGCAATTCGCTCACGTACAGTAGTGAAGCTGGCAATTGCCGGCTTCACTACTGTACATAGACTGTGCAGAATGCTGGGTGCTGCCTCATCCATCTTCAGGCAGCACCCAGTGGCATCTGGCACTAAGGACATTTTAAGGAAGCCAGATGGAAAAACACTGTGAGTAGCGTTTTTCCATCTGGCTGGGGCACAGATCCAGCACCATACGGTGCCAGAACTGATACCTCTTGTGCCAGAACCGATCCCATAGAAAACTATGGGATCCATCCTGGCATCAGTTTCCCTCCAACTTGTGTGCACCATGCCGGAGGGAAACTGACAGCTGCACTGGATATATGTGAAGGCACCCTTAATGGTATTATGGAAGGGACAAGCTATACAGCCACTGCATCTCAAACCACTTCTCACTGGTCTTTTAAGCCAAGTGACAGTTTTTAGCCCTGTAAAATGACCATGTACTACCATCTGCTTAAGTGATCACCCCAGTTTGAACATAATAGATGGCCGAGTTCCTACTATACCCTCAAGATCGGGGTCCATCAGTAAAATGTCCCAATGTTTGCTACCTCCCAAGCCATCAAATGTCATAATCATTCTTACTTGACCTGACTCCTTTCTCATAAAACTAGTACCTCCCAGGAGTTCATTACTATCTTTTAGGAGCGCTTCTCTAAAAGATTTTCTGAGAATATTACCTGGGTATGCCCTTTCTTGAAAGCAGCTCCTTAAATCTTTCCTTAAATTAAAACTTTAAATTCTCATTTGGTCGAGCAGTTTCTCCATAGCCTGAAGTATTGCTCTTTTGGGATCCCTCTCTTGAGTGAGATAGGATTACTGCTCTCCCACTACAAGAGAGAGTTCGACCAGTGGGTATTCTATACACTGCTGTGTCACATTCTCCAATGTCATTCTTGGTGATACTAACACCCAAAAAGGGCAGTGTCATGTTATGACATTCACTAGTGAATTTGAGGTCTATCGGATTCTCATTCAGCCTCACAACAAAAAGCTTAAAAGTGATTTCTGTACCCTTCCAAATAAAAAAATGTCATCTATGTACTGTGCCCACAACTCAATGCCATCAATTCCGATGGTCCCCTGGTCCCTGAAAACTATGATGACTTCCCACCAGCCCATGAGCAAGTTTGAATAAGACGGAGCACAGGAACAGCCCATTGCGGGTAAGTACAAATTCCATGAGTTTTAACACAAAATCTTTGTGGGTATGGTACTGACAACCACACATTTGCCCTCAAATCAAATTCATGGGGAATGGATGAGTAAAATGCTTCCACATCTAAACTTCCCAAAAGGCAATCATCACCCACTATTACTCCCTCAAGTCGTTTGAGCAAATCCGTTGTGTCATGGACATATGACGGGAGGTCTGTTCAAAGGGTGTCAAAATTTTGCCAATATAAATGCCCACTCGCTGACTAAGATTGCCTGCGCCCGACACGATGGGTCTTCCCTTAAGTGGGTGAAAGCGTTTGTGCACCTTTGGGAGGCAGTAGAACATTGGCGTCACAGGTTAACTCGGAACTAATTGATCAAACTCAGACTTGTCGACTAAGCCATCAGTTTTTGCCTTGTTAAGTAGATGTTTCAACTCCATAGTGAATGTCTTGGTGGGATTCTCCCTTAGGATCTCATATGTCTGTCGATCTGATAGGAGGCTCTCATAGAGTTCCTGATAAGGACCCGTATGCATCACTACCATGTTTCCCCCTTTGTCTGAGGGTTTTATCATAATTTTGCGTTCAAAACCCAAAAGTGCCTCCAATCTCTTGTTTTGTGCAATTCCGAGATGGATTGGTTATAATCAGGTGCTTGAGATTGTGAGATACAAGATCTAGAAACACGTCAGTGCAGAATCTCTCAGTCTGTGGGCACATACGGGTGCTCTTATTCTTTAGATCTGTGAAAGGTCCCAAACCTGCATTCGGTAAGCTTTTTAAATATTAAAATGCATAAAAGCGAGTGGCAGCGCAGTGTATGGTTAAAGTCAGAGTTTGTATCCACTACTTACCATCTGTTTTCCCTAGCCATACATGTAACTTTCACTTTGACATAACTTTAGCTGTATTTGCCATACAGAACTAGAAATTGGATAGATAGGTTCCTAGGAGCCCTAAGGGTGTTCTACGCTATATTTTAACCCAATTTAAGTTGTCGTTCATACCAAATTTATTCAACCTGAACACATCTGGGACCCAAGTCACTCAAACCCAAAACAAAACTTGAGAGGTTCACCCATTTCTAGTTATGGGAACTTGAAGTTTTGGGATAGGATATTGATCTAGGAATTTAGTTTGGTTGTCATGTTAAGCAACTGAACCTAACATAGGTTAAATTATAAATGTGCCTTCAAGTGACTTCTCAGAATAATCTATCATGTAAGTGTGTTTAAGGAGTAACACTATTTTCATTATGTTTGATATTTTTAGCAGTTTCTCCCTCTACAGGCTTTCTCGCTAATTTTCAGTTATATCTGAACTAGTGGAGGGAGACTAGTTGCTATAATAACCCTCATAGAAAGCACATGAAGATAAAAGGATTGTGTCTCCTCTTTTCCCTCAGTTAGAAGCATAATGGACAATATAGAGCAATACTGAACAGTATTGATTTGGAATAAAACACTTGAATTGAGATAAAAACTTACTATTAGATGCAGCAGTATGTCTATTTTTCTCTCACTAGCCCCCTCCTCCTCTCTCCATAGACATCTATAGACAGAAACTGTAACTTAATCCCTCTGTGAGCTAATAATCCATCTCAGTCTCTGAAGACTGATTTAGAAGAAAAGAGTGAGGAATTTATGAGGAAGGAAGCTTTATGCTGATAAGATATATCAAGGTGTATCTCCTGTTATAAAACAAAATTTAAAAAATGCTTAGTACAGGTGAGTAAAAGACAGTGTAATATATATTGTTAAAGAAATGTTCTTCCTTCTGCATTTATCAGACTGAGTTGCTGCGGCTACACACTGCTATTCTGTGAGTCAGGGAGCTTTGCTGATTCTACTGAATCTTCAAAAAAAGACTTTTTTGAATGCGCAAAATAAATATTTTAACTAGCTGGCAGCATTCTTCTCCCCCCACCCTCCATAAGGTTATGTATGTGATGTGAATATGGAGATGCTTTCTTTGTAAACACAACCTGAGCAACCCAAGTAGAGAAGGAAACATTTTTTTCATAAGATATATTGCAAAGTTTCTTATATTCACCTGCATTATTCATTTATGAAAAGTTGTTTTATAATTGGAGGCATCCTTTAAAGTTTCTTATGTCTTATTTCTTCCAGCAGCATAACATACCTTGTGTAGCCCTATTTGGGGGGGGGGGTATGAGTATTATCCCTCCCGCAACAGACTCTGGCGCTGACCTGTGTGTATAATGGGACCTGAAGCCTTCGCTGAAGGGAAGAGTGGGAACATATATGAAATATATCAGTGCCTCCACCCAGGATAGAGCCTCTGTATTACAGGGAGGATCTCTTCCTGGGACTTACCCATGAAGTACAGTTAGTAGCCTTAACAAGGATCACTGTACTAATCTCACAGTCTGAAGAATACATACAGATACCACATAAGGTTATAACAGTAGCTTTATAAGAATCAACAGGGTAATAATACATACATAAAATATACTCAGAACACAGCAATACTACAACAACCAGCAAGTCCTCAACCGTCTTAGGTTATATACCCGGGTATATATATAGATATATAGCAAGAGTCCAGTGCACAATACCTCCAGGCAACAGAAGAGATGCAGGGGCCCCTGTGGATGACTGTGGATCCTCGGATTCTTCCAGGAGATGACAGCCGATCAGGAGATGATGATGATGGTGAGATTCTTCACAGGCAGCAAACAGGGCGACGGTGATGGCAGTAGATGCAGGCCTGAATACCCTAACACTGAGTCCTTAACCTGCCAGCTAAACTACTAGTGCCACCGGGCCTCTAACTAGCTAGTTGGCCTTCGGAAGCCTAACCTATCACTGCCCTGAACTATATATATATATATATATATATATAAAGATCCCTAACTACGGTTACTAACTAGGTCCTGTGAGTATATAGGGGGTAACACATACCTAACTATATACTGTGAAGTAAAGAGGAACAAGTGGCTCTTAGACTCCCCCAGACATAACATGTCTGTCTCAGCAGCTCTGCTCACATCTCTCCCCCCAGCAGCTCTGCCTCACATGTGTCTGACTCACTGTATTTACAAAACAAAACTTGCACTGAATGCCTGGGGTCTCTGAAGCCAAACTGCAGGGGCAAAGAAGCCAGATACATTATATACTAGTAGAAATGGCAGTCCCCTACACTCTCCCTCTGGTGAAATCTTTACGTCACGTCAAAGACATACAAAGTCATAGTATACAGTCAACATTACCAATGACAATATCAATATGGTTGCTTTTGCATTTACAGAGTCACAACAGGTTAATAGGTATACATGCCAGCAGGAGCGAAAATTGGTAACATATTGACCAAAGTGGACACTGCACCCACCCAAGCATGGTATAAATGAGGCTGAGTAGTAAATCTGGGGTCCCCCAAACTATCATATGTCAGCATAGGTGGAGGGTGTCTAATTCTCTCTCCTCTCCGTACCTCTCTCTGAGGTAAACTAGCATGTCCAGGCCCTAAACTAGGGTTGTCTGCCATGGGAGGGGATGGTGCTGGTGGCGTAGGAGAGCTAGATCCCTGCTCATCTGTAGACACAGATCTAGGTACGAATTCTGGAGTTTGAGGGTTCATAGGTCTCCCTGAAGGAGAAGATACTGGTGATCTAGGAACTTCAGGAGCCACAGTCCAATCACTCTCAGGAGTTTCAGGAAGGTCAGGTGGAATATCGGCTAAGGACTGTGGAGAATCGCAGGCCGAGCCATCATTGGAGATATCCATACCATCAATCTGAGGTACAGGCAACAAATGATTTCTATGCCAAGTCCTGATCCTCCCGTCCCGTCCTTTTATCTTGTAGACTGGTATTCCAGGCAACCGATCTACCACTGTAAAGAGTTCACTCCGCCATCGATCAGCCAGCTTATGTTTTGCAGATGCTTCCAAATTCCGTAGCAGAACATGGTCCCCAGGGTTCAATTCTCGGTATCTTACTCGAAGATCAAATCTCCTTTTATTTCCTTCATTCACTTTGGCCGCATTTTCCTCAGCCAGCTCATAAGCACTCTTAAGCGTTTCTTTCAAACGTGCCACATATCGGTAATGATCTCGATGACTGATACCATCGGTAGAGACTCCCAACAAGATGTCAATAGGTAGCCTAGGCTCTCTTCCAAACATCAGAAAGTATGGTGAATATCCTGTGCTCTCGTGCCTTGTACTATTATAGGCATGCACCATAGCCTCCACTTTTCGACTCCAGGATCGCTTATCCTCAATTCGTAAGGTACCAAGCATATCAAGTAAAGTCCTGTTAAATCTTTCAGGAAGGGCATCTCCCTCTGGATGGTAAGGCGTCGTTCGACTTTTGCGGATGTTCAACAACTGAAGTAACTCTTTGATCAGGTTACTCTCAAAATCCCGGCCTTGATCAGAATGCAACCGGTGTGGTAAGCCATAATGGATAAAATACTTTTCCCAAAGCACTCTTGCAACAGTGACTGCTTTTTGATCCTTAGTCGGAAAGGCTTGAGCATATTGTGTGAAGTGATCAGTCACCACCAATACATTTCCAAATCCTCTGGAGTCGTTGTCAATACAAAGGAAGTCTATACAGACAAGATCCATGGGGCCCGAACTCTTCAAGTGTCCCATGAAGGCCGCTCGAACCGGGACAGTCTTCCTCTGCAAACATCTGCGACAGCACCTACACAGACGAGTCACGGTATCTCTCATTTTGGGCCAGTAGAATCGGTCTTGTATTAGGCCATAAGTCTTCTCAGGTCCCAAATGACCATGATAATCATGCAGACTTCGGAAAATCATCTTCTGAAAGCAGCTTGGAATAACTAGTTGGCGCCTTCCAGGGTGATCATGATACAGCACCACACGATAAAGTAGGCCATTGTCTATTTCAAACTTCTCCCAATCTCATAGAAGTTGACTGCATTCAGAGGGTAGGGATGTCTTTAACATTTCTCTGTCTTGAGAACTCACTGCTTGATAAAGAGGTCCAATTAAAGGATCAGTCTTTTGACTCCAGATCATTCGCTTTGAAGATATAGAACAACTCTCAAAGGATCCTAAAGCGGCAGGGTAGGCAAACATGTCTGGTATAGCTTCGGGACCTCCCCCAATAGAGTCAATAAGTCGAGTTTCAGAAAAGGCTACTCGGTCTTCAACTACAGCAGCCATGGCACACAAAGCTCCTACTCCAGGACTTGGCACTTCTTCCCATTCATCCACTACTTCCGGACTAGGTAATCCAGGCCGTCTTGATAGAGCATCTGCCCCAATGTTCTTAGGCCCCGATTTATACTTGAGTGTGAATTGGTAGTTGGATAAAGCTGCCAACCAGCGATGTCCTGTAGCATCGAGTTTAGCGGTTGACAAAACGTATGTCAGTGGATTGTTGTCTGTTCTTACTTCAAACGTGGCTCCGTATAAATAGTCATGTAATTTATCAACAATGGCCCACTTGAGCGCCAAAAACTCCAATTTATGTACTGGATAATTTTTCTCGCTGGGAGAAAGACTTCGACTTATGAAAGCTATGGGCCGTAACCCGGCCGGGTATTCTTGGTGCAGCACGCCACCTAATCCTTCAAAGCTGGCATCTACATGTAGCACATATGGCTTCTGTGCATCAGCATAAGCCAGAACGGGAGCTTCTGTCAATTTCTTCTTCAACAACTTAAATGCTTCTTCACAATCCGCAGTCCACCTATCGCCACAAAGGCTTTTGGAAGACCCTTTCTTCTTTCCCGGATCTCCTGCATCACTCTTCAACAGGTCGAGGAGGGCTCGAGCAATTTTTGAATATCCTTCCACAAATCGTCGATAGAATCCACAAAACCCCAAGAAAGATTGCAAATCCGTAATATTTTGCGGTCGGGGCAATTCACCACAGCTTCAATCTTACCAGGATCGGTAGCAACTCCTTCAGCAGAAACAATATGACCTACATAAGTGACCGAAGAGCTACAAAATTTGCATTTGTCAGCCGACAACTTCAGCCCCTCTTCTTTTAAGCGTTGGAGTACTCTCATGAGTCGTTCTTCATGTTCTTCCAGCGTCTTTCCAAACACAATAATGTCGTCAAGATATACAAGGCATTCCCGGGGCACTAAATCACCTAACACTCTTTCCATCAACCTTTGGAACGTTGCTGGCGCACCTTTTGTACCTTGCGGCATACGAGTGAACTGAAAGAAACCCAAGGGGCATATAAAGGCTGTCTTTTCCTGATCCTCAGGTGCCATTGGGACTTGATAGTATCCCGATCTTAGGTCCAGCACTGTGAACCAACAGTTTCCATTCAGAGCTTCCAGAGCTTCTTCAATTCTCGGCAGTGTATACTGATCAGGTAAGGTTCTCCGGTTCAGAGTTCTGTAATCCACACATAGGCGAATTGCTCCAGATTTTTTTCTTACCACCACAATAGGTGAGGCATAGGGGCTCTTACTGTCCACAATGATCCCCTGACCTTTCATTTGCTGTAGAGTCTGTCTTAACTCATCAACATCCTTTGGAGCAACTCTCCGTGGTCGCTCCCGGAAGGGAGTAGAATCGGTCAATCGGAAAGTGTGTTGAGCACTTTTAGCACAACCTACATCCATATCATCCATGGAGAACACTTCCGATAATTCAGACAACTTCTGTGTCAGTCGCTGATTCCAGGCCTCTGGTAAATGTGGATCACTCAAGTCAAGATTGAGATTAGGGATTGCATCTCGGATTTGAATCCTGCACACTTCAGCGTATGGATTTACTCCAAGCACAGGGTAGCAGTGGGCCACATTCTGGTATGGTCCAATTACGATCGGATGCGGTGAACAGTTCCTCACTGTCACACAGGTAGATAACTCCACTTTATTTCTCCAGTCCTTTCTCTCTGGGATCACCATCCAGCCATTCTGGTTAATCATTTCTTCAGGGGTTTCCATAAGGACATAACTCCCCCCTTCAAGCAAATCGGGAGCAATGCTGGAGGCTACTCTCAGAACTCTCTCCCCACCGGCAGGAACTTCCACGGTTCTCTCACCGATATGATATACCATTCCATGTCGATAGCCAGTAGACAGGGCATCACAGAGTTCTCTAAGATCAGAAGATATATTCACCGGCTGAGCTGCAGGGTTCCAATCTCTTCCAAGAAACTTCTGAAAAGCATAATGCACTGCGGGACAATTAGTGCCAAGTATCACAGGAGCTGAACAAGAATCCCCTGTATCAGGACAGACAAGAGCCGTAATCTTCATGGGAGCGACACTCTGATCTTCTAATTCAGGGACAGCTATAACTACTTGCAGGCTGCCATCTACAGGATATGATCCTGAATTAAGCCCCCACAATTTCATTTGTCCCGTAGACTGAAGAGGTATATCCCTCAGATACTTTTGGTAGAACGAGCGATAAATCAGGGTCACTTGAGATCCTGTATCAAACAGGGCAGGAGCGGCATGACCATTGACAGTGACTTTGACAACGGACCTGGAGCCCGCGATAGCGCCTCTGGTCTTTACTCGGCCCGCCTTCCTTCGGTGTCTTTGATTCTGAATAGAGAAGACAGCACTGTGTCCCAATCCCTCACTGTCCTCCGTACACTGTCTGGCAGTATGGCCCGTCTGACCACATTTATAACAGGTTCTAGCATCCTTCCTCCATTGAGTGGCAGTGGGTGGAGTGGCGGACTGTCTAAGTTCTGACCGCTCCGCTGGTTTGTCCTTGTTTGAATTAGGAACAACATCTTCTTTAGAGATGCTTTTCGCTTTCTTAGGGGTACTAAAACTAATGTCAGATTCTTGTTTCTTCACTAACTTCATTAAGTCAGGAAATGGAAGGACTCTATCAGATAGTAAGACCTTGAGTACTTGAGCAAGAGGATGATGAGGTTGTAACCCTCTCACCAACTGACTGGTTCTCATAGCGTCTACCTCTGAAGTAGATATAGCTGCGTGGTACACCAGATGTGAAAGAAGTAGCTGTAAACGGTTAATAAAAGTAGAGACATTTTCCCCTTCTTTTTGACGAACCATTCGGTAATCAGCAACCATCTGGGCAAGGTCATAGTATGGCTCAAAGTGATCAGTCAGTACTTGTATATAGTCCAATGCACTCACTCCTTCATGAGAGTCTCTGTACAAGCGGATCAATTCTGCAGCAGGAGACCGCAAACTTTCACTGATACGCTGCCGCTTGCCTTCTTCAGAGCAAGACCATTCCTTCAGGCATTGGAGAGTATGTTCTTTCCATATCTCAAAGTTTTCCTCCCCTTGTGGTACTGGGACATTACCAGAGAATACTTTTAGTTTCTTGTAGTGAGTGGCCTGCAGGCCCTGAGCTAACATTTCAGTCAGCTTGGCTAAAGTGCTAATAGCACTGTCACTAGAGGAACTGCTAGCGACGGCCATACTGGGGGGGTAACTGGCTGAGCGGGGTTCTTCCTTTACCTGAACCAGGGGAGGAACAGGAGGTCGGTAATCCCATGTAGTAGCTAGTGGGAGGTTCCCCTCTGAGCTATATCGCTTCTCCATATCAATGACTATTCCCACTTCTAAATCTCAGCAGTGCCTCCAAATGTAGCCCTATTTGGGGGGGGGGTATGAGTATTATCCCTCCCGCAACAGACTCTGGCGCTGACCTGTGTGTATAATGGGACCTGAAGCCTTCGCTGAAGGGAAGAGTGGGAACATATGTGAAATATATCAGTGCCTCCACCCAGGATAGAGCCTCTGTATTACAGGGAGGATCTCTTCCTGGGACTTACCCATGAAGTACAGTTAGTAGCCTTAACAAGGATCACTGTACTAATCTCACAGTCTGAAGAATACATACAGATACCACATAAGGTTATAACAGTAGCTTTATAAGAATCAACAGGGTAATAATACATACATAAAATATACTCAGAACACAGCAATACTACAACAACCAGCAAGTCCTCAACCGTCTTAGGTTATATACCCGGGTATATATATAGATATATAGCAAGAGTCCAGTGCACAATACCTCCAGGCAACAGAAGAGATGCAGGGGCCCCTGTGGATGACTGTGGATCCTCGGATTCTTCCAGGAGATGACAGACAGCCGATCAGGAGATGATGATGATGGTGAGATTCTTCACAGGCAGCAAACAGGGCGACGGTGACGGCAGTAGATGCAGGCCTGAATACCCTAACACTGAGTCCTTAACCTGCCAGCTAAACTACTAGTGCCACCGGGCCTCTAACTAGCTAGTTGGCCTTCGGAAGCCTAACCTATCACTGCCCTGAACTATATATATATATATATATAGGATCCCTAACTACGGTTACTAGCTAGGTCCTGTGAGTATATAGGGGGTAACACTTACCTAACTATATACTGTGAAGTAAAGAGGAACAAGTGGCTCTTAGACTCCCCCAGACATAACATGTCTGTCTCAGCAGCTCTGCTCACATCTCTCCCCCCAGCAGCTCTGCCTCACATGTGTCTGACTCACTGTATTTACAAAACAAAACTTGCACTGAATGCCTGGGGTCTCTGAAGCCAAACTGCAGGGGCAAAGAAGCCAGATACATTATATACTAGTAGAAATGGCAGTTCCCTACACTTGTCACAAAGAACACATTTCAAGCTGGTTCCATACATTTTATATCAATGCACAGCGCAATCACCAAGTTTAATCAACACTTTTGAGATACTGTACAGTATACAACTGGGTGATACTATCGCACAGTAGCATCACACATTAGTATCACAGAGGATTTTTTACTTAGGTCCTTTATTGTCAACTTATTTGTATGACCACCCTAAGCTGATTCACCTTTTCTTTTCCTCTAGATCAAGCTACCAAGCACTAGTTGGTGTTGGCTGTATATTTCTAACGTTGACTGTAAGCCTGGGTGGTGGAATGCTTACAGGTCAGTACAATATTCAGTGTAGACAATTTTTATTTATTTGCTTAATTGACATTTAAATAACCAATGTATATATATATATACTGAAAATAAGAAATTCAAGTTTTGGTCAACACTACAAAACACGTAGCTTTCTTGGTCATTCAAGCTGCCTTCTCCTTTTCTTCAGCAACTGCCTGCTCAGATTATGCAGTGTAGCTGGCACCAACTTTCTTCTCCATGTTCTGTATCTTGCAGCCTGTCTGAGGTCAGAAAGGCTTATCTCAACACATGTTATGGAATGTTGAAGATAGTTTGGTTACTTAACATGACCATACTCTACTCAGCCAAAAAGAAATATTTAGGCCAATTTATGCTAACAGTTGTTAGGGGTTGTCCGTTACAGGATTTTAGCAACGGACACTAGCAGAACCGTCACAAATCTGTTAAAAATTCCATTGATTTCAATGGGATTTTATCTGGTGCCGTTAGTGACCATTAGTGTCCATTTACACCAAATCCATCACATGTCTGTTATTTTTCGCAGACAAAAAATCCTGCATGCAGGACTTTTGTGTATGTGAAAAATAACGGTTTCATGACGAAGGTCAAGCGTCCGTTATTTTTTAACATTAAAGTCTATGGGTAACAGACAGTAAAGGACGGTGGTCTGTTATACTGTCCATTTTTTTTTTGTGCGCATGCTAAAAAAGCAGAAACAAAAAAAAAACAAAAAAATGGACAGTATAAAAACGGACACTAACTCTATGCTAATCTTTCGTTTTTTTAACTGATCCATTAGTTAGTGTCCGTTAATGTCTGTTATGATAGGTGTCCGTTTTTTTTTTTTTTTTAAACAGACACTATCAGAACGGACATCCAACGGTAGTGTGAACCCACCCTTACTGTCATGACATGATATATGCACTTTGAATGCAGATATTTGCTGAAAAATCGATCTGTTGTGTTCTACTTTTTTGTCATTGTTAAGTACTCTAGAAAAGTATTTTATTCCATACAAATGATCAGTATCCCATTAGATGAACAAAGAAATCTCTGGCCATGGATCGCTGCACAGATTACTCGGCCATATTGTTGGAATTGTTGTTTCAACTAATTTGGCAGATTTACTAATACTATCTAAAAGTTAGACAGCACAAAGTTAGACTAGACAGTCTTAAAATGCGCTAGCTTTATCAAAGTATCTGATGCTGGATGAAAAATCTGTTGCATTATTTGAATGTCTAGTCTAATTTTACATCTCCTATTAGTTGGCTTAGTTTACACCAGAAAATATTTGACAAGTTTGCTGCAAAGTGTTGTAACTTAGGCCATACCTACTTTCCACAAAGCCATGCCCATTTCCAACAAAGACACAACTCTCTTTTTCATGCAAGTTGTAAAAGTGTCTTAAGCACTAAATGAATGTGATGCAAGGCGTGTTGAACAGTTTTTTGGCACAAATTATGCCAAAATTCTAGTGCATTTTGCTTAGTAAATCTCCCCTACTGGCTTCTAAGATTACTTCATTTACATATCAACCTTGGCAAGTCATTTATGAAATGGCTGTCTCTAGATGAATATTTAGTCACGTAGATAATTTATTAAATTTGTAGGCACACTACTGCACAAGATGTTACAAAGCCAAAATAACCGCTCAGCATAACGTAGCTAGATCACATCATATTCAGAACAAATATGGTCTCTTGATACCTATTCACAAGAAGTAGAGCTGGCTCAATTTCTATGCATCAGTGGTATTTATACAATTTATTTTCCACTTTATTCTGATACAGGTCTCCTGCTTAAATGTAAGCTACTGAGGCCCCCTAAGGAATGGCATTTCTTTCACGATCAGCCATATTGGAAGGTAAGATATAAAACATGTAGTTCCAGAGGCATAGCTAGGGGTTCATCATGGGGAAGGGGGGACAACATGTCTAAGTGGGCCCTCAACTCAGGTATACCGATATTATCATTATACGATGACCGTATAGTGGTATATACCGGCTCTACACAGGTCTGTGAAGACCATTTAGGTAGATACAGTATAAGAACAATGTAGTGACTTACAGGTGACATCACTCACTGTAATTATTCACATTTTTCATCTCTTCCATCTGGACCGCCATGACCATTTTTTCCAGTTGTGACTTGTCTCTGTAAAGTTTGCAGCACAGACATCTTTGGCTCCTCACTTTGTCCTCACCTACACAAAGTCCCCCAATTATAAAATATATAATATAAAATCCACTAGGAATGAGTAATACCCCTGTGTGCCTTTTTAATTTAATAATACTCCTAAGTGCCCCCTTTAAATAATAGTGTCCCTCAATGAATAATGCCTCAAAAGTGTACCCCATTAAATTATTAATGCCTGAGAGCCACCTAAAATTAAAGGGTTTGTCTGGGATAACCACTTTTTTAATATGAGGCCAAGGAAGGTGAAAAAAAAAAACATACTCACCTGTCCCCGGTGCTCTGGTGTCTCCCAGCGTCATCCACTCCTGCTGCTTTGGTGTTTTCTTCCGGTGGAAGTCTCCACCGCAAGTGACCGCTGAGGCCAATCAGCGGCCTCAGCAGGCTAAAGAAAAAGAACCTGGGATGACATAGTGCGACGGGGACTTCCGCCAGAAGAAAGCACTGGAGCAGCAGGAATGGACCGCACTGGGAGACACTGGAGCACCAGGGACAGGTGCATATGTTTTTGTTCTTTTTACCTTCCCCGGCCTCATATTACAAAAAGGGTTATCCTGGACAACCCTATAATATTGACCAGTTTCCTTATTATTAGTTATATCCTCTTATGTCTTCTTGTATAACCTATGCCCCTGATGCCTTCTTACATAAATATAACTCCCCTAAATTACTTCCATAAATAATGCCCCCTTTGCATTGATAATGCCTATTAATAATCTCTTTGTATTAAAAGGGTGTTCTATGAATTGGACAAAACACAGAGGAGGCTGGGGTAGGTTAAACATAAAGTATATATATTATATATATATATATATCATACTCACTTGTCCCCTGTGCTCTGGTGTCTGCTGCCGATGTCCATTTGAGCGCATGCCATGCCTTTCCCACTGTAAGTCCTGTGCCACATGTGACTGCTGAAGCCAATCAGTAGCCTCAGTGGTGGCAGGAAAGGACCCAGTGATGTATCATCACCAAGTCCTTTCCAGCCCCTGCTGAGGTCACGTGCAGGACTTACGGTGGGGAAGGCACAGCACGTGCTCCACACAGGCAGCAGACATCAGATTGCTGGAGACAGTTGAGTATAATTTTTTTTTTTTGTGTGTGTGTTTCACCATCCCCAACCTCCTCTGTGATTTGTCCTTTAAGGGGGTTATCTAGGGAATGTTAAAGATTACCACTGCTTACCAGTAAACTTTTTTGTTTCTTGGAAAACCCCTTTAATGCTGCCCCAATGTCCCCTTATATTCATACTGCCCTCACTGACTTTCTTTTTAAATTATACCCCCTTTTATTGAGGACCCCTAATACCCAAAGGTCTTTTGTTAAATATAAAGCCCCCAATTCCACTCTTCTTTGTATTAACCCACCCTCTATATAAATGTTCTAAGTGTGTAAAATTAAATAAATAAACATGATACTCACCTACCTCCGATCCTCCATCGCAGCAGCTACTGCCCACTGGAGAGCACCAAGACCTCTGCGTTCTGGTGCAGGACAGTGGCGTCTTAAGGCAGCTTGTAGGCCAAAGGCCTGTAGTGGCTTGTGGCTTACGAGCTACTTAGTAGTGGAAAAGAAAGCGAAAGGCTTCCTCCTCTACTATGTATTTCAACTGCATCGGTGTCATGCAGACTCCAATGAAATTTAAGAGGACCTTTCATGGCCTCATGCATATGCAGTTTTAGATACCGCTAGAAAGCCAACAGTGCACTGAATTCAGCGCACTTTCGGCTTTTCCGTTATATGCCCCGGGGCTGGAGATATTGGGGCCGTTAATTTTGGCACCGATATCTCCCCACTGTCAGAATGGCGTTCCTCACAGCCTAAAATTGATGAGTATTTCACTTCACTTGAACTGGAAGCATTGCTGGCCCAGAGTCTGCATCAGGTACATCATCTGGCAGCCCCTTATGTACCTGGATGTAGTTATAACTGCAGTCAGTTCTAGGGCCACAAGTGCCATCACTGATAAATAAGTGACACACTGATTAATTCCAGGGTATTTCTCATAAGGGGGTGACATACTATGTACTGAACGCAGTTATAATGGCAGTCAATTCTGGGTCCACAGGTGTCTTCACTAATAAGTGACACACTGATTCATTTCCAGGTATTTCACATTACTGACTGTGAGGCTGTGTTCACACAACGCTTTTTTATTGCGGAAGTGCACACGGTATTTAATTGCAGTAATGAGTAGCCCATGTTACTATATGCGTCACCTGTATGCTAATAATCATTAAACTGAATACTCTGATTTACTGGCTGTTCTCAAACAGGTAAGATGTATAATATAACCTGTCATAATCATGACTGCAATAAAAAGTGTTTGCCGTTCTTCCGCAAAAATGCGCTGTGTAAACACAGCCTGAAGTTTTGCTGCTGTCAAGATCAGTAAAGAAAAATATCCTGGACTTAACCTCTTTCAACCGCAGCCATTTTTTGATTTTCGTTTTTTACTCCCTGCCTTCCAAAAGCCATAACTTCTTTATTTTTCCATTCATAGAGCCATATCAGGGCTTAATTTGTGGGACAAATTGTATTTTGGAATGGTACTCCGTATGATACTCCGTATGATGTACTCGGAAAAAAATTTGGAATGGGGTGAAATTTGAGAAAAACTGTGTTTGCACGATTCTTACGGGCTTTTGTTTTTTTTGTTTGTGCAGCCAGAATGTCACCTGTATTCTGTGGGTCGGTATAATTACATCAATGCCAAATTTATATAGTTTTTATGTTTTAACGCCTTAAAAAAATCCAAAGATTTTCAAAAAAATTAAAAATTCTTGTAGTTGCCATATTCTAACAACTGAAACTTTTTTTATATTTCTGTGTACAAGGATGCATTAGGTGTCTTTTATTTCAGGACCAGATGTACTTTTATTTATACCATTTGGGGAAGAGTCTTTGTTTTAATTGCTTTTTATCCAAATTTTTATGGGAGTCAAAACTGCGAAAAAAACGACATTCTCTGTATGTGAAATATTATTTTTAGAAGTGTGTAGACTGGGCGTTTTTGGATAGAGATACTGTACCTTATGTGTATGTGTTTCACTTTATTTCTTTTTATATCTGTTCCAGGGAAAGGGGGTTATTTGAATCTTTAGTTTTTGTTTTTTTCAAAGGATAGAGGATAAATATTTGATTGGTGGGGCCTGACTGCTGAGATCTCCACAAATCCTGAGAATGTGGAATCCTTTCCCCCCTTCGTGCAATGTAGGCGTGTCTGGTGGTGGATGGTTCTCCCTTTCACTTCTATGGGAGCGCCGTACAAAGCCTAGTGCTGTACTTAAGATATCTCTGGCACTCCTATTGAAGTGAATGGGAGGGCAAGTAGCATCCAGAGCTATGCTACATTTACTAAATTTAATAGTTTATTTTTTAAGTTAACAAAATGAAGTTAATGAACATAAGAGAAATCTAAATCATGTCAATATTTGGTGTGACCAGCCTTTGGAGGAGGATCTCTATTCTCAACAAGCTCGAGTCTGTTTGGAATTATCGTATTTTTCGGACTATAAAACCCACCGAACCATAAGACGCATCAAGGTTTTAGAGGAGGAAAATAGGGAAAAACTTTTGAAGCAAAAAAATGTGGTAAAATATTTAATATATGGGAGTTGTAGTTTTGCAACAGCTGCAAGGCCACATTGATAGGTGGCCCTGCAGCTATACGGGGAAGCATAGGGCATCTTTTCTTGCGGGGCAAGGTGTACTTTTTAGTTGTACTATTTTGGGGAATGTCTATTGCTTTGATCACTGTATTCACATTTATTGTTTTATTTGTTGTTTTCTGTTCATATGTGCCCATTATCAACATGGTTATTATTTAACGTTTATGGACATTAAGCACAAATAGAGTTCAATCTATAGCTTTTTTTATAAGCAGTATTAGATAATGAAACCTCAATCCTGTTCAGTGATGATGCAAGACAACAAAGACTCATAGAAGTTTTTGATAGTAATGGCATTGCAGATAATACTAGTGCGGATTTTACCACCTTGTTAAACAAATTTTCCAAAATTCAATCACAAGAATTCAAAACTTGGTGGGATTACACCACTTTGAAAACATATTTGGATAAAAAGATGATTCCACGTGGTCTAAGACTAAAAAAACTCCCATCTACACTATATAGTGAAGAGTTTAAAAATTCTTGGGAAAGTTTGTTAACAGAATGTTCTTTAAAACTTATGGGACTTATAGTAAAACAAGAGGAGGAGAAATTAATTTCCCTCAAAAATGACATTTCAAGTATCGAAAAAGATCTAACTCAATTTAACAAAAGCCGTAATTATCAAGAATCATTAGATAAATTCCAAATACGTATGAAAGAATTAGGAGAACGTATCATTTCAACTAAAAAGAACAAATTCAAAAGAGACAAAAATGATTATGATATGGGAAACATCTATAATTGGAATGAATTATCGCAATCTATGACTCCTAAATCTATACTCAAAAACAAAAGAGATTGGAAATGTAAAAAACGCAATTCCACACCCTGGGGAGTTTCCTTTAGCTCTTCAGATTTTGAGTCTGATTTCCCTGATTTTGATCTAGCTACTACACAAGAGAAAAGTTTTTTAGGTCCCAGACGGCAAGAGAAAAATACTGTGATCAACAACAACAACATGGAGACAAATCTTGTGGTAGACGAGGCCACAGGGCAGGAATTAAACACAAAAAGAAGAAACACACGTTACTTTACAAGGAAAAGCAAGAATTATTCCTAGAGAATCAGAATGAAGATATTAACCCCTTAATGACCGGGCCATTTTTCGTTTTTGCATTTTCGTTTTTCCCTCCCCACATTCCAAGAGCCATAACTTTTTCATTTTTCAGTTCACAGAGTCATATTATATGGCTTATTGTTTGTGAAACAAATTGTACTTTGTCATGGCACCATTCAATATGCTGTGCAATGTACTGGGAAGCTGGAAAAAAAATTCAGAATGAGGTGCAATTGGAGAAAAACTGCATTTGCGCCAATTTCATATGAGTTTAATTTTTATGGCGTTCACTGTGTGGTAAAAATGACATGTTACCTGTATTCTGCAGGTCAGTACGAACACGGTACCAAATTTATATAGTATTTGTAATGTTCTGATACCTTTTAAAAAATGAAAAACTTTGCAAAATATAAAAAAAAATTTGTGTCGCCATATTGTGACACCTGTAACTTTTTCATATTTACATGTATGGAGCTGGGTAAGGCGTCTTTTTATGTGGGATAATATGAAATTTTTATTGATACCATTTGGGGAAAGATCTGATGGTTTGATCGCTTTTTATTCAATTTTTTATAGGAGGCAAAGTGCTGAAAAAAACGCTATTTGGCCATTTAGATTTTTTTTTCGGCGCTACGCCATTCACCGTATGGGATAAATATTTTAATATTTTAATAGTTCGGGCATTTTGGAGCGCGGTGATACCTAATGTGTTTATGTTTACTTTTGTTTATTTACTTTTATATCTGATCTAGGGAAAGGGGGGTGATTTGAACTTTTGTGTTTTTTTTTTTTTTTTTATACTTTTAAAAACTTTTTTTTCTCTTCTTTTACTTTTATGATCAGACCCCCTAGGGGTCTGATTGCTCATACTATTCACTGCAATACTACTGTATTGCAGTGAATAGCAAAATGCCTTCACTTCTATTAGACAATACCTCTGGCATCGTGTAATAGCTCTAATGTAATGACAAGCCTGGGAGCCTTCAATAGGCTCCCGACTGTCATGGCAACCAATCATGGCATCCGATGACATTCTGGAGGGCAGCGATCGGGGAAAAATGGTGGCGCCCGTGGCCTGCGCAATTTAGACACCACAGTCCTGTTTGACCACGACATCTGAAGGGTTAACAGCTGCGATCGGTGCAGGTATTATACAGCCGGCATCCGCCCTGTATGGAGAGAGCTCAGCTCCTGAGCTCTCTCCATACATCCTCATGCGACGCAGGATGTACTATTACGCCCTGGATCGCTAAGGGGTTAATGAAAGTGTTGATATGAGTGTTTTGAATTTGTCTACGACAAAACTTTCTCCACATTGTACTAGTCTTCTTTCAAAAGGCTTAAATTTTGTCCCTACAGAAAATTTTAATTTGTTTGACACAATTTTGGACATTAATAAGTTTGTACGGACATTAACAGTGAAAAAACATTTTTTCAATTACCAGGAAGATTTGACACAAACAACTGATGTCATTGACAAGAATTGGACAAATGAATACAAGGATCTCACTTTTCAGGAACAGTGTAGTCTTATTAATTTAAAGAGTTTACAGGAATTGGGCTCTCGTGATAGAACAATACATGAAATAGAGGTTCCTTCTAGTAATCCATATTTCTATCTGATCTCCTCCAGAGTACCGGCTCTGGAATACTTTCAAATAGCTATGGAGAGAGATTTAGCAAAGCATGCAGACTCTATTCCCAAAAAAAGTGAAACAAGGAATCTTACTAATAATGAAAGATTGGCCCTCAAACAATTACAAAATAATGAGAACATTATTATAAGAATGGCAGATAAGGGGGTGAAGGTGGTCATTCTTAACAGCAGTGTGCTTTCTATGTTAAATGATGAGTCAACCTATAGAAAGCTGGAAGAATATCCCACACCAGTTTTTTCTTTAGGTTAAGACTTTGTCATTAATGAGGAAATAAATCTAGGTATTTTACAGGAAACACAAGCCAGGGCATTATAAGTTGAATCTCCGGTAATGCCAATCTTCCAAGGGCTACCGAAGATACATAAGGATATCCTTCCTCCTCCTCTGCGCCCGATTATTTCCGGAATAGGGTCGTTAAACGAAAACATCTGCAAATAGGTGGACAACCTATTACAACCCTTAGTTACTCGTATCCCAGGTTATATAAGGGATAGTAAAGAAGTTCTGAGGGTTTTCAATACATTTAGATGGTTGAAAAATTATACATGGCTTACATATGATACCAATGCTTTGTATTCCAGCATACTCCATCAAGTAGCCATTGTGGAGCTTTCATACCATTTATATAAATTCTCTGGTTTTACAGAAGAGTTGTGTGAATACATAATTGATGTTGTCAATTTTCTATTAAAACAGAATTATTTCATGTTTGATGGAAAATACTACTTACAAATTTTTGGAGTCCCTATGGAGGTGCGGTTCTCCCCCTCCTTGGCAAATCTAGTGATGGCCTGGTGGGAGGAGAATTTTATATTTGGCGAGAACAATCCATTTTTGTCACAGGTACAGTGGTATGGCCGCTACATCGATGACCTGCTTTTAGTATGGGTGGGAGATGTGGCGGCCATACCACTTTTCGTTGAATACATTAACACGAATGATTTCAATCTCAAATTTACTTTTCATTTTGACAACAAGACAATTAATTTTTTGGATTTCACACTTATGGGGGATAAGGAACACGAAAAAGTAAAAACTATGCTTTACCGGAAAAAAAAACATCTGGCAATACAATTTTGCCTTGCTACTAGTCAGCATCCCAAGCACACGATTAAATCTATACCTGTGGGGGAACTGACTAGAATAAAAAGAGCTTGTTCCATGGAAAAAGATTTTTTGTCGCAAAGTCGGACAGCATGTTCTAGACTTAAAAAAATAGGTTTTCCGGAGTGGTCCTTGAATAGAGCCATAAGCTTGGTACAAAATAAGGATAGAAATATTCTATTGAATGATTCTACACAGAACGATAACAGAAAAACTCCAAAAGGGGTGTTCTTTTCAACTTGTTATAGTCAGAATTATAATGAAATTGTTAAAATAATTTGGAAAAATCTGCCTATTTTGTACCAAGACAATATCTTGTCTGATATCCTGGATCAGGGTTTCCAATGTGGAGCCAAGAAAGGAAAAAGACTTGGAGCATATTTATCGCCCAGCCTATACCAAGACAACTCTATTATTAAAAGTAATCGGTCAGGCATTAAGGGTTTTTACAAATGTGGTATGGATAGATGCCAGGTATGCCAGTAGCAGCCAAGTCATCAACTTTTACTAATAGTAGAAGAAATAAAATCTATAAAATTAATAATCACCTAAACTGCAGGTCTAAATATGTTGTGTATCAGATTTGTTGCAATATTTGTAATCTTCAGTATATTGGATGTACAATCAGACATTTAAAAACCAGAATGTCCGAGCATATATCCAGCAGTACCACCAATGCTCCATCCAAAACATCTGGAGCTTCAAAACATTTTATTCATGAGCACAATGGCAATCTGAGCTCTTTTGAATTCAGAGCCATTGAGCAAGTGAAAAAACATTTACAGGGAGGTAATTGGCAACGAAAATTAGACACAAGAGCTACAATGGGTTTGCATCTCAAATCTGATTTATCATTTTTCTATTAGTAATTCTAGAACTTAGACATTTAGTTTGTAAGATATAAAATAAAAAATTTTTGAGCTATCCGGGTGGAGTTCAAATAATATCCTGCCCACTCTCTTCTTTTTAACCAATCAGATGTCAGTGTTCCAGATTTTGAATGTTGTTCTGCCCACTTTTTATAAGTGGACCAATTAGATACAAGGGTTCCGGTCACGTGATTTGACATGTTGAGTTGTTGGTTTTTACCTTCTGTCATACCCGGTCACGTGACATGACCAATCACGTGACCAGAGGCCCAGGAAAAAAGAAATCCATTCATTCATTCATTCATTCCAGACTCTAACATGATGTGGGATTGGTTGAATGGTGTTTTTTTGCTGATCGATATATTTTTATTTATGAGGTAAGAGCTTTACTGTATACTAGGTGTAGGAGAGTATAGACACTATAAGTGTTCCATATTGGTTTTTGTTTTCTTAGCTTTATATACTGTGCAATACTGAGATTTCGTAATTTTCCATATATGTATCTGCATTGTATCATAGACTATACATGTGTTGTATGTTTATATTTATATTTGCAAGAGTTGGACATACAAATGTTAAGCATCATGCACTCAGGTTAAAATTATAGACAACATGTGAATGTATTTTTCAATCAAATAGTGGGTGTTTTTATATTCAGGGATAATATTTCTAACAAACCTTTGTCGTTATGCTATTAGCAAGGAACTTAGTATTCCGAAACGCGTCAGATAATGCATATATTACTTGGATTGATGTAGTTGTACTATTATTCCTTTTATTGGACGAATAAAAGCTAAGTTTTATTTAAAGGACATTTTTTGGATCCCCTCTTGTTTTGCTGGATTTCAACATCAATAGATTGTGTTTGGACTTTTTCTCTGGCCGAAGAGTAAAAAAATCGTGCACAGAGGTGGAACCTTGCTTTGATATCGAGGTGGATGTGAGTTGGGCTGTATTCACATTTATTGTTTTATTTACTACCTTTTAGCGGGCTCACAGGTAGTAAAGCCGTGATCAGAGTGGACTCTGATAGCGGACATTAGCTCCGGGTATCCGCATTACAGCGGAGACTCGGTAGCTATGGCGACTGCTCTGCAGCAGAGTGGCCGCCATCAACTTCACAGACCCGGTATCTGCCATAACAGCACGGCAGATACCAGGAGATTCACACCGCCAGGACACCCTCTCAGCCCAAGGCCCCCAGCATCGCCCCCACTCCTCCCACTGCAGGAAGCCAGTGGTGGCAGAAGTAGGGCGATGCTGCAACCCCACTCCTCCGCCCCCCTGCCAAAACACCCCCCCACATTCGGACTATAAGACGCACCCCCACTTTCCTCCCAAACTTGGGGGAAAAAAAAGTGTGTCTTATAGTCCAAAAAATACGGTACATAAAGAGACAGGATTTAAAGGGGTTGTCCAGGATAATTTACTATTTTAACTATAAGCCCCCCATGCTTCCCCCCTCCAACTTTCTAAATAACATTTATTACTTATTATTTTTAGTTTTACTGTAATATATGTAGGTCATGTGTCAGTGTAAGGGATATCCGCACCCCGTGATGTCACTGGAAAGAAACCTGCGCCCCACAGCCCCATTATACTTCCCTGTTGCTCCAGTGGATTTCTGGATCCCAGGATGTCATCACTGGAAGGCCCGCCTCTTCATTGCATGTGGCAGCCGCCCACGCATGTGCAATGCAGTGGACGGCTGGCACACGTCACAAAGAGGCGGTGTCAGCTGCTGATAACGTCACGGGTCCGGACCTGGAAGGAAGAAAAGGTAAGTGTAATGGGGCTGAGGGGGGAGGCGTCTCAAAGAGGAGGCACCTCCGTAGAATGGGCGGGCGGGGATTAGGGAGCCAGCAGTCAATGACACCTGGACTACTAAGAAAGAAGGCAGGGAGGGTTTGCTACCGGTCACTGTATACACCATTCAATGAGTGCTGTGTATACAGCTCTGTGAGCTGCTATAAAGCGGCATCCCCCTGGCGCTGGAGCATTATACTGTGCAGGGGCCACTGCTGAGCAGATTATACCGTACAGGGACGACTGTGGAGCAGATAATATTGTGCATGGGCCACTATTGAGCAGATTGTACCATGCAGGGGCCACTGTTGAGCAGATTATACCGTGCAGGGGCCACTTTGAGGCAGATTATACCATGCAGGAGCCACTGTGGAGCATTATACCATGCAGGGGCCACTGTTGAGCAGATAATACCATGCAGGGGCCACTGTGGAGCAGATTATACTGTGCATGGGCCACTGTGGAGCATTATACTATGAAGGGGCCATTGTGGAGCATTATAACTTTATTTATAGCACTTTACAAATCAGAGGACACATGAACAGACAATATGAGACATTACAATGTGACAAAAAAATAAACATATTAAACAATAGGAGTGAGGGTCCTGCTCGCAAGAGCTTACATTCTATAGGAGATAGGGGGACACAAGAGGTCAGAGGGCTTGTTTGCTACCATGGCCTAGCCATCTTTTAATAGAAAAGGTTGTGTAGCTGAAGCTGTATGAACCCGTCACTAGCCTGTATCTGTGAATAAACATATATTAAGTGCAAGGTGTGCAGGGAAGTTCTAGATGGAGGGGCCAGGATCTGAGGAACAGAGGAGGAAGGTGTTATTGTTCTACCCCTCTGCACACTACACTGTAATCAGGTCACTTGATAAACCTGACCATACAGATGTGATTTTAGGGCAGTTATGAAGCTGCTGTAGTTGGGGATTAATCGGATTGTCTTGGGTAATATATTGTGCGGGGGACTCTGTGGAGCACTGTGTGGGGGCCAATGTGGAGCATCATATTGTGCGGGGGCCACTAGGGAGCATTATACTATGTGGGGACCACTGTGAAGCATTATACTGTTTATGTTGTATGTGTGCATATATATATATATATATATATATATATATATACAGTACAGACCAAAAGTTTGGACACACCTTCTCATTCCAAGAGTTTTCTGTATTTTCATGACTATAACAATTGTAAATTCACACTGAAGGCATCAAAACTATGAATTAACACATGTGGAATCATATACTTAACAAAAAAGTGTGAAACAACTGAAAATATGTCTTATATTCTAGGTTCTTCAAAGTAGCCACCTTTTGCTTTGATTACTGCTTTGCACACTCTTGGCATTCTCTTGATGAGCTTCAAGAGGTAGTCACCTGAAATGGTCTTCCAACAGTCTTGAAGGAGTTCCCAGAGATGCTTAGCAGTTGTTGGCCCTTTTGCCTTCACTCTGTGGTCCAGCACACCCCAAACCATCTCGATTGGGTTCAGGTCTGGTGACTGTGGAGGCCAGGTCATCTGGCGTAGCACCCCATCACTCTCCTTCTTGGTCAAATAGCCCTTACACAGTCTGGAGGTGTGTTTGGGGTCATTGTCCTGTTGAAAAATAGATCATGGTCCAACTAAACGCAAACCGGATGGAATAGCATGCCGCTGCAAGATGCTGTGGTAACCATGCTGGTTCAGTATTCCTTCAATTTTGAATAACTCCCCAACAGTGTCACCAGCAAAGCACCCCCACACCATCACACCTCCTCCTCCATGCTTCACGGTGGGAGCCAGGCATGTAGAGTCCATTTGTTCACCTTTTCTGCGTCGCACAAAGATATGGTGGTTGGAACCAAAGATCTCAAATTTGGACTCATCAGACCAAAGCACAGATTTCCACATGTCTAATGTCCATTCCTTGTTTTCTTTAGCCCAAACAAGTCTCTTCTGCTTGTTGCCTGTCCTTAGCAGTGGTTTCCTAACAGCTATTTTACCATGAAGGCCTGCTGCACACAGTCTCCTCTTAACAGTTGTTATAGAGATGTGTCTGCTGCTAGAACTCTGTGTGGCATTGACCTGGTCTCTAATCTGAGCTGCTGTTAACCTGCGATTTCTGAGGCTGGTGACTCGGATGAACTTATCCTCCGCAGCAGAGGTGACTCTTGGTCTTCCTTTTCTGGGGCGGTCCTCATGTGAGCCAGTTTCTTTGTAGCACTTGATGGTTTTGGCCACTGCACTTGGGGACACTTTCAAAGTTTTCCCAATTTTTCGGACTGACTGACCTTCATTTCTTAAAGTAATGATGGCCACTCGTTTTTCTTTACTTAGCTGCTTTTTTCTTGCCATAATACAAATTCTAACACTCCATTCAGTAGGACTATCAGCTGTGTATCCACCTGACTTCTGAGCAACACAACTGATGGTCCCAACCCCCTTTATAAGGCAAGAAATCCCACTTATTAAACCTGACAGGGCACACCTGTGAAGTGAAAACCATTTAAGGTGACTACCTCTTGAAGCTCATAAAGAGAATGCCAAGAGTGTGCAAAGCAGTAATCAAAGCAAAAGGTGGCTACTTTGAAGAACCTAGAATATAAGACATATTTTCATTTGTTTCACACTTTTTTGTTAAGTATATAATTCCACATGTGTTAATTCATAGTTTTGATGCCTTCAGTGTGAATCTACAATTTTTATAGTCATGAAAATACAGAAAACCCTTGGAATGAGAAGGTGTGTCCAAACTTTTGGTCTGTACTGTATAAATTGTAAGTATGTGAGCCAGAGGGCGCTGTTGAGCGACCCAGGCCAGGCCAGAAAAGGCTCTCAGCCACGACTTTGGGTGGTGGCACATAACTCCAGAGGGGCTGGAGCATCCTGCAGGAAGCAGGAAATGGTAGTGGACCAGCTAGGACAGAGAGAGAGGCTCTGTCCCAAAAGGGCTGGCGTCCACAGGGGTGGACCAGCTAGGACAGAGAGAGACGCTCTGTCCTGTCCCAGAGGGCTGGCGTCCACAGAGGACTGTTGCTAGAGCTGAGTAACAGTCAGGACAGTTAGGGGCTCAAGGAGTGAGTTAGGCCCTAACTGTGGCATAGGTTTTTTGTTGTTTTGCTGTGTTGCAGTTAAGCTGAATAAAGCCACTTTTATTTTACGCTTGGACCGTCTGAAAGCTATCTTTCCGGCGCCCAGTACCACGAACCACCGCTGTCCGGACCAGGAGTCAGCCGCCATTTTGAGTTTAATTCCCCAAGCTGTCCCATATGGTGGAGAATCGCGCGCATAAAGAGATCCACGCAAGTCCTGGAAGACAAGTGATTGGTGACTGCAGTACTGCTAAGTGTGCATTGTGGCCTACAGCTGGAAGAAATCGGTGATTTCAACTGAGAAGCCCAGAATGGGGTGAGTGAATTGCAACATAGCAAAAGTGTGTGCAAAAAACTGGTGAAAGTAAAACTCTGGATGAGGAATCCAGGGAATGGACTTTGTGTATACTGTGGCACAGAAGTCTGTGAAGTGTTTGCTGATGGCAAGAAAGTATGCAATGTGTATAGAAGATGGATATTGCAAACAGTCTATGTGAAAGGCTATGGTGCCATGTTGGTGTTTTCTGTGGAAGACAGAAGAAAATGCTGGTTGTTGTAGTGCCACATAAACAAGTCTATGTGAAAGGCTATGGTGCCATGTTGGTGTTTTCTGTGGAAGACAGAAGAAAATGCTGGTTGTTGTAGTGCCACATAAGTTAACTGTGTGAATACAGGTGACTGCAGAAGATAGCAAGGAGTTGCTGCCGGTTGAACCCAAGGTTGCTGTGGAATATTGTGTAATTTTTGTTAGTAAACCATGGGCAAGAAAAAGAGAATTTCAGCTTGTAAAAAAGCAGAGAAGTTATGCACAGGTTTATTAGTGCAGCAGTCTGAATGCAGAGAGATACAAAACCCGGAACAGATCATATCGAGTGCAAGTAAAGATAATGTGTTGCATGATGGTGACTCAATTTTTCTAAAGCACCTCTGTTCTATGATGGAATATGTCCCTGCTGAGTGTGTGTCTCATAATGGAGTGCAAAGCGCCAAAGATGAAAATGTTAGGGTGCAGCAGCTTCAAGATGAGAATAAAACCATCAGGTTCATGTATGAGAATGAAATATCTGATTGGAAATGGCAACTTTTGGTATCAGAAAGAGAGAACCTTAAGTTGAAGGCAGAGCTTGACTCTATGAAGAGGTTATATCCTAGTCATTGTGAAAATGTGGTACTGGGTTTGCCTGGAATGGACTGTGTCACTAAGAAGGAGTTTGCTGAAATGAAATGTGCTCTTTCTAATGAAGTTATACAGAGTGTAGAGCAAAAGCAAGTGCTTGAGAAGCAATTGCAGGATTTAAAGGAGCAGCATGTCCAAGACTCCATTGCCAAAGAGAGTGTCATTGAAAAATTAAGAGATGACCTTGAAACTGCTAAACGTGAGAGAAGTGAATTTTTGCAGAGTCAGTCAGAATGTCTGGATGACCAAGTTAGGATGTGTGTAAACCTTTCGGCTGCCGTAATTGACAAAGAAAATGAAATTGCAGAGCTGAGGAAGTATGTGTCTGACCGAGAGAGTGATTTAGAATCTGTGGTGCAGACATTGCAGTCAGAGCAAAACTTGCATCAGGTTCGCCTAAATGGTGAAATCCACGAATGGCGAAGCAGAGCTGGAGTTCTGGAACAAAGAGAAAGGGAACTCAAAGCTAGAATATGTAGCCTGGAGAGGGCGCTGTCAGGATCTTGTGAAGATAATGAGAAGTCTGTTTTGGTGCAAAATAAAGACAAAGATTTGATGGACATGTCGTCTGTCCATGCTCAGAAAGTGCAAGCCTTACAGGAGAGTCATAAAAAAGTAGAGACTCAACTTCAAGTGATGCAACTAAAAGTCACAGAAGGGGACAGATTTCAAGCAGAGCTGCTAGACAAGGCAAATAGACTACAGGTGGAATTGAATAATGTCACAGGGCTTCTTTCTCAAGCAGACAGCAAGTTTATCAAACTTTCCAAAGATTTTTCTACACTAGAATCTCAGCTTCAGGACACTCAGGAACTTTTGCAAGAAGAAACCCGTCAGAAGCTTGACCTTAGTACAAAACTAAAACAAATGGAAGATGAGAAAAATGGTTTCCTTGAGCAACTAAAGGAAGAGGAGATAGCAAAAAGAGATTTGAAAAAGCAGATTTCAACACTACAGGCTCAGGCGACTGATATGAAGCAAAAAATGCAAGATAGTATTGGGTCCTTGGACTCTGTTGAAGAACTAAAGGAAAGGTTGCAAAAGGAGCTAGAAGCTACAAATCAACGGTTTGAGGAGAAGGTTGCTGCTTATGACAAACTTGAGAAGACGAAAATTAGACTGCAGCAGGAACTAGAAGATGTAGGTGTAGACCTTGATCATCAACGTCGGATGGTGTCAAATTTGGAAAGGAAGCCGAAAAAGTTTGATCAGCTGCTTGGGGAAGAGAAGACTCTTTCTGCTAGATATGCAGAAGAACGTGACCGTGCTGAAGCAGAGGCCCTTGAATTGAAGGCCGAGTTAGAGAGGCTCAACAAGCAACTGTGCACTGAAATGGAGAATTTGGTTAGCTCCAAGGATGAAGTTGAGAAAAACCTGGAATCTGTGCAGATATTGTATGAGAACAAAGCTAATGCTTATGACAAGCTGGAAAAGGCCAAGAGAGAATTGGACCTCCAGATAGAAGACATGAAGATTCAGTTTGAGGGAAACCTGTCTAATTTGTCTGCTCAGATTGTAGATCTAAAAATGCTTGTTGCTAAACTAAAGGTGCAAGTGAACCAGCAGGAGGAAATTGCACGCATCAAGAAACAGCTGGAATTTCAGATGGATCAAGTGAAGCTCGAGTCAGAAATAAAGCTGCAAGGTGCACTAGTAAAAACTGAGATGGAAGCGGCACAGAAAAATGTCGCAGTGAAGAAGGTTCTGGAGCTGGAATCAGAGATTTGTGCGCTACAGAAGGCGTTAGAATTGGAAAAAGCTGCCAGCATAGAGGCAGAGAAAGGAGAATCATTGAGTCAGACAGACATGAGTGACCTGTCCACTGATGTTGATAACAATGATCAGATTATGATGAAACCATGTGACTCGGTAAAACGTCAAGTAGAGGGTATAGTACCCCAGGAAGATGCTGCTAAAGGTGGACTTCCTGCAAAATGTGAGTAGGCCAAAGAAGGTCCAACAGAAGAAGAAACTGTGATTGGTCACACATTGCCTGTGACAGAGTGGGTCCAGCCTCAAACCAATGAGGTCCAAAGCCTAAAGGGCTGTGAGATGGTAAATAAGGTGAAGGGTCACCAAAAGTGTGGAACAAGAGTCCGTAAGAAGACTGACCACGCATATGTTGTCCCAACAGCTAAAGTGTCTGAAGCTATTGTGGATAAAGGTGTTGCTGTGCCTGTCTCTAGCCAAATGTCTAGTGGACAAACGGTGAATAATGACTCCATGTTGTCTGTGAAGGAGGAGTCAAGAAGTAAGAGATGGTTACATGTCACCAATGATGTGACAGTTGTTAAAGACATGCCAGAAAGTGTAGTTCAGGGTGATCTATTATATGAGGGTGTACGGTATGGCCCTCGTGCAGAAGGAGAAGATATTACAGTACAGAGATTGTGTATCTCAAACAAAGAGGAGAGCAAGCAGCCTATGTCTCCTAAACTTCTAAGCCTTGATGGTGATGGCAAAGTTTGCTTTGAGATGAAGGTTACGGAAAAAGTTCCCGTGATACAGTTATACTCTAAAGACATTGATGTGCATGAAATACGTGTTAGTTGGTCTCTGAGCTCCTGTGAATTCATGATAGGTGAAGATGAAGATTTTTACGGCTATTCACTAAAGGGATCAAAGTCATGCAATGGGATGGCTGAAGACTATCGTGAAAAATGTGATGAAAATGTTGTGATCCCCTGTGTGCTGAATTGTGAAGGTGATGGAGTAAAACTTGCCTTTGCACAGAATGGCCAGGATCTTGGCGTAGCATCGAAAGCGATGAGAAGACGGAAAACTCGATGGAGCGGAATTTGGAAGAAAAGACCGCCAGATTGGGACTTCTGGAGAGACAATGGACAGGCATACTTGGTTGAAGAGGGACTTCATCATAGGATGTCTCGTCCCATTGTAGCTCACCTCATGGGTAGTGAGCTGAGGGGGAGGGTATGTAAGTATGTGAGCCAGAGGGTGCTGTTGAGCGACCCAGGCCAGGCCAGAAAAGGCTCTCAGCCACGCATTTGGGTGGTGGCACGTAACTCCAGAGGGGCTGGAGCATCCTGCAGGAAGCAGGAAATGGTAGTGGACCAGCTAGGACAGAGAGAGAGGCTCTGTCCCAAAAGGGCTGGTGTCCACAGGAGTGGACCAGCTAGGACAGAGAGAGAGGCTCTGTCCCAAAAGGGCTGGCGTACACAGGGGTGGACCAGCTAGGACAGAGAGAGACGCTCTGTCCCAGAGGGCTGGCGTCCACAGAGGACTGTTGCTAGAGCTGAGTAACAGTCAGGACAGTTAGGGGCTCAAGGATTGAGTTAGGACCCTAACTGTGGCCTAGGTTTTTTGTTGTTTTGCTGTGTTACAGTTAAGCTGAATAAAGCCACTTTTATTTTACGCTTGGACCGTCTGAAAGCTATCTTTCCGGCGCCCAATACCACGAACCACCGCTGTCCGGACCAGGAGTCAGCCGCCATTTTGAGTTTAATTCCCCAAATTGTCACAATATATATATATATATATATATATATATATATATATTTTTTTTTTTTTACCAAATGCCAAAAAAGCATCAAGAATTGATTGAAGCTTTCTCTGAGTGCTTGTAATGATGATATACGGAGGTGATTACAATATTACAGCCAAAGGAGAAGGTTATTAAGTGAATGAGAACTAGGAGTCTAAAAATGGCTGCTGAGGGTGTAGTGGTCGGGCTAGCTAGGGAAACAAGGAGGGGGGAGGGAGTGTGAGGGAGTGAGGGAGAGTGAGGCACAGAAAAACACAGAACAGGAAGCTACCCATGTAAACAAACGTAGAAGATGCCAGGAGCTCCCAGAGAAACCCAGAAATCACTCAAAACACTGCTAAAGGTATTTGGGTGCACTTATTAACCTATTAATAGTACTAGCAGACTTTTTTTGAAAAATGAATTTTTGCCCGGAAAACCCCTTTAAGCAAGAAGATCTGTGGTTTGGTCTCCAAGATGTTTGTAACAACCTCCCTGCAAAGCTCCTTTAAAAACTGTGTGCAAGTGTATCTAAAAGAACTGCTGCTGTTTTAAAGTCAAAGCTAAATATTGATTTGAATTAGATTTTTCTTTTGTTCATTCACTTAATTTTGTTAATTCATCAAAATAAACTATTAACACTTCCATTCTTGAAAGCACTCTAACTCTGCAGCATTTTATCCACACCTGCATAAAACTATTGCACAGTACTGTATCTATGTTGTTTTGCATATATATGGCCTGCTAATTCTACCTTGCTTTTGTTGTTTTCTTGCAGTTTCCCCTTGTGGACTCTCATATCTGACAAAGACATCTGATGATTCCATAGCTGACGCTCTTACAAGATTGTTGTAATCTATATTTATAATATATCATCAATGCTGCAACTGCTGGAATTTACAGTAATCTGAATTACAATTTGTAGGTGTTTCTTTTCATGAAATTTTCGATTAAATTGATTGCACCATCAATCCAAATGGCAATAAGTACACTGCATTTTATAGTAACTTTAGAAAGTATTATTATTAAAAATGTTTCCTCTCAGAAATATTGCAATTATTTGCTTGTAATAACAGACCTTGAATTTCAAAGTGAATAGGTTTGTGTGCATCATTTTGGTAAGTGATAGAAAAGGGATACTATTTATGCTGGACATAGGATTTCTGTTTCTCAAGTGAGAAAGCCCAGCATGGAGAACAGCATTGATGCATGACTAACAAAGCTTCTCTTGAATGGCATGCACTGACCTACACATTTTAAAACACCAGGGGGCGCTATTACAAGCAGATAATTATATTTGTATTGAGGGCACAGTCTCTTTAAATGGAAGAAAGAGGTTTTGATCAAATAAGTACATTAAAGAGAATTTCTAATGAATTTCTAATGCATTTCATTTTAGTTTTATTAATTAGATGTAAGTATGCAGAAGAGATATTTTTCTAAACCTCTGGGGGCAGCCATATTTGAGATACACATTTCCTTGCTGTATTGTCTACACCAGGGTCAGCAAACTTCGGCACTCCAGCTGCTGTGAAACAATAACTCCTAACGTGCTTCATTCACATCTATGGGAATTCCAAAAAAAGAGCAAGTATGCATGCTGGGAGTTGTAGTTTTATAACAACTGGAGTGCCGAAGGTTGCCTAACCCTGGTCTACACAGACAGTGCATCAAGATGTGTGGTTTATGACAGCCTAAATAAATTGGACTTAATGAGATAAATGTAATTAAATTGAATTTTACAGTAGTACATCCCCTTTCCCTAGAGACCTGAAAGTTGCAGGGGATGTGCATGCAGGGCTTTATTGGTCCATGGTATTGCTAACTTGACTTATCTAGACCTACAGCAGTACAATAGGGCTGTCATTATAACCCCCACCCTTTACTGGCCCTGTCTCAGTCTACACTGAATCCAAGACCTAACAGGTCATACACAACAAAAGATTATCCGAAAATAATACTATGATCCAAAATGATAATCACAATAATACATTAATAAATTAATATATAACTTTTAATAAATAGAATAAAAAATTTGTCAAAACAACATATAAGCACCCTAAAAACAGCACAGTTAATCTGCCCTCAAAATATCAAATATATAATTTCAAGACAAAAAACAGCAAACAAAAAACAGGCACGGCAGCCTGGATTTAGGAAAAACCAACCAGACATTTACCGTGATTCAGATGATGCCTGTGTTGCTGAGTAACAAATACCAGAAGGGAAGAGGGGTGACATAATCCATGGTTCAATAGTAACACCAATAATAACGGGCTAAATAAGGAGGCACCTGTATCGGAACTATCCCTATAGCACCCTATTTATCAAACACTAAATTGACCCTAAAGTCCTAACTCGGGGCCACTGCCCTAAATAGCAAGTGCCCCCAACTGGAAACCGGCACTAAAATAAACAATCCCAATCAAATCCCTTCAAAACAAATTGATATAAAGAGAACAAAAAAACATAAAAAAAACTAAACAGAACTAGGTACGCCTAACACAAATAAAAATAATCAAACATGCAATCCCGACATGCATGTTTCGCTAAACTCATCAGGGGATAGAGTTGGTTAATGAAAATCTAAGATATGCAAAATGGAACCACAATAAAGCTACCACGCTGTGCCAAATGTAGAAATTACAACCACTAAAGTCAAGTGTTAACCATCAAAAAACATAGCACTGTTATCGAAACCCAAACTGGATTCAAAATCCTGATTGTCAAGTGGTGCCAAATTATTTATAATCCATATTGATATATATATATATTGTGAGCTCACAGAGAAAGAACCAGCCTGACACGCTTAGTCGGTGTTAAGCAAGTTGTGTTTATTAAAAACATAGCATAAGCTTTTATAGAGAACAGTAAATAATTATGAATTATAACAGAGCATGCGTGAAAACTGGTTAACCTGATTGACCATTGGAGGGAGGAGGGTCTTGACACCCCCCCCTTACTCATCTCAATAATCAAAGTATATTAGTACTACGAGCTACGTAATGCAAAGCATGCCTGGGACCATTGCACATCTGAGGGGAGAAACTGCGCAGCTACGTGCTGGGGGCTGTTTGCGTAAGCAGTGTTAATCTCCAGCCTTCTCAAAGGACGGCTCACAGAAAGTTTATAAACAAGTAAGTCCACTAGGACATGCTGCCCTAGACTGGGTGTCTGGATATCCTTATCATCGAAGGCTGTAAGCTTCTTCTACTAAATGCATTTCTATAATATTTTTTAACAACAGCAAGCTAATGAGAAGTTAAAGAGACAGACACTTAATTTCTATAACATAATCCCACCTGTTTGTGATTTTAACACAACAGTATGGCTCAATGCCTGTACTTTCAGTTTCCTGAACTGCTGGACTTTTTAACCTTCTTCACCAGATTCCAGGTCATGTGGACATACTATTGTGTCAAACATCACAACATCCTGACTTCCTGCACACATTGAGTGGGATATACACGTCTGCAGTGCTGGTCATATTCACTTATGTCTCTTTCTTACAGGCAGTACATTTCTCTACAATACATATGATCAGTCTGTACATTGCATAGAAGCATAACAGGATTATGGGTGCAAATCCATCAGTCCAATAGTCTTTAGGTTTTCGTCTCAGGATCCATATCATATCCTTTAACAGTTTATTGTCCCATTTGTCTTTAAGAACATCATCCAGTGGGGACACCACCATGACAACAAGGTTTTCCTTGTAGTTTCACAGCTGTACTGGTTGTCACCAGGACCTGGAAGGGACCGTTGCATCGAGGCCCTTCTCACGTGTCTCTTTATCTCCATCCAATCTTTGGGTTGTAGCTTATAGGTTCATCTTATATCCTTCCACTAACTCAGGATCTGGAAGGAAAGAGGAAACTCAAGAGTGTACATTAGTCAAATGTTTTTGGCAATCAATCACATAGTCAGTCTGCACACCATACTACATCTGGAACAATTGTGAAAAATACAATCCAAATACTCTGGGAGCTGAGGCCAATTATTCTGTTGGGAGTGTACCTTGCAGAAAAACAAATACAAGTGACAATATTCTCCACTTCTCTGGGGATGGTATAGGTAAGGACCACTTGCTGTACCCTCACAGCCTCCATTATTTCTCTCGTTACCTGTCCTGTATAGTGAGTTCCATTATCTCTTTGATGGCCTCAGGGATCCCATACCTGCACACTACTTCTTTCAGTAGTTTATCTGCAGTTCCTTTTGCGGTGGCTTTCTGCACCAGAAATGCCTCAGGTCATCCTGAAGAGAGATCAATACACACAAGCATGTACCTTCCCATCTTTGGTAACTGTATATAGTTAACCCGCAATCTCTGAAACAGGTACAAGGACTTCGGGGTGTGTTTCTAAGAAACCTTTCACCTTCTGGCCTACATTGTGTTTGACACACGTTATGCAGGCTTACACGTATCTGACTGCAGTGATGCTAAATCCTGCAGCTACCCATCATCTGCTCACCAGGTCACACATGGCTACTTCTGAGTGATGCACTTGAGCTGCTTGCGCCATCCTTGGGAACAATGCTCTCGGTAACATACTCTCTTACCACTGGCCATCAGGACTTGTTCACCTTTTTTCTTCCTCCTTGCAGTTTCCAAATCTTCTTTTCTTCTGGGCCATTTTGGTCCTGCAGTATTTTTAGAACCTGAAAAGAGAGCTGAGAGTTTTGGTCCAGTATGGTGACCCCCTGTGCTGAGGCATGTTCTCTAGGCTTTTCAGCAGCTAGTTTGGTGGCAGTATCTGCCCACACGTTACCTCTTTTTTCTTTTGTATCAGCCTTAGTGTGTGCCTTGACTTTGATTATACCCACCTGTTCGGGTAGCAGCAAGTCCTACAAAACCTACTGACTTGCCTGGACATCCTTTTAGGCTTAACATTAAACGCACAGATTGGACGATAGTCCTGTGCTAAACCGAAAGCCCATCAGGCTTACCCTCAGCCATTTTACACTGTTTCAATGAGTGCTTTTAGGGGGATTCTGCTTATTTCACCTCGTGTTCAGGGACCATGGCATAGAATAATGGTGTAGAATTTACCATCCTTCCCAAATCGAGAGCCATCTATAAAAGAACTCAAAATCAAGGTTAGCAAAATCAGGGTTAGCAATAGGTTCATCAAAGTTTTCTTATGGCATAAAAACATATTGTCAGCAGAAAATACTTGTGCCTTTCTCCCCCCCTGAACCTATTGGTAACAGGTGAAAAGAGATTTTTAGTGACGTGCAACGTGCAAAAGTGACATGAGGAGGCATAAGTAAGGCACACTGTAGTCTGAATTGTCCAGCCACTGGAATATATTTAAGCTGGACCTGGGACACTTACAAGAATTAATTCATATTATAATCCTATATTACCAAAACTCAAAATCTGCATTAACAATGGTTCTTGGTCTTCCACATTTTTTCTTAACCTTGTTATAAACAATCTTCATGTATTAAATTACTTTGCGTTCTGACTCTCAAGGACAAAATCAAGTTCTCTTATCATGCAAGCAGCAGCCCACGCACCGCTGCGCTGTTAAACCCTCCACTTCTCCCACTGTAGAACTACAAAATTCAGCAGAACCTGCAATACATAGTTTTTAAAGGGCCAGTGGCTTTTGTGTGTGGAGTTTTTTTTTCTTTTTCTTTTTGCCTCTCTACTACTTCTACACACTCCAGAATTACAAACAATAAGGTTAGTATATTCAATATATATTCAATAGAATATTCAATAAGGTTAGTAAATTCTCAGAATACATCAACAGAGAAGGCCCCTGTTCACATAACAAAAATTATACACAAAAAGACATTACAGCATAGCATTACAACATTGTCACATAACCGTCTTTTGATTAAACAACGTACACATACATGTTCACAAATTTGGAAATATGGGACATTTCATTTTCTAAGTCTTCATGACAATCTTTCTACAATGGGGGACGATTGGGGCACGGTTCATAACAAAGTAACAAAATGAAACAGATTTTGCTGTCTACATCTAAGGCAGGCAGGTTCGGCCGGCTGGTTAACCATCTATTTAAACCAAAGATGACTCTGAAGCGCTTCCACCTGCATACAAAACAAACATTGGCACCAAATCCTTTATGTGTTCTCAATTGACTTAAATCAACCCTTGTCCACTTGAGGGACCACGGAAGGGTCGTCCATGTTACCACAGGATAAAGACCAGCTCTTGGAGGATGCAGGTGTGGTTGGGGAACTCCACATGCTGCACAGAATTTTCTCCAATCAGGGTTTTGTTGACTTCAATCTCTGCAGGTCCAACCTTCTAGACTGCTGTTTGCTGGTGTTTTCTCTGGGTACTTAGGAGATTTTACTACTTTTCATTGCTCTTTCTGAATCACTTTTTCTGAATCACTTTCTTCAACTCCTTCTCCTTAGAATCACTTTCCTCTTTTTCCCTATTATTCTCACTATCAAAGCACTGATAATAGTACTTATTACCTACTTCTGTCTCTCTACACCCTCCTTCCTGCACTTCCTCTGACACCTTCTGCCACGTACATGCTCCATCTATTAACTCGTGGTCTCTTAACCTCTATGTTGTCTCACTATCTTATCTCACTTTCTTGGTACCTCTCCATTGCATCAGCATCTTCTTTTACTCTTCCAATCTCTGTAACTAGAATTTCTCTATTCTTGGGATCAGCTCCACACCGCACAAGCAAATTCTCCCACACCGAGTGTTAATGAGTGCAGCTCCTTGTTCAGAACCTGGAAAGATATATCCCGGACACACACAGTAGCCCTGGGTTGCTACATTCTCCTCCACCACAATTTGGAGAAGATGGGCGGTGGGGCAACCTATCCTTCAAACTTTTCACATGATCCAGCACATTAATAAACCAAATGGGAGGCCAAAAACACATAACTATTGGATAAAACACAAAGAAGGTTCAGAACATGATGGATAACAGTTTTCAGTAAAGGAGGGGGATGAGCTCTGGGCAGCGCCCCGAGAATGGAATGTAAGATGGCGACAGACAAGCGGCATCACTCACATCTCCCACCTCTGTAAATGATATAACCCATACTCAGGGTACATTAGGAGCTGCTAGTCAGATCCTGAGGACTTTTCCAGAAACTTCACCTCATTCCCCATGAATATGTTTATACCATTTACATACCTTTTGGTCTAACACCCTTAGAGGCATCTCTTCACCATCACGTTTGGCAGTATAACCAACCACCCTACACCTGTAGTGCCACTGTCCCAGGTTTGTGTCTCCTTCTAGCAAATGTATTTGTAAACCAAACTATGTAGATAATACATGAGCACATAGATACATAAACACAGCAATCATATTCAGAACAGAATATTCCCTGTAATATTCCCATAATCCCTTTGTGCCTTGAATTCTTGCACTAGGGATTAGGCACCTTAGAATAAAGATTCTCAAACCCCGTGCTGTGGGCTGCTTTGGCAATGGAGTGGAGGAGGGGCCATTCTCCCCCCCTCCATGACCCAGCATACCCACGCTGTGGAGATCCAGAATCTTTCACTGCCACCTTTTTGCTCTTTTAGCAGATACCTTACTTCAGGTGATAACGGGCAAGACGATAAATTCACATAACATAGTACAAGACATAATTTCATATGTTTGAATACTTTCTTGAATATTTTACACATATATATTACACAATATTATACACATATATATTGTCATTGTACCTTACTTTTCCATTTAACCTTAGGCTAACACTTTTATCAGAATATTTTCCCTTTGGGCATAAATAGTCATCATACCCAGGCTGCGGACCCCGGGGGCCCAAAGCCAAGTTTCACTTTGTGATAATTGACATTTAGTATTATTGGGTAACACAGCATCATGTTCAGCTTGCGATTTTCTGCGTGTCCATCACATCAGATACAACGTCCTTGGAGTTACTTAGCAGTCAATTAATGTTTTGGTTATTCCCTGCAGAACATCTGCAGAGCGCTACAACAGAATACAGGAATACAATTCAAGCAGATAGCAGTTAATACTGCCACCAAAATTACATATTACTATTTTTGTACAATTTTCAAATATTTTCCAAACCCCACCTTTTGTCATTACCACAGGTGTTCAAAACCCCTGAGTTGTACTTCAGGTTACCTTAAGGGCAAACTGCCAGACTTTAGAATTTTCTTCACTGGATTCCAACCAAAAGTTGAACCCCTGTGGAACATCACAACATCCTACTTTCTTCTTTTTAGGGGACATTTCCTGAAAGCGGATTTAATTTTACAAAAAGCATAAAAGTTGAATCCTGGCATTGATATGAACAGAATGAATACTACAAATACAGGTTGACATATATATATATAATACATAATCCAATAAACATCATACCGATGGTGTACAGTTTTTCTCTTTGCACTATATCAGATTCTCTGAGTGTTTTGTTAAGGCAAATAATATTTCACACAGAACTGGGAGATAAGATGGGTCATATTAAACAATAATACTGAGAAGGGTGACGTCTCCCTTCAAGCCTGATTCTCGGAGTGAGGTGGGGGTGATTCATCATTTCCTGAATTATCATCCCCTTTGACCTTCCTTCTTGGAGCTCTGCACTGCCTTCTCACATGTATCTTGTTATCTGCTTCATACCCCATATCTTTCCACCCAGTGCACACTCTCTTGTAGAATTTTCCTACACTTTCCCCTCTGTCCTGTGTCAGGTCTGTCAACTTGACTGATAATTCACTTTGTCTGTCTCTTGCCCATTTCTCCAATAGAGCAACATAGTCTTGTCCTGAAACTTTAGTTGTCAAATAGTCCTTTTCCATTAACATAACATCACATAACATGGTACTAGTCATTTTAGCTTCAACCAACTGTTTCATGTCATTCCATGTGGCCCCATAACTTGTCTGTATTTGAGACAGTACTTTTACGAAGGGCAGGGGTCTAATCTCTGGGTCTGGCAAGGTTTCAAGCAACCTCATCATGTCGGTTGGGGACCATTTGTACACCTGATATTGTCTCACTGGAGGCTGAGCCATTTTACACAAAGATTCTACAACCACATGTTTCATGTCCTCGCTCTCCCCTCCACTTCTATCAATAATTTCAGGTGACCCTGCTGACTCTTGCATCTCTCTGTTGTTATCCATATTTGTCAGTTCACCTCCCAGTACAGTATACTGGGGAAAATCATCAGAAAACCTAGGTGATACATGTGTCTTAACTCTTTCTTTTTGGGGAGGTTTCATTTCAGTCTCTTGTAGAGAGTCAGAGAAATCAACCTTAGTCCAGTCTGTCTGTCTTGTTGAGCTGTCGGGTCGTCTTTCCTCATGTCTGTCACAATTGTCACAAATGTCACAAACTTCTGTCACTATGATTTTCTGGTTCTTATCACTTCCAGACTTTGATTTAGTTCTGGTTGTCACTGTGGCCACTACACCTTGGGATGTTTGCTGAGGAGTCACAATAGGATTGCTGGGTGAATGTCCCGTCTGTGACAGGATGACCGAATTTATACAATTATCCCTCCAAATGGGATTCTGATTCTGCTGTCCACACGCCAGACACACCCAACCTCCTGAATTATTTACTGAAGATGGTACATCAATATCTACCTCTGATTCTTTGAACACTTTAGACCACAACCTGGCTTGCCCATTCAAGCCACTGTCTTTCAACCACCCCTTGTATTGCTTCTCAATTTGCTCCCATTTCTCTGGGTAAAGTCTACCATCTTCTGGCATACCCACCCCCTTCATGAGCTTATATTCTTTATGGCTTCTTTTCCCTCCCTCTGCACCACAATTTCTGCAGGGGTTAAGCCTGTTTTGGGCTCACTACTGGAGGAACCCCCCATCTTTGCTGCTTTTGTGTTTCCATACACAACCACACTCTGGCCAGAGAATTTTCCAGCAAAAGATGCACCTTAAGGTCAGACCCAAACTTTTGTCCGACCAAATATGGGGGTTCTCTCCCTCTCCTCCTCTCTCCCGGGCCCAATACCACCAAAAAAAAATAAAATCCTTCTTCACTTCACAATATCCCAGGGTGTTTCACACAAATAAAATTCCCTTCTGATCAGGTATGTGGTCTCTCCTGTTTACCAATTTCTCAAATGATGTTTCCTTCCAGTGTTCTGGGTGTGGTACAGCAGTATCAGCATTTAACACTACAAATACAATAAGTCCAGTCCTCAAAAGAGTTTCTCCACCAGCTTAGGCACAGTACATATATAATTCCTACATGGCATCTATCCAAAACAAGGAACAAGGATCTTTAACAACCATTTGTTACACTCATGACCTTTTCTGACCAAAACAAACCACCTGACAATCACCTTTCATATCTGAGGGAAAAAACAGAATTCTTTTTACAAAGGACCAACCAAATGTAACTTCCCTTTTACTTACCACCAACACCCAACATCTTGAGCTGACATGCAACGGAAGGGACAGAATTTTACCAAGAAACACTCTTACCGTTTTGCAGCGCTGCTATTCTGTCCATTCAGATGTGCCAATAATCTCATGATAGATCTCGGGCTTGGTGAGTTAACGGGTTGGTCCTTGATCTCAGCAGTGCCTCCATCTGTTATCGAAACCCAAACTGGGTTCAAAATCCTGATTGTCAAGTGGTGCCAAATTATTTATAATCCATATTGATATATATATATTATGAGCTCACAGAGAAAGAACCAGCCTGACACGCTCAGTCGGTGTTAAGCAAGTTGTGTTTATTAAAAACATAGCATAAGCTTTTATAGAGAACAGTAAATAATTATGAATTATAACAGAGCATGCGTGAAAACTGGTTAACCTGATTGACCATTGGAGGGAGGAGGGTCTTGACACCCCCCCCCCACTCATCTCAATAATCAAAGTATATTAGTACTATGAGCTGTGTAATGCAAAGCATGGCTGGGACCATTGCACATCTGAGGGGAGAAACTGCGCAGCTACGTGCTGGGGGCTGTTTGCGTAAGCATTGTTAATCTCCAGCCTTCTCGAAGGACGGCTCACAGAAAGTTTATAAACAAGTAAGTCCACTAGGACATGCTGCCCTAGACTGGGTGTCTTGCCTTGCTCTCAGTGGATATCCTTATCATCGAAGGCTGTAAGCTTCTTCTACTAAATGCATTTCTATAATTTTTTTTAAGAACAGCAAGCTAATGAGAAGTTAAAGAGACAGACACTTAATTTCTATAACAGCACAAATATAGGTAGTACATTAAACTCCTTATGGTGTTACAAATATCAAATAACTAATCACAGGTACAAAAGAACACCATAATATATCAAAAAGTGGCCATAAGTGTGGGGAAATAGCACAGTTAAAACGCAAAATATACCCACACCAGGTATATGGAGTGTCAAACATACCTGAGAAGCGCAGGAGGCGCTATCTACTTAAATAATAAGTACTACAGGTGGAATTGCGCAATAGACATGCGCAATAGCGGTGAAAAAAAAGTGCATGCGCAATACAAAGGGAACTCCAAATGCGCACTGCGCATGTCCAACTAGAAATCACAGTGCGCATGTGCGTATCCGCTGTACAATAGCGCTCAGGCATACGATAATGAAACCGAAAGAACAGGGATGAATAGAGCATTGTCTTAATCCAAACCTCGTTATGCCCCTATAGACTGATCAAATAATGATGCAAATAGAAAAATAGAAGCAAAGCCCTGCAAATAAAACCTAATAGAATTATCTGCAGAGTATATGAAAAGGTATTTTGAGAGGGGATGATAGCTAAATATAGAGTACAATACACATATGGACTAAACAAATGACCATCCTAAATATAGAATGAAATCCCTATCAAATAAATGAAGAGAAACTCAATTGTTCATTTAACCCACCCGGGGCTACGGTTTTCAAGCGAAAAATCCATTTTGTTTCTGCTTGAGTGACCAGCCGGTCCCAATTGCCGCGGCATACAGGGGGTTGAATCAGATCAATACCCATAAATTTAATGCACAAAGCATTAACCTGGTGTTCAAGTCGGATATGCCGGGCGATTGGTGTATCACGATGATGTCGGATATCACCTAAATGCTCGCCTATTCGGCTCCTGAACTCACGGATCGTTTTACCGATATATTCAGGGCCACAGTTACAAGTGGCCTTGTAGATGACGCCCTTTGAACGACAATTAATAAAACACCTGATCGCATAGGAAGCACCGGTAACATTGCTAGTAACATTGCTAGTAAAGTTTTTACCACTTGTGACATATGAGCATGCAATACAGCCACTACAACGAAAACAGCCCACAATTTTTTTTGTTAACAGCCAATTTTTGGCAGTGGTAGGTTCAGAGAAATGACTCACTACCACATGGTCTCTAATGCTCCTGCCCCTGTCTATACATTATTTGGGGATTACGGCCCACTGCATCAACAATATCGGGGTCCATGGTCAAATTCCCCCAGTGTCTAGCAATAACAGTGCGAACCTGGTCAGCCATACCATCAAACGTACCAATTAACCTAGTCTGTCCAACACTGGGAGGACTGATCTTTGGGGTCAGAAGCAAGGGCCGATCCTGATTAAGGGCATGTTGAAAAGCCAGTCTTAAAACGCGATCAGGATACCCCCTAGCGTGAAATCTAGATCTCAAATCTGCCGCTTGTTTCTTAAACTCAGAGATTGATGAACAATTGTGAGGAAGCCAAAGATATTGGCCCTTAGGTATTCCTTTTTTGAGGGGAAGGGGATGATGACTCTCCCACCGCAATAATGAATTGGTAGAGGTGGGTTTTCTATATATGGTAGTCGAAACTTCCCCATTAATGACCGAGATATGGAGATCCAAAAAAGCTAAATTGGTAGGATTAGTCTCATAAGTGAAATGAAGACCAATATCATTCTTATTGAGTCCCGCTACCAGACGACCAAACTGGTCCTCAGACCCCTCCCAAATGACCAATATGTCGTCTATGTAGCGGGCCCAAATATGGATCTTCTCCATCCAATCGGTCTCTCCCTCACCCGGTTCGAGGGAGCTACACTGCAAGCGAACTATAGGAAATATTAACTATGTGTGCTCTTTTGGCCAATTCACATTAAAAGTGCATATTTCTAAAATAGCTGTGACATAAAATTGACGTAGAGAAATTAATTAATCTGCCCCATTACGAATAGAAGAGAGAAAGCAGTGTTGTCCAGACCAGATTTCCATAAATATGATTATTTTCCAATAATTCTGACAAAAGAGATTCTTATATCCATGGGACGTAACTAGAGAGGATGGCAGGGAATGTGCCTTTCCTAGGAAGCCACCACTCAGATATTGGTGGCACATTTTAGAGAGATTTGAAGAATATTTTTTGAGCCAAAGTCAGGAGTGGCTTGAAAAGGAATGGAAAACATAAAAGAAACTCTAAGAAGTTTCCTTTTTGTTAAATCCATTCCTGACTTTGGCTCGAAAAACCGCAGCAAAATCTGCAACAAAAACAGCTGTGTTTCCGCAATATGGGGCCTTAGCCCAAAGTAGAACTTCTGCAGGAATTACTGGACACAAAAAGGCTGTTCATATATTAGGCATCATTTATGTTTTAATTCCATGTTAATAAAAGTATTTTTTTTTACACAGTTTGTTTTAAATAAAAAAAAAAATGCTATATTTTCACTGCAGTTTTGTTTCTTTCCATGTGGGCTTCTCTTGAAATCTAGTGTGTTATTTCTAATATATGATAAAGAGGGTAATATTGATGATGGCCTATCCTTAAGGCAAACTCGTGGCACCAATAAATTCTATTTACTTGAATGGGATTTAGATGCATTACAATGCACAGCCACAACTATATGTGTAGTGCCAGAGTAAAAAATGAAGGGGATACAGTGCATGCTAGAGGCCACTTAAAGAGATCAGTAGATACAGTTGAAACCAGAAGTTTACATACACTATATAAAAAGACACGTACGCATGCTTTTCTCACTATCTGACATGAAATCAGAATAAGCCTTTCCCGTTTTAGGTCAATTAGGATTACCAAAATTATTTATATTTGCCAAATGCCAGAATAATTAGAGAGATAGAGAGAATTTTTAAGGCATTTTTATTACTTTCTGCAAAGTCAAAAGTTTACATACACTAAGATTACTATGATGATTACATATATGATGATATATGATGATGTCATGTCTTTGGAAGCTTCTGATAGGTTTATAGGCAACATCTGAGTTAATTAGAGACACATCTGTGGATGTATTTTAAGGAACACCTGAAACACACTGCTTATTTGTGTAACATCATGGGAAAGTCTAAAGAAATCAGCCAAGATATCAGGAAGAGAATTGTGCACTTGCACAAGTCTGGTTCATCCAGATATGTGAAGGTGCCTCGTTCATCTGTACAAACAATTATACGCAAGTACAAACAAGATGGTAATGTCTAGCCATCATACCGCTCAGGAAGGAGACGGGTTCTGTGTCCCAGAGATGAATGTGCTTTGGTACGAAATGTGCATATCAACCCGAGAACAAAAGCAAAAGACCTAGTGAAGATGCTGGCTGAAGCTGGTAAGAGTGTGTCATTACCCACAGTGAAACAAGTGCTGTATCAACATGGGCTGAAAGGCCACTCTGCCAAGAAGAAGCCATTACTCCAAAAAAAAAACATAAAAAAGCCAGATTAATGTTTTCAAATGCACACAGGAACAAAGACCTTCATTTTTGGAAACGTCCTGTGGTCGGACGAAACTAAAATTGAACTGTTTGGCCATAATGACCATTATTACGTTAAGAGGAAAAAGGGAGAAGCTTGCAAGCCTAAGAACACCATCCCAACTGTGAAACACGCGGGTGGCAGCATCATGTTGTGGGGTTGTTTTGCTGCAGGAGGGACTGGTGCGCTTCACAAAATAGATGGCATCATGAGGAAAGAACATTATGTGGACAATAATGGACAATGAGCTGAAGCATACTGCCAAACTGGTTACAAAGTGGCTTAAGGATAACAAAGTCAATATTTTGGAGTGGCCAACACAAAGCCCTGATCTCAATCCTATTTATGGGCAAAGCTGAAAAGGCAGGTGCAAGCAAGGCGGCCTACAAACATGGCTCAGTTACACCAGTTCTGTCAGGAAAAATGGGCCCAAAGCTTGTGGAAGGATATCTTAAATGTTTACCCAAGTCATACAGTTTAAGGGCAATGGTACCAAATACTAATGAAATGTATGTAAACTTTTGACTTTGCAGAAAGTAATAAAAATGCCTTAAAAAATTCTCTCTCTCTCTCTGATTATTCTGGCATTTGGCAAATATAAATAATTTTGGTAATCCTAATTGAACTAAAACAGGAAAGGTTTATTCTGATTTTATGTCAGATAGTGAGAAAAACATGCATATGTGTCTTTTTATATAGTGTATGTAAACTTCTGGTTTCAACTGTATGCCAGGAGTCAAGATACCCATCAAATATTAATAGGCCACCCAAGGTTAGAAAACAAGTTTTTTTTGTTGCAGATTTTGCTGCGTTTTTTAAAGCCAAACTTAGTAGTGGCTGCTGAAGGAAAGGGAAATATATAGGAAGCTCTTACCCTTCTTCCTTCTGCTCAATCCACTTCTTACTTTGGCTCAAAAAGCTGCAGCAAAATCTGCAACAAAAAGCAGCCTTTCCGCAATGTGGGGTCTTAGCCTAACAAGGTTTATGCCATGCATGTAATTCTGACAATATATGGCAGTTTATTTATATAATGTACACATATTGAACTAAGCTGCCAAAATAAGAAAATGTAATAATACTACCAGACTCAAAAGTGATCACATAGTATGTAAGCAGAAAGTAATTAAGTAAAGGAATCATCTGAGTGTTCATACACAGCTATGGACAGCCTTTCTCAGCTGGTAAACATTGCAGAAGTAGCAGATTCTGAGCAATCTGTTCTTTGGGTGTGTCAATATGTATTTCTATTCAGATGAAAAGAAATAAAAACATGCTTGTAAATGTTAGTGGTTTAATTCCTGACTATATGACACATCACCTCTTAGTAAAAGGAAATAAAGGTAACCCCCCTCTCCAAAAAAAAAAAAGTTTACACATTTTTCATCAAGAAGTTAAACAATTTGGAAAATTTAGGTAAATAAATAATGTCTTCTTTACTTTGCTATCCATTTTCTACATAACACTTACTGGAAAATAATTGCCACTTCATGCAACACAATCAGAATATATACCACAATTGATTATTAATTTCCCATTATACAGAATAGAGGGAACAAATTAGGAAACTAATAACATTAAATTTTAGTAACAGTAATAACTTATTAAGGTGGCACCATTCAATGTTTCCTGCAGTACTCTAGTAGTACTTTGGGCTGGAGCCTCCGATATCAATGCTTTACTTACATGACTCCCAGGAGTTCCGTCCCCCTCCTTCTCACAGTAAAGTGACAGGCTGTAATACACGTTGCTATAATAGGAACCTCCCTGCTGTGCCCTGTCTGCAGTAGGATAAAAGAATCATTAAATCTGACTTTAGCCCTTGGCTAAGCCTTGCCAGTTTCTGGCTGAAAATGGAGCTGACTAGCAGGAGATTAACACCTTTGTTCTCTGCAGGATTTGGTTTAGATTGCTTGTGTTAGAATCTTGCAGAACACGCTGCATTTTGAGAACATGAGGGCACCTACATTTCTTCTGTATGTTTAGGTTTCATTTACAGGTTCAATTTTCCTATTAAAGAGGAACTTTCACCACCTCCAAAAAGTCCAACTCTTTACATGATTTAATAGGTGCTGCCTCACTGATTCTGGCACAGTTGGAATTTTTATCTAGCCCCCACCATTGCCGAGGAATCAATCCTGTTAGTTTTGGTGTCTGATATGCTATTTAGACTCTGTATTGCCAGGTGGGAGGGGTCAAGCAGGTGCAGACAAGGGGTGTAATTGTGAGCTCTGATATTGGGTGCCTCTGATTGAAGTGCCACGCCCTCCTGTCTGACACTGCCCTTCTGACATTACAGAGCTTAAATCGCATATCAGCACCAAAATTAACTGCACTTATTGCTCAGGGAACGGTGGAAAAAAATCCCAACTGCACTGGAATCAGTGGAGTGGTGCCTATTAACAGATGCCAAAAACTTGAGTTGGTGGAGGCAGTGAAAGATCCTCTTTAACCCCTTAAGGACACAGCCCAAAAGTGCGTTAAGGACCAGGCCTTGTTTTTCAAAACTGACATGTGTCTCTTTATGTGGCAAGAACTTTGAGACGCTTTAACTTACTCAAGTGATTTTGAGATTTTTTTCTCGTGACACATTGTACTTCATGTTAGTGGTAAACACTAATCAATATTTTTGTATTTATTTATAAAAAAATAGGATATTTGATGGAAATTTGGAAAAAAATCGCAATTTTCAAAATGTGAAAGTCTCTGCTTTTCAGACAGATAGTCATACCACCCAAATACATTAATAAATATTATCTACCATATCTCTGCTTTATATTGACATCATCTTTTAATCGTCCTTTAATTTATTTTGGATGTTAGAAGGCTTACAAGTGTAACAGCAATTTTCCAGATTTACAAGAAAATTTCCCAAACTAATTTTTTAGGGACCACTTCAGTTCTGGAGGGGATTATAAAGGCCTATATATTAGAAACCCCCCATAAATCACCCCATTTTCAAAACTGCACCCCTGAAATAATTCAAAACAGCATTTGGGAAGTTTGTTAACCCTTTAAGCATTTCACAAGAATTAAAACGATATCGAGGTGAAATTTAGACATTTCATTTTTTTCCACTAATCCCTTCATTTAGCCCTAAATTTAACACATTCACAAAGGGTTAAAGGAGAAAATGCATCTCACAGTTTATTATACAATTTCTCCCGAGCACAGAAATACCCCACATGTGGGTGTAAATTGATGTTTGGGCATTCGGCAGTGCACAGAAGGGAAGGTGCAACACTGGACGTTTGAAAAGCAGATTTTGCTGGAATAGTTTTCAGGTGCCATGTTGCATTTGAAGAGCCCCTAGAGTACCAAAACAATGGAAACCCCCTAAAAGTGACCCCATTTTGGAAACTACACCCCTCACAGAACTCATCAATGGGTATAGTGAGCATTTTGACCCCACAGCTGTTTCACAGATTTTACTAACACTGGGATGTATAAATGAAAAATTACTAAAACGTCACTTTATCCCCAAAGTTTTCATTTTCACAAGGGGTTAAAGGAGAAAAAGGACCCCATAGTTTGTTAAACAATTTCTCCTGAACACAGCAATGCCCCATATGTGGTCATAAACTGCTGAATGGGTACATGGTGGGGCTCAGAATGGAAAGAGCGCTATTTTGCTTTTGTAGGGCAGATTTTGCTGGAATAGTTTTCAGGTGCCATGTTGCATTTGCAGAGCCCCCAAAGTACCAAAACAGTGGAAACCCCCTAAAAGTGACCCCATTTTGGAAACCACACCCCTCACAGAACATGTCATGGAGTATAGTGAGCATTTTGAACCCACAGCTGTTTCACAGATTTTATTAACATTGGGACATGAAAATGAAAAATTTCTTTTTTTCCAATAAACTGTCAATTTAGCCCCAAATTTTTCATTTTCACAAGAGGACAAAGGAGAAAAAGCTCCCCAAAGTTTGTTACACAATTTCTCCTGAACACAGAAATGCCCCATATGTGGTTGTAATCTGCTGTATGGGTACATGGTGGGGCTCAGAATGGAAAGAGTGCTATTTAGCTTTTGGAGGGCAGAATTTGCTGGAATAGTTTTCGGGTGCCATGTCGCATTTGCAGAGCCCCTACAGTACCAATACAATGGAAACCCCTCAAAAGGGACCCCATTTTGAAATTACACCCCTCATAGAATTTATCTAGGGGTATAGTGAGCATTTTGACCTCACAGCTGTTTCACAGATTTTATCATCATTGGGACGTAAACATGAAAAATTACTTTTTTTCCAATAAACCGTCCATTTAGCGGCATATTTTTAATTTTTGCAAGTGGTTAAAGAAGAAAAAGCTCCCCACAGTTTGTTACACAATTTCTTCTGAACACAGAAATGCCTCATATGTGGTTGTAATCTGCTGTATGGGAACATGGTGGGGCTCAGAATGGAAAGAGCGCTATTTAGCTTTAGGAGGGCAGATGTGGCTGGAATAGTTTTCAGGTGCCATGTCGCATTTGCAGAGCCCCTGAAGTACCAATACAATGGAAACCCCTCAAAAGGGACCCCATTTTAGAAACTACACCCCCCAAGGAATGTATCAAGGGGTATTATCATTTTGAGCCTAAAAATGCTTCCCAAAAATTAATGTACAAAGTGAAAATTGAAGTTTTTGAAGAAATATCCAATTTCAGAATGTGTTGCGGACACTTTGTGGCATCAGAGACATGCACTCCTAAAACTATTAAGTGGGCTATCCCGGGGGAAAAAAAATTATATATGTGGGTGTAACCTGCTGCTTGCGAACACAGCAGGGCTCAGAAGGGAAGGAGCACTGTGTTTTTTTAACTTTTGGAGTACAGATTTAGAGGGACTTTCTGGTTGCCATGTTGTTTTTGCAGAGCCCTGGAGGTGCCAGTAAACTGGAATTCCCCAAGAAGTGACCCCCATTTTGTAGGGGCGATTTTAGGGTCTCTGCAAATGTGACATGGCGTCCAAAAACCAACAATCTAAATCTGCGCTCCAAAAGCACTTAGTGCTCCTTCACATCTGCACCCTGCTGTGTACCCAAATGACAGTTTATGCCCACATGTATGACACTGGTGTACCCAGGATAACATACTTAATGCCATATGTGGGTATAAACTGCTGTTTGGGCACAGCCGAGCACAGAAGGGAAGGAGCGCTATTTTGGTTTTTAGAGCACAATTTGTTTTTTGGACACCATGTCACTTTTGCAGAGCCCATGAATTGCCAGTAAAGTGGAATCCACAGACTTGTGACCCCATTTTGGAAACTACACCCTTCAAGGGATTTATCAAGTGGTGTAGCGAGCATTATTAACCCTTAAGTGTTGCATTCTTTTAATTTCCAGAAATGAATGCACAGATGATAATGAAAAGTTAAAAATAACATTTTTCCATAGATACGCCATTTCAGTGCCCCATATGTTGTGCCCAGCTTATGTCTGCAGAGACACACACTCCAAAAACTGTTAAGCGGGTATCCCGGGCACAACAGCTTTTGGAGCGTTCATCTCTGATACAAGCCGGGCACAACATATTACGCACTGAAATGACGTATTCCTGGAAAAATTGTCATTTTCACCTTTCACAATCAGCTGCGTATTCATTTATGGATAATAAATTATAGCAACACTTGGGGGTTAAAAATGTTCACTGTACACCTGGATAAATTCCTTCAGGGGTACAGTTTCCAAAATGGGGTAACATGTCAGGGGATTCCACTTTACTGGCGTTTCAGCTCTGCAAAAGTGCAATGGCGTCCAAAAACCAAACCGTCCAAGCCTGTGCTCCAAAAACCAAATAGCGCTCTTTCCACTCTGTGCCCAGCTGTGTCCATACAGCAGTTTATACCCACATATGACATTAAGTACGTTATTCTGGGTCCGACAAGTGTAATACATGTGGGCATAAACTGCAGTTTGGGCACACAGCCGTGCGCAGAAGAGAAGGAGCGCTATGTGGCTTTTGGAGTGCAGATTCAGATGTTTGGGATCTGGACGCCATGTCATGTTTGCAGAGCCTGTAAGGTACCAGAAAAGTGGATTCCCCAAAGGAGTGACCCCATTTTGAAAACTGCACCCCTCAAAGAATTTATCAAGGGGTGTAGTAAGCATTAGTATCTCAGACGTGAATACACAGCGGATGGGGAAAAGTGAATATGTAAGCTTTGCGGAGTGCATTGGGACCACCAAATTCCCTACTATATCCCCAGTAGTTCCTATTATTGGGGAGGTCACTCTGGGGGTCACTTCTGGTTTATTTTCCCTCATAAGCTCTAAATCTGGGGTGTCCCCTGATATACGCTCACACAGCTTATACATTCCCTTCCTGACGCAGCCAGTTATGTTCTAAAGATTTGGCGATTTTTGGGGTTTTTGTCTTCACATTGTACGAGCTATATTTTCTTTATTTCTCTGGTGATGTAGCCATATGAGGGCTTGTTGTTTGTGGGGTGAGATGTATTTTGTAATGACATCATCTTTGGGCACCTATAACCTATTGAATAAATTTTATTAACTCTTTCTTGTTGGATTAAAAAATACCCCATCAATTCTGACACTGCGTTTTACCTTTGAAATTTTTCACCATGCAGCATAAAGCATAAGTAACATGTTACCTTTTTTATACGGGTCGGTACGATTATGGAGATACCTCATTTATACTGTTTTTTTTATGCAATACTAATTTTGCAGAACAAAAACCCATTTGGGGACATAAATTAATTGTTTTTGCATCGCCATCTTCTGAGATGCGTAACATTTTTATTTTATGGTTTACAGAGTTGGTTTAGGGCTTATTTTTTGCGGGACAACCTGTGCTTTTTATTGGTACTGTTTTGGGGTACATATGACTTTTTGATCATTTTTTATGGCATATTTTGTAAGGTGAGATGGCAAAAAATCATTACTTTTGGCGAGTTTTTTCCGTTTTTTTTTCTCCGACGTTCACCGTGTACATTAAGTATTGTTTCAGTTTTATTGTACAGGTTGTTACGGACGCGGCGATACCAAATATGCATTGTTTTTATTAATTTTTAGTTTTTTTTTTTTATATAATTCATTTTATATAGCAAAAGGGAATTTTTGGGGCTTTATTCTTTTATTAATTTTTTTTAAAACACTTTATTTTATTTTTTTTCACTTTTTTTTACTTTTTCATGTGTCCCATTAGGACACCTGAGCCAGCAATGCTTTGATTGCTGGCTCAGCACTGTAGACTGCAAGACAGGAGCTTACAAGTGTCTTGCAGTCTATACAGGAAGTGAGGCTATGCAGACGCATAGCCTCACTTCCGCAGGTCTCGGCAGGATCAACCAGGTAGTGGGGTCTCCAGGCAGCCTGAGGTCACTGAGCAGACCCCGGGCTGTGGGTTATAGGTATCGGCACCCCTCGATCTCGCCGCAGGGGGTGCCGATTGGAGCGGCAACATAGTGGAACCCCTTGGATGCCGCGGTCATGTTTGGCCGCGGTCATGTTTGACCGCGGCATCCAAGGGGTTAAAACCTCGGATCAGAACTCAGTTCCAACCGGAGGATATGGAGCAGGGTGTTAGCTGTCAGTTACAGCTAACACCCGGTTCCGATGCCGCCCGCTCAGATAGTGAGCGAGCGGCCGCCCCAGGGCGTATTAGTACGCCCTGTTGCGCTAAGTACCAAGCGCACAGGACGTAATAGTACGTCCAATGTCGTTAAGGGGTTAAATGGATTCTGTCACCAGAACCCAGCACATCAACCCAGCCCTGCAGATAGATTAGGCTCACCTGAATCAAATGGTATTTCCCCTTTGAGAATCAGTGAGTCTGTTTATGAGATATCACTGTTATTGTCAATATACAAATAAACTATTTGGAGCAACAAGGGCATTGCCACTTACCTCTTTGGAGCAGCAGCCGCAAAGACCTCGTTGCTCCAAACAACTCCTTTCCATATTGACAAAAACTGATATTTCAACAACATAGGCACTGATTCACAAGGGGAAAGGCCATATGATTCAAGGGAATCTAACCTACAGTGGGGAAAAAAAGTATTTAGTCAGCCACCAATTGTGCAAGTTCTCCCACTTAAAAAGATGAGAGAGGCCTCGGTGAGATTTCGTAGCAGCTGGATCTTGTAAAGGTGCCATCTGTGTGTAGCCAGTATCCGTCGAATGGACGTTCGACTGATGCCACACTCCGGGGACATATGTCGAGTGCTACGCTGTGGGCTCTTTGTAAATGTTGCCAGGACAGCCACTGATGTTTCGTCATTGGTGACAGTTTTCATACGTCCAGATTTGGGCTTATCCAACACCAAATTAGTTGCACGAAATTTGGCAAGCAGTTTACTAACTGTGGCATGGGAGATGGGTGGTCTCATAGGGTTTCTTGCATTGAAGTGTGCTGCAATGATCCGGGTACTACATTCACCAGACATCAACACAATGTCTGTCCGCTCCTCGTCGGTTAACCCCTACAACATGTCAACGGCTGTAACAATAAGAAACGTGTCAATAACTTGATGATGAATAAAGCTACATTAAAAATGAGCACACCATTGTTTTTCTTGTTCAATTCTCCATGTGTTTGATGTGTCACATAAACCCCTTCCCATTGAAAAAAGTAAAGTTGAATCCAAAATGGCGGCTTTGTAGATGGTCGCCATGGGCGTCACCTGGCCTCAAATGTTTCCCCCCTCCCATGTACTAATATGCCACAAACAGTAAGGTGATATCAGAAACCACTTCCATTTTATCTGGGTGTATCCATACTTATGGCCCACCCTGTATATTAGTTGCCAAAAGTGGAAACCAAACAAAAAGTTATATGCACCAAACCTCCTAAAAATAAGAGATCAACATGTGCAGAGTTCATTCATATCACTAAGGCCTACACCTGCATGAACATATCTTCAGAAAATCACTACAACTGGAATGAGCAGAAGTTGGAAGTGTTAAAAAAGTATCATCCTATAAAATGTAGAGATTACACACCATGGAAAGCAGGTGAACCCCTAAACCCTATATATTTTTTGAAAGTAGACAACCTTAAAGGGGTATTCCCATGAACATAATCATATCTATATTTGTAGATAATTAAAAGTTAAGCATTTTTGCAAATATAAGTAGTTATAAATTCTGCAGCGTTTTAAAGATTTTCTCTAACCATCTTAGTGGTGACAGTCTGTTGTCTTGATTGGTTGCCAATGGATACGACCACAAATGCAGAAACTCTCTATGATCTGGGACTTGTCAGGAACCCAGCCATGATTTTCTTATTGTAGCCAGGTTATCAGGCAGGGACACTACATGTATCAGAAGATATCCCGGCCACAATAAGGAAATCATAGCTGATTTTCTGACTTTAGAAAGGTCCTGCATTCATGGTTGTATCCACTGGCAACCGATCAAGACAACAACTTGTAACCACAAGATATTTAGAGAAAAATCTTTAAAACTCTGCAAAATGTTTAATTACTTATATTTGCAAAAATGTTTAACTTTTAATTATTTACAAATTTAAAAATGGTTATGTTCATGGGAATACCCCTTTAAGATTACATGTGTCTCAATGGGTTATCAATAGCCATGTCCACTTTCATGTAACTTTGTGACAAACACAAACAATTTTTTGAAAAAATGCACTAAAACATATATTTGCACTTAAAACTCCTATTCAATCTTACATTCACACACAAAATACATTTAAAATAAAAGATCAAGGTGTACACAATTTATATATATCACAAACATCAACTACAACAAGAGATCGTACTCTCAAAAACGCTGATACAGAAGACAAGCAAGATTTTGCTGTTATTTACTTATATGTTAAAATCTACACTGCACCTAGCAAACACTGACTGTGATACCAAAATCTAACTTTTTTGAGATTGCACAGCATACAGTATATAAAAACACAGCTTAATATTTCATATATACAACCACCTTCATGCAACTTTGCAGCAAACAGATTATAAGCAAAAATTGCACAAAAATTCAAATTTGCCACTAAAGTACATGCTCAAGCAGTCCCTTTCTGCAAACAAAATGTACTTTCCAAAAACTGCAATATGTGAGGAATTCATACATACCACACACATATATATATTTACAGGTTAAAGAAACGCCAAAATTGCAGAAATGCGCCAACCAATTTTGTGCATGCAAATTAAATAGGAGTTTACATAAAAATATAATTTTCTATCCCCCTATAAAAATTGTAGCAATTTATACGTTCATTTCTAGTGATAATCGTTATTACTATTATTTTAGCGTGTAACGGATATCACTTGAGGTGTATCTTACTCTATAAAGATCAGGTATGGACAGGACAGGGATTGGGTGAAATGTAAACTTTATTGATGACTTTGCATGTGTTGTGTAAGTGTTTGGTGCGACCTGGACAATGGTAAACATCTGGGTCACAGTGCCAATAAGCTTCCTGGTTATCTTCAGAGGGGTATTATATAAGAATACCCCTCTAGATAGAAGTCCCTGCTATCCCCCCCAGGGTCACATACAGGTTATGCACAGATGATGATGATGATTTCTCATTTCTGTGCAGTCTGCAGGGCAGCTCCTCACCCCTCCTCCTCCTAGGGCAGCTCTTAAGATGCTTCCTGAGACAGGAGGGGGGGAGAACATTTTGAAGCCCCATCTCTCAGGATTCCTTAGGAGTATTAAGAAGAACTTGGATTCATTTTAAAGATGAGAATCTCATCTTTTAAATGATATCAAGAGCTTCATGATAGCCCTTATAAATTCGGAGTGAATCGTTAAAAACGCTGTCGGGAATTGAGAGCTGCAATGGGATCTCAATGCCGAATAGCGTTTTCAGTAGTAGTATAATGTTGTACCGTGTTAGCCATTGAAAGTAGTGGAAGAGTGAAGAAATCAGGCGATACCTTTTAGAGGCTAACTGAGTATATTTGATAAGTAAGCTTTCAGAAGACTAGCTTCCTTCACCAGATATGGTTTTATACAAGAACTGAAAATTCACAGATTTTCAACAGTGAATCGCTCTAGAATTATAAGGCTGAGGACCCACGTTGCGGAAACGCAGCTTTTTTTTTTGCAGATTTTGCTGCATTTTTTTGAGTCAAAGCCAAGAATGGCTACAAAAGGAATGGGAAATATATAGGAAGTACTTATACTTCCACCTTCTGCTAAATCCACTGCTGGCTTTGGCTCAAAAAACTACAGCAAAATCTGCAACAAAAAAAGCTGCGTTTCTGCAACGTGGGGCCGTAGCCTAAGAACTATCATTAAGATCTTGGTATCATTTTAAAGATAAGATTCCCAGATCTTCTTAATAGTCCTAATAGATCCTGAGATATCGGCATTAGAAGTGCCACCCTGGGAGGACGTATAAATATGTGGCTGGCATGGAAAATGACGTGTCATTTTACATAGTGATAACTTTAACTTACCCAAGTGCTTTATATTGGCATCATCTTTTAATCGTCCTTTAATTTATTTTGGACATTAGAAGGCTTACAAGTTGAACAGCAATTTTACAGATATACAAGAAAATTTCCCAAATCCATTTGTTAGTGACCACTTCAGTTCTGAAGGGAATTTTAAAGGTCTATATTAGAAACCCTCCATAAATCACCCCATTTTCAAAATTGCACCTTTAAAACAATTCAAAACAACATTTGGAAACACTTTTAACCCTTTAAGTATGTCACACGAATTAAAACAATATGGAGGTGAAATTTAGACTTTTCATTTTTTTTCAATAATATGTTCATTTAACCCTAAAATTTACACATTCACAAGGGGATAAAGAGGAAAATGCATACCATAATTTGTTATGCAATTTCTCCCAAGCGCGGAAAACCCAACATATGGATGTAAACTACCCTTTGGGCATACGACAGCGCATAGAAGGAAAGGAGTGCCACTGGGCATTTGAAAAGCAGATTTTGCTGAAATAGTTTTCAGGTGTCATTTGTGGGGCCCCTAGAGTACCAGTACAGTGGAAACTCTTCAAAAGCGACCCCATTTTGCAAACTGCACCCCTCAAGTAATTTACCAAGGGGTATAGTGAGCATTTTGATGCCACAGTTGTTTCACAGATATTTTCAATATTGGGACGTGAAAATGTTAGCTTATCCCCAAAGTTTTCATTTTCACAAGGGGTTAAAGGAGAAAAAGCACCCCACAGTTCGTTATACAATTTCTTCTGAACACAGAAATACCCAATATGTGGTCATAAACTGATGTATAGGTACACGGTGGGGCTCAGAATGGAAAGAGCGCTATTTCGCTATTTGTCTTTTGGAGTGCAGTTTTTGCTGCAATAATTTTCAGGTGCCATGTCGCATTTGCAGTGCCCCTAAAATGCCAGTAGTGACCAAAAGTGACCCCATTTTGGAAACTACACCCCTCACAGAATTTATCAAGGGATATAGTGAGCATTTTGACCCAAGAGATGATTTCCAAAAAGAAAAGTACAGTGGATAATGCAAAATGAAAATGTAAATTTCCCCAGATATATTATTTCAGTACCCGATAGGTCCTGCCCAGATTGTGGCACTGTGAAAAGTCAGCTGTCCAGTTATTATACTCGGTTACTGATTTTGGAAACACCCTACAAGTGGTCCTAATCTTTTGCATGGAAATACAACAGGGCTCAGAAATGAAAGAGAACCATGTGCATTTGAGGCTTAATTTGGACATTTACACTGCATTGTCGCATTTGCAAAGGCTCTGAAACAAAATAAATAATTCACCCCCAAAATATTACCCAATTTTATAAACTACACCCCTCAAGGAATTTCTCAAGGGGTATTATCATCATATGGAACCTAAGAATGCTTCCAAAAAATTTATGCAAAGTGAAAATTGAAATTTTTAAAGAAATATGCCACTTCAGTGTCCTAGTGTTCTGCCTACTTTGCATCAACAGAGACACGCACTCCTAAAACTTTTAAGTGTGTTATGCTGGGTACAAAAAAGTTGTATATGTGGTTTTAAACTGCTGTTTGGGCACACAGCTATGTGCTGCGTTTTTTAGCTTTTGGTGTATAGATTTAGAAGGACTGGTTTTTGGACGCTGTATTGTTTTTGTAGAGCCCCAAAGGTTCCTGTAAATTGGATTTCCTCAAGAAGTAACCTAATTTTATAAGGGTCACTTTAGATTCTCTGCAAACATGACATGGTGTCCAGAAACTAAACAATATAAACCTGTGCTTCAAAAGCCACATAGCGCTCCTTCACATCTGCGCCCTGCTGTGTGCCCAAACAGTAGTTTATGCCAACAAGTATGACACTGGTGTACCCAGAATAACGTACTTATATGTGGGAATAAACAGCTGTTGGGAACACAGCTAGGCACAGAAGGGAAGGAGCGCTATTTGGTTTTTGACGCTCAATTTACTTTTTGGATGTCATGCCACTTCTGCAGAGCCCCTGAATTTCCAGTAAAGGGAATCTGCAGACACATGATCCCATTTTGGAAGCTACACCCCTCAAGTGGCATAGTGCGCATTTTTTAACCATTGAGCGTTACAGTAATTTAGTTTCAAGAAATGAATGCCCAGCTAACAGTGAAAACTGAAAATTTAAAATTTTCCAGAGACATATCATATCAATGCCTGATATATTGCGCCCAGCTTGTGCAGAAACACACTCCAAAAAATGTTAAGCAAGTTATCTCAGACACAACAAACTTTGGAGTATTTGTCTCTAACACAAGCTGGGTACAACATATTGCGCACTAAAATAATGTATTTCTGGAAAAATTGACATTTTCACCATCAGCTGTGCAATCTTTTACAAGAAAACAAATTAACACTTGGGGGTTAAAATTGTTTACTGTACCCATGGATAATTTCCTTCAGGGATGTAGTTTCCAAAATGTGTTCACATGTCAGAAGATTCTACTTTACTGGCATTTCAAAAATGGCATGCTGTCCATAAACCAACCCGTCTAAATCTGTGCTCAAAAAACCAAATCGCACTGCTTTCATCTACCCGGCAATTTACACCCACATATGACGTTAAGTTAATTATCTTGGGTACAACAGTGTCATACATGTGTTCATAAACTTTTGTTTGGGCACATATGTGAAGGAGTGCTATGTGGCTTTTGGAGTACATATTTAGATGTTTGGTATCTGAATGCCATGTCATGTTTGCTGAGCCCATTGAGGTGCTAATAAAGTGTAATCTCCTAGGGAGTGACCTCATTTTGAAAACAACTCCCCTAAAGAATTTATCAAAGGGTGTAGTGAGTATTACTTTTTCAGGCATGAATGCATAGTGGATGATGAAAAGTGAACATGTAAGCTGTGCCAAGTACATTGGGAACACCAAACTCCCTACTAGATCCTATGGGTTACTCTGAGGGGAGGGGGGGGGGACTTCTGGTGTCTTTTCCCTCGTAAGCTCTAAATCTGGGGTGTACCCTGATATATGTTCGTACAGCTTTTACATTCCCTTCCTGCTGCAGCCAGTTTAGTTTTAAAGATTTGGGGTTTTTGTTGTCATATTGTACATGTTATATTTTTTAAATTTTTTCTGGTGATGTAGCCATATGAGAGCTTGTTTTTTTGCAGGATGACATGCATTTTTAATTAAAGCATTGTGGGGTGTCTAACTTATTGACAAAATTTTAGTAACTCTTTCTGGGGCAATTGAAAAAAAAACATCAATTCTGATATTGGTTTTTAACCCCTACCCAACATCCGCCGTACTATTACTATTATTTAAATATGGCGGCCACCATGTGCCTGCTGTATTATAAAGCAGAGACTCGGCGCTAATGTCCGCAATCAGAGCCCACACTGATCGCGGACATTAACCCCTCTGGTGCCTCGGTCAAAGCATTTTGCCAGGAATCACCGGAGGAAGCTCTGGGGCTGGCGTCCCGTTGGCATGAGAGCCGGGAGCCTTTTGAAGGCTCCCAGGCTTGTCTCCCATTTACTTCTATTGCAGGCTGCTTTATGCAGCCTGAAATAGAAGTGCCGATAATTTGCAATGCATTGCATTAGTGATCAGACCCCCTGGGGTTCAAGACCCCCAAGGGGGTCTAATGAATACAAAAAAAAAAAAAAAAAAAAAAAAAAAAAAAAAATAAATATATATATATATATATATATATATATATATATATATATAGAAAAAATTCAAATCACACTCCCCTTTCCCTAGAACACATATAAAAGTACTTAAATACTGTGAAACACATACACATTAGGTATCCCTGTGTCCGAAAACGCCCGGTCTACAAATCTATAAAAATATTTTTCCCGTACGGTAAACGCCGTAGCGAGGAAAAAAAAAAAATAAAAAATCAGACGTGCCAAGCCGACGTTTTTTTCAGTTTCACGTCTGATAAAAATTTGAATAAAATGTGATCAAAGCAGTAGCAATACATATAAAAGTAGAAAACTACTGTGAAACACATTAGGTATCCCTGTGTCTGAAAAGGCCCGGTCTACAAACTTATAAAATAATTTTTCCCATCGGGCGAATGTTGTAGCGGGAAAAAAAAATCAAGAGTGTCGAACTGCTGCTTTTTTTCACTTTTTCGCCTCCGATTTGAATAAAAAGTGATCAAAGCAATAGACATTCCCTGAAAATGGTATAACTAAAAAGTACACCTGGCCCCGCACAAAAAGACACCTTATGCCATACATAAGGAAGTATAAAAAAAGTTACGGATATCAGAATATGGCAACTTTTAGAAAAAAATTTTTTTTTTTTCAGTTTTAGATTTTTGTTAAGGGGTACCGTATTTATCGGACTATAAGACGCACTGGACCATAAGACGCACCTAGGTTTTAGAGGAGGAAAATAGGGAAAAAAATTTTGAAGCAAAAAATGTGGTAAAATATTTAATATATGGAAGTTGTAGTTTTGCAACAGCTGCAAGGCCACATTTACAGGTGTCCCTGCAGCTGTACGGGGGATACATAGGGTGTCTTTTTAAGCGGGGTCAGGTGTACTTTTTAGTTTTACCATTTTGGGGAATGTCTATTGCTTTGTTCACTTTTTATTCAAATCAGAGGCGAAACAGTGAAAAAAATGGCAATTCGGCACTTTTGATTCTTTTTCACGCTACGATGTTCACCCTCTAGGAAAAATATTTTGTAGACCGAGCATTGTATTTAAGTTTGTAGACCGGGTACTTTCGGATACATGGATCCCTAATGTGTATGTCTTTCACAGTAATTTTCTACTTTTATATGTCTTCTAGGAAAAGGGGATGATTTAGAACTTTTTTATTTTTTTTATTTTTATTTATATTTTTTTTAAACTATTTTTTATTTTTTTTTTTTAACTATTTTATTAGTCCCCCCCACCTAGGGGGCTTAAACCTGCAATCATTTGATTGAAAGTCCTATAGACTACAATACAACAGTATTGCAGTCTATGGGATATTCTGTACATTACTATTGAGGCTGGTTATAGACCAGCCTCAGTAGTAATATTACTATGACAGGCCTGGGTGCCTTCATTAGGCTCCCGGCTGTCACAGGAACAGATCGGCTCCTGTGATCTCACGCGCAGGAGCCGGCCTGCAACAAACAAGGTACCTACAGGCCCGGGGGCAGATCATGGTAGCTATGACGACGGTAGCTTTACAGACACGGCATCTGCTGTAATAGCACCGCGCATGCCGGGGCGTGTTCTTGCCGCCGGGACACCCTGTCCTCGCTCTCAGGGCCCGCAGCATCGCCCCACTCCTGCCACTGCCGGAAGCAGGAGGCGGCAGAAGTGGGACGATGCATTCGGACTATAAGACGCACCCCCCATTTTCCTCTCAAATTTGGGGGAAAAAAAGTGCGTCTTATAGTCTGAAAAATACGGTAAATAAAACCATATAAATTTTTAATCTCTGGAATCGTATCGAAACATATACAGGTGACATGTCATTTTGGCTGCTGAGTGAACGTTGTAAACGAAGCCTGTAAGAAAGTCGCACAAATGCACTTTTTCTTCAAAACAACCCCATATTTTTTCAGCTTCCCAGTACATTGTACAGAATAATAAATGGTAGCATCATGAAGAAAAATTTGTGCCGCAAACGTTAAGACCTCATATTGCTCTGAGAACGGAAAAAAAAAAAAAGTTATGGGGTTTGGAAAGGGGAGGGGTTGGGGAGTAAAAAACGAAAAATTCCTCTGCGGGGAAGGGGTTAACATACAGGTGCATCTCAATAAATTAAAATATTTTTGAAACATTCATTCATTTCAGTAATTCAGTAATACAATTCATAATCAGCGTCTTCCATGATTGTGTGTCCTACTGAACCAGACTGAGGGACCATTTAAAGGCTTAGGAAACCTTGGCAGGTGACACACTGAATTTACAATACTGAACTTTTTTACAATATTCTAATTTTCTTAGATTTAGGTTTTCATTAGCTGTAATCAATAATCAACATTTACAGAAATAAAACACTTGAAATAGAACACTCTGTGTGTAAAGAATCTAGAAAATATAGGAGGTCACTTTTTAAATTTAATTACTGAAATAAATGTTTCAAAGATATTCTAATTTATTGAGATGCATCTGTATTAAAAAATCTATTTGGAGAAAAAAAAAAAATCTATTATTTTTGCATCACCATCTTCTGATAGGCGTAACAATTTTATTTTTCTATTGACGGAGCTGGTTGAGGACTTATTTTTTTTGTGGGATCAGCTGTGCTTTTTATTGGTACCATGACTTTTTATTCCATATTTCGTCAGTAGAGATGGCAGAATAGTTACTTCTGGCTTTTGTTTATGACGTCCACTGTGCGGGTTAACTAATGGTTTCATTTTATTGCAGTTTGTGATTTCATTTTATTGTGATAGTTTGTGACGCAGTGATATCAAATGTGTAGTGTTTTATACGGTGTTGTATTTTTATCCTATGCTATTTTATTATATATTTATTTATATTTTTAAAACTTGTAAAAAAAAATAAAAATTTTTAAATATTTTTTTTTGTCTCAATAGGGGACATGAACCAACGATTATCTTTTCACTGGTCCAATATTATACACTCCAATACAGATGTACTGGAGTGTATAACGGCAGTCAGCCTATGCATAAGTTGGTGGGCCTAGTTTATCGCATCTGCATCCAGACACAATCAGGAGATTGCAGACCCAGGGCCACGGAACAGGTCCTAGGCTGCCCCAACTCCTCAAACAATCTCTGATGTTTTCCCAGTTCAAGTTGTTTGCAACATGTACTAAAGTAGTACATTCTGTTATGTGTGGAAATACAGTTGTGTACATTGCATTATGGGTCTGTGAGCAGTACACACAAACCAAATCAACCATGTAAATAAGCTTTTAGGATAAATATTTTGTGCAGGTTAATTTCTTTATAGTGACAGCCACAGGCAGTCAGAACGTTACTATTTTAGGCCATGTGGCGAGTTGATAGTGGGTTAGCCGCTGCGGAATTGCCAGTGGTTAACCTGCTGCGATGTACAATATGTGACAATTTGGGGAATTAGACTCAAAATGGCGGCAGACTCCTGGTCCGGACAGCGGTGGTTCGTGGTACTGGGCGCCGGAAAGATAGCTTTCAGACGGTCCAAGTGTAAAATAAAAATGGCTTTATTCAGCTTAACTGCAACACAGCAAAACAAGAAAAAACCTAGACCACAGTTAGGGTCCTAACTCACTCCTTGAGCCCCTAACTGTCCTGACTGTTGCTCAGCTCCAGCAACAGTCCTCTGTGGACGCCAGCCCTTCTGGGACAGAGCCTCTCTCTCTGTCCTAGCTGGTCCACCCCTGTGGACGCCAGCCCTTTTGGGACAGAGCCTCTCTCTCTGTCCTAGCTGGTCCACCATTTTCCTGCTTCCTGCAGGATGCTCCAGCCCCTCTGGAGTTACGTGCCACCCCCAAAGGCGTGGCTGAGAGCCATTTCTGGCCTGGCCTGGGTCGCTCAACAGAGCCCTCTGGCTCACATACTTACAAATAGCAGAATAGTAGAAGGGATTTAAGTAAAGGGATGTCTGCTATGGACATCCCATAGTGAAACCGTGTTGTATGTCCCAGCCTTATTCTAGGTCTATGTGGAGAATTCTTAATAAAAAAACAAAAAACAAACACTATATGAAAAAAAAACAAAAAACAAGTTGGCATGAAATATTGAGATTAGTTAGATTGGAAAAACTGGTTCTTGAGTTTCCAGAGAAGCATAGAATATCAATTTATTGACTGAACGGAGTTCTGCTTATAAGCGTTACAGGTTTGCTTCATATAGGCCTATTTTTAGAATAAAATCTCAAACCATTTTGAACACCAGAAGTGGCTTTTATTAAATGCTTCAGTTTTCTTCTTACAAAATTCACACACAGAAACCATTTCTTTTAAAACAAAGTGCAGAGTTGCATACAGTTATTAACACCTTGCAACACAAGTATGTATCCAACATTCACAAGTAGCAAAGAGTTTGGGGAAAGGGTCTCAAAAAATGTTATATATGTGTACTGGGAATGTGCATTAGAAAATATGAAAAGAGATTTAATCTGGACGTTCTCTTCACTGCCATAAATCTTCAGTCCGACCAAACTTGAAAACCAGCCCCCTGTGAAAGAACATGAAATTATTCATAATTAATAAATGAATTATGAAGTGTAATGAACAATATACTGTTTCATTAAAAAAAGCATTTGCCACGTCATAAGCACTAGTACTTTGCTACTACATGGAGAAAACGGATCAATTTCATGCACCAGTTTACCAAGATTTGTAATCTGGACTATGCTTATCATACATCACTAAGAGATTTGTGGATGAGATTCAAAGCGTAACTAAACTTTTGGACAACATTTGATTTTCTGGCAGTATTTGTGTCTTCTCTTTATTCTTTCCCTTGCTTCTGTATTGAGAGCTGTTCCTCTCACTGAGTGTGTATGGAGCACGGGCTTGAAAAATGTAGATAAGATGAGGGTAGGGGAGGATCACTTCAAACTGTTATATCTCAGGCGTTATAAGACACAAACATGCTTTTGGTGTCATACGAAAGAGGAGATTGCAGTGCTATCTATATTCTTTCTAGAGATACAACTGAATGAAAACACAGATGGTATTGGGATATTTACAGTGGGGAAAAAAAAAAAGTATTTAGTCAGCCACCAATTGTGCAAGTTCTCCCACTTAAAAAGATGAGGTCGGCCTGTAATTGACATCATAGGTAGACCTCATCTATGAGAGACAAAATGAGAAAACATATCTAGAAAATCACATTGTCTGATTTTTAAAGAATTTATTTGCAAATTATGGTGGAAAATAAGTATTTGGTCAATAACAAAAATTCATCTCAATACTTTGTTATATATCCTTTGTTGGCAATGACAGAGGTCAAACGTTTTCTGTAAGTCTTCACAAGGTTGGCACACACTGTTGCTGGTATGTTGGCCCATTCCTCCATGCAGATCTCCTCTACAGTAGTGATGTTTTGGGGCTGTCGCTGGGCAACACGGACTTTCAACTCCCTCCAAAGGTTTTCTATGGGGTTGAGATCTGGAGACTGGCTAGGCCACTCCAGGACCTTGAAATGCTCTTCTGGAACATCCAAATGCTCTCCAGCAAACTTCAGACGGGCCCGGATATGTACTGGCTTAAGCAGGGGGACACGTCTGGCACTGCAGGATCTGAGTTCGTGGTGGCGTAGTGTGTTACTGACGGTAGCCTTTGTTACGTTAGTCCCAGCTTTCTGCAGGTCATTCACTAGGTCCCCCCGTATGGTTCTGGGATTTTTGCTCACCGTTCTTGTGATCATTTTGACCCCACGGGGTGAGATCTTGCGTGGAGCCCCTGATCGAGGGAGATTCTCAGTGGTCTTGTATGTCTTCCATTTTCTAATTATTGCTCCCACAGTTGATTTCTTCACACCAAGCTGCTTTCCTATTGCAGATTCAGTCTTTCCAGCCTGGTGCAGGTCTACAATTTTGTTTCTGGTGTCCTTCCACAGCTCTTTGGTCTTCACCATAGTGGAGTTTGGAGTGTGACTTTTTGAGGTTGTGGACAGGTGTCTTTTATACTGATAACCATGTCAAACAGGTGCCATTACTACAGGTAATGAGTGGAGGACAGAGAAGCCTCTTAAAGAAGAAGTTACAGGTCTGTGAGAGCCAGAAATCTTGCTTGTTTGTAGGTGACCAAATACTTATTTTCCACCATAATTTGCAAATAAATTCTTTAAAAAAATCAGACAATGTGATTTTCTGGATTTGTTTTCTCATTTTGTCTCTCATAGTTGAGGTCTACCTATGATGTCAATTACAGGCCTCTCTCATCTTTTTAAGTGGGAGAACTTGCACAATTGATGGCTGACTAAATACTTTTTTTCCCCCACTGTATATCATATATATTATACAGCTGCATATAAATATCCCAGTCCCGACTCTCTTTTTATAGTGTCCAAGATATAACTGAAGTGACCCTACCCTACTCTTATTTTCTTTACATTTTACATAGCCCCATAAACCTGTACTCCATACACAGTCAGTGAGAGGCAGGAACACTTCTCAATACAGAAGCAAGGGAAAGAATAAAAAGATTCAGGATTTCACAGAATGGAGACACAATATGTTAATAAACTATATTACAAAATTTATTTATGACGCAAATACTGCCAGAAAATCAAAAGTTCTCTGAAAGTTTAATTAAGGTTTAATAAATTATAATTCTAATTATTTTAAATTTCCTTTTCTGATTGAATTTGTCACTGCTCTTGTTGTACTTTCTTTTATTTTCTGTATTTTTTGGAAAACATATAAAAGGATTTAAAAATAAATAGACAAATACAGTATTTGCTCCCACCCCATCCCAAAAGCCCTCTATTACATTTGTCACACTGAATTTGCTTTTCCTTTAACAATTTGTTGCCAAGAAAAAACATTTTAATCACTTGATATTGCTAAGGGAAACTGCTGTTTTCCCAAAACTTTTTTTTTTTTTTTTTTATATAACAGGACAAACCACTTTTTCTGGCACTTTTTCACTATGGCCGATGAAACTGGACTTGAATGGACCCCTCTATTAACTTAGAATGCCTAAGGTTATATTCACACGACCGTGTTAACTCTCAGCAATACTTTTCACAGCCGAGTCAGCATCCTTTCTTTTTCACGTATCCATTAACTTTCAATGGAGGCGTTAGGTGGATAAAAACAAAGTCGAGTTTCCAATCCATCAAAAAGTAGCTTGGTCTACTTCTTCACATATCATGGATAGCATTCACTTTTGGTTGTGTGAATAGAGCCTAACAGGGCATTAGGAATCAGGTTGTCTTAACTATATCTAGAGAGATAGGATTTTTAAAGGTAGGATTAGTATAAACACTTGTGCACATGTGGCAGATTGCTATATTTTACACATACAATTCACTGAAATAGTAACTGGAGGGTTGAGAACGCAAGTTATGGTGAGCCAAGGTTAGACCACTATCTACTACATTAAATGCTCCACATCAATACAGTCCAGTATAGAGTGAAGGGTTTAACTCTAAGTCCCCAGTCATGTGCAGTATTGTGGATCTGAGAGACCTGAACTGTGCATAGAACCTAGAAATATCAGGAGATAGCATGGGAACTTAAACAACGTCTTTTAGAGAACTTAGGGATATTCCTGCACATGTGTGGGGACTTAAAACATGAGAGGACCTTTATGGTTGTGAGTGAGAACTTTGACTTAAGGCAGATCCGAAGTATATAGGAGCAAACCATCTGATGTCAGCATCATTGAAGGACAACGTCAATATGAAGGTAAAAGAACAATTACCCATTGGCTGGGTAAAGGGAATATATATCCAACCCTTCCTATTACATGTACCTCCTATTGGATAGTGGTATAAGGGAAATAGCAATGAAAAAAAATCAGCACTCAAGTCCCTCCCATAGTGAGGAGGAGAGGCTATAAAGGGCAAGGCTTTGACTTACTGGTCTAAAACAGCCCCAAGCAACCCTGAGGCAACAGAACTGGTGAAGATAGAAGCTTACCAAGGTGGAATTCAAAGTGAAATATCTGGGTGAAATTGACTGGGTTTTTAATTCACCATTAACACCAGTGGGAATTTTAACTATAATTAATAAAAGTTAAATTTTAAAGAAAGTGGAAAAGTGTACCATGCACCTCACTGCGGAGGAGTATGTAATGTAAATAGGTGGTGTTTTACACACACAGTTAAACACCTCCAGAAGAAGCTAACTCTCCATATAGTAAATACATTTACTAGGATGTTAAAGGCACACAGTAAATGATGCAAAATTTATAGCATAACAAAAAAATTACAGAATAGCTGTTTTTTTTCTATTTCTTCCCAGAAGTTAATACAGGTTAATAAACAAGATGTAACTACCGCAAACTGGTGCTTTTCAACACTACAACTTATCCAGTCTGGGTTCTCACAGGGCGTTTTGTTTACGTTTTTCTGGCATTTTGGAGACATAGCTGAAAAATGCATTAAAAAAAACACAACAAAAAAAATCTGTCCCCAAATCTGCTTAACAAACGCAGACAGAAGTCCTGCAAGTAGGACGTTTCTCTCCGCATTTTTCGGGCAGAATCCCGGGGGACTCCATTATAGTCTATGGGGTCCACAGGTAACTGCTTTTTAAGCGGATAAGGTTTTTGTTCTTCGGGTCCCCAAGCAGACCTGAAGAACAAAATCCCAGGCGCAGATGTGAACCTAGCGTGAGAGGTCTTATTATGATACATATACCTTTTTACAACATGGAAGTAGGTGCTGAGCCAGAGACCTGCTCTTGACACCCAGAATTGGAAAAGTTATGATGCTGTGTGTTTAACCCATTAGAGACAGGAGAGAATGATTTATTTATTTTTTTGGACAAACCCTTTAAGCTACCAGTATAATCATGATTTTTGAGATGGGAATAACCCTTTAATGACACAGCCTCATATCTCACAACGTGTCACTTTATATGGTAATAACTCTGGGCTGCTTTAACTAAGGGACTTTGAGATGGTCTTTTTGTGACGCATTGTACTTCATGTTAGGCTACAATCACACTACCCTTATTAAAGCGTACCTCCAGCTATAAATAACTTCTCATACATGAATAGTGCATTTAAATATAAGAAACTTTGTAATATATCTTATTAAGGAAGTCTGTTTCCTTTTCCACTTATTAACATGTTCTCCTGCCCCTTTCAATCTGTCTGCTCTGTTCACATTATATCTCCGTATTCAGCCTGACACATACAACTCTATAGAGCAGGGAGAAGCTGAGCAGAATTCTCCTGCCAGCTGGTTAATTGATTTATTGCCTCATTCTGTGTATTATCAGATTCTTCTCTACAACTTAGCAGTGTAAAAAAAAAAAAAAAGCAAGGAACAGCAGAGTGTAACAGCAGCAATTATTTGAGTGTCTTTTATATCCCCTCCTCTTGTCAGAGACGAATATGGAGAAATTAACTGTCTGAAAAGTGGAGAAGACAACATATTTCTTTAATACAATATATTTCAAAGTTTCTTATTTCACCTGTTCATTTATGAAAAGTTGTTTATAACTGGAGGTATACTCCATCTCTGTCTGTGTTCGTTCCCACTGTAAACAACATGACGGACAGTGTCTTCTGTCATCTTTGTTTACTTTTGTAATTGAGGAAAAGCTTCCGTCATGTTTTTTACATTGGGGTTAATGCAGATGGACACCTGTCGGAGGGGGCTCCGTCTGCATATGTCATTTAATGTTCGTTGCTCTCATCCTGCGACGGATGACAGAAACTGATAATTAATGGTAGTGTGGGTAACTTTAGTTTATATTTTTTGCATTTATTTATTTAAAAAAAATGGGAAATTTGATGAAAATTTTTAATAAAATATGCAATTTTTAAAATGTGAAATGCTCTGCTTTTCATATATAACACCCAAATTAATTAATTATTATTATATACCAAAAGTCTGCTTTATGTTGGCATTTTAATTGTCCTTGAGGTTATTTTAGAAGGAAAAGAAATTTTCCAAGTTTACAAGTGAATTTCCTCCTCAATTCTGGCCTATATAAGAAACTCCCCATAAATTACCCGATTTTCAAAACTGCCCTCCCCAAATAATTCAAAAAGCACTTAGAAGTATAATAACCCTTTAAGGCTAGGTTCACACATAGGAATTTGTTACGGCTTTGGGGGCATATTCCTTCTTTGAATTTGTGACAGATTCCACCCTGAATCTGCCTTCCATTGTTTTCAATGGGAGGCAGAGATCGCAGCAGGATTCTGAAAAAACAAGCGTCCTGCTCGATCTTGCCGTGGTTTCCAAGGCTCGAGACTGCCTGTTGATTAGGCCCATTCATCTGGAAAGCCTCAACGTACCCTAGGTGTTTCACGAGCAATAAAACATTTACCCCTAAAATGTAAACATTCACAAGGGGTTAAAGGAAAAATTGCTTCACATAATTTGCTACACAATTTCTCCCAAGCACAGAAACATGTGGATGTAAACTGCTGTTTGGGCACATGGCAGGGGACCAAAGGGAAGGATTGCCACTGGGCTTTTGATATTGCAATAAACATTTTCAAGCACCACGATGCATTTGCGATACCCCTGAAGTACCAGAACAGTGGAAACCCCCAACAAATACCACCACATTGGAAACTACATCCCTCAAAGAATTGCAGCAGATGGTGCAAAATGAAACATTTATTTCAGTGTCCAATATGTCATGGATAGCTTGTGGCACTGTGAAAAGTCAGATCTCCAGTTATTGTGCTCTGTTTCCTGATTTTGGAAAATCCCTACATACCATCCTAATCTTTCGCCTGGAAATACAATGGGGCTCAGAAGTGAAAGAGCACCTTGTGCATTGGAAGCCTCTTAATCTGGTTAGTCAAATTGCATTAGCAGATAATTGCAGAAGTTCTGAGGTTACATTTTTTTAAAAACTAAGTACCGTATTTTTTGGACCGGACCATAAGATGCACTTAAAGTTTTAGAGGAGGAAAATAGGGAGAAAAATTTTTGAAGCAAAGGTAAAATATTAATAACATATGGGAGTTGTAGTTTTGCAACAGCTGCAAGGCCACATCGAAAGATAGCCCTGCAGCTGTACAGGGATGTATAGGGCATCTTTTTTTTTTTCAGGGCCAGATGTACTTTTTAGTTATACCATGTATATTGATGGTATAGTGATATACCATATAGTTATACCATGAATGTATATTGCTTTGATCACTTTTTATTCAAATCAGAGGCGTTCCCCCTACAGAAAAAATATTTTTATAAGTTTGTAGACCGGGTGTTTTCGGACACAGGAATACCTAATGTGTATGTGTTTCACAGTAATTTTCTTTTATATGTATTCTAGGGAAAGTGGGTGATTTAGAAGTTTTTTTTTATATATTTTTTTTTACTATTTTATTAGCCCCCTGTATTTCAGTCTATGGGAGATTCTGTACATTACTATTGCGGCTGGACATAGACCAGCCGCAATAGTAATATTGCTATGACAAGCCAGGGAGCCTTCAGTAGGCTTCCAGCTGTCACAGGAACAGGTCGGCTCCTGCTATCTCGCCGCGCGGGAGCTGGCCTGCAACTTGAAAGGTACACAGCGGGGCCGGGGGCAGTTTTTACACTCAAGGGGGGGGGGGGGGGGGGTCTTTGAAGTAGTAATGCCCTCGATCGGAGTGGACTCTGATCACGGGCATTAGCTCTGGATCTAGCAGAGACCCGGTTGCTATGGTGACCGCTCTGCAGCAGAGCAGACACCATAATCTTTACAGACCTGGCATCCGCTGTAATAGATGGATGCCGGGATGGGTTGTCACCGCCGGGACACCATCTCCTCTAAGACCACTCCTCCCCGCTGCACGAAGCCCCGCTATAGGAAGCACCGCTGCAGGAGTGGGGAGATGCTGGGACTCCACTCCTCTGCCCCCCCCCCCCCAACACTCACATTTGGACTATAAGACGCAACCCCAATTTTCCTCCCAAATTTGGGGGGAAAAAAAGTGAGTCTTATAGTCCGAAAAATACGGTAATTTAGAAACTACACCACTCAAGGAATTCAAGGAGTATAGTGAACATTCAAGCCCAAGAGAGCATCCAAAAAATGAATGTACAAAAGTGTAATACACTGCAATGCTCATGTATTGCAGTGCATATAGGCTGTCAGGTTATACAGGCAAATAGGCCGGGAGAAATGGCAGACCCAGGGTCAAACCCCAGGCTACTATGTACACACATTAGCACCCCGTGAATGTGTTGTGTGGGGGTTGATCATGGGGCAGAACTTCAGTAAACCCCTTAGATGCCATGGTCATGAGCATGTGCTAGTGTGGGAAGTTACACCGTTCCATGATGCATTATTAGTACATGGTGCGGGAAGGGGTTAATGGGCAAAACAGGCTGGTCATTAAAGAGTTTAAATAAATAAATAAAGCTTTAGCTGTATCTTACAAAATTTAGCTGTATTTACAAAACAGCAAAAAAATATAAAGAAAATACCTTGTGAGAATCCAGCTGAAAAGAGTAGCATGTAAACCAAATCTCACGCTATCTATCTCAAAGCACTGAATAAGAACTGCAATTGGCCACCTCATCAACTCGATTACAGCAACTGCATCGTAGATAGCACCATGTGACTACCCTATGGATTTCTGGAAAACTAGTAAGCTCTAAAATGCAGAAACACAGTGCTGCATGTAGGGTTAACTCTTTAGGTATGTCCTAACAGGGATTAATGCACTCACCCAAAAAATATAAAAGCATTTTGAAAAAACACAGCTATCCCAGGATACACCACCACAGCATCTGCAAGAAAAATAACACAATTTACAAAGTAGCCTGAGGCTGGGTTTACACTGTGATTTTCTCCATAAAAACGGATGTGCTTTCATATTAAAAATGCATGTGTTTTTGAAAGCTACAGGATTTCAAAAACACATGGATATGTAATACAAATGCACATTATGTGCAGAAAAGCAGTGTAAACCCTGCTTAAAGGGGTTGGCCACTTTCAGACCAATACTGAGAGACAAATGTTATTGTTTGTATAATAATATGATATATAATTTTCCAATATACTTTCTGTATCAATTCCTCAGTTTTCTATATCTCTGCTTGCTGTCATTCATTCTGATTACCTCTAGTGGATAAAAGTGTGACCATGGTCATGTGATTTACAGTTCAAGGTCATGTCATGGTCACAGGTGCACAGCTTGCTACCAAGCAGATGTCTGATTACTGAGCTGTGACTATAACGAGCTGTGCACCTGTGTGCTCATCACATGACCATGGACTGACTTTTATCCACTGGGAATAAGCAGAATGAATGACAGCAAGCAGAGATCGAGAAAACCGTGAGGAATTGATACAGAAAGTATATTAGAAAATTGTACAACATTTTATTATACAAACAATAACATTTGTCTCTTAATATTGGTCTGAAAGTGGCCGACCCCTTTAAGATACATTCTGATGGTTAAAATGAAATCAACAAGAGACATAGACTTTTGTCATGTAATCCAACATCTGTAGAAATAGATTGTATTGCACTAAATTACCTAGCCATATGAATGACCCCAACATTACCAACTAAACTGGAGAGTAGGTGGATTGTTTAGTTATTATAGAGAAAAAAATATCTCTTCAGCTGGCTAATAACATCTAGTATGACCAAGTTGCCACAAACAAATGGTGGTGGCAACTACATATTTGATCAGTGGCCGAAATTGGCCATTTCATCCCATGACAATGTAATGTGTATAGCCAGCTTAAAGTGACTGCACCAAAGTTGGCAAATGATAGGCCATCAATATTACAAAGGTGGATAACCCCTTTAAAATTTGGTTCAGATTTTACCTGTCTAAGTCAAAGAGAATCTATAATTGTTGCATAATCTTAACAGGTTTTCACATTGACCTACTGTTATTTACTATTCAGATGAGCCAACTGCTGTCCAGCTCTTCTGGTTGTATCAATGCTGCCCATCCGAACAGGACAATGTTTCAATGACCTAGGCAATGTGGATACAACCAGGAGACTGAGATAGTCACACAGTACTTTCGTAATATTAAAGGGGTTTTCCGGGCAAGAGTACTGGTGACATTCCATTTCAGAAGTGGTGAAACGGAACGTCACTGGATTATCAGAAAGTGTCCCTGGGGTGGTCATATGGGTAATTATAGATTTTTTAAAATAGAACTAAATTAGAAGTTAGGCGGGGGGGAGGGGTTTAGTTTAGGGGTTAATTCCTAGTTTATCATGGGACAATCCCTTTAAGGGCCAGAATTGCTGGGCATAGTCATCTATGTAACATTCACATTTTCTGCTTTTTGGAGTGTGCTTTAAAAGATATGTGATTTATCGATGTAACATACCTGTGGCTTTGTGTATACTTACTTTGGGCCACATAACCACCAAACAATATCCACATGGAAGCAATCAGAGAGCCAAAAGCCAACATGAAACCTATGAAAAGCCAAATTCTAGCTCCTACAAAAATGGAAAACACAAGGTATATAGGATCATATCAAATTCACTAATGACATTTAAAAACTAGGTATATGTCAGCAAAAAATTACCTTTAAAAAAAAACAAAAAAAACAAAACAACCTATGGCCACTAAACCTAAAAACAGACTGACACAAACAAGGATTACAATAGAAGATAACACCCCTATAGGTAACACCACTGACCCATCAATGCATTCACTACTAACAATAGGTGTCACAGCTTATATACTCCCCATCCCTGCAAAGTGCATAGATATATAACAAAAAAAACCCCTCTACTATAGACCTCAGTAAGCTAGCTCAAGTCTACTGCTGCCTATGGCATTTTTGCACTGCAACTGAATGGAGCCCCAGTTACAGATGAAAATAGCCTGACCTGGGTCTGAAAAGACATTATTGCATAGTTAGGACCTGTGCCCACCGTCAAAACACCACTAAATGTATAAGACACAAGCCTAAATTTGGCTGCTGACATACACTATTCCATTTACTTTCTGAACCATTGAGTAAAAATAGACAATTGGTATCATCACTGGAAATAAAAATGTAAAAAAATACACATAATTGGTATTATCACATCCATAAAATTAATTCATTAATTATCCTGCATCATAAATGCCACACAAAATAAATGTCTGTCCACTTCACCTCTCAAAAATAAAAAAAGAGGAAAAACTGATTTTTATCAAAAAGTCATAGGTGCCCGAACACTTTACCAATGAAAATTTAAAGCTGTCCTGCAAAAACCTTCAAGCCACTTAGATGGAATAATAAAAATGTTATGGGTCTTTCAGTATGGCGACACCCAAACAAATTAAACTTGTTTAGGCTAAGGCCCCATGTAGCATCCCGCAGCAAAAAAGCGTTGCAGGAAAAGATGTGGCGGCAACGCATAGCGGTTTTTCCCATAGCGCTTTTCACAGAAAGTCCGCAGAGGTTGCCTGCTTCAATTATACCTATAGGGAAACCGCCGGTGTTTCCGCAGGTATAATTGACAATGCAAAACCGCAATGGTTTTGGAAATCGCAGTGTTCGCTGCACGTATTTTCCTGCAATGTGGGGATGGGATTTGCTAGATGTAACTGGGGCAAGGCTAAAATGAGTTACATCACTGAAGAGTTAATATGCACATAACACACCCAAAAATTCTAAATCCGCAGTAAAGCAATAAACATTTTCGGGAAGGATTTTGCAATTTACTGCAAGGGTGGATTCACACTACCGTTGGATATCCGTTATGATAGTGTCCATCAAAAAACAAACAAACATCATAACAGACGTTAACGGACACTAACTGATATTAATGTGTCCGTTTTCTTTTTAACTGATCCATTTAAAGAGGACCTTTCATGTCCTCAGGCACATGCGGTTTTACATACCGCTAGAAAGCCAACAGCGCGCTGACAGTACAGGACTATAGATGAGTTCAGAGAGAGGGGGCGTTCCTTACAGCCCAGCGATGATGCTGAGCTGTGAGGAATGCCCCCCCAGTACAAGTCTATGAACGAGAACAGTCAGGGAGGTCGTTCCTCACAGCGCAGCTAGACTGTCAGGAACGCCTTTCTGACAGTAAACCGCGAAACTTACACCGCCGATATCTCCAGCCCCGGTGCACATACCGGAAAAAACGGTAGTGCGCTTAATTCAGCGTGCTGTCGGCTTTCTAGCGGTATGTAAAACCGCATATACATGAGGACGTGAAAGGTCCTCTTTAATGGATCAGTTAAAAAAGGACACATTAGCATCAGTTAATGTCCATTTTTATACTCTCGGTTTTTTTGCTTTTTTTTGTTTCTGCTTTCTGTTTCCATTACCCATAGACTTTAATGTTAATGAAAACGTCATGAAAACGTTTTTTTTTTAAAGGACACAAAAGTCTTGCACGTAGGATTTTTTGTCCGTGAAAAATAATGGACATGTGACAGATTGGATACATAACGGACACTAACGGACACAAGATAAAATCCCATTCAAAGTAATGGAAATTTTAAATGATTTGTGACGGTTCTGCTAGTGTCCGTTGCTAAAATCTTGTAAAGGACAATAGCAACGGACACTACTGACGGTCACCAGCAGTAGTGTGAACGCCCCCTAACTGTTAGGGGGTTAAGATACTATCCAGGTATAAGAGAACATGCACACCTTATTTATTACCTGTTTGTCCCAAATTTCCATCACTATAGCTGTCACCACGAACTTGGCCATTGGACACGGCATTTATCCTGCAAAATAAAAGGATTTAAATTGGTTAACTTATATACTGCTTATTTAAAATTATTTTGAAGAATCAGGAAATCACCATCATCAATTTAAAGAGGAACAGTCACCTGTCATGGCACTTTAGTAAACGTATATTTCATAAAAAAATAACAATTCCAGAACATATTTTTTTCAGGTGGGTGGTGTAGGCAGGGGTAGACAAAGGGTGCGATTCTCAGCTCTGACATGGTCCACCTCTGATTGAAGTTCTGAATCATTCCTGATTCTGCCTAACACTGCCCACCTGAAATTAACAAAGCCCAAGTACCTTGTTTCTCCAAAAATAAGCCCTACCCCGAAAATAAGCCCCAGCTAGATTTTCTAGGCTTTTTGGCGTAGGATTGAAATATAAGCCCGCCTCGAAAAAAAAAAAGCCCTAGCTAGTTTAACCCCTTCCCGACATCTTCTGTGTGATTACGGCGGATGCCGGGTCCTTAAAGATGGCGGCCGCTCTACTGCAGAGCGGCCACTATTGCTACCATATCGGATCTCCATTGTAATGTATTGCAGTCTATGGGACGATTGCAGGTTCAAGTCTCCTAGGAAGGGGGTTAATAAAATAGTTAAAATAAATAAATAAAATAAAAGTTCAAGTCCCCCTGCACTTTCACTAGCATAACATATGAAACTAAAAAATTACCAGGAAACACATACACATTAGGTATCCCTGTGTCAGAAAACGCCCAGTCTACAAACTTATAAAAATATTTTTCCTGTATGGTGAACACTGTAGCGGGAAAAAAAATTCAAAAGTGCCAAACTGCTGTTTTTTCGCTGCTTCGCCTCTGATAAAAATTGAAATAAGAAGTGATCAAATGTGTGACTGTTGTTCATGGAAAAAAATTAAGACCTACCCAGAAAATAAGCCCTTGCCCTTTTTTTGGAGAAAAAAAAAAAATAGAAGACCCTGTCTTATTTTCGGAGAAACATGGTAGTACATCTGGCACCAAAACAAAAGGCAAGTTCATACAGAGTATTTTTGTAGGTGGATTTTTGAGACAGAATCTCAGCTAGAGGAAAAAAAGAAGCTTCAGGACCCATCTTCAGGTGGATTCCACCTTGCAAAGCCCATTGAAATGAAAGGCAGGTTAAAAAAAAAAAAAAAAAAGCTCCAAAAACTGCTGCAAAAAAAAAAGGTAGTAGTTTTCTTCTTCCTCCTATTCATTTCAAAGGGCTTTGCAAGGCAGAAAACGCCTGAAGATAGGTCCTGACACTATTTTTTACCTCTAACTGAAAATTCAGCTAGAGGAAAAAAATCTGCTCCTAACTCCCATTGTAATGAATGGGAGAGTTGGGAGGTGTTTTTTTTTTTTTTTTTTTTTTTTTAGGTGAATTTTGATGCAGATTTAGTATACATACCCTAACTGCACTCATTGCTTGAGATTGATGGGGCAAGAGAAAAAAGAAAATCCAACTGAATTGGAGCTGAACCTATTAACAGAGGCTAAGACCTGGAACTGGTGAATGGTCCTCTTTAAAAGGAAAAGGCATTACCAAGTTAATTTATTGTTTGTTTTTTTTAAAGGAGGAATAACAGATGAAGGCACAATACAGAGTTCTTTTGTGAAGAATACAAGTATTATGGAAACTAATAAGTCAAAAGAAATAACAGGCCCTTGTTAAATGGAGTCTTTCACCAGAACATAGAAGATCATCCTAGGCCCTGATAGGTTAATGTCACCTGAATCAAGCTGTGTTTTCCACCCTGTGAATTAGTGCCTCCGCTGTGAATACAGCGCTGTTTTTGTTAATGTGCAAATTTGCTCCAAAATGCAATCTGTCTGTGGGGCTGGGGTGATAAGCTGTGTATGGTAACAGACTCCCTTTAACATTCTCCATAACTACAATGATGAATGTATTTTTAGGACTATAAATCTTATAATCCACAGTTGCTTCCTCAATGAGAAGCACAGTAAAGCGCTTTCCCTGATTACACAGTTCTCTCCCTTCTTGCCCCACACTAATCTATCAGATCAGTGCAGGGCAGGAGAGAGGAAGCTGCACTCTCATTACTGTAGCTGGTGGTCCGAATGTGCACCACGGACGCCAGTTGTCCGGACCACCTCCTGGACCTTCATAATGACAGCGCCTGGGAGAAACACTAATCTCCCGACTGCTGTCCCATAACCTCTGATACATTAGAATAATGACAGCAGGGATCAGAAATCGTCCCTACATGCCCAGGACACATTACTCATGTGCAGGCTGCAGAGACGACTGATGATCTCTGCTGATGCTATTCTAATGTATTAGTGCTAAAAGGTTAGTGAACTGTAAAATTCTGTGTGGAGACACAGGGGAGCATTATGCTGGGTGGGGTGCCCTCAGGAGCATTATACATTGTGTGGGGCGCTAATGCCTAATTTAGTGCCCCACACACATTATAACGGTACTTAGAGCCCCCAAACAGTATAATGCCACATTAGTTCCCCCAATATGGTATAATGTCCCATTAGTGAACCCATACAGTAGAATGCCCTTCATACAGTATAATGCTCAATTAGTGCCTGCCACAGAAAATAATTCCCCATTATACTATGTAGAGGCACCAATAGGATAACTGCCCCTAGCATGTCTGTTAGTGACATTGACCACTCTACTCCATTTGTCCAGCAGGGAAGGTTAAATGAATATGAAAAATTAGGCAAAAATATTTCTTGTCTAAACTGGGTGAGTCTTACAGTCACGACGCGTCTTATCATCCAAAAAAACATAAGGGAAAAGCGATAGAGCCACTTACATTAAAAAGGCTACAGTGGCTATAACTCCACACGCATGGTATGAGTGATTCAGCTCTTTTTCCGATGGGTATTTAACAGCAGCATCAATGATGATCCACCAACCTGTGAAGAACTAGACATATGCCATATTCACATTAATACCACTATCTAAAAACAAAAGTTAAATGACTCAGTTCTATAACACTTATTTTGTACTTCATCATCTCATTTAGATGATGATTTCTCATACTTTTTGGTGTATGAGTGGGCCATATGTAAAGCAAGCCTGCTCATAGGCATGTAGTCTGTAGCATTGCAAATACCAATTTCTTATACACTTCCTGTATTTGCGGCCAAGTTGTTGTTAGCACCAAAGCTTGCAGCCAGCATGCTCCAACAATTATATCATGCAGAGTATTCAGGAAAATGGAATCAAATGGGAATGTATAAGTGACTGCTGGGTTATATAGCCCAGACTTCCACCATACTATCGTCTGAAATGTTCTAATGACATGTTAGAAGATAGTGAAAGAAAAATTCTGGGCAACATTCACTTTACGAATAATACACAGTAAGAGGGGGCCGAATTTTACACGGTCAGCAAAGGTCTGCCAGATTTACCTGAAATTTTCTGCAGCTTTATTTCAATGAAAGAAATAGGATGAGCATCTGCATAAATTATGCATGTCCTTGGATACCATGTAAAAACTAACAACATCTAAAAGCTAAAAGTTAACTTACAAGAACTCCAGCTCCAATGGATGCAATGGTGTTCCTCTTTTCACCCCAGTCTATGCACTCTGAACATCGTAAAGAATCAAAAAATCCAGACATTTTGAATAGCCTATAAAAAGAAACTCAGAAAATTAAACATTACATAGCTTATACCACATACTTCTAGACATACACTCAAAGAAACTACATGCCTGTTAACTAAGAAGTAAAGAACTTCACCCAAAGGTTTAAAGGGTTATTCTTATCTTGGCAATTTGCTGGGAATAACAGCTCCCAATTGCTGGCCCCTAAGGTGAGACTTATGGGAACAGTCAAGTAGTGCAGCTGTACGCTGTTACCTTAAAGGGGTTGTCCATTTTTGTACTGATAACCTATCTACAGGGTTTGGGTCTGACACCCGAATAATCAGCTGATGGCCACTGGAAACCATATACTAAGTGTACGACTAGAAGCAGCCTTGCATCTATTCAAGTGAATGGGAACGGGGCTGCAGTGCAAGGTGCCAATGCTACAGTTTCCAGATCCTAAAAGCAGCCAAGAAAGCACACTCTAGTGGTCAGCTTCCAACCGATCTACTATTCATTAAGGCTAAGGCCCCACGTTGTGGAAAAGCTGCTTTTTTGTTGCAGATTTTGCTGTTTTTTTTTGTTTGTTTGTTTTTTAAGCTAAAGCTAAGAGTGGATTGAGTAAAAGGGAGAAGAATAAGTACTTCCTATATATTTCCCATTCCTTCTATAGCCACTACTAGGTTTGGATGAAAAAAATGCATCAAAATCTGCAACAACAAAAAAAAAAAAATCCATCCGTTACCTCAAAGTGGGGCCTCAGCCTTAGGCTGGATTTTCTTCAGGTTTTTTTGCTAATTTTTTTTAAGTCAACAAGGTGTGCATCATAAAGAGGGAGAAATTATATAGGACACATGCTACTACTCCTCTTATTTTTGGCTTCAAAAACAACAAAACCTCTATGTGAAAATGCAACCTAATACTGGCTAAACTATAGCCAATGTATGGATATTAATGAGCAATCCCGGGGATAATACATTAATCTTTCACCAATTTCTTACACAGGACTGTAAGGAAATCACTGTTTTGACCATTAGGTACAGAGGAAAGCTTTTCAGGGAGTGCCCCAATTTCAATTGAAATAGCATCAATACAGAAGGTCAAAATAACAGTATCATCTAACACGCAAATAGTGCTATACAGAGCCTGTTAAATAACACTATGTAAAATAAAATACTGTAATAAACACTATCCTATATTGTTACTATTAGTGTATTCTGTCTCTAAGGCTGTGGAGACAGAAAAAAGTTACTGGCTTTAAAATAAAAACCGCAGTGTTTTACAGTCTCTGCAAAGGGACGCTGTGCTTATGCAGTTTATGTACGTCATTCCAATGCAGAATAACATTCCTGGTCAAGAAGTGGACTCATAAGATTTCACATGACTAGGCCTGCAGCACAGATGATTACAGCATCTACATAGATTGTAAACTCTTGTGAGCAGGGCCCTCACTCCTATTGTTGGATATGTTAATTATTTGTCACATTCTAATGTCAAATATTGTCTGTTCATGTGACCTCTTGTTTGGAAAGTGCTGTGGAATATGTTGGCGCTATATAAAGTTATTATTAGACAAAGCAATACTTTCTACTATTATTACATGTCATCATTACTATGGCTCTAGACAGTTAAAACACACGGGCTCTCCAAATAAAGGGGTAAGTCTGTTCACCCTTATTTTGAATATTTTAGTTCCTGGTCCTTTCTGGTGCTAGGCTATGTAAAGATTGTACCTCTGAACACTACGGCTCCCAGAATACTCTGACTGCATGAGTTCACAGGACTCTAAGCTCACACACTGACTGCTGAGAACACACACTCTGGCATCCCTGTTCGCGGTAACTGAGCAAGAAGCTATTGGTCGCAGCCAGTGAAAATGGACAGCAAACAAGTGACTGTAAAAAGTTTGCTTCATTGAAGGCAATCCATTTAGGGCGAAAAACACTAAAATGCACAATTTCTGCACATTGACTAGATGAAGGAAAATTCTTGACCACAAACAACCCCTCACGCCAAACATCCATGTCGATCGCACATAAAAATACATTAATACGTATATAGTTAATTATATGAAAAATAATGTATGAATACATCCACAGAAACGTTACATGACTATGATACATATAGTGGAAGAATGAAGAAATCAGGCGATACCTTTTAGATGCCTGATTTCTTCACTCTTCCACTACTTTCTATGGCTAACACGGTACAACATTATATTACTATGATACATATAAATGCCACCTCCTTTACTTATAGATGAGGGAGGGAAAAGATAAAAAAATGAAGTGACCCCATTTTAGTAAAAGCACCCATATGAGGAAGGGTGAATGCGTCTATTGTCCCAACACAATTGAAGAGCTATGAAAATATAAGTATTGTTCATAGGTCAGAACCACAGAATTATAGCGCAAACACAGTATACAGACCCAACATCCAACTACCTGCCAGCAGCCCTGGAAAGTTAATAATAATAACAACTTTATTTATATAGCGCCAACATATTCTGTAGCACTTTACAAATCAGAGGACACATGAACAGACAATATAAGACATTACAATGTGACAAAGAAATGAACATATCAAACAATAGGAGTGAGTGCCCTGCTCACAAGAGCTTACATTCTATGAGGAGATAGGGGGATAGACACATCTTGTCTATTGTCTATGTGAGACAATCCTCCATTAACTTCAACTATATTTAGCTGCGCTGGTGGCACCGTCCTGTAATCTCATGACACCCTGAGCAAGACATGACAAAGGGTTGCCAGCGTTACCAACCATGTGACTCCCCCCCAACTAGGAGCCCCTGCCCCTAACCCCAATTATTACTATCAGGAATAGCACAATGTACACAAAACAGACCTGTCCGATCCCGGCGTAGGATAAACAAGCTGCACGGATACAGTGACGTAAAACCGCTGAAGGGATAGTCTCAGCGAAGGCTGTCACCCGGAAGTCACCGGGCGACCATCTTGGTCATGGGCAAATACGCTGTGAGGAGAAGTTGATATATGTTTTATATAGGTTAGTATATAAGTTTTTTTTTGGCTGGAAGTTAAAACTGATGGTCAAAGTTTTTTTTTCTTCACATACTTGCGTTATCACAAACTTGAGGAAGGGGATTTCATACGATATAAAGTCATGTGAAGCCACGCTTGCTGTCCATTTTAGTGAAAGGCTGTAGGACGCGTGACTATCAGTAAACAAATAGGATGTATGTGCGCATTTTGTTAAAGGGATATGCACAGGATATAATATGATTTGTGTTCAACTACAATATATGGAGAAAAGCATTAGGACACACCTCACTGAATTCAGGTGCATCAGTCAGTCCCATTCCCTCAGTTGTATAAAACATACCAGCCAATTTTTCAGAGTGACAATGCGCCCCAGTTGGTGAGACCATGCCCCCTTTTTGTGATACAGGCAATTTGAAAGCGTAGCCAAATTTTTGATGTGACTGTCAGATACCTCCCAAATTTCAAAGGACAGAAAGAGGGACGGAATGTGCGCGCTGTGGCAATTTAGCCCCACCCACTTCTACTTTGATTCTGAACCTTTCCTATCCATTTCTTTTTGTGCCCCCCAAACAGTATACTGCCCATATAGTTACCCTAACATGATATGCCCCACATTATAATGTCCCTTTCCAATTGCCCTCACAGTATATAGTCCCTTTCCTTGTGCAACAATAGTTTAATGTCCCCTTCCAGCTACTTCCACAGTTTAATATCACCCTCCAGTTGTCCCGAATTTAATGTCTCCCTCCATGTGCCCCCAATTTAATGTCCTCCTTGAGTTGCCCCCCGTTTAATGTCCCCCTCCAGTTGTTCCCAGTTTAATGTCTTCCACCAGCTGCCACCAGTTTAATGTCCTCCTCCAACTATCACCAGTTTAATGTCCTTCTCCATCTGCCCCCACAGTTTAATGTCCCCCTTAATCTGCTTACAGTTTAATGCCCCTCTCCAGTTGCCACCAGTTTAATGTCCCTCTCCAGCTTTCCCCACAGTTTAATGTCCCCCTCCATATGTTCCCAGTTTAATGCCCCCCCTCCAGTTGCCCCAATTTAATGTCCCCCTCAAGTTGCCTCCAGTTCAGGGTCGGACTGGCCCACCAGGGAACTGGTGAATCCCCCGGTGGGCCCCGAGCCCCGACTATTAGTCCTCATTTTGCCAATGCAAAGGTCAGGGATCTCTGCTGTGACATGGGGCGCGCCGGCGTAATGACGTCATCACGCCCCACGTGACCGCTGAGGTCCAATCAAAGTCCCCAGCATTGACGTCTGGGGCATGGGACGTGGGGACCAAGGTACCAAGGAAGATGGGAAAGACAGCAGGACGGAGCGAGGATGCCCCGGTGAGGTACAGCGAAGAAAAAAAGTATTTAGTCTAGGATACAATAAGTAGAGGCCCAGGAGAAGTGATTGAAAATAACAAACATTTATACTCACCTTGTCTTACAGTGGGAAAAAAAGTATTTAGTCAGCCACCAATTGTGCAAGTTCTCCCACTTAAAAAGATGAGGCCGGCCTGTAATTGACTTCATAGGTAGACCTCAACTATGAAAGACAAAATGAGAAAACAAATCCAGAAAATCACATTGTCTGATTTTTAAAGAATTTATTTGCAAATTATGGTGGAAAATAAGTATTTGGTCAATAACAAAAGTTCATCTCAATTCTTTGTTATATATCCTTTGTTGGCAATGACAGAGGTCAAATGTTTTCTGTAAGTCTTCTCAAGGTTGGCACACACTGTTACTGGTATGTTGGCCCATTCCTCCATGCAGATCTCCTCTAGGGCAGTGATGTTTTGGGGCTGTCGCTGGGCAACACGGACTTTCAACTCCCTCCAAAGGTTTTCTATGGGGTTGAGATCTGGAGACTGGCTAGGCCACTCCAGGACCTTGAAATGCTTCTTACGAAGCCACTCCTTCGTTACCCTGGCAGTGTGCTTGGGATCATTGTCATGCTGAAAGACCAAGCCATGTTTCATCTTCAATGCCCTTGATGATGGAAGGAGGTTTGCACTCAAAATCTCACGATACATGGCCCCATTCATTCTTTCATGTACACGGATTAGTCGTCCTGCTCCCTTTTCAGAGAAACAGCCCCAAAGCATGATGTTGCTACCCCCATGCTTCATAGTAGATATGGTGTTCTTTGGATGCACTCTCCTCGCAACACGACGAGTTGTGTTTCTACCAAACAGTTCTACTTTGGTTTCATCTGACCATATGACATTCTCCCAGTACTCTTCTGGAACATCCAAATGCTTTCTATCAAACTTCAGATGGGCCCGAATATGTACTGGCTTAAGCAAGGGGACATGTCTGGCACTGCAGGATCTGAGTCCCTGGCGGCGTAGTGTGTCACTGACGGTAGCCTTTGTTACGTTAGTCCCAGCTTTCTGCAGGTCATTCACTAGGTCCCTCCGTGTGGTTCTGGGATTTTTGCTCACCGTTCTTGTGATCATTTTGACCCCACAGGGTGAGATCTTGGAGTGGAGCCCCTGATCGAGGGAGATTCAGTGGTCTTGTATGTCTTCCATTTTCTGATTATTGCTCCCACAGTTGATTTCTTCACACCAAGCTGCTTGCCTATTGCAGATTCAGTCTTCCCAGCGTGGTGCAGGTCTACAATTTGGTTTCTGGTGTCCTTCCACAACTCTTTGGGCTTCACCATAGTGGAGTTTGGAGTGTGACTGTTTGAGGTTGTGGACAGGTGTCTTTTATACTGATAACAATGTCAAACAGGTGCCATCACTACAGGTAATGAGTGGAGGACAGAGGAGTCTCTTAAAGAAGAAGTTACAGGTCTGTGAGAGCCAGAAATCTTGCTTGTTTGTAGGTGACCAAATACTTATTTTCCACCATAATTTGCAAATAAATTCTTAAAAAATCAGACAATGTGATTTTCTGGATTTGTTTTCTCATTTTGTCTCTCATAGTTGAGGTCTACCTATGATGACAATTACAGGCCTCTCTCATCTTTCTAAGTGGGAGAACTTGCTCAATTGGTGGCTGACTAAATACTTTTTTTCCCACTGTAAGACAAGGTGAGTATAAGTGTTTGTTATTTTCAATGGACACTGTCCATTGCCTCCCGCTAGGAGGTGGCTGTGGAGAGACCAATCTGTCCGAGCACTGGGAGATCATTTGGTCTCGGGCCTGGAAATCCTCTACTTGCGTGACATTTAAAGAGACACAGTATAAACTACTAATGCACTGGTGCCACACACCAACCCTGCTGCACTCCTTTAACCCTTTTTAAAGATGGAGGCCGCTCGGGAGTCGTAAGGCCGCCATAGCCGCCGGGTCTTTGCTGTTTTATACAGCAGAGACCTGTCGCTAATGCCTGCGATCAGTGCCCGCATTGATCGCAGGCATTAACCCCTCTGGCGCCTTGGTCAGCTTTACCGGCAGCGCGTGGGTGCCGCCATTTTTTCGGGGATTGCCTGCAGTAGAAATGCCATTTTTTTGCAATGCATTAACATTGTAATGCATTGCATTAGTGATCAGACCCCCTGGGGTTCAAGACCCCCTAGGGGGTCTAATAAATGCAAAAAAAAAAAAAAAAAGTAAAAAATAAAAAAATATTAAAAGTTCAAATCACACCCCCCTTTCCCTAGAACACATATAAAAGTACTTAAATACTGTGAAACACGTACACATTAGGTATCCCTGTGTCCGAAAATGCACCAGTCTACAAATCTATAACATTATTTTTCAGGTACGGTAAACGTCATAGCAGGAAAAAAAATCAAAAGTGCCAAACCGCCGTTTTTTCCACTCTTTTGCCTCTGATAAAAATTTGAATAAAAAGTGATCAAAGCAACAGCAATTCCCCAAAATGGTATAACTAAAAAGTACACCTGGTCCCGCAAAAAACGACGCCCTATGCACCCCAATACACAGAGGTATAAAAAAGTTACGGGTCTCAGAATATGACGACTTTTAAAAACATTTTTTTTTTTGCACAGTTTTAGATTTTTGTTAAGGGGTTAAAATGTAAATGTGGCTGCACAGTGAACACCGTAAAAACGAAGCCCGTTAGAAAGTTGCACAAATGCACTTTTTCTTCAAATCCACCCCATTCTCATTTTTTTTTCCAGCTTCCCAGTACATTGTACAGAATAACTAATTGTAGCATCATGAAGAAAAGTTTGTCCTGCAAACATTAAGACCTCATATGGCTCTCAGAGCAGAAAAATAAAAAAGTTATGGGGTTTGGAAGGGGGGGGGAGGGGAGTCAAAAATGAAAATCGAAAAATTCCTCCAGCGGGAAGGGGGTTAATCAGACTATCCCCTCCAAATGCTGGCAGTGTAATAATACAGTTGGCTCATTGTACCATGTCTTCTGGGAATGCCCTATGATACGGGGATTCTGGGAGGAGGTCAAGGCGCTGTCAGATGCCTTTTACATACAAGGATTGTCCCTGAGTCCAATGACCTGTCTCTTGAATCTGCCTGCCAGACACCTAGGCAAAAAGACCTACATGCTTTTCCTTTATTTATGCACGGAGACCAAGACCTTGATTGCTAAGCATTGGAAAGGTGTTAATCCCCCCCACGGACACAAAATTATTATTCCGTATGAAGGATGTCCGTAGTCTGGAATTTCTGACTGAATAATGCTGTTGAGGGGTTCCAGACTATCTAGGAGCCTTGGGATACATATTATATTCTGTAAGGTCTTTGATGGTACCCCCCCACCCCAATTCCCCTCTCCCCTCTCTCTTTCCCTATTTCTTCTTCTTTGTCTTTGATTATCCCCCCCTTTTTTGTCATATTGTTCCCTGCATCGCCTACACTGCTTATATATTTTTGTCTCTATTGTATTCCATATTATTGTAAAACCATTCAATAATAATTACAATTATAAAAAAAGAAGCTATTTAAACTACTTCTGCAATTTTTTTTGTATAAATAATAATAATAATAATAGTCCTTTAATAGTCCCACAATGGGGAAATTCAGTGTGTTACAGCAGCAAAGATAAGATAAGATAAGCAAATACAAATACAACATGTACAGGAATGTTCCAAGGTGAGAGGCATTACATTAACAGCAGACAGACAGATAGGACGTAGCGGGGGGGGGGGGGGGGGGGATTTAACAGGCAGAGAGAGTTATTTCAGTTCTCTGTATGTAATGATCTACGCTTAGGTCGGTGTTGGTTGTACAGCCTAACCGCGGTGGGGAGGAAAGACTTCCGATAGCGCTCCTTCTCACACCTAAGGTGGAGCAGTCGGTCACTGACAGTACTGCCCAGCGCAATCACAGTCTCATGCATGGGATGGGACTTCTTCTTCTGCATGGAGCTCACCACGGACAGTATCCTTCTGTCACCCACCACCTGCAATGGGTCCAGTGGGCTCCCCAGGACAGAGCTGGCCCTTCTAATCAGCTTGTCAAGTTTATTTCTGTCCCTGGTTGATATGCTGCTCCCCCAGCAGGCCACTCCAAAGAAGATGGCTGATGCCACTACCGAGTTGAAGAAAGTCCTAAGAAGTGCCCCCCGGATTCCAAAGGCTCTCAGCTTCCTAAGCAGGTAGAGTCTCCTGTGGCCCTTCCTGTACAGGGCCTCCATATGATCTGCCCAGTCCAGCTTATTATTAAGGAGCAAACCCAGGTACTTATAGGTGTTCACAATCTCGATGCCCATCCCCAGGATGTCCACTGGTTTTGGAGGGCATCTGCCTTTACGGAAGTCCACCACCATCTCCTTGGTCTTTCCCGCGTTAATCTTCAGGTGGTTCTGGTGGCACCAGTCCACAAAAAACCGGTTCAGTTCTCTGTACTCCCTGTCATCATCGTCTGTGATGAGGCCTACTATTGCAGAGTCGTCAGAATACTTCTCTAGGTAGCAGCTAGATGAGTTGCACCTAAAATCAGCAGTGTACAGTGTGAAGAGGAAAGGGGCGAGAACCGTACCCTGAGGTGCCCCCGTATTACAGATCACGGTACCTGACACACAGTCTTGGGCTCTCACGTATTGAGGTCGATTTGTGAGGTAGTCTAGGATCCAGTTGGAGAGGTGGTGGTCCACTCCAGCAAGGCCCAGCTTGTCTCTCAGTAACCTGGGCTGTATGGTGTTAAAAGCACTGGAGAAATCAAAGAACATTATTCTCACCGTGTTCCCTGGTTTTTCCAGGTGAGACAGAGCCCTGTGCAGAAGGTGGATGATGGCATCATCTACCCCAATGCCCGGTCGATAAGCAAACTGGAGAGGGTCCATAGCGGGGCTCACTAGAGGGCGAAGATGTCTGAGAACCAATCTCTCTAAGATCTTCATCAAGTGGGATGTCAGTGCTACAGGTCTGTAGTCGTTGAGGTCCATAGGGTGAGGTTTCTTTGGAACTGGTACCACACAAGAAGATTTCCATAATTCAGGGACTATTTCCTGCCTCAGGCTCATATTATACATATATGTAATAAAAGTGGTATAGTAAAACTTAACCCGTATTTTTTTTTATACTGCCAAACTGGAAAAACCAGTGGTTTAATACACTTAGATATAGAAATTGCAGTATATACAGTGCCTTGCAAAAGTATTCATACCCCTTTGAACTTTTTCACATTTTGTCACCTTACAACCACAAACTTAAATGTATTTTCTTGAGATTTTAAGTGATAGACCAACACAGAGTAGCATATAATTGTGAAGTGGAAGGAAAATGATTCATGGTTTTCAAAATTTTAATCAAATAAAAACCTGAAAATGTAACGTGCAAAAGTATTCAGCCCCCCTTTATCAATACTTTGTACAACCACCTTTTGCTGCAATTACAGCTGCAAGTCTTTTGAGGTATGTCTCTACCAGATTTGCCCAGCTAGAGAATGAGATTTTTGCCCATTCTTCTTTGCAAAATAGCTCAAGCTCAGCCAAACTGGATGGAGAGCGTCTGTGAACAGCAATTTTCATGTCTTGCCACAGATGCACAATGGGATTTAGGTCTGGACTTTGACTGGGCCTTTCTAACGCATGAATATTCTTTGATCTAAACCAGTCCACTGTAGCTCTGGCTGTATGTTTAGGATCATTGTCTTGCTGGAAGGTGAATCTCCTTCCCAGTTTCAAGTCTTTTGTAGCCAGGATTGCCCTGTATTTAGCTCCATCCATCTTCCCATCAACTCTGAGCAGCTTCCCTGTCCCCACTGAAGAAAAGCCTCCCCCCAGCATGATGCTGCCACCACCATGTTTCACAGTGGGGATAGTGTTTTCAGAGTGATGAGCAGTGTTACTTTTCTGCCACACATAGCCCTTTGCATTTAAGCCAAAAAGTTCAACTTTGGACTCATCTGACCAGAGCACCTTCTTCCATATGTTTGCTGTGTCCCCTATATGGCTTGTGACAAACTGCAAACGGCACTTATGTCGTTCTTTCAACAATGGTTTTCTTCTTGCCACTCTTCCATAAAGGCCAGATTTGTAGAGTGCACGACTTATAGTTGTCCTGTGGACAGATTCTCCCACCTGAGCTGTATATTTCTGCAGCTCCTCCAGAGTGACCATGGGCCTCTTGGCTGCTTCTCTGTCCAGTGTTCTCCTTGCTTGATCTGTCAGTTTAGATGGACGGTCATGTCTTGGTAGGTTTGCAGTTGTATAATACTTTTTCCATTTTTGGCTGAAAAGCTTAAAGCTTGGGATATGTTTTTATAATCTAACCCTGCTTTAAACTTCTCCACAACTTTATCTCTGATCGTTCTGGTGGGTTCCTTGGTCTTCATGATGCTGTTTGTTCACTAGTGTTCTCTAACAAACCACTGAGGACTTCACAGAACAGGTGTATTTATACTGGGACTAAATTACACACAGTTGGACTCTGTTGATTAATTGACTTCTGAAGGCAATTGATTGCGCTAGATTTTATTTAGGGGTATCAGAGTACAGGGCACTGAATACTTTTGCACGTCACACTTTTCAGATTTTTGTTTGATTAAAATTTTGAAAATCATGTATCATTTTTGTTCCACTTCACAATTATCTGCTACTTTGTGTTGGTCTATCACTTAAAATCTCAAGAAAATACATTTAAGTTTGTGGTGGTAAGGTGACAAAATGTGAAAAAGTTCAAGTAATATGAATACTTTTGCAAGGCACTGTATACCGACCAAGGGAACCTGCCCCAATGCACGTTTTGTCACCACGCTACTTCTGCGTGATTACAGGATATGATACAGACTCAATATTTAAATGGTATGCAGTACAATCAATCAGAAAATTAATACAATTAATGGAAGGGAGAAAAAATGATAAAAGAACCACCCCAAAAGTTGAAAAAATGTAATGTACAGCGCAGACCAAGAGCTAATGCCCGCGATCAGAGTCCAGTCTGATTGCTGGCATTACTACTTTAAAGCCCCCCCCTAAAGTAAAAAAGTACCCCCTGGGGCCGGTCCCCAACGGCCCCGTATCTTAGAAGTTGCAGGACGGCTCCCGCACGGCGAGATCGCGGGAGCCGTCCTGTTCGTGTGACAGCCGGGAGCCTTATGAAGGCTCCCAGGCCTGTCCTAGGAATATTACTATTGTGACTGGTGACCAGCCTCAGTAGTAATGTACAGAATCTCCCATAGACTGCAATACAGTTGTATTGCAGTCTGTGGGACTTGCAATCAAATGATTGCAGGTTTAAGCCCCCTAAGGGGGGGGGGGGCTAATAAAATAGTAAAAAAAAAAAAAAAAATTTAAATATAAAAAATAAAATAAAAGTTCTAAATCACCCCCTTTCCCTAGAATGCATATAAAAGTAGAAAATGACTGTGAAACACATACACATTAGGTATCCCTGTGTCCGAAAGCGCCCAGTCTACAAACTTATAAAAATATTTTTTGGGTGAACGTCATAGCAGGAAAAAAAAAAATCAAAAGTGCTGTTTTTTTCACTGTTTCACCTTTGATTTGAATAAAAAGTGATCTAAGCAATAGACATTCCCCAAAATGGTATAACCGGTAAGGCTAAGGCCCCACATAGCGAACTACATCTAAAAAAGACTGCGGAAAAAAACATGTGAAAATACATTGGGGGGTTTTTCTGCAGCGGTTTTCATTGTGTTTTTTTCTGCGTTTTTTTGTTCCCTTATTAAGGTTAAGGCCCAACATACAGAAGACACTTACTTCTCCCTTCTGTCAATACAATCCTGGCTATTGCACAAAAAAACAAAGCAAAATCTGCAACAAAAAAACTGCTTTTCCACAATGTAGGGCCTAAATCTATAGGGTAAAAGCTTGCATTTCTGCAGCTACAATTCACATGCTGTGTTTTTCATAAACACATGCGTTTTTTGAAAACGCAGCTTTTTCGCAGCATTTCTTTTTTTTTTACTGTAATGTGTGGATGAGATTAACCAAAATCTTATTCACTTTGCTGGTACTATAAAAAGAAACACTTTTTCCGCAGCAGCCACTGTATTTCTGCAATGTGGGGCCTTAGACTAAAAGATATGGAAGGATCTGAAGAAGGCAAAAAAGAGAAATAGAGGGGTAGATAAACCATACTTACAGGAAGAGAATATAATTAATGTTTTCATTCAGCCCCTATGGTGCCACAGTATCTAATGTAAAGACCCATTTGGTTTCTCTTTGGGCTAATAATCATTATATATCATACATATCACAGACCCGAAATTGAGAAGGATCTCAATTGTGGTATAATTTAAAATGTTTCAAGATCTTCCTGAATTTGAATAAATCATCCTCATCAACCCAAAAGAGGGATCAGGTGGATGGGAGTAGTAGTAGTGGTGGTGATGTCACTGGTAGGCCCAGGATACTCAACCAAACTTCTCCAGCCCACTTCCCAAGCTGGACTCTGATGAGGGGGGCCTGCATGGTACCTGATGGTGGTGGTAGTTGTTCCACCAGGGTGCTTCCAGTTGGAAAGGGGTCCTTTCTTACCCTGAGCCGTGTGATGGTGTTCGGAAGTGCCCTGATGGTAAGGGCAGGAACAACTCAGGAGGCAGTGTAGAAACAAGTGAAACTTTACTGTGATAACTCATAACTACATAACTCATGCAGCTTCCTAATAGCGGTAGTAGTTTCCACTGGAATGGCTATTCCCGGACTTGGGATGAGGGATGCCGAGAATTAGATGGTGATATATGGTGCCTTTTCTCCACTACAAAATAACATAAATCTCTGTCTCTCCTACTATGCTATGGGGGCTGAGGTCTGTGAAGTCTCGGACCCCGATACTTGGATGTAAATGGGTCCTGGCTGCTGGGTTCTCTGATCCCCAACTTCTTCTGTTGGCACACCCTTCCCTCTATGGGGCTGACAGCAGTTTTTTTTACCTGTCTCAGGGCTGTATACGGCTGCTGAAGAGCTGTAGATATTTCTTCCCTAGAGGGGTAGCAGAGGACTCTCAGCAGGTCTCTCTTGGCTGCTAGCACACACTCAACTGACCACTGAATAATGGTCCTCTGGAGACTTGCACCCCCCCACCCAGTGGCCTGTGATTGGCCAGGGATGTTTCAACAGAGGGGTAGCTAAACACAGTGTAATAAAGTAAAAAGGGGAATCATAAGGAGAGCTGCAAAACATACATAAAGGGGTAAAACACAATACAAAAATGATATATACAACCAGTGGCACAGAAACACAATACAATAAAACAATTTAAGCAGGGGGTGTGGCTTAACTGCCAAAGTATATGGCCGCAGCTTGAGAGAGCTCCGCGGCTTCACAGACACCAAGCGGCTCATCGCTCCGCTCGGCGCTGACATACGGCGGCTCATTACTGCTAGGGGACCAGCAACATCAGGGGACATCGCAGGATGGCGAAACGGGGGGAAAAAGGACCCTCCTAAGCGGCTCACAGACTTTTTTGCAGCGCAGGCCTCTGGGCAAGATGGTGCCGATGCGTCCCTTCTCCCTGCGCACCAGCGCGCAGCCGAGACCGCTTATCTGCCGGGACGACACATACCCCAGGTGAGCTGTCGCAGCACTCGACCCCCCCACACCTGGGCTCTACGGGCGATAGTACAGACTCCCAAGGGAGTCATCCCAGCAGCCAGGCAGGCCCACAGCAGGCTTCTAAGAGGGGCCTCCAACCCTCCTCAGCATCCATGTTAGCTGCAGCTTGCCAGCTTGCTGCTTCCCCTGCACCTACAACTCCACCAACAGGGGACACTACCCCCACACATAGCCCAGTGAAACAACGAATGAAATGGGATACCACTTTCTGTTTTGATTCGCACCCGGGGACCTCTATAGAAGAACCCAACATTACGAGTCTGATGTGCTTCAGTCTATTCCAGCAGGCACCCAATCAGCTTCTGAGTCCTTCTTGAAAGATATGATGCTAGCTTTGCATAGATCTATTCAGAAAGATATCACTAAAGCAATTACATCTGTTTCCTCCACGGTTGACTCTCTTGGCGATAGACTTAACCATAAAATGGGCGAGTTCGCTTCTGCACATAATACCATAGTAGATGCCCATAACGATCTCAAGGAAGAATTGGCGGCAGTTAAACGTAAATTGGCCGACATGGAGGATAGAAATAGACGGAACAATGTTAAGTTTTGTGGCATACCAGAATCTGTCTCAGCCAGGAAATTGATTCCTTTTTTGCAATGGCTAATGAAAGCAAGCCTACCACATTGCTCCGATGCAGACCTGATTATAGACAGGGCACACCGCCTTCCAAAGCCGAAAGGAATGCCTGACCATATACCTAGGGATACTCTTGCCCGCATACATTTTTACCATGTAAAAGATTGTCTCATGTACGAATCCAGGAAAAGATCTTCTCTGCCTGAGCCTTTCAAAGCTATTCAACTATTTGCAGATCTGTCTCAGGCCACCATTGCCGCCAGACGAAAGCTCGCTCCCATTACGGCGGTCCTTCATCAACACAATGTTCCCTATAAGTGGGAATTCCATACAAAAATTGTCGTAAAGAATGGAGCAACCCATACATTTAACTCCCTCGACACTGGCAAGAATCTACTGCTACAATGGAACCTACCACCACCTGCCCCCGATGTCCAGAAACCATCCAGAACTGAGTCCCACAAACTGGATCCTCTGTGGAAATCCAATAGCTCTGCCGAGTGAATACCCTGCAATGGACACTCTGTGAGTCACTTGCGATACCTTCTGTGTTTGTACTCTATGGCAAACTTTCCCCCAAGTTTGCGCAGTATTATACTGCACGGTTTTGTACAACTACTCTTTTTATTGTTAACTAGTTCTAGGTTTTTTTTAAACTCGTTTTATTGAAAATTGCTTATCAGACACAAGAAAAGGAATCAAAACATATACATAACATGTTGTGCACCAAAAAACGAGAGTTTCAATGTAAATTCACTCAACGCACCACATCCCACCTCGCCAGGCCCTCGTCCCATCCGGACCATATAACGTAGACTCGGTACAGAAGGGTATAATCAGGACATGCATAATACTGTATACATCAGTTATCATGTACAAAACATGCAGTCAATAAGTCAAGGGTAACAACAAGGATACACTCCAAAATGAGAGGTCGTGGATACTCCTGGTGTCTCGCACCCCTCACGGCATGAGTAAATGAATGGCAGAGCGCAATGAGGGAGCCGTATATTGGGTTACCGGAGAATTGCACCATGTTCCCAACACCTTATGGAATTTCTGAGGGAACCCTCTCCCTTTATACACAATCTGGTTATAAGGAAGAACAGTATTAACAAGTTTCTTCCACTGAGACACTGATGGGGGTTTCGGAGCCATCCATCGCAGTGCGATAGCTTTCCTGGCATAGAATAAAGACTCCCTCAAAAGGATTCTAACATGGTGTTGCCATACTTCTTCATCTAATACGCCGAAAAGGCATATCTCTGGGGTTAATGGTATAGGTTTAGCCAGAACTTCCGCCAGGAGATCCACGACCCCTTTCCAAAAACATTGTATGATCGGACATTCCCAAATCATATGCCAAAAGTCTGCCTGTGGACAAAGACACCTAAGGCATCCGGGGTTGGGCAGACATCCCATTTTGTAGAGATGGGAAGGTGTCAAGTAACATTGGTGTAGAATATATGTTTGAATCAGTTTGTTGTTAGCTGAAGGCGACACATGTTGAGGAGATTCAAGGATGTCTTGAAACATCTCATCTGTGAGAGTTGGGATATTTATGCTCCACCGCGTCAAGGCCGGGGCGTCCAATGTGGACACCTTGGCCTGTATCAGATGTGCATATAAAGTAGATATCAAACCCCCAGGGCCCTGTGAGCGAAGTATGCCGATAAGCGGATACTCAGACATATTGTCCAATCGATCCGGGAACTGAGAAGAGAGTGCATGTCTAATCTGTAGATATCTAAAGAACTGCGTTCTAGGGATGCCATAGGAGGAGCTTAGCGAGTCAAACGTTTTAAAAACCCCTTGTATGTACATGTCACTAAGAGAGGACACGCCATACTGCGACCAGGCCCGGGCGCCAGGCAGGGCAAATAACGTCGGCAGACCAGGGTTGTGCCAAAGCGGGGTCTCCGCAGGTATATCAGAATAAGCGGACACCTTTTTCGCCTGACGCCAGACCTGTCCCGCCAGGGCATGGATGGGCAACAATTTCCCCCTGAACAAGGCCGGGTGTTCCAACACCGGCCACAGATTACGCAGACCCAGGTGGTGAGCCAGATGTGCCTCGGACCCCGGTAGGGGATCAGATGAGAGCCACTTCCTAATAAAACGGAGCTGTCCTGCCAGGTAGTAAAGAAACAGATCAGGGAGTGATGTACCCCCGAGCTGCTTCGGTCGTTGTAGAGATGACAACCTAAGCTTAGATCTAGAGTTTCCCCATATAAAGGAGATAATGAGGGAGTCCATTTGTTTAAAAAATCTAAGGGGCACGGACACAGCAGAATGGCTTATAGCATATAGACATTTGGGTAGTACTATCATTTTAACAAGGTTGATTCTACCAGCCACCGACAAAGGCAGTGTAGCCCAAAGATTAAACTTAACCCTAAAGTGCGAGATGAGCGGAAAGATGTTCTATTCCAAAAAACACCTATGGTCCCTAGATATAAAGATGCCCAGATATTTGCAGGTTGAGACTGTAGTCAATCCACATACCACATTCCCCTCAGCTACACCTGACGTGCGGCCAATATGCATGTATGAGGACTTAGTCCAATTGGTCCGCAGGCCAGAATAATTACCAAATTCGTCAATTATAGCCATGGCTCTGGGCAGGGACCGGGAGGGGTCGCTCATAAACAGGAGTAAGTCATCGGCATAGAGTGCTGTTCTCTCCTCCCGGGTGCCTATCACTATGCCTTTATATATGGGGTCATTCCGAAGCAGTATTGCCAAGGGTTCCACCGCCAAAGCAAACAGTAGCGGTGACAATGGACATCCTTGTCTTGTACCCCTACCCAAAGGAAAGTAGGAAGACAACGCGCCATTAATGGACAGCGCCGCTCTAGGGGAACAGTATAGAAGGGAAATCCAGGTAACAAACCCCTCTCCAAATCCGTATCCTCGCAACACCTGCAATAGAAAAGGCCACTCGACAGAGTCGAACGCCTTTGTTGCATCTAAAGAAGCCACCGCCCAGTCATGTGAGGATGATGCCCCAATCTGAGTTATCACCTGAGCCCTTCTAAGATTATCCGATGTGGATTTTCCAGGCATAAAGCCTGTCTGATCCGGGTGAATAAGGTCGAGAACAACAGAATTTTGCCTTTTCGCCAACATTTTAGTAAGGAGTTTATAATCTATATTAAGCAGTGATATAGGCCTATATGAGCCACAGTCCAGCGGATCCTTGTCAGGCTTAAGTAACAGGATAATGGTGGCGTCATAAAAGGACTCCGGGAGACTGCGGCCCACAAAGGCAGCATTATAATATTCAAGCAACACCGGGAGAAGCAGGCCCCCATACTGGGCATAAACCTCCACCGGGATGCCGTCTGGACCCGGCGATTTGCCCTTTGCCATATCTGCCAGGGCTCCCGATAGCTCCTCTAGCGTAAAAGGGGAATCTAAAAATTCACGTTGGTCTTCTGACAATGTAGGAAGGGGGATCAAACCCAAATAGGTAGCAAGCTCTCCATCAGTGACTCTAAGCTTGGAGAGGTATAACTCACTGTAATACCTATAAAATCTGTCACTAATGTCCAAGCTATTGGACAGCACCTCCCCCGTCTCTGAATGCACTCGTAGTATTGCAGGTGAGGCTGTGTTTTGATGTATCAGTTGAGCTAGAACGCTGCTTGACTGGTTACCGAGTTCGTAAAACTTCTGTTTGCTAAAAAACAGAGACCTACGTGCCTTATCATGCAGTATATGCAGATATTGTCTACCCGTCTGCAACCATTGAGACCTAGCCTCATCAGTTGGATTAGCCACATATGTGGCTTCGAGCGAGGCACACTGGGTCGCCAAAGTGGTCTCCAACAGCGAGGATTCCCTCTTTACAAAGGAAATGGAGGACTTAATACAACCCCTAAGATATGCCTTCATAGTTTCCCATAAGAGGAGTGGAGAAGTGTTTGGGGAATTAATGGTCAAAAACGTCTGAAGTTGATCAGGTATTCGATCATGTGGTACAAATAGTTTCAACCAAAATGGGTGGATTCGCCAACCCTGTCGTGGCTTAGCAGCTGTACTACTATTTAATTGGACCAACAACGGGGAATGATCAGACACTGCCCTGGGTAAATAGGATATGGTCTGCAACAAAGAATATGCTTTAGTATTTCCAAAAACATGGTCAATCCTGGACAGAGTATGTCTGTTGGCAGAGTGACAGGAAAAGGTGCGGGCCTCCGGAAACCGGACCCGCCACAAATCCAACCACCCCAATTCACGGATCACTCCGGCCATTGTAGTAGGGCGAGGCAGAGAGGGGGGAACCCGGCTCCGCGGAGAACCGATCCAATGCAATATCCATAACTTTGTTAAAGTCACCCAGACATAATGCAATAGCCCAAGGGAATCGGGTCGCAAACTGCGCAGCCTGCTGGAGCACAGCAAGATCAGACGCCGGTGGCAAGTATACACCCAGGATAACATACAGGACAGAGTCAACCCAGGCCTGGACAAAAACGTATCATCCCTCGGGGTCCCTTACAATGAGGCCTGGCTCCCACCTGAGTCTACGATGCACCAAGATGGACACCCCCCTGGAATAGGAAGTGTGTGTAGAGTGAGCCGCCCACTGAACCCATGGCTTCTGAAGTCGCCTGGAATTGTCTGGAACCAAATGAGTTTCCTGAAGGCATATGAGGTGTGGGTCAGCCCTCCTAATCTGAGAAAAAACCAACGACCTCTTTCGTGGGCTGCCCAGGCCCCTCACATTCCAAGATAGTACACTAAAGGACGCCATGGTCGTCTAAGAATGTAATGTAATCATGGCAGTTCAGGACCCCAAAAGTGACCCGCCTATGAGTGTGTATTGCGTGGCTGAGTGAGACACAAAGTGGTGTGCAGCAACCTAAGAACCATATACAAACGAAATGAACCATTACACCCCTAAAGGGTGTGAGACATATTACTGGCATAAACAAACAATATTCATTAAATTAACCGTGGCTACAATTAACGGGGGAAGAAGTGCACCCAAAGTGGTTGGTATACGGGGCACTGTCTTAAAGGTATAGATCAGTGATGGCGAACCTTTTAGAGACCAAGTGCCCAAACTGCAACCCAAAGCCCACTAAATTATCGCAAAGTGCCAGCACGGCAATTTCACCTTAAATTAACCTGCCTCCCCAGCATCCCCCCTCTTGCTCGCAAGCAGCCTGCACCCCCAATCCCCCCCCTCTTGCAAGCAGCCTACATCCCACATCTCTCCCCCCCACACTACACCCTGGACCCCACACTACACCCTGCATCTCCCCCAACACTACACTCTGCATCTCCCCCCCCACACTACACCCTATATCCCACACTACACCCTGTATCCCACACTACACCCTGCACCCCACACTACACCCTGCATCTCTGCACCCCACACTATACCCTGCACCCCACACTACACCCTGCATCTCTGCACCCCACACTACACCCTGCATCTCTGCACCCCACACTACACCCTGCATCTCTGCACCCCACACTACACCCTGCATCTCTGCATCCCACACTACACCCTGCACCCCACACTACACCCTGCATCTCTGCACCCCACACTACACCCTGCATCTCTGCACCCCACACTACACCCTGCACCCCACACTACACCCTGCATCTCTGCACCCCACACTACACCCTGCATCTCTGCACCCCACACTACACCCTGCATCTCTACCCCCCACTACACCCTGCACCCCATATCTCTAACCCCCACACTACACCCTGCACCCTACATACTGCACCCCACATTCTCCTCCCCCACACTACACTCTGCATCTCTCCCCCACACTACACCCTGCACCCCCACACATCTCTACCCCCTACACCCCACATCTCTCCCCCCACACTACACCCTACATACTGCACCCCACATCTCTCCCCCCACACTACACCCTACATACTGCACCCCACATCTCTCCCCCTACACTACACCCTACATCTCTCCCCCCACAATACACCCTACATACTGCACCCCACATCTCTCCCCCCACACTACACCCTACATCTCTAACCCCCACACTACACCCTACATCTCTATACCCCACACTACACTCTGCATCTCTCCCCCCACACTACACCCTCCCCCCCCCACATTTCTATCCCCCACACTACACACTACATTTCTCCCCTCCACATCTCTCCCCCCACACTACACCCTGAGCCCCACATCTCTCCACGTTCCTCCACTTCTCTTCATGTGGAAGGACCTTCTTACAAGCAGACACACCTACCCTGTCATGTGACCTTATGACGTCAGAAGGTCCTTCCAGAGTACAGCATTTAGCCTTTATCAATTTAGCATGTACTGTGTGAGCCGCGGTCCTGCGGACCGCGGCTTACACTGACAGTTTTCAGCTGTATGTACATTTGCACATACAGCTGAAAGAAGCGATCGCTCACTAATGGGGAATCCTGTACCGGATTCCCCGTTAGTGAGATATGGTGACGGCGCGCGTGCCAACTGAGAGGGCTCTGCGTGCCCTCTCTGGCACGCGTGCCATAGGTTCGCCATCACGGGTATAGATGATCACTAGGCTAGGGGATATACTATTCAACAGAGCCAGGTTCACATGAGTAAGTGGGATACACCGGCGCCCCGGGGGTCGCCAGCCCAGGTAACTATAAAGCTACAGGATACTATAATAACAGAACCGCACTTTTCATAAAGCTACTTATGCAATAAACAAGAGCATCCCGTAATACATAAGTCCTTATGTATGGTCCGATCGGACCCCTCACCACACGCCGTCAGGATCATCGTCTCGGAGATCGAGGAAGAAGAGATAGCCAGTCCTCCATATCCTTTGGCGAAGTAAAGAAGAGGGACCTGCCGTCATGGACGACCCGAAGACGTGCTGGGTAAATCATGGAGTATTGTATAGCCTTTTCTCTCAGCCGCCTCTTAACGGCAACGAAGGATGCTCGGGTCTTCTGGAGAGCCGCCGAGAAATCTGGAAACATGGCCACTGCAGCTCCATTGTACTTAAGCTCGCCGGCCTGGCGTGCAGCCGGCAAAGCCGTATCTCGATCCTTGCTGTTAATCAGACGGGCCAACAAGGGTCGAGGAGGTGCGCCCTGAGGCGGCGGTTTAGCCGAAACCCTATGGGCCCGTTCCACTGCAAATATTGGCGAGAAGTGAGCCTCCGGTAAGACACTTTACAGCCACCCCTCCACAAAGGCCCGAGGATCTTCACCCTCCGCCCGCTCCGGCAGGCCAAGGATACAGAGGTTGTTTCGTCGCAATCTATTCTCCAAGTCATCCGCACGCTGGGTCCACAAACTTGCAGCTCTCTCCAGCTCCTGGAGTTTGGCAGGAAGTGGGTTAACAGTGTCTTCTACTTGAGAAACCCGATCCTCCACCTCACGCACCCTGCCTCGCAAGGTCTGAAAGTCCTGGCGGAGCCGGCCCAGGTCGATTTTTACCTCCTCAATTTTCCCGGTCAGTGAGGAAGTGCCGGCATGGATCGCTTCCAGTAGCTGTCCAGTAACTTGCTTTAAAGTGGGCTCGGGGTCCTCCTCTGGAAGGGCAGGAGAGGCTGCCTCAAGCGATGGTGATGTAGAAGAGGATGCTGCCCTGGAGAACCCCCTCAGGCGATCAGAGACAGAGGTTGATTGCGGGCGACTCATTTTAGAGAGTCGGCGGCCGCTCTTCCTGCGTTCCGTACGGGTGGATATGATGGCAGAGGAGGAGGTGTGATTGTAGCAAGACCAGGCTGGCCCCAGAGGATTATAGACGAGGTCTCCGGCTAATAGCAGTTGCACAGTAGGAGCCTCTATGTCGGGCCACCAGGGCCAATCAGCCAGCCGAGGACAGACAGTAACTCAACAGTCCAATAGTATCAATGGCAACAGACACTGGATTATAAGCGATGTCTCCAAGAGAGAGCCGTCAGCAGAGTAGTGAAATAAATAGATTGCCAGGAGGAACTAAGAGGGAACGGATGGCAACTCAGCGATCCAATAGTGCCGATAGCAACAGTCACTGGATTATAAGTAAGGCCTCCAAGAAGGCCAGTAGCAAAGTGATGAAGTAGATAGATTGCCAGGAGGAACTAGAGGAGGACAGATGGTAACTCAACAGTCCAGTAGCACATACAGCAAACGTCACTGGATTATAAGTAAAGCCTTCCAGAAAAGCAGTCAGCAGGATGACAAATCGTACAGAGGCACACACCTTCAATGGGTCAGAGACAGTTGATGGCTGCCGCAGATATTACCTTGCACTACTGCCCAGAGGAGCCAGGGGATGGTCCTATCGTGCCCAGCAGCAAGCAGGAAAGAGGAGTGCCGGCTCCCAAACTTCCAGGCAGGGATAGAGGGAACCGTCAGAGATAGGCTCAGCTCGCCAGGAACTCCAGACTCAGCGCCCCCTCATCAGCAGATGGCCAAACCGGTCAGGATTAAAATGGCCGCCCGCCACGTGGAGAGAGGGGAGACCGCCGTCCGGGTGCCAGCAGGATCAGCGGCTTCAGCGGTGCCTGCACAGCCCCAGGCCGGCCCACGAGCGCAGCCCCAGAATGGCAGCTCCACCACAGCTCCAGGCCACAGCAGCGCGGGACAGAGCGGCAGCGGCGGTGAGAGTGTATGGCCGCCGGCCACGTGTAGCGGTCACCGACTACTACCCAGCAGAGAAGGACACCGGCAGAACGGGAGTTCCGGAACCAGGAGGAGGGCCCCAGAAGTGCGTTCCAGCGGACAGCGAACCCGGGCACCGGTAAGCAAGGATGGATTTCAGGATGGATGAGCGGCTCTAGCCGGAGCTCCGCTCACATGCGACCGTCCATGTTGCGCGCTAGCCACGCCCCCTAGTTCTAGGTTTAACACTTTTCTTAACCAGTTTTACCCTCTTAGGCCTGATGGACTTATTCTTGGGAACACTCTAGCACTTCAGTCATCTTACTGCCAGTTTTTGTACTTAATTGTTAAATGTTTTCATGGGAGTTAAAATTTTGTCACTTAATGTAAGGGGCCTGAATAGTCCCTTTAAACGTTCACTGTTGTGGAAGGAGGCTCTCAGATCTGCGGCGGATGTAATATGTTTACAAGAAACGCACTTCTGTGACCCTCGTCCACCAAGGTTTTCTCATAGACTTTTCCCATACATCTACTGCTCAAATGCCTCTAGGAAGGTTGCGGGTGTCCTTATAGCAGTTAAAAATACGGTATCCTTTCAGCTCGTACATGTCATCACTGACCCCAAGGGCCGCTATGTTGCTCTCATATGTTTAATTGATAACTGCCCTTTTACTATCTTGAATGTGTACTGTCCTAACACATCTCAAATCTCCTTTTTAAATCGGGTATTGAGGAAGGTAAGGAAACATGCACAGGGTCAGGTTATTTTGTGTGGCGATCTTAATATAGTGCATGATGCTGTCGCTGATTCTACTTATCGTGGCAAGCATGTGCCTCAACAACTAGGGCCCTGGCTTCGGCAAGAGGAGCTTCATGATGTCTGGAGGTGTTTTCACGCTTTAAGCGCATGAGATCACATGCAATGAAGGAGCTACTCGCTTCCATTGCGTCTATAGAGAAACAACATAAGACAGCCCCTAATCCCACTTTACTGGCTTCCTTGCAAAAAGCTAGAGATGACTTGAGGGCACACCTATTGCTGGATTTTGAGAAACACTCTAAACAAATGAAGGCATCCTACTATCGGTCGTTTAATAAAGCAAGTAAATTGATGGCACAACGAGTCAAGGCGGCTAGAATTAAGTCTAAAATTCCATTTATTCTCTCCAAATCGACTAATGCAAAACTGTTTCATCCGCAGCATATTGCTGATGAATTCAGTAAATACTATCAGGACTTGTACAATTTAAGGGAGGACCCGGACACCGTGCAGCCTTCTAGATTAGATATCATTCAGTTTCTCAACTCCTTGCAACTTCCCTCTATCTCCCAAACGCAGCTCCAATCTTTAAACGCACCTATATCTCCTCAGGAAGTGGCTAAAGCGATAGATGGCTTAAAGCCCAATAAATCTCCTGGTCCAGATGGGTTCTCGGGGGAATATTACAAATTATTCAAGTCACATATCCTACCTCATCTTATAGTGGTGTTTAACTTGGCAATGTCTACTGGCAGATTTCCCCCAGGAGACGTGACGATCGTGACGTTACCTAAACCGGGCAAGGATACCTCTCTCCCTTCTAATTACAGGCCTATATCATTATTAAATGCAGATGTCAAGTTATTTGCCAAGGTTCTAGCGAATCGGCTTTTGGACATAATGCCCCAACTGATTGGCCGCGACCAGGTGGGCTTTACCAAAGGGAGACAGGCCCCAGACGGCACGAGACGTGTGATCGCGCTGATTGCGGCGGCCCGGGCCCGGCGGACGCCTTCTCTGCTCCTGTCCTTGGATGCGGAGAAGGCGTTCGATAGGGTTCATTGGGGTTATCTTTTTGAAGTTCTAAGTAAGTTTGGCTTTTCGGGCCCCATACCTACTGCGATCTCCGCACTCTATTCTGACCCGTCCGCACGGGTGCTGGTGAATGGGGTTCTTTCCCGCCCCTTCCCTATCACTAACGGCATGAGACAGGGATGCCCGTTGTCCCCCCTAATATTTTCCTTAATGATGGAGCCTTTAGCGGAAAAAAATTAGGTCGCACCCTGGTCTTACTGGTATTGAGTTGAGTCATTTGGACCATAGAATTAATTTATTCACAGATGATATAATACTATCCCTTTCTTATTCCGACAACACACTCTGCACGGTTGCCCGGACGTTGTCGGACTTTGGAGCGTTGTCATACTATAAAGTCAACGAATCCAAGTCCCAGATTCTGGGACTTGGTCAGACACAAAGTCATATATGTTATATCAAAGACTCTTCATCTTATCAATGGTGCCCACTATCGTTACCCTATCTCGGAATTCAGCTGACTACGGACCTAAAAGATCTAGTTAAAGCCAACTTCCCAGGTTTGTTAGTTTCCCTTCAGAAAGAGCTGGATGTGTTGACTAAATTTGAACACGGATGGATGGGGAGGATAGTGTTATATAAAATGTTGATTCTTCCTAGAATACTATATTTTTTGAGAACCCTAGTTGTTCCGATACCTAGATCTGTTTTTCAGAGCTTCCAAAAGCAGATGGTGGCTTTCATTTGGAATGGCTGCAAACCCAGAGTAGCTCTTCAAATCTTCAACTCTTCAAATCTAGAGACAACGGAGGCATGGGAATACCTAATCTGTACCATTACCATTTAGCTATAACTTTAGGGCAACTTAAATTCTGGCTTACATCGAACCATGATAAACTATGGCCAGATGTGGAGACTAAAATGGCTCAGATTACCGACAGGGAAGGCTTCTTGTTAGCGTCCGTGCCCGCCAAGCGCTTACCACCTTCTGTTCCACCGGCTGTACTAGCTACAGTTAAGGCGTGGCACGCTGGGATAAAATATATCTCTGATCTATACATAGGTGACACTATGGTACCCTTTTCCACGCTAGAGGAGAAATATAACCTACCTACAAAAGAGACATTTACTTATGTTAGATTAGCTTCCTATCTATCTGACGCCCCCGTGGTTCGAATTAGCCTGCTGCAGCCGGCCGCTGACCTATTGCACTCTCGGACCACCCTGGCTACATATGCCACTAAAACTCTGTATTGTACGCTGAACTTGGATTGCACCTTTCAAAAAACAAAACACATGCTTCTCTGGGAGGAAGACTTGGGCCGAGGCTTTGAGGTTCACTGTTGGCAGGAGGCGGTTAGGTGGGCTAAGCAATCCACGGTATGTGCCTCACACTGGGAGCAATACAGCAAATTGCTCTTGCGCTGGTATTACCCGCCTCTCCGTTTGGCTAAGTTCTTTCCTTCGTGCCCTTCATGTTGTTGGAGAGGTTGCGAAGGGATTGGCTCTTTGTCCCATGTGTTTTGGCACTGCCCACTCATTCAGCCTTTCTGGGTATCTGTGTTTTCCCTGATCAACACATTGTGCGGAGGTGGGGTGAGATCGGCGCCCGAGATGGCGCTGCTCCTGCTGGGCATCCACGAGGTGCCGAGCAGGTATAGAATTGTCGTATGCCAGGTACTGGGGGCTGCTCGCCTACTTATTGCACGCAGGGGGAAATCCACCTCTTGTCCATCACTGTCAGAATTGATATCAGTGGTATCGTTGAACTATCAATTTGAACAAATCTATGCATGCAATGGTGGGAGCTTAGATAAGTTTAGGAGAAATTGGGAGATATGGTTGACAGCTTTCCCCCCATCCAGTGCCCACTGACAGACCATATGTTTTGGCTATCTTCAACCCCGGGATATACGTCGTCTTCCTTCCATTCACCTATGGTACACTACACTAGACTATTTCTAGGATATTTGTTGGTCTATCTGTATACTTCAGCAATTCTTGCCTACAGCTGGCACAGGTGGGCCTGCACGCGTGTTTACGGGATAGGCCTCCAGTTATTCTACTGATTGATACAGAGTGGTGCGCTCCCTCCCCCTTTGTTCTTCAGGCCTGTTGTGCTGTGTTGTGTGGTGTTGAGTCGAGTCTGCTTTAACCCACTTGGTAGACTTGGCTTCGCATTAGTGTACTTTACTTTTCCCGCTTGTTCTGACCTCTCCCCTCCCCCCTCACGGCCACGATGTGCGTACTGATTGTACACAATGCTCTGCCAAGTCTAGCTAATTATTTACATGTTTTATGTTTTATTTTACAGAATACTAGGATGTAATTTACTATATATTTGTGTGTATGATGTATGTATATAGAGTATTGTGTACTCCTTGTGTACTTGCGACCTGTAATACCATGACTGGATTTTGCATTTTACATTCCTTAAGTTGACCTTTTGTACGATATCTATGCAAAAATTTCAATAAAAACTATTGACATAAAACAATTTAAGCAGTGTCCACTGGGATGCTGCAATCTCTGCCATCAAGAATATGCTCCCTTACTTGTCTATGAAATTCATGTGATGCCAGTTTAATGCCCCCTTTCATCTGCCCCCAGTTTAATTTCCCCTTTTCATCTGCCCCCAGTTCAATGTCCTCTTTTCATCTGCCCACAGTTCAATGTCCCCTTTTCGTCTGCCCTCAGTTTAATGTTCCCTCTCCATTTGCCCCCAAAGTTTAACATAAAAAAAACACTGATACTCACCTCTCCTCGCTCCCCTGCTGCTCTGTCTGATGTCTCCCTCAACGGAGTGTTCAGGGAGCTTCAGGCGCAATGTGAGTAACGTCATCACATCACGTCTACAGCTCCTGGGAACAGAGCACACAGGGATGTTCTTCACACAGAGTGGTGAAGCAGGAGCTGCCCGAAGACGGCTCCTGCTTCACCATTGTATTTAACTCATCAGCACCCTCCAGACACAGATGAGTTGATACCAGGACATACCTCCCACCACCCGGGACAGGAAGCGGAATCCGGGACTGTGCCGCTGAATCCAGGACGGTTGGTATATATACGTCCGCCCAGGGTGGCACTTTTGTAGCAGAGGACGTATATAATACAGTGGGTACGGAAAGTATTCAGAATCCTTTAAATTTTTCACTCTTTGTTTCATTGCAGCCATTTGCTAAAAGCAAAAAAGTTCATTTTATTTCTCATTAATGTACACTCAGCACCCCATCTTGACAGAAAAAAACCCAGAAATGTAGATATTTTTGCAAATTTATTAAAAAAGATAAACTGAAATATCACATGGTCATAAGTATTCAGACCCTTTGCTCAGTATTGAGTAGAAGCACCCTTTTGAGCTAGTACAGCCATGAGTCTTCTTGGGAATGATGCAACTAGTTTTTCACATCTGTATTTGGGGATCCTCTGCCATTCTTCCTTGCAGATCCTCTCCACTTCCATCAGGTTGGATGGTGAACGTTGGTGGACAGCCATTTTCAGGTCTCTCCAGAGATGCTCAATTGGGTTGAGGTCAGGGCTCTGGCTGGGCCAGTCAAGAATGGTCACAGAGTTGTTCTAAAGCCACTGCTTTATTTTAGCTGTGTGCTTAGGGTGATTGTCTTGTCGGAAGGTGAACCTTCGGCCCAGTCTGAGGTCCAGAGCACTTGGAAGAGGTTTTCTTCCAGGATATCTCTGTACTAGGCCACATTCATCTTTCCTTCAATTGCAACCAGTCTTCCTGTCCCTGCAGCTGAAAAACACCCCCATAGCATGATGCTGCCACCACCACGTTTTACTGTTGGGATTGTATTGGGCAGGTGATGAGCAGTGCCTGGTTTTCTCCACACATACCGCTTAGAATTAATGCCAAAAAGTTCAATCTTCGTCTCATCAGACCAGAGAATCTTATTTCTCATAGTCTGGGAGTCCTTCATGTGTTTTTTGGCAAACTCTATGCGGGCTTTCATATGTGTTGCACTGAGGAGGGGCTTCCTTCAGGCCACTCTGCCATAAAGCCCCGACTGGTGTAGGGCTGCAGTGATATTTGACTTTATGGAACTTTCTCCCATCTCCCTACTGCATCTGTGGAGCTCAGCCACAGTGATCTTTGGATTCTTCTTTACCTCTCTCACCAAGGGTCTTCTCCCACGATTGCTCAGTTGGGCTGGACGTCCAGGTCTAGGAAGAGTTCTGTTCGTCCCAAACTTCTTCCATTTAAGGATTATGGAGGCCACTGTGCTCTTAGGAACCTTGAGTTCTGCAGAAATTCTTTTGTAACCTTGGCCAGATCTGTGCCTTGCCACAATTCTGTCTCTGAGCTCCTTGGGCATTTCCTTTGACCTCATGATTCTCATTTGCTCTGACATGCACTGTGAGCTGTGAGGTCTTATATAGACAGGTGTGTGCCTTTCCTAATCAAGTCCAATCAGTTTAATTAAACACAGCTGGACTCCAATGAAGGAGTAGAATCATCTCAAGGAGGATCAGAAGGAAATGGACAGCTTGTGAGTTAAATATGAGTGTCACAACAAAGGGTCTGAATACTTATGACCATGTGATATTTCTATTTTTCTTTTTTAATAAATTTGCAAAAATATCTACATTTCTGGGGTTTTTTCTGTCAAGATGGGGTGCTGAGTGTACATTAATGAGAAATAAAATGAACTTTTTTGCTTTTAGCAAATGGCTGCAATGAAACAAAGAGTGAAAAATTTAAAGGGTTCTGAATACTTTCCGTACCCACTGTATTATATACGTCCTCTGCTACAAAAGTGCCACCCTGGGCGGACGTAACTATGAAGATGATCTTGGATTCATTTTAAAATGATACCAAGATCGTCATCATAGACCTTACAGATCTGGAGCGATTCCTTGGTGATATCTCTATTTGGCATTGAGATCCCAATTCAGATTTCAATTCCCAACAGTGTTTTTAACAGCAAATCACTCCAAATCTGTAAGGGCTATCAAGATTCTCATCTTTAAAATGAATCCAAGTCCATCTTCATAGCTCTCACGGATCTTGATATATGAGGCACTAAAGTGTCCTCCCCCTCCTGCCTCAGTCAGCTCCTTAGAGCTGCTGAAGGAGGAAGGAGGGGGAAGGAGAAGAGCTGTGGACTGCAGAGACGATGATAAATCATCATCGTCTGTGCATAACCTGTATGTGACCCCAGGAGGAGGGGTAGCTTGTATTGTCCATGTTATCCCCTCTCCTATCGATCAAAGAGCATACTATACTTTTGCTCTCTGATTGTCACATAGAGGGATAATGTAATACCCCTCTGAGCCTAATCAGAGGAGTATTCTTATATAATACCCTCCGAACATAACCAGGAAGTTATTGGTGTAAGGAGCCGTATCGGAGCCTCCGTGGCGGCACGCGGGGGTTGCCGGTCCTCTCCTTTAGATGCTCCTTCCGGCCCCTAGGGAGGTAGGCCGGAACATCCGCGATGGTATGCGGAGGTTGCCGGTCTTTCTCCGCTCGGGCCACAGGATTCCCTTCCGGAGCAGGGGCTCGGTCAGAACCTTCTTATTCGGGACTTCCGCTCCAGGTAATCGCTGGCTATTCAATTTTCTCTGGTAGTAAGCGTTACATATTTTCTGTCCTGTTACCTCCTGCCTAGACCGCCTGCTTCTGCTTTTGTACCTTGTTCTCCTCTCCTGCTAATGACCCCGACTTGCCTTCAGACTTCGTCTTCCTGAACTCCGATTTGGTTCCGCTCTGCACTCCTGTTACCGACCCGGCTCATTTGACACATCTATTTGGATTTTCCTTTTGTACTTCGCTAACCTCACGCTGACAACTCGGACCGTACGACTACTCTTTGGAGCTCTGCTGCCATCTACTGCCTGCCGTCATCCGCTGCTTTCTACTCTGCAGACTGACATCCCCACTCCTGCTACTACTAGTAAGTGATTCCGGTTTCTGTTCTGCTGTGTCTGGTGGTGTGCTGTGTGTCCGGCGCTCTCTGGCCCATACCACTCTGCCCGTCAGTGGCTTCAAGTCCATCCCCATCATCAGGGGCCCTGATGAACATCTCTGGGGGGTGGAGTGCGGTGCGGTTGGGAGAGCGCGGGACGTTCAGCACGGTTTTTACCATTTTGATCCGGTTTGACTGGTGCTGGGACTCACTGCTTAGCTCAACGCTGTATCTGTTTCCTAACAATTGGCACTGTGACCCAGACATATACCATCGTCCAGATCACAGCTCCAAAAGAGTTGCACCAAACACACAACACATACACAAAGTCATCAATAAAGCTTACATTTGACTCTGTCCCTATCCTGTCCATACTTGATCTTTATAGAGTAAAATACACCGACCACTTCTCTCTCGATATCTGTTACACGCTAAAATAATAGCAATAACGATTATCACTAGAGATAAATGTATAAAACACTTCTGACAGGTGGAAAAGTTCCATCAGTCAGATAACACATTTTCACCCATTGAATGTCACCATATAAAATCCCAGTTCGTGGCAGCATTCAGATGGGTATAACGGAAGGTGTTTTTTTTTGTTTTGCACCCACAGTACAAACAAAACACCTGGACTTCCAGTAGTTATCAGATCTAGAATTATTACTCTCTAACACCAGTAATGATGAACCACAGGGACTTCAGAGGTTGTGTCCATAATATGTGAGCAATAAAGCGGCCTTGTTATGCCAATCTGAAACCAGCCCTAGTTATCATATTAGTTAGGTATAGAGATTCTAATTATTCATTAGAGTTACAATTTTTATAGTGGGATAGAAAATTATATTTTTATGGAAGCCCCTATTTAATTTGCATGTACAAAATTGGTTGCTGCATTTCTGTGATTTTGGCGTTTCTTTAACACCTGCACCTGTAAATATAGATATGTGTGGTATGTATGTATTCTTCACATCTTGCAGTTTTTGGAAAGTGCATTTTGTTTACAGAAAGGGATTACTTGAACATGCACTTTAGTGACAAATTTGAATTCTTGTGCAATTTTTGCTTGTTATCTCTGTTGCAAAGTTGCATGAAGGTGGTTGTATATATAAAATATTAAGTTTTATTTTTATATACAGTATGCCGTTCAATCTATAAAAGGTTAGATTTTGGTATCACAGTCACAGTTTGTTATGTGCAGTATAGATTTTTTTTTTTACATTTAGTGAATAACAGCAAAATATTGCTTTTCTTCTGCATCAGTGTTTTTCAGAGTACAAGCTCTTGTTGTAGTTGATATTTGCAGTATATATAAATTATGTACACCTTGATCTATTATTTCATATGTGTTTTGTGTGTGAATGTACAGTTGAATAGGAGTTTTAAGTGCAAATATATGTTTTAGTGCATTTTAAAAAAAAATTATTTGTGTTTGTCACAAAGTTACATGAAGGTGGAAATGGCTATTGCTAAACCATTGAGACACATGTCTTTTAGAGGCTGAGTATATTTGATACTAAACTTTAAAGAGTGCTAGCTCTCTTGTTCAGTTTCTACTAGAAACTGAAAATTCACACTATTTATACACACACAAGACATGGATCTTCAAAAGGATCTTGGAATAACAAAATGCAATAGAGAAGTTATTTACAACAGGTCAGGAAATAAGGAGTCTGGAAAATTTGTGGTGCTTGACAGACGGATCTCTTATCTGTTTGTAATCAGGTGGTGATTTATAACCCTCACAGTTCATACATAGTGTGACATGAAGCTGGCATGAATATTAAGTCCAAATAGCAGAGTTTTAAATTTTTGCATTAACTTGTATTCCCATTCCTTTCTCTCTCTCTGCGTCTTAAAATGTCCCATTAAAACCACAACCCGCAAATCTTCAATAGAGTGGTCTTCTCTGAAGAAATGTGCGGCCACTGGGAGATCTGTTCTGCTGTTATTAATGGTGGATCTGTGTGAGTTCATGCGCTGACTCTGGCTCTGGCCTATTTCCCCCACATAGAGGCCTGTGGTGGGACATTGCACACACATTATGAGATACACCACATTGGAAGACCTGCAGGAAAATGTCCCCCTAATTCTGTGCACCTGTTGTGACTGTGGGATAGGTACACTGTCAGCGGTGTGGATGTGCTTGCAGGTCATGCACCTGTTTTGCAGGCAAGGTGAGGTGCCATTTTCAGTTGGGGCCTTCAGAACACTCCTGACAATAATACGCCTCAGGTTTAGTGGTTGTCGAAAGGAAAGGAGAGGGGGGACTGGAAATATGTCCTTGAGTCTGTTGTCCCTATGTAGCACAGTTTGGAGCTCCTTGGCAATCCTTCGTAGGATCTCCAGCTGTGGGTTGTAGGTGACAACTAGGGGCACTTGGGCTTCTTTCTGGGTCTCTTTATATGTGAGCAGACTGTCTCTGTTAATGGCTGCTGCTTTGTATAATTGGTTGTCAGTCACTTTTGGTTTGTATCCCAATCGGAGAAATTTCGTCCTCAGATCCTGGAGGTGCTTGTCCAGGTCTGCTTTGTCGGAGCAAATACGATTGTATCGTATAGCCTGGCTGTAATAGATTGTCTTGTGTGCTTATTGTGGAAGCTGTCGTTTCTTAGATAGGCCGTTCTGTCTGTGGGTTTGTGGTATATTGATGTGAGTAGCCGGTGGTCTTTAATGTATATTATGGTGTCCAAAAAGTTGATTTCACTCTCTGATAAGCTAAGTTTAAGGTTGATGGTAGGGTGAAAGTCATTGAAGTCATTATGGAATTGAAGTAGGGCCTCCATTTTAAGACACAGTGAGAGAGAGAAAGGAATGGGAATACAAGTTAATGCAAAAATTTCAAACTCTGCAATTTGGACTTAATATTCATGCCAGCTTCATGTCACACTATGTATGAACTGTGAGGGTCACAAATCACCACCTGATTACAAACAGATAACAGACCCCTCTGTCACACACCACAAATTTTCCAGACTCTATTTCCTGACCTGTTGTAAATAACTTCTCTACATATATTGAATTTTGTTATTCCAAGATCCTTTTGAAGATCCATTTCTTGTGTGTGTATAAATAGCGTGAATTTCTTGTCTGAAGAAGAGAGCTAGCACTCTTGAAAGCTTACTATCAAATATACTCAGTTAGCCTCTAAAAGGTATCGCCTGATTTCTTCACTCTTCCACTACTTTCTATGGCTAATACGGTACAACATTATACAATGAGACACATGTAATCTTCAGCTTGTCTGCATTCAAGTAATATATAGGGTTTAGGTGTGCACTTGCTTTCCACGGTGTGTAATCCCTACATTTTATAGGATGATACGTTTTTAACATTTCCAGCTTCAAAGCAGATTCATTAAGCCCAGCTGGTGTTAATGAAGCACTTGAGTCTGTATATGACTAGGTATTCCAAGGCGTGTGTATATATTTGCATATGCACACATCGCCGGCATTATCTTCTCCCCTCCAGTACATTCGTTTCAACCCATATGCATATGTATTGTCATCATTTTTGTTCTATGCCTATCACTTATAATTATTATGTATATATTTGTATATAGTGAAATATATTTCGTAGCCATAATCATATGTTTATTAACCATTTTCATTTTTCATTTATCCATGTATTGTGATACATTCTCTAGCTCCAGTCATATGAGCATGATGTCCGCCCTCTCATTACTCATTAACATTATTTCTTCTTTTTAGTGCTATATTTCATAACAATCATAGTTCAGATCAGTCCTGCGCCCTACACAGAAACATATGACTCAGAGCGGGAGATCGCTACACACATGCACAGTAGCGATCTCCGGAAGCGAATGAAACCTTTAGCACTACCAATTCATAATTTAAATTTTTTTTTTCCCTTACTTTTTTTTTCTCCTGTTCTCAGTTAAAACTTTATCTTTCAATCAAATTTTTTTATTTTTTTTCCTTCTCAATTAAAACTTTATCTCTCAATCGAATCTTTACCCACAAGTTTGAACCCCTTCCCCTAGGGGTGGTCCCATTTCACCATACCTTTATAAGCCTTTCTGAAAGTGGTCTCCACATTCACTTCAGATCTCACAGCCTACCTCCTCAGGCTGGTAAGTACCAAAAAACATTGGTTTAAACCTTTTTATGTATAGCTTTTACTCTTATGTGCATTTTGATTTTATATTACATTTATTAGCCTTTTAGCTTTACTTATTTATTATTTTGAGTACATTCATTACCACTATTTATTCATTTAATTATTTATCTATCCATGACAATACTATTTGGTGGGATACTTTTCTTTTATCTCATAGAATGGTATCATTAATTTCACTGGTTCTAAATTCCAATTACTGACTCTTTACATGTGTATTCTTTTATTGTTTTTATGTTTAGTCTCTTGTACACTTGATAAAGGGGATCTGATTTCCCCGAAACGCGTTGTGTTATTTGAGTATAATAAAGCATCTTTGGTGAAGCGCGGTCCCCACACCTCATTTTTTGGGAGATTCTCCTACCAATCCATTACCTGTATACCGTCTGGATCCAGGAGATTCTGACGCCTAGAGGTTCCGCAGCTCACATATACCAAAACATACTCTGGATCCATCCACTGTGTTAGTTGTGGGCCAGCACAACTTGAAAAGGTGAGAACCCACCTATACAAACATCCATAATATCTAACTATCCTGGTTGTGAGATCACCAATTGAAGGGGTACTGTTTACCATCGGACCCAGCCAGTTGAACACTCACTATAATATAGACCAGTGCTTTTGTGTTACTTAGTGGCTTTCCACCATACTTTCAGTGGATGATCCTTGTTGTTTCTCCAATCATTTGTCTACCTCCTGTTCTCAACACAATTATCTATGTACAACCTATTTTTAAGCAATATTACGCTATGTGCCGCTCGGCGTTGTTGTTTTTATTTTTGTTTTGAAGTATATAGTTTTTGAATAAAAGACTTTATTCTTATATGCAAATTCTGTGCACGGAGCACAGGGGGCGTTCCCCCTGAGCTCTGAGCACAGCACCGTCATCCCCAGTATTCCACCTCCTCCTGCTGTTACACGCCCCTCCATGTGAAGGCATCCTCCTCTTCTTATTCTTCGCTTCGGGTACTACTGTACAGCGAATGTGCGGGACTTGCATGCGCTGTACTGAGGATTGCTGTTCACACTCTAGAGGAGATCTGCATGGTGGAATGGGCCAACATACCAGCAACAGTGTGTGCCAACCTTGTGAAGACTTACAGAAAACGTTTGACCTCTGTCATTGCCAACAAAGGATATATAACAAAGTATTGAGATGAACTTTTGTTATTGACCAAATACTTATTTTCCACCATAATTTGCAAATAAATTCTTTAAAAATCAGACAATGTGATTTTCTGGATTTGTTTTCTCATTTTGTCTCTCATAGTTGAGGTCTACCTATGATGACAATTACAGGCCCTCCTCATCTTTTTAAGTGGGAGAACTTACACAATTAGTGGCTGACTAAATACTTTTTTTCACCACTGTACTTATAGAATTCCAGGATGTTTTGGTTGAAAACAAAACAAAACAAAAAAAAAAACCATTCCAGTTATGTATTTCCTTGTGTTTCTGTAGCTAGAAGAACCCTTTATTATAAGTTGTTACAGTTATTACAAATGTGACACTGGCTTAGTCTTATACTAACATTTTATTTAATTTGTATAAACAGAATAATGCCATAGATGCATATCTCCATTCAGTGTGAAACTCATTATCAAATCACATGAAGAAGCTGTAGAGCAGCTGTCAATGACAGGATTAGAACACCAAACAGTCCAATGTAGCCATAAGCACCTTTCATTCTCTTCTCAGGATCTAGTAATAGACAAAAACAGCTATTGAAAACAGAACAATGCATATTTGCATTTTTAATATTATGGCCTGTCTGCTTGCAAAAACCAACAGTAACTCACAATTAATGGGTTATCTGGTCTGGAAAAAATGTTTTTTCACTGTGGGCCCCTAAGATAAACTGATCATAATACTGAGACTCTTTGCAGTCAGCTAATATCATTGTGGGAAGTGCTCAATTTCCCATCAAATTTGCTGAAAGGGAACCAAAGCAATGAAGAGCATTCATAATCTTGGATGCCAGTTGTTCTTAAAGGGAGTCTAAACAACCCATATACTGATGTAGAGCCTGTTAGTGGAATGGTAAACATGCCTTTTTTTTTTTGGGACCAAAGTGCAATCTTGCAGCATCTGTATACGGCTGTGGTCATTGCATATTGGGACCTATCAATCTTTATATTAGGAGGTTTTACTGATTTGCAAATACAGGCGAAAGTTGATGCTCTGGCAGATGGTGCCATGCTCTGGTCAATATGAACTAAAAGTTGATTTTCTAGGCAGCAAGACTGCAGTTTGTCAAAAAATGTGATATTCACTATGACAATAATGGCCCCTCCAACAGCATATGAAGTGGTTTAGAAGTGATGATGGTAGACTTTCTTTAAGAGCAGAGGACCAAGCTTTACATAGTTCTTGGCACTTTCTAAAGCTGACCATAGTGGTTAAGAGTGGGTCGCAATATGGTTAGCATTCTCTAACTGGAATACCTAATTTTTCCCATGAGAAATAGTTCATGTTGCTCATGTTTTTTTCTGGAACAAGATTAGATTTTGAAGTAGTAAAATAAGCATTCACTGGGCTATATCACATTACCTGATTTTTCACTGTATGGGGACGTATAGCCTGCTACTACCTCCTACATAGTTGAGGCTCAAAAAATATTTCATGGTATAGTATAGTTTTATTTTATTAACATGGCAGCCTATGGGAGATGTATGCAAATGATCCATCAGACACGGGTATCTGTTTTAAGTCAAAAATACTTTCAGACATACTGCACATCAAGATTCAGATTAGAAAACTGCTCAGACCAGATAAAACAAGGATTTGCACTTTTATCGATAAAAAGGACATGATGACTTTCGACATATACAATACTTAGAAAGTTAAATATGGCTTATCATCCTTTCCCTAGTGAAATACATCATGAAGGCTCAGGCAATGCCAATATGCATCTTTATGGGAGGGAAGGGGAGAAAAAAACGTTATGGCTAAACAGTTCTCTCATCTGGTGGTGGGATCAAATAATAATTTTATTATGGTGAACAAGATAAGGGTGGGTTCACACCTGCACTTCAGTCCGTCCGTTGCCAATCCGAGTGAAAATGTCGGCGAACGGGAGATTGGCATCGGATACAGACAGGTCAGTGACGCATTGGTTAAAAACCCATTCATTTGAATGGGTTTTTAAAGTAATGCGAGGGTGTCCGATTGCACCCTCTGCGCTGCGAATCCTTTTATTTCGTCGGAAACAAAGTCGGACAGGCAGGACTTCGTGTCCGACGAAAAAAAAACGGCTTCATAGCGCAGAGGGTGCAATCGGACACCCTCGCATTACTTTAAAAACCCATTCAAATGAATGGGTTTTTAACCAATGCGTCGCTGACCTGTCTGTATCCGATGCCAATCCCGTTCGCCGAGATTTTCACTCGGATTGGCAACGGATGGACTGAAGCACAGGTGTGAACCCACCCTAAGCTTCTGCGAGTGGCAGTACTAATTTTCAAGGACAAAAAAAACATGCCTGAGTCTTCATTCACCATTGATTCTACAAATACAAAAAACAAAAAGCCGAGCGGCACATAGCGTAATACTGTTGGAAAGGATTGCTATATTTTAGCAAAGGAGATGGAAGTTCAGAGTGAAAGAAAAAAGTAGTAGGAGGTGAGAAACACTTGCACGAAAAAGGTTCTTGGTGGTCAAGATGTACTCTCACCTTCTATGGTTGTGATAAGTCACAACCACTAAAGCAGCATGAATGAATAGGCACTAGCACCGATCAGGCAGCTGGACATCAACTCGCCCCAGGACAGGGATCCGGACGACAAACAATGGATCAAATACTGTGGAGAAAAAGCTCCAAAAAGATGATGGGTCCGCGCTTGTCTGGTAGATAATACTCTTTAGTTAATGCACAAACACTACGTATAAAAACGTTTCCTTTAATTAATGCACAAACACTACGTATTTTTTATTTGTGACCACATTGGTCCAACTGGTGTGGAGTATTAATAATATGAACTAGTTAAGAGTTATGGTTTATGTTTTTTATCATGCAAGCTCTTTTATACTATATTTACTTGCATTTTAATTTATCTGTATTAATTATTTATTTCTATTAATTATTTTATTTTATATGTTTCTATAGCACGCTTTTTGCTACCACGCATGCGCAGTAGTTTTTTTGAACGCTGATACATAGCAGGTCAGACCTTCTACTCTGGGATATTAATCTATAATGTTTTTAAAGATGATAGTCTTTCTACTGGATTTAAGTAATTAAGGTATTTATTATTTATGTATTTATTGTTTTGTTTTTTATGCTGAAAAGTGTAATATTATGGCCCCTCCCCCTAGTGGGTGTTGGCTCCTACTAGGGTTCTATATTAAGTCACTATCTGTGTATTGTGTCTTTTTATTGCCTGTGATACACTTGAGAAAGGGGTTGTACCCGAAACGTTTTTATACGTAGTGTTTGTGCATTAAATAAAGAGTATTATCTACCGGACAAGCGCGGACCCATCATCTTTTTGGAGCTTTTTCTTCATTCACCATTGGCAGACTTATGGAGTAGATTGTCAGCCAATCGCAGTGAAGTTGCTGGGTTTGGACACTTACCTAATGTATATGGCCAGCTTTACTAGATTACATGACTAAGGATCATCTTCAACAGAAAACAAAGTATTTTGCATAGAGTAATATAAGACATACCTCCAGTATAGTATCCATGAGCATATGAAAAACGACTGGTCACCCATATAGCCCCAAGAACAGAAGCAGAGAGCTAAACAAATAAGAATTAATAGATCATTTATAAATATATATGTTACTTGTCTATAGGCTATTTTACATAAGTGTATACCTTTATCTTAATTCATTTTCAGAATGACATAAATGTAACAATGTGATCTAACAGTTTTATATGATATATGTATTAGGTTATGTTCACACTAATACCATTACTTCTATTTATAACAGAAGTTATGATGCTGTGATAGGTCTGTTGCCTGACAGATGTAAATGGTCCTCATCAGTGCCCATTGATTTCATTGGGGTCTGATGGGGTTTTGACAGCAATAATAACACTGTTTTCAGTGCTATTCTTGACATCAAAAGTGATGGAAATCCCTGAGGGTGAACAGACTTCGAAAAGGGGTTTTCCCAAGACTTGCATATTGATAGCCTATCCTTAGGATAAGTAATTAATATTTGATCAGTAGGGGTCATCCACAGATCAGCTTCTTCTGCCTCACAGGCCATTGACTCTTGTTCATTCATCTCGTGGTCGATTTGCAACTCAGTCACATTCAATGTGAGTTGTAATACCAAGTATAGCCCCAATTCAATGTATGACATCGTGCTTGGCATTCAGTGAAGCGGCCCCAGTGCTCATCTGAACACTGAAGTCTCTTGAAACAGTTGACCTGTGGGGTCCCAGGTGTCGGATCCTCACTGATCAGATATTGATGACCTATCCTAAGCACCACATGTGACCTCAGTGTTTATATGTAGCACAAGTTATCACAGTAAATAGCTGGGATACAGTATTTAAGCGTAGCTAAACTTTCGGACAACTTCTGGTTTTCTGGCAGTATTGGTGTCATTAATAAATTTTGTTGAACACTGAATGTTACTGTGTATGGGAGTACGGTGCTGTGTAAGAGGTAAGAGGGTCATTTCAAACAGTTAAATCTCGGACATTATAAAATGAACTAACGTGCTTTTGGTGTCATATGAAAGGAGATTCTCTTCTTTCATGTGACAATAAGGTTACACTAAGGAGCTATCTAAATTATTTCCAGAGTTATCACTGGTTGAAAATACAGTCGGGATTAGGATATTTGCATGCAGCTGTATCATATATGATATAAAAATCCCAATCCCGACTGTGTTTTCAACCAGTGATATCTCTGGAAATAATTTAGATAGCACTGCAACATGAAAGAAGATAATCCCCTCGTTCATATGACATCCAAAGCAAGTTTGTATGTTTTATAAAGTCAGAGATATAACTGTTTGAAGTGTCCCTCCCCTACCCTCGTTTTCTACATTTTACACAGCCCCGTATTCCCGTACACCGTAACATTCAGTGAGATGCAGAAACAGTTCTCAATACAGAAACAAGTGAAAGAATGAAAAAATGCATGATTTCATAGAAAGGATACAAAATTTGTTACTAAAGTACCGTATTTTTCGGACTATAAGACGCACTTTTTTTCCCCAAAATTTGGGAAGAAAATGGGGGGTGCGTCTTATAGTCCTAATGCATCGTCCCACTCCTGCCGCCACCGACTTCCTGCAACGGGGCTTCCTGCAGTAGCAGTAGAAGGGGGTGATGCTGCAGGCCCTGGGCGCAAGGACCCTCCCCGGCATCCGCCGTGCTATTACAGTGGATGCCCGGTCTGTAAAGGCAATGGCGGCCGCTCTGCTGCAGAGTGGTCGCCATAGCTACCGGGTCTCCGCTGTAACCAGAGCTAATGCCCGCAATCAGAGTCCACTCTGATCGCGGGCATTACTGCCTGTAAGACCCCCCCCCCAAACTGCCCCCGTTCCGGTGGCTACCTTGTTTGTTACAGGATGGCTCCTGCACGCCGAGATTGCAGGAGCCGACCTGTTCCTGTGACAGCCGGGAGCCTAATGAAGGCACCCAGGCCTGTCATAGTAATATTACTACTGAGGGTGGTCTATAACCAGCCTCAATGGTAATGTGCAGAATATCCCATAGACTGCAATACTGTTGTATTGCAGTCTATGAGACTTTCAATCAAATGATTGCAAGTTTCAAGCCCCCTGGAGGGGGGCTAATAAAATAGTTCAAAAAAATATCCAGTTTTTTTCGTCGGACACAAAGTCCTGCATGTCCGACTTTGTATCCAGCTAGATGTTTCCTTTTCCAAGTTTTAATGCTTGAGATACACCGTATAAAACCACCGTGAAATCAAAATGTTTAGAGTTAACAATATAAGAAATAGCTGGCATTAAGGTTTACTTACTGGAAATGCAAGACCTGCAATAAGCTGGAAGATAAGCCAAGCTGGATACACTTCCAATGTGTTCTGATGTGCTCTCTGGATACAGTTAAAGACATTCTCTTTGTCGGAATACATCTGTGGATACTGTCATGAGAAAGCATTATATTCAAAAACAGAACAACTAAGCCTACTGTCACCCAACCAAAGTGGGTTTACTGTCCCGGTCTGTCAGAGGATCAAGATAACAGACATTAAAATTTTCCATATGCAAGCAAATAGAAACAAACAGAAGACATTTAATTTATATCCACCTTTTTTTACTGCAATGTTAAAATAAAACTGAAAAGCCCAAAGGATAGACCTTTAATTTAACAATTCAGACTTCTGTTTGTATCTGTAATCTGGCAATCGGTATTCCTGATTCTCTAGCAATCAAAACATTAGACCCAAAACAGTACTGTGAATCTATTCTATATAGTTAAAAGGCAAACTCCACACTGAAGAAGCACTAACTGCAGTGTTATATGACAAGCACACATAGAGTATATATCAATTGTGGGTGGTCCTAAGCACTGGACAATACATGAGATAAAGTAAAGATCATAGAGGCAGGCATATATTTTGGAACACACTATAGTTCACTCAGATCGTCTTTGAAAGCTCATTGTGTGGAGCTTAGACAAAAGACAATAATCAATTCAGAGTAAACCCTCTTATACCGTAGCTAATCAAAAAACGACAATTAATCCCAAATTTAACAATGATTATAAATTGATTTATTAAGCCAAAACATGATTAAGAAATATATTAAAAACAAAGTGGCAATAGAATGACATGAGGAGGTTGCAGCAAATACCGTGGGAAGTTAATACATAAATAGCACTTTCATGGACAATAAATAACCAGCAATTTCATAGTAGAATTGCCAAATCCATTATACCCACCATTATACAATTCATATGTATATATATATATATATATATATATATATATATATATACACACACATACACACCAATATGGACCATATACTGTGTCTAAATAGGACACTGTAGTTTTGTTGAGTTCCCTATTGCATTATTCATGGTTAAAAGGAAAATATAGGTTATGAAAAGACAATAATCAGTAGTACAAGTCTGCAGCGTACTGCTATTCAGTGCCCCAATATTTAAGATGGCTACACAAGGCATTGCAAATGCTGTTTCAAAAATAGCAAAGAATATGAAAAACAGCACAAACTACACTGCAAGTACAAATATGGCTTGCAGCAATACCTGGTGAGATACAGGGGTACTCAAGCAGTGTGTTTGTTTTTCAGCTTTACTACACTGGCATATGACTACGGTGGAAACTGAGTGGATGTAGAGGTTCCACTCCAGTATAGCGTGTCAGAGAATGGCAGGGTGTTTAAAAGGTTGTTAGCTGTATATCTGTTTGCATTACATTATAAGTAGAGATGAGTGAATCAATTCTGCAGAAATGGAATTTGATCTGAATTTCAGGAAATCTTCGATTCACCATGATTCCGGATTTCCTGATGCTTCACAGTAACGAATATTTAGTAAGGACCTTTATGACATCAGACGGTTACATGATATTCTCTAGTGATGTGATTGGGTAGGTGTATGTTTGCTTGTTAGCAGATCCTTCCACATGAATAAAAGTTGTCCGTGCTGGTGAGAGAGAGAAAGACATGACTGCGGCATCCAAGGGCTTCCGCCATTTTGCCACCCACCCCGGCTTTCTGAAGACCGGAAATAGCTGTTTATTGGCCGTGAAGTAATTCGGATCGAAGCAAATTTTTTTGGAACTTCGAATCAAACTGCTGAATCGAACTTTTGAAAAATTCGCTCATCTCTCATTATAAGCAGCTCCCTCAAACTTAAAGAGGACCTTTCATGTCCTCATGAAAGTGCAGTTTTATACACCGCTAGAATGCCGACAGCGTGCTGAATTCAGCACACTGTCGACTTTCCCAGTATGTGCCCCGGTGCTGGAGATATTGGTGCCGTTAATTTCAGTACTGATATCTCCCCACTGTCAGAAGGGCGGGCCTTACAGCCTAATGCCATTGCTGGGCTGTAAGGAACGCCCCCTGACTGCACTCTAACATAGCTATGTACTGTCAGAGGGGGCGTTCTGTACCGTCCAGCGATGATGCTAGGCTGTGAGGAACACCCCCTCTGACAGTGATGGTAAAAAAAAAAACATTTTTAGATGTGCTAGATGTAGGTGGTTGGGTGGGGAAGCACAGGATAGTGTAGCTTTGAGAGTACATTCTCACAGTACAGTTAAAACTGTATCAGAAAAATGCATGCAGTTTTGATGGGGCTTTTTGTGAAGTCACAACAAGATACCACACCAGATTAATATTATCTGGTAGGCCCTGGAGAAAATTTCATTTCCATGGGTGCCCGGAGTCGGAAGTTTGGGAAACACTGCTGTAGGCAGCTTCATATCTCCATCTGCCTGCCTGTCTTCTTCATCCTCCCTTCTCCAGAGACTTACAGATAGTGAATAGCAAAAGTGAAAAGAAAAAAATAATAAAAGAAACAGGCATTTTTCTTTAAGAAGTTTGTTTACTTTCACCTGCATTTTTTATTTATGAAACAATAATAAATTTATAAAAGTTTAGATACACTTAAAGCTGGTCATACACATGAGATATTTATCTGCAGAACATTGGTAGATTTGGCAAACTGTTGATCAAAAACATCAATGTCTGGCTAATCATTAAACAACTTAGGCAGACTTACTGGTTGGCCAGTTTAGTACTTTAGTACCAACTGATGGCATCTAATACAGGTGCATCTCAATAAATAAGAATATTTTTGAAACATTCATTCGAGTAATACAATTCATAATCAGCGTCTTCCATGATTGTGTGTCCTACTGAACCAGACTGAGGGACCATTTAAAGGCTTAGGAAACCTTGGCAGGTGACACACTGAATTTACAATACTGAACTTTTTTACAATATTCTAATTTTCTTAGATTTGGCTTTTCATTACCTGTAATCAATAATCAACATTTACAGAAATAAAACACTTGAAATAGAACACTCTGTGTAAAGAATCTAGAAAATATAGGAGGTCACTTTTTTAATTTAATTACTGAAAGAAATAAACGTTTCAAAAATATTCTAATTTATTGAGATGCACCTGTATGTACAGCCAGCTGTAGTAGTATCTGCTGTTTATACTGTGTGCAGCATAGCCACTGACATCATATTCTTGGCAGATTTCACCACATTTAGCTGGATCTGGCAAATGTCTGCAGATAAATATCTTATGTATATGGCTAGCTTTAAAGGGAAGCATACCCAAGAACAGCCACCTTTCACCCACATAATAAAAAACTGATCAAAAAGTCTTATGTACCCACAAAATACAAGTTCTTGTAAAGCTACATTGAAATAAAATGTAAAAAGTTACTAATGCTGGAATGCAGAGAGGGATAAAATATTACTGGTTTAAGGATAAAATGTTTTAGATCACTAATGGTCACATAAGCCAGTGGAGTGGCAATTTCAGGAGGGTTTTTGAAATCTTAATGTAACTGTTAGGGGGGTTAAGACCAGGGCTGCTTTAACCATAGGGCCAACCGTGCACTTGCACTAGGCCCCATGGCAGCGGGGGCCTCGTTGGGACAGCGGGACAGTCCTACATATGCTGTCCCGCTGTTCTGAGCTGCCCCAACTTCAGCTCATTGGCATCCTTAGGACACGGATGAGCCGTCTGCTCCATGCTTCACCATTCATCCCCTTATTCCCCCAGAGCTACAGGCGCAAAGTGATGACGTCACTTACATTGCGCCTGCAGCTCCCTGAAGACTCCGGAACAAGACAGCAAGGGAGCAAGGAAAGGTGAGTATTAGTGTTTTTTGTTTTTTTTTTTTATATTCGCTTAGAATCCGTTAGGGCTATGAAGATGAGAATCTCATCTTTAAAATGATGCCAAGATCATCATGATAGCCCTTGCAGATCTGGAGCTATTCGATGGTGAAAACGATGTTCAGTTTTGAGATCCCAATGCAGATATCAATTCCCGACAGCATTTTTGACAGCAAATCGTTCTGAATGTGTAAGGGCTATCATTATGATCTTGGTAACATTTTAAAGATGAGATTCTCTTCTTTAAAATGAATCCAAGCTCATCTTCATAGCCTAACAGATCCTGAGATATGGGGCTCTAAAGTGTCCCCCCCCTCCTGCATTAGGCAGCATCTTAGAGTTGCGTGAAGATGAAAGGATGGGGAAGGAACAGAGTTGCAGACTGTAGAGACATCATCATTGTCACTGCATAACATGTATGTGACCCTGGGGGGGGGGTGGACTGCTGTCCATGTTATCCCCTCTCCTATCAATCAGAGAGCATACTATACTTTTGCTCTCTGATTGTCACATAGAGGGATAACATAATACCCCTCTGAGTCTAATCACAGGGGTATTCTTATGCAATACCTCTCTGAACATAATCAGGAAGTTTATTGGTGCTGTGACCCAGACATTTATCATCATCCAGGCTGCAGTGCCAAAAGAGGCATTATACTGTGTTAGGGTCTCTAAGGGGGCATTATAATTTGTGCAAGTCGGGTATTCCTAAGTGGTGGTGAAGGGGTGCCCCACTTATGAAACCTGGGCCCACCAATGTGTTAAAACGATCAGGTATTTATGGCCTATCCCAACTTCAAATGCCCTTGTGGGACAGGGAAAAAGTAAAAAAAAAAAAGCACACACACACTAAAAACACACAAAAATAAATAAACAAATAAGTAAAAAAAAAAAAACTTTACATTTAAAAAATATATAATGTAAACAAAAATAAACAAACATGTTAGGCATCCCCACTTCCGTATAAGTCCCCACTATCCAAAAATAGCATTATTTATCCCAGTGAAAGCCGTAAAAAAACTATATACCACAATGCGCAAAGTAACGTATTTTGGTCACTTTGCTTTCCCCAAAAAATAACAGTAAAAAGTTATCAGAAAGTCATACATATCAAATACTGGTACCAATAGAAAGTACAACTTGTCCCGCAAATAAAGAGCCCTGACATATCTCCATCAACAGTACATTAAAAAAGCTATAGGCGTCAGAATTCGGTGACCTCAGGAAAATCATTCATTTTCAAAAAGTGACGTTTTATTTGTATCCGGAAGCAGATTCCTCCCAAATCTGCCTCCCATTGAGATCGCAGCAGGACACGGAAAAAAGAAGTGTCCGCGGCTCGAGATGCCCTCCTGATTAGGCCCATTCATCCAGGCCTAATCTGGAGCAGGATGCCGCAATGGAATGCTGATGCACTGCATTGGCATCCCGTCGTGGCAGACCGCGGCAAAAATTCCAGCGGCGGAAAATGAAGATAATTTTCTGCCATGTGAACACAGCCTAAGTGTCAGTTATACAGCCAATCCATCACGTCTGTTTTTTTCGCAGACAAAAAAAATACTACATGCAGGACTTTTGTGTACGTTAAGAAATACGTTTTTTTTAAACATTAAAGTCTATGGGTAACGGACAGGTGTCTGTTATACTGTCTGTTTTTTTTTGCACATGCTCAGAAAGCAGAAACAAAAAAAAAAAAAAAAAAAAACAGACAGTATAAAAACAAACACTAACTGACATTAAATGGATCAGTTAAGAAAATGGACACATTAACATCAGTTAGTGTCCATTAATGTGTGCTATCAGTGTCCGGTTTTTTTTAATGGACAAAATCATAACGGAATCAAACGGTAGTGTGAATCTACTCTTAGGCATAAAAAAAAAAAACCTGAAAACATGATGCAGGTCAGGTCACCAACAGTCCACTGGTCCATCATTTTGCCAAGAAAAATACTTATGACAAGGCGGACAAAGCCAGATATAGGATTTCATCTTGGGCTCTATGCACAGTTGATTGGGGGTACCAAGATTTTGAAACCAAAGATACAGTAAAGGGCTATGGGTGGGAGTTCTATTAAACTTCCATGCAAAATGGAGGTGTAACATTGCAGTGTTTAAAAGGCCTAAGATTGTTTTGCTACTAGACAAACTGGTCTTCCCACTGCTTTGGAAAGCTAGCACAGTTCTAGAAAGTACTATGTATTATGTAAGTATTATCAACAGACATTCCACTGACGATGACTGTGCAAAAAAAAGTGTGATTAAATAGACATCCACATTTTATTGCTTTGCAAGCCTCTAGTCTCTAAATGTTTGTAAATTTTGACGGCTTATGTTTATTATGTATGCAGAGCTTGAGAGGCATTTTGCTGTAATTTAGGAAAATTGGTGGCTAAAACCGCAGTATATGAATATACTCTAAGGCTCCACATAGTGAGCTGCAGTCAAAAAATGCTATGGAAATGCATCACTTTTTTTCCACATAGTTGCCTTGGCAGACTTTTTTGCCTCTATTATACCTATATGGAAAACACCAGAATTTCCATAGGTATAACTGACATGCTGCTTTTTTATAATCACAGTATTTCCGCTGCGGATTTCTTTCTGCAATGTGTAGATGGGATTAGCCGGAATCTCATTCACTCTGCAGTTACTGTAAAACGCAGCGTTTTCGCAACGTGGGGCCCCAGCCTAATATGGTCAAAATGTTGAATAACAGCTAACTACTCTAGCAGACCAAGCAAATCTCTGTACTGCATGTGGCTTCTGCAAGAAAGAGCACAACTTCCTCTTGCCATAGCAGCAAGTAGGTAGAGGATTCAGACACCAGACCATTGACAGGTATGCTTCATTACATAAAGAGGTTGTCACAATGGAAGAGTAAAAGGCTGCATTCACATGATTTCTGATGCGTTTTTGCAACACATTTAAAAGAGCACTGGAAAAAAAACACATTATATGAAAACAGCATTAGCATGTTGGCAAGTTCTAGCATAGGACATCCATAACTTATTAGTGTAGCCTGCACCATGCTTGGGAATATAGTGTATGCTATATACTGAGCTATAGTAAACATGCAGTAAAAATAACTGACTTCTACTGAAATCTGACTGAAAGCTTAAATGTTCGTCTGTGCATTCACCCACACACAAAGCTTTCTGTAGACTATATCCATAGGCTTGACACAGTGCATACTACAGTACATACTACAGTGCCTGGAAGAAAGCATGCAGACAACAGAGACGTGCTTGACTGTAGAGCACAATGGCGTATGCATAGCATAAACCTCCATGACATCTATGGGTTAGAAACATTCTGTTACAATCTCTCTCAGAATGACATCAGAGTAATTCACAGAAGTACAATACCTTGACGCCATACTTCTTTCTTGCTTTGCCTACGTTTATCCCAAGGTACATGATTAAAACATAGCTGTAGATAAAGGTGAGGATCACATAGGCAAAATTTTGCGGAAGTATTTCATGTACGCTGGTGGTCATGATGATCTTGCAGCTGCTGGGCTCCTGTGCACAGAGGATACAAGCGTCTAGGGTAGCAACAGTTACACAACTCTACTACACTACACGACACGACACGACACTACTCTACACTACACCACATAGAGAGAGGGAGGGGCGCAGTGGACTCTGTCCAGGATTGCTTATCTGTGCTGTATAGATCTAGACTAAAGGCCAACACCAAGCTATTAGTTATCTCCCTGCACAATGTGTCAGCAATATTGCTATCATTTCACAAGGTTTTTCAAAGTCTCTTTTTGAACTACAGGTTTCTATAGTTTAAAGCTAAAATCCTTTTTCACCCTACATGGTTTGCTGTGATTTTTTTTTTTTTTTTGCTGCGCTTTAGATGCAATGTAAAACTATAGCACCTGTCTGGTACATGAGTGTGAATGAGCTGGAAAGGCTAGGTGAGGTCTAGTACAAGGAACAATATTGGGTGGAAGTAATGTGCAGGTTAATAAGTGGCAGCACAAGGGCGGGTAGTAAGTATCACCTGAAGAAGTGCTGAAGACCCAACCAACCTACCCCTCAGTTTTTGTGATTAATACAGATTTTAGATGTTTCTGAAAAAAGTATTTGCTTATTTGCCTATTACCAGATATTTTTACTAATTTGTCAGATTTTTGCCTGTGGTTGCCACACACTAGAACTGGGGTAGGCAACCTTTTTTGTTTGGCGTGCCGATTTTAATTAAAAAAATCAAAGATGAGGTACTCGGAGTGCTGGTCAATAATTGTAAGTCTGATGACCCCTAAACTAAAGTCATATACCACAAACCATAACACAGAAGTGCTGCCACCAGATGCTTTAGGACACATGCCTTTACTGCTATTTCCTGGGATGCCCCTGTACTTTCCCATTAGAAGCGATGAAAGTCTATGTGCAGCCCCCAATTAGTGGTAAATGTATGTGTCCAGGTGCACTGTATGGCAGCACTCTCAGGGTGGTGACACACTATGTATCTGGATGCAGATATAGTTTTAGACCACTGGAACATTTACTTCAATGTAAAACTGCGTTCACATGGTGCATTATTCTGTGCAAAAACACATCCTTAAGGCAGAAAACATACCGTTATACAGAATAATGTCCCATAGCGGCCCCTGCACACGGTATTATATCCCATAGCAGCCCCTGCACAAGGTATTATATCCCATAACAGCCTCTGCACACAGTATTATGTCACATAGTGGCCCCTGCACAAGGTATTATGTCACATAACAGCCTCTGCACACCGTATTATGTCACACAGTGGCCCCTGCACACGGTATTATGTCACATAGTGGCCCCTGCACAACGTATTATGTCCAATAGTGGCCCCTGCACACGGTATTATGTCACATAGTGGCCCCTGCACACGGTATTATGTCACATAGTGGCCCCTGCACACGGTATTAGGTCCCATAGCGGTCCCTGCACACGTTATTATGTCACATAGTGTTCCCTGCACACGTTATTATGTCACATAGCGGTCCCTGCACACGGTATTATGTCCCATTGCGGCCTCTGCACACGGTATTATGTCACATAGCGGTCCCTGCACATAGTATTATGTCCCATAGTTCTCTTCAGACCCCCGAGTATAATAAGTGCAGGGCCAAGAGAGGTGACAAACATAAAAAAAACAATGATACTCACCTTTTTTCTACACTCCGCAGCCGCTCTGTTCTCTTCGGCGCTTCTGCCTGTAGTCAGCGACCGCTGATTGAGTCTCTGGGGTAATGTCGCGTCATTATGAGTAATGACGTCAGACGCAGACGTGACCTCTGAGGCCCTGTCAACTGTCGGAAGCGCCTGCAGATCGCACAGCCGCCGCGTACCGCAGGGAACAAGGTGAGTATCATTGTTTTTTAGGTTTCATCACTTCTCCTAAGTCTCCGCTTATTATACTCGGGATCTGAAGAGACCCCACAGTATAATAATAGCAGTTTCATTCGCCCGTGTTTGGTCCAATCAAAGCTGCTGGGTGAGGAATCCACTGCCATGCCAGGGAAATAAGCCTCACGTGCCACTTTTGGCAGGCGTGCCAGGGGTTGCCGAACCCTGCACTAGAACTTGCCAGTCTTTATGTTGGGGCAGCACTGGGTGGTGACCAAAGGCAAAAACAGATTAAGGCTAAGGCACCACGCATCGGGTCGTAGCCAAAAAGTGCTGCGGAAAAAAACACGGCAGAAATGCATCACATTTTTCTCCCACAGCGCTTTTCACAGAAAGTGTGCAGAGTTTTCCTCTGTTTGCGGTCTTTCTGCTTCAATTATACCTACACGGAAAACGGCAGAGTTTCCGAATGTATAATTGACATGCTGAGATTTACAAAAACATGACAGTTTTTGAAATCGCACTATGTCCATTGCAGATATTTTTCTGCAACGTGTGGATGGGAATAGCCAGAATCCCATCCACTTTGCAGGTACTGTAAAATGCTGCTGCAAAATTGCGGCGTTTACGCTACGTGGAGCCTAAAAATTGATTTTCTCAGCAGCAAAATTGCACTTTGACACAAAAATGTATGTGCATTAAGACTCTGTCATGTAAGTGGTTTAGAGGCAACTATCATAGGAGCACACACCCATTAAGGGCCCGTTCACACGGTGAAAGTAGAGAAGAAATTTTAGGTGGTCTTCTGCCTCAAATTTTACTCCCATTTCCGCCGTTCCGTATTCCCGTGGTGGAAGGCATGAAGGAGATCTTTGGCTTTCACTTAGTGATCAGGCTCACATGAGTGGCTTGCGCAGCAGACTCTGAGGCTGAATTAGCCACAGACTGCGTGGCAAGATCGAGCTGGATGCTTATTTTTTCAGGATCCTGCTATGATCTATGCCTCCCATTGTTTTCAGACTGAGGAAAGAATTTGGCACTGACTTTGAAGAGGATTTTGAAAGGTATCCGTTTCAAAATCGACGCCAAATTCCATTGTGTGTACATACCCTAAGGGTAAATTCACACGGTGGAAAATGAAGAGGAATTCCGTTTTCTATCTGCCAGTTACTCGCGACTGGATGACAACTTTTTTGTTCAGCAGTTTCAGTTTAGAAGAACGGACATCCGATGGATCCCATTATAATGACTGGGTTCCGCCAAGCATGATGTCTGCTGGTTTAGTGGTCCGTGCGTCCGTTGTTCTGGTCCTGTGATGGACTAGAATGGACACAGTAGCACAAATGTGAGCATAGCCTAAGTAGCATATTAGGCACGGATTGCTTGAAAATGGTGGGGGGCTAAAGAGAAAAAAAATTTCAACTGCACTGGAATGAGTTTTTGATTACTTAGCTCGCTTATCTCAGTCACAGGGCGATACTGCATCCGAGAGTAATGTAATCTGGAGTCAGGCTTCTGTATGTTCTTCGTCTTCCAAAACACACAATTTACTGCAGGGTCTCCTTCATATTCTTCGCTAACATAGATTCCTGGTAGTGATGTGGCACCTGCTGAGAAATCTATTTCTCTTAGTCAGAGCAGTCTTCCTCTTCTTTTTGATGAGCTTCATGTTAGTGGTAAACACTGTTCAATATTTTTGTATTTATTCATAAAAAAAAAAGGAAATTTTGAAAAAAAAAATCGCAATTTTCAAAATGTGAAGTGCTCTGCTTTTCAGACAGATAGTCATACCACCCAAATACATTAATAAATATTATCTACCATATCTCTGCTTTATATTGGCGTCATATTTTAATCTTTTAATTTATTTTGGACTTTAGAAGTGCAACAGCGATTTTCCAGATTTATATATATATTAGAAACCCCCATAAATCACCCCATTTTCAAAACTGTACCCCTCAAATAATTAAAAACAGCATTTGGGAAGTTTGTTAACCCATTAAGCATTTCATGGTAATTAAAACAATATGGAGGTGAAATTTAGATATTTAATTTTTTTTTCAACAATACATTCATTTAACCCTAAAATTAACACATTCACAAAGGGTTAAAGAAAAAATGCATTTCACAGTTTGTTATGCAATTTCTCCCAAGCACAGAAATACCCCACATGTGGGTGTAAACTGATGTTTGGGCACACAGCAGTGCATGGAAGGGAAGGAGCAACACTGGACGTTTGAATAGCAGATTTTGCTGGAATAGTTTTCAGATGCCATGTTGCATTTGCAGAGCCCCTAAAGTACCAATACAATGGAAACCCCTCAAAAGTGAACCTATTTTAAAAATTACACTCCTCAGGGAATTTTTCAAGGGGTATTATCATTTTGAGCCCAAGAGTGTTTCCCGAAAATTAATGTACAAAGTGAAAATTTTTAAAGAAATATGCAATTTCAGTGCCCAGTATGTTGTGACCACTTCGTGTCATCAGAGACATGCACTCCTAAAACTATTAAGTGGGCTATCCCTGGTACAAAAAAGTTATACACACGTGGACAAAATTGTTGGTACCCCTCGTTTAATGAAAGAAAAACCCACAATGGTCACAGAAATAACTTGAATCTGAGAAAAGTACAGTAATAATATATAAAAATTCTATGAAAATGAACAAATGAAAGTCAGACATTGCTTTTCAACCATGCTTCAACAGAATTTTTTAAAAAAGAAAACTCATGAAACAGGCCTGGACAGAAATGATGGTACCCTTAACTTAATATTTTGTTGCACAACCTTTTGAGGCAATCACTGCAATCAAACAATTCCTGTAACTGTCAATGAGACTTCTGCACCTCTCAACAGGTATTTTGGCCCACTCCTCATGAGCAAACTGCTCCAGTTGTCTCGGGTTTGAAGGGTGCCTTTTCCAGACGGCATGTTTCAGCTCCTTCCAAATATGCTCAATAGGATTTAAGTCAGGGCTCATAGAAGGCCACTTCAGAATAGTCCAATGTTTTCCTCTTAGCCATTCTTGGGTGTTTTTAGCTGTGTGTTTTGTGTCATTATTCTGTTGCAAGACCCATGACCTGTGACTGAGACCAAGCTTTCTGACACTGGGCAGCACATTTTTCTCTAGAATCCCTTGATAGTCTTGAGATTTCATTGTACCCTGCACAGATTCAAGATACCCTGTGCCAGATGCAGCAAAGCAGCCCCAGAACACAACAGAGCCTCCTCCATGTTTCACAGTAGGGACAATGTTCTTTTCAATGATATGCTTCATTTTTACGTCTGTGAACATAGAGCTGATGTGCCTTGCCAAAAATTTCAATTTTTGTCTCATCTGTCCATAGGACATTCTCCCAGAAGCTTTGTGGCTTGTCAACATGTAGTTTGGCAAATTACTTTTGACAGATTCAAGTTATTTCTGTGACCATTGTGGGTTTTTCTTTCATTAAACGAGGGGTACCAACAATTTTGTCCACGTGTGTATATGTAGGTGTAAACTGCTGTTTGGACATACATTAGGGCTCAGAAGGGAAGGAGCACTGCGCTTTTTAGCTTTTGGAGTATATATTTAGAGGGACTTTCTGGACGTCATGTTGTTTTTGCAGAGCCCTGGAGATGCCAGTAAATTGGAATTCCCCAAAAAGTGACCCCATTTTTTAGGGGCAATTAGGGTCTCTGCAAATGTGACATCACTTCCAAAAACAATCTAAATCTGCACTTCAAAAGCACATAGCGCTCCTTCACATCTGTACCCTGCTGTGTGCTCAAACGGCAGTTTATGCCCACATGTATGACACTGTTGTACCCGGGATAATGTACTTAATGCCATATGTGGGTACAAACTGTTGTTTGGGCAGAGAAGGGAAGGAGCACTATTTTGGTTTTTAGAGCACAGTTTGGTCTTTGGATGTCATGCCATTTTTGCAGAGCCCTTGAATTGCCAGTAAAGTGGAATCCGCAGACATGTGACCCCAATTTTGTAAACTGCACCACTGAAGGGATTTATCAAGTGGCGTAGCGAGCATTTTTAACCCTTGAGCGTTGCATTAATTTAATTTCCAGAAATGAATGCACAGCTGATCATCAAAAGTGAAAATTGCAATTGCAAAAGTGAGTATCCCGGGCACCACAGCTTTTGGAGAATTCATTTCTGATACAAGCTGGGCACAACATATTACGCACTGAAATTACATATTCTATGAAAAATTGCCATTTTCACCTTTCAACGTCAGCTGCATATTCATTTCCGGAACATAAATTATAGCAACACTTGGAGGTTAAAAATGTTCATTGTACCCCTGGATAAATTCCTTCACAGGTAAGGAGATACCACTTTACTGGCATTTCAGGGCTCTGCAACAGTCTCATGATGTCCAAAATCTGTGCTCCAAAAACCACATGACACCTATTCCCTTCTGTGCCTGGCTGTGCCCAAAAAGCAGTATATGCTTACAGTGGGGAAAAAAAATTATTTAGTCAGTCACCAATTGTGCAAGTTCTCCCACTTAAAAAGATGAGGCCGGCCTGTAATTGTCATCATAGGTAGACACTGATACAGGAGACAAGCAGTATTTTGCTGTTATTCACTAATATGTTAAAGATCTATACAGCACATATCAAACTGACTGTGATACCAAAATCAAACTTTTTTTGAGTTTTAATATCATACAGTATATACAAATACAACTTAATATTTCATATATACAACCACCTTCATGCAACTTTGCAGCAAACAGATTACAAAGAAAAATTGCACAAAAATTCAGATTTGCCACTAAAGTGCATGCTCAAGCAATCCCTTTCTTCAAACAAAATGTACTTTCCAAAAATCTGTAAGATGTGAGGAATTCATACATACCACACATATATATATATATATTTACAGGTGCAGGTGTTAAAGAAACACCAAAATCGCAGAAATTCAGCAACCAATTTTGTGCATGCAAATTAAATAGGGGCTTAAATAAAAATATAATTTTCTATCCCTTTATAAAAATTGTAACTAATGAATAATTATAATCTCTATACCTAGCTAATGTGATAACAAGGGCTGGTTTCAGATTGAAGTAACATGGCCGCTTTATTACTCACATATTATGGAAGCAACCTCTGAAAAATCATTACTGTTGTTAGAGTCATATTTCTAGATCTGATGACTGGATACTGGAAGTCCAGGTGTTTCGCCTGTACTGTGGGTGCAAAAGAAAAAAAAGCACCCGCTATTATACTTATCTGAATGCTGCCAAAAACTGGGATTTTATATGGTGACTAGAGATGAGCGAATTTTTCAAAAATTCGATTCGACCGATTCTCTGAAGTTTCCAAAGCAATTTGATTCGATCCGAATTAATTTGTGCTGAATAGCGTTAGCCCCTTCCCGACACCCGCCCTAATACTAAGGCTCTGCCGGGAAGGACTTCCCGCAAACCATGGCAGAAGCATGGTGCGCACACAAAAACTGTGTGCACACCCTGCTTTGCGGGTGTCAGTCATATGTAACGGTTGACACTGTCCTCTAACACCCCCGGTCGGAGCTGAGCTCTGATCGCAGGTGTTAACCGCTGAGATGCCACGGTTAAACATGACTGCAGCATCTCAGGGGTTTTATTATATATTGGGGTCCCGATCGGCCCCCCCGCAATGTTTTCGGGGGGTGCTGCTACTCCTATTGGGCAGCCCTGGGTCTGACCAGTGACCCCGGGTCTGCCCCATCGCTGTCCCTTGGCATACCTGGTTGATCCTGCCTTGAATGGAGACTGTCAGCCTATGCGTCTGCACGGGCTGACACCCTCCTATACACTGCAATAAGCATGTATTGCAGCGTATACCTATTGAAGCAGTGATCAGAATATCGCTGCTTCAATCCCCTATGGGGAAAAAAAAGAAAAAAAAAAAAGACCCCCCCCCCATCCTAGAGCTGGTGCTATTATTATACTCTGGGGACTCCTCAGACCCTGAGGCATAGCTAGGGGTTCAGCACAGGGGGGGGGGGGAACATGTCCAAGTGGGCCCCCTACTTGGACATGTTCGTATACCGATACTATGAGTATACGGTGAGTGTATATTGGTATATAGCAGCTCTACACAGGGCTGTGCAGACAATTTAGGTTAATACAGGGCAGTAACATTTTGTGACTTACAGGTGACGTCTCTGACTAATCGTTCACATTCCCCATCTCTTTTATCTGGATGGCCATGACCACTTCTTCCAGTCTCTGTAAAGTTTGCAACACAGACATCTTTGGCTCCTTACTTTCCCAGGCATCCGACCCACATTGTCCTCACCTACACACCCATCTTGCTGTTACCCCCAATTATAAAATATATAATATAACCCCCCATAATGAATAATACCCCCAAGTGAATCTTTAAATTAATAACTTCCATGTGGACCCCCTTTAAATAGTGCCCCTTATTAATAATGCCCCAGGTGTTTCCTAATTGAAAAGGGGAAAAAAATTATTGAGGTTCCAATACCCGGGACCCCCAGGATCAGCTGTTTGAATGAACCGTGGTACCTGTGTAAGCACTGTGACCCCTTGTCTGTTTACTGTACATAGTGTCATTCATCTCATAACAGCCATGTAATGTAACTACAGCCTTGTCCTATACACGTCTATGTGACAAGGCTGTAATTACATCACATGGTCACTATAAACAGACAGCATGTGATATAATTAGATGCCATAGCCCCTTCATACAGCTGATCAGTGGGGAATCACTTATCTCTTATTGATGTTTTATTCTAAGGATAGACCATCAATAAAAATGAGCTGGAAAACGCCTTAAAGCTAAGGCCCCACGTGGCACAGAATGTTTACAGAGGTTTCCTCTGCGGACTTTCTGCTTCAATTATATCTATAGGGAAACCGCTGGTGTTTCCGTAGGTATAATTGACATGATGCGATTTTCAAAACTGCGACTGTTTTGGAAATCGCAGCGTATCCGCTGCGCATATTTTACTGCAAAGTCGGGATGGGATGGGGGCCCCATGTGGCGAAAAACGTGGCATTCTAGCAAATCCCATCCACACATTGCGGAAAAATACATGCAGCAGACGCACTGCGATTTCCAAAACCATTGCAGTTTTGGAAATTGCAGCATGTCAATTATGCCTTTGGAAACACCGGCGGTTTCCATATAGGTGTATTGAAAACAGAAAGTCCACAAGGGAAAGCTCTGCGGACCTTCAGTGAAAAGCGCTGCAGGAAAAACCACAATGTTACCGCCATGGTTTCTCCTCCAGCGCTTTTTTTGCTGCAGCCCGCTACGTGGTGCCTTAGTCTTAATAAAGCCCAAGTGCCACTTTCATTAAATTTATTGACCCTCATATTATGCCTGATTCCCCCTGACATAAATACTGCACCTCTAATGGCTCCTTATATTAATGACCACCCCCCTTATGTTCATAATGCCTCCAAATATAAATGATGCCCCCTAATGGCCCCTTATATAAATAACCTCCCCCTTGTATTAATAATACCTCCTAATAACCCTTATATAAATGACCCCCCATCGTCATAATGCCCCCTAATGAATCCTCCCTTATAGTTGTATTTCCCCCTCCTAACCACCCCTTATACTATTAATATACCCACAAAAAAAAAGTCATACTCACCTCCTTGCGATGCTGATGAATGGAGCCGCTGCTGCTTCCTCCATGTCCACGCACAGGATGTCTGTGTCTGAGCGCAGGCGGCGCGATGTTGTGACGTCATCGCGCCGTCCGTGCTGAGAAGCAGAACATCCATCTGTGGTCTCAGCGTCTTGTAAACCGCAGGCCTGTATTGGCTTGCGGTTTACAATACTGTTAAGTTGCAGGACACTTTTTAACTACAGTACAGACCAAAAGTTTGGACACACCTTCTCATTCCAAGAGTTTTCTGTATTTTCATGACTATAAAAATTGTAGATTCACACTGAAGGCATCAAAACTATGAATTAACACATGTGGAATTATATACTTAACAAAAAAGTGTGAAACAACTGAAAATATGTCTTATATTCTAGGTTCTTCAAAGTAGCCATCTTTTGCTTTGATTACTGCTTTGCACACTCTTGGCATTCTCTTGATGAGCTTCAAGAGGTAGTCACCTGAAATGGTTGTTACTTCACAGGTGTGCCCTGTCAGGTTTAATAAGTGGGATTTCTTGCCTTATAAATGGGGTTGGGACCATCAGTTGTGTTGTTCAGAAGTCAGGTGGATACACAGCTGATAGTCCTACTGAATGGAGTGTTAGAATTTGTATTATGGCAAGAAAAAAGCAGCTAAGTAAAGAAAAATGAGTGGCCATCATTACTTTAAGAAATGAAGTTCAGTCAGTCCGAAAAATTGGGAAAACTTTGAAAGTGTCCCCATGTGCAGTGGCCAAAACCATCAAGTGCTACAAAGAAACTGGCTCACATGAGGACCGCCCCAGGAAAGGAAGACCAAGAGTAACCTCTGCTGCGGAGGATAGGTTCATCCAAGTCACCAGCCTCAGAAATCACAGGTTAACAGCAGCTCAGATTAGAGACCAGGTCAATGCCACAGAGAGTTCTAGCAGCAGACACATCTCTACAACAACTGTTAAGAGGAGACTGTGTGCAGCAGGCCTTCATGGTAAAATAGCTGCTAGGAAACCACTGCTAAGGACAGACAACAAGCAGAAGAGACTTGTTTGGGCTAAAGAACACAAGGAATGGACATTAGACCTGTGGAAATCTGTGCTTTGGTCTGATGAGTCCAAATTTGAGATCTTTGGTTCCAACCACCGTGTCTTTGTGCGACGCAGAAAAGGTGAACGAATGGACTCTACATGCCTGGTTCCCACCGTGAAGCATGGAGGAGGAGGTGTGATAGTGTGGGGGTTCTTTGCTGGTGACACTGTTGGGGATTTATTCAAAATTGAAGGAATACTGAACCAGCATGGTTACCACAGCATCTTGCAGCGGCATGCTATTCCATCCGTTTTGCGTTTAGTTGGACCATCATTTATTTTTCAACAGGACAATGACCCCAAACACACCTCCAGACTGTGTAAGGGCTATTTGACCAAGAAGGAGAGTGATGGGGTGCTACGCCAGATGACTTGGCCACCACAGTCACCAGACCTGAACCCAATCGAGATGGTTTGGGGTGAGCTGGACCACAGAGTGAAGGCAAAAGGGCCAACAAGTGCTAAGCATCTCTGGGAACTCCTTCAAGATTGTTGGAAGACCATTTCAGGTGACTACCTCTTGAAGCTCATCAAGAGAATGCCAAGAGTGTGCAAAGCAGTAATCAAAGCAAAAGGTGGCTACTTTGAAGAACCTAGAATATAAGACATATTTTCAGTTGTTTCACACTTTTTTGTTAAGTATATAATTCCACATGTGTTAATTCATAGTTTTGATGCCTTCAGTGTGAATCTACAATTTTTATAGTCATGAAAATATAGAAAACTCTTGGCATGAGAAGGTGTGTCCAAACTTTTGGTCTGTACTGTAGATCGGTGTCTGCAGACACCGATCTAGTTAGAAATAAAGGATGTATTAATGGCGGCCCTGGGGTGGGCCCCAAAAGAATCAGTGGGCCCAGGGCAGCCGCCCCCTCTGCCCCCCACTAGCTACGCCTCTGCTCAGATCCCAGAGTATAATAATCAGACGTCCAGGGAAAGTGATTAAAAATAACAAACACAAGTGCATCTTAATAAATTAGAATATTTTTAAAACGTTCATTCATTTCAGTGATTCAGTAATTCAATTCATCATCAGCAGTCTTCCATGATTGTGTGTCCTACTGAACCAGACTGAGGGACCTTTTAAAGGCTTAGGAAACCTTGGCAGGTGACACACTGAATTTACAATACTGAACTTTTTTACAATATTCAAATTTTCTTAGATTTGGGTTTTCATTAGCTGTAATCCATAATCAACATTTACAGAAATAAAACACTTGAAATAGAACACTCTGTGTGTAAAGAATCTAGAAAATATAGGAGGCCCCTTTTTTAATTTAATTACTGAAAGAAATAAAGGTTTCAAAGATAATGGGATTTTTATACTCACCAGAAAATCCATTTCTCGTTGTATTCACTGGGGGACATATCACCATGGGTATAGACCTGGTCACTAGGAGACAGACACTAGGGAAAAGAAAGCTGTTGACTCCGCCTCCAGGCTATACCCTAACACAGCCACTGTGCATGAATCAGTCTGTACCATAGCAGTAGGAGAGAAACACAAAGGAACATGGAACCAACAACCATCAACAATGCCTGAACCCGAAAAGGAGCCAACACAGCTCATGCAGGAAGAACACTGAAAAACAAGGGTGGGATCTGTGTCCCCCAGTGAATACAACGAGAATAGGATTTTACGGTGAGTACAAAAATCCCATTTTCTCACTTATTTCACTGGGGGACACAGCACCATGGGATGTCCTAAAGCAGTCCCAGAGGGTGGGAATAACACGGCCATGCAAACCCTTAACGCTCAGCCGCTTCCAGAAACTTACAGCCCAAACTGACATCGGCAGAGGCCACAGAATGGATCTGGTGAAACTTAGAGAAAGAGGATGGAGGCCCAGTGGGATACTTACAGACCTGGGAAGCAAAAACCTGATGCCAGAGGCCCAGGGAACTCAAACAGCTCTAGAGGAGAGAGCTGTCACACGGAAAGGCAGAGCCCTACCCTTAAACCAATAGGTCTCCCTAATCTCAGACCAAAACCATCGGAAGATGGGAGCTCTGGAAGCAGGCAAGCCCTTGCAAGGGCACTCAGGCAGAATGAGCAAAGCGTCTGAACAACAGAAAGGATCCATGAGGGACAAAATAAACGCAAATAGCCTGGGCAACAACCAGGCAGGGCAGAGCAAGCACTCACATGGATGTCTGGGGACCGAGCAGAAAGAGGACAAGACCAAGTCCTCGATGTGGAAGGAGGAAAACCACCCTAAGAAAAAAAAAGACTGTGGCAGAGGGAGGAAAACCTCATCCTTGTGGAAGACCAGAAAGGGAGGCTGCCAAAAAAAGGGCAGCCAATTTGGGACCCCTGCGGATGTAGGTAATGGCCACCAGGAACTCGATCTACCAGGACAGAAGACAAAAAAGGGATATCAAAGGCTCGAAGGGGGGGAACCTGAAGCACCTTAAAGACGAGGTTAAGATCCCATGGATCCATGGGTTCCAAAGGAGCACAGAGTGGCACTCCTGTAGGAAAGTCTTTAAAAGGGAAGAAGACTAAGACCTTGATCCAGACCAGACTGGGGAAGATCCGATGAGATTCGTTACTCTCCTATCGGTGGACGTAAGCCTTCCACGTTTGATGACAGATCTAAGCTATCTGGAATTTCTGGGCCTTGAGTATGGTAGGATAACAAACTCAGAAAAAAACTATGACGCCTCAAACCTCGGATTCAACAGCCACGCCGTGAACGCAGCTGAGTGAAGGTGAGGTGGAACAGCGGTCCTTGAGACAGAAGGTCAACCAGCAGAGGAAGAGGCCAAGGAGCATCCGCCAACAGGAACATGAGATCCATGTACCAGGCCCGGCAGGGCCAGTCTGGAGCCACCAGGATAGCTTGAAATCCCTTGGTCTTGAGATTCTGGAGGACTCGAGGGAGAAGAGGAAGTGAAAAACCGAACTCACAAGAGCGTCAGCGGTGATGGCTCGAGGATCCAGAGACCTGGCAGTTTAGCCGGGGACCTTGTAGTTCCGGCGAAGGCGAAAAAGGTCGGCGTCTGTCACATCACAGCAGGAGCACAGTTGAAGAAAGATCTGCTGATAAAGCGATCCTCGCCCGGAGCAATATTTTCTTGATTCAAGCAGTCTGTCACCCAGTGGTCCACGCCAGAAAAAGGTTGACCACCGAAAGAACTGGAACAAGGCGCTCCACCCAAGGAAGAGATTGTGAGGCTTCTACTAAGGCCGCACGGCTCCTGGTGCCCCGCTGAGGGTTCAAGTAGGCGACCATGGAGGAGAGGTCAGTTTGGACTGTGACCAGATGTCCTTGGAGAAGAGAAGTCCAAGGAGACAGAGCAAATAAGATAGCCGTGGGTTCCAACAGGTTGAACCGGAGGGAGGAATCAGCCTTGGACCACAGGCCCTGAACAGTCAAAGCATCGAGGACCACTCCCCAGCCGGGGAGAATGGCGTCAGTGGGAATCACCTACCAACAGAGGGGAAGAAGGACATCCCTTGAGCAATTCCTGGGGAGGAGATACACTAAAGAATCTCTTGGCGAACCAGGAGGAAAGAGAACCAGGCAGAGGAGGCTGTCCAGAGATTTGTCCCAGCAGGCCGGAATCATCAAGTGGAGAGGACGACAGAGTAAGTGAATGAAAGGTACAGACTAGAAGGTCGAGGCCATTGTGCGCAAGAACCACATTCCGAAACGAAGAGAGCAAGGAGAGTACCTCCAAAGGTGGGACATATCGGACCTCAGGATCTTGGCCTCTGGGAGGAGAATCACGCCCTGGAGCGAGTAGAGGATCATATAGAGATTCCATGTGCTTAGAGGGCACGAGACATCCTCATTGATGAGCCAGCAGAACCGGCAAAGAAGGACCAAGGTGAGCCACAAGCTGGTCAGATTGTCTGACCTGGAGGGGCTACACCAGGGGGTCTTCCAAGTCTGGAAACACGGCAACACCTCTGGCGTGGAAGATGGCCATGAGAGACGCCATCACTGAGGAAAAAAACCCAGAGGGCAGAGGCCAGCCCGAAGGGGAGAGCAACAACTGGAAAGGTCAAGGATCAACCGCAAAACAAAGAAACCGCTGATGGCACAGCGTGATGATGTAGATGGACGAAGAATTCACCCATCTCCAGGGATGCCACCACAGGCTGCATAGACTACAGCGGAACTTGCAGACATGGACGATCCTGTTGAGCCCTTTCAGGTCCATGATGGGACGAAGGAAGTCGTCCTTCTTGGGAATGGAGAACAGGTAGGAATAGTAACTCAGGACATGCTCTGAAGTGGGAACAGGGATGCTGACTCCCTGCCGCTGAAGATTGGAGACAGCCTGGATTGTCTGACGTAGGGAAGGCAAAGAGACTCCAGCGAAAACTGGAGTAGCCGGACAACACCACCTCTTAGGCCCAGGACCCAGACGTCCCGCCACTTGAGATGCCCAGACAGGGGAAAAACACTTCATGCCGAGGAGGGCTAGGAAGAGGAATGCTTGGATGACTTGGTGCAGAACCGCCAGGGAGGCCTGGACTTGAGAGAAGCTTTCTGGAACAGGAGAACGGCTGACACATAGGACGCCTCTGAGGGAGGAAGAATCTATTCAACCATGGCCTCAGGGATAAGCTTGTCGACGCCTTTAGCAAAAATTCGGCCCAGGTCGACCTGGAAAGGGAGAAGGGTTGTGTTCGCATTCTTGGAGGTGGACTCAATATTCCACAACGAATGCAAACAGTTTGGCGGATAGCCACTGCGTTGGTGGCCGCCTTGGCAGATTTGGGAGGCATCTCCAGGTATTTTGGAAGCGTTCAGGATCTCAGAGACGAGCAGATAGAGGTCCTGGAGGGAAGCTGCATCAGGGAGGTTTGACTGAAGCTGTTGGCCCAGGAAAAGCAAGCCTTGCTGACCCAAGAGGCAGCAAAGGAGGGCCGCAGGGAGAGGCCAGCCACTACGAAGGCCAGCCTACCATGGCGAGGGAAGCCACCTTCTTGCAGCAATACAATAGCCAGCATTTAGGACAATGCAATGTATCAGTTCTGCATTGCAAACAATACAACAGAAGCAATCCAATCTCACTGAGGTAGGCAGAGTCCGCTGAAGGCAGAATAGAAGCGTTGGAGAGCCTAGCTATCACGGGATCCACTGCGGGAGGTTCTTAATGATAGTCAAGGACACATGGGGCGGCACACTGACAAGATGTCAAGACAGGCCGGCTTGCGCTCACTAGTTACTGATATATAAGTACCGCACGCTAACCGACTGCACCAGTAGAAGAAGACAGAGGATGATCCAGGGAGAAGCCACTGTGCCCTCAAGATGTGATCAAACACCCAGTGGCAGACGGAGATGTCCACTTGAGAGGACGGGTCCGGGTCCTCAGAGATCTGTAGCGTATCTCTACTACATGGATGAGCTCCATCCATGCAGTAGCATCAGATATAGATGAGCCTAGCTGAAGCTCCGAGTCGGAGTCAGAGGCGTCCCCAGGTAAGTAGACTGAGCAGGGGGAGGCAGGTATCCGCCTGTCGGAGTGGAGCCGTGAGCTGAGTCCCTATCTGGGGAGTGCCCAGAGGAAGGGGTGGCAGACCGTGAACTGTAGGAAGACTTCCTGGTTCTTTTGAGGGGATGGCTCCTGGAGCTGCGACGGGAACTATGAGGATGTCCAGGGAGATCCCTAGAAGCTGCCGACTGAGCGGTGATCTGGGAAAGCAGCCATTCCAAGTTTCCAGCACTGACTAGTCTCCGCAGGTGCAATGTCTCCCAGGGAGCTGTGAGGAGAGTAAGAGGAATACCCGCTGTCCCAGCAAGCCAAAAAGCAAATAAAAAGTGATTCTGAGGAGAGCAAAGCCCTTCACCTGGTAATACAGGCTCAGTAGCTACTGGGCAGGCTGGATGGCTTGCCAGGACAGCCCCCTGGCCAATGAAAGGCCCCAGGCGGAGTCTGGATGCCAGAAAAGCCTGGGAAAGGGGCGGACCTAGTTACCGGCCAGGCCTCGGACTCACGTAGAAACGTGGTCGGTCGCGAGGCACCGTTGGCAGCGAGGCACGGCCCTGAACTCTGGAAGTCCCGACGAAGGCCTGGGAAAGGTACTGTGGGGCCAGGAAAGGGGGTCCCCACACGAAGGGGGAGAAACCGGGTGCCCCCCCCGACGGGGGTCTCTCAGTAAGAGCAACCAGAAGGCCCAAAAACTCCCCAGAAAAAAAGGGGCTTATTTGCTAAAATTTAAGGCCCAGCTCTGGGGGTCACTGTGATGCCCCCCTAAACAGGACCCATACTATTTTCCCCCTAGGAGAGGCACTGAGAGGGCTGAGTGGGGCCTGAGGTGGAGGAGGAGAGGGGCTGAGGTAACTTTCATACTCACCTGTCTTCTACTCTTCTCATACTCACCTGTCTGGCGTCTTCAGGCGCCATAGGGTCATCCCCTCGGTAGGACCTCGCACATGGGAGTGGGGCCTCCGGTACTCCGGCCGCCGGTGTGGCGAGTGGAGACTGGGTGATGGTGAGGCGCTCTTTTGCAGAGCGCTGCGCCCACAGGAGGGTATGGCTAGTGTGGCATACACACTGAAGACCCCCTGCACCTGAAAGAAAAGTAAAAATAAAAATGATGTAAGACAGAACACCTGAGTCAGGTCGTGTCTGCCTCCTATGGACACTAGGTTTAAAACTGATTCATGGACAGTTGCTGTGGCAGGGTATAGCCTGGAGGCAGAGCCAACAGCTTTCTTTTCTCTAGTGTCTGTCTCCTAGTGACCAGGTCTATACCCTTGGTGCTGTGTCCCCAAGTGAAATAAGCGAGAAATTCTAATTTATTGAGATGCACCTGTATACTCACCTTAACCTCACCTCTCCTGGGAATCCGGCTGTCTGAGCGTCCTCCTCGCTCCTCTTCTTCCTTGCGACTGAAGTCCTGCTCCCCAGACGTCACTGCTGGGGCCTGTGATTGGGCCTCAGTGGTCACTTGGGGGCGCAATGATGTCATTACGCCGGCGCACTCCATGTGACCGCTGGGGCCCAATAACTGGCCTGGGGAAGGCCAGAAGAGCTCCGGAGTTAATACCCAGGACAGGTGAGAATCAGCATTTTTTTATTTTTAATCACCGCGGGGGGTGCCTATGGGGACAGGTAGCATGGTGGAACGGCATCCAAGGGGTTAAAACCCCTAATCGGAGCTGTGCAATTCGTTACCACGAAGTGTGAGGAAATCCGGAATTGATGCGAATCGAAGATTTCCTGAAATTCGGATCGAATTCCACTTCGCCAGCTTCGATTCGTTTATTACTAATGGTGACATTCAATGGGTGAAAATGTGTTATCTGACGGAACTTTGCCGCCTGTCAGAAATGTTTTATATGTTCATTAGTGATAATCGTTATTGCTATTATTTTAGCGCTAGAGAGGTGGTTGGCGTATTTTACTCTATAAAGATCCGGTATGGACAGGAGACGGTCAAATGTACAGGTGCATCTCAATAAATTAGAATATCTTTGAAACGTTTATTTATTTCAGTAATTAAATTAAAAAGTGATCTCCTATATTTTCTAGATTCTTTACACAGAGTGTTCTATTTCAAGTGTTTTATTTCTGTAAATATTGATTATGGATTACAGGTAATGAAAACCCAAATCTAAGAAAATTAGAATATTGTGAAAAAGTTCAGTATTGTAAATTCAGTGTGTCACCTGCCAAGGTTTCCCAAGCCTTTAAATGGTCCCTCAGGGTCACATACAGGTTATGCACAGACAATGATGATTTATAATCATCTCTGCTCCTTCCCCCTCCTCTGCTTGCAGCTCCAAAATGCTGCCTGAGGAAAGTGGGGGGACACTTTAGAGCCTCATATCTCAGGATTTGTTAGGGCTATAGAAATTAGCTTGGAAACGCTGTTGGGAATTGAGATCTGCCGAATAGCGATTTCATCAGTGAATCACTCCGAATCTTTAAGGGTGTGATGAACCGACCCTCAGTTTTATATCTTTCTTGGAAGTGTGTTTTTACTTGCTCATGTCAGTCCTTCCACCACTTGTTGGAATGTGGTGCTTAAGTTGAGGTTACGCTGCTGAACGCTATGCCTCACTGGTTTTTATCCCTGGCCAGATGGCGATGGGGGATAGTGGTCCGGTGACCTTAACTTCACCCACCCCTCCCCGCACCTAGGAAGGTACCCATCTCTCCGAGGATTCTGCAAAGCAGGGAGAAGGAGGGCTGGCTGGGGGAGGTGAAGGGTGGGGCTGAAGAGGGTCTGACACTGAGGTAGAGAGAGGTCTTTGGTCTTGGTGTGGAGCCTGAAAGAGAGACTGCTAAGAGCAGCTGGGGGCTCAGGTAGTACTCTATACTTTATTTCCGTTTTTGTTTTATGTGCTGTATCATAGCCCTTTTGCTTGTATGTTTATACTTGATCATATTAATATTGTATACTTCTGTATATGCTATTAATTAGTACCGACCCACTTGGGATATTAAATATATAAAATTTATATAGCTCGTTTCATTGTATCCTACGAACTCTGTCCGCTCACGGGTTGTGAGTGGAAGGTTAGAAGGGTGATCGCAGGTACACCAAGAGGCGTGGCAAGGTGATATTCTTCACAAAGGGCTATCATGAAGGTCTTGGAAATATTTTAAAGATGAGATCATATTTAAAATGAATCTAAAATCATCTTCATAGCCCTAACTGATCCTGAGAAATTGGCATTAGTAGTAAGGACGTACTACATATGTCCTCTGCTACAGAAGTGCCAACCTGGCCGGAGATATAAATACGTAGGTGGCAGAGGTTAATGAGGACCTTTCATCACCTCCAACAAGTCCAACTCTTTGCATCAATTAATAGCTGATGCTACACTGATTCTGGCACAGTTGGAATCTTTCTCTAGCCTCTACCATTCCCGAGGTTCCAGGTGCTGAAACTAATGGCACTGATATCTCCACTAGCGGTGCACATACCGGGAAAACCAACACTGTCCACTTTCTAGCAGCATATAAAACCTCACTTTCATGAGGACATGAAAGGTCTTCTTTAAAGGGGTTGTCCAGGCAAAAGGACCGGACCGTGCTGGGAGGACAATGAACTGGGGACAGGTATTTTTTTTTTTCTCACCTTCCCCGGCCTATTTTAAAAATATTTTTTTTTCCCAGACAACCTCTTCGAATAGCACATCAAACATCAAAATTAACTGCACTTGTTGTTCTGAAATTGTGGGAGCTAGAGAAAAAATTCCAATTGTGCTGGAATCAGTGCAGTGGCACCCATTAACAGATGCTAAGAACTAGAACTGGTGGATATGATGAAAGTTCCTCTTTCAATAAAAATAAGTGCAGTATAGCTGTGCATGGTGGCTGATGATCGTCCATAAGTAGTAGTCATGCCAGACACTGCTAGTTTCGCCCGAAAGACGGATGAATACATCCACCATGGACAATCTGCTGTCTGCCAACCATTGGTAGTCGTTTGCAGCATCTCCAAATCAGACTACTGGCCACTTGGGCCAACAAAAATCCAATGGGTAAGGCCAGCTGTGGTAAGTTAAGGCTAGGTTTACATCTGCGCTGGAGTCTCTGGTGGGGACTCCACCACAAAAACCACCATAAATCGGTGGAGAGAAAAGTCCTGTACAAAGGACTTTTCTCTCCGCCAGGTTTCAGTAAAAAAACGCAGACAACTGGCGGAATCTATTATAGTCTGCCAGTGTCTATGGGTAACCGCTGTTTTGGCGATTGGGCTCTCCTCCAGCGGACCAGAACGACGGATAGCCCAGCACAGATGTGAACCTAGCCTAAAAATCTCATCCACTTTGCTGGGAATGTAAAATGAGGCAAAACACAGCATTTTTTTTCTAGAATCAGGATTGATAAAAATGGCAGCTCACAGAAACCAATATGGTTCACCGAGAGCATTGTTTATAGCAACCTCTATATTTCCTCATAGCACAACAATGTGACTGAAAGCTCTAGTATGATAACATAACCCATGCGTACTACTGTTCGATTTTATTACCAGACTACAGATATTGACGATATATACTTATATCCAGCTCATTTACGATAGAAAATGTAATAGGCATTGTAGGCCATGTAGTGTAGCCAATGTGTTATTATATAAGGTGGGTGTAACAAATTCTCTTTACTTCTGGAATATTCCTACAATCCAGTTTTCCTGACGATTGATAAAGAAACCGTCCAATGACACTCGGGTTCACAGACTCTTCACCAATCAGCAGCCACCTCTATATCCTCCCGCCCTCCGGAGTGAAGGATCTGATGCGGAGGCTTTTTGTCAGTTTAGTCGAGAGCATTCCAGGCAACGATTGAGAAGTTCTGGTAATTGTTGTAGTTTGTTTTTTTTGTATTTTTCTTATTGCGACATATCGCTGTTTGCCATGACTCGGACAATCGAGTTGGAAATCGCAGAGGCTGGAAATGAGTCTTTGAGAAACAAGTAAGTGTTGGTGCCGTGCTCCGTTTGTCGTGTGTTGTTGCTGTCACGATTACGAAGCCATCATTTGGCCTTTTGCTTTGATGTAGCCTTACATTAAATTGTAAGTTTGTTAAAACTGAGACTGGTGTCCTTCTCAAGAAAGTTGAGGGTAAGCGGCGGTGTTGTGACGAGACGCCATCTTGCGTAGCTCAGTCACCTCCGCCATTTTGTTATCGTGTTGAAGTTGTGATGCAGCTGCAAATTCTTGTTTTATCTTGCGAGTTTTCAACATTTTATAAAGCGCTCCGAATATCGTGTGACTTTGTGCTTTTGTCATTCTGTAGGGTTTCTGCAGATACCACAGTGGATAACTGTAATGACGTTATTGCTGGTAAGAACATATTTGTGAAGCCTGTTTCAAGTGAAATTTATCTTGCAGAATACTTATCTACCCATAAAACCGTATAGCGATATTTTATATAATATATTGGAGTAGAATATTCCTTTTATTGTAAAAATCAAGTGCAGTTGTGTCTGCACATTTATTATTATTATTATTATATATAATATAATTTTTTTTTTTTTTTTTTTTTTTTTTTTTATGTCCATCCCCACCTTGTAAAATGTATTGCATTTTCTTTTGCTTTTATGATGCCACTGAGTGGAGGCGAGCTCATAGCCCAGCAAAGGCGTTATGCTCTAAGGCCCACCCTTCTGACAGTGGTGAGTTATCGGTGCCGAAATTAACGGCACCGATATCTCCAGGATCGGGGCATATACCGGGGAAAGCCGACAGTGCGCTGAATTCAGCTCACTGTCGGCTTTCTAGCGGTATATAAAACCGCACATTGATGAGGACTTGAAAGATCATCTTCAAGTCAATTTGTATATGCTTCAATACCTATCATAGCTGCTAAACAAATGTATGGTGCTATGCTTGATGAGTAAACCAGGCTGCAGCGCTCACCTGGATATTGAAGTGTCTTCAAACAGCTGTTTGGCCAGGTGTTAGGTCTTCAATTAAAGATTGCTGGGATCTGTTAGGTGTCAGATCCCAACTGATATTCAATCAATGATCTATCCTAAATCCTAAACAGCAGGGAATTGTGGAGTGGCACCTAAGCTTTTCTTACGCTAGGTTCACACCTGCATTCTGGTTTCCCTTGAGGGGGGTCCGCTGGGGGGACTACCCCCCCCCCCTCCCGAAAGGAAACCTAATTCACTTAAAACAGAGGTTACCTGCAGAAACCCTTAGACAGCATAGACTATAATGTGGTCTGCCCTTGCTGCACTTTTCTCTCCGCATTTTTCAAGCGGAATGGGGAATGGAATCTCCCAGCGGTGAGCAAGCGCAGGAGTAAATTTTCTCTTTGGTCCTGAAAAACTACTTTTAAAATATTATTTTAGTTTTTATTTTCTGAATAGTTTCCCTATTTTCCTACCAGGCAAAAAAATTGAGGAGAACTCAAGTGAAGTAGATAAGAATGAAGTAAACAAACAGAGTACAAAAGAGATGGCTAATATTATGGATGACCTGAGCTTAAATTCCCCAAAAGATCGTCCATCTCGCTCAAGGTCTAAAACTCGGTCAGTTAAATGCAAGTCTTCAAACTCCTCTAGCAGCTCAAGCTCTGGTTCCAGCTCCTCGCGATCCTCTCATTCAAAAAGCTGGAGCAGGTCTTCCTCACGGGATAGACGATACCACAGGAAAAGAACTAGAACAAGCTCCAGGTCTCACTCTAATGATTGGTCTAGGTCTTATTCTAGAAGTTACTCCAGAAGTCACTCAAGATCCTACAGCCCCAGACAGAGGAGGAGATATTCTTCGGCATATAGCAGATACTATAGATCACCACCTAGGTATCGGTCACGTAGCGGGTCTTGTTCATATCATAGAAGACGTTATTCAAGAAGCAGATCACACTCTCATGGTAGACGTCATTATGGCTTTAGGCGGCGTCCATACTCTCCTACTTTCAGATCCTACAGAAGTCGATCAAGTACCCGTTCACACAGCCGAACACCACTGCGCTTAAGTGAAAAAGGTGAGAAATTCAAATGCAAGTGAGTTGGTTGATGCAATCAGGGCAGGGCCACGCTTGATGGAGCACCCACTTTCTTTTGTGGTTGCCTTCAAAACAGATTGACATGTCCCTTGCTCCAGTAGGTAGATCCCCACTCTGACGGTACCAACAGCACACTTACATATGGAATAAAATGGTGGTGATAGACTTATATTTTGGAGAAAAATTTTTACTTCCTAATGGAACCTTTTAATATTCCATATGACACAGTACTGGACAATTCATTGAGTGAATTAATTTCAAGGAACTGCAGCTCTATCTCACAATTCTGCTGGAGATCAGATGTTAGCCTTGCCATGAAGTTTGATGTATTCCAGTGCTATAGACTCAAGATGTGTGTGTGGGGGGTTTGTTTTTTTAGCCATCAGCTTCTAAACTGAAAAATTTAGGAGCCAAATCAAATTATCTCCTCATGTGTGCTAAAATGAAAGAACCCCTTTTAGTCTAAATTCAAGAATATTAATGTAATCCAGCTTTAGAAGTTGGGCAATTCAGCGCTTACTTACTTTAACATGATTTTTATTGTTTCTGTGAATGTCCAATGGTAGTCAATTAGGCTACATGCACACAATAATAGTGCTATTTACTGTCCACAAAAAGGCTTGTATGATTGCCTACACTTGAATGGGTGAGTCTGCGCCACAAATGTGGACAAGAATATTTTGTGGATGGTTTCTATGGCCAGACACTGATCATAAAAGCTATGGATGTGTGTTTGGAACCATAGAAATGAATGGGTCCGTTTTAGGACTAGGCAATCGTGACCATACAAAATCATGATTAATTGACCATTTGACCTCTATTGCGATGCCACTGAATTTTGGTTTCAGCTATTCTTGTATTAGTAATTCTTAATGTATAATGTACAGTGAGCCAATGACAGGATGGCATGGATGCAAAAAAAAACTTGAAATAATTGTGAGCAGGTTCACATTGATTAATTCAGCGGACTTTGGATTATTTTTAAATTGACTGCACAGCTCTAGTCCATATACTGTCAGTAATTGCAGACAATATACTAAAAACTAAGATCGTGTGCATGGGGGCCTTAAACTGTATACTTATGTATATAAAGTTGTTTTTGTTTGTTTGTTTTTGGTAGAAAAATTGAAATTATTGGAAGTTGCAAAAATGAATGCGTCAAAGGCACTAGGGAAGGACGTTGAACTGCCAGAAAGCCTGAAGAGCTCTGAGGTAAGAATTTGGACAAATGCTTATTACTGCATAGATACTTAATGAAATTGCTATAGTTTACACTGTGTTCCAAAGTATTATGCAAATAATATTTTCTCATATTTTCCAAAATTACCTATATGAATTGCAGTCATTGTAATTTTCCAGTCATCAACTATTCGAGTATAATTGAAAGGTTTTTGAACAAACTGCCTATGATAACAGTATATTTAAAAAAAAAAAAAAAATAAACACTCAAAATGCAAGTTTTAAATTATTATGCACAGCAGAATTTGCAACCTTTTCATTTTTATTAAGAACAAAAAAATGGTCATTGTGAAATTATAAGCATTAGCAGGTTATTACAAACTGAAATCAAACAGTTTTCAAGCCAAAACTTTATTCGAGGTGATGTCACATTTGCACGTAGGACCCCTTGTTCGAAAGAAGTTTCTGAACTCTCTCGTCCATTGAATTTGTCAGTTTTTGGATGGTTTCTGCTTCAATTGTTTTGCATGAGGACAGAATACCCTCCCAGAGCTGTTGCTTAGATGTGAACTGCCTCCCGCCATCATAGACACTCCTTTTGATGATGCTCCAGAGGTTCTCAATGGGGTTGAGGTCAGGGGAGCATGGGGGCCACACTATAAATTTGTCCCCTTTTATGCCCATAGCAGCCAGAGATGCAGATGTGTTATTTGCAGCATGAGACGGTGCATTATCATGCATGAAAATGATCTTTCTGCAGAATGCATGGTTCTTCTTCTTGAACCATGGCAGGAAGTGCTGTTTGAGAAACGCCACATACATTATGGAGTTCATCTTTACCCCTTCAGGGATCCTAAAGGGGCCGACAATCTCTCTCCCCATGATTCCAGCCCAAAACATTACTCCACCTCCTCCTTGTTGGCGCCGTAGCCGTGTTTGCATGGGGTGTCCATCAACAAGGCATCCTCCACTCCATCCATCTGGACCATTGAGCGTTGCACCGCACTCATCGGTGAACAAAACAGTTTTGAAGTCAGTCTTCATGTATTGTTTGGCCCACTGGAGCCGTTTCTGCTTGTGTGCAGTGGATAGAGGAGGACGACAGGATGGCTTGCGCACAGCTGCAAATCTCTGAAGGACCCTGCATCTTGTTGTTCGGGGGACGTTGGAGGCACCAGCAGCTTCAAAAACTTGTCTGCTGCTATGACAAGGCATTTTTGAAGCTGATCTTTTAACCTGACGTAATTGCCTGTTGGAAAGAGTCCTCAATTTTCCCTTATCAGCACGCACACGTGTGTGCTGTGAATCAGCTACATACTTCTTGATTGTGCGATGATCACGATGAAGTGTCTTGGCAATGTTGATTGTAGTCATGCATTGACCTAAACACTCCACAATTTGTTGCTTCTCGGCAGCCGACACATCCTTTTTCTTTCCCATTTTGGCTGAAAATGTAGGCTGCTTAATAATGTGGGACAGCCTTCTTAAGTAGTCTTGCCTTTAATTGGACACACCTGCCAAACTAATTAGCACAGGTGTCTGCAATTGCTTTCAGTGATATAAAGAGCCCTGACACACATCACCATCAATGAGTTTAACTGACAAACAAAAAAATTCTTACCTTATCACTCCTAAACACGTGTTGCATAATAATTTGGAACACAGTGTAAAGGTACAATTTGCAGTCTGTTTAAAACTTGAACATGAAGAGAATATACATATTTTTCATATCAAAACCTGCCACTTTTGTGTTTAAATGTTTTATTTTGAAATCTGATCATTTAGGCAAAATGCAATCTTTGGTAACCCCTGTTCTTTTCCCTCTTTCAAAATATTATTCAGTTGTAATGCTTTTTCTGTTTTCATAGAAAAGAATATGAACACCAACCTTTATGGATGAGAACCAGGTGGTAATGTTGTGGTTGTCTAGATATTCTAATTTTTGAGCAAAAGCTGGCCAACAAAGACTAGTTCTGTTCTGACTTGGACTGCACGATTGTAGTGCCTAATGGCGATCTACCCATAACCCTCATAAAACTTGCATTCTAGATTGAACTGTTTACTGCCCTGGTTGAGAGGGCGTCTCCTTCATTTTGCATATAAGGGTGCAGAAATGCCTGAGACCTTTCCACAAACTCCCTTGGATTTTTATCAGCCCAAGGCTACATTTGCACTACTGTCATTTAATGTCTGTTGTGGTCATCGTCATGGGGTGACAGTGACTGACATTAACTGTTGCAGAGTATCGGATACAGTATGTGTCCATTCTGATTGACTCTCTTGTAAACATTTTGATGGACACTTTCTTCCTCATGTTTGTTTCCCTTTCTGACTAAAGAAAAGTAAAATAAAAAAAAATACGATGAAGAAAGCTTCTATCATGTTTTTTACATTGGTGTGAATGCAGACGGGATACCTGATGTAGGGGGCTCCATCTGCATCTGTCATTTAATGTTCAGTGCTCTCATTTGGTCATGGCTTAAAGCAACGGTCACTAAATAAGTGTGGACCTCTCCTAACCAGTCCAAATGCCACTAAAAGCTGTTTCATCTTGGATCTCCACAGTTTACAATTTAAACTTTATTTAGTGAAATTTATTGACCTATGTCATCTCATGACTCAGACTGTGTCAGCTCCTCTTTCTGGCACCCTAGTACTGTTCAGACTGCAACTTTAAGTCCCACACCCAAAAAAAAAACTTGAAAACATTTGTACGTTAGAGTGCAAAAATTGAGAATATTTTTCCAAGCCCAGGTTCAGGTAATCTTCATAATCTATTAACTATGTTCCAGTTTAAGAATATGGAAGAAGAGGCCAGCATCACTCTGGAGATAAGTTAATCGTGCTACTCTCTGATGGCAACTTGTAAGGACATTTTCACATGCCCCTGTTTGTGTCAGGAAAAAAAATTTCTGTGTATTTACAGGCAAGAATGCGGCTTGGCTGAAAAAACCTCCTGAGTTCAGCTTGGAAGAGCTGCTTACAGGACAGTAAATTAGACCGATACATGGCTGTGTGAAACTGTCTTAACTCTTTTGACAATATGTTCTTTGATTGTACTTCAGGTACAGAAAACGCTTCCATAGTTTGCAAAAAAAAAAAAAAAAAAACTGATAATTTTAAAGCTTTTTATACTTTTGTAACGTTGGTTTGAGTTGGGAGAGGTGTTCAGCAGCAGTTTGTCTAAATTATGCACTTTAGAAGGATGGACATTCTGGTCAGTGGCAACTCTTTAGGGATTTCCTGCAGACATAACTTAGGCTGAGGACCCACGTGGCGTCCCGTGGAAAAAAAAACGCACATGTAACGCATTGCGGTTCTTCCCACAGCGCTTTAGACAGAAAGTTCACAGAGGTTTCCTCTGCGGACTTTCTGTTTTAATTATACCTATGGGAAACCATGACGGTTTTGGAAATCGCCATGTCTGCAGTGCGGTTTTTACAGCAAAGTGGGCATGGGGTTCGCTAGAGTCCCATCCACTTTGCTCTGACTGAAAAAAAAAAAAAAAATAGCAGTGTTTTATTTTTTTTGTCGCCACGTGGAGCCTCGGCCTTAAGCTAGTTTCGGTCGACAACCTGGGGCTGTTGACCTCCCTTTTCGATGATGTATACATCTGGGTAAGGTTGAGCAGACACAGTGTAGGGCTCAGTTTCCCACCTGGAGTCCACTGGATGTGTATTTTTTAGCCAAAACTTTTGTCCATCTTGGAAGGGAGCATCCTGAGCGCACAGATTATTAACAAAATGGCCAAGCTCAATACATGATACTATTCTACAGTGTATTTGTTTTATCATAGTATAGTATCCACCTTTCAGATCCAAATAAGCAACTGAAGACTTGATCTTTAGGGTCCATTAGCTGGACTCCTGCTGCTAATGGCCTGGACTGGAAAACCTCAGTTCCTAAACTTTTAACCCTTTAGGTGCTGCAGTCGAGGCGACGGTGGTGTTTAAATAATAATAGTCTTTTAATAGTCCCACAATGGGGAAATTCAGTGTGTTACAGCAGCAAAGATAAGCAGATACAAATACAACATGTACAGCAATGTTCCAAGGTGAGAGGCATTACATTGATAGTAGACAGACAGAAGTAGTAGAGGAGGGGGGGATTTAGCAGGCAGAAGGAGAGGTATACCTCTGCTTTGCATCGTCTACCATGCAAATGAAGGGTCTGCACAGGTCTGTCTTCAGTATATCCCTATTAGGCCATGCTAGAGGCACGACCGAATAGACTGCCTGTCAGACGTAGAGCATAATACTCTGCGCTGCAGTGTATTATGTAACTAATGAAAACATGGTAGGTTTAGGTCTACTTAGGGGACTAAAAAGTAGTGTTCAAGTCAAAAATTGCATCCCAAAATGTTTGATAATTAAAATTGGGTTTTCACTGAGCAGCACTATAACCCTAGCTTGTTTGAGAAATGATGGCAATAACGCCAGCCTTTGTTTGAATAGTTTCTGATAAGACCCTTAGACTAGACTGTGTGTTTGAGGAGTCAGAAGGTCAAAATTGAAAGTATTGTTAGGCAGCATTTGCATTTTTGGGTTTTTATTTTTGTGGCTGAGACAACATAAAGGTTTACTCCCACTGTGTTTTGTGTGTTGCGCTAGACTTAAACTCTTATACCAAGTGCCCCCCTTTCCACTTTTTTCTCTGAAATGGTCATGCTATAATTGGCTGCGCTATTTCATAGGGAACTGTGTACTAGATCCTGGGTGCTTGTGACCCTATGGATGTTTGGTAAACGTGTTTGCAAGTTTTCAGGCACTTGCTGAACAGATAATGTAAATGTAATGTGATTAGACATCAAAGACAGAATATTATATATTTTTTTTTATTTTTCTCCCCTCCTAATGACTTATTCTGTTCACAGCAACCAAAAACGTCAACAGAAAATTCTACATACAGAAGTGAGAAATCTTTCGGCAACAATTCTTTTAATTCATATGTAAGTTTTATTTATTTTATTTTTTTCTTTTGCTGTGTAAAAAAATTTAATCTGCAGCTTCTTCTTCACCAAATCCCACTGCTAGCGCATGGAGGTTTTGGTGCAAATTGTTAGACTTGATCAGTAGTGTAACTTTTGCATAGCCTAGTCAGAAAATGTGCTGTAAAATCCCCTTGTTTGGGGCCTTATTTAGTTAACCTAAATTGGAACCCTTTTTATATATGCTTAAAATACATTTTATTTATTTATTTTTATATAACAGGATTCTAAGACAAAGCTGGAAGATAAAGGTGGAAATTCAATCAAAGAACAAGTACCTGAGCTCAAACTTAAAAGCCCTTACATGCTGTGGCGTCCCGTGACCAGTGAAGCAAAGTCATTTTCCAAAAGTCTTTCAATGAAACATGTGTACACTAACAGAGCACGATAATATGTTCATGGACCTTTTTATTTTTTTTTCTATGTCCAGCATTTGCATATTTATAACTTGTAAATGATCATGTTTGTAATTTGGGGATTGTGTATATAGTAATGGTTATTGAATAATGGGTCTTATTTTTCAGATGTGGCCCAGTTCGTGGTGGACACAAGATTTTCAGGTGGGAATTTTTTTTTTTTTTTTTTTTTTTTGGAAGTATCTGTACATTGAGAGGTTTATTGCGTGCGTGGAGTTAGATGCAGCTCCATCTAATTTTGTTTTCAGTTGTGATTGAGCTGTAGATCCCAGCTCATTGTATTTTACAGCTGAAGCATATTATATATGTTTGGAAACACCTTTGCTATAATAAAAATGTATTTTCAATAAACTAGAGTTGCAGTGGTTTGATTATACTATAATTTTTATTTCCTTTTTTAAAGCTTCATATCCAAGTTTCTTTTCCTGCCACTTAAACTTGGTGGTTAGGGGTTCTAGTGGCAATCTAGCAGTTATAGAGAAGTGGCAAGGTTGTTTGGTATTTGGGACTTTGTTAAACAGGCTTATGAAGTAGGGTAATTTGATGTTCAACATTTTGGTGGATTTGCTCTTCTAAGATATGGGATTGGGGAGAGGCTATTCCTGGTTTAGTGATACTTTGTCGTAAGAAATTTTGGAAGAATCTTATTGAATCAACTTGGGAGCCTGACTTCATATCAATTCACATGCAGGCGACTATAAAAAGTTCACATGTGGTAAAAAGAGTACTCTATATATGAGCTGTGTATACTGATTAGAAATAAAAATGTAACCCCTTCACACTGGAGGCATTTTTTTCCCTTTTGACTCCCCACCTTCCAAACCCCATAGCTTATTTAAAAAAATAAATAAAATAAAATTATATATATTTTTCCGGGTATGGGGATGCATAGGGCATTTATAATTTATTTAATTTATTTTTTTTTTTTTCTAGGCCAGGTGTGTCTTAGTTATACCATTTTGGGGAATGTCTATTGCTTTGATCACTTTTTATTCAAATTTTTAGCAGAGGCAAAATGGCGGTTCAGCCCCCCACTACAGTTTTCACCGTTTAGGAAAAACATCTTTATAAATTTGTAGACTGGGTTTTTTCAGACATAGATATACCTAATGTTCATGCGTTTCACAGAAATTTTGAACTTTTATATGTATTCTAGGGCAGAGGGTGTGATTTGAACTTTTAGTTGGCTGGTTATTTTTATTAGCCGCCTCCGCCCCGCTCCCCCTTGAACCTGCAATCATTTGACTCACAACTTTACTAGTGAGTCTAGTTATAGGTACGCAGCTGGTGGAGACTCAGTAAGCTATGGCTCTGCTGCAGAGCTGCCACCATCTTTAAATCCTTAACAACCAATGATGTACCTGTTCATCATTGGTCACATGGGAATGTATAGAGGGCTCAGGATCCGCCGCTAACTGCGGTGATCGGTACCGACACTGATCGCAACTGTTAACCCTTTTAATGCCATGGTTAAACACAACCATGGGATCTAAAGTGCGCAGGTGCCACCATCTTTAACTGATTGGTTGCTATCACAGCCGGGAGCCTTATTTATTTTTTTTCTCAAGCCTGTGAGGACCGAAACGTCGCTTGTCTTAGATTAAAAGTCACTAGTTTTTTGCATTTATTTGGAGAGGTGCCATTTTTCCTTAACCATATACATTTTACAGTTCAAATCGCCAGTTTGAATATAATAATAAACATAAACCCTTTAGTTATCCCTGTGCACCAAAATGTCCAAACTATTAAAATATAAAAATATTTATCCCATACGGTGAATATCATAGCTGGGAGGGAATCAAAATGGCCAAATGGCTGTCTTGCTCCTATAAAAATGGAATAAAGATCAGACCTTCCTCAAAATCATATCAATAAAAATGCCATCTTGTTCCGCATAAAAAGACTCTTTACTCAGCCCCATACACATAAATATAAAAAAGTTACAGGTGTCACAATATGGCGACATTTCTTTAGTTTCCTATTTTGCAAAGTTTTTAAAAGTTATCAAAACCTTACAAATACTATAAATTTGGTATCGCTGTGTTTGTACTGACCCACAGAATACAGGTAACGTCATTTTTACCACAAAAATGAAACCCATTATGTGGTATGTGTGTGTGGGTGTTTTTTTTTGTTTTTTTTTTTCCTTTCCAGTACATTGTACAGGATATTGTATGGTGCCGTTACAAAGTACAATGTGTCCCGCAAACAATAAGCCATCATGTGACTGAATCAAAAGAAAAAAAGCTCTTGGAAGGTGGGGAGGAAAAAACAGATACATAAAAAATAAAATTGGCTCGCTCTTTATGGGGTTAAAGACCTGGTATCTGCTGTACTCAGGAAGGGGTTAAAGGAGATCATTTTAGCTTTCAGGATCGCCTGCTATCTCTTGGTCAAGATGGTTGACACATAAGGACATTCCAATACATTCTCACTCCCAATACAGTGGATTTAGATCAAAATTGCCCACAACCTATATAGTGTGTAAGCAATCACCTTTAGGCTAATGCCCCACGTTGCGGAAACGCAGCTTTTTTTTTGTGTTGCGTTTTTTGGAGCCAAAGCCAGGAGTGGATTGAGCAAAACGTAGAAGTATATGTGTGTATATATAATATATATATATACTTATACTATATATTTCCCATTCCTTTGGTAAACATTCTTGGCTTTGGCTCAAACAACGCAGCAAAATCTGCAACAAAAAAAGCTGCGTTTCCACAACGTGGGGCCTCAGTCTTAGGGGGCGTTCATACTACCGTTGGTGACCGTCAGTAGTGTCTGTTGCTATTGTCCGTTACAAGATTTTAGCAACGGACACTAGCTGAACCGTTAGAAATCCGTTAAAATTTCCATTCATTTCAATGGGTTTTTATATTGTGTCCGTTTACACAATCCGTCAGAAGTCCGTTTTTTTTTTTCGCGGACAGAAAATCCTGCATGCAGGATTTTTTTGTCCGTTAGAAATAACGGATTCTTAACGTTCAGCAAGTGTCTGTTATTTTTTTAACATTGAAGTCTATGGGTAACGGACAGTCCGTTATTTTATGTCCGTTTTTTTTTCTGAGCATGCTCAGAAAGTACAGGGGGGGGGAGTTCAGGGAGTTCATCACAAAAAAAAATATAAAAAAGTGTTCAAACACCAAAAAAAAAAAAAAAAGTTTTGCACTCCTGTGCACTGTACCTCCACCAGTCAGTCTGAAAATCTACTTCTACTGTTTCACTATGTTTGACTAAATTTGTTTTTAATGACTGATTTTTGAAGAAAAATTTATATACAATAAAATATTTTAATAAAGTTTTTTTTTATTAAAACGTTTTTTTTTTCATCCATAAAATTACAAACCGAGCCAAAAGGATGAACAAACACTCTTTCTTTAAAGATGGTATCAGGGGAGAGACCCTCGGTGGAAAAAGTGTATGTTTACACTTTGTCCACTGAGGGCCACCGCCCCATGACACCACCCTTAAGAAAGCATGTGCAAAAGACAACTGAGGAATAAAAAAAAGTCTGTGGCAGTTGCAAGCATTGAAAATGGAGCAGTCTGTATGCTGAGTAATAAAGTCTCTCGTTTTCAGTGCTCAGGACTTTAATCATCGAGACTCTTCAGCACATTTGACTGTCCAAAAAAAGTTAAAAAAAAAAAAAATTCAAAGGGAGAAACTTACACTCTGCCATCCTGCCAGTCCACCCAACCTGCGTTGGAAAGAAAAAAAAAGCTGCAAAATTGTCCTTCATGTGGTTGACAGCTACTGTAGATCGTGGGCCAGATGCGTCGAGACCATGTAACCCAGACTCCAGTTCCTGGGTGTCAACTGGCAATTGTTCCCTTGTCAGCAGGAAGTTATGGAGGACCACACAGGCTTTCACAAGGTCATCCACAGATTCTGACTTCAGCTGGATAGCAGTGGTAAAAATTTGCCATTTCGAAGTGTGGATCCCAAGCGCGCACTCCACTAGTCTCGGGGCTCTTGATAGTCTATAGTTGTAGATTCTTTTCTGGAAGTTGAGTCCACGGCTGGAGTACGGTTTCAGAAGGTTTCCACACATCTGGAAGGCCTTGTCGCCAACAACCACAAACTGCATAGGAGGTCCATCAGTTCCAGGAAATGGCTTTGGTGCTGGCAATCCGAAATTTCCAGAATAGATTCTCTGTCCCATGTCAGAGTCCTTGAAGATTCTGGAGTCGTTGGTGCGTCCGTATGCCCCAATGTCCACAGCCAAAAATCGATACTGGAAATCAGCAATGGCCATCAGCACAATGGAAAAATACTTCTTGTAGTTGAAGAACAGGGAGCCGCTCCTTGCAGGTTTCTGGATACGGATGTGCTTTCTGTCGACTGCTCTACACAGTTTGGAAAACGTGTCAACTCCCAGAACTTTTCTGCAATGTCCTTCCATTGTTCGGTAGATGGATGTGGGAGAAATTCTTCACGCAGCAAATCCCAGCAAGTATCCCGGACGATGAAGTAGATGGTCGACTTGACAAGGTGGAACTGGAAGTGCATGAAGGAGAAGCTCTCGCCTGTTGCCAGATACCTTGAAAAAAATAAAATTAAAGTAAGTGTAAAAATATATATATATATATATATATATATATATATATATATATACACACACACACACACACACACACACACACACACACACACACACTTGAAATACAGTGTTGATACTCACCGAAGGGTCACTGTCCAGCGCTCCTCTGGTGTAACGCTTCTCAAGCGGGTGTCCTGCCTCTGGAGTCTGGTTGACAGCCGCCGAAGTTCATCAAAGCTGGGAATGGACATACGCAGATAATCGTGGAACTTCTCTGGATGTTGTCGCAGTTCTCCATACAGGCTTGAATATACTCCCCTTGTCATGCGGGCGGATGTAATGGGATGGACCCAGAAGCGTCACCTTTGCCTCTGCCTTCTCCACTTCGCCCTCAGCCGCATCACCTCTAGGTCAAATAAAAGAGATGGAGGAATCATTTTCTAAAAATGACAGCAGCACCACAAGAAGAACTGGAACACAGCAACGATACTCTCCTCTCCAAAGTTGGCTCCAGACTGAATTGTCAGCTCTTCTTCCTGCTTTTATATTCTCTCTGTCATCATTCTGTGTTTATGGCAACCAATTAAGAAAGAAAACGAACTAGAAATTAACGGACACAAACGGATGGTTTACTGTCCGTTTTTTATGTATTTTTAACGGATTGAGTTTAACGGATCCGTTAAAAAAACCGACACATAGGTATCATTTACTGTCCATTTGTGTCCGTTATTGTAGGTGTACCTTAGACACAACAGCTTTTCTCTGTGCTGATTTTAAGCGGATCCTACTGAGACTCCAACAAAAGTGATAATGCAGCCTTACTGTGGCAGGGTGTAATAGAAGTTCAATAGGATCCTGGATGTGATGACATCTGATAGCAATGTTCACTCTAAACCTTTGCAGTTGCTGAGTGGAGAAGTTCAGCTAAAGGTGGGCAATCTAAAAGCCTAACATGGTATTAAAATTAGGCACACAAGTTTAAAAAGTCGTTACTAAATTAATAACCCAGGGGGCTTCACACTACCATTGTTAGTATGTCAGAAAATGTTAAAAATGGACAGAGATGCGTTAAAAATCCCATTGATTTTAATGGGATTTGATCTGTTGTCCGTTTTCACCAAATCCATCACAAGTCTTTTATTTTGGTGGAGATAATTACGCAGGGTGGAAGACTTATGTCTCCGGACGGTTGGGAGAAGTTGCTCTTGGAGAACATTCTGGTACCATTCTTTATTCATGGCTGTGTTTTTAGGCAAGACTGTGAGAGAGCCGATTCCCTTGGCTGAGAAGCAACCCCACACATGAATGGTTTCAGGCTGCTTTACAGTTGGCATGAGACAAGACTGGTGGTAGCGCTCACCTCTTCTTCTCCGAATAAGCTGTTTTCCAGATGTTCCAAACAATCGAAAAGGGGATTCATCAGAGAAAATGACTTTACCCCAGTCCTCAGCAGTCCACTCCCTGTACCTTTTGCAGAATATCAGTCTGTCCCTGATGTTTTTTCTGGAGAGAAGTGGCTTCTTTGCTGCCCTCCTTGAGACCAGGCCTTGCTCCAAGAGTCTCCGCCTCACAGTGCGTGCAGATGCACTCACACCTGCCTGCTGCCATTCCTCAGCAAGCTCTGCACTGCTGGTAGCCCGATCCCGCAGCTGAAACACTTTTAAGAGACTGTCCTGCCGCTTGCTGGTCTTTCTTGGGCGCCCTGGAGCCTTTTTGGCACCAATGGAACCTCTCTCCTTGAAGTTCTTGATGATGCGATAGATTGTTGACTGAGGTGCAATCTTTCTAGCTGCAATACTCTTCCCAGTTAGGCCATTTTTGTGCAGTGCAATGATGACTGCACGTGTTTCTTTAGAGATAACCATGGTTAACAGAAGAGAAACAATGATGGCAAGCACCAGCCTCCTTTTAAAGTGTCCAGTGGTGTCATTCTTACTTAATCATGACAGATTGATCTCCAGCCCTGTCCTCATCAACACCCACACCTGTGTTAATGGAGCAATCACTGAAACGATGTTAGGTGGTCCTTTTAAGGCAGGGCTGCAATGATGTTGAAATGTGTTTTGGGGGATAAAGTTCATTTTCTAGGCAAATATTGACTTTGCAAGTAATTGCTGTTAAGCTGATCACTATAACATTCTGGAGTATATGCAAATTGCCATTAGAAAAACTGAAGCAGTAGACTTTGTAAAAATTAATATTTGTATCATTCTCAAAACTTTTGGCCATGACTGTACTGCCTGACATCCAGATTCCACCTTCTCCATAAATCGTATAGACTCACTTCAGTCAATAATTTGGCCATACATGTATCTGGAGTTGTTGCTGGAAGGTGACTTCCGTGAAACCTCTTCCCTGGTTTATACAGTATTTAAGTCACCAACAATAAGTGTTCTGGTGCTGGAGAATGTGGCCACAAATGACAATACCTTCTTCAGACACCCTCCAGAGTAAGGGGAGTGGGGAAGAGAAAGTAGAAACTGTATATTTTACGGTGTATGCCAACATAGTTACCATCTGGGTCCAACGAGGTAGACATACACTAAAAAGGAATAAACCTATGGATTAGCACGCCCACGCCTCTGGCATGTGTAGAATATACAAAGAGATATGTGGTTAAACCACCATTTTCGATGGCCTCCCAAACCAAGTGCATCTTCAAGAGACAGAATGGCCGACTGTTGCTGTTTCAGGAAATAAATAACAGCAAATCTCTTGGCCGCATCCCTCAGCCCCCTCACATGCCATTATAAACAGAAGACATGTTAAAGGAAACACAAATGGAAAATTGGCTTCAGGTACACAATCTACCCTCCAACCACTATAGGGGGACAGGATGCAAGAAACAACAGTAGAAGTACCATGTGACTTAGGGGAGATTTTGTGGGACCAATAGAAACAAAACAGACTGCTAAACATTCCCCACTACAGGTGGTAAATGGGGTACATGACATATCTACCATAATGGTGCCAAAAAAACCCCCAAAACTTAGATGCTTTTTCTTGCTTTCACTAATAATACAGTCTAAGTCTCATAACATAATAGAATAAGCTTTATCAACTTGATTATGTCCTTAGATTTAGTCATGTTAGGCTTTGGGCGTATCGGTCTCCTGCAGCTCAAATACGAAGAGATGCAAATTCTATTGCAAGTAGAGCAGGATAATAAGGGGATTTCTAGCGGGAGCTCTGCAAGACACATCTGCTCACATCCTCAGCTAGACCACGCCCACAGGTAAGAATGCTTACTGGTCTTTGAGGACTTGAGGGAACTAAATCAAGTGATACAGTCCTCTTTTTCTGTAGTGCCCATTCCCCACATGTTGCCCTCTAGCATCCTTGAAAGTGCTAAGTAGTTAATGATTTATTTTCTGTCCCTCTGGATCCAAGTTATTGCTAGCTTTTTGCCTTTACTTTTTCAAGACATACAGCTTGGATGCAAAAGCAATTACTTTAGGCTCTCTCTAACTATACTAAACTTTTTACTGTATTGTCATGAAGTGAATGGACACACATCAGCTAATTCAGAGACAGCTGAGTTAGGGTGGGTTCACATTTGCGCTAGAGTCCGTCCGCTGCCAATCCGAGTGAAAATCTCGGGAAACTGGATAGGCACCGGATAGCGACAGGTTAGCGATGCATTGCTTAAAAACCCATTCATTTGAATGGGTTTTTAAAGCAATGCGCGGGAGTCCGATTGCACCCTCTGCGCCACAAAGCCATTTTTTTTCGTCGGACACAAAGTCCTGCATGTCCGACTTTGTTTCCGACGAAAAAACTGGATTCGCAGCGCAGAGGGTGCAATCGGACACCCACGCATTGCTTTAAAAACCCATTCAAAAGAATGGGTTTTTAAGCAATGCATCGCTAACCTGTCGCTATCTGGTGCCTATCCAGTTTCCCCGAGATTTTCACTCGGATTGGCAGCGGACGGAGTCAAGCGCAAGTGTGAACCCACCCTTATCACAATTAGGCCCAGTAGCATTGGTTTACCTTTCTTGCCTTTGGCTTTATAACTGAGGTCCTCCATGCTCCTTATCAATTTTGTGAGCCTCTGTTGAGCCTTGTCCAACTCTTCAACATCCTTTTTATGAACTGATGCCCAGAACTGAACTCCATATTCCAGATGGGGCTGCGCCAATGATTTATATAGTGGTAATATTACATCCCTGTCCCGCGTGTCCATACCCCTTTTAATACATGACCAGGGATGCATCTGCCATGAGGTGAGATGAGCCTCTCGCTTCAAATGGCAGATTGGACCTTCTTTTGGAGGGCGACACTGACGGAGCCTCTACTTTTACCTGGCTTCCACTACTTGTTTTGCAGCAGAGCCAGAAGCAGTGTTCCCTTAAAGGGAATCTGTCAGGGTTATTTGGGACACTAAACCACCCACACGTTCATATGGACCTGGGGTTTAGTGTCCCAAATCACCCTGTTATAACGCAATCCATGGCCGCATTAAAAATAAAAAAGCTTTATACTCACCCTGCCGCTGTACTCCCCGCACCTGCGCAGTTCTTCAATGAAGCCAGAGGAGTACACCTCGGCTTCAGTGTGCATGCCCCGTGCCCCCGGCAATTGCACAGTGAAGCCGAGGTGTCCATCTTCAGCTTCACTGAAGAACAGCGCAGGTGCCGGAAGCATGGGGGAGGCGTGCCAACAGAGAAGCTCATGAATAAGCTGGATTGTTCTTGGCCAAACAGCGCTCATCGGACCCTTCTCTAGGTAAGTATAAAGGTTTTTTATTTTTAATGTGCCTGCGGATTGCATTACAACAGGACGATTTGGGACACTAAACCCCAGGTCTATAAGTGTCCCAGATTGACCTGACAGATTCCCTTTAAGCTGAATGGGTGCGTGGGTACACAGATTCAGAACTGCACAGTGGATCTGAGGGCCTGCTCAACTACAGTGAAGAAGGAATGTCTCTCCATTGCTCAGAAACAAGTAATTTTGGCCTCCAAAGTCCATGCTGCAGCAGAGGAGAGAGTGAGTAACTGTTTTCATTCATCCATCAACCAGGGAGGAAGGTAAAACCACTGGAAGGGAGTAGCTTGAGGAGCACACAGTTCTCCTGCGCTATCCTGTTAGCACAATGAAGACTCTTTCACAGACTACAGAAGGTCTGTTAGGAGCAGTTAACTTAGTTTAAACTATGGATATGTAGTATTGTGTGAGATAGGAGGGAAGGGGAAACTGTAAATGATTCATAATAGATTGATTTTGTGGGAAGGGGACACTATTATATGGGCTGTGTGTGGGGGAAGGGGACATTATTGTATAGACTGTGTGTCTATATAGCAGCACATATGTGTACACAGCCATAGAAATTCTTTTAGTGGTTGAGACAGGCGTGGCTGTATTAGATGTTTTAAAATGGCAGCAAGGTCCTGCATTGCCATGACACTGCCATGACTTTAATGCAGTCATTGAGGAGCCCTAGCCTAAGTGCTCTGTTTTCAGGAGAGAGAAAGTTCTACAGTATACAGTGTAGTTTAAACCACGCCAAAAACTGTATCAAAAAATGTATGCTATTAAATTTTGATGTGGTTTTAACTGCACAATTGTACTGTCTGAAAGCACCCTTAGGCACATGGGCTTGCTAACTTGAAGAGGTTGGGGGGAGGTGAAAAAAAAAACACATACTCACCTGTCTCCGATCCTCTGGTGGCTGCTCCGATGTCTTCTTGCTGCGGCAGTCCTCGCCGGCTGTGACGTCCCAGATCCCTTGCCTTAGGCTTTTTTTAGAAACTTTTTTTTTAACTTCCCCAGACCTAATTTAAATTTTTTTTATCCTGGACAACCCCATTAACACCTCCATGTGTTTCACAATAGCAAACCTTTGTGTCTCACATTGCTAACACTACGGTTAAAAAGTCCATTATGAAAGGATCTGTTAAAAAATAAATAAATAAAAATGGACACCTATCATAACGGACAAGAACTGATGTTAATGGGTCAGTTTTTTTAAATGATCCATTAAATTATTATACTGTCTATTTTTTTTTTTTTTGTTCTGCCTTCTGAGCATGTGTAGAACAATGAAAAGAAATAACAGATGGGCTCTCCTAATTGGTAAAATTAGTGGTGACAAAAGAAAGAGCAGTGAATGTTTAATGTCCCTCAGAATGTTTAATGTCCCTAACTGCCTTCAATGGGTAGGGGCCCAGTCATCTCTTAACACTTTCGCCCATAATCACGTTAATTTACGTCATTATGTTCAAAGGGTTGTATGGAGAGAGCACTTTAGATGCTATGGTTAAATGCAACCGCGGCACCTAAAGTGCGCCATGGGTGCCACCATCTTTGACTGATCGCCACCCCCACATCGTCATCGGAGGGCAGCGATCGGTTGCCATGACAGCCAGGAGCCTATTGAAGGCTTCCAGGTTTGTCATTATATCACTGCCAGAGGCAGCGTGTAATAGAAGTGAATAGATTTTACTATTCACTGCAATATATTAGTATTGCAGTGAATAGTATGAACGATCAGACCCCCTAGGGTTCAAGGTCCCTAGGGGGTCTGAAAATAAAAGTAAAAGAAGAAAAAAAAAAGTTTTTAAAAGTATAAAAATATATATATATATATATATATAACAGTACAGACCAAAAGTTTGGACACACCTTCTCATTCCAAGAGTTTTCTATATTTTCATGACTATAAAAATTGTAGATTCAAACTGAAGGCATCAAAACTATGAATTAACACATGTGGAATTATATACTTAACAAAAAAGTGTGAAACAACTGAAAGTATGTCTTATATTCTAGGTTCTTCAAAGTAGCCACCTTTTGCTTTGATTACTGCGTTGCACACTCTTGGCATTCTCTTAATGAGCGTCAAGAGGTAGTCACCTGAAATGGTTTTCATTTCACAGGTGTGCCCTGTCAGGTTTAATAAGTGGGATTTCTTGCCTTATAAATGGGGTTGGGACCGTCAGTTGTGTTGTTCAGAAGTCAGGTGGAAACACAGCTGATAGTCCTACTGAATGGAGTGTTAGAATTTGTATTATGGCAAGAAAAAAAGCAGCTAAGTAAAGAAAAACGAGTGGCCATCATTACTTTAAGAAATGAGGGTCAGTCAGTCCGAAAAATTGGGAAAACTTTGAAAGTGTCCCCAAGTGCAGAGGCCAAAACCATCAAGCGATACAAAGAAACTGGCTCACATGAGGACCGCCCCAGGAAAGGAAGACCAAGAGTCACCTCTGCTGCGGAGGATAAGTTCATCTGAGTCACCAGCCTCAGAAATCGGAGGTTAACAGCAGCTCATCTGAGACCAGGTCAATGCCACACAGAGTTCTAGCAGCAGACACATCTCTACAACAACTGTTAAGAGGAGACTGTGTGCAGCAGGCCTTCATGGTAAAATAGCTGCTAGGAAACCACTGCTAAGGACAGGCAACAAGCAGAAGAGACTTGTTTGGGCTAAAGAACACAAGGAATGGACATTAGACCTGTGGAAATCTGGGCTTTGGTCTGATGAGTCCAAATTTGAGATCTTTGGTTCCAACCACCGTGTCTTTGTGCGCAGAAAAGGTGAACGAACGAACTCTACATGCCTGGTTCCCACCGTGAAGCATGGAGGAGGAGGTGTGATGGTGTGGGGGTGTTTTGCTGGTGACACTGTTGGGGATTTATTCAAAATTGAAGGAATACTGAACCAGCATGGTTACCACAGCATCTTGCAGCAGCATGCTATTCCATCCGGTTTGCGTTTAGTTGGACTATCATTTATTTTTCAACAGGACAATGACCCCAAACACACCTCCAGACTGTGTAAGGGCTATCTGACCAAGAAGGAGAGTGATGGGGTGCTACGCCAGATGACCTGGCCTCCACAGTCACCAGACCTGAACCCAATCGAGATGGTTTGGGGTGAGCTGGACCGCAGAGTGAAGGCAAAAGGGCCAACAAGTGCTAAGCATCTCTGGGAACTCCTTCAAGACTGTTGGAAGACCATTTCAGGTGACTACCTCTTGAAGCTCATCAAGAGAATGCCAAGAGTGTGCAAAGCAGTAATCAAAGCAAAAGGTGGCTACTTTGAAGAACCTAGAATATAAGACATACTTTCAGTTGTTTCACACTTTTTTGTTAAGTATATAATTCCACATGTGTTAATTCATAGTTTTGATGCCTTCAGTGTGACTCTACAAATTTTATAGTCATGAAAATACAGAAAACTCTTGGAATGAGAAGGTGTGTCCAAACTTTTGGTCTGTACTGTGTATATATATATATATATATATATATATATATATATATATATATAAAAGTTCAAATCACCCCCCTTTCCTTACATCACATATAAAAATAAATAAATAATAATAAACATAAACACTTTAGGCGTCCCTGCACTCCAAAATGTCCGAGCTATTAAAATATAAAAAATATTTCTCTCATACGGTGAACAGGGGAAAAAAATCAAAATGGCCAAATGCTGATTTTTTTTTTCAACACTTTGCCTCCTATAAAAAATGGAATAAAAAGAGATCAAACCATCAGAACTTCCCCAAAATGGTATCAATAAAAACGCCATCTTGTCCCGCCTTACCCAGCTCCATACACATAAAGATAAAAAAGTTATAGGTGTTAGAACATGTTAGAACATGAATTTGTCTATTTTGCAAAGTTTTACATTTTTTAAAAGGTATCAAAACACTATACTACATTACAAATACTATATAAATTTGGTATCTCCGTGATTGTACTGACCCGCAGAAATACAGGTAACATGTCATTTTTACCACATAGTGAATGGCGTAAAAATTCAACCCATAAGAAATTGGCGCAAATGCATTTTTTTCCAATTCCACCTCATTCTGAATTTTTTTCCAGCTTCCCAGTACATTGCACAGGATATTGAATGATGCCAAAGTACAATTAGTTTCGCAAACAATAAGCCATCATGTTACTTTGTGAACTGAAAAAAGAAAAATTATGGTCTTGTAATGGGGAGAAGGAAAAACAGAAATGCAAAAACAAAAATTGACAGGCATGAAAGGGTTAATGACCATATATTGGCTATGGCAGATTCTAAACATTTTTTTTTTTTTAAATAAAACATTACTTTGAAGAAGGGGAATGTATGGGGCTTCTGCTTGCTGGCCACTGATATTAGGGATCTGCACCTATAGTGGCACTTAGGAAATTCGTGGACAACATAGTGGAGGGACGCTGTGAGATCATTCAGATCCTCCTAAACTTTTATAAAAAATACGTACTCCTGGACACCACAGGCATCTCTTTGATAAACCGCTGCCTTCTTTGACAGCTGAGCAGAGATCACAGTTGGATAACCCTATTACCCTTGAGTAATCAACTGAGGTACTTGCAGATTTTCTGAATGAAAGTCTCCAGGGGCAGAAAAATTGCTTGCGTGAGGTTTGAAAAATATATATATAAAACTTAACATTTAATAAATCTCATATAAAAGATATGTTTCTAACCCAGGAAAAATCTCTCTCCTACGAATAGATAAAAATGTATAGGAGTGTAACAAAGTAAAAGATAATTGACTGGTCAGTCTTCAGGCTGCTATAGCTCCACCAAAGTATCAAAGGAGCCTTTATTATATTTGTACTGGTACTCTGGGACTAGAGGTACCACTGAGATGGATCTATATAATACTCAGACCATCAGAGACCAATATTTCTATACAACTGGATTCATCTAAACATCTAACCAAATCTTGCTCCGTTTAGCTTACAGACTATTTCAGACTCCAGTCAATCTCCTAAACTAATGGATTGTGAATTAATCCCATCCGGGATGCTCTCTGAAAAGAGCATACTCCTGAGTAAATATTAACCTAGTCTCCTATACAAAACAAATTCCAACGTGTTTCCCCAGCCTACTACAGATTGGATTAACAAGGAGTATATGGCATGTGCTCACAGTGGTGGCTGAACAGCAGTGGTGACGGCTATGAAGATCTCTGGGGTATTTAAGGCATAAACCCCATCCCCTCTATACCTGCCTTTCCCTCACTGAGTAATCAGGGGTGACGGGTGGGGCCAGGCTCTCGTAACACTTCCCCTGGCATTCCTGACGTTGGGCAGAGGGAGGCGGAAGCGCTCCTCATTTACCATGGGGACGAAAATCGCATCCCTTAGCCACAATTTCACTAAAGCTCCTTCTCGAATCTGAAATATAGATGTATGGCGTCCGCGATCGCATCTATTTACAGGATCATAACATGTACAACAAGAGAATACACTTTTTAGCTATAGAAACATAACAAATTTATAATAGATAAACGTCACAATCAGGTCAATTCATAGTAAGTAAATGTCACTGATCAGATCAAAGAAGTGGAGGAGGCTGTATCTGTTTCCATAGATACAGAAATCAAACTGATGATAAACAAATAAAGATTGAGAAAATAATATAAAATAAATATATTGAGTTACATAAATGGCTATCCTTCAGAAAATAAAAGGATAGTGCAACAATAGTTCAATTAGAGAAGGTATGGTGTTCTAGAGGAGCAGATGGTACAAAACGAGCTTGGTATATCAAAAAAGCAACCAAAAGAAAGTTGCTCGTTAAGGCCGTCTGGAAACAGATTTAAATCTATAAATCCACCTATACTCCTTTTGCAGGATTAATCTATCCCAATTCTCTCCCCTAACCAGGAATGGAACCATTTGTATCCCTTTAAATTTAAAAGCAAGGGGATTATTGGTATGTACTGCTGCTGCATGTCGCGCTATTGGCGTGTCGCGACAATTCACAGTATCATTATAGTGGTCTCGTACGTGTCATCTAAATTCACGCTTTGTTTTTCCTACAGGGACAGCTACATTGTGCTAGGTAGATAACTCCTTTGCTCTTGCTAAAGATAAAGTCATTTATTTTGATAGATTCTCCTGTTGCTGAGCATGTGATTTTTTCTTGCTTTTCTGTATTTGTTCACATACAAGACAAGTGCCCTTTACTTATTATTTATTTATTATGCTTACTTGTATAGCGCCATCATATTCCGCAGCGCTTTACAGATATCGTCAGTCCCCTTAGCTTTTCTATTAAGCCAATTATTGGATTCGGTGGTTGTAGAAAATGACTGTTAACCAACCTGTCCCTTAGGCTTCTGCCGCTTCTATAGGTTATTTGGAGATAGTCTTTCCTTTTTTAATCTGTACTTTTAAGGGCCTTGTCTTGCAAAAGAATGTGCCAATGTTGTCTGATTATTTTGCCTCTTCTCCATATGTGCCTCATCAAAGATGCCTATAACTATGAACCTACTATCCCCCGTTTCCTGGTTTTTGGGATCAACAGATCCTGTCTGTTGCTAGAAACAGCTGAGCGAAAGGCCTCTCTCAAAATTGAGTTAGGGTATCTCTATTCTGAAACCATAGTCTCAGGTCGTCAGCCTGAGTCTTAAAAAAGGACATATTAAAACAATTTCTCCTCAGTCAGAGGTATTGGCCCTTAGGGATGCCCCTTTTAAGGCGAATTGGATGGGCACTCTCCCACCTGAGGAGACTGTTACTTGATGTCAATTTGCGAAAAGTGCGAGTATGTATCATACCCTGCTGATCTCTCTCAATAAAATGTCCAAAAAGGGTAAAGTCTTTTGGTTGAACTCACTAGTAAACCTTAGGTCCAGGAGGTTAGTGTTAAAGTGCACCTAAACTTTCAGACAACTTTTGATTTTCTGGCAGTATTTGTGTCATAAATAAATTTTGTAATATACTATATTAACAAATTTTGGCTCCTTTCTGTGAAATCCTGCATTTTTTCACTATTTTCCTCGTTTCTATATTGAAAGCTGTTTCTGCCTCTCACTGAGTGTTACTGTGTACGGGAGTACAGGGCTGTGTAAAATGTAGAGAAAATGAGGGGGAGGGTCGCTTTAAAAAGTTATATCTCAGACATTGTAAAACGTACAAACCTGCTCGTCGTATTAAATAGGAGATTCACTTCTGTATAGTATATATATACTGTATTATACTGCTGCATATAAATATCCTAATCCCGACTGTGTTTTCAACCAGTGATATCTCTGGAAATAATTTAGCTAGACCTGTAACATAATGTCAATCTCCTCTTTCATATGACACCAAAAGCAAGTTGGTACGTTTTATAGTGTACGAAACATAACTGTTTGAAGTGACCCTCCCCTACCCTCATTTTCTCTACATTTTACACATCCCTGTACTCTATACACAGTTACTCAGTGAGAGGCAGGAACAGCTCTCAATACCAAAGCAAGGGAAGAATGAAGAGATGCAGGATTTCACATAAAGGAGTCAAAATGTGTTAATCAAGTATATTACAAAATGTATTAATGACACAAATACTGCCAAAAAATCAAAAGTTGTCCGAAAGTTTAGTTACGCTTTAGGCAGTGCAACAAATTCAACAAAGCTGGACGATGTACCTTTCCACAAGATAAAGAAATTATGGATATACCAGATGTGGTCCTGCCACTGGCTGAGGTAATCAGAAGACACAATATTTTACTCCCACCAGCCCAGGAGCAAATTTTTGTAACTGGGGGCACAAGAGCTCCTTATCGTGGTGCCCCTGAGCTGGTAACAATGGCTGTCAAATACAAAAAACATTTTGGTGAGGCAAAAATGTAAACGTTCCAACACAAACTTGTTATGAGATCCGAGACGTATGTTGTGCATGTTCAAATATTATTCAACCGCTTTCAAAACATGTGCATGATGAATTGAAGTAAATAATATCTTGACATCTATTGAGGTCAACAAAACATCCCTCTTGGTAAGTACGCCTCCAACTTCAATAAAAGATCAGATGTGTCATGCACATATGATGGTAAAGTTTCCACAAAGAGATGAAGGATTTGATTTATATAAACCCCTATACTATGGTTAAGACTACCAACTCCCAAGCCTATTGGTCTACCTTTAAGTGAGTTCACCCATTAGGGACCTTCAGAAGAGAGTAGAAAGTTGTCATTATCGGAAATTTGGGAAAGAGGAACTCAATCTCCTTTGTATCAATCAGGTTGTCTTCTAAAGCCTGAGTCAAAATGACAATTCTTCCTGTTCTTGCCAGATAGGATTGTTAAGCAATATAGAAATCTTTGTTAGAAAGCCAAGACACATGTCTTTGTAATGGGGGGTGTTCATTAATACTACATTGCTTGTCTGAGGCTTTTATTGTTATGGGTTTATTGTTTACAAGATCCCACAAGGTCTGTCTTTCATTCAAAGCTAAATTATCCCAGCGAAATATTATATTCAACAATTTTTCCATATAATGCTCCACCATCTCAAAAAATATTTTGATATGAAGGTCCTCAGACATGGGAAACATGTTGGTGCTTTTAAGATGCAGGTCAGTAAATGGACCCCCGAAGGAAGGATGTTTATTATCATCCAAGACTCCAGGGGCAGACGGCCTCCCAAGTGAATTTTATTCAGATGTTCTCCTGCCTGAACTCTTGGGTGTCATAGAAGTGGCAGAAGGGAAGGGTAGTCTACCTGTCTCAATAAATGAGGCTATAATTGTAGTTCTTCCCAAACAAGGTAAAGACTAGACCTGAATCATACCACCTAATTTCACTGCTCTGTGCAGATGTTAAAATATTCATGAAGGTATTGTCCAATAGAATGCTAGGGGTCGTTCTGGATCTTATATATGGAGACCAAACCAGTTTTGTGCCGGGAAAATCTACAGCAATCAATCGTAGACGCTTGAGTAGTGATGTCTAGAAAGGAATTTGGACTCAGATATAGGTCTTGGGTCCGTTTGCTGTATGTGTCCCTGAGGGCCAAGATCTGAACAACAAGGGTTCCACGCTTGCTCTTGTTATTTGCTTTGGCCATAGAGCCACTGGCCTGTGTGATAAGGCAGTCTACTGTGATAGTGGGACTCAGATATGGCCGGATTGAAGAGCACATAGCGCTTTATGCTGATGTCATGCTGCTCTTTAAGGGAGATGGCCACGAATGAATCTTATCTGGAAATATGGGCGATTCTTGGGATTGTCCATTAATTGGAACAAGTCCATCTTGATGCCTTTGGACCCCATGGGTCCTGAGAATATGTAGGGGGCAAACCAAATTCCAGTGGTGGAACGATGTAAGTATATGGAGATACAAATATTGTTTAAATCTGAAGATTTTCAATCTAAGGTAGCCATGTGGCATAAACTGCCGTTATCACAGGTTAGTAGTGCAAATCTTTGTAAGATGGTACTCATGCCAGTTTCTGCATGTGCTCCACAACTCACCTGTATGGATACCTATGTCATATTTCTATAGAATCCAATGTTATTCAGAGATCGTGTTTGGAATGGCAAAAATGAAAAGATCCGCCTTGAGACCCTCCAGAGAGCCAAGGATAATGGTGGCCTAGCGGTCCCAAATCCCGGTTTACGGGATGAGGTCAGGAGTACAGTCCACATGTGGTAGAAAAGCTTCTAGCCTTCCATGGAGGGAGACCGTAAACAATACTTCACTTAAGAGAAGTGCTTATGTATTACCTATAAGGGAATTGCTAGTTGTGCAATTCCCTAGTGCTGCTGCTAAAAAGGGAAGAAGGAAAGACAGAGACAGTGAGCCCTAAAGTCAACCCAGCCCCTGTCCCTGCCTACTTGTCTCAGCTACCCTAGGCAGTAGCAGGGCAACTTGGCGACAATCTCTTCTCTGAATAAGTGACACACAGAACAGGACAAGACAAAACAACACAGAAGCAGAGTCAGCAAGCCAAGGGTCAAAACTAGAGAGACAAGCCGTACCAAATCGAAATCCAAAAGAGTAGTCGCAAGGGAAGCCAAAGGTCAGAGGTCAGAAATAATACAGTAAGAGCAAGTAGGAAGCTAGCAAGGACAAAGTCACAGGACAGAGTAATAGCCAGCAAACCTGTGTGGGCTGATGACCTGTATATAAGAAGTCAGGACCTACCCCAGACTTGATTGGTAGACAGGCTGTCAATCACACAGGCAAGGCTAAGATTAACTGTTAGAGGAACAGAAAGAATCAAGGTGCAGGAGACGGGTGTGGCTGAAATTCAATTACAGAGTAGAAGTACTAGGACAGTGTTCAGACTGAGCAACAAGAACCTTAAGCAAGCAATCAAACTGAACATGCCTCCTGCACCGCAGCGTGCAAGCGGAGGGTGGAGAAGAGACCCGAACAGGCAGAGACGTTACAGTACCCCCCCCTTTTATTTTTTTGTCAAATCTTTATTTAACGTATAAGTGGCAAACACGGAACTAAAACAGCTTATTATCGAAACATAGGTATGACAAGACACCGAACCATTTGCGGCCCTGTGAGTTAAGCAACACATACGTAAGTTTTAATTAAAAGGGAGAGGGTAGTAAATGAAGTGTGGGTGGGGGGTAGGGGCTATGGGGGGAAGGGGTCGGGTGGAAAGAGAGGGGCAGGTGGGAAAATCAACGTCAGTAACTCAAAGTTAAGCAGCAGAAAGCAGTAAATAATTAGCCATAAACAGTACAGTAACCAGTACAGTGAACAGTCTCTTATTCATCTCATAGTCCGAAGTTGCCAGGATAACAGCACAAAGCACAATGCAGACAGGAGCAACCACAATACCCAGGCCGAGGGCAGGAAGAAAACATATAAGCATAATATAGATTTAACAGAAGTGTAAGAAATTTCAAGAAAAGGTTCTGAAACGAGAGCTCACCGAGGGGCATCCAGGACTCGATAAGAAAGAAGAAGGAAGAACCTATGCTCGACCGGTAAACCTGAGCCAGGGGGACCATGTCTTGAGAAATTGACTATGGGAGCCCATGGCCCAACTAGAAAGCTCCTCAAACCTGCAGATTTGATTTACCCGGGCTAGCCACTCCACGTGGGCTGGTGGCGCAGTTTGCAACCACTTCTGGGGCATCAAAAATTTAGCAGCTGCAAGCAGGTGTGTGGTTAAGTCTTGCCTGGAGGGTGTAAAAGCACCATCAGGCAAAGCCAATACAATCTGGGTGGGCAATATCTGAAAGTTAGAGGAGAAGATCGTTTGTATCGTGGAATCAACCGACTTCCAATATAAGGCCAGGGCCAGGCATGTCCACCATAAATGAGAAAGAGAGCCAGCGGCCTGGTTGCAGCGCCAGCATAGGTCAGTATCTGACAGGTTGTAAGCATGTAACCACTCTGGTGTTTTATACCACCTACTTAATAACTTGTAATGGTCTTCCTGGATTCTGACACAGTTAGAGAAACCATGTGAGTTGGACAGAACTGTCTTAACCTGGTCATTCGTTAGAGAGATACCAAGCTCTTTCTCCCAAAAGTGTAGGAAAACCAGTCTCGTAACAAAGTCTACCCTCAGTAACACACTACGCCGCCAGGGACTCAGATCCTGCAGTGCCAGACGTGTCCCCCTGCTTAAGCCAGTACATATCTGGGCCCGTCTGAAGTTTGCTAGAGAGCATTTGGATGTTCCAGAAGAGTATTGGGAGAATGTCATATGGTCAGATGAAACCAAAGTAGAACTGTTTGGTAGAAACACAACTCGTCGTGTTTGGAGGAGAGTGAATGCTGAGTTGCATCCAAAGAACACCATACCTACTGTGAAGCATGTGGGTGTCAACATCATGCTTTTGGGGCTGTTTCTCTGCAAAGGGACCAGGACGACTGATCTGTGTACATGAAAGAATGAATGGGGCCATGTATTGTGAGATTTTGCGTGCAAACCTCCTTCCATCAGCAAGGGCATTGAAGATGAAACGTGGCTGGGTCTTTCAGCATGACAATGATCCCAAGCACACCGCCAGGGCAATGAAGGAGTGGCTTCGTAAGAAGCATTTCAAAGTCCTGGAGTGGCCTAGCCAGTCTCCAGAGCTCGACCCCATAGAAAACCTTTGGAGAGAGTTGAAAGTCCGTGTTGCCCAGCGACAGCCCCAAAACATCACTGCTCTAGAGGAGATCTGCATGGAGGGATGGTCCAACATACCAGCAACAGTGTGTGCCAACCTTGTGAAGATTTACAGAAAATGTTTGACCTCTGTTATTGCCAACAAAGGATATATAACAAAGTATTGAGATGAACTTTTGTTATTGTCCAAATACTTATTTTCCACCATAATTTGCAAATAAATTCTTTAAAAATCAGACAATGTGATTTTCTGGATTTGTTTTCTCATTTTGTCTCATAGTTGAGGTTTACCTATGATGTCAATTACAGGCCAGCCTCATCTTTTTAAGTGAGAGAAATTGCACAATTGGTGGCTGACTAAATACTTTTTTTCCTCACTGTATGATGTCAATTACAGGCCTCTCTCATCATCAGGAAGGGAAGCAGAGTGACTAGAAACTTCCTATAATATGGGAGGGACAAGCCATCAGGACCTGGGCTCTTTCCGCCCTAATTTCGTCCAGTGTAAATGGGGACATCAAATCCAAGGCTGTTTGAGGGTCCACAGATGGCAGAGCTAGGGAAGTCCTGGATGGCCCTTTCCTTATAGGCACAGGGTGTAGGTTGCTGACTGGGCTCAAGGTTATAAATATCCAAATAAAAATCTCTAAAGGCCCGTGCTATGTTGGGAGTGGCAGTGACCAGGACGTTATCATGACTAGTCTTAATCTGGTGTATATGGGATCTATCCTTGGCTTTTTTAATGAGTGTGGACATAAGTCTACCACCCTTGTTGCCATGGGCATAGATCTTATGCTGGTACAATAAGTGTGATTTGGCAGATTTAAGAGTAAGAAGACAGCGCAATTTCTCTTTGAGAGCTGTTAGATCGGCCAATCCTGCAGCCACCTTGGACAGTTTATGAGCCCACTCCAAGGAAGAGATCTGAGTTAGGAGATCATCTATGTCCTTCTGTGTCCTTTTCTTAAACCGAGAGCCTAACGAGATGAAGATCCCGCGCATATAGGATTTGTGGGCCTCCAAACCACTGGGGGAGGCGGAGAGGAGTCAGGGATAGCATTAGTAGCAAAAAAGAGGTCAAGATGTGATTGGAGTATCTCTCTACCTTCCTGCCATTCGAGCAGGGTCTCGTTTAGGCGCCACTGCCAGTCTCTAGGCGTCAGGCTTGGTAAGGTAAAGAGCAATAAGCAGGGGGCATGATCAGAGATCGTAATATTCCCTATGGAGGCCTGTGTACCCCCCCTTTTATGAGGGGCCACTGGACCCTCACCAGACAAACCAGTTTTAGAAAGCTTCAGTATTTTCTCTGCCTTGTATCCTAGATCTCCCTGAACAACAACAGGCAAACGTGTATTAATTCGCCTGGCGTTTCCAACTTTTAGTAGCTGAAACCGTCTCCTCACTGACACAATCTAAGGTGTGCAAAGCAATACGGTGGGATGACCACTGATCTCCCCATTTTACCAACTCCCTTTTACCCCAATCAAAAATAGGGTTATGGAGGTTCAACCAGGGGAGCCCCAAAACGATATCGGAAGACAGATGCTCCATAACAAAAAAGCTTATGACCTCAGAATGTGGAGAACCCACTTGCAATGTGATTAAGGGGGTCTTGCATTGGACTTTACCCCTGGCCAGTGGGGCAAAATCCGCCCCAGTACCCGCCAGAGGAGTATCGAGCGGTAAAAGCTCAATGTCTAAAGCTGAGACAAACGAAAATTTGAGAAAGTTTGCCGCAGACCCAGAGTTAACTAGGGCCTGTCCAGAAACAGATCTGTCCCCAGAGGACAGAGACAAAGATAACCACAGAGACAAACTACCACTCAGGCACTGAAGCTTTTCTGCAGGTGTGCGGGGTCTGATAGAGCAGTCTCGGATGATATGACCTGAAGTACCACAGTACAGGCAGAGGTTATTCCGGAGACGATGCTCTCTTCGAGTCTTGGCGTCCACAACTCCCAGTTGCATGGGTTCCTCACCAGGAGTGATGGGAGAAAAAGTGGGTTTATCAGGAGAGAGAGAGGAAGAGACAGAAAACTTGGAGGAAACAGACCCTACTCTCTCTTTAACATTTTCCTGGATTCTATGGTCAATACAGACGGCCAAAGTCGTGGCCTGCTTAAGAGTAGGGGAATCTGGGTGACCAACCCAGACCTCCTTAACACGATCACACAGACCTTGTTTAAAGTGAGCCTTTAGAGCCGACTCACACCAACCTGCAGTTACACTGCACTTACGGAAATCTGAGCAATACTCCTCGGCAGAGCATTTGCCCTGCCGCATGGTGAGGAGTTGCGATTCCGCAAGCCCAATGTGGTCTGGCTCAGCATAGATAGACCACAGGGACATAAAAAATTTTTCAAAGTCAGACCACTCCTCACCTCCAGGAGGGAGTTTAAGGGCCCAAGCTCGTGGATCCCCCTGTAGGAGAGATATAACTACTCCCACCATTTGGGCCTGGGATGCATGTGGATTAATCTGGAAATACAGATGACAAGACTCCCGGAAAGTCTCAAATTTTTCTTGGTCCCCCGAGAAACGATCCAGGAGTAACATCTAAACCCTAGGAAGGGAAGAAATAGCAGGGGATGTTTCAGCAGCATCAGTAAGGGTCTGAAGCTGTTTAGCTAGCTCAGCTATCAGAACAGGGAACAGAAAGAAACAAGGTGCAGTAGACGGGTGTGGCTGAAATTCAATTACAGAGTGCAAACATTAAAAGGTAAGTAAACATTTATATATTATTTTTTTTTCATAAAACAATAATGAATGGAACAAACTTTGCAGTATACTTCACTAAGGAAAAGTACAGTCCCTGACAGAAGTTCTGTCGCTTATCCATGTTGTGGAATCAAAAGCTTATAACCTGACTTTAAATTCATCCATTGGTTTTAGAAATGACTCATATGAAAGCTGAAACCCTCCCAAATGATTTTTTGGTTAAGAAAATAAATTGGCTTTACTGCTGAAATATTCATCATTTAATGAACACAGAAAGGTCAGATTTTGGCAAGACAAAAGTTTTGTCGTACACATAAAGTAATGTGAAAATCAAACCAATAATTCTGTTCAAAAACAAAGATATGTTTCATAACATTGGTGAATGAAGTTGTGGTGCTATTAGAGCCATATGAGTCATTTCTAAAACCAATGGATGAATTTAAAAGTCAGGTTATAAGCTTTTGATTCCACAACATGGATAAGCGACAGAACTTCTGTCAGGGACTGTATGTGTATCTTTAAGAAATACTCCTATCTTTACTTCTTAGCTGAGTGTTTTTTTTTCCTGTACTCCATACACAAGCAGTTTCAATTTACTATGAGCTCTGTGAATAGGGAAGGGTGGCCATCTACAGAATTAAATTAGTCATTTTTGTCAGAGGAAGTCTGAATAGTAATTACTGATAACCGATTTGTGTTGTGAAAAAGAACATTTCACTGTTTCTTCCCCATTCTCTTTCCATAGAGTTCTATTGTACAGATTTGATCAATGGCAGAAGGAGGCAATTAAGTGAAGAAACAGGCAATTTTCTTATATAACGTTTGTCATGTTTACCTGAACTATGGTAAGAAGGTCCCTCAGAGCATGCATCCTTTTCTGCTTGGAAACAAGTTGGGGTCATTCAGGTATTCTCGCTCACCCCTCTGCATATCATGTCAACTAAGCCTCTCAATCTTTTTAAATACCTTTAAATACTCTTTTTAAAGAGTAAATTTGTGAAGGATATCGCCTTGCCAAGCTGCTTGGCACACCTGCAATCAACCTTCTTACCTCCCACTCACACGCCGTGAGTGGACTGGGTACATAGGATAATATGAAACGAGCTTTATAAATTTTATTTATTTATTAACCTGAGTGGGTCGGTACTAGGCACTTTCATATACAGAAATATACATCAATGGATTATCAAGCAAATACGGGTAAAGGAAAATACAGTACAGAAAATAAAATGGAAATAAAAGATAGGAAGATACCAGAACAAGGTGGTAGTCTGATTCACTAGGCCTCAGCAGATTGGCCTAAGGCGCATCTTTAAGTGAGTTACAGAGCATGTGTTCCCTACATGCTGTCCAGAAACCAGAAGACTTCTGTCTCTCTCAGGGGAGACCATATACCTATACCAGTCTCCTCCCTGAGTGATATCACTAGGAGGGGAAGCCCCACCCTCCATCTTGAAATCCCAATAACCATGATTCGTCATATCTCCTCGCCTGATGACCGTACAAGGGGTATGATAGGGTTAATGGCGAGATTCCCATCGTGTAGACACCAAGAATGACACCCCAATCTCCTTTGGGTAAGGAGATCAGTGTCTGGACCTTTTCCCTGTGCGCAACAGTAGCATGTCTGGATATGAATCGTTCATCTCTGCCTGGTGCACCCGAGGAATTTATCGGGGCAACGATAGGCGGTTCTGCTGGGGAAATATTGCCATAAAACCATATCTCCTTTGTTCTGTGGCCTGGAGACACGGAGTCTGGGTTTTGTGTATTCCGAGGTCTTTCTAGCCACAGGTTTGCAGGAACCCCCTGCTGGGATAATGAGATTAACAAGGGTATGCTAATTGAGCTAGGGACAGAACAACAAAGGGTCTTGGTTGCAGATTAGAAATACCACATTCCTGAGGCCAGAAGGGTTATTATGACCAAGTGATAAGACATGAAAGACAAATATCTGACTGGAAATCCAAAACTGGGGCTCTCATCATCACACATACATACCAAATTTTGGCAACAATAAAAAGTACAACTTTCCCTGCAAATAAAGAGCCCTGACATATCGTTGGCAACAATACAATAAAAAAGTAATAGGCATCAGAATATGGTGACCCCTAAAAAATCGTTTGTTTTCAAAAAGTGACATTTTATTTGTAAAAGCGCTAAAACGTACTACAAATCAATATGAATATGGTATCGCTGTAATCATAATGACCCACCGGACAAAGCTGCCTTGTCATTTTTAATGCAGAGTGAACGCTGTAAGAATAAAATGCAAAAAATTATGATAGAATTGTGTGTTATTTCACATAGACCCCACAAAAACGTTAATAAAAGCTAATCAAAACTTTATATTTACCCCAAAATGGTGAAAAATGAAAGTACAATTTGTCACACAAAAAATAAGCCCTCACATAGGTAGGTAGACATAAAAATAAAAAAGTTATGAATTTTGAAAGACAGGGAGGGAAAATATGAAAAAAGTTGCCAAGCATTAACGTACAAGCTACACTGTGTCATTATAGGGTTAACTACAGTAAAATAAAACCCATTTAAGGAGCATTGTACAATAATATATCTACCAAAATGGTCACAGGTCACCTACAGCACTTCTAAAGGTAGGGACATAGTGAATAAAACCGAGAGTTCCCTGGAATAATTAGAGTATGTAGAGAGGTAACCATGAGCTACCCAGTTATGTTTAAGGGCCAAGATTTTTTCCCCAGTCAAATGGGATTCCTGCAGACAAATGATAACTAAAAGCTATGGCTTCTTTCGATTTAGAGTTTAGGTCCCCGAGCATTTCAGCTTAAAATACAAAGTGTTGGGGGTTATTGACTAGTGATCCAAGACCATTAAAGGACCACTAAACCCAGAATGCATACAAATAGAAAATAATAAATAATTCCCTATATGACACCTCAAATCATATACGGATTTTTCTTGCTCTTCTTTTCTACTATATCATAGTTATCTCTTATATATATAAAAATGAGTTTCTGTCTGTCTGTCTGTTCTTTATGCGCGACCAAACAACTGGACCGATCCTCACCAAATTTGGCACACATGTACATCAGGTGTCCGGGAATATTTTAGACTGGGTCTCAGCTCTCTTGGACATACCGTTCCTGAGATACAGTATTTCCAAAAAATGACCTGCATTAGCTAATACAAGCCTGCAAGTCTTTCATTCATATTCCAACTGCCATACACATGGTCACATGTCCCTTATCAGCCAATAAGAGCTCGCAGGCGCTTACTCTCCTCAGGCACACAGGTTTCTATAGCAACCAAGCTATTTATGACCTGTATTAGTCAATAGCAGTTGGCAGGTCCTTAAATATTCAGTCATATCACGTGTATCAGCCAATATAAGTTCACATTTAATTTACCAGGTTTCCATAACAACACAGCCATAAATAGACTGTACCTATACTAGACTCAGTGGCGTAACTAGCAATGGCTGGGCCCCAAGGCGAACATTTGACATGGGACCACCCCCGACAACCGCCCCCCCCGCACAAACTGCATTCCTGCACACAGTATTCTGCCCCATAGTGGCCCCTGCACACAGTATCATAGTGGCCCCTTCATATAGTATTATGCGCACTCCCTGCTACCTCTTCAGTGTTGGACCAGATGTCACGTGAGCCAGGCATGCATCGCAATGAATAATGACATCGGACTGGCCCACCGACTGGGACGTCACCAAGGAGGCCCGAAGCCTACGGAAAAGACCCCAGAGTATAATGATAGCAGTGTTTGTGGGGTTCTCGGCCCGCAGGACTTGCTTACCGATCCCCACTCCTGCTCACAGCCGCCTCTGCAGAAGGTGAAGTGCAGGCGGCCATGAGCAGGAGCGGGGATCGGTAAGTAAATAGGGCCTGTTACCTGCTGATGTTACACCAGAAGGTAACGACCTATTAAAAAAAAGAAAAAACATCAGGGGCCCCCCGGGACCCCTAATGTCCCAGGCCCTGTGGCAACCGCTACCACTGCTACCCCGGTATTTACGCAACTGACTGGACTGCCATACTGGATTTCAGCATTCTTATAAATTGAAACATTGTTAAACTACTCATGCCCCCTGCAGCAAAACACATGGCTGCTGCTCGAGCTAATGAAAAATCTCAGCAGACCCAAGCCCATCTCCAATCTGACAAGGTATGTCACAGACAACAGCGAGCTGCTGAAACAACCCAGCAGACCCAAGCCCGTCTCCAATCTGACAAGGCATTGTCAGCCACATGCACACAGCTGCACTCCAAGTTTCCATAACAACCCAGCCATTTTTCTTCACTGCTGTAGGTCAGCTTTAAAGGGACAGGGCGCTGTGGATGACACTGTTACACAAGGTCACATACACACAGCTTTACTCCAGATTTTCCATAACAACCGATCGCAGGTCTTTCACTGATATTTAAACTGAGATACACATGATCAAACGACACTTATGGACCAATGGAAAATCGCAGGTTCTTCAGTCTTGACATACCCACAGCTTTACACCAGGTTTCCATAGCAACCAAGCTATTTATGACCTGTATGAGTCAATAGCAGTTCGCAGGTCTTTAAATATTCAGTCATATGACGTGTATTAGCCAATATTAAGTTCACATTTCATTTACCAGGTTTCCATAGCAACACAGCCATAAATAGACTGTACCTATACTGGACTGCCATACTGGATGTCAAGTGCAAAACTGGTCAATTCTTATGGGGTCACTACACAAACAAAAAATGAAATATACCCGTGCGAAGCCATGTCCTTCTGCTAGTAAAGTATAAAAATAAATTAGAAAAGCAGTACAATCTTCTCTATGGCTGTATTTTCTCTCTCCCCCCCCCCCCCAGCCTTTCCCCTTTTAATGCTTGTGAGACAGGAAGTTTAGGAGGAAAGGGCTGGGTTTAGGTTTAATACTGTTTGTCTATACAGTGAGTGGGGCCATTTTGTTGGAAGGAATCCCCCAAGTAACTGATAGTATGAACTAGATAGCAACAGTTGCAACACTAGTACCACCACCACCAGTAGTGTACACAAAGTGACACCATACACATACCTCCCAATTTTTAGAGGACAGAAAGAGGGACAGAATGTGTGGTGCATAAAGGATGCCGCTACAAATATAGCCCCACCCACTTCTAAACTCCGCCCCTTCCCATCCATTTCTCTTTGTGGATCACTTTGCTTCTTGGCTTCCCCTCTTTTTATCCAGTGAAATTCCTACCCTCATCATGGGTGACTTTAACATCCCCACTGATACCCCTGTTTCCCCAGCTGCCTCACAGTTTCTCTCAATAACCACGTCTTTTGGTCTTTCACAACTTTCCTCTTCCGCCACACATGTAGATGGCAACACCATTGATCTTGTCTTCCATCGTCTCCTCACAGTTTCTAAATTTACTAACTCGTCTCTGCCACTCTCTGACCATAACCTTCTGTCTCTCACCATCAGTGCTTTCTCTCGTTCACAGGACACACCTACTCATCATACATATAGGAATTTACGTGCTATTAACACCCAGCACCTCTCAGATACTCTACAGTCCTCTCTGTCCCCCATCTCTTCACTCTCCTGTCCCAATCTGGCCACCAGTCACTATAATGAAAGCCTTAAGAGTGCATTGGATGAGGCGGCTCCCCCGTCCACTCGAAAGGTTAGACGCAGGAGGCAGCAACCCTGGCACACGCCACAGACACGTTTTCTTCAGTGGTGCTCTAGGTGTGCTGAACGTCTGTGGAGAAAATCACGTACACCTGCAGACTTCCTCCACTTTAAATTTATACTTAAAACCTATAGTTCTGCCCTTCACCTAGCCAAACAAGCCTATTTCACCACTCTCATCTCTTCTCTCTCCTGTAACCCTAAAAGGCTATTTGAAACTTTTCATTCCTTACTTACCCCTAAGGTGCAGATGCCATTCACAGACCTTAGCGCAGATGACCTGGCCTCTTATTTCCATGATAAATTTGATAAGATCCGTCAGGAAATAACTGCCCAATCCCCAGGTGGCATTGATCCCCTCACCAGCCGCACTTCAGACTGTTCATTCTTATCTTTTGAACCTGTTACAGAGAAGGAAGTATCTCAGCTACTTTTTTCTTCTCGCCCTTCGACCTACAGTAGTGACCCTTTCCCCTCACACCTTCTCCAGTCTCTGTCGCCTGCCGTCACGACTTACCTTACTAAAATATTTAACCTCTCTCTCTCTTCTGGAATTTTCCCATCCTCTTTAAAACATGCTGTCATAACCCCACTACTGAGGAAATCCTCCCTTGACCCGTCCTGTGCTGCTAACTATCGACCTGTCTCTAACCTTCCTTTTATCTCCAAAATCTTGGAACGCTTGGTCTATTCTCATTTAATCCGCTATCTTTCTGATAACTCTCTTCTTGACCCCTTACAATCTGGCTTCCGCAATCTGCACTCTACTGAAACGGCCCTCACAAAAGTCTCCAATGATCTCCTGACAGCTAAATCCAAAGGTGACTTCTCTCTTCTTATTCTTCTAGATCTCTCAGCAGCATTTGACACTGTTGACCATCAACTCCTCCTCACTATGCTCCGCTCTGTCGGCATCACAGACACCGCTCTCTCCTGGTTTTCCTCTTATCTCTCTGACCGCACTTTCTGTGTATCATTTGTTTCTTCCCCTCTTCCCCTTGCCGTTGGTGTTCCTCAGGACTCGGACCTAGGTCCCCTGCTCTTCTCCCTCTACACAGCACCCATTGGATAAACCATCACTAGATTTGGCATCTTTATGCTGATGACACCCAATTATATACGTCATCCCATGACATCATCCCTGCACTAATACAGAACACCTGTGACTGTCTCTCTGCTGTCTCAAATATCATGTCTTCGCTCTATCTGAAACTGAATCTCTCAAAGACTGAACTACTGCTGTTTCCACCATCTAATAGCTCTTTCCCTGATATCTCCATTGCAGTCTCTGGCCTTACCATAACTCCTAGGCAGTATGCCCGCTGCCTTGGGGTTTTGTTTGACTCAGACCTTTCCTTCACCCCCCTTATCCAATCACTCGCACGTTCATGTCATCTCCACCTCAAAAACATTTCCAGAATCTTCCCTTTCCTTACCACAGATACACTAAAGAAACTTATTGTTGCCCTGATTCACTCTCGCCTTGACTACTGTAACTCCTTACTAATCGGTCTTCCCTTTACTAAACTCTCCCCTCTAGAAATCTATTCTGAATGCGGCAGCCAGGCTCATCTATCAGTCTAGACACTACAGCGATGCCTCCGGTCTGTGTCGGTCACTACATTGGCTGCCTATTCAATACAGAATACGATATAAACTTATCACCCTCATCCACAAGGCTCTCCATAATGCTGCACCTCCCTACATTTCCTCCCTCATCTCTGTCTATCGCCCAACCCGTACTCTCCGTTCACTCAATGACCTAAGACTAACATCCTCTATTATCAGAACCTCCCACGCTCGTATACAAGACTTCTCCCGAGTTGCACCACTTCTCTGGAATGCTCTATTCCAGACTATCAGATTAACCCCCAATTTCCACAGCTTCAGGCGTAAACTAAAGACACATCTTTTCAGACAAGCCTATCACAACTCCTAATGTAAACCCTTCCGTAATTAGAATCCCTAAAACGTACCCTCCTCTGTTTATGCTTCAACATTACCTCACAGGATATGATGCCGTATCAGACTAACTTTATATGTCCAGGCACCATCTGCATGTTAAAGGACACGACTGGTGACGGTTCATACAGCTTTATATATTTGTAATGACAGTAACCTCTATTACAAAAGTGTCTGACCATTGTATAAGCAATGCTACATCTGTTGCCGCCCCTGCTACCTCTTGTGTCACCCCCTCTACCTCATAGATTGTAAGCTCTTGCGAGCAGGGCCCTCAGTCCCAGTGTGTGAATTGACTATTTCTTTGTAATGTATCTTTTTTGTCAGTACTTGAACCCTACAAGTTGTACAGTGCTGCGGAATATGTTGGCGCTATATAAATAAAATGTATTATTATTATTATTATTATTATTATTAAAGATGGCAATAAAAGTAATAAAAGTGAAAATAAACCCCCAAAGATTACAATAAATAATAATGCATGACATATAATAAATGACAAAATACAAAATGTGAAATATGAAATCCAAATGGACCTAACAAATGAGCATTCCTAAGTGGCCCTGTGAAAACACAAAATCTGTGTAATAAAAGTCCATCCATGTCACTCCTCCATCGTTATACGATCCATGGCCCTGAAAATAACAAAGAAAATATATATACAGAATTTACAGCACAGACAAGAAATCTTGTTTTGAAAACTCCTACTGGACCTCCAAAGGATATAAAGAAATATATATTAAAAAATGTTTAAAAGTATAGCGTGGAAACACAGAAACAAAGATTTTTCTATGCATCCACACTACACTATCCAGATGGCTTAGTCGTCTCCGGTTCTCCAGCAAAAAGTGGCTTCTAATAAAAAAACAACCCAACCTTATCATTTAACCCTTTTGGTGTCAATGTTTGCAATAGGGTAACCCATTTGGTTTCAAGTTGTAAAAATCGGGTCATTGCATCACCCCCTCTCACCCTCAAGTGTATCTAATCAATGGCCCTTACCTGTATATTTTGGGGTGCAGATGAATGAAAGTCCCTGTAATGTCTGGTCCTCGGTTTCAGATTCACTACCAGAGGTTGGTCAATGACTTCCATTGCTCTCCTTATGTCTCTGGAGTGTTCAAGAATTCTTGTTCATAATTGTCGAGATGTCATCCCACTGTATATCAAGCTGCAAGGGCAGGTTAAATAGTACACCTCCCCATCACTTCTACAGTTTAAGGTTTGTACAACTTTATATTGTTGCACATTTTGAGAGTCATTGAAACAATTGGCCTTTACCATATATCTACACGCTGAACATCTTCCACAAGGATTAAAACCCCATCTTGGGCCTTTGTCAGAAAAGATAAATTATGAGGCAGGTGGTATATAATGACTTTTAACGAGACAGTCCCTCAAACTTTTACTTCGCTTAGCCACCATTTGAGGTTTAGATTGCAAAACCTTCTGTAAATCCCTATCTTGTCTCAATATTGGCCAAAATTGGTTTACAGTATTGGTAAGTTCCTTCCATCTACTATGGAAACTTGTAATAAATCTGACCTGAGCTGGATCTGGGACTTTCTTTTTAAAAGAAGATTCGTGCATTGTTCTGCGCAGGCTCTTTGATATCCCTGCTCCACATCTACAAATGAATATCCTCGAGAGATAAAGCGTTTTCTTAGCTCGCTTGTGCTTCATTTTCAAAATCTTCATTAGCGTCACAAATGCGTCTGGAACGCAAAAAATTGGCCAGTTGGAAGGGCTTTAATTACATGTCTGGGATGGGCCAATTTCACATGTAAAAGGGAATTGACGCTTGTTTGTTTACGAAAAATGGTTGTATGTAAATTCCCATTACAATACCCACTCGTATTTTTAAGTCCAGAAATTCAGACTCTTCCTGAGTCTCAGAATGTGTTAGTTAGATGTTCATTGTGTTGTCACAATGAGTATTAGAATTAGCTCCATAAAATCCAGACACATCCCACTGTTCCTCAAGTAGAATGTGATCGCTTGCAGACCACAATGGTGTGTATAAGGCTTCAACATCTGCTGTAATCAAAAACATGTTTGATTCCTAAGGTAATCCCATCCAATCTTTGTAAGGCCTCAGATGAGTCCCTAATATAGGAAGGGAGAGTCAAAACAATGTTTTTTAAATAGTAATCAAGAAACTTACTCACTGGTTCACATAGGCTCCCCCTTCCTGAGATTATAGGACATCCCGGTGGATTCCAGTGATTCTTGTGAACCTTAGGTAAAAAATATATATTGTGGGAGCAATAGGAAACTGAACTATAAGTCCTTCATAAATCTGCTGTGATATAACATTTTTTTCACGTGCCCTTTGTAGGATGTATATTAGTTGTTTCTTAAATACCTGTGTTGGATTGCCATCCAATTTCTTATAACATCGAACATCATGTAATTGTTGAAATGCCTCCTTTTCATAGAGTGACGTCGGCCATATCACCACATTCCCGCCCTTGTCTGCTGGGTTAAACACTACATCCTTCATCGATTTCAATTCCTGCAGAGCTTTGCGTTGCACTCCTGTCAAATTGTCATAACTACGATAAGTGGGAATGCACATAATAGCATTGCATACTGATTTAACAAAAATTTCCACATGAGTGCTCAAATTCAAGGGCAGGAATGTGGTGGACTTATTTTTGATTGTTGAAGGAAATTTACTCACCTGATCACCTTGTTGCTCCATCAGTAGTTCTTCTACAATCTGGAGTGCCTCCAATTCCTCCTGGGCAGTGAAATTAGACATGATGTTATCCTTTGAAAAGTGCTTCTTTAACAAAAGTTTTCTGGCAAATAAAAAGATGTCTTTGATGGCCATAAATCTATCAAAGAGTGCTACCGGACAAAATGATAATCCTAATGATAAGACTTGTTCCAGGCTAGATGTTAATACATGATCAAATAGATTAATTACCTTGAGTGTAGATCCTTGTTCCAGACTTTGATATGTTTTCTTTTATTTTATGTATATCACGTATTATACGCCCATCTGTCATCACCATTCCTATGGTCCACACTGGATTGTTGTTAATTGATACCAGTGTTGGACTGTATGCAGAGCGTCACTGATTATTTCTTCCGAGTCCTCCTCCATCTATATACCTTGTTATTATGATCTGATGCATCATGTTGGTACTTTTTCATTTTGTTATCTTGAATATCAGTTTCCCACTTCTTAAAGTATAATTGTAGTTGCTGTTCCTATTTAGTTAACTGATCTGCAGAAGACATAGATTTTATTTGTTCCTGTAATTTTAAGATCTGCCCCTCTAGGGACTCCAAAGATTTATGATCATGTCCAATCAAAAGCTCAATGAAGGTTCTTGAGCACATGTTACATTCTTCTTCCCATTTATTTTTAAATATATCATCTTTGATGGAAAAAGATGGAAATAACTGAATTCTGAGTCCTCTCGGGATTAAGTTTTTTGAGAGATATTGTTCTAGTGTAGCCAAATTCCACCATGTTTTGGTGCTTTTAAGTAGAAGATCCTGTAAATCCTGCTGAACATCTTTCAACTCAATGGAGATATCTGAGGACCCAGATAAGCCATCTGAAAAAATACTGGAGAGACGACTGACCCACTCGTTCTCCTTAGTGCCTAAATCCTTGTTTAAATCAGTATACAAAAGACGATAATTCTGATTTTAAAAAAAAAGGCTAGTTCTGGAAAAAACAAAAAGAACAACAATTAAACCTATATATTACCTAAACCTCCTAGTCGTATCTAACCGTACTGGTCCCCAACCCAACAATGTAATACCTATATGGATTCTGCCACAGTATATAGAAAGATTTCACATAAACACTTCATAATCATAATTTTTATTGAAAAAATAATGATATACACCTGTACAGGTACTATTTAACCCCTTAGCGACATGTGACGTACTATTACGTCATGGGCACCTGGTAGTTGGCGCAAATGGACGTAATAGTACGTCACCGGCCGATGCCGCACGAAGTATCTGAGCAGGTGGCATCAGGAGCTGTAACTGACAGCTAACACCTGCTCAATTAACCCTCGGTTGGAGCTGAGCTCTGATCGGGGCTTTTAACTCCAAGGGGTTCCGCCATGTTGCCACCCCCGCATCAGAACCCTTCCCGCAGCGAGATTGGGGGGGGGGGGGTGCCAATACCTATTATCTGCAGCCAGGGGTCTGGCCTGTGACCCCAGGCTGCCTGGAGCCCCCGTTACCTGGTTGATCCTGCCGGGACCTCAGGAAGTCAGTCTATGCGTCTACATAGGCTGACTTCCTGTATAGACTGCAATACACGTGTTGCTCGTGTATTGCAGTCTATAGTACTGAACCAGTGATCACTGCATCGCTGGTTCAGATGTCCTAAAGGGACATATGAAAAAGTAAAAAAAAAAGTGCAAAAAAAAAAAATATATAATTATCAAAGCTATAAAGCCCCAAAAATTCCCTTTTCCTATATAAAATGAAATACATATAAAAAAAAAAAAAAACTAAAAATTAATAAAAACAATACATATTTGGTATCGCCACATCTGAAACAACCTGTACAATAAGACCGAAACAATATTTAACCTGCACGGTGAACATCAGAAAAAAAAACGCCGGAAATAATTATTTTTGCCCATTTTGCCTTACAAAAAATGCTATAAAAAGTGATCAAAAAGTCATAGTTACCCCAAAATAGTACCAATGAAAAGCACTGGGCATCCCGCAAAAAATAAGCCCTCAACTAACCCTGTCAACCGAAAAAAAAAAAATTTATGCATCTCAGAAGATGGCGTTGGAAAAATAATTGATTTCTTTCCCCAAATGGGTTTTTGTTCTGCAGAATTAGTAACGCATAAAAAAACAATATAAATGAGATATTGCTGTAACTGTACCAACCTGCAGAATAAAGGTAACATGTTACTTATGCTGTACGCTGTGTGGAAAAAACATTAAAAGGTAAAAAGCTATGCCAGAATTGCTGTTTTTTTTTTTTTTTAATCCACCAAAAAAGAGTTAATAAAATTTAGTCAATAAGTTATAGGCACCCAAAAATGTTGTCATTACAATATACATCTGATCCTGCACACAACAAGCCCTCACGTGGCTACATCACCAGAAAAATAAAAAAAATATAGCTTGCGCAATGTGAAGACAAAAACCCCCAAAAATCGCCAAATCATTAGAAAATACCTGGCAGTGGCAGAAAGAGTATGTATAAGCTCTGCGAGCGTATATCAGGGTACAAATCAGATTTAGAGCTTACAAGGGAAAAGAAACCAGAAGTGACCCCCCCCCCCCAATCATAGGAGCTACTGGGGATATAGTAGGGAATTTGGTGTTTCCAATTTGCTCCGCACAGCTTGCGTAATCACTTTTCACCATCGGCTGTGCATTCACGTCTGGGATACTAATGCTCACTACACCCCTTGATACATTCTTTGAGGGGTGCAGTTTTCAAAATGTCACTCCCTAGGGGATTCCACTTTACGGGTAACTTAAAGGCTCTGCAAACATGACATGGCGTCCAGATACCAAACATCTAAATTTGCGCTCTAAAAGTTACATAGTGCTCCTTCACATCAGCGCCCTGTGTGCCCAAACTAATTTATGCCAACATGTATGACACTGGTGTACCCAGGATAACGTGCTTAATGTCATATGTGGGTATAAACTGCTGTTTGGGCACACAACCAAGCACAGCAAGGAAGGAGCACTATTTGGTTTTTGGAGCACAGATTTAGACGGTGTGGTTTCTGGACGTCATGACACTTTTAACTGAAATGCAAGTTAAGTGAAATACCCTGACACGTGACCCCATTTTGGAAACTAGACCCCTGAAGGTATTAATCCGGGGGTACATTGATCATTTTTAACCCCCAAGTGTTGCATTAATTTATTTTCCAGAAATTAATCAGCAGATTATGATGACAGGAGAAAATGACAATTTTTCAAGGAATACGTCATTTCATATGTTGTTCCCGGGTTGTATCAGAGAGGAATGCTCCAAATGCTGTTGTGCCCGGTATACCCGCTTAACAGTTTTTGGAGTGTGTGTCTCTGCTGATACATGCTGGGTACAACATATAGGGCACTGAAATAGCGTAAATTGCAATTTTCACTTTTCATTATCAGCTGCACATTCATTTCTGGAAATTAAATTAATGCAAAGCTCAAGGGTTAAAAATGCTCTCTACACCACTTGATAAATCCCTTGAGGAGTCTAGTTTCCAAAATGGGGTCACATGTCTGCGGATTCCACTTTACTGGCAATTCAGGGACTCTGCAAAAGTGGCATGACGTCCAAAAACCAAACTGTGCTCCAAAAACCAAAATAGCGCTCCTTCCCCTCTGTGCCTGGCTGTGCTCAAACAGCAGTTTATACCCACATATACAACTTTTTTGAACCCGGGATAGCCCACTTAATAGTTTTAGGAGTGCGTGTCTCTGATAACACAAAGTGGGTACAATGTACTGGGCACTGAAATGGCATATTTCTTTAAAAAAAAGTTAATTTTCACTTTGTATATTAATTTTTGGTAAACACTCTTAAGCTCTAAATAATAATACCCCTTGAGAAATTCCTTGAGGGGTGTAGTTTCCAAAATGGGGTCACATTTCGGGGGGGGGGGGGGGGTTCCATTGTACTGGTACTTTAGGGGCTCTGTAAATATGACATGGCACCTGAAAACTATTCCAGCAAAATCTACCCTCCAAAAGCCAAATAGCACTCTTTCCATTCCAAGCCCTGCCATGTACCCATACAGCTGCTTACGACCACATATTGGGTATTGCCGCGTTCATGAGCAATTGTTTAACAAACAGTAGGGTGCTTTTTCTCCTTTAACCCCTTGTGAAAATGAAAACTTTGACATTTTAGTAATTTTTAACTTGCACATCCCAAATGTTAGTAAAATCTGTTAAACAGATATGGGGTCAAAATGCTCACTATACCCTTTGATAAATTCTGTCTGGGGTGTAGTTTCCAAAATGGGGTTACTTTTGGGGGGTTTCCATTGTATCGGTACTCTAGGGGCTCTGCAAATGAGTCATGGCACTGAAAACTATTCCAGCAAAATCTGCTTTTCAAACACCCAGTGTCGCTCCTTCCCTTCTGTGAGCTCTCGTTCGCCCAAAAACCCACTTGAGATATTTCTGTGCTCTGGAGAAATTGCATAACAAACTGTAAGATGCATTTTCTCCTTTAACCCTTTGTGAATGTGTTAATTTTAGGGCTAAATGAATGTATTAGTGAAAAAAAATGAAATGTCTAAATCAAATGTCCATATTGTTTTAATTCCTGTGAAATGCATAAAGGGTTAACAAACTTCCCAAATGCTGTTTTGAATTATTTGAGGGGTTCAGTTTTGAAAATGGGGTGATTTATGGGGGGGGTTTCTAATATATAGGCCTTTATAATCCCCTTCAGAATTGAAGTGGTCCCTAAAAAATTAGTTTGAGAAATTTTCTTGTACAGTAAATCTGGTGAAAGAGTGAAGAAATTAGGCCATACTTGTAAATCTGGAAAATTGCTGTTATACTTGTAAGCATCCTTGTAAGCATCCAATATAAATTAAAGGACGATTAAAAGATTATGCCAATATATAGCAGAGATATGGTAGATAATATTTATTAATGTATTTAGGTGGTATGACCATCTGTCTGAAAAGCAGAGCATTTCACATTTTGAAAAGGGCTGAAGCACATGGCACTTTACTTGGTGCACTGCAGGGTAGCGAGGATGAGCCAGGATTGTTGTATCAATTTTGTTTTTAATTGTTTTTATATGTAGTGCTGTTTATTTTTTCAATAAACATTCTGATTATGAAGTGTTTATGTGAAATCTTTCTATATACTGCAGCTGGATCCATATAGGTATTGCAGATGAGTGGAAGCTGGGACATACCTCCCACTGACCGGACAGCGGGACAGGACACAGAATCTGGGACTGTCCTGCTGAATCCAGGACTTTTGGGAGGAACATCTATGGCTGTAGCACACAAACGCATAGTGAAACTCTATACAGTTCCACAGGGAAAGTCACCCAACTTTCCCAAACTGCTGAATGTCAAATATGTGTAGTTTTGCTTTGATAATTCCCCAATTTCCTATATCCCTGAATATTATGCATGTTTACCTTTCAGGAGCTGTGAAAGCTGATAACATAATAATAATAATACATTTTATTTATATAGCTCCAACATATTCCGCAGCACTGTACAATTTTTAGGGTTCAAGTACAGACAAAAAAGATACATTACAAAGAGATAGTCAATTCACACACTGAGACTGAGGGCCCTGCTCGCAAGAGCTTACAATCTATGAGGTAGTGGGGGTGACACAAGAGGTAGCAGGGGCGGCAACAGATGTAGCATTGCTTATACAATGGTCAGACAATTTTGTAATAGAGGTTACTGTCATTACACATATATAAGGCTGTATGAACCGTCACTAGTCGTGTCCTTTAACGTACAGACGGTGTCTGGACATATAAAGTTAGTCTGATATGGCATCATATCCTGTGAGGTAATGCGGGAGCGTGAACAGAGGGTACGTTTTAGGGAATCTAACTACGGAAGGGTTTACATTAGGAGTTGTGATATGCCTGTCTAAAAAGATATGTCTTTAGTTTGCGCTTGAAGCTGTGGAAATTAGGGGTTAATCTGATAGACCGGGATAGGGCATTCCAGAGAAGTGGTGCAACTCGGGAGAAGTCTTGTATATGAGAGTGGGAGGTTCTGATAATAGAGGATATTAGTCTTAGGTCATTGAGTGATCGGAGAGTACGGGTTGGGCGATAGACAGAGATGAGGGAGGAAATGTAGGGAGGTGCAGCATTATGGAGAGCCTTGTGGATGAGGGTGATAAGTTTATATCGTATTCTGTATTGAATAGGCAGCCAATGTAGTGACCGACACAGACTGGAGGCATCGCTGTAGTGTCTAGACTGATAGATGAGCCTGGCTGCCGCATTCAGAATAGATTGTAGAGGGGAGAGTTTAGTAAGGGAAGACCGATTAGTAAGGAGTTACAGTAGTCAAGGCGAGAGTGAATCAGGGCAACAATAAGTGTCTTTAGTGTATCTGTGGTAAGGAAAGAGCGGATTCTGGAGATGTTTTTGAGGTGGAGATGACATGAGCGTGCGAGTGATTGGATATGGTGGGTGAATAAAAGGTCTGAGTCAAAAATAACCCCGAGGCAGTGGACATACTGCCTAGAAGTTATGGTAAGGCTGGAGACTGCAATGGAGATATCAGGGAAAGATCTATTAGATGGTGGAAACAGCAGTAGTTCAGTCTTTGAGAGATTCAGTTTCAGATAGAGTGAATGCATGATATTTGAGACAGCAGAGAGACAGTGACTGGTGTTCTGTATTAGTGCAGGGGTGATGTCACGGGATGACGTATATAATTGGGTGTCATCAGCATAAAGATGGTACCCGAAGCCAAATCTGGTGATGGTTTGTCCAATGGGGGCTGTGTAGAGAGAAGAGCAGGGGGCCTAGGACCAAGCCCTGAGGAACACCAACGGCAAGGGGAAGAGAGGAAGAAACAGAGCCTGCAAATGATACACTGAAAGTGCGGTCAGAGAGATAAGAGGAGAACCAGGAGAGCATTGTGTCCATAAGGCCGACAGAGCGGAGCATAGTCAAGAGGAGTTGATGGTCAACAGTGTCAAATGCTGCTGAGAGATCTAGAAGAATGAGAAGAGAGAAGCCACCTTTGGATTTAGCTGTCAGGAGATCATTGGAGACTTTTGTGAGGGCCGTTTCAATAGAGTGAAGAGTGTGGAAGCCAGATTGTGCGGGGTCAAGAAGAAAGTTAGCAGAAAGATAGCGGATTAAACGAGAATAGATCAAACGTTCCAAGATTTTGGAGATAAAAGGGAGGTTAGAGACAGGTTGATAGCTGCACAGGACGGGTCAAGGGAGGGTTTCTTCAATAGAGGGGTTATAAGAGCATGTTTGAAAGAGGATGGGAAAATTCCAGAAGAGAGAGAGAGAGGTTAAATATTTTAGTAAGGTAAGTTGTGACAGCAGGAGACAAAGACTGGAGAAGGTGTGAGGTGAAAGGGTCACTACTGCAGGTTGTAGGGCGAGAAGAAGAAAGTAGATGAGATACTTCCTCTTCTGTAACATGTTCAAAAGATGAGAATGAGCAGTCTGAAGTGTGGCTGGTGAGGGGATCAATGCCACCTGGGGATTGGGCAGTTAGTTCCTGACAGATCTTATCAATTTTGTCATGGAAAAAAGTGGCCAGGTCATCTGCGCTAAGGTCTGTGAATGGCATCTGCACCTTGGGGGTGAGTAAGGAATGAAAAGTTTCAAATAGCTTTTTAGGGTTACAGGAGAGAGAAGAGATGAGAGCGGTGAAATAGGCTTGTTTGGCTAGGTGAAGGGCAGAACTATAGGTTTTAAGTATAAATTTAAAGTGGAGGAAGTCTGCAGGTGTACGTGATTTTCTCCACAGACGTTCAGCACACCTAGAGCACCACTGAAGAAAACGTGTTTGTGGTGTCTGTCAGGCTTGCTGCCTCCTGCGTCTAACTTTTCAAGTGAAGGGGGGAGCCACCTCATCCAATGAACTCTTAAGGGTTTCATTATAGTGACTCGTGGCCAAATTGAGACAGGAGATTGAGGAGATGGGGGACAGAGAGGACTGTAGAATATCTGAGAGGTGCTGGGTGTTAATAGCTTGTAAATTCCTATATGTATGATGAGTAGGTGTGTCCTGTGAAGGAGAGAAAGTACTGATGGTGAGAGACAGAAGGTTAGGGTCAGAGAGTGGCAGAGGAGTGTTAGTAAATTTAGAAACTGTGAGGAGACGATGGAAGACAAGATCAATGGTGTTGCCATCTACATGTGTGGTGGAAGAGGGAAGTTGTGAAAGACCAAAAGACGTGGTTATTGAGAAAAACTGTGAGGCAGCTGGGGAGACAGGGGTGTCAGTGGGGATGTTAAAACATCCAATGCACAGGTATTCTGAATACCAAACTTCACTATTGCCCTTATGCTATATGTATTATTAGTATGGTATACCATGCCAAATTAGTTTTCAAGGTCTTGAGAAAGCTGGGTAGGGACTGCTGAATATTAAATATACATAATAACTGATATAATGTAATATAATTTAGCATAGAGAAACAAGAAAACAGAGGGGCACTCACCATAGGTATTTTCTTGTTTCTCCATGCTATGCTGTATTTTTTGGCTACTGCTATAGTGGAGGAGAGCACCACCTATGGTTTGATTTTGTTGTTCCTGTGCTGGTTAATTTGGATACCATATGAGTCATTACATTTACCCTGAACAGTACCACAGATTTCTTCAAGTATTTTTTATATATCTATATAGATATATAATATAATACAGGTGCATCTCAATAAATTAGAATATTTTTGAAACGTTCATTCATTTCAGTGATTCAGTAATACAATTCATAACCAGCGTCTTCCATGATTGTGTGTCCTACTGAACCAGACTGAGGGACCATTTAAAGGCTTAGGAAACCTTGGCAGGTGACACACTGAATTTACAATACTGAACTTTTTTACAATATTCAAATTTTCTTAGATTTTGGTTTTCATTACCTGTAATCCATAATCAACATTTACAGAAATAAAACACTTGAAATAGAACACTCTGTGTGTAAAGAATCTAGAAAATATAGGAGGTCCCTTTTTTAATTTAATTACTGAAAGAAATAAAGGTTTCAAAGATATTCTAATTTATTGAGATGCACCTGTATCTCCTTGATCCAGAGCTTGCCAGATTTGCCATTCAAGGTTATGAGAAGGATGGGTAACTGCTGAATACTAATTATACCTACATAAATCCTCCTGCGTACTCCCATATCATGCCAAAGCTTGCGAGATTTGCCTTTCATGGTTCTGGGAAAGCTGGGTAGCATAACATGTGGTGCTGTAATAGGGAATATTGAATACTAGATCTAAATAAATCCCAGTCTCTTCTCTATAATTGTGCTAATACATTTCAGGATCCCTGCATAGCTGGGTAACACACCAGATATCAGGGAAAGTTCGGAGAAGTCAGCAGGAGGAAAGCCTTGACATCTAGAATACTGCTACAGCTTCTTAGCTGTGCTAGATTGAATTTTAGCAAGAGCCTTAGAGGTTGTGGGAGCAGTATCGTTCAGATCCACCAGGGATTGGAATGTAAATTACCCCCACAGAGATTCAGTCGGAAGGAGGTCCAGAAGTCCGAACCTGTGATCTACTCTTACCCTTCGTCTTCGTGCCATCCATGCTCAGGTATTTGTGGTTTAGGCCACACAATGTGTATTCCTTCTACAGAATCACCTGAGGCCACTAGGTGGAGCCAACATTACAGGAATAACTTGAAGCAAGGCAGCAACTGATATTTCAGTACCAAGAAATTGCGTTGCACAGCAATACAAAGGGGGACTCACTGATTGAACAGTGGGAGCAGCACTGGAGAGAGTGGGGTACAGTCAACAATGAAAGATTAGGGGGCAGCAACAGAGACCACAGGGCTATGACGAGGGGGTGGTTATGGCTGCACACTCACTACTGTAGCCGATGCTCCAAATGCAGCGTCATGTAAAAGAGTCCGCCATTGCCTCAATATCACTCACAGTTAGGGGTAATCCAATGGGTAAGTTTAGGAGCAATGGCACGGTGGGTCCACAGATCACCAAGTGGCCGCTCACCTAAACAGTAATTCCATAGGCCGGCTTCTCATGCTGATGATAGTGACGCTGACTCACCCCTGCTGCAGACTCCACAGGTAGAGGTAATGTAGTGCAATCCACCAGATCCTGGTGAGCAGATCAGCAGCGGGAAGCATAGGGAAAGGAACGCCACAACAGGGTGTACAGAGGAAAAATGACTCCAGCTAGGGAGTTGCACTGCAGAATCCTGCACAAAGGACACCAAGAGCAGCTAGCAGCAAAAGAAAGGTCAGGGTTGGTATAGCAGCAGTCAAAGACATGTTTGGGGCTCAATTTCAGGCACAGAAGAGCAGGATGGCAGGTCTAAGAAAGATTTGGAGAAGCACATCCACTAAGGCAGACATCTGTACCCCACAATCCTCCTAGATTCTGACCTATATAAAGACACTATTCATTTGGTCGAAATACTGAAGTGGATCTGCATTCCTAGACGATAGTTATGGGTAGACCTTGAGCTAAACCCAATTAATGATAATCCAAAACATCTTATTTGGACCATTCTTCATAATAGTAGGGAGTAACTAAAAGTTTTTCTGTGACTCAGATTTCTATTACAAGTAACTCTCCCACTGTGACAAACTCTTCATAATAGGATCAAATATACAAAAGTCCAAAACTTAAAGGGGTTGTCTGGGATAAACTAAAAATTTAACACTAACTTAAACCCTCTTCCCCCGCCTAACTTCTAATTTACTCCTTTTAAAAAAATGTACATTTAACCATATCCCTGGGGTGGTCATATGTTGCTAAGGCATTGAAGTAGTTTTCCATGTAAATTATATTGATGACCTATCCTTAGGACAAGCTATCAATATCAGATTCCAATCATCATCAGCAGCAGCTATGTAGAGAACAAAAGGGGAAATAGATAGATCTTTACTCTGAGTAGTGGTCATGCTGAGTTACTACAGCTCAGATCCTGTTCACTTGTAAAAGAGCTGAACTGCAAATTGGCACAGTCACTACACAAAGAACAGAGCTATCTGCTTCCCATTATGTTCTCTGCGTCGCTGCTGAGAACAGCTAATCCATGGGGACCCTGGGTGTCGCACCCCCACCGATCTGATATTGATGACCTTACCTAAGGAAAAGTCATCAATATCATTTTAGAAAGGTGTTGTCCCTTGCATTCACACTACTCATAGGTAACGTTAACTGGGTCCAACATTATTTATATAGGCCACATTTTTATTGCATGGGGTTTCTCTCAGGTATGCAAAAATATACTGTAGATCCATAAGGGTACTTGGATCTTTCTCTATTATTTAATTTAAGGCTGACAAAAAAGCAGTTCCCATTACAAACACTAAATTCTGATTCTTATATTTCAATTTAAATGGAGCTAAGCATTTGTATTCTGATAGATTGTGAGCCCTGCTTGTGACAGTGAGTGATGACAATGATTCCAAAGCCCTACAGAATAAACTGGTACTATATAAGTAAAAGAAGTCATTTATTTCTGTTAGAAAAAAGTTCAGTGTGATAAACTCAGTTTAATTATGCTGTTTTCATAAAAGTCTTTTTTTATTTTATGGCCACTAGATGTCATTATATCCAAATACATTCTGGAATGACTCAACATGCTACAGTATTCATTAGTAATATAGAAATATTATATAGACTAATCACTCAGGATTGTCATAGATTGACAGAAGGTATTTTCTAGTTAAAAAATTGTTATGGAACATAAGTGGAGATGAGACAGAAGCATAATCCAGGAACATGACTGAGTAATATCGAAGTCAGTATTACATAGAAACTGTCAGTGGCGTAACTGGGCTTGACAGGGTATGAGGCCCGTGGCCAGCTGGAGATGGCCGGGGCCCCAGACTACAATGATAGCGGTCGGGGAAAGCATGGTTCCCCGACCGCTATACATACTGTTATTGGAAAGGGGCCCTGGCATATTGCAGGCCCCTTTCCAATAGATGGCAGGGCAGGGCACCCAGGGGAGGTGACTGAAAATAATAAATACATATAACTCACCTCTCCTGGGCACAACATTCTCTCTGGAGCTCTTCTGACATGTGACCTGCGATTAGGCCACAGCAGTCACATGGGGGCGGGGCCACGTAATGACGTCAGTGCGCCCCCATGTGACCACTGAGGCCCAATCACAGGCCTCAGCAGCGATGTCTGAAGAGGGCCTGAAGACGGTAGGATGGAGCGAGGATGCCAAGGAAGGGTAAGGCAAGGTGAGTATGAGAGTTTGTTATTTTTAATCACCTTCCCTGGGCCTCCGATTATTATACTCTGGGATCTGAGGAGAGGGGAGGGGGGCTGTTGGGACCATATACTGTGTGGGGGCCACTGTGGAGCATATACTAGTGTGTGAGGGCCACTGTGGAGCATATACTACTGTGTGAGGGCCACTTTGGAGCATATACTACTGTGTGGGGGCCACTGTAGAGCATATACTACTGTGTGGTGGCCATTGTAGAGCATATACTACTGTGTGGGGGCCACTGTGGAGCATATACTACTGTGTGGGGACCACTGTAGAGCATATACTACTGGGTGGGGGCCACTGTGGAGCATATACTACTGTGTGGGAGCCACTGTAGAGAATATACTACTGGGTGGGGGCCACTGTAGAGCATATACTACTGTGTGGGGGCCACTGTGGGCATATAATACTGGATGGAGGCCACTGTAGAGCATATAGTACTGTGTGAGGGCCACTGTGGGCATATAAAACTGTGTGGGGGCCACTGTCGAGCATATAAAACTATCTTGGGCCACTGTCGAGCATATTACCGTGTTTCTCCGAAAATAAGACAGGGTCTTATACAGTATTATTTTTTTCTCCGAAAAAAAGGGCTAGGGCTTATTTTCGGGGTAGGTCTTAATTTTTTCCATGAACAACAATCACACATTTGATCACTTTTTATTTCAACTTTTATCATAGGTGAAACAGCGAAAAAACAGCAGTTCGGCACTTTTGATTTTTTTTCTTTCGCTACGGTATTCACGATAGAGGTAAAATATTGTTATAAGTTTGTAGAGTGGGCGTTTTCGGACACAGGATACATAATGTGTATGTGTTTCACAGTAATATTTTATTTTTATACGTATTCTAGTTAAAGTGGGAGTGGGCTTGAACTTTTATTTAGTTTTTTTAATATTTTTTAATTATTATTTTTTTTTTTTTTTACTATTAACCCCTCCTAGGGGGCTTGAACCTGCAATCTCCCACGTTGTATTGCAGTCTGTGGGAGATTATCTACATTATACGTCATAGACCAGCCTCAATAGTAATATCCCGCGATCTTGCCGCGCGGGAGCTGACCTGCAACGTGAAAAGGAAGGGGCTGGTGGGGACTGGCTCCGCGGATAGCTTCTCTGCTTTGGGGGGGGGGGTGATTTGGGGGGGGTCATGGACTGGCACACTCAACAATGCCCGCGATCAGAGTGGACTCTGATCGTGGGCATTAACTGCGGGTCTCTGCTGTACAAGGAGACCCGGTATAGTAGCTATAGGGGGTGGGGACCGGCCCTAGGGACTGCGGGGGGGGGGGGGGAAGCTGCTTAGCAATGCATTAGCATTGCATTAGCAATTAGCATTAATTCCGGCGGTTCTGCTACTTTGGTGGGCAGGAAAGGGGGTCACGCTTAACAATGCCCGTGATCAGAGTAGACAGTGATTGCGGACATTAACTCCAGGTCTCTGCGGAGACCCAGTATGGCAGCTATGGTAGTCGCTCTGCAGCAGAGCAGCCGCCATCTTTAAGGACCCAGCATCCGCTGTAATCGCATGGCAGATGTCGGGAAGGGGTTAAATTACCTAGGGCTTATTTTTGGAGTAGGGCTTATATTTCAAGCCTACTCCAAAAAACCTGGAAAATGTAGCTAGGGCTTATTTTCGGGGTAGGTCTTATTTTTGGAGAAACACTGTATACTGTTTGGGGCCCCGTAACCATCACTATCAAGAATTTGCTGTAGGGAGGGGGTAGGGGGCCACTGGAAACTGTAAGTCTTTATTTACGCCACTGGAAACTGTAATTATATGTCATATGCCATGTATGGCCTCTAGTGGTCTCACTACTTGTAAATTAGTACAGCTATGATATCAGAACTATTTCAGTGTAGGAAACCAGACAGCCACATGTATAATGGCAGCCGGCATCTCCATAAATAAAATAAGCAAGCAAAGGATTTGCTTTGACCTGCATGACTAAAACTGGCATAGTCACTAGCCTTTAGCTAGTAATAGCCTTTCATTTTCCTCTTAAACATGTAATATTGAACTAACTGGGCCTCCAAGGTGGTTTTACTAAGTATCCTTGCTTTATTTGCCTTTGGGACAGCCGGGATACTGAAGCGCACTACCACAGGCGGGACTGGCCTCAGCGGACAGAGTTCACTGTGGGGAAGAACAATGTAAAGTGGGAGCCACTGGTGGACCCACGCAAGGTGCTGATGCCACCACTACACATCAAGTTGGGGCTCATAAAACAATTTGTCAGGGCTCTAGATAAGGAGTCGAGAGCTTTCAATTACCTCCAAGATCTTTTACCTAAGCTGTCTGAAGCAAAGATCAAAGCTGGTGTCTTCGTCAGACCACAAATCAAGAAGATCATATAGTGCAGTGAATTTCCCAAGAAGCTGAATAGGAAGGAGAGCGCAGCTTGGAACAGTTTTGTTGCAGTGGTTCGCGGCTTCCTAGGCAATCATAAAGATGAAAACTATGTACAACTGGTTCAGACTTTGATAAAGAACTATGCTGCAATGGGCTGCAGGATGTCACTCAAAATCCATATCCTTGATGCTCATCTTGATAAGTTCAAAGAGAACATGGGAGCTTATTCAGAGGAGCAAGGCGAGCGCTTTCACCAGGACATTATGAACTTTGAACGCCGTTACCAAGGACAATATAACGAAAACATGATGGGCGACTATATTTGGGGATTGATTCGTGAACCTGATTTGCAGTATAGTCGTAAATCTCGGAAAACTGCACACTTCTGAACAGTTTTTGGTAATCTGTGTAAATTTGCAATGCATATAGTGTTCTTAGTCTGACTGTATAAATGAGAAGATGCAAAATCGTCTGTTTCTATAGTAAAAATGCATAATTTTCGTTGCCGTGGTCACAAAAGCAAAGTTCTTGATGAATGTAAGCAATTTTTTATTTGTTTTAGACATAAGCAATTGGAATATAACATTTAAAAGCTGGGAACAAAATTTGTGTTACATAGTGTAATTACATGTTTGCCATGTCTTTTAGGGTTTATTTAAAAGACAAGTAGAATTCACTTTTAAAATGAGATTCACCAATACTGAATCTAGCTTTCAACAACAAACAACCCCCACTTTTGTCCCTGGCATGGATGTATATAATATTCTGTATTCATTTCTGTGGAATATGCTGTCTCTGTTAAAGCAACAAAAAATAAATAAAGTAATGTACTTTTTTTTTTTTTTCAAATGTTTCTTATAGTTTTATAATAGTACAACAAGGTCCAAAACAGACCAATGATACAAAAATACAAACATACAAACATAAACAATGCAGACCGGAACCACCCAGGGGTCCCCAAGACAGACCCAGCCTTCAAGGTTACAGGGATATTGAAGAAGAAAAGGTGGAAAGAGTGGAAGTGGAAGGAAAGGAAAGAAGGAAAAGCGATAAAAGCAGAAAAGAGAGAGAGAGAGAGAAAAAAGAGATAGAGAAAAAAAAATGGGAGAGAGGGAGGGGGACAGCTATGGGATGTGAGTAGGGACGAACAGAAAAACATACCATATGAGGGCCCCAAAGAGGGTCCAGAGAACCAGCCATGTCAGGTTCTTAGCAGAAGGACTTATAATCCATAATATAAGGGCAGACTTTAACATTTAAGCAGTTATAGTACCGAGGCCGATGGTGGAAACCATGCACAGAGCACAATGCTCAGGCCTAAGAGGAAGGCCCAGTGCCCAGAAGCGCCTGATACTCTCCAGAGCATTGGAATTCCAACCAGTAAAACCAGGTTTTGTTAACTACTTCATCCATGTTATGCATGAAGGAAGTAAGGTTTTCCATGCGCATAATCTCATTGACCTTTAGAATCCAGAGGGAGAAGGGAGGAGGTTCTACTCGCCTCCAATATTTCGGAATGCAAGCACGGGCTGCGAGGACCAAAAAACGGAGTAGTGAGCGCTTGTAAGTTTTACTTTCCTTGAATCCAAGGCAGCACAACATATGGCATTTGTTTCCCCCCACCCACTCAACTACTCAACAAGAATAGGAGAACCATTCCCCATCGTCTACTGGAATAGGAGAATCATGCATCCCTGGCAGGGCCGGTTTTAGACAAAGTGGGGCCCTGGGCAAAAATTAAAAGCGGGGCCCCAAATGCTGATATGCAAACAACACCATCGTCTTCCAGTGACAACCCCTATAATAACGCCTCCTTTCTGCCAACAAAAAAGTAATAACAAGCCCCATTTTACCACACACAAATCAAATGAGCACCTTTGTACCACCTATTAGATTTTTGCACCCAGTCATCAGTTATTATAGCGCCTGCTTATAAATAATATTACACCTTTATCAGTAATAGCTCCCTTATAAATGATAAATAGTGCCCTGTATCAGTACTATTCCCCCTTATCAGTAACAGTCACCCCATAAAAATAATACTGCTCCCTTAAAAATAATAGCCCCCCTCATAAATAATAGTTATCCTTATAAATAATAGTCCCCATTATCTCTAATAGCCCCCTTTATAAATAAGCCCACTTAACAATTATACCCCCCTTATAAATAGTTCCCCTCTTATAAATAATAGCTCCCCCCTTATATTGGATGCCTTATATATAATAGTTCCCCCCTTATAAATAATAGCCCATCTTATAAATAATAGTTCCCCCTTATAATAGCCACCTCATACTTAGGTTTCCCAATTATATATAGTAACCCACCCTTATATATATATAATAGTTCTCCGTTATACAGTGTCAGACTGAAGGACCTTAGGCCCACCAAAGGAACTAGTTCTGGGGCCCCACCCAACAGCTCCCTGCTAATAGCCTACACCCTGGCTCCTTCACTGAAGTCTTACATATGTGCTGACTATCTGGTGTTACAGAGTATGTTACCAGTATAGTCAGCCCCTATTGTGCAGGTCCCAATAACTCCATGGCCAGCTCATGCACAGTACTGTATGGGGAATGACATGGCCATGGGGCACTACACGTATGTGCAAGATTATAGTGAGGGAGCTGTGATGCAGACATAGCACACGGGGCTGCCAGCAGGAATTGTGAGCACCTCCCCCCACAGTATAATGCTCCACATGGTATATAATGCTCCACAGTATAAAATGCTCTCCTGAGCCCTCCAGTTATCCCACATGGTGTATAATGCTCCACAGTGATCCCACACAGTATAAAATGCTCCCCTGAGCCCCCCATTGTGGTCCCACATGGTATGTAAGGCTCCACACAGTATAATACTCCACAGTGGCCCACACAGTATACTACCCCTTAGTGGCCCCAGACAGTACAATATGCTCCCCAGCAGCCCCACACAATATAATATGCTCCATACAGTATAATATGCACCCCACAATGCCCCCGCAGTATAATGCTCCACAGTGGCCTAACACAGTATAACATGCTCCATAATGACCTCCACACAGTATAATATACTCCCCAGAGGGATTCCCCCAGTATAATGCGCCACAGTGGTCCACCACAGTATAATATATTCCCCATAGTCCCCCCCAGTATAATGCTCTACAATGGCCCCACAGAGTATAATATGCTCCCGAAAAGCCCCACACAATATAATACACTCCATAGTGGCCCCACACAGTATAACAGGCTCCCCACATTGTCCATTCCCCCAGTATAAAGCTCCACAGTGTCCCATAGTAAAATATGCTCCCCAGAGAGCCCCTGCTAGTATAATGCTTCACAGTAGCCCCTCCAGTATTTTGCTCCACAGTGGCCCCACGCAATATATTATGCTCCCCAGAGCGTCCCCCCAGTATAATGTTCCACAGTAGGCCCGACGCAGTATAATATGCTCCCCAGAGGGCCCCCTAGTATAATGCTCATTAGTCCCCCCCGAATAATGCCCCACAGTGGCGCCACGCAATATAATATGCTCTGCTGATGGCCCCCCCAGAATAATGCTCCACAGTGACCCCACTCAGTATAACATGCTCCAGAATAGCCTCCACACAGTATAATATACTGCCCAGAGAGGTTTCCCCAGTATAATATAGTATAGGGGGCCCTCTGGAGAACATGTTATATTCTGCGGGGCCTCTATGGAGTATTATAAAGTGAGGGGGCTCTGGAGAGCATGTTATATTCTGTGGGGCCACTTTGGAGCATTATACTTGGGGGCCCCTCTGGAGAGCATAATGCTCCAAAGTAGCCCCACAGAATATAACATTATCTCCAGAGCCCCCCCCCACACATAATTTTCCACAGAGGCCCCACAGAATATAACATGCTATCCAGAGGGCCCCTTCCCCAGTATAATGCTCCACAGTGGCCCCACACAGTATAATATGCTATCCAGAGGGGCCCCCCCAGTATAATATGCTATCCAGAGGGGGCCCCCAGTATAATGCTCCACAGGGGCCCTACAGTGCTATTATTATATTATATTCTGGGGTCTCTTCAGACCCCAGAGTATAATAATCGAAGGCCCGGGGTAATTAAGGTAAAATAACAAACAGTTATACGCACCTTGTTCTTACCTCTGCTGGGCCAACTCGCGGTGCTCCGCTATCCCCGCCGGCGCTGGCTTCTTCTTCTCTGCGGCTGATGTCACGCGTTGTGGACATCACCTCTGAGGCCTGTGATTGGGTCGGAAGACCCTACGTGACGGCTGTGGCCAGGCCTCAGCGGTGATGTCCGGAACGCTAGAAGATGACGTCGGACGCCAAGGACAGGTGAGTAAAAATGTTTGTTATTTTTACTCATCTCGGAAAGGGGCCCTGCGGTCCCTTTCTGTTATTGATTTGGCCGGGCCTGACTCAGTCATCAGGCTCCTGATCCCGGGGGCCCCTTTGGGGACGGGGCCCTGGGAAATTGCCCAGTTTGCCCCCCCTAACGCTGGCCCTGATTCCTGGATATAACACCACCGAGACAAGAACCACTCATCTAATATGCAGCAACATAAATTTTATTAGGGAGGGAAGTTTGTGCTGCCTCGGATTCAAGGAAAGGAAATTACTGGTAGGACAATTTTATCTTTCCATTTAATCCTTGGCAGCACAATATATGGGACTGAAAAGAAATAACAAATAGGAGTGAGATTACTTTACCCCTGCTTTACCTGTCTGATGAAATTAACATTCCTGGAGGAAGTGATGTCCAGCCTGTAGTTATTGTCAAAAGCAGAGGATGAGGATCAGGAAGCAGCTCTGCATAGCTGAGCCAAACAAATGTAATGTTAGCCAAAGAAGTGAAGATAGAGCGCATAGAATGAGCCATTAAATAGGGAAGAAAGAGACCTGCTGTAGGTAATCTTTAGAGATGGGCGAACCGATTTGTCATGAGCTGGACTCAACCCAAACACTCCAAATTGTTCAGTTTTTAATTTAACCAAATAAATAGCGATTCATCTTGGACAAACTAAAATGGTTGCTGCCACATGTATTGCACAGTAAAAATACACAAGAAACACATGTCTTGTGAGTCACAATGAAGTTCTGGTGTCAACTGACCTCAGTTGACAGCCTGTCAGCCGGTAGTCAGTGGTAGGTGGATACCTTACAGTGCTGATGTCATATGCAGTATATAAGGTTGTGTAGGCTGGAATGCGAGGCATGTCAGTGATGGTGGAAGTATGGTAGGAATGTGTTATTCATCACTGCATGATACAGAGCACTGAGTGCTGCAAAGCTTGCAAAACAGCTAGGAGTAGGAGAATTAGAACACAGTTTAGTCAGGTTTAATCAATTACAGTCAGATTAGTGATAGAAATCATGGATAGAAGTGAGGGAGAATATCTGTGTTGTATGAGCCTGACTGTAGAAGTAATATAGACAGACAAAGGACAGTTAATCCTTTCATTGCCAATAATCTAATTTTGTTTCTATTTTGCTGTAGAACAGATTGATCTGTCCACAGATTGTTTAACATTGTTTTTACTGACAAAGTTTGTCCTGTTAATGAAAAATCTTTTCTTAGTTATTTTTTTTGGGCAAGAGTTAAATTTGTCTAGTTAAATACATACATACTGCTGTTCTGACAGCAAAATGCTGATTCCACCTGCTCTAATCTGAAAAAATCTGTTATTTAAGGGTTTTTTTTTTTGCTCACCCAATAAAGTGTGAAGGAGCACCTTCTGTGCTGTTTCGGACAGTGATACCCCTGTGGTTACCTTGAATTTGCCTCTCACAACGCTCTTACACAAAGTCCCACATTTGTCCCTAGATATATGGAGCAGCTGTGGTATAAGGTATATTTCAGACCTCTACAGGGGTGGTACCATTGTGCACTTCTCCACATTGTACGAGAAGTACAATTTACCTACAAGGGAAACCTTTACTTATACTAGATTAGTTTCATACCTGTCCGACACTCCCTCGGCTCAACTACGTTTGCCACAGCCGACCACCGACCTATTGCATCCGCTGACTTCTCCAGCTGCATATGACACTAAAAACCCTGTATCGTACTTTGAACCAAGACTGCACCTTCCAAAAACCAAACACATGTGTCTCTGGGAGGATGACCTGGGCCGCAGGTTTGAGGACAACTGTTGGTGGAAGGCGAACATGTGGGCAAAGCAATATAGCAAATTACTCTTACGTTGGTATTACCCTCACCTTCGTCTAGCTAAGTTCCTTCATGTCCCTCTTGCTGTTGGAGAGAATGCGGAGGAATTGGCTCATTGTTCCATATATTTTGGCACTGCCCACTCATTCAACCTTTCTGGGTTTCTGTTTTTTCAATGCTTAATAATCTGTGTGGCAGTGGGGTGGGATCTACACCTGAGATGGCGCTGCTCCTGCTGGGCATCCACACGATACCGCGTAGATATAGAACTGTTATATGCCAGGTACTTGGGGCTGCTCGCCTACTTATTGCGCGCAGATGGAAATCTACCTCCTGTCCATCATTGACAGAACTGATCTCTGTGGTGTCGTTGAATTATCAATATGAACAAATTTATGCTAGCAATGGTGGAAACCTAGATAAGTTCAGGAGACATTGGGAGGTATGGTCAACATTATTCCCTCCATCCAGTGCTCATTGACAGACCGTATGTCTTGACCTTTTCTGATAATGTTGGTATACATCTTCTTACTCACATATGGAACACTACTTCTGAATATTCCTAGAATACCTTATATAATATTTCTATAATATTTCTACATTTCTGTTCTTGTAGTAGATAACTGGCAGCGAACGAGTCTGCGGGCGTGTCTATGTAGCATACTATCAGCTTTATGGGTTGCTATAGAGTGGTTCACTTCCTTAGGCCTGCTTACCTTATTTACCTTACCTACTCTTCCCGCTTGTTCTGACCTCTCCCCTCCCCCTCATGGCCATGATTTACTTTAAATATTACTAGTATGCATTTTATTATATATCCTCGTTAATGCTTTGCTTATCTAGAGTACTCTGTACTCTTTTGTGCTTGTACATTGTGATGCCATGAATGTATTCTGTGTTCCCTATGCTGACCTCCTGTATTGTATTCATGCAAAAATGCAATAAAAACTATTGACATAAAAAAAAAAAGTGTGAAGGAGCCTGCTAATCTGACAAAAATCTTAGTTTATTAAGCGTTTTTCTGGTGCACACACCCGCTAATTTTTAAAAAAATATCTGTTATTTAAGAGGGGGCTGTGCTGCCACTCATGTTGCCACAGCTACCACCACTGCCACCACTCAACCAGACATGTCTTGCCAGTCTGGTTTATAATAATAATCCATACTTTACTGCCTGCACTCATCCTGCCACGGGTACCATCACTGCCACCACTGAGCCATCATATTATTCCATGCTATACTGCTACTCATGTTGTCACAGCTACAGTGCCTTGTAAAAGTATTCATACCCCTTGAATTTTTTCAAATTTTGTCACCTTACAACCACAAACTTAAATGTATTTTATTGAGATTTTAAGTGATAGACCAACACAAAGTGGAACGAAAATGACACATGGTTTTCAAAATTTTAATCAAATAAAAATCCCTGTATATATATATATATATATATATATATATATATACAGTATATACAGTATATATATATTATTAATAGCATTAACATGCAGGAAAACCCAAAGTAAAGAAATAATATTACCCTATGTGGACCCTATGGAAGGAATGCGTCTGACACGACTTCGCCTGGGCATCCCAAATAACAAGCCTGTAGCATTTACAAGTCATCAAAACAGGCTAATTTTTCTATAAAACCATTGTTTTTTGCAATATAAGCCCCATATGTGTCTAAAAAACCATGGGCAAGCATCTTTTCCCAAAAAAGAGTAATTTTGAAGCATTTTAAATCTTAAAATGCACAAAAATAAGTGCCATCACAGCGTGTGGTGACACTCAGAGCTTGCATCCACTGTTTACCTTCCGTTTTTCCATAGACATACAGGTTACTTCACTTTGACATAACTTTGGCTGTGTTTGTCTTAGAGAGCTAGAAATTAGATAGATAAAATTGAAACTAGAAGTTTACATACACTATATAAAAAGACACATATGCATGTTTTTCTCTCCATCTGACATGAAATCAAAATAAACCTTTCCTGTTTTAGGTCAATTATGATTACAAAAAATATTTATATTTGCCAAATGCCAGAATAATGAGAGAGAGAGAATTTTTTTAAGGCATTTTTATTACTGCAAAGTCAAAAGTTTACATACACTAAGATTACTATGCCTTTAAACAAATTGGAACAGCCCATATGATGATGTCATGTCTTTGGAAGCTTCTGATAGGTTTATTGGCAACATCTGAGTTAATTAGAGACACACCTGTGGATGTATTTTAAGGCGCACCTAAAACACACTGCTTCTTTGTATAACATTGTGAGAGGTAGGCAAATACACCACACTTGCCCATGTTTGACAACCTATACATTCTGAATGAGTACCCTGGAGTTTGTGATGAGCTGTACAGTTGTACAGTGAAGGAAATAAGTATTTGATCCCTTTCTGATTGTTCACTGACAAAGAGATGAGCAGTCTATAATTTTAAGGGTAGGGTAATTTTAACAGTGAGAGATAGAATATCAAAAATAAAATCCAGAAAATCACATTGTGTAAATTTTATTAATTTATTTACATTTTACAGAGAGAAATAAATATTTGATCCGTCTGGCAAACAAGACTTAATACTTGGTGGCAAAACCCTTGTTGGCAAGCACAGCAGTCAGACGTTTTTTGTAGTTGATGATGAGGTTTGCGCACTTGTCAGAAGTAATTTTGGTCCACTCCTCTTTGCAGATCATCTCTAAATCATTAAGATTTTGAGGCTGTCGCTTGGCAACTCAGAGCTTCAGCTCCCTCCATAAGTTTTCTATTGGATTAAGGTCTGGAGACTGGCTAGGCCACTCCATGACCTTAATGTGCTTCTTTTTGAGCCACTCCTTTGTTGCCTTGGCTGTATGTTTTGGGTCATTGTCCTGCTGCAAGACTCAGCCACGACCCATTTTTAATGTCCTGGTGGAGGGAAGGAGGTTGTCTCTCAGGATTTTACGGTACATGGCTCCATCCATTCTCCCATTGATGAGGTGAGGTAGTCCTGTGCCCTTAACAGAGAAACCCCCCCAAAACATAATGTTTCCACCTCCATGCTTGACAGTGGAGACAGTGTTCTTTGGGTCATAGGCAGCATTTCTCTTCCTCCAAACATGCGAGTTGAGTTAATGCCAAAGAGCTCAATTTTTGTCTCATCTGACCACAGCACCTTCTCCCATTCACTCGCAGAATCATCCAGGTGTTCATTGGCAAACTTCAGACTGGCCTGCACATGGGCCTTCTTGAGCAGGGGGACCTTACGGGCACTGCAGGATTTTAGTCCATTACGGCGTAATGTGTTACCAATGGTTTTCTTGGTGACTGTTGTCCCAGCTGCCTTGAGATCATTAACAAGTTCCCCCCATGTAGTTTTAGGCTGATGTCTCACCTTCCTCATGATCAAGGATACCCCACGAGGTGAGATTTTGTATGGAGCCCCAGATCAATGTCGATTGACAGTCATTTTGTATTTATTCTATTTTCTTACTATTGCACCAACAGTTGTCTCCTTCTCACCCAGCGTCTTCTTTATGGTTTTGTAGCCCATTACAGCCTTGTGCAGGTCTATGATCTTGTCCCTGACATCCTTAGAAAGCTCTTTGGTCTTGCCCATGTTGTAGACGTTAGAGTTTGACTGATTAATTGAGTCTGTGGACAGGAGTCTTTTATACAAGTGACAATTTAAGAGAGCTGTCTTTAATGCAGGTAACGAGTTGATTAGGAGCGTCTAACTGGTCTGTAGGAGCCAGAATTCTTAATGGTTGGTAGGGGATCAAATACTTATTTCTCTCTGCAAAATGCAAATAACTTTATAAAATTTATAAAATGTGATTTTCTGGATTTTATTTTTGATATTCTATCTCTCACTGTTAAAATTAACCTACCCTTAAAATTATAGCCTGTTAATGTCTTTGTCAGTTGACAAACTTACAAAATCAGCAAGGGATCAAATACTTATTTCCTTCACTGTATATAGTTGCACAATGTATGCTGATTATATTATATTGTATGAACTAATGCCTGCAGTATTGCCCTTTGGTCTCAAGATTCCACTGTCCCCCCCACCCGCTGTTCCTCCACCCGCTGTTCCTCCACAGACTTTAATAGAGACCTGTTGGTAGGAGGAAGTGCTACACAGGAATTTCTAATGTGGCCATTTTAGTTAGTTAGTCTCCAAGCATCTGTGAAAGGCCCAGATGCTGGGATAGGATCTGTTCCCATCTGCGCTGGAGAACTTTCTGCCAGAACTGAGAGTAGCGCTGGGTGAACAGAGACGACCTCTTCTACACTTCTTACCTTAGATGGGAGAAGATCGCGCAGGAGAGTGCTGCTGGGGAGCGACGAAAACCGGGCCTCGTGAGGAGCCGCATCGGGAGCTGTGACTGAATGTATGACAGTTCAGAGGCAGTGCCGCTTGCAGTGGAGAAGACCCCGCTTCATCAGCAGCTATTTCAGCCAGAAAGGTCCACGACCCGGGTCAGTAAGCCTGAGCTCAGGTCTGCCACGTGGCGGTGGTCTACGACGTGCACACAACAATAGTTAGCTTTGGCGCCAAAATGTAGGATTAGGGTGTTAGCACCTTCTATTGACACTCAGTTCAGCCTGTTGCTATTAGTTAAAGACAGTGTCTTCAGTTAATTATTATTTTCTTTATTAAGGACTCTGGATTTTTCACCATTTCCTGTTGCAACCTAACCTCAGAGGATCTTGTGCATTTCTGAGATATTACCAAGTCCATCAAATTGCCTGTTTCCACTAGCTCAGGACTGAATACTGATATTCACTAGGGGGGAACAGGGAGGTCTGGGTTCACAGTTTCCTATAAGTTTGTTAGCCTCCATGCTGCATCACCGGCAAGCTGGCTTTACACATAAAACGTTTCCTTCTTTATCAATGGTATTAATAGGTAATTGGGGCAGCCATCCTACACAGGCCCGTCGGTAGGCAAACTATAGTGAAGTAGTTTGGACATATAGAGTCTACCAGGTTATGCAGCACAGGGGCCTCGGCTATCCAGTTGAGTGTGTGAAATTCTGTGTGGTTCTTTTACCATGGCCTTAGTAAAAATACATTTTTAGCTGAACTGGTATTGAGTCATCCTTCTTGTCTGTGACTTCTCAGTATTCTGGGGAGCCCACCCCTGTCACAGTTTGCAACATCATGGGAAAGTCTAAAGAAATCAGCTAAGATATCAGAAAGAGAATTGTGGACTTGCACAAGTCTGGTTCATCCTTGGGTACAATTTCCAGATACCTGAATGTGCCTCGTCCATCTGAACAAACAATTATACGCAAGGACAAACAAGATGGGAATGTGCCACCATCATGCCACTCAGGAAGGAGACGGATTCTGTGTCCCAGAAATGAACGTGCTTTGGTATGAAATGTGCATATCAGCCCAAGAACTAAAGCAAAATACCTTGTGAAGATGTTAGCTGAAGCTGGTAACAGTGTGTCATTATCCACAGTGAAACGAGTACTGTATAGACATGGGCTGAAAGGCCACTCTGCTAGGAAGAAGCCATTACTCCAAAAGAAACTAAACTAAAATTGAACTGTTTGGCCATAATGACCATCGTTACGTTTGGAGTAAAAAGGGACAAGCTTGCAAGCCTAAGAACACCATCCCAACTGTGAAACATGGGGGTGGCAGCATCATGTTGTGGGGTTGTTTTGCTGCAGGAGGGACTGGTGCACTTCACAAAATAGATGGCATCATGAGGAAAGAACATTATGTGGCAACACTGAAGCAACATCTCAAGGCATCAGCCAGGAATTTAAATCTTGGGCGCAAATGGGTCTTCCAAATGGACATTGATCCGAAGCATACTGCCAAACTGGTTACAAAGTGGCTTAAGGAAAACAAAGTCAATGTTTTGGAGTGGCCATCACAAAGTCCTGATCTCAATCCAGGTGCAAGCAAGGCGGTCTACAATCCTGGCTCAGTTACACCAGTTTTGTCAGGAGGAATGGGCCCAAATTCCTACCAACTATTGTGAGAAGCTTGTGGAAGGATATCCAAAACATTTGAGAGTCATACAGGCAATGGTACCAAATACTAATGAAATGTATGTAAACTTTTGACTTTGCAGAAAGTAATAAAAATGCCTTAAAATTCTTTCTCTCTCATTATTCTGGCATTTGGCAAATATAAATAATTTTGGTAATCCTAATTGACCTAAAACGGGAAAGGTTTATTCTGATTTCATGTCAGATAGTGAGAAAAACATGCATATGTGTCTTTATATAGTGTGTGTAAACTTCTGGTTTCAACTGTAGGTTCCTAGGAGCCCTGATAGTGTTATACACTATGCTGTAAGCCAATTTAAGCAGTGGTTCATACAGAACTTGTTCGACCCAAAATTAATCTTGGTCCCGAACTACCTGAACCCAAAACGAAACTAATCTTGAGAGGTTTGCCCATCTCTACCATCACATACAGTATAGGCCGTCCTAGCACGTGATGTGAGTGTGACTGTCAGGGGTCAACTCACTCCACTCACTCAATTTTGCACTCACCCTTCACTCAGGCAGAAAATTGAGAATAAATCGCACCCCAACACAGTCCACTCACCCCAAATCCATGCTGCCAGCACCACTGACTTGACAGGCTCAGCGGAAACCTCACTCACATATACATGCATCTCTCTAACAGTCAGACGCAAACACACTTCAAAAAGGTAATGGGTTCATAGAACAAGCACAAAGTATCCTTAAATTTAACAATTTCATACCCAAAGGGTTCAGTGCTGTATATAAAATAAAAGAAAGATAAAAAATGATACACAAGCAAACAGCCTTAAAAATAAAAGAAGAAGAAGAACAGGATGGCGAGTGGGCCCAGGGGTTTCACCCTCCAACAATCTTCCTCCCCTGGATGCATGGTGTGGATTGCAGATCTGACACTTCGTACAATCTCTCCCCTCCCTATGGAATTCAGAACCAAGTATACGTCTCTAAAACAGTAGTGTGTGGGTGCCGGATCCCTACAGCACACCTTCGCTACTATTTACAAACTCCTGATAGAACCCCCGCCTGATGATGTCCCTCACTTCATGTTGAAGTGGGAGACTGACCTTAACTTGTCTCTCACTCTTGCCCAAAGAGAGTGCATATTCTGTCTCACACATGGAATATCGATCAGCTTGCGTTATCAGGAGGCCAGTTTTAAACTCATGTCCCGGTGGTATCGTGTCCCCTCAAGATTGCATGCTCTTCTCTCACAGGTCCCATCAATATGTTGGAGGTGTGGGGTGGAAGAGGGCACCATGTTACACATTTTTTGGTCTTGTAGCGCTTTATCTGAGACTTCTCACCATTTGGGCTCTGCTCTGTTCCTCCTCCATCATTGCGAGTCCCCGATGCGTATCTATAAGTGCTCCTTGCTTCGATTTTTAGTCCTCGTGGCTCGGGCATGTATCCCGCAGTTTTGGAAGCGAACTGAACACCCCCTTCTCTCCCTCTGGGTTTTGAAGGTCAATCAGATTATGCATATGGAGAACCTTACCTCTTTCCTGCATGACACTGTTGAAACTTTTAACAAGACATGGTTCTGCTGGATGGAATTCCAATGTACCAGTGAGTATCAGACGCTTCTCTGTCCTGTGCCTCCCCCATAGACCTACAGTGGGATGCTCTGGCTTTTATAGCTAACTGATGGGTTACCTGTTTTGGACTATTCTTGACCCTCTGGCTTTGCTCCTTATGGAGTTTTACTGCTCTTTCTGATGAAGAATTTTCGATTGCTTGCACCCCTGGGGTCCTCCCCTGGACCCGAATACTGTTGCTGTATAGTCCCCATGCCCCCTCCCTATTTTTTTTCCTCTTCTCCTTCTCTCTTCCCTCTCATTCTGTGTTTGTTTTTGTTGTCTTGCCACTCTTTCCCTTCCTCCTCCTTTCTTCTCTCTTTCCCCTCCTCTTCTTGTCCTTTGGCATCTACTCGGGGATCTCCCCGTTCTCTACAGTATAAAATGTTGCTGCTGCCGTTGCAGCTATCTGTTTTCATTGTATTTTATGTCTTTTTGAAAATCAATAAACTTTGAATTGAAAAAAAAAATAAATGAAAGGAGAAAAAGATGAAAATAATCTTATACATCTTATATATCTTAAAATCTTTTTGTTCCATGGAGCTTAGAGGATCTCTTCTGATGAAATTGGACACAACCACTGTCCTTGTTGATCCAAAAGATGTGAGCAGGTAAGGTAAAAACAGTTTCTTGTGGCTTGTGCTTAGCCACACCTCCCTGCCACGGTGTCCCCCTCTCTCACTAGCTAAAATGGGGAAAGAAGCTGAAGCATGAATTGTTTCACAGAACTGGGGTCAATGACAGGTCACTCTCTTTTCTGACTGGCTACCCAAGAAGCTGTAAAGTAATAAACTCTGGCAGGCAGGAAGTATCCTTGTATACACACATACCAACGGAGTAGAGTATACTGATAACACATGCCTGAACAATGCATTCACTAAGAAGGATATATATATATATATATATATATACAGTGGGTATGGAAAGTATTCAGACCCCTTTAAACTTTTCACTCTTTATTTCATTGCAGCCATTTGCTAAAAGCAAAAAAGTTCATTTTATTTCTCACTAGCAGAAGGACCCGGCTTTGCACGGGTATATTTCATTTTTTGTTTGTGTAGTGACCCCATAAGAATTGGCCAGTTTTGCACTTCACATCCAGTATGGCAGTCCATTATAGGTACAGTCTATTTATGGCTGTGTTGCTATGGAAACCTGGTAAATTAAATGTGAACTTATATTGGCTGATACCTGTCATATGACTGAATATTTAAAGACCTTCAAACTGCTATTGACTCATACAGGTCATAAATAGCTTGGTTGCTATGGAAACCTGGTGTAAAGCTGTGTGTATGTCAAGACTGAAGAACCTGTGATTTTCCATTGGTCCATAAGCGTCATGTGATCATGTGTATCTCAGTTTGGATATCAGTGAAAGACCTGCGATCAGTTGTTATGGAAAACCTGGAGTAAAGCTGTGTGTATGTGACCTTGTGTAACAGTGTCATCCACAGCACCCTGCCCCTTTAAAGCTGACCTACAGCAGTGAAGAAAAATGGCTGGGTTGTTATGGAAACATGGAGTGCAGCTGTGTGCATGTGGCTGACAATGCCTTGTCAGATTGAAGACGGGCTTGGGTCTGCTGGTGTAAATACCGGGGCAGCAGTGATAGCGGTTGCCACAGGGCCCGGGACATTAGGGGTCCCGGCGGGCCCTTGATGTTTGTTTTTTTTTTAATAGGCCGTTACCTGCTGGTGTAACACCAGCAGGTAACGGGCCCTATTTACTTACCGATCCCCGCTCCTGCTCATGGCCGCCTGCACTTCACCTTCTACAGAGGCGGCTTTGAGAAGGAGCGGGGATCAGTAAGTAAGGCCTGCGGGCCGTGAACCCCACAAACACTGCTATCATTATACTCTGGGGTCTTTTCATCAGGCTTCAGGCATCCTTGGTGACGTCCCAGACGTCGGTGGGCCAGTCTGACGTCATTATGCGTTGCGATGCATGCCTGGCTCATGTGACATCTGGTCCAACATTGAAGAGGTATCGGGGAGTGCACATAATACTATATGAAGGGGCCACTATGATACTGTATGCAGGGGCCACTATGGGGCAGAATACTGTGTGCAGGAATGCAGTTTGTGTATGGGCGGGGTGGTTGCCGAGGGTGGTCCCATGTCAAATGTTCGCCTTGGGGCCCAGCCAATCCTAGTTACGTCACTGAGTCTAGTATAGGTACAGTCTATTTATGGCTGTGTTGTTATTGAAACCTGGTAAATTAAATGTGAACTTATATTGGCTGATACACGTGATATGACTGTATATTTAAGGACCTGCCAACTGCTATTGACTAATACAGGTCATAAATAGCTTGGTTGCTATGCAAACCTGTGTGCCTGAGAAGAATAAGCACCTGCGAGCTCTTATTGGCTGATAGTGGACATGTGACCGTGTGTATGGTAGTTGGAATATGAGTGAAAGACTTGCAGGCTTGTATTAGCTAATGTTGGTCATTTTTTGGGAATACTGTATCTCAGGAACGATATGTCCAAGAGAGCTGAGACCCAGTCTATAATATTCCCGGACACCTTATGTACATGTGTGCAAAATTTGGTGAGGATCGGTCCAGTCGTTTGGTCGCATATAAAGAACAGACAGACAGACAGACAGAAACTCATTTTTATATACATAAGAGATAAGAGATGAATGTACACTCAGCACCCCATCTTGACAGAAAAAAAAACAGAAATGTAGATATTTTTGCAAATTTAATAAAAAAGAAAAACTGAAATATCACTTGGTCATAAGTATTCAGACCCTTTGCTCAGTATTGAGTAGAAGCACCCTTTTGAGCTAGTACAGCCATGAGTCTTCTTGGGAATAATGCAACAAGTTTTTCACATCTGGATTTGGGGATCCTCTGCCATTCTTCCTTGCCATGATGATCTTGGTAAAAACATGCAGGGCAGATAAAATGCCAAATGGAAGGCATCTGAATTGTAAGTGAAAAACGTACATACCTCTGAACACTGCAAGCTTCAGGAAACCTCTATGAGACAGAAAGATGGGAACATGTGGGTAAGTATCCTTAAAGTTGATGGAGGCCATGAAGTTACCTGGACAGAGTATTTCTATGACTTATCTTACTGAGTAGTTTATGTTTGTGATAAATCTATTCAGAAACATATGGTCTATGGTTAGAAGCCACTTTTTTTGGTTTAGGAATAAGAAAAATGATGGAATATATTATGGATTCGCACTGCTGAAGGGGCATCTTCTCCAGTGCATTTTTGAGAATGAACTCATCCAGAAGACGAAAAACCCCTGTTCTTCAGGTCTGTTCTTCTAGGCAAATCTGTCTGGAGGGGACAGACTGTAGCTCACATATGTTCTACGAACACAGGAGAGAACTCAGGAATACGTGGCAACAGACTCCCAGGTTTTAAAATAATTCTTCCATCCACTGGAGGAGGTGTGAATTTGGTGTTTTAAGGAGGATTTTTTTTTTTTTTGTAATTTGACTCTATTCCCTTATCTGGAGTTGTTTTTGTTCAAGTCTCTTGGATGTCACTAGTCAGTTGACTAATGAGGAGTCTGAGAGTGCTGGCCACAAATGTCACTGCCAAAGAAGAAGTATTAGAATAAAGTCTTTTAAGATTATAGAGATGAATAATGATAGGAAACACAAATTGGACAGCCACCCAGGTTTGAGCAACTCAGTAAGAAGAAGTGGTACTCTATCTTTTTAGGGAAGAAGTGAAGCCTCACTTAGATCTATCTTCCCTGAGATCATTAATGTTCACTGTTTTGTAACCAGTGGCACTGTATTCTGTGGAACATGTGACAGACTTTCCCTGAGGAGTTGTCAAAACATGATTCAATATCTTGGAAGAATTCATATTATCCATACCAGTGGAAATATAGTCCCATATACAGTGGCTTGCAAAAGTATTCATACCCCCTGAACTTTTTCACATTTTATCACCTTACAACCACCAACACAAAGTAGCAGATAATTGTGAAGTGGAATGAAAATGAAAAACCTGGTTTTCAAAATTTTAACCCCTTAGTGACCCAGGGCGTAATAGTACGTCCTGAGTCGCATGATGATGCATGGAGAGAACTCAGGAGCTGAGCTCTCTCCATACAGGGCAAATGCCAGCTGTATAATACATAATGCACCAATCGTGGATGTTAACCCTTTAGCTGTCGTGGTCAAACGGGACCGTGGTGTCTAAATTGAGCAGGCGCCTCGGGCGCCGCCATTATTCACCGATCACTGCCCTCCAGAACGTCATCAGAGGGCGGCAATCAGTTTGCACGACAGCCGGGAGCCTATTGAAGGCTCCCAGGCCTGTCATTACATTAGATCTATTACACAATGCCAGAGGCATCGTCTAATAGCATTTTGCTATTCACTGCAATACAGTAGTATTGCAGTGAATAGTATGAGCGATCAGACCGCCTAGGTTTCAAGGTCCCTAGGGGGTCTGATCATATATGTAAAAGTAGAAAAAAAAAAGTTTTTAAAAGTATAAAAAAAATAAAAAAAAACACAAAAGTTCAAATCACCCCCCTTTCCCTAGATCAGATATAAAAGTAAATAAATAAAAGTAAACATAAACACATTAGGTATCCCCGTACTCCAAAATGCCCGAACTATTAAAATATTAAAATATTTATCCCATACGGTGAACGGCGTAGCGGTGAAAAAAATCAAAATGACCAAATAGCGTTTTTTTCAACACTTTGCCTCCTATTAAAAATTGAATAAAAAGTGATCAAACCATCAGATCTTTCCCAAAATGGTATCAATAAAAATGTCATGTTGTCTCGCATAAATATACGCCATAACCAGCTCCATACATGTAAATATGTAAAATTTACAGGTGTCACAATATGGTGACACAAAATTTTTTTTTCTATTTTGCAAAGTTTTACATTTTTTAAAAGGTTTCAAAACATTACAAATACTACATAAATTTGGTATCGCCATGTTTGTACTGACCTGCAGAATACAGGTAACATATCATTTTTACCACATAGTGAACAATGTAAAAATTAAACCCATATGAAATTGGCGCAAATGCAGTTTTTCTCCAATTGCACCTCATTCTGAATTTTTTTCCAGCTTCCCAGTATATTGCACAGCATATGGAATGGTACCATTACAAAGTACAATTTGTTTCACAAACAATAAGCCATCATGTGACTCTGTGAACTGAAAAATGAAAAAGTTATGGCTCTTGAAATGTGGGGAGGGAAAAACTAAAACTCAAAAAAGAAAAATGGCCGGGTCTTTAAGAGGTTAATCAAATAAAAATCTGAAAAGTGTGATGTGCAAAAGTATTCAGCCCCCCTATATCAATACTTTGTAGAGTCACCTTTCGCTGCAATTACAGCTGCAAGTCTTTAAGGGTATGTCTCTACCAGCTTTGCGCATCTAGAGACTGAGATTTTTGCCCATTCTTCTTTGCAAAATATCTCATACTGAGCCAGATTGGATGGAGAGCATTTGTGAACAGCAATTTTAATGTCTTGCCACACATGCTCAATGGGACTTAGGTCTCGACTTTGACTGGGCTATTCTAACACATGAATATTATTTATTCTAAACCATTCCACTGTAGCTCTGGCTGTATGTTTAGGGTCATTGTCTTGTTAGAAGGCGAATCTCCTTCCAAGTCTCAAGTCTTTTGCAGCCTCCAACAGGTTTTCTTCCAGGATTGCCCTGTATTTAGCTCCATCTTCCCATCAACTCTGACTAGTTTCCCTGTCCCTGAAGAAAAGCCTCCCCACACCATGATGCTGCCACCACTATGTTTCACAGTGGGGATGGTGTGTTCAGGGTGATGAGCAGTGTTACTTTTCCACCACACATAGCGCTTTGCATTTAGGCCTAAAATTTCGACTTTGGTCTTATCTGACCAGAGCACCATCTCCACATGTCTCCCTTATATGGCTCGTGGCAAACTGCAATAACTGTAAATGTTTAAATGTTATGGATTACAGATAATGAAAACCAAAATCTAAGAAAATTAGAATATTGTAAAAAAGTTCAGTATTGTAAATTCAGTGTGTCACCTGCCAAGGTTTCCGAAGCCTTTAAATGGTCCCTCAGTCAGGTTCAGCAGGACACACAATCATGGAAGACACTGATTATGAATTGTATTACTGAATCACTGAAATGAATGAACATTTTAAAAATATTCAAATTTATTGAGATGCACCTGTATGTCTTTCTTTCAACAATGATTTTCTTCTTGCCACTCTTGCATAAAGGCCAGATTTGTGGAGTGCATGACTTATAGTTGACTTATAGTTGTCCTGTGGACAGACTCTCCCACCTGAGCTGTGGATTTCTGAAGCTCCTCCAGAGTGACCATGGGCCTCTTGGCTGCTTCTCTGATCAGTGCTCTCCTTGCTCGACCTGTTAGTTTAGGTGGACGGCCATGTCTTGTTAGGTTTGCGGTTGTAGAATACTTTTTCCATTTTTGAATGATGGATTGAACAGTGCTCCTTGGGATGCTCAAAGCTGGGATATATTTTTATAACCTAACCCTGCTTTAAACTTCTCCACAACTTTATCTATGACCTCTCTGGTGTTTGTGTTGGAGATATACAACAGCCAGCTTTGTCTCTATATTTGCTGGATTGACTGCAGTTCACATTTATGACACTAGATGTAGCTGTTACTAAATGTTTATCTGTAGACACTCTGTACTTTTGTTGTTTTGGTGATGGTTGATATACACATCCTGTTTTGTGTGTGTGCTGAACTAGATCTGTTATTCACCATGTGAGGTGATCTTCTCTTGCTGCACTCATGTTTCACTAAAAGTTTGTTCCTGTTATATACAACTGTCTATCTGGTTTTTACTCTGCCACATCCAGCAATCGCACTCTGCAACAGGTTATGGGCCCAGTGATCAAATGAAGCTCTAGTGATCAAATAATAATAATAATAATAATAATAATAATAATAATAGTCGTTTAATAGTCCCACAATGGGGAAATTCAGTGTCTTACAGCAGCAAAGATAAGCAGATACAAATACAACATGTACAGGAATGTTCCAAGGTGAGAGGCATTACATTGATAGTAGACAGACAGATAAGAAGTAGCAGAGGAGGGGGGGATTTAGCAGGCAGAAAGATATTTCAGCTCTCTGTGTGTAATGATCTCCGCTTAGGTCGGTGTTGGTTGTACAGCCTAACCGTGGTGGGGAGGAAAGACTTCTGATAGCGTTCCTTCTCACACTTAGGGTGGAGCAGTCGGTAACTCACAGTACTGCCCAGCGCGATCATGGTCTCATGCATGGGATGGGACTTCTTCCACATGGAGCTCACCACGGACAGTATCCTTCTGTCGCCCACCACCTGCACTGGGTCCAATGGGCTCCCCAAGACAGAGCTGGCCCTTCTAATCAGCTTGTCAAGTTTATTTCTGTCCCTGGTTGATATACAGCTCCCCCAGCAAGCCACTCCGAAGAAGATGGCTGATGCCACTACCGAGTTGAAGAAAGTCCTAAGAAGTGCCTCCTGGATTCCAAAGGCTCTCAGCCTCCTAAGCAGGTAGAGCCTGCTGTGGCCCTTCCTGTACAGGACCTCCATGTGATCTGCCCAGTCTAGCTTATTATTAAGGAGCAAACCCAGGTACTTATAGGTGTTCACAATCTCGATGCCCGTCCCCAGGATGTTCACTGGTTTAGGAGGGCATCTGCATTTACGGAAGTCCACCACCATCTCCTTGGTCTTCCCCTTGTTAATCTTCAGGTGGTTCCGCTGGCACCAGTCCACAAAATCCCGGTTCAGTTCTCTGTACTCCCTGTCATCATCGTCTGTGATGAGACCTACTATTGCAGAGTCGTCAGAATACTTCTGTAGGTAGCAGCTAGATGAGTTGCACCTAAAATCTGCAGTGTACAGTGTGAAGAGGAAAGGGGCGAGAACTGTACCCTGAGGTGCCCTCGTATTACAGATCACGGTATCTGAAATACAGTCTTGGGCTCTCATGTATTGAGGTTGATTTGTGAGGTAGTCTAGGATCCAGTTGGAGAGGTGGTGGTCCACTCCAACAAGGCCCAACTTGTCTCTCAGTAACCTGGGCTAAAAGAAGCCTCAGTAATCGGATAAACCCCAGTAAACAGAAGCGACCCAGGCAGAATGAAGTCCAGAACGGAAGACAGTGCAGCAGATGCAGAGATCGATATGAGGAAGCTTCCACAGAGACATCTCCTCCTGTACAGAAGTAAGGCTGTTCCTATATATATATAAAGGAGGGAGAATGGCCTGTAGTTCAGAACCTAAACTATCAGTGGCCAAGCTGAACAATGACAATTATCAGCTATGGAAATTTAAAGTGGAAATGCTATTATCCAGGGATGACTTGTGGGAAGTTATCACTACAGAGAGACCACAAGATGATTATCAGGACTGGGACAGGAAAAACAGACGGGCACGGGCCACTATAAGCTTACTAGTAGAAGATGATCAGCTTATTCACATACGCAGTGAGAATACAGCGAAAGGCATGTGGGCAGAGGCGTAGCTAGCGGGGGGCAGAGGGGGCGGCTGCCCCGGGCCCACTGACTCTTTGGGGCCCACCCCAAGGCTGCTATTAATACATCCTCTATTTCTAACTAGATCGGTGTCTGCAGACACCGATCTAGTTAAAATGTATCCTGCAACTTAACAGTATTGTAAACCGCAAGCCAATACAGGCCTGCGGTTTACAAGACGCTGAGACCACAGACGGACATCTGCTTCTCAGCACAGGTGGTGCAATGACGTCACAACATCACGCCGCCTGCACTCAGACATAGATGTCCTGTGCGTGTACAGGGAGGAAGCGGTGGCTCCATTCATCAGCATCGCAGATAGGTGAGTATGACTTTTTTTGTGGGTATATTAATAGCATAGCTCCCAGTGGGGGAGTCCTGATTTTACACAGCTGTCCCACGGTCCCGCTATGCCCCTGAAGTGTGTTGCTGTTAACAATCTTTATTAGGGTAGTGTAAAGGGTAGATGCTAAATCCTAGTGGGAAAAGGACCTTTGATGACATCATGACCATGTGATCAGACTCTTGTGTGGGCGGAGCTATTCTGGATACTGTGGGACAGACTGTGATGTTACACAGAAAGCTGGGAACAGAGAGTGATCAAAGAGACAGAGACAGCATGTGTGAGGAAGAGGGAGGAACTGGGGGCAAATATAGGGGCCAGTTAAACTGAAGGCAGATGAAGGGGGCAATTAAACTGCTGGCAGATAAAGGGGGACATTTAGCTGGTGGTAGATGAAAGGGCAATTCAATTGTGGGCAGATGAAGGGGGGTATTAAGCTGGTAACAGATGAAGGGGGAAATTAAGTTGGTGGCAGATAAAGGGGGACATTTAACTGGGGGCTGATGAAGGGGGCATTAAGTTGGTGACAGATGAAGGGGGACATTAAGATGGTGGCAGATAAAGGGGGACATTAATCTGGGGGAGCAGATGGAGGGTGACATTAAACCGTGGGGGGTAGCTGGAGGGGGACATGTCTGCCACTAGTTGCCCCCAGTTTAATGTTCCCCTCCAACTACCCCCACTGTTTAATGTACCCTCCAACTGCCCCATAGTTTAATGTCACCCTACAGCTGCCCCAGTTTAATGTCCTCCTCTAGTTTCCGCCAGTTTAAACTGGGGCACAATTAGAGGGACTTAATACTGTGGGGCAATTGGAGGAGAACATTATAATGTGGGGGCATATAATGTTAGGGTTACGTTAGGAGTATTATACTGTGTGGGGGGCACATGGAAAAATAGATTAGAATGAGCAGAGTCAACGTAGAAGTGGGTGGAGCTAAATTTGCCAAGGCACGCATAGCACACCGTATATTTTGTCCCTCTTTCTGTCCTTTGAAAGTTGGAAGGTACGTAATAGTATAAGGGGTGGTTAGGAGGGGGAAATATAACTATAAATGGAGGATTCATTAGGGGGCATTATGATGATGGGGGGGTCATTTATATAAGGGTTATTGGGGGCATTATGACGATGGGGGGGTCATTTATATAAGGGTTATTATAGGGTATTATGAATATAAGGGGGGAGGTTATTTATATAAGAGGCCATTAGGGGGCATCATTTATATTAGGAGGCATTATGAACATAAGGATGTGGTCATTGATATAAGGGGTCATTAGAGGTGCAGTATTTATGTCAGGAGGAATCAGGGGCATAATATGAGGGTCAGTTCATTTAATTAAAGTTGCACTTGGGCTTTATTAAGGCTAAGGTCCCACATACCAGACTTTCTGTTTTTAATACACCTATACAGAAACTGCTAGAGTTTCCGTAGGTATAATTGACATGCTGCAATTTCCAAAACCACAACGGTTTTGGAAATTGCAGTGCATCTGCTGCACATATTTTTCTGCAATATGTGGATGGGATTTGCTAGAATGTCACGTTTTTTATCTGTGGGTTTTCGCCACATGGGGCCCCCATCTCATCCCCACTTTACAGTAAAATATGCGCAGCGGATACGCTGTGATTTCCAAAACAGCCGCAGTTTTGGAAATCGCAGCATGTCAGTTATACCTACGGAAACATCAGCGGTTTCCCTATAGATATAATTGAAGCAGAAAGTCCCCAGAGGAAACCTCTGCGAATTTTCTGTGCAAAGTGCAGCGGGAAAAACCACGATCAATAAGAGGAGCTAAAGATGTCTGTGTTGCAAACTTTACAGAGACTGGAAGAAGTGGTCATGGCCATCCAGATGAAAGAGATGGGGAATGTGAACGATTAGTCAGAGACGTCACCTGTAAGTCACTAAATGTTAATGCCCTGTATTCACCTAAATTGTCTGCAGAGCCCTGTGTAGAGCCGCTATATACCACTATACGCTCACTGTATACTGATAGTATCGGCATACAAACATGTCCAAGTTGGGGGCCCACTTGGACATGTTCGCTCCCCCTGTGCTGAACCCCTAGCTACACCTCTGCATGTGGGATGTACTGAAAAGACTGCATGAGAAATCCAGTTTAAACAGCAAGTTGTTTCTGCTGAAGAAACTCTACAAAATGAGGCTTAGGCTTATTATGCAGTTTACCTGACACATACACTGCACTGATCAATGCGCTGGAGACACGGCTTGAGACAGATCTGACACTAACATTCGTAAAGACCAGGGTCATAGATGAATATCAGCAAAGAAAGGAGTTTACACATGATTATACAGAAACTCAGTCCAAGACAGCTCTTAAAGCTACAGAAACAAGGTCAAACAAGAAGGAATCCAGAGTGTGCTTTAGATGCCATAGACAAGGACACATAAAGAAAGACTGCAGTATATGGAAAACAGAGCAGATGAGGCAGCATCTCTCTTATACTAAGAAGAAAGTCAAAGTCACAATTTCTGATTCAAGTGAAGGGAAGTGGAATGCCACATTTAAAGTGACAGGCAACCATAAATTGCAAGGCTGGTGCATTGACTCTGGAGCAACCAGTCACATAAGTGATAGAAGTTTTTTCACAGAACTTGATCTGAATAACAAACAGACTATTTACCTCGCAAATGGGAGTAAAATATGTGCAGAAGGATATGGGAATGGAACCCTTGTATGCCCTAATGATGCAGGACACAATTTAGCAATACCAGTAAAAGATGTACTGTATGTTCCTGATCTAGAAGGAGGACTCTTATCTGTGAAGCGTCTGACAAGCAAAGGACTCACTGTAAAATTCCAAGGTGACAAGTGTTCTATCCTAGACAGCAAGCAGATGATAGCAAGTGCCAAGTTGGATGATCATCTATATCACCTCAACACAGTGAAGGAGCAGGTGAGACTATGCACATATAAGCACAATGACTGTATACACGTGTGGCACAGGCGTTTAGGTCACAGACACCCAGAATGCATACAGGAACTACAAAAGAGGAATCTGACAAAAGATCTAATAATATACCCTTGTTCAGTTATTGTTAAATGTGAATGTTGCATCAAATCCAAAGCTACAAGAGCAACACTTCCTAAAGTAAGTCACAATAGAGCTTCAAGACCTCTTGACATAGTTCACAGTGATGTATGTGGTCCCATAAACCCACCTACACCTGGAGGCAACAGGTACATAGTGACTTTCATAGATGACTATTCAAGATACACAGTCACTTACCTAATGCAACACAAGAGTGACGTTTTTGACAAATTACAGGACTATGTAGTAAGGGCAAGTAACAAGTTTCAGAGAAAACCTCCCATACTTCGGAGTGACAATGGAGGTGAATTCACAGGACATAAAATACAAGAATACTTAAAGCAGAATGGAATAGAGCATCAAAAGACAGTCCCCTACACACCAGAGCAAAACCGGGTAGCTGAAAGAAAGAACAGAACTCTGACTGAAATGATCAGATGCATGCTGACAGACTCTGGATTACCACAAAAATATTGGGGTGAAGCAGCAATGACAGCCACCTATTTGCAAAACAGATTCTTTTCTAGAACAATTGAGAAAACTCCATATGAACTGTGGCACAATGAGAAGCCGAGTGTAAAACATCTAAGAGTTTTTGGATGCAAGGCGTTCATCTATATTTCAGAAGAAAAATGCACCAAACTCCAAAACAGAGCATTTGAAGGCACCTTTGTTGGATACAGTGGCAATGTTAAGGCTAGTGGAAGAGTGAAGAAATCAGGCGATACCTTTTAGAGGCTAACTGAGTATATTTATAAGTAAGCTTTCAGGAGTACTCGCTCCCTTCATCAGACATGGTGTGATACAAGAACTGAAAATTTACAGATTTTTATACACATGGTTTTCAAAGCATTTTGGATTCTTTAAAAAAAATGCAATCTAAGTAGAGAAGTTATTTACAACAGGTCAAAAAAACAGTCTGGAAACTTGTGGTGCGTGACGGAGGGATCAGTAATTCTTGCTGTTATCTGTTTGCTATCAGGAGGTGATTTGTGTCCCTCACAGGTCATACATAGTGTGATTTGAAGCTGGCATGAATATTGAGTTCAGTTCATGGTTCATGCATAGTGTGACATGAAGCTGGCATGAATATTAAGTCCAAATTGCAGAGTTTGAAATTTTTGCATAAATTTATACTCCCATTCTTTTCTTTTCTCCTGCGTCTTAAAATGTCCCATTAAAACCACAACCCGCAAATCTTCAATAGAGTGGTTTTCTCCGGAGAAATGTGCGGCCACTGGGAGATCGGTTCTGCTGTTATTAATGGTGGATCTGTGTGAGTTCATTCGCTGACTGAGTCTCTGCCCTGTTTCCCCCACATAGAGGCCTGTGGTGGGACATTGCACACACATTATGAGGTACACCACATTGGAAGACCTGCAGGAAAATGTCCCCCTAATTCTGTGCACCTGTTGTGACTGTGGGATAGGTACACTGTCAGCGGTGTGGATGTGCTTGCAGGTCATGCACCTTTTATGTAGGCAAGGTGAGGTGCCATTTTCAGTTGGGGCCTTCAGGGCACTCCGGACGATAATACGCCTCAGGTTTGGTGGTTGTCGAAAGGAAAGGAGAGGGGGGACTGGAAATATGTCCTTGAGCCTGTTGTCCCTATGTAGCACAGGTTGGAGCTCCTTGGCAATCCTTCGTAGGATCTCCAGCTGTGGGTTGTAGGTGACTACTAGGGGCACTCGGGCATCTTTCTGGGTCTCTCTATATGTGAGCAGACTGTCTCTGTTAATGGCTGCCGCTTTGTTCAATTGGTTGTCTGTTACTTTTGGTTTGTATCCCAGTCTGAGAAATTTCATCCTCAGATCCAGGAGGTGCTTGTCCAGGTCTGTTTTGTCGGAGCAAATACGATTGTATCGTATAGCCTGGCTGTAGATTATAGATTGTCTTGTGTGCTTGGGGTGGAAGCTGTCGTTTCTCAGGTAGGCCGTTCTGTCTGTGGGTTTGTGGTATATCGATGTGAGTAGCTGGTGGTCTTTAATGTATATTGTGGTATCCAGAAAGTGAATTTCACTCCCTGAATAGCTAAGTTTAAGGTTGATGGTCGGGTGAAAGTCATTGAAGTCATTATGGAATTGAAGTAGGGCCTCCTCACCTGCAGTCCAGATGACAAGGATATCATCGATATAACGAAGGTAAATCATAGGTTTGGTGGCGCATGTTGATAAATATGTTCCTTCCATTTCTGCCATAAAGAGATTTGCATATTGGGGTGCACATCTGGTCCCCATTGAAGTTCCCATTCGCTGTAGATATAGATCCTCTCCAAAGGTAAAATAGTTGTGGCTAAGGATGAATTGTATGAGCTGCGTTACAGGTTCTGTTGGGAGGTTTTGTTTTGCCAGGTGTACCCGACATGCTGCAACTCCATCCTTGTGGGGAATGTTGGTATACAGGGATTCCACATCCATGGTGGCCAAAATGGTACCCTCAGGTAGAGGGCCCAGGGCATTCAGTTTGTTAAGAAGGTCAGTGGTGTCCTGGATATAGCTTGGAGTATCCCTGACAAGGGGTTTTAGGAGATTTTCCACCCAACCTGAGATGTTTTCTGTCAGTGTCCCAATGCCAGAAATGATAGGCCTCCCAGGGTTAATGTTAAGGCTTACAGAATCCTAAATCCCAAAACTGACAAGGTTACCATTAGCAACAGCATAACTTTTGTTGAAGATCTGAGAGACAATGTAATGATAACAGAGGAAGTAAGAACAGAAGAGAAAACTGACACTGATCAGCCGACATCTGTAACTTCTGAACAAACTGTTGAAGTGAGCGCAGAATCCATCAGTAATGAAGAACAGACACAACCAAGCTCACACACAGAACCAAGACACTCGATGAGAGAGAATAAAGATAAACCACCTGTACGTCTCTCATACAAGGCAAGCACTGCCGGTTCTAATGAACCTGCAACTTGGGAAGACATATCTCAGCTTTCAGAAGGGGAAGCCAGTAAATGGATAAAGGCTGCAAAGGAAGAGATAAAATCCATGCATGACACTAAAACATGGACACTTACAGAACTACCACCTGGAAGGAAATCCATAGGTTGTAAATGGACTTTCAAAGTAAAATACAATGCAGATGGTACAGTGGAGCGATACAAAGCAAGACTCGTAGCCAAGGGATATTCTCAAAAATATGGAGAGGAATATGATGAGACATTTGCGCCAGTAGTTAAACATGCTACAATAACTTTCCTGACAGTAGCTGCAATAAGGAAAATGCAAGTAAGATTCTTTGATGTAAAAACAGCGTTTCTACATGGCGAGTTAGCAGAAGAGATCTACATGGAACAACCACCAGGATTCAAAGATGAGCAAAGGCCAGACCTAGTATGCAAACTACAGAGGAGTATATATGGTCTAAAGCAAGCCGCCAGAGCATGGAATATTAGAATAAATTGTTGCATAGTTGTGTGACAGAAGAAGCTTGAGAGTAGATTATATGGGATAATCAGCATTTACTTCTTAGAACATGAGGTAAACAGCATCAAAACGTTAACACAGGAAAACTTGAAAGTAAAAAGGACCTTTTACAATAGAGAGATAAAAAGCAAGGTACAGCAAGTCTCACATAGCATACCATTACACTCTATTCAGCATATAACACTAATAACATCGCCATCTACTGTCAGATAGATGTAAACTTCTGCACACAAATAAGTCTATCTGTTGCATATATATGTATATAGTATATACCAACATAAATGAAGTGCTTACACAGGAGGACTTTCAGAGAAGTAAAGCAGACCCCTGTTTATACACAAAGAAATTGGCAGATAGGTGGATCTATGTACTCATTTATGTCGACGATATTCTGATTTGTTTCAAGCAAGAAGGGAATGAAGGAGAAATACTCCAAACCCTAAATCAGCATTTTGAGACCAAAGATCTTGGCAACGTAAATAATTATCTTGGCATTCAGATTGAGAGAGAGGAAGATGGCAGCTTCTTTCTGAACCAAAAGCACAAAATACAAGAAATAATTGAGACATTTGGAATGGAAGATGCAAAACCAGTAAAATCTCCCATGTAAACCAACTACCTGAAGAAGATAGACAGCCAAGATACACCACTACCAACTAACACTCAGTACAGGAAAGCAATAGGGAAATTGCTGTACATTAGCACTACTACAAGGCCTGACATTGCAGCAGCAGTTGGAATCCTATGCAGAAAGACTTCAACACCAAGTCAGATGGACTGGAATGCTGTGAAGCGAGTCATTCGCTATCTTAAAGGGACTTTACACTACAAGCTAAAGTTACCAACAAGTAACGAAAGTACCCTGACAGGATATGTGGATGCCGATTGGGCCAGAGATACCAGTGACAGAAAATCTACAAGTGGGTACAGTGTCGGACTGGGATGTCTAGGACCCACCAGTGGAATTGTTTCTAGGGGCCCACCATCAGGACCCCTGCAGATCAGCGGTACCGAGACAGGGCGGCTAAAGGTAATAACATGTTGGGAGCCACGCTGCTCAACCACTATACCATGTGCACCACTGCACTACCTAAACCTACTGCTACACCTTGTATGGCAAGTAAGCAGCGTGGCTCCAAGAATTGTTACCTTTACCTGTAGCCGCACTGTCCTGGAAAAGCTGATCTGCAGAGGTCCTGGCTGTTGTATCATTGCAGATGTAATATTGATGGCCTATCCTAAGGACAGGCCATCAATATTAGAAAGATGGATAAATGCTTTAAAGAGGTTGTCCAGGAATTGGAGCAACCCATGTAGCTGGCGGGAGGTGTAAAGTAAAAAATAAGTAAATTAAAAAGCATACTCACCTGTCCCCGGCGCTTCGTTGTCCGCTGTCAGTGTCCATTCAGTCTCATGCCGGCGACTCCTTGCTGGGAGTCCTGCACCTCATGTGATCGCTAAGACCAATTAGGTACAGGATTTCCAGAAATGAGGCGCCGCCATGAGACCGAACAGACACAGGCAGGGGGCATCGGGGTGCTGGGGACAGGTGAGTATGCTTTTTTTTTTTTAATCTTTCTTATTTTTACACCTCCCTGGCGACCGACACAGTGGTCGCTCCAGTTTATGGACAACCTATTTTAAGGGGTTGTCTGGGCCAAATATTTCTATGGTCACTTCACTGGTCCCCCCACATAGTGGCCTCTTCACTGGTCCCCCATACTGTATGGTGAACAGTGATGTGGTCATTATATTGTGTGGGAGCAGTGATGGGGGCTGACATCCTGTGGGGGGGACATTAAACTGTGTGGGCCATATTAAAGGGGTTGTCCACGGTTAATCTTTTTTATGGCCTATGCTCAGGATAGGCCATAAATACCTGATCGGTAGGGGGCTGACACACGGCCCCATCAGCTGTTCAGAGCCACTTCCGGAGCCCGTTCTGTACACAACACAGGGGTGGAAGCAGAAAGCTCCATCCGCTGTATAGCAGTCCGGCGCCTTCACTGCAGCTCAGCTCCTACTGACTTCAATAAGTGCTGAGATGCAGTGAAAGTGCCCGGCTAATACACAGTGGACAGAGCTTTCTGCTTCTGGCCCTGTATTGTGTACAGGACGGGCATCAGAAGTGGCTCCATACAGCTGATCGGTCCGGGGTCAGCCAGCTACAGATCAGGTATCTGTGGCCTATCCTGAGGATAAACCATAACAAATTATGCCTGGACAACCCCTTTGCACCACACTTTAAAGAGCTTGTCCAGTATAATTTTTTTCTTTTTTATAATTAGTCTGGGGGAGGTGAATCCCCCCTACCCTTCAAAAAAAAAAACATGCTAAACATACTCACCTGGCCCCCGTGCTCCGGTGTCCTCCCAGCACGGTCCGGTCCTGCAGCTCCGCTGTCTTCTTTTTGCCGGAATTCCTCACTGGCTGTGACGTCCCAGGTCCCTTCCCTTAGGCCACTGATTGGCCTCAGGGGTCACGTGATGTCACAGGTAGTCATGTGCAGGGGGAACTTCAGCTGGAAGAAAACAGCAGAACTGCAGGACCGAACCGCGCTGGGAGACACTGGGGACAGGAGAGAAAGTTTTGGTTTTTTTTTTTTTTTTTTTTCACCTGCCCCGGCGTAATTACAAAAAAAATGAAGGAGCCACTGTATGGAGTATAAGCTCCACAGTGGCTCCCACCCAGTGTTATAAGCTCCACAGTGGCCCCCACCCAGTGTTATAAGCTCCACAGTGGCCCCCACCCAGTGTTATAAGCAACACAGTGGCCCCCACCCAGTATTATAAGCTCCACAGTGGCCCCCACCCAGTATTATAAGCTCCACAGTGGCCCCCACCCAGTATTATAAGCTCCACAGTGGCCCCCACCCAGTATTATAAGCTCTACAGTGGCCCCCATCCAGTATTATATGCGGCCAATAGCCCCCTCCGATCTTCTTCAGTGCTATTATTATACTCTGGGGTCTCCTCAGACCCCAGAGTATAATAATCGGAGGCCCAGGGGAAGTGATTAAAAATAACAAACATTCATACTCACCTTGCTTTACCTTTCCTTGGCATCCTCTCTCCATCCTGCTGTCTTCAGCGTCTTCAGGCCCTTTTCCGACGTCGCTGATGAGGCCTGTGATTGGGCCTCAGCGGTCACGTGGGGGCGCACGGTCGTCATTACGTGGCCGCGCCCCCATGTGACCGCTAGGGTCTAATCACAGGCTTGAGTCACATGACGGAGGAGCGCCGGAGAGAAGGCTGTGCCCAGGAGAGGTGAGAATATGTGTTTATTATTTTGAGTTACCTCCCCTGGGCTGCCATCTATTGGAAAGGGGCCTGCAATATGCCAGGGCCCCTTTCCAATAACAGTATGTATAGCGGTCGGGGAACCAGGCTTTTCCCGACCGCTATCATCATCTCCAGCTGGCCACGGGTCCCATACCCCGCTGAGCCCGGTCGCGGTAGCAGGGTGATCGTTACGCCTCTGGTCAGGGGCCCGATCGGGATGGTCAGGATCCCGATCGGGCCACCATGACATGAGGACTAATAGTCGGGGCTCGGGGCCCACCGGTGGATTCACCGGTTCCCCGGTGGGCCAGTCCGACCCTGAGTGGGTACCTGTTTCTTCTATCAGGAGGTGCTATCTGTTGGATTAGTAGACAGCAACTTTGTTACACTACCATCTACTGAAGCAGAGTATGTTGCAGCAGCGCAGGCAAGTCAAGAAGTCATATGGTTGAGACTTGGGTCAACCACAGATGAAACCAACGAGAATCTTTGAGGACAATCAAGGATGTCTTGCACTTGCGCAGATGGAAAGAGTTAGCTTGAGAACCATACACATTGATGTGAAGTACCATTTTCTGAGGGATCTTCAAGAGCAGGGACTTCTTGAGTTACTTTATTGCCCGACTGAGGATATGACAGCAGATATCCTTACCAAGCCCCTGACCACTGAAAGACACTCGAGGCTTACAAAGAAGATGGGCCTAACAGACTAAGCTTTAGCTGTTGAGAAGGGGTGTTGGAGATATACTACAGCCAGCTTTGTCTCTATATTTGCTGAATTGACTGCAGTTCACATTTATTACACTAGATGTAGCTGTTACTAAATGTTTATCTGTAGACACTCTGTACTTTTGTTGTTTTGATGCTGGTTGATATACACATCCTGTTAGTGTTTGTCTGTGTGCTGAACTGGATCTGTTATTCACCATGTGAGGTGATCCTTCTCTTACTGCACTCATGTTTCATTAAAAGTTTGTTCCTGTTATATACAAATGTCTATCTGGTTTTGACTCTGCCACATCCAGCAATCGCACTCTGCAACAGTTTGTTCACGAGTGTTCTCTCTTATACTGAGACTAAATTACACACAGCTTCTGAAGGCAATTGATTGCACTGGATTTTATTTAGGGGTATCAGAGTACAGGGGGCTGAATACTTTTGCACGTCACACTTTTCAGATTTTTATTTGATTAAAATTTTGAAAACCATGTATCATTTTCATTCCACTTAACAAGTATGTGCTACTTTGTGTTGGTCTATCACTTAAAATCTCAATAAAATACATTTAAGTTTGTGGTCGTAAGGTGACAGAATGTGAAAAAGTTCAAGGGGTATAAATACTTTTGCAAGCCACTGTAAATAAAAAAGTACATCTTGTGCCACAAACAAGATGTCTTGCACAACCCCATACACGGGAGTCAGAATATAGCAACACCCCAAATTTAGAGCTTACAAGGGAAAAGACACCAGAAGTGACCCCCAGAGTGAACCCCTCCAATCATAGGAGCTACTGGGGATGTACTAGGGAATTTAGTGTACCCAATGTACTCCGCACAGCTTATATATTCCCTGTTCACGTCTGGGATACTAATGCTCACTACACCAATTGATAAATTCTTTGAGGGGAACAGTTTTCAAAATGTCACTCCCTAGGGGATTCCATTTTACTGGAACTTTAGAGGCTCTTCAAACATGACATGGCGTCCAGATACCAAACATCTAAATATATACTTCAAAAGCCACATAGAGCTCCTTCCCTTCTGCGCCCTGCTGTGTGCCCAAACTGCAGTTTATACCCATATGTATGACACTGGTGTACCCAGGATAACTTACTTAATGTCATATGTGGTATAAACTGCTGTTTGGGCACAGCCGGGCACAGAAGGGAAGGATCGCTATTGGTTTTTGGACACTATTACACTTTTGCAGAACCCTGAAATGCCAGTAAAGTGGAATCCCCTGACACATGACCCCATTTTGGAAACTACACCCCTGAAGGAATTTATCCAGGGGTACAGTAAACATGTTTAACCCCCTAATGTTGCATTAATTAATTTTCCAGAAATGAATACGCAGCTGTTGATGAAAGGTGAAAATGAAAATTTTTCCAGGAATACGTCATTTCAGTGCGTAATATGTTGTGCCCAGCTTGTATCAGAGATGAATGCTCCAAAGGCTGTTGTGCACGGGATATCCGCTTTACAGTTTTTGAAGTTTGTGTCTCTGCTGACACAGGTTGGGCACAACATATCGGTCACTAAAATGGAGTATCTCTGGAAAAATTGCAATTTTCACTTTTCATTATCAGCTGCGCATTCCTTTCTGGAAATTAAAAAGAATGCAACGCTCAAGGGTTAAAAAAAGCTCGCTACACCACTTAATAAATCCCTTGAGGGGTGTACTTTCCAAAGTCGGATTATGTGTCTGCGGGTTCTACTCTACTGCCAATTCAGGGGCTCTGCAAAAGTGGCATGACGTCCAAAAACCAAACTGTGCTCCAAAAACCAAAATAGCGCTCCTTCCCTTCTGTGCCCAGCTGTTCCCAAACAGCAGTTTATACCCACATATGGCATTGTTAAGTACATTATCCTGGGTACAACAGTGTCATACATCTGGGTATAAACTGCAGTTCGGGCACACAAAACGGCGCAGATGTCAAGGAGCGCTATGTGTTTTGGAGCGCAGATTTAGATTGTTGGTTTTTGAACGCCATGTCACATTTGTAGAGACTCTAAAAATGCCCCTACAAAATAGGGTAATTTCTTGGGGAATTCCAATTTACTGGCACCTCCAGGGCACCGCAAAAACAACATGGTGTCAAGAAAATCCCTCTAAATCTGTACTTCAAAAACTAAAAAGCACACTGCTCCTTCCATTCTGAGCCCTGTTGTGTGCCCAAGCAGCAGTTTACACCCAAATATACAACTTCTTTCTATCTGGGATAGCCCACTTAATAATTTTAGGAGTGCATGTCTCTGATGACACAATCTGGGCGTAACAAATTGGGCACTGAAAAATAGCATATTTCTTTAAAAATTAAATTGTTCACTTTGTACATTATTTTCGGGAAGCACTCTTGGGCTCAAAATGATACCCCATGGTAAATTCCTTGAGAGGTGTAGTTTCTAAAATGGGGTCACTTTTTGGGGGTTCCCATTGTATTGATACTTTAGGGACTCTGCAAATGCGACATGGCACCTGAAAACTATTCCAGCAAAATCTGCCCTCCAAAAGCCAACTAGCGCTCTTTTCATTCCGAGCCCCACCATGTACCCATACAGCAATTTACAATGACATATGGGGTATTGGTGTGTTCAGGAGAAATTGTGCAACAAACCTTGGGGAGATTTTTCTTCTTTATCCTCTTGTGAAAATAAAAAAATTTGAGACTAAATTGACGGTTTATTGAAAAAAAGTAATTTTTCATTTTCATGCCCCAATATTAATAAAATCTGTGAAACAGCTGTAGGGTCAAACTTCTCATTGTATCCCTTGATATGTTCTGTGAGGGGTGTAGTTTCCAAAATGGGGTCACATGTCTACAGATTTCCATTGTATTGGTACTCTAGGGGCTCTGCAAATGCGACATGGCACCTGAAATCTAATGTAGCAAAATCTGCCCTCCAAAAGCCAAATAGCAACAAACTGTGGGGTGCTTTTTCTCCTTTAACGCCTTGTGAAAATGAAAACTTTAGGGATAAAGTGACATTTTAGTAATTTTTCATTTACACATCCAAATGTTAATAAAATCTGTGAAAAGGCTGTTGGGTCAAAATGCTCACTATAACCCTTGATAAATTCTTAGAGGGGTGTAGTTTCCAAAATGGGGTCACTTTTGGGGGGTTTCCTTTGTATTAATACTCTAGGGGCTCTGCAAATGAGACATGGCACCGAAAGCTATTCTAGCAAAATCTGCTTTTCAAACGTTCAGTGTCACTCCTTCCCTTCTGTGCGCTGTCATGTGCCCAAACTTCAGTTTACACCCACATGTGGGGAATTTCTATTCTCGGGAGAAACTGCATAACAAACTGTGAGATGAATTTTCTCCTTTAACCTTTTTTGAGTGTGTTAATTTTAGGGTTAAATGAATGTATTAAAAAAAAAATGAAATGTTTAAATTTCACTTCCATATTGTTTTAATTTCCGTGAAATGCTTAAAGGGTTAACAAACTTCCCAAATACTGTTTTGAAAACATGAGTTTGGTAAAAAATTAGTTTGGTAAATTTTCTTGTAAAACTGGAAAATCGCTGTTACACTTGTAAGCTTTATAATATCCAAAATACATTAAAGGACGATTAAAAGATGATGCCAATATAAAGCAGAGATATGGTAGGTAACATTTATTAATGTATTTGTGTGATATGACTATCTGTTTGAAAAGCAGAGCATTTCACATTTTGAAAATTGCAATTTTTGTTCCAAATTTCCATCAAATTTCGTTTTTTTTTATAAATAAATACAAAAATGTTGATTCAAAATCACTTGTGTAAGTTAAAGCGTCTCAAAGTTATTGCCATATAAAGTGACACATGTCAGTTTTGTAAAACGAGGCCTGGTCCTTAATGCACTTTTGGGTTGTGTCCTTAACCCTTAGTACAGCGGATGTTGGGTGGGTCGCCATAGCCGCCGGGTCTCTGCTGTTTTATACAGCAGACAACCGGCGCTAATGCCTGCACTGATCGCGGGCATTAACCCCTCTGGCACCTCAGTCAAAGCCAGACCGAGGTGCCATTTTACAGCCATTTTGCCGGTGATCGCCGGCACCCGGAGCAAGCTCCGGGGCCGGCGTCCCATTGGCATGACATCTGGAAGCTCCCTGGTCTGTCTTTAGTTACTGTCTATTTCAGACTGCTCTATGGAGCCTGCACTAGAAATGCTGTTTTTTGCAATGCATTGCATTAGTGATCAGACCCCGTGGGGTTCAAGACCCCTAGGGGCTCTAATAAATGTAAAAAAAAAAAAAAAAATTAAAAGTTCAAATCACCCCTCTTTCCCTAGAACACATATAAAAGTACTTAAATACTGTGAAACACATACACATTAGGTATCCCTGTGTCTGAAAATGCCCAGTCTATAAATCTATAAAAATATTTTTCCCGTACGGTAAACACCGTAGTGGGAAAAAAAAATCAAAAGTGCCAAACCGCCGTTTTTTCACTGTTTCGCCTCTGAGAAAAATTTGAATAAAAAGTGACCAAAGCAATAGACATTCCCCAAAATGGTATAACTAAAATGTACACCTGGCCCCGCAAAAAAAGACGCCCTATGCATCCTCGTACATGGAAGTATAAAAAAGTTACGGGTGTCAGAATATGGCGACTTTTAGAAAAAAAATTTTTTTTTGCAGTTTTGGATTTTTGCTAAGGGGTTAAAATCTAAATAAAACCATAAAAATTTGGTAACCCCGGAATCATACCAAAACATAGAATACAGGTGACTTGTCAGTTTGGCTGCACAGTGAACGCCGTAAAAACAAAGAACAAAGCCCGTGAGAAAGTCGCACAAATGCACTTTTTCTTCAAATCCACCCCATACTGAACTTTTTTCCAGCTTCCCAGTACATTATACAGAATAATAAATGGTAGCATCATGAAGAAAAATTTGTCCCGCAAACATTAAGACATTAAGTTGTGGGATTTGGAAGGGGGGAGTCAAAGAACGAAAATCAAAAAATTCCTCCGGAGGGAAGGGGTTAAGGGGTTTAAACACAGCAAAAACAAAAAAAATAAAACAAAATAAATTTGGTTTCACTGTGATTATGCCGAGCTGAAGTAAACAGTGAATGTAATTTTTATCTGACACTGAATGCCGTGAAAATTAAAATTGTAAGAAAAGGGCAGCATGGTGGCTCAGTGGTTATCCTTGGAGTGCTGGAGTCCTGGGTTCAAATCCTGCCAAGTAAAACAGCTGCAAGATGTTTGTATGTTATCGCCATGTTTGTGTGGGTTTCCTCCCACACTCCAAAGACATACTAATAGAAAATGTATATTGTGAGCCCTATATTTAACAATGACCACAATGTCTGTAAAGCACTGTGGATTATGATGGCGCTTTAATAAAAGGGACCAAATGCAGCCTCTCTCTAATTCCACCATTTTCTCATTTTTGTTTCAGCTTTCCTGTACATCTTACGGAATGTTAACTGGTACCATTACAAAATACAATTTGTTTTGGAAAAAAAAGAAGCCCATACAACTCTGTAAATAGAAAAATAAAAATGTGGCTTTCGGAATGTGGGGAGTAAAAAAATGAAAAATGGCTGTGGCAGGAAGGGGGTATACAACAACAGTGCCTCTGGATGTAAAGCCACAAAGACAACTGCTTCCTGTATGGCAGTTAGAAGGGCCGAGGGTGAATTATAAATACCCATAATTGTACAGAATATATCTATCCTCCATATCCGCTTTAATCTGAGATCCCACCCAGCAGTGTTCACCTAGAAACAGCAGAGAGACTCCACTGGAATATAGTGGTATATCAGGAACGTTTTGCCCATTGAACCCAGTTTTTTTTAAGGGGTTGTCCAACCTATAATTTGTTTATTTAATACTGCTGTTAATGGGCCCTTAAACATAACAAAGCAATACTCATCTGTCCGCGGACCTTCCAGCGACAGCAGCTCTGATGATATCTATACATGTTTCCCAGCTGACATCAACCATGACTTCTCGTTTGTGGGTATCGCTGCAGCTGATAGTTTTTTTTTTTTTCCGCTCTGGCAGAGGTGACTGACCATACACAGGTTGACAGGGTGTTGTTGTTAATCTGAACAAAATACTCATTGCTTAAGCATTTCTCTGTATGTACAGAGAAAACACAAACACACAGTATTGCATCCGCTAATGTAAAACAAGAATCTCCATTATTTCAGCATTTTTTTGGTGTTCACCCAATATACAGTCTAACCTAATCTTAAAAAATTTTTTTTTTTTATAATTTCATGTTTTTTTTCCCACTCTGGCAGTGGTGACTGACCATACACAATGTGATGGAGCATTGTTGTTAATCTGAACAGAATACTTTAAGCGTTTCTCTGTATGGACAAATGCAAATATGTATACATACAGGTGCATCTCAATAAATTAGAAAATCTTTAAAACGTTTATTTATTTCAGTAATTAAATTAAAAAAGTAACCTCCTATATTTTCTAGATTCTTTACACACAGAGTGTTCTATTTCAAGTGTTTTATTTCTGTAAATGTTGATTATGGATTACAGGTAATGGAAACCCAAATCTAAGAAAATTAGAATATTGTGAAAAAGTTCAGTATTGTAAATTCAGTGTGTCACCTGCCAAGGTTTCCTAAGCCTTTAAATGGTCCCTCAGTCTGGTTCAGTATGACACAGAATCATGGAAGACGCTGATTATGGATTGTATTACTGAATCACTGAAATGAATGAACGTTTCAAAAATAGTCTAATTCATTGAGATGCACCTGTACAAACAGTACTGCAGCTTTGGCTAATGTAAAAAAAGAATCTCCGTTATCTCAGCGTTTTTGTTTAATAATTAATCGCTGTCTGTATGCATTAAAAAAATGACTGGAAAAAAACGGCGAAGGACAGACAAAAGGAACAGGAGAAGGAAACATTTGTGTAAGTACTACTACTACTAATAAGAATGTGGGTACAAGAACAACACTGCTTTTGGTTTTGGTGGCATCGCCAGTAGTCATAGAATTGTTGTACTTCTTGATAATGAAAATGAAGTTTTTGATGAGCATATTGCATCCAAATGTGATGTGATCTTGAGTCAGGCTTCTGTGTCTTCCTCCTCCTCCTGTCAACCGAGTCTCCTTCACATTCTTTACTGACGCAGATCCATGGTAATGATGTGGAACCTGCTGAGCAATCTATTTCTCCTAATCAGAGCAGTCTTCCTCCTCTTTTTGATGAGCTGGATGAGAACAGTCAGCATTATGTGCAAGTAGAGGAGGAAGACATGATTACTGTTAGTGGTGGAGGTAGTAATGGCAGGGTTTATGGTACTACTAGTACTGGTAGTTATTTTGGTAGGGGAGCTAGGAGGATATCTGGAGGTGGAAATTATGAGGGTATGCATGGTCATGATGATGTGTTAGAAAAAGCAGGGAAGATAATGATGACATTGCCAATGATGATTCTATTGAGGATAGAGCCTGGCAAGCAGGTCAGAGTGACAAGGTGACAGATAAGGAGAGTGGTGGCAGTGGTTATAGTAGCAATTCAAGCCATTGCGCAGGCCAAACATCCAAAAAACCTGCCTGGAGCAGACCTAGGGGCACCTCATAGGATGGGGGGGTAAAATTGGTGGTGGTAGTGGCAGACATGTTTCTGCTGCTACTAATGCTGGTGGAAACAACTACACATAGTCATCTTCCATGTGGGAATTTTTTTTCTACATTGCCAACTGATATATAGAATAGTGAAGCGCAACATCTGCAAGAGGAAATTAGCAATGGTTATGCAAGAACAAATGTAGGAACAACAGCTCTATGTACTCAGCAAGGCTGTTTTCCTACTCCTCCCTGCGATCTTACCTGTAGGCAGGCCACATCTACACATAGCTCTAGCACATGCCATTGTTATCATCAACATCATCACCAACTGTTTCTCCTATTCCTCCTCCTCTTACAAGCCAACATCAGTCTTCCATAAGGGAAGGAAAAACCAATATGCGCCCAGTTATCCAGTAGTAGTGCAACTTAACTTGCAGTTATGCACCTGGCCAAGCTGCAGATGGTGCAGTCACTACCGTACCTTTTAGTGGATTTCATTGCTTTTCGCCAATTGATGGCATGCACTCAACCTTGGTGGAGGATTCCTAGCTTCTAATATTTCTCTAGGAAAGCTGACCCTGCTTTTTATTGCCATTTGTTGGAGAACGTGGGCCTTTCCCTGGATACATCAGTCTGGGGAAAGGTGCATGCCACAGTTGACATTTGGAGTAGCAATTATGGACAAGGAAAATAGTTGGCTTTCACGGCCCACTGGGTCAATTGTTTAGCAACAGCAGCCACAACCCAAAAAGGTAGCATAGCAGGCCCAGTTTCAACACCATGCAGGGCCCATCCACCTCCTCTGGATTCTCATATCTGCACCATATCCCGCCACCATCCTTACCAGAGCATACCATTTCTTTGACTCCACTTCCTCCTCCTCCACCCCCATTTCATGGGTGTAAGGCGAAGCACTGCCATGTGGTTTTCCAATGAATGAGTGGATCAGAGGAGCCACAGGGCAGAGGAGCTGCTTCAGTGTATCCTGCAGCAAGTATCCTGCTGGATGCTCCTCACCAACTCCAACTGGGCAGCGTTGCTAGCGAATATGGCACTAATATTGCCAATGGCACCAGTTGTAACAGAACAAATAACACATTGTCCCTGCATGGTTCATGTGGTACTTAATCTGGTGGTTCGCTGCTTTCACTGCAAAATCTCTGCAAAGAAACACCCTACTGGATTTGCAGCAATAAGACAGTCTGCATCTGCGCCACCTTATCTACGACGTTCCAACTCAGTGGAACTCCACCCTAAAAATGCTGGATTATTGCAAGTAGCAGACTTTGTTACTTCAAGATACATCATCATTGGAGTCTAATGAGGGAAGGGTGCCGGCTTCTTAAACCCTGTGAAGAAGCCACCAATTTTGTAAGCAGGCACAACTGCAGCATCAGTGATATGATCCTTCTATTGTATATCTTACAGGAAACCCTGTATTGACAGATGGAGGAAAAGGAACAGTTTCAACCTCTTAGTAAATGTCATGGCTTTGTTTTGATGGAGGAGGATAAGGATCCGGGTCAGGGTCATTATGGTAGATCAATTGGGATTCCAAGACTGGAAGAGGAGGAAGACTCTCCCTTGGATGCAGAGGGGGCCCTTGATATGTCACAGGCACAGCAAGGGGAGGAAGCTGGCCCTTATCTATTTCAAGATGATGATGATGATGACGAAGACCATGTTGGCCAAGGACACCAACCAGGGCAAGTATGGTAGCCTGTGTGCTATGCTACTTGCACAGCGACAAGTGTTTTATTAGCATCAAGCAGAGGGATGAGTACTGGATGGCAGTGCTCTTAGACCTTTGCTATGAAGAAAAAATGGGGGAATTTTTTTGTTGCTTCCCAAAGGGAAGAAAAATTTTAATATTATTAGGATAGTCTGTATACCCAGCTTGCCACAGTGTTTAGGGAAACCAATACAAATATCAGTTGCGCATGTACCCAACTGACCTCTGCCCGCTCCCAGTCCACCTCACTAAGTCAGCACTCCGGAGCCACAAGTGTCAGAAGTAAAAGCAGTAGCCAGGTCCAGTACAGTATCAGGAAGATGATGAATGAGAAACTTTTCAGCTAACAGCGCCAACCAGAGCCAGAACAGGCAACTGATACCCATCGGCTGCACCAGCAGATGCAGTCATACCTGTAGTGCACCTATAGTCCAGCAGATAACCATGACCCTATGGAATTCTGGGCCAATAGTAGAGATGGGCAAATCGGTTCAGAACAAACTAGATTTGACCCAAATATTCCATATTGTTGGTTTTTTAATGAAACCAAACAATTTGGAATTTGTCTCGGATGAAGTAAAGTGCGTGACACCAGTAATTTATTATAATTTGGGGTCTCTTTAGATCCCAGAGTGTAATAGGTGGAGGCCAAGGGCGTAACTACCGGGGTAGCAGTGGTAGCAGCTGCCACAGGACCCGGGACATTACGGGGCCCCGCGGGCCCCCGATGCGTTTTTTTTTTTTTTTTTTATAGTCCGTTATCTGCTGGAGTAACCCCAGCAGGTAACGGGCCCTATATACTTACCGTTCCCCGAGGTCCCGCTCACGGCCGCCTGCGCTTCCGATTCTGCGGAGACGGCTGTGAGCAGGAGCGGGGATCGGTATGTGAGGCCGCGGGCCGAACACCTGCTATCATTATACTTCGGGGTCTTTTCAGACCCCGGAGTATAATAATCGGAGGCCCAGAGTTGGTGAGGGAACATAAAAAACAATATACACTTACCGCTCCTGCACCTCGGGCCTGTTTGCTGACGTCCCAGACGTCAGCCGACGTCATTTTGCGTCGCAATGCCGGTCCCGCATCACATGACGCCGGCCTGGTCCGCACAAGAAGAAGGCCGGAGTAGCGCACGGGCATGCACCGGAGCGAGGAACAGGTAAGCAACGTTGTTTTTTTATGTTTCTATCCTCCCCTAGGTCTCCGATTATTATACTCTGGGGTCTGAAAAGACCCCAGAGTATAATAATTGTTCATGGGTGGTCCATAATGGGACATATAATAGTGTGTGCAGGGGCCACTATGGGGAATACTACTGTGTGCAGGGGCCCCTATGGGACATAATACTGTGTGCAGAGGCCACTATGGGACATTATACTGTGTGCAGGGGCCCCTATGGGACATGATACTGTGTGCAGAGGCCACTATGGGACATGATACTGTGTGCAGGGGCCCCTATGGGACATGATACTGTGTGCAGGGGCCCCTATGGGACATGATACTGTGTGCAGGGGCCCCTATGGGACATGATACTGTGTGCAGGGGCCACTATGGGACATGATACTGTGTGCAGGGGCCACTATGGGACATGATACTGTGCGCAGGAATGCGTTTTTTTTTTGGGGGGGGGGGGGGTCGGGGGGCGGCGGTTCGGGGGGGGCCCCATGTCAAATGTTCGCCTTGGGGCCCAGCCATTCCTAGTTACGCCACTGGTGGAGGCCCAGGAGAGGTGTAAAAAAATAAAATTCATATTCACCTTTCGTTACCTCTTTTGGGCCTCCAACGATGCTAGGAGGTAGGAGGCAGACACAGAGCACCAGACACTGCCAAAAGAGGTATCGGAAGGTGAGTATAAATGCTTTTTTTTTTTTTTTTTTTTAGTTTTGTCCCCTACCCTGGGCCATCAGTCATTCATTATACTCTGGAGTCTGAAGAGACCCCAGAGTATAATAATTTCCCTACTTTCCGAACAAGTTCGGACCAAACCGGAGCTTCACTTCATCCGAACACAGGACAAAACTAATTTACTGAGGTTCTCCCATTGTTAGAGCAGTGGAAGGATCTGGCCCAGTTTGGAGTTTAATCTTGTCCTGCTTCAGAGGGTGTTTAGTACTGCCGCTGGCGTTGTAACACCTAAAAGGTAGTATGGAAAAAATTACTTTTATCAAAATGAATCAGGCATGGATCCGTGAGGATTTTCAAACACCTTTGGCTGATATCTCCGGAAAATAGTGTCACTGTTACCACAGCTACCACCACTGCCACCACTCAAGCAGACATGTCCTGCGGCCTGATCCATCATAATATGCCCTGGTCTACTGCCACACATGTTGCTACAGCTGCCTAGTGCCTACCACCACTGCATCCACTCAACCACCTCTGGCTGATACCTCCGAATAATAGTGTCACTGTCTTCTTTTATCATCATCTTCCATTTACTGTACAGATTCTAAACAGCTACCACCACTGACACCATTCAGGCAGGCATGTGCTGCAGTCTGGTCCATCATATTATGCCCTGCCGCATTGTCTCACCTGTTGCCACATTCCCATGTTCCCAAAAACCGCAGTGGAAACACATTGCGGTTTTTCCTGCAATGCTTTTCATAGAAAGCCTGCAGAGTTTTCCTCTGCGGACTTTCTGCTTCAAACATACCTATATGGAAACCGCCAGCATTTCTGTAAGTATAATTGACATGCTGCGATTTCCAATAAAATGTTTTATTTTGTAAAAAAAAAAATAAAAAAAACAGTACATATTTGTTATCACCATATCCATAAAAACTAAAACAAATACATTATTTAACCCACACGGCGAACGGAGTAAAAAAAAAACATAGTAAAATGCAGGAAATAATGATTTTTGGTCATCTACCCTCACAAAATGTACAATAAAAAGAGATCAAAAAGTCAGTTATAGCCCAATATGGTACCAATAAAAATAAGCTCTGTCATCAGGAAAATAAAAAATGTTATGCCTTTCATAACATGGCAATGCAAAAATAATTGATTTTCTTCCCTAAATGGAGTTTTATTTATCAAAATTAGTAAAACATAAAAAAACGATATAAGGCTAAGCCCCTATTTAGCGGGCCGCAGCCAAAAAGCGCTGGGGGAAAAGCATTGTTGCAACAGTTTTGGAAATTGTAGCATTTCCGCTGTGGGTATTTTTGTACAATGTGTGAGATGGGATTTGCTAGACTAGTCCCACTTTGCAGGGACTGTAAAACGCAGCAGTTTACACCACATGGGGCTTCAGCCTAAATAAGGTATCGATGTATTGTTCGTACTGACCCATAGAATAAAGGTAACATATTACTTATGCTGTATGGGGAATGACAAACAAATATTAAAAAGCAATGCCAGATTTGATGTTTTTTTTTTTAAATCCCACCCAGAAAGAGTTAATAAAATTAATCAATAAGTTCTAGGCACCCCAAAATGGTGTAATTAAAAAGTACATCTCATCCCGCAGAAATCAAGCCCTCATATGGCTACATCGCCAGAAAATAAAAAAAAAAATTGCTTGCACAATGTGAAGACAAAAACCCCCCCAAAAAATCACCAATTCATTAGAACAAAACTGGCTGCAAAAAAGAAGGAAATGTACATATAAGTTGTGAGATCGTATATCTGGATATACCCCAGATTTAGAGCTTACAAGGGAAAATACACCAGCACTGACCCTCCAGAATGCCCCCCAAGCCTGTCATAGCAGCTAGTGGGAAAATAGCATGGGACTTGGTGTAACCAATGTACTCCACACAGACTTGTGTTGTAAGGTATCTTTACTTTCATTAGTGCCATTTTACACTTACATTTTTTTGAGGTTTGTGTACGCTGAATTTTCTTAAATAAAGAATTAAAAAAAAAAAAGAAAATACATATGACAACTAGAGAAACTATTAGTGCATAAGAACAAAAGCTGGATGGATCTTTCCACTCTTCAAAGCTATATTGTGAATGGAGATTATTCCTCACAGACTCCAAATCCCTCAAAGACTCTCTCAGTGTTCTCTAAGATTAATTCAATACATTTTGGCAAATGAAGAAATCATTTTAGAAGAAACTCGTTTGAAAATTAAGACATTGCTGGAGACCATCAGCAAGTATGTTGATTCTAATATATTCACTGAACTTAATTCTAAAATCAAAGATAATATAAGTAAATTTGAAGTGATCATTATGGAGATCAAACAAATTAAATACTTGCAAGTCCCAAAGGATTATAAAGTGGATTCCATATGTATGTAGACCAGGTCGACTACCATTCCTACCACTCCAAGGTTAAATCTTTAAAAATACAAACACCACAATATAAAAAAAACATTCCTGTGTGCACCTTAGTTGTACTGGACTAGAATAATCTGATACAGTGTCTGACTCTGGGCAGATACAATCAGCTTGTAGACAATGTTTTGTAAATCCTGGTAATGGAAGTGTTTAGGATTCACTAGAAGATAAATATAAAAATAAAAAATCCAAACAACAGAAGGCATGATGTGATAATATGTCAAGCAGGCAAGAGGTGGTCAATTATTCTTCTTGATAGAGCTTTTTATAAATAGTGTGATATTAATCTTTTTCACTGATTAGAATATTTATCACAAATTAAATGAGAATCCTACAGTTACATTTACACGGCAATTACATAATCCTGTTAAGGAAAGGGTAAGGCTTGGAGTTAATACAGCACAAGATTAATTTATAGAAGTGCAGGAACCTGTGACTGCCATATACTGTATTATTCAATTCCTTAAGTGCATAAAATGGTCTTTCCACCTTCAGTTCATCCTATTGTAGTTGAGATTGATCCCCTGAGTGAAAATTTTTTTGGACTGGGTGGACAGTCTTTTACAGCCACTAATCAGGTCCATTTCTAGCTAGAAGAAATTTGCCAAAATTCACTCTTTTTGACCTATTCACCATCATATAGTAAAACATTGGTCAACTTTTTGGATTTAACTATAGATGTTGAGAATAATAAAATTTTAACTAAAATTTACCATAAAGAAGTAGACAGTAATAGCTGTATTATATGACCTAGTTGCAATCTTCCATTATGGTTAGTTAACATACCAAAAAGTCAGTTTTTAATAGTGCGACGTAACTGCACTAAGAATGAAGATTAACTTCAGGAATCACTTCGGTTGGAGATGCAGTTTGAAAATTGGGATTATGAACCCACAAAATTGGAGATAACAAAAATTGATATCTTGTGGAAACCAAGGGAGCAGTTATTATATAAAGAAAAACATAAAAAGGTTTAAGTATAGGGCTCTGTATCCCACTATGCCAGTTGGTCACTCTCAATATTATGTTTGTTTTATATATTTTGTGTACCGTATGTAAACACTCAAATGTAAAGCACCATGGAATTAATGGTGCTATATAAAAAAACAAAAATAATAATAATAATTATTATTATTAATAATAATAATAATAATAATAATAATCTAGTAAAGGAAATGCCACTAATCATTCAATATAATGGACTAGTAAATAAATTCAAAAGTGTTATAAGAAAGCATTGGCCGTGGCTAGGGATCCGATGGAGTAGGACGTGTTCTGGGGGAGCTCCTACCTCACCGTCGATTTAGTGGGACCATTTACGCTACACAGACCCCCATGGCTAAAAAAACGAGCCGGGCACTGGCTACAGGGGACTCTACACCCTCGGACAGGTCTACACAGCCTACCCTGTCCGCGTTCCTGCAGCCGGTAACAGCATCTGCGGCGCGGGCCTCCACGATGTGGCGGCCATCTTCCTCCGCAGCGCCGACCGCCTCCAGCATGATCACCGCGGCAGCTCCGCTAGCAACGCGAGGGGCTTCCGCGCTACAAAGGAGCCAACTCCTTAGACCTCCTGCTCTCCTGGAATCGCAAAGCCCGAACACTCGGTCTCAGAGGACCCCTTCACCGCCGGATAAGACAGGCGCTGCGGCTGGTCACACCGCAGCGCTGACTGCCCCCCCTCCCCCGCAGCTCCAGCCAGTACATTCCTCAGCGGGCTCCCCCATACGATATCAGGGGGACCCAGCGCCCCAGGAGACCTCAGTGGTTGCCTCTCCTCCCCACGTGTTACCACCTGACCGTGGGCGGCCTCGTGGCCCAGTGGGGGAACCTCTCACCCCCCAACAGTCCTCACAACCTCCCAACCACGTGCCCTGGCAGAAGCCCCCACCCCTCCTAGGAGATGAGGAGGCAGACTTGGGGACGACTCCATCCTTGTCCCCCTTTGCTATCTGTACCCATCTCTCTTCTCCGTCTGCCCTGCCACCCCGACTTCTGCCACACTCTGCTCTGACAGCCTCTTCTGACCCTCCACCATGGCTCGATTACCTTGCTCACCTGCCGTCAAAAGAGGACTTTGATTCCTTGGTCGATAAAGTCACAACGGCATGTCGTTCAGAGATACGCACAGAAATCGCTGTCCTGCGGCAGGATCTCCAGCATATTGCAAACCGGGTTGATACCCTTGAGGACGATCATGACCAGACCCGATCTCATGTGTCTCACCTCCAGGACACTGTCCTCTCCCAATGCCAAGTGGTTAATGACATGCAGCGACATTTAGAGGACTTGGATAACCGGGGCAGACGCAACAATATCAGAGTCAAGGGGCTGCCGGAGGCTAACCAAGAGGAGGATTTACACGCTATCTTGGGGGAGGTTTTCAACTCCATCTTAGAGGAACCACCTACACATAAAATCAAATTAGATAGAGCGCACAGGGCCCTGCGCCCCAAAGGATCTGGCCCCACTCCACGTGATGTTATTTGCTGCTTACATGATTATGCACTGAAAGAAACCATCCTTTCCAAGGCCCGTCGCCTTAAAGACTTTGAATTTGAAGGAGCCAAGATTCAACTTTACCAGGACCTCTCCTGGATTACGCTACAGAAAAGGAGATACCTGCGCCCTCTGCTGCAGCTTCTGTGCGACCGACAAATACCATATCGTTCTATGCAGACCTGGAGCCATTCTGCACTGCTATGGATATTCCTCTCCCTGATCTGCAGAATTGGGAACTGGTCACTCCACCACCACCGCCTCCCCCGGTCTGAACGGCCCAGAACCCAGCTAGACGCCAGCAACATTCTTCCAGAAGATCGAGGGTGGAGCCCCTCCTCCGTGACTGTATCTTTTTTCTCGGCCCTCCTAGTCCTTGGGAGGGATATGTCTACTTTGATCACTAGGGGTGTTCTGTTACTATTGTTGTTTACATTTATACGCATTTTTCTTTTTATGGTCCCACAACTGTTTTGCATTATACTTAAGTTTCAGTTTTGACGGTCGGGTGGGTTAGACTCCCCCCTCCCAGTGACTGACAGATGTTATTATCTTCAGGTCCCCAATTGTTTATTTGGATCTGCATATTGCTAATCCCCCACCACCTCCCACCCACCCCCCTTTTATTATGGGGGCTTCATCCAGTTGTGGACCCACTGGTTGGGCCCCGGTAGGGTCACTTGTGGCCCTGACTTGGACACTTTTTTTTTGCCCCCGGCCAGGAGATATAGTCCTGACCACTAGATTTAGTTTAACTGTGTTACTTATATATTTTTGTTTTTTATTTGTTATGCCTTGTCTTTTTGTGTGTCTCTTGTCTCTGCCCCCCTCCCCCTCTGCCCCTTCTCCTTTCCCTCCTTTTTCAGGTTCAGAGACTCATCTGGCTACGGTGGCCTGGACCCTCCACCTTCATTTTTTCAAGGCTTTGGACTCTCGATGGCTGGGTGAGACCTGCCTTTGCTTCATTTTTTTTCCTACACTAGCAACAAATCCACTCTGTATTCCTTCGTACTCACCTTCAAGAATACTTTTGAGTTAATCTTGAATCAGTCCCCGCAATATCTACACTGTGGGAAGCCCATAAGGCAGTAATGAGAGGTCACTGTATTGCATTGGGAACACAGACCAAGAGAAACCGGAATGTTAGAGAGGAGGCTTTAACTAGCAAGATCAGTTCCCTCACCAAGCGACTAGCGTCACGACCCACGGTATCTTTGTTACGTCAATTGGTTGCTGCCAGGGCGGACCTCCGCGACCTCGCCACCCAGGCCACCCGACGCCTCCTCCTCTACAGCCACCAGAGGTATTATAAGAGGGGAAATAAGGCCCATACTCTTCTGGCCAGAACCCTGAGAGACCGCTGGGTTTCTTCTACATCTCATGCCGTCCGAGATTCCCAGGGCACCCTACAACACCACCCCGATACCATAGCGACCTTATTTAGAGATTACTATACTACATTATATAACCTTCCCTCGCCTGCTAGGAGAGGCCCCACCACTATAGAGACAAATTTGCATTCCTACCTGACCTCCTGTCGACTCCCGGTCCTCCCGGCCTCAGCTCTCTCTTCGCTTAATGCTCCAATATTGGGCGAGGAGCTGACTGCCGTCTTGGAGGGTCTCCCTAATGGTAAAGCTCTGGGCCCTGATGGATTCACCTATGCCTATTATAAAACTTTTCATTCTGATCTCCTTCCTCATATGTGTAAACTATTCAACTCTTTTTTGGACGGAGCCCCGATCCCGCATACTATGCTGCACTCCCACATTTCCCTAGTCCCAAAGCCACATAAGGACCATCAGGAGTGTTCTAATTATCGTCCCATCGCCCTCCTGAATACAGATCTCAAACTATTTACAAAAATCTTGGCGAACAGGCTTGGCCTTTGGCTTCCGACTCTCATCCACAAAGACCAGGTGGGATTTGTCCCCTGTCGTCAGGGAGGAGATAACACTAGAAGGGCAGTGGACTTGATTGACGTGGCCAACCGTTCTTCCACCCCCACTTTGCTTTTGAGTCTGGACGCTGAGAAGGCCTTCGATCGCCTTGATTGGTCATTTATGATAGCCACCCTTGAGAGCTACGGGTTCTCGGGGGCCTTTCTCACGGCCATAAGGGTTCTCTATTCTCACCCCTCAGCAGTTGTTAAGCTCCCTAATGCTTCCTCCCAACCCTTGTCCATCCGTAATGGAACCCGTCAGGGATGCCCCTTGTCACCTCTAATATATGCATTGTGTATTGAACCCCTGGCGGCCCAAATTAGATCTGCCCCAGATGTTACTGGGGTATTTGTGAGAGATAGGGAATTTAAGATTAGTTTATTTGCAGACAATGTCCTGTTGACCCTCACTAAACCCCATACCTCCCTTCCAAACCTTCTCCGTGTTTTAAAGGACTATGGAGACCTATCGGGCTATAAGGTTAACCCTAGTAAAATGGAAGCCCTGCCTCTAAATATCCCAAGCGAGGTTTTGCAGTTGCTTAAGTCTAATTTTGCTTTCCAGTGGAGGGACCGCTCACTGCGCTATTTGGGTGTCCAATTATCTTCTTCGTACCATACGCTTTACTCAGCCAATTATCCTCACCTGTTTCATGAGCTCCGCTCTCTCCTAGATAAGTGGCGCCCACTTCATATTTCTCTCATAGGCCGTATAACTGTGGTTAAGATGACCCTCCTCCCGAAGCTTCTTTATTTCTTTGAAACCCTTCCAGTGGCAGTCCCTAGGTCCGAATTGAAATCCCTACAAAAAGCAATATTTCAATTTATATGGAATGGCAAACGCCATCGCATTCCCCGATCAGTGATGCTAGCGGGTAAGTCGGAGGGGGGACTGGGGGTTCCACACATACTGCACTATTACTGGGCTGCACCGTTTTGGGCGGCACCCCAGGCACACAAGAAATGGGTGGAGATAGAGAAGCTTTGGCTGGCTCCTGTTCATCCCAATGCATATCTGTGGTCCTCCTCCCCCCCCCTACCCTCTACCCCGCTGCTGGGCCCTATCGGCTTTACCCGGACTATCTGGAATACCTGTTCGATTAGTCGCCCCGAACTCATCTATGATTTCCTTTTTATATAATCCACTTCTTCCAAGCGGACTCACTGCCGCTATGGTCAGGCCCTGGAGTAGGTTGGGTTTGTTCCACATAGCTGACTTGGTGGACCCGTCGACCTTGGAGCTCAGGTCCTTCGACTACCTCACTTCCACACAGCACTTACCTACCTCAGAGTGGTTCCACTATCAGCAGATAGTTCATTTTGTTATCTCCCAGTTTGGGTCCGCCCGGGTCTCCCTCCCCACAGTTTTTGAACAACTATGTCGGGCAGGTACCTCCACTAGAGGCCTGATTTCAAATATTTATAGGCTTTTGACCTCTCAGGGGGGACAGACCCCGGTGGTCCACAAATATATGATCCGGTGGTCTGAAGCCCTGGGCATGCACATCTCGCACAGCCAGTGGCAGGTCATTTGGTCCCGAGCAGCTAAATCCTCTTCCTGTATAACGTTTAGGGAAACACAATACAAACTACTCATGCACTGGTATCATACTCCAGCTTTACTGCATACTCTCAACCCCACTATTTCTTCCAGTTGCTGGCGATGCCAAGCGACACTTGGAACATTGTTTCATATTTTTTGGGAGTGCCCCCTAGTCCGCCCTTTCTGGTTCGAGGTTGGGAAGTTGACTAACATTCTTTTCATCCAGGGTATACCCCTGGATCCCATGGTTTATTTGCTGAATCTCCCTCCAAAAGGTCTCGGTAAAAATACTTCTAAGTTATTCCTTTACTTGTGTACCTCCGCCAAAACGCTTATAGCTCGCCATTGGAGGGAAGCTCTTCCCCCAGCAATTTCAGAATTGATAGCTCGACTGAAGGTTCCGCAGTCTGGAGTACTTGACCGCCTCCCTCAACCATACGGTAGAGGCATTTGAAGCAATTTGGTCCCACTGGGATTCCTACTGTGCCACACAGGGTTTCTGAGGTCTGACCCCCAACTTTGTCTTTCTCCTTATTGTTCCTTCCCTTTGTTGTGTCTTTTGTATTCCCTAAATCAAGTCTTTGTGTTGTTTTTTTTTTTTGGATTTAACGGATTATTTGCTTTGCATTTGAATTGTATCTTTTTCAAAAAATTTTCAATAAAAATTACAGTTTAAAAAAAAAAAAAGAAAGCATTGGCCATTCTTAAAACAAGATAAAATAATTGGTGAACTATTACCAGATTTGCCAAAATTAGTTTTTAGTAATGCTGAAACACTAGGGAACAAAGTGATACCAACTATTAAGGATAAGATAAGAAGAGTAGAAATAGTGAATCAATGGTTACTTTTGGGATCTGGTTTTAAAACTTGTGGCGTATGTCAAGCTCATTGAAAAAGAGTACATACAGATGGGTGTTTGAAGTATTGGATTCCAGTGGACAACATAGTTTTAAAATTAAAGGAGATATTACATGTAAAACTAAGGGTGTAATATACGTTTTAAAGTGCCCTTGTAACAAACTTTATGTGGGTTTTACTAAAAGGAGTCTAAACAAGAGAATAGGGGAACATTTTAATAATATTATAAAAGGATTTTTGGGACATCCACTATCAAGACATTTTGTAGAAAAACATAATAAGGAGGAAAAAGGATCGGAATTTGTAGGAATAGAAAAAGTAATTAGGAATTGGAGAAAGGGGGATTTTATTAAAGAGGACCTTTCATTTCGTCATGTATATGTAGTTTTACATACTTCTATAAAGCAGACAGTGCGCTGAATTCAGCGCACTGTCGGCTTTCCCATTATGTGCCCTGGGGATGGAGATATCGGTGGTCTTAGTTTCACCGTTCACTGTCAGAAGGGCGTTCCTGATAGTCTAGCTGGGCTGTCAGGAACGCCCTCCCTAACAGTACTTGTCCATAGCCCTGTACTGGGGAGACGTTCCTTACAGCTCAGCATCATCACTGGGCAGTAAGGAACGCCCTCCCTGACTGTACTCGTCCATAGCCCTGTACTGTCAGATGGGGGCGTTTCTTACAGCCCAGCGATGACGCTGAGCTGTGTGGAACGCCCCCCCAGTACAAGTCTATTGACGAGTACTGTCGGGGGGGGGGGGGCGTTCCTCACAGCTTAGCTAGACTGTCAGGAACGCCCTTCTGACAGTGGATGGTGAAACTAAGACCACCGATAGTTCCAGCCCCGGGGCACATAACGGAATGCCGACAGTGTGCTGAATTCAGCACACTGTCGGCTGTCTAGCAGTATGTAAAACCACATATACATGAGGACATGAAAGGTCCTCTTTAAATAAATGTCAAAGGTGAAGTCAAAATGGAAATTTTATTTAAATTTCCTGGTTCCAATTGGTTTAAATTGGGAAATCAAACGTTTTGCCTTTTAATAATTTTAATAATAATAAAAAAAACTTCTTAGTGAGTATTGAATATAAATATGGATAGAAAATCCTGTATTAGAAGGATCTTACAAATATACATGTGTAATGTACCTAGATGATTATCTTTTGTATATAGACATTATTGAGGATGTCTTACTTGATCGAACATCAACTTATATAAATGTGGAGATATACAGTATATATTTTAACTAACGCTGAATAGTAGCAAGGAGTGATCTTTTTTGGCTCTTTTGAACAGGTAGTCTGCAAGACCTTTAATTGATTTATTTGTTGGTTTATTTCTTTGGTGATGTGCAGTTTATCACTTGGACTCTGCTGCTCACTTTGTCTATTTATATATCCAGCACTAAGTGCTGGTGTGAACAATGATTTAATTAATTATTAAAGCTCTGTATGTTTTATGAGCAACAGATAGCTTGAAAAGGAGTTCAAAAACATATATCAGATATTCCTCACTATACAACCAAAAATGTTTCAGCAGTATCAATTGATTTTAATTTAATTCTAAAGTCCAGAATATTGTTCATATAAAAGACATTTCCTTTGTAGGCACCAATGAATTTGGAAACACTCCTTTAACCCTCATTTAGTTTATCCTTGTACATTGTGGGTAGCAACAAGGTGGTGTCATTCTCTTTTCTAGTTTTACTATGTGGTATCTCCTTTTTGTGGAGGTTATCTCAAAAATAATTCTACTATTTATCCTTCCTTTGCTAATCAGTTGTCTTTTCCAAAGAAAGCGGGTTATTAGTGTCTTACCTGCTCTGTTTCTCTAAAACCTGTTAAGTTTCTAATCCAGTGGATCCTCTAAGCCCTAATTGGTTTAGTGGTGGCTAGACTTGGGTTTCAAGACTAAGGAATCCTCTTCTTCTTCTCCCTGAACCTCTACAAGTTGGTATGATTTTTTTTCAGTAGTATTTCCAGGTCAGTGCTCAAGAGTGGTCACACATTTGTGTAGCTAGAGGTCATTAGTGGAATACTGTGCAGTATGAAACAAGGTTAAGGATGAGACAAAGTCCTGAACAGGAGAAATTTCACAAGTCACAAGCCCCAAGAGTAGAATCATAGAAATCAGGCAACAAAAACAAATGATGTGAGAAGAACGTAATCTGGTAACAAAGATAAGAGCATGCCTTCCTACTACCGAACTGCATTTTCCTGGCCACTGCTCATCTCACTATTTCTACCTACAATCCATGTTTGATGAAGATTGCATTGTGTCAACTGAAACATCACTTTATTTGTGTTTGGATTGTCTACAACAATAAATTTTGTACTTATTTTCACCTGGAACCTGTGGAGTGCCAAGTTCTTCTACAGTATTGAATGGGTTTGAACCCTACTTGTGCACCCACACCATTGGAGTGACGTGTATCCTCTTACACACATCAAGGATAAGAATAGGGTCACACTCATAGACAAAATAATCCCCTTTAAATAGGCTGCTGAGGTAGACATTGTTAGTGGGTGCCATTTGTCGTGGCAACCAAATGTAACCACAGTGAATCCCCACAGAAAACTGGCAAGGTGATTAACACTACCAAATGTACTATACCTTTATAAAGATAGTTATCTCCATACCTTTTTTAGGTCCAAAATTATGTGTGGATAAGTTTCATAATATATTTCTTCATGGAGGGCTCAGTTTTTTTCTTTTCTAATAGGGCACTGGGCAGGGGTACTCAACTGCTTTTAGTAAAAGGCCACAGATCGGGGTTCACCATCAGGTGAAATTCCAAGCTGAACAGAAGCTAAACGTGTGCAGTATTTACCATATTTTTCAGACGATGAGACATGCCTGACTATAAGATGTACCTCATGTTGAGACTAGAAAAACCTTCCACTGCCTCCACAATTGTAGTAGAGGGGTCAATGTCACTAATCAGTGAGGGGACACTAAGGAGCTTTGCACTGTGTGGGGAGCAGTACGTAGCATTATACTTTGTGTGGGACATCAAGGAGAATTATACTGTGTGTGGAGCACTAATGGACATTATACTGTGCAGGGCAACTAAAGTGTAATTATACTGTGTGGGGGGCACTAATGTGGCGTTATACTGTGTGGGGGCACTGAGGAGCATTATACTGGAGGGGCACTGAGAAACATATTTTGTGGGGGCACTAATGTGGCATTATACTATATAGGGGCGCTAAGCAGTTTTAGAATAGTCAATAGCTAGTCATAGACAATAGTGCACCCCTCCACACGGTATAATGCCCTAGTAGTGGCCACCACATGATATAATGAACTGCCAGTGCCCCCTCCCCCACGCAGTATAATTCCCAATTAGTGCCCCTCCCACACAGTATAATGCTCCTGATCACCCCTCCAAACAATTGACACTTATCTCTCGACCACTGTCCTCTAAGACCTGATACCTCACAATAGCAACAGCAGGGATCAGCAATCATCCCTGGTGCTTGCACAGAAGCTGTGCAGGCAGCAGGAATGATTTCTGATCCCTTCATCTGATGTTGTTAGGCTTGGGACAGCTGTCTGGAGATGAATGTTTCTCCCAACAGCAGCTACAATGAGGACCAGTAGGCAGGGCTGCGGACAGAAGTGTAATTTGAAGTTCCTTAGCCCAGATGCAAAATCTGTAAAAGGGCCCCCCTTTTAACCTGTGCTATTTAGAATTGTGATATATTTTATATATTATGGGGTCCTCTCATAAGTCGACTGCTACGGCCGCATCCCCTATAGCTAAGTCCCTGACAGATATCAGAGTCTGTGCATATACTTACTTGCAATAATATTCCTTTAACAAAGTCATAGTCTTTCTGAACTTCCATCTTATGTAGAGCTTTAACTGGATTTAGGGACATGTTTTAAACATATGAGATAAAGTGTGTCCAAATACTGAATGTTGCTTATTTATACTGTATTAGCAATTGAATTGTGATCCTTCTTTCTTCAGCTTGGGAAATCTCATAATGACAGGACTGTATTACACAGAAAGCCGATATTTAAGATTTAATTAGATTTGATTTGTCTGATCGGGGGAGACAACAGCAGAGCAATATAATAAAGTGCAGTTTCACTCAATTTAAGGCTGTGGGGAATCCATTGCTTTAAACAGCATGACTTTCTTGGTCCCTGAATGAATTAAAGAAACAATATGCTACATGCTTCAAAATTACTTCCAAACATATGAATATTTATATAATAATGAGAACATATAGTATGAAGGTAAGAATGGCACCCAATGATAACAAAATCCTATCAACTATACAAAAACATCTACTATTTAGCCTAATACTTATTGGAACACTTATAAGTCAGTAGAGGTAATACTGTCATACAAATATATGTAGATTGACTGTATACTGATGTAACCCCTTCCCGCTCTGCGCCCTACTATTACTGTACATCGAGCTGAACGTATAGTTAACGGTAAGAGCTGCAATAGTACGGTGCTGTAATGCTGCGAGCATTGTGTGTTATTTCACATGGACCCCCTAAAAAACATAAATAAAAGCTAATCAAAATATTATATGAAAGCAATATGGTGGCAAATGAAAGTACAATTTCTCATGTAAAGAATAAGTCCTCACAGCTATGCCAACAGAAAAATAAAAAAAGTTATGAGTTTTCGAAGGCGTGGAGGGAAAATATGAAAAAAGTCGGCAAGCATTAACATACAAACTACTGTGTGTCCTTAAAGGGTTAAATAACTCCAATATATTGTACAATTCCATATGCAGTAACTCCCCCCCAAATAGTGGCTAAATAATATCCCCTGTCACAGGGAAACTCAATTGGTGGACTGTGATCCGAAACCGGACAGTGGGCACCAGCTGCCCAGACCCAGGAGCAAAGCTATAACGGATGCGATGGTAACGGTACTGGGTCCAGACCCTGAGGTAGCCCCATAACACATACAATATGTCCTTATTCTAAATAGCACAGGGTAAAGAGTGTCACCTTTACAGATTTTGCATCAGGGTCCAGAAACTTCAAGTTATGCCTCTGTATCTGTCTACCTATCTATGTATCTATGACTGTCTTGGTCACATGGTTTTGCCACAGAGCTATGCTTTAAATAAAATACATTACTAACAACAATATTAACAAGTTTGACTGTCTCCTTTAAGGCTGGGGCCCCACGTGGCGTAAACCCCACGGTTTGGCCACGGCGGAAACGTAGTGGCATGTTACAGTCACTGCCAAGCGGATGGGATTCCAGTGAATCCCAACCACACATTGCAGAAAAATACATGCAGCGGAAACGCTGCGATTTCCAAAAATGTTGCAGTTTTGAAAATCGCATCATGTCAATTATGCCTACGGAAACACTGGCAGATTCCTTATAAGTATAATGGAAGCAGAAAGTCCGCAGAGGAAACCTCTACAGCCTTTCTGTGAAAAGCGGTGGGTGAAAAACAGTGATGCGTTGCTGCCGCGGTTTTTCCCGCAGTGCTTTTTTGCTGCGACCCAATATGTGGGGCCTTAGCCCCAGACTTTCTGCTTCAATTATACCTATAGCGAAACTGAGACATTTCTGTAGGTATAATTGACATGCTGCGATTTTCAAAACCGTGCCACTGCACAGACTTTTCTTCAATGTGTGGATGGGATTCCCTAGAATCCCTATCCACTTTGCATTGACTGTGGTTTTTGCCCCAGCATTTCAACTGCATTTCAAACCGCGGCGTTTATGTCACGTGGGGCCCTGGACTAAAGGAGTTTTACCACTGCAAACACTTGTTCAAAGGACAGGGGATAAATATCTGACCTCTAGGATCCCCATTAATCATGAGAAGGTGGAGTCTGCATGTGCCTCCGAGTGCCCCATATGAATAGAGCTGTGGTAGCACATGATGGGCCACTGTTCCATTCACATTTATATGGCTGCTGGAGACGATGTTGTTCTGGAACTCTCAAAGAAGTGAACAGCATGCGCACTACCACTCTGTTCACATTTGACTTTTGACAGAACTTGTGGACCCCAATCTGGTAAGCACTGGAGGGGGAGGTCCCCGCAGGCCCCCAGCATTCAGACAAGTATTCCCTATCCATAGGATGTCATTAAGTCTTATGTGCATATAACTCATATGTACATATGGTAGTATATAATTCCAGGTCTGAGATAATGGGGGCTAACATCTTTTGTTATATTGTGGTACAATGATCACAATTTTGAGCACTGATCAAAAACCTTATCTGACATGCATGTAATAATAGCATACAAATTGCAGATTTTTTTTCTGGTTTAATTGCAGAGATTTACAGTTAGTCAGGCAATTCTGATCCTGTTGAGAATCTTAGCTTATACAAGAATATATGGGCAGGATTTGCTTTGGATAGGCAATGAAATAAAATTTGCAGAAAGTTGGTTAGAGCTTGACTTCTATCTGTATACAGTAGTTTAGAAGGGGCATCACGAATAAAACCACATATTTTAGAAGTGTTTCTGCCATAGCTATTTACATCACTGGGAGCAGTTATGGTCCTATTAACTCACAATTATAATCCTTCAGTTTAGACATAAAATCATTGGATATCTACTGAGTCTGTACCTGCATAATGTATTTAACAGAAATTAACCTGGTTACATCCCCACTCTGTTGAAAATGAGAAAGTCAAACTCAGTAAAATCAATCTCCTTACAGCCAAATTACTGCTGGCCTGGATTTGAATTTCATACAAATGGTCAACCCCTCCGATAATTTCTTTAAATGCAAGTCCTTGATCGAGTAGCAAGGGTAAATTGGCATCCTGCTCTTTCATGGACTTAGATGATCATGTCATTTAGCATATTCACCTCAACCATATGCTATTTATGATTGTATCAGACTACTGATGCCTCCTTTGTAGCAGACATAGTTTTGTAGAAGGTTATCGTGGAATACATTTTTTTTTCCTTTATTTTCTTCTCAAAATTGTTCTTTCCTAAATTATGTAGAAATGATATAAAATAAGAAATTTTACTAAAAGGATGGCATTCCGTGTAATAGATATTGTTTATGTTTGATCTATGCAAGCATATACAGTTGAAACCAAAAGTTTACATACACTATATAAAAAGACACATATGCATGTTTCTCTCACTATCTGGCATGAAATCAGAATAAACCTTTCCCCTTTTAGGTCAATTAGGATTACCAAAATTATTTATATTTGCCAAATGCCAGAATAACGAGAGAGAGAATTTTTAAGGCATTTTTATTACTTTCTGCAAAATCAAAAGTTTACATACATTTCATTAGTATTTGGTACCATTGCCCTTAAACTGTATGACTTGGGTCAAACGTTTTGGATATCCTTCCACAAGCTTCTTACAATGGTTTGTAGGAATTTGGGCCCATTCCTCCTGACAGAACTGGTGTAATTGAGTCATGTTTGTAGGCCGTCTTGCTCGCACCTTCCTTTTCAGTTTTGCCCATAAATTTTCAATAGGATTGAGATCAGGGCTTTGTGATGCCCACTCCAAAACATTGACTTTGTTATCCTTAAGTCACTTTGTAACCAGTTTGGCAGTATGCTTTGTCATTGTCCATTTGGAAGACCCATTTGTGCCCAAGCTTTTACTTCCTGGCTAATGTCTTGAGATGTTGCTTCAGTATTACCACATAATGTTCTTTCCTCATGATGCCATCTATTTTGTGAAGTGCACCAGTCCCTCCTGCAACAAAACAACCCCACAACATGATGCTGCCACCCCCATGTTTCACAGTTGTGATGATTTCCTTAGCCTTGCAAGCTTCTCCCTTTTTCCTCCAAACATAATGATGGTCATTATGGCCAAACAGTTCAATTTTAGTTTTGTCAGACCACAGGACATGTCTCCAAAAATTAAGGTCTTTGTTCCTGTGTGTATTTTCAAACATTAATCTTGCTTTTTTATGTTTCTTGTGGAGTAATGGTTTCTTCTTGGCAGAGTGGCCTTTCAACCCATGTCAATACAGTACTCGTTTCACTGTGGATAATGACACACTCTTACCAGCTTCAGCCAGCGTCTTCACAAGGTCTTTTACTTTTGTTCTTGGGTTGATATGCACATTTCGTACCAAAGCACATTCATCTCTGGGACACAGAACCCGTCTTCTTCCTGAGCAATATGATGGCTGGACATTCCCATCTTGTTTGTACTTGCGTATAATTGTTTCTACAGATGAACGAGGCACCTTCAGGTATCTGGAAATTGTAACCAAGGATGAACCAGACTTGTGCAAGTCCACAATTCTCTTCCTGATATCTTGGCTGATTTCTTTAGACTTTCCAATGATGTTACACAAAGAAGCAGTGTGTTTCAGGTGTGCCTTAAACTACATCCACAGGCGTGTCTCTAATTAACTCAATAAATCAAAAGCTTCCAAAGACATGACATCATCATATGGGCTGTCCTAAATTGTTTAAAGGCATCGTAATCTTAGCGTATGTAAACTTTTCACTTTGTAGAAAGTAATAAAAATGGCTTAAACAATTCTCTCTCTCATTATTCTGGCATTTGGCAAATATAAATAATTTTGGTAATCCTAATTGACCTAAAACAGGAAAGGTTTATTCTGATTTCATGTCAGAGAGGGAGAGAAACATGCATATGTGTCTTTTTATATAGTGTATGTAAACTTCTGGTTTCAACTGTACATTGATGAAAAGTTACCCTCCTCCCAGTAAAGTTGGTTTTCTGCTGCTCAGTGCATGATTATCCGATGTAATGTCTGCCAGGTGGCCCACTGGTATACCTTGTATCATATGATTCAATAGCATTTATAGCCCAAGTGTTTTGCTGGTACATTATGTACCTGCTACCTGGACTTCCACCAATAGGGGAAACTGGCTATGTGACCTCCCTATGAGCCCTATGCTTCCTGTGTCTCACCATATAGAACAATTCTCCCCATTTGCCCCATCGTGTGATAATGTTCTCATATGTGCCCCTATATAGTATAATGCTCCCCATGTGCTCCATATCATAATAATCTCCCATCTGTGCCCCAATATAGCATAATGATCCCTTTTGTGTCCCATATAGTATAATGCTTCTCTGTGTGCCCCGTATAGTGTAATACTCCCCTATGTGTTCCTATATAGTACAATGCTCTCCATGGTGTCTCCATAGAATAATAATTTTCCTGTATGATACCCTATATAGTATAATGTTCCCATATGTCCCCATATCATAAGAATCCACCTCTGTGTCTTTATATAGTATAGTTCTCCCCTTTGTGCCCCATATAGTATAATGCTTCCCTGTGTGCCCCATTTAGTGTAATGCTCCCCATGTGCCCCTTTAAAGTATAATGCTTCCCTTTTTCCCAGATCCCCCATATAGAATAACAGTCCCCTTTATTCTCCGGTATGGTATAATGCACCTCTATGTTCCCCATGTAGAATAATGCCCCACTATTTTTGCCAATATAAAGCTTTCCATGTTCCCCCATGCAGTATAATGCTTCCCTATGCTCCCCCATAGACTGTAAAGTGCCCTTATGTTCCCCCATAGAGTATAATGCTCCCCAATGTTCTTCCATATAGTACAATACTTGTAACGTCTCTGCCTGTTCAGGTCTCTGCACCACCCTCCGCCCGCACGTGGCGGTGCAGGAGGCGTGCTCAGTTTGATTCCTTGTTTAAGATTCTTGTTTCTCAGTCTGAACACTGTCCTAGACTATGTAATTGATTTTCTACCACACCCGTCTCAGCACCTTGATTTTCCTCTGCTCCACTAATAGTTAATCTCAGCCTTGCCTGTGTGATTGACAGCCTGTCTACCAATCCAGTCTGGGGTGGGTCCTGACTTTCTATAAACAGGTTGTCAGCCCTCACTTGCTTGCTGGCTATTTATTCTGTCTTGTGACTTGTCCCTGCTAGCTCCTTTTCTGCTATTCCCTGTATTCCTATTTCTGACCTCTGGCTCTGTATTTGACTATTCTCTTGGATTGTGATTTTGTACTGCATTGCTCGACTGTTACCGACCCCTTGGCTTGCTCACTCTGCTTCTGTGTTGTTTTGTCTTGTCCTGTTCTGTGTGTCACTTATTCAGTGTAGGGACCAGATCCGAGTTGTCGGCTGTCACCTAGGACTGTCAGGCAAGAGGCAGGGCCAGTGGGGGGTTTTCAGCTTTAGGGCTCACTGTCTTTGTGCCCCTTCCCCCAGAGTTCTGCAGCGGCACTGGGGAATTGCTCAATTGGCAATTCCCTTACAGAATAGCCAGCCCTAAATTACCTTCTGCCATTTGCTTCCCTCCAGATCAGCATGGATCCTATCCAGGACCTTGCAGCCAAGAAGGAGGGTTTGGCAGGCCTGGTAGCTGAGCTAATTAAACAGGTTCAGACACTTACTGATGCTGCTGCAGCATCCCCAGTTGTTTCTGCCCCTTTCAGGGTTAAGATGCCACTCCCGGAACGTTTCTCGGGGGACTGAGAAAAATTTGAGACTTTCCGGGAGTCTTGTCGCCTGTATTTCCGGATTAATCCACATGCATCCCAGGCCCAAATGGTGGGAGTAGTTATATTCCTCCTACAGGGGGATCCACAAGCTTGGGCCCTTAAACTCCCTCCTGGGGCTGAGGAGTGGTCAGATTTTGAAAAAAATTTTTTGTCTTTGGGGTCTATATATACTGAACCAGACCACATTGGACTTGCAGAATGGCAACTCCTCACCATGCGGCAGGGCAAACGCTCTGCTGAGGAGTACTGCTCAGAATTCCGCAAGTGCAGTGAAACCTCTCACTTGCTCGCTGGCTATTTATTCTGTCTTGTGACTTGTCCCTGCTGGCTTCTTTTCTGTTATTTCCTGTATTCCTATTTCTGACCTCTGGCTATGTTTTTGACTATTCTCTTGGATTGTGATTTTGTACTGCATTGCTTGACTGTTACCGACCCCTTGTCTTGCTCACTCTGCTTCTGTGTTGTTTTGTCTTGTCCTGTTCTGTGTGTCACTTATTCAGTGTAGGGACCGGCTCCGAGTTGTCGGCTGTCACCTAGGACAGTCAGGCAAGAGGCAGGGTCAGTGGGGGGTTTTCAGCTTTAGGGCTCACTGTCTTTGTGCCCCTCCCCCCAGGGTTCTGCAGCGGCACTGGGGAATTGCTCAATTGGCAATTCCCTTACAGAATAGCCAGCCCTAAATTACCTTCTGCCATTTGCTTCCCTCCAGATCAGCAGTTTATCCTATCAAGGGCCGTGCAGCCAAGATGGAGGGTTTGGCAGGCCTGGTAGCTGAGCTAGCTAAACAGGTTCAGACCCTTACTGATGCTGCTACAGCATCCCCAGTGGTTTCTACCCCTTTCAGGGTTAAGATGCTACTCCCGGATCGTTTCTCGGGGGACTGAGAAAAATTTGAGACTTTCCGGGAGTCTTGTCGCCTGTATTTCCGGATTAATCCACCTGCATCCTAGGCCCAAATGGTGGGAGTAGAACCCTGCCCCTCCCCCCAGGGTTCTGCAGCGGCACTGGGGAATTGCTCAACTGGCAATTCCCTTACAATGCTACTCTATGTTCTCCATAGAGTATCTTGTTTTGGGCTGCTCAGTCATTGCTTTCAATGGTGTGTGTCTTGTAGCAACACATACAGTTGAAACTAGCAGTGAAGTGTAACATCCTTGTCCGTTCAGACTTCTGCGCCATCCTCCAGCCACATGGCGCAGCGGGAGGCGTGTCCACTTATGATCCCCTGCTCCTGGATCTCTTTTTGTATTCTGTTTTACCACAGCTGAGAGTTTGTTTCTGTGTATCAGTCCAGCCAGTACTCTGAGTTCCCTCTGGTTCATGAAGAGTTAAACGTTTGTTGCTCTATGATTGACATCTAACCTTCCAATCACGTCTGGGGCGGATTTTGGGCTTCCCATATACAGCCGATTAGTCCACACATGGGTGCTTGATATTAGACTCTTTAGAGCGTGCTAGCGTATTACCTTTTTCTCTGATATTCTGTATTCTGACCTTTGCTTTGACCTCTTGACGATTCTTCTGGATTCCGATTTTGTACCTAGTTCCCCGTCTGGTTCCGATCCCTTGGCTAGTTTGACCTCTCGTTCTTGTTGTTAGTCTTGTCTGCATTCTGTGTTTCACTTATCATAGGAAGGGACCGTCAGCCAGTTGTCCACTGCCGCTAGAGTAGTCGTGGCAAGCAGGTAGGGACACGGGGTGGGCCTAGAATCAGGGCTCACTGTCTCCGTCCTTTCCCCTTCCTCCCAGGTTCCAGCAGCAGCTACTGAGGAATTGCTTATCGGGCAATTCCTTAACATGAAGTCTGCAGGTTCACAATGAGCTTTTCATCCCTTGAGGTGGGGGCCCCAGGGCATGTGCCCTTTATGCCCACCTTATAATCCAGCTCTGATTTACCCATTGCCATATATGTTGCTGTCACTCTGACATTTATAATGCTGTTTTGGTGTTAAAGAGCTTTGAAGGGGCTGGATACATTCCTAGGGAACCTCAGAGTGTCATATAACTTTTCAGGGAAATTGGAACAGTTCTGATTTGGAAAAAAGTTATTCAGACCTAAACAGGTTTGACACCTAAATTGGACAAATTGGCTCTGAAACTAGTCTTGATAGCTTCATTCATTGCTACTGATTATTAGTATGAGGCATATGGAGCTATAATCTAAATACTTTTACTACTTTAAAATAAATGCTTGTGTTGACAAACATAACTTAATTTCATTGTTTGATATTACCCATATCTATAGCTAATCTCTGCATGTAAAATCTACTGTAATAATTAACATGTGGGCTTAAAACCCACAGTGCAGGTCACTTTGTGTTAAAGGGTACCATGGGCCCCGGATTATTCAGAAAGCAACCCCCCCCCCATTCAAAATAATGTCCCATTAGCAGTCCTCCGCACAGTATAATGTCCCCGTATAATGATGCATGACCCACATGACTACTAAGGCCCAATCAAAGGCCTCAGTGGTCTCTGATGTCGGTTAGAAAGCTGGAAGAGGCTCAAAGAGGGCGGGATCCCACTGATTTTTGTTTACTCACCTCTCCTGGCCTTCGCTTATTATATTCTGGGATCTGAAGAGACCCCAGAATGCAATAATAGCAGTTCCAATTCAGATGTATTCAGTCCAAAAGCAACTGTTGATTGAACCTCACGAGTATTTGTGAGAGGATTCTTGCTAGGTTCGCCAGACAAATATTCACCTCCAGTAGACTCCTGTGCCCAACACAGTATCAAATGTATGAGAATCCCAGACTGGATTTGATTATAATGGGGCCAATTTGCAGCCTCAGATAACCACACATTTTGACCTTATTATAATCCACCCCTGACTGCAAGCTGTAGTCGCAGCATGTGGATGAGGGTTGGATTAAGGTGCTATGCTGCTAATGTACACTGCAATGAGTTGGCCACTAATATGTTTGTGATAGCTAACCTGCTATTATTGTCTCATTCTTTCCTGAACTTATGTTTTGTGGTCAACAACCATTCACAAAGGTTGCCCAGTTCCTTAACCACTCAGCTCAGCAACTGCCAAGGCTTAGATAGAACATTGATCTTGACTGCTCTTCTGTGATGATTTTTGGCTCTGTTCCTGAGTACTCTGACTACCACATGCATCTGCTCTACTGTCTGTAATCCTCGACTATTTTTGGGACCACGACCTGGGGACATTCTTGCAGCAAAACTACATTATATTGCAGGGGTAAAGATTGAAGGCCAGGGCATACATTAGACTCCCGACCTCAGTCTAGCCAGCAGCAAATGGACTGTGATTTGAACAATTCACATTCCAGTACATGAATGTAGCAACTATGTGAGCAGCTGCTCAACTTCTCATTTCTTTACTAGAAAAAAAGACCCCTCCATACCTGACAAAAATGCTGTCTGTCTGTGTGAGTTGGGGAATGTAACATACAAGGACAGAAGGATGATCACCATTTATGCCCTTCTGTCCTCATCCTGCTCCTTCATATGATGTTAAGGAGCTGCAAAAGGGTTGAGTTACTTAAATATATATATTTTAAGAATTGTGGTTTTGGGACCTTTTTTGGATAAGTGTAATCCTTTCAGACAAGGCATGTTTGCCCATAACACAACCCACGCAATTGCATGGGGTCCCGGAGAGCCTATAACAGTGGGTTGCATTAAGGACTTTCTCTTTTTCAAATAACTGCTAGATATTGGATTACCACAACAAGTAATGGCCGTTATTATACTCAAACATTCTGCTCCTGTCCATGTGGTGGCCATAAAAGGAAGCATATTACTGTGTGAAGGCCATAAAAGCGAGCAGAGGCTAGTAAAGGAGGCAATGTACCATGTGGGGGCCATAAAAGGAGACAATTTACTGTGTGGGGGACAGTTAAGGGGGAGCTATGTTTATTTGGGATTTTGGAAGTTTGAGTATGGGACACCCCTTTGGCTGAGGATCTTTCTGATACCAGGAGCATAATGCATATGTATTGCCACTGATCTTATTTTATGCGAACATCAATAAACAAATTTGTTTTTATATTAATGCAAGCTGATTATTAGTTGGTTTTAGCCAGGGAACATCAATGTGGAATATTATCTCCACAAGCAAGCCTCAAACCATACAAAGGAAAATATTTTACAAATGAATAGCTGGGAGATTGGTCATTCATTATGTGGATTTATTGCACAATAATTGTGCTCTCTGGTCTAGACAGATACTAAGCGGTGCAACCTTGGTCAGGTCTTTTATAGAGCATGGTAGAATGATATAGATCTGTGGGTCAGAGTCCTACCCAAATGCAGCCTGTGCTAAGGACTCGATTACTGCTTACAAATTCAGAAATTCTTGATGTATTCATTTTCCATTATTGTCAGTGTTACTAATGCTAAACTATCAATACTAAAATATGTACTGTATTATATTTAGTACAGAATATTTCCTTAAAGAGGATCTTTCACCTTTGTTAAACATTCCTAAATACTTATCCTCAGAAACTAACAATTCTCTACTTTGTTCTATACTTCTTTTATAGAACCTCATGTTGTTCCATTCCTCTTTTTGAAATTATGTAAGGGTCCCTTCAAACAACCAATAGGAAAAGTGGATAAGCTTCAAGCAGAAAATGGGAAAATTGAAAACACAGTTACGCAATCCACATATGTATGGATATAGACAACTAGGCATTTCTATTCCTCTTGTCAAAGGGAAAACTTGCTGTTTAGATATGAAGTAGTACACCTATGGTTTTCAGTGGGGTAAAACTGATATAATTGTTTCTTTAAACAAATGTTTAATAATATTACACTGAAACCAGCATTGCACACTCCACTTAAGGCTGTGTTCACACGGAGGAATTTGCCGAGGAATTGGGGGCGGATTTCACCTCTGAATCTGGGGCGGAATCCGCTTCCTATTGTTTTCAGTGGGAGGCAGAGATTGCAGCAGGACACTGAAAAAAGAAGCGTTCTGCCCGATCTTGCTGTGGCTTCCACGCCTGATTCAGCCCGCGGCTTGAGATTCCCTGTTGATTAGGCCCATTCATCCAGGCCTAATCAGTAGTGGGATGCTGCGACGGAATGCCGATGTACTGCATCAGCATCCGTCGCGGCTAGACCGCGGTGAAAATGCCGGTGGCGGAAAATGAGGAGGAATTCCTCTTCATTTTCCGCCATGTGAACATACCCTAACACAGCACTTGTGTTTCCTGCCACAGAAAATATAACGCAACCACACCCACCTTAAATATCTGTGCAGATGTACCCCTGATGCCAGCAGTGTCTGTCTTGCCACTGACAGACAATATAGTGCCCCTGAACAGCAGCAGCACATTGTCCCTATGTATGCGCCATCTTTCAAGTATTAACAATCTTTCTCTCATCCCAGTAGTCACAACAGAGACAAAAGTACATATTCCCTTTTCCAGTAGTCAAAGGGCCTATTCCCTTTCCCCCAACAGTGCCTTTCATCTTGGTCCAGTAGTCACAATAGTGCCCTTTTACCAGTTATCACTGTTGTACTTCCCTTTCCCTTGTACCCAAAGGAGTCCCCCCTTTCATTGGTAATTAACACAGTGCCTTCTTTCGTTGGTCAATACCACAGTGCCCCCCTTTCCACAGGAGTTGCAGCAGTGTCCCCTTTCTCCAGTTGTCACAGTAGTGTATCCTCTCCCTTTTTTCCCTGTAGTCAAAAAATTGCCTTCTTTTCCACAGTAGTCACTTTAAGGCCCCTGCATTGTCCAAATCATTTCCCTGGCAGTCACAGCAGTACTTTCCCTAGTGGTTATAAGGATTTATTTCTTATTAATTCCTTTCCCGAGGAACCTTTCTTCCTTCCTAAATTGACCATAGTATTGCTCTGTCTTCCCAGAAGTCTCAGTAATACTACTTGTTTTCTTCTTTATCATAGTGGACACCCTCCATTATTCAGCAAGGCCCACCTTTTTCCAGAGGTAAAAGCAGAGCCCTCCTCTACCAGTGGTCACAGCAAGGCCTCACTATTTTCCCTGTGATCACAGCAAAACTCCCAATTTTTTTGATGTACAGTCCCCCTTTATTCACTCAGTGGTCACAACAAGACACCTCCTATCCTCATATAGTGGCCTGACATGTTCCCAAGATGCACCCTTTTCTACATATGAGCACCTTATTGCTGGTTCCCACATTATTTACTACTAACATAGAAAGATCAATGCAGAACTACAATAGCACACATTAGTACATGGCCAACATTGTTTAATAACCATTATGTGATTATTCTGTACAGTGGGGGTGATCATAGTCTGTCTCTAAGTATGCCATTGAAATAGCCCCTCCATAGATATAGATAAACTTATGGAAAATCAAACCATCTTTCTATGTATCTATCCATCTATCTGTCCATCTATCTATCTATCTATCTATCTATCTATCTATCTATCTATCTATCACTGTGCTGATAATATTATTATGTCATTTTTGTATATCATTTACATTATCTATTTCTAACATATTAACTTATGTGCTGCCAGATAGATACATTGGTCTATTAGCTGACACAAACCTTTTATTCCAGTGCAATCTTATTTATGATCTTTTTTTCCTTCAACGTCATAAAAAAGCCACAAATTGCTCAGGATGGGATGTTAAGCATCTTAATGCATTTTAAGAATTAATAATGCTGGATGTTTGAGTAGAGGAAGAAGGAGTCTGCTGGTACATTAGCATTTCAGAGATCCGGCTCTCTTATGCAGGAATGCATTCAAAAACAGTGATATAATCAAAAGTTTACAACGAAATATATCATTTAGCTATTGCTCAAAATAATGTTTAAAAAAAAATACTTTTATTATTTTTCTTGATCTCTTAAAGGGGTTTTGCAGGCAAAAAATTATTTTTAAAAATAATAGTGCTATGAATGGGTTAATAAGTGCACCCAAATACCTTTAGCAGTGTTTTTAGTGATTTCTGGCTTTCTATGGGAGCTCCTAGTATCCTCTGCATTTGTTTACATGGGCAGCTTCCTGCTGTCTTAGCCTACAACTACTATGATGCATTGCAGTTCACTCAGATCTCCCCTCTCACTTCCTCCCTCACAACCCCCCTTGTTTCCCTAGCTAGCCTGCAGACTACTAGCCCTACCTACCTAGCTAACTAACAGTCCCCCAACCCCCACCCCATCATACTTACTCGTCTTCTCATCCTGGAGATGACTTTCGTCATTGCCGCTGTCCCCTCTTCTGCCCGCACCTGGGAGCTGGTGCCTGTGCAGTAGAATGCCAGCAGAAGCGAAGAGCAGCAGCAGGCCTATGCATGCGCAATAGAACGCTGTTTCTCTTCACTTCTGCCGGCGCTCTATTGCAGAGTCGCCAGCTCCGGATCCCTTGTGAAGGAAGCGATGCCCAGCAGAAGAAGAGGATGTGAGCATTAGTGAGTATGATGGGGACGGGGGGAGGGAGGAGAGGAGTACTGGTGACCTCCCATCTCCGGACGCAGCAAAACAGAACGTCACCAGGAAATCAGAAAATGTGCCTGGCATATGGGTAAACATAAATTTTTTTTAAAGGGAGTAAATGAGAAGTTAGGCGGGGTGAGTGGGTTTAGCTTAGTGTTAAAGTTTTAGTTAATGCCGGGAAAACCCTTTAATAATACTTTTACATAATCATCCTGGTATATTTCCACTATTAGGTATTTTGAGTAGAAATACAGTTCCCAGATCCTCCTTTGGGAAATTATTTGATATATGTATAGGTTTAGATCTGGTTGCCAAAATTTTTCACACACATCAACAAAGTAAAATAATACACTGCTTGTAAAAAATATAGGAAGGAAGAGTAGCAAGCCGAACAGAAAGTGACAAATCATTAGGTATGAGGAAATAATCAGACAGAGGCGGATTTCAGACTATCTCAAATTCCTAATTAATTATTGCTTTTCCTTAATAGAAAATATTTTATAAGTAGTCAGTTCTGAAGAAAATCCATACCACTGCTTATATACTAACATATAATTGTATATGCCATAAATGTCTGATAGGTGCAGTTCCCAATTCTCACATCGGTCTTCAGAATGGGGATTTCCTGACACATGAATTTGATTGTCATGTATAAAGATAAGAAAATTTCACTTCAACGAATATCTGTGAAGTTCAGCCCTCCATTTGGTTTTGTGCTTTATTTGCTTGGCACTAATGGGTAGTGCTATTATTATACTGTGGGGGTCTTTTCAGACCTCAGGGTATAATATGTAGAAGCCCAACTGAGTTGAGTGAGCATAAAAAACAGTTAGACTAAACTCACCTCACCTCTCTTGGGTACCCTCATGTCCGGCAGTCCCCTGGCATCTTCTTCCAGCTTCAGGCCCCGAGGTGCATGACATTAGCCAGAGGCCGGAAGTGGATGCTTAGGGACTGCAGGACACTGCCCAACACCACAATGATGCCCTGGAGAGGTGAGGCAAGGTAGAAAAACTGTTTTATATCTTTACTCACCTACCCTTGGCCACCACTTATTTTACTCTGGGGTCTGAAGTTAATAGTGTTTCGTGGGTGGCAAACACCAAAATTTACTTTTAGTAAATTTTTTGTAAAATTTACTTTACAAATCGTAGGGTTAAAGTATAGACAAAATAAGACATTACAGAGTAATGAATTCATTTGCACAATGGGATTGATCGCAAAGGTTTACAATCTATGAGACATATATTTTGTTTTGTTTTTTTTGAACCGTATAATGTAACGTGATCTGAATTAACAAAAATTGACACTTTAATAGCCTCTCAAAACATAATGGAAACAAGTTATTTATTGTGCCTAAAAGATCCTATTACATTGACTGAGACCCTATTATATAGGCCCATTCAACTTGCCCAATCTGGCATTAATTATCGGCAGCACATCCCCTTTTACACAGGACAATGGACTTTTGATTGTCATGCAAGTTATATGCTGCATATAAGATGTAATCAGCCGACAACTGTACAAAGCTAAAGTCCACATTTGGCTAAAGCCCTGCCCACTCATATCACCCAGTTGCAGTGCAATTTTGCAGGTAAGACTGAGGTATAACTATAAACACAAAAAAAACCAAAAAAAAACTAGCTCCTCATGGATCAGTTAATTAATTACCAGAAGCATAGACCCATAATATATCAAAAAGATACAGTCATATGAAAAAGTTTGGGCACCCCTATTAATCTTAATCATTTTTAGTTCTAAATATTTGGGTGTTTGCAACAGCCATTTCAATTTGATATATCTAATAACTGATGGACACAGTAATATTTCAGGATTGAAATGAGGTTTATTGTACTAACAGAAAATGTGCAATATGCATTAAACCAAAATTTGACTGGTGCAAAAGTATGGGCACCTCAACAGAAAAGTGACATTAATATTTAGTAGATCCTCCTTTTGCAAAAATAACAGCCTCTAGTCGCTTCCTGTAGCTTTTAATCAGTTCCTGGATCCTGGATGAAGGTATTTTTGACCATTCTTCTTTACAAAACAATTCCAGTTCAGTTAAGTTTGATGGTCGCCGAGCATGGACAGCCTGCTTCAAATTATCCCACAGATGTTCAATGATATTCAGGTCTGGGGACTGGGATGGCCATTCCAGAACATTGTAATTGTTCCTCTGCATGAATGCCTGAGTAGATTTGGAGCTGTGTTTTGGATCATTGTCTTGCTGAAATATCCATCCCCGGCGTAATTTCAAATTCGTCACTGATTCTTGTACATTATTCTCAAGAATCTGCTGATACTGAGTTGAATCCATGCGACCCTCAACTTTAACAAGATTCCCGGTGCCGGCATTGGCCACACAGCCCCAAAGCATGATGGAACCTCCACCAAATTTTACAGTGGGTAGCAAGTGTTTTTCTTGGAATGCTGTGTTTTTTGGACGCCATGCATAACGCCTTTTTGTATGACCAAACAACTCAATCTTTGTTTCATCAGTCCACAGGACCTTCTTCCAAAATGAAGCTGGCTTGTCCAAATGTGCTTTTGCATACCTCAGGCGACTCTGTTTGTGGCGTGCTTTCAGAAACGGCTTCTTTCGCATCACTCTCCCATACAGCTTCTCCTTGTGCAAAGTGTGCTGTATTGTTGACCGATGCACAGTGACACCATCTGCAGCAAGATGATGCTGCAGCTCTTTGGAGGTGGTCTGTGGATTGTCCTTGACTGTTCTCACCATTCTTCTTCTCTGCCTTTCTGATATTTTTCTTGGCCTGCCACTTCTGGGCTTAACAAGAACTGTCCCTGTGGTCTTCCATTTCCTTACTATGTTCCTTACAGTGGAAACTGACAGGTTAAATCTCTGAGACAACTTTTTGTATCCTTCCCCTGAACAACTATGTTGAACAATCTTTGTTTTCAGATCATTTGAGAGTTGTTTTGAGGAGCCTATGATGCCACTCTTCAGAGGAGATTCAAATAGGAGAACAACTTGCAATTGGCAACCTTAAATACCTTTTCTCATGATTGGATACACCTGGCTATGAAGTTCAAAGCTCAGTGAGGTTACAAAACCAATTTTGTGCTTCAGTAAGTCAGTAAAAAGTAGTTAGGAGTATTCAAATCAATAAAATGATAAGGGTACCCAAATTTTTGCACCGGTCAAATTTTGGTTTAATGCATATTGCACATTTTCTGTTAGTACAATAAACCTCATTTCAATCCTGAAATATTACTGTGTCCATCAGTTATTAGATGTATCAAATTGAAATGTCTGTTGCAAACACCCAAATATTTAGAACTAAAAATGATTAAGATTAATAGGGGTGCCCAAACTTTTTCATATGACTGTAAATAAAACTTAACATTTAATATAATAGTTAAAAATTCAACAAGGTCCTAATTTGCATGCAAATAGACAAATATAATCGCAACAATCTTACCGATTTCAACTGTGGATTGTAGTGGGTCCAAATGTGGCAGGGATTGTACCAAGGGATGGGTATAGGGAACAGATAGAGTCATAGGAGGAATATCTAGCCCTTTCCCTAATACCCGAAGGTATAAAGCTCCCGCCCTGACAAGGGCAGTCCCAAAACTTGCCCTAAAAAAAGGCCAATATGCACCTCCTTCCGACACGTTTCACCACCCTGTAACGGGTGCTCTCTCCACTGAGGGACTGCTGTAAACTCCCCCGTACAAGGGGTTGTAGCGCAACCTTCATTTTGAACCATCGGGTTCTTCCTCCACATTCCCCTGAGGAACACCCATTACAGGGTGGTGAAACGCGTCGGAAGGAGGTGGATATTGGGCTTTTTTAGGGCAAGTTTCGGGACTGCCCTTGTCAGGGCGGGAGCTTTATACCTTCGGGCTAGATATTCCTCCTATGACTCTATCAGTGCCCTATACCCATCTGTTGGTACAATCCCTGCCACATTTGGACCCACTACAATCCACCGTTATTATTTGTCTATTTACATGCAAATTAGGACCTTGTTGAATTTTTAACTATTATATTAAATGTTACGTTTTATTTATCTTTTTGATATGTTATGGATCTATGCTTCTGGTAAGACTGAGGTATAACTTTGTCTAACCTGCTAAACTATGTGAACATTGAGCACTGCGGATGGTCAGACCTTCGGCCATGTGGTTGCCTCACAGTCTGGCCATGCTCTTAGGCCAATTATTGGGAACAAGTGTTTCTAGGAATGATTGTTTATGATAACTGACCCAATTACTGAGCTGTAATAAGCCCTTTATTTGCATCTCATTCATGCTATCTAATAACCTATATAAGTATAGTTATTTAACAAGTTTTCTATTCCCATATAGAAATAACTAAAACAATGACAATGCAGGGAAAAAAGGAAAGCACAAGAAAAGACTCACTGGAAACTTGTGACACTAATGGATTTAATGTCAAAATATATTGTGCTGTGGGACCACTTCCCAGCATTTGAATTGTGAACGCAGAAGAATTGAATTACAGTTTATTTTGTTGTAGATGTCATCAAACATCAGGTTTTTCTCATTCATGAACAGTCATGTGATTTACTGTCTGTTAAAATGACTGAAAAGATTTTTTTTTAAATATTGATCATGTAACATATTTTTGTATGTGACTGCTTGTTTCAGGACAAATTCAAAAATCCTGATATAATTAAATAATAAGTAAAGAGGTTGTCCAACTTTTTTTTTTTTTTATAAAGGTCATGTTGTGCTACAAATAGGAGCAATAAAGTATGAACAATTTACTCACCTCTCCCATGTTCTGCATTTCCGTCATTTTACTTACAGGTCCTGACTGACGTCAGCAGTAGTGTTCTCTTGGTATCAGCCAATCCAATGACTCAGTGACGACATTGTCACAAAGGGCACATCCCTGCTGAGGCCAGCTAGTCATGAGGAATTTATGAAAAGATCTACGGTAAGGCCTGTCTCACAAATCCTTTAAATGGAACCTGTTAGGTTGATTTGGGAGGTTTTTTATGGACAGCATTACAACGGAGCTTTTTGGGACACTAAACTACTGGTTCATAAGGGCCTGTAGTGATTTAGTTTCCCAAATCAACCTGACAGGTTCCCTTTAAGTTTTATGTTATAAAAGTTGCACTTACAAATAATGGGGTACATATACACTTTACCACGGACAATAAGATTAATACCCAACTACGGCAGCTTCAAAAATGCCCTAAAATTACATCTGGTTAGGCAGGGTTATCACACGACCTGATCACATTGTACTACACCTACGCACACTACACTAACATTTCTCATCCTAAGCTATCCTTCCTCCTCTATTTCTCAGAATCTGACTCTTCCATCAAGAAGTTACACTGAACTCCATGAACTGTATATTCACAGATACAGTATCGGCTGGTTACTCATGCAGCTTTGGTTATATGACCTTATTTATTAAAAGATGGCTGGACCATTGTACCAAACAAGCCCTCTTCCTCTTGTGCCTCCCTATCTCCTCATAGCTTGTAAGTTCTTGAGAGCAGGGCCCTCACTCCTATTTTTTATATGTTAATTCTTTGCCACATTGTAATGTCAAATATTGCCTGTTCATGTACCTGATGTTGGATGACATCTATATCAAAATATACTGTAATTCAATTTAATTCTGATTTGTAGAGTGCTGCAGAATATGTTGATGCTATTATAAATAAAGTTATTATTATTTACTAAAAGTGGATTTTTTTAAAATTACACCTGTCTAAACAGCGTAAACTGTTGAAATTATTTTTTCCAAATTCAGTAAAAGGCGCACTACTCTTGAAGGGACTTTTAAGCTATATAATATTTACGACCTTTCCTGGCACCCCCCACAGACATCTGTTTTAAGTTTTTAGACATACACTACATCTTCTTCACAGCTCAGTGTTCTACATTGTATAGTGGCTGTGTTTGGTATTGCAGCTCAGTCTTATTCACTTGCCTCCTATTCCATATAATTAATGTGGTCTAATTATGTTTCATTTGTAGTTTATGGCCACTTCTCTCATTGTCCTTCAAGTGTATGACATAGGAAGAAAAGTTGCATATTTGACCACTTGAAGATAGCACACTTTTGACATTTTAGCAAATGATATACACTGTTTAAATTAATTTTGGTCAATCTGTATCAGTAAAAGAAAGTGGGTGCTTATATCATCTACTGAAAGACTGTAGGGGAATGCAAGCTGTGTGCCTGGGGAGAAACAATATGCCAATCAGTCTTGGCCTGAGTGTTCAGATACAGGGTTACAGATACAGCAAACTGAATCTTTGACTCACTAACTGTAATTATGGTTTATGTCCATAACAGACAGAACTGCTTGTTGAAAACGTCATTACAGCCAGCCAAGGTGTGAAGTTTAGGTTATCTTTTATATTATTTTTAATACTGGGATGTATATTTATTCAGAAATGTATCATCCAAGCATCACTGATTTTATAAAAAGTGGCATTATTACTTTAAGAAGTATAAACTTGTCCATAAAATGACTTCCTATCTTTTCGGATCCTATGTTCTCAGTTGTAAAACATGTCATTACTATCCATATTACTCATTATATAGATATTCCAAATATATGAATATTTGTTTTTTGACCTTTGTTGGCTACCAATCCCTCAGATATTTCCCAGTTGTGTAACATTTTGTCCATAGAGAATTCCATTGTAATCAGATATAACTTTGTCAAACAAAAAGTTTAGCAGCACTGTGTTACAGGTTGAGTATACAAAGAGATCACATTACACAATATTATAATGATGGACAAAACAGCAACACAGATCATAAATTTCCCTTAAATTCAGCAGATTAAATTTCTATGTTGTTTTCTCGGAAATTTCTGTATTTTTTTTTTTTTTTTTAACTTTCTAATGACGTTCCATGTCATGTAAGTAAAGCCTGGAGAACCATATGCATTTTCCTGCTTGACCTGACTGACATGTATATTGATTATTGTCTAACAGTTCATTCATAAGAGCAAATTGAACTGGCCTGGCAGACAGAATAGCCTTTTAACATGTTCCTCAGGGAGAGAAAATCATTTCTTTCAAAAAATGATAAGTGAAAAAAAATGTCACCAATAGATCTGTATTAGCACTTCATTATTGCACTAATATTTCATTTAACACATATTATGTTTGCCTTTGAGAAAATATACAGTTATTATTTCTCAGAGGAGTAAGAGACTTCACACTCAAATAGGGATGAAGTAGTAACAATATATTTATTCACCATATAGGCATGTGTAAATATCATAAATAGTGAAATTCCAACTAGTAGATATGACGGTTTGGTCAGTTTGACCTCCATCAGAATTGAAGTAGTGGGCAGAAAAAGTAGGCACAGTAGAATGGCAGTAAGCACCTTTCTGTAGCGGTCTTACTGCCATTCTACTATTTTTAAATTTTTAACTCCTTCCCGCTCTGCGCCGTACTATTATGTTGCCCTGAGCATATAGTTAAAGCTCTGTGGCATTACTTCCTTCTTTCGGTTGTGTTACACAGTCAAGGTCCGACTACGGGGGATTAACCCCCTGGATGCCGTGATCAATAGCGATCACGGCATCCATGGGTCCGGGGACAAGATCGACCCCCCCCGTCACCCCTTGGCCCCCCCCCAAATAAGATTGCGGGGTTCTGAAGTGTTGCCATGTCAGCCAGGAGGCCAGGCCATGGCTCCTGACTGCCTATGCGTAGTTCCTATAGGAACAAATGTGCAATGTTCTGCAATACTATGCACTGGGGATCTTTATATGCACTTTATATGTACCCCAAAATGGTGTCAAATGAAAGTACAACTCGTCACACAAAGAATTAGCCCCCACAAAGCTATGTCGACAGAAAAATAACAAAGTTATGAATTTTGGAAGACGGGGAGGAAAAAATATGAAAAAAAAATCACCGAGCATTAACGTACAAACTACCTTGCGTCCTTAAAGGGTTAAACCCTGGTGCTGATAGGATGCCACAGCCTGCTATCATATTGTTCTGTGTCAAACTTGCCTTTATACAGTGCAATTACACTTTCTTTTTGTTCAAGTGACATTTTTTTTTCAAATAAAAATTTTTTCTCATTAAAGTTTTATTAAGTTTTCAATAAAATATTTAACATACAACAATAACAGAGGATGAGAACCAAAAATGGACATGGGAAGGAGTGAATGAGGAGAGGTGGAGGGGGAGCAGCACATGGGGAGTGGATATGGGGAAAAAAGGGGGGGAGGGGAGAGTACAAAACATGAGGCTCTGTTGCAGCAGTGCTAGGCATAAATCCAAACATGAATATGCTGTCGAACGGGCATGGGCCTCCCAACAGGTGCGTGGGAGGTGGGGGAAACACAGTGTAGCAGAGGAAGGACATAATGATGAGGTGAGGGAGAAGGGCTTAGGAGAGAGGGGTAGGAAAGGAGGTCTGAAAGGCGGCAGAGTAGTAGAAGGTGTTCCACTTGCTGATGAGAACTGTCATCCTGTTTGAGTCCTCCATACAGCAGATGTGTAGGACCTCCTGTATCCAGTCTGTCGTGGATGAAGGGGGGGGCTGGACTTCCACAACCAAGGTATGACAGATCTTGCTGCTACTAACAAAAAACAAATTAGTTTATGTACATGTTTCTAAATCTTGTGGTTTAGGAAAGAGAGGTAGGAAAGGAGGTATGAAAGGCAGCAGAGTAGTAGAAAGTGTTCCACAAGAGCTACACTTGCTGATGGGAACTGTCATCCTGTTTGAGTTCAGCAAGAAGGTCCTTCATACAGCAGATGTGTAGGACCTCCTGTATTAGTTTACATACATGTTTCTAAATCTTGCGAGGGAAGATGGGAAAAATGAGGGGACCTGGGTTATCTTCCAGTTCAACTCCATGACTGTCTCGACGTTGTGGACCTCCTTCCAAAAGGGACACAGAACAGGGCACTTCCACAAGATGTGCAGCATCGTCCCTCAATCTGCATTACATCTCCAACACTGATCCGAGGTTGAAGGGAAAATCTCATGTAGTACAGTGGGAACTCTGTACCAACGTAAAAAGATTTTATAATTTGGCTCCTGAGCTTTGCATGAGATGGAAAATTTGTGGCAAGACTGGAAGGCAGCGTGTCACACATCAGGTGGAAAGGAAATCCCCAATTCCCGTTCCCAGTCAGCTGTATATGCTGGCAGTTGATCATCTTTCAAGTGTGAGAACAGGCTATAAATGAAAGAGATGGGTCGGGGTGGCATTGAGTGTGAGATACAAAAGTGTTTGAATGGAAGTAGAGCTCTGTGAAGATTATGTGATTTTTTTTTCAGAGATGAGTATAGATAATGAAGTTGTACATATTGCCACTTTGTATTGAGGGTTCTGGATTCTGGAGGGACCAGGTCAGAGTAGGGGAGCAGGGATGACGAGGCTAAGATCTGATGGAATATAAGGGACGGATGGCCAGGAAAGTGGGAGATGAAAGGCGATTGGAGAACAGCTGGAAATTCTGGTTTACCTGAGATAGGAGTCAGTGGGTCGTCGTTCGTGAAGAGGCAGGTAATCATGCGTCAAGAACCTGGCAGGTCACATATGGAAGGTTGAGAGTAGCCTTCTCCAACCAGTGGCCTTTATGAAGCCATGGAAGGGTTGTGAGAGGACGAGGGAATAGAATCCCCTCCAGGGCAACCCAGAGTTTCAAGGGAGTTGTGCAAGTCTAAGATTCGCATAGTGACTGCGGCTAAATACTGTAATACTACATGCAGTCAGGGATTGCCAGGTCTCCTTTCTGTTTAGACTTGATCATGGTACGTTTAGCAATTCTGGGGGGTTTTGAGGCCCAGATGAACTGAAAGAAAGTCCTCTGGACCTTAGAGAAAAACTCTTTAGGGAAAATGATTGGAATCATTTGAAAGAAGTAGAGGAGCCTAGAGAGGACATTCATCTTCAGAAGGTTAATACGACCGAACGACAAGAAGCCTTTCATGTCCCAATGATTAATGTGGGGAGGCAGAGAAATTGGCTGCTGGTGACCCTCACTATGTGGGGAGTAGGAGGAGGATGCTGGTGCAGAGTGATGGTTACTCAATGGTATGTGCGGTTCACTGAGGAGAGCAGGAACAGTGTCCCCGGGTACAGAAGGCGGGAGCTGGAGATCGCAGGCAGGAGCAACATTCACAGGAGCCGTGAGAGTTGAAGTGCAGGAACATGGTGGCGGGGCTAGATCGTTGGAGCCAGCATCACTGTTTGTGGAGCTGTGAGAGTCAGCCAGCAGGCAAAAGAAAATAGATATGGGCACCTGTGGTGCCTGGGGAGGTAGTGGACCCCCCAGAGTTTTCCTCAGTCTGGATTTGCCCATAGTGTTGTAGTAAAACACCCGTTTCAGAGGGTGTTAAATACGTCTCAACTCGTGCATGCCAGGCCACGACCCCTTCAAATACATTTTGATTGAATTTTAATTAAAATTTTAATCATCCTGGTGCCACTGCCTGCTGACTTGCTGAGTTTCCTATTTTGAGTATCTAACTATTTCTTTTTCATACTTTAATTAAAATTCTATTGAAATGTAAATCCTCTCTGTGCTGATAAGGTGCCACACTACCTGCTGGTGTATTGTTGTTCTTCAGACTGGCATTTATATGTCACTTCAGTCTGTGTCCAAGTGGCAATTTTTTTCATATAACTAGCTCAAGCTCAATGGTGCCTCATTCAAAAATATCTGGAAAAAGACATAATGACAGTGGACCAGGTAATGCCATGTCATCTGTCAGTAAGAATGTAGGTGGTTGTAGAGAAAGTTGTCTGCAACCTCCCATAGGCATATTATTGTGAAAGAAGCAGATGGTATTGTGGACTGGATTGCTTAACCTGATACCTCCTTGTGTATTTTCCCCCAACAAGGAATAATTTTTGGACTGTTTGTTAAAAAGCCATTTTTTACTTCCAATACTACTGTGTAGTATCTAATAATTTATATCTCCCAAGTTGTACCACATGTTCACAATTGATAACCCAAAACTGTCACCATTAAGAATTGTTTCCTCCCTTTTATCTCAAAATACTCACAATTTATGTTCTGTAACTACTACTATTTTCCTCCAAACTATCATCTGAACAGATATCCCCATATCCCCAATGTGTTTTCAACTGGTGATGTCTCTAAAGGTAGAACTGCTGTTTTGGTAGCATATGAAAATTGAGAATCTCTTCTTTCATCTGACGCCAGAAGCACTGAGATATAAGTTTTTGAAGTGCCCCACCATATTCTGACCTTTGTTAGGTCCTACATTATCATATTTTGTACATGTTGTTGTCTACGACACTGACGTTTTTGATGGATTTAACGTCCATTAAAAACTAACATTAATGTCCATTTTTGATGTCCATTTTGCATCACTTTTGCTTCCATTCCATTTTGCCTTTTCTGATGGCCAAGTGTCATCAGTTTTGTATCAGTTTTTAACTGTCAGTGAAAACAACGGATAAATTTCAATGGTCCTTCTTTTTTGACCAAACTCACTGATTTGCTTTTAACGGATGTAAAACAGATGATCATCCATTTTACATCAGCTAAAAATGGATCCATTGACTTCTATTGGGTCTGTGAAAATGGACAAAGATAGTGCATGTCAGTTTTTTTGACAGGTGTAAAAAATGGACACATTGAATTTAATGTGTTGTCGAAATAAACAACATCTATCACATCCATCCATCACCTGTTGTTTTTTTTTTTTAAATGGATGTCACACGACAGCATTAAATTCAATGTCAGGGGTGGGGGTTATTCACATGACCGTTATTTTGACAGTCCGGTGCCACAAACCACCAAAATATAGCTCATGTCCTATTTTTGTCTGTTTTCACGGATCCCTCCATACACTGTAATGTACAGTCATATGAAAAAGTTTGGGCACCCCTATTAATCTTAATCATTTTTTAGTTCTAAATATTTGGGTGTTTGCAACAGCCATTTCAATTTGATATATCTAATAACTGATGGACACAGTAATATTTCAGGATTGAAATGAGGTTTATTGTACTAACAGAAAATGTGCAGTATGCATTAAACCAAAATTTGACTGGTGCAAAAGTATGGGCACCTCAACAGAAAAGTGACATTAATATTTAGTAGATCCTCCTTTTGCAAAAATAACAGCCTCTAGTCGCTTCCTGTAGCTTTTAATCAGTTCCTGGATCCTGGATGAAGGTATTTTTGACCATTCCTCTTTACAAAACAATTCCAGTTCAGTTAAGTTTGATGGTCGCCGAGCATGGACAGCCCGCTTCAAATTATCCCACAGATGTTCAATGATATTCAGGTCTGGGGACTGGGATGGCCATTCCAGAACATTGTAATTGTTTTTCTGCATGAATGCCTGAGTAGATTTGGAGCTGTGTTTTGGATCATTGTCTTGCTGAAATATCCATCCCCGGCGTAACTTCAAATTCATCACTGATTCTTGTACATTATTCTCAAGAATCTGCTGATACTGAGTTGAATCCATGCGACCCTCAACTTTAACAAGATTCCCGGTGCCGGCATTGGCCACACAGCCCCAAAGCATGATGGAACCTACACCAAATTTTACAGTGGGTAGCAAGTGTTTTTCTTGGAATGCTGTGTTTTTTTGACGCCATGCATAACGCCTTTTTGTATGACCAAACAACTCAATCTTTGTTTCATCAGTCCACAGGACCTTCTTCCAAAATGAAGCTGGCTTGTCCAAATGTGCTTTTGCATACCTCAGGCGACTCTGTTTGTGGCGTGCTTTCAGAAACGGCTTCTTTCGCATCACTCTCCCATACAGCTTCTCCTTGTGCAAAGTGTGCTGTATTGTTGACCGATGCACAGTGACACCATCTGCAGCAAGATGATGCTGCAGCTCTTTGGAGGTGGTCTGTGGATTGTCCTTGACTGTTCTCACCATTCTTCTTCTCTGCCTTTCTGATATTTTTCTTGGCCTGCCACTTCTGGGCTTAACAAGAACTGTCCCTGTGGTCTTCCATTTCCTTACTATGTTCCTCACAGTGGAAACTGACAGGTTAAATCTCTGAGACAACTTTTTGTATCCTTCCCCTGAACAACTATGTTGAACAATCTTTGTTTTCAGATCATTTGAGAGTTGTTTTGAGGAGCCCATGATGCCACTCTTCAGAGGAGATTCAAATAGGAGAACAACTTGTAATTGGCCACCTTAAATACCTTTTGTCATGATTGGATACACCTGGCTATGAAGTTCAAAGCTCAGTGAGGTTACAAAACCAATTTTGTGCTTCAGTAAGTCAGTAAAAAGTAGTTAGGAGTATTCAAATCAATAAAATGATAAGGGTACCCAAATTTTTGCACCGGTCAAATTTTGGTTTAATGCATATTGCACATTTTCTGTTAGTACAATAAACCTCATTTCAATCCTGAAATATTACTGTGTCCATCAGTTATTAGATATATCAAATTGAAATGTCTGTTGCAAACACCCAAATATTTAGAACTAAAAATGATTAAGATTAATAGGGGTGCCCAAACTTTTTCATATGACTGTATGGGGGATCTGTGTAAACGGATGTCCCTCGGGCCGTTTTGCACATCGATTGTCTGAATGTAGCCTAAGTGTGTTTTATGGATTCTTTTCATCTGTAGTAAGTATTGTATTTGCTACTTATTGAGGAGGATTTACTAATATTACCTAATACTTGTGTAAACTATTGTAAACTTAGACAAGGAATAAAAATGTGTAAAAATTGTCAGTGGGAAAAATTGCCATGTGTATGGAAAAATTTGCTCCCCTTTTCCACACTAGTTTTAAGTTTAAAATGTTACTGAGATGAAGTAACATTTTGTTAATAAATAAATAATACACTTTCTGCAGCTTCAATATATGATCTGCTAAGCAAAGGTAGTGTGTTTTACTACCGAAATGATTAGAAGCATAGATCAGTTTTCAGTGTTGTTAAGTGTTTGACATCATACAGGATTTGGTACTTTTAGACTGTACGTATCATCATGTGTATTGTTGATTTATGGAGCCTAGAAAGGGCTTTGACCCCTGATCATCATTCTCAGTTGTTAAGAAAACAGAGCCAGGCATCAGTGTAAACATTTGCAAATGGATAGTAAATTGGTTGACACTAAGGAAGCATAAAGTACTTATTAATGGAACATATTCATCATGGTATAGCATTTCCATGAAGTCCCACTGGAATTACTCTACTGATGCGGTTCATTGTTTTATAATTTACACAGGAGGAAATAAGTTTTTGACTTTTTTGAAAAAATATAAAAGGGGCAAAGAAGAGATATATTTAACATATTTTTGTATGTAACTGTTTATGACATGCTATATAAAATCACTTTGAAAGCACTACTGCATGTACTAGATTTAGAGTACACCAACTTTTTAGAAAAAGAGACTTGGACAGCACATCTACATATCTGAACATAGCTGAACATGAGGATCTTAGTATATAATTTGATCAAGGTGTATTAGCCCACTAACAGCTTAATGGCAACCTCTTTATAGTGGGTCTCTACTCTATGGGTTGCATTGCCACATGGCACCTACAAAGGCAGTGACCAAACAGCTCAACAGCATCCCTGATGCCAGGCCCTGGGTGCACTCAGGACCCAGCGGCATGTGAGAGGCACACCCCACTCCTTGCTTTTTTTTTTTTTAGAGTATTGCAGGGCAATATAGAGACCCCGGGGACAGTTGGCTTGTATGAGATTCTTCCGCCCCTCTGGTACATCAACCTGTCACTGTATAAACTGTGAAGTGCTTAGTATACTGCTGCATTATAAGCCTTAGAACCTCTGAGTGTATTATACAATATAGCCTGCGTGACATATACAAACGTTTCTATAATTTGTACTCAACTGGGTTACAAGACACTGTATATCCATTCAGAATTGTGGTCAATGGTTGTATCATAAAATCACAATGCATACTTACATTTCCTTTTGACACATTGTATAGACTGTTTATCTTGCAATGACTTTATTTTGAGGTGACAATCAAGATTATAGTCTCTCTGTACATACTAACAGAGACATAACAAACTTAATTGGATCAAATCATTTTTCTTCAATGTCCATGGCAATTGGAACGTAGGAAGTATTTAGTTCTCATATTAAGCAAGGGCCCTCGGAGTAATGACTAGTTCCATATTTAACGCATATTACTGGACTTCACTATTGTTTTTGTGGTGGCTAACATTGGGGTCAGTCTTCCACACATTTGTTGTGAGAGTACCTGCATCATTGCTTTATCAGTTGCGCTTTATTGCTTTAAAAGTTACGTTTTAGTGCCACCTGCTTCATACCTCAATATACCTTCTGTTCTCCCTTTTTCTTTTTTCCACATTTCCCATTTCCACGCCCACAGGCACAGCACCACAGCAATGGCAGCCACCATGCAGCACTGTACCATGTGAACAGATTTCAAAAAGTTCACCTTACCATGCAGTCAAAGGACTGAAATAAGGCTGGTTTCACACGATCGTTGGCAAAAATGCCAATGAACATTTGTTCAGGGTAAAAATGATGATTTATATCAGTGCTGAATCAGTTTTCCTTTAGGCCTCATGCACACGACTAGGTATGCAGCCCGAGACTATTTATAGTGGGGTTTCAATACTCTGTTACAATATTCATACAGCAAGTCCTTCTGAAAACACAACATAACCCTCCCACAATTAAAATCAATGGAGGACAGAAGGCACTCAGATTACAGGAGTGTCATCCAAGTGCATTCTGTTAAAAAATCAGACTTCCTTCAACTTGCACATTCGTCTGCATGAAGCCTTAGGCCTTATGCCCACGACAGTTCTGTTTCTGTTCTATAAGTGTAAAATGGGTTGTCAAAAAATGGACATGTGAATATACCTATTCACTCATTTTGTTTTTAAATCAGAGATATGACAGCTGTAAAAAAAACAGTCAAATGGCCATTTTTCATTTTTCACATGAGGCTTAAGGCCTCATGCACATGACTGAGTGTGCAGGATGAGGATGGGCAATTTTATAGTGGAATGCACTCAGATGCTGTGCATCCCCCATTGACTTCAATGGGGGGTTCCATTCCACTCCATTCTGTTGTCATGGAGCAGGATAGGACCTGTTTTATAATCGTCAGAACTGAACGGACAACCATTGGAAGAGCCTCGGCTTGAACACTCTGTTGTGTGTATGAAGCTATAAAATTGTTTCTCCCTCGGTCATGTTCATTGAGCTGTAAAATTTCCCCCCCACATAAATGGAAGACTTCGATGTGGGACCAAGTTTGCAGTGGAATGCAGTCAGATGACTCTCGGAGTGACATCCTAGTGTCATCAGAGTGCATTCCATGATGCATTCACATCTATGGGGACTTCTGATCCATTCCATTCCGATGACACAGAGTAGGATAGAGCAGGTCCTATCTTGTTTGTCAGTTTTTTCCTGATCATGTGGCATCAGTTTCATATCAACTTTTTCTGTCAGAAAAACTGATACTTTTATGTTTCCTAAATTCCATCAGTGAAAAACAGACTGCCACTGAGGGCTCTTGTATACTGTACTCTTTTTTTCACTGACCCATTGACTTCCATGGGACGTTTCATGAATGACAAAAGTAGAGCATTTTGTGATTTTCTCGACAAGGGCCTAAGGTCCTTGAAAAAAGACTGACATGTGAATATACATATTCAGTTGAATGTGTCAGTATGGAATTCTAGTCCTGTGCGTTGTAAACTCGTGCAGGTCTGGAACGTGAAAAGCAGTCATGTGAAAAGTCTCCTATATGGTCTTCTGCTAACTGAAAAACACCTGGACTGAATGGGACAAGTGCTGGTGCCTAGGCAAAAGAAAAACATATTTAGGCTGAGGCCCCACGTTGCGGAAACACTGAGTTTTTGTAGCAGATTTTGCTGCGTTTTTGAGCCAAAGTCAGGAGTGACTTGAAAAGGAATTGGAAATATAAAGGATGAACTTAGACCTTTCCCTTCTGTTAAATTCACTCATGACTTTGGCTCAAAAAAACGCAGCAAAATCTGCAACAAAAAACGCTGTGTTTCTGCAATGTTGGACCTTAGCCTTACAGTGTGTTCTACAGGTGCATCTCAATAAATTAGAATATCTTTGAAACGTTCATTCATTTCAGTAATTAAATTAAAAAAGTGACTTCCTATATTTTCTAGATTCTTTACATACAAAGTGTTCTATTTCAAGTGTTTTATTTTGTAAATGTTGATTATGGATTACAGCTAATGAAAACCCAAATCTAAGAAAATTAGAATATTGTAAAAAAGTTCAGTATTGTAAATTCAGTGTGTCACCTGCCAAGGTTTCCTAAGCCTTTAAATGGTCCCTCAGTCTGGTTCAGTAGGACACACAATCATGGAAGACGCTGATTATGGATTGTATTACTGAAATGAATGAACGTTTCAAAGATATTCTAATTTATTGAGATGCACCTGTAGATTTACATTTAACTGTTCTGCAAATTGCAGTGGGTGATGGGTGGTAGAAGCGAGATCCAGTGTAGTCCGAGTTAGTCCAGAGTTTGACACCCTGATAGGCAGAAGCATAATGTAGAATGAATTGAAGGTATGCTTGCTAGGGGCAACAACAAGTCTTGCTATAGGGTTCTATGGTTACTTGTTACACCTCTATCATACATAGTCATATACAGTATATCACATCAAACCCATATGTGTTAACTGTACTGCGATTAAATGTCACTGTGTAGTTACCATAAAGAAATACAAAATTGCCAAAATACATAAATTATGCAAGGCTACAAACTGTACATTTCTCCTGGCATCTCATATGTGTCATCACTTTAAACCAGATAGTTAAATACGGACTTTTGACAGACAACTGTGTTAAGTCGGGTGAGCCACAATCCACTGAAACTCTTAGGTTTACAAAGGTTAATAGATATCAACAAGGCATGGCATGATATATTGGGAATTGAATACAAGACAGCAATTGCTGTTAGAGGAAACAGAGGAACATGGAAGTGGTAAGCTGCACTTCTGATTTGTGGGTGATGAATGGAAAAAACTATCTGAATGCTTCTATGGTTAAGATCTGTGGGTAAGGGGTCAATGGAGAAAGTGTTAGATACAGCCTGAGATGATAAATCACATGCAGACCTTTAAATCCCTTCTGGTCAAACCCACAGCTGTGCCCAGTTCTGGAAAGAAAGCAGTATTCTATCTAAAAATAGCAATTCACTTCCTTACCTGTATGATTGATCCTGATGATAATGTTGTTATTAAAACAAGTCACTAATATAGTTTACATTTTTAGGATACATAGGATTAACCCATGGAACTATTGTGGGAGAGGGGGGATTTACTAAGCTAAATGTACCAGATATCTGGTTTAATTTCAGCCAAAAACTTGCTTATATACTGTGCACAATATTTATTATGTGTTTGAAAAAGGGGGAGGGGGATTAGTGGGAAGGAGGCTTGACTTGCGGAAAAATTGCAACGCTTTTAGTACAACAATGTACACAAAAATTGCACCAGACAATTCTGTTGACAGAAAAATAATAAAAGTTATAGGTCTAGCAAGGTGTTGATACAAAAAAATATTAGAAAATGGGTTTTACTTTACATAGAAAAAAAACTATACAAATTTGGTATCAATATAATAGTATTTACACAGAGAATAAAATTATCAGGTTATTTAAGCTGCACAATGAATGGCACAAAATTTATAGCATAAATCGACAATGGTGGAATTTCTTGTTTCATTCCCTCTGAGAAAGAGGAATAAAGTTAATCAATGAAATATGTAAACTAAAATGGTGCCATTACATACTACAACTTGCCCCACAAAAAAACCCTTATACAGTTAAATTGATGGAAAAATAAAAAAGCTATGGATCCTGACTTGCAATGGTGGAAAAATGAAAAAAATTGCCTGGTCATTAAAGGGGTTGTCCGGGATAACTGGAAATCCCTGCACTAATCTAAACACCCTCCTACTTTCTAAATAACATCAATAATAAAAAATGTATAGTTACCCATATCGTGTGACCACCCCATGAACATTTTCTGATTATCCGATGACGACCCGGAAAACCCCTTTAAGAGCCAAAACAAGCTAAAGAAAATCTGGTTTGGCATTTGCTTCTAAGCTTCTACTGGAGATGTTCATGATGGCTAGTCAGTATTTAGCTCCAATAAGATGAACACCCAAAATTAAAAAGAAACATGTCAATATTTTTTTTTTCCCTTGATATAACCATAGCTAATAATTGCAATATACATCTCAGCTGAACATCTAATTGGAGGTTTGGCCAATGGAAGAATGGTGGCTCAGTGGTGTAGTACTGCTGCCGTGCAGTGCTTGGGTCCTGTGTTCAAATTTGACTGAGGGCAACATCTGCATGGAGTTAACTGGTAAGTAAATTAGTTTCCTGCAAAACAAGAAATCCTCGGGGATAGGGGTTTGGGGGATGACCGGCTGTACAGTAGCCACTAACTCCTCTACTTTACATCACTCATTGTTCTTTGAGTCCCTGGGTGAGAAAAGTACATTACAAACATTTGTTAGGCCTTTCTCAAAGAAGTCCACTCCATTAACCTTCCAATGCAGCTGTAGATGTTACATTCACACTGGGTGTGTTTGATCCGCTCAGCCTTTATGTGTTAACACAGGAAAGCATGTTGCAGATAGGACTAGGTGGCAGTATCCTTTAGGATAGGTCATTAATTGAAGATCAGCAGGGTCCGACACCCAAGACCAACACTTCTCTTTCACGTCATGTTCATCGGTCACATGTTCTGCTCTCAACTCAGTCCCTGCCAAGTGAATAGGGCTGAGCAGGGATACCAAACACAACTGCTGTTGTATTTGGTTTTGTGTAAAGAGGCCAGAGCGCTCTTCAGGATAGAAGTCAAATGATGACCTATCCTAAGCACATGTCATGAATTTATAACACCGGGAAACCCTTTTAACCAATTGGACATCAATAAAAGGAACTTTATCAAACCAACCACAGTGCATTGTAGGCGGCAGTATGAAGAACACCATTGGACCTATAAATAGGACATACACTGTACTATATCACAGACTATTTTTAAAGGTAGGTATTAGCAGTGACATCACCCAATATGTGACCGCTGAGGCCAGTGATTGGTTGTAGCAGTCACCTGAGCCGCATCACTTCCAACCCAGTTAGTGCAGGTATGCAATGGAATGGAGGGGTGGAAGACCTGGGGTAGAAAAGCCTTTTTCACGTGGGCACATGTGTAGCAAAAGTAAAGTGAGTGATGCTGGTTTAGTAGGGCTGATGTGACCAATTCTGATGTAGCAGAGATGAAGGAAGAAGATAGCAGGGTAGTCAGGAGTAGCAGGAACAACTTGTATGTTTAAATGGTATCGCACCACCAGAGCCAGAATAAAATAATCCAGGCGGGTGACTATTGTATCACTGGCACTCTGTACATGCATGCATGAGAAGGATCCCAGTTCAAAAACCATTCAAAGATAAGTACTTGACATTCAATTTTGGAGGGTAATGTTATCAGGGAGTGTTGGGTTAACCCAGCAAGAGAGAAGATTGCAAGAAAGGAACAAAGCAGCACTCAGCGCTGGATCTGGAACATGTGAGTGACATCTGACATGCGCTTACGCCACTCTTTTTATTATATGCACACCCTGCTGTACTAAGTATGCATGAGTATGGGGAGATTGTGAATTTGCTTGACAACTTTTTAATGTATATGGCCCCCTTAGCCTTGAGAACTGACAAAACAGTGACATTTCTAGAACGCCTGTATCTCTCTGGCTATTATACTCTTGTTAGATTACCAGTCATTAATATATATTATATTATTATTTACCTTTATTGCTATTCATCTTTAGACTTTAAATGGGTAATATATTCATAACAAGAAAGTAAGCAGGCTGTCTTTCCTGCACACAGGAGCAAGTCGTACCTCGACCAACCCGTAGCAGACCCAATCTGTGCAGCCTTAGCCCAATATAGTTGAACATTTTATTATATACTATCAAAAATACATACTGTTTATAATCCAGTTGACTTCTATTACCAATGCAACAAACCTGCATTTAATGCTAGCAAAGAAATCTAATTCATAAATTTTTATTTCAAAGTATTAATATTGTATAGTAACACAAATAATTAAGAGTTAGTTTAGTGTTATGCCCAGAGAGGGTGGGATTTAAATATGTGTTTTCATAACTTTTCTTATACATGCTACTGTAACCTTACTTCTAATTTGCAATGCCATTGACATACATAATACTCCTAAGTGCTGATAGAAGGAAAATATTGCTTCTAACCTCATCTTAGATGCAACTATAATTCAATTTGGAGAACACCAGCTGTGAGGGAATAGAGTGTGAATTGAGACCCATGTATTTATTTGTAGCATCTAATCAAATCACAAAATCTATATAAATCTTTACATAGACTCCTGTAATGCAATAAATAATTCTCTAGAATTACAAGAACCTTTATGTGCAGACACAATGTAATATATAATATATGCTGCTTCATAAATATTATGAGGAAGGGAAAAACTTATCTGAGGCAGATGTTAATTGACCCATATTAATGGGAAAAATCCTTCTCAATTCCACATATGGCAATAATTCCCTTGAACAATGACCCATCTCCAGAAGTGTAGTACCAAAACTTGAAAGGCTACTTTCACACTACCATTATTGCAGTCCATTGCTCTCATCCATCATAGGATCAGAGCAACGACTTAAATGCCGATAGAATTACTGATGCAGATGCAGCACCCTCCATCTGCATTCACTATAATGTGAAAAACATAGCAGCATTCTTTCATGTTGTTTACATTTCAGATAGTGAAAAAGTCCTGCAGGTACAAATTTCTTATTTGTTACAAAAGTAAACAATCAAGATGGAAGAAGCTTCTGTCATGTTTGTTACATTATAGTGAACGCAGATGAAGGGTGCTACTTCTGCAACAGACATTCTATGATCCTATGAGGGATGAGATCAATGGACTTCAATATTGGTGTTGTGAATATCCCCTAACAATATCTTTCAGTAAAGGCATCCAGGTCCAGGTAAATTTTTCTTTTATCTATCTATCTATCTATCTATCTATCTATCTAAATAATAATTAGATCATAACCTGTCTTAGTACTAACAAATCCACATATTTCCTTACTTATCTTGGTCACACTTCTTTGTTCTTTCCCCAGTTCTGCTACTGTACTTTATGTCCTTCTAATACACAGGTGACCAACACTGTACACAACTGAGACAGATAAACTAATACTGTCTAAGGTTTATAGTAGTGTAATGTTGTACCGTGTTAACCATTGAAAGTAGGAGCATATTTATCAACATGCACCACCAAACCTATGATTTACCTTCGTTATATCGATGATATTCTTGCCATCTGGACTGCAGGTGAGGAGGCCCTACTTCAATTCCATAATGACTTCAATGACTCTCACCCTACCATCAACCTTAAACTTAGCTATTCAGGGAGTGAAATTCACTTTCTGGATACTACAATATACATCAAAGACCACCGGCTACTCACATCGATATACCACAAACCCACAGACAGAACGGCCTACCTGAGAAATGACAGCTTCCACCCCAAGCACACAAGACAATCTATTATCTACAGCCAGGCTATACGATACAATCGTATTTGCTCCGACAAAGCAGACCTGGACAAGCACCTCCTGGATCTGAGGATGAAATTTCTCCGATTAGGATTCAAACCAAAAGTGACAGACAACCACATATAAAAAGACACAGAAAGAAGCCCGAGTGACCCTAGTTGTCACCTACAACCCACAGCTGGAGATCCCACGAAGGATTGCCAAGGATCTCCAACCTGTGCTACATAGGGACAACAGACTCAATAACATATTTCCAGTCCCCCCTCTCCTTTCCTTTCGACAACCACCAAACCTGAGGCGTATTATTGTCCGTAGTGCCCTGAAGGCCCCAACTGAAAATAGCACCTCACCTTGCCTACATAAAAGGTGCATGACCTGCAGGCACATCCACACCGCTGACAGTGTACCTATCCCACAGTTACAACAGGTGCACAGAATTAGGGGGACATTTTCCTGCAGGTCTTCCAATGTGGTGTATCTCATAATATGTGTGCAATGTCCCACCTCTATGTGGGGGAAACAGGGCAGAGACTTAGTCAGCGAATGAACTCACACAGATCCAATATTAATAACAGCAGAACCGATCTCCCAGTGGCCGCACATTTCTCCGGAGAAAACCACTCTATTGAAGATTTGCGGGTTGTGGTTTTAATGGGACAGTTTAAGACACAGGAGGAAAGGAAACAATGGGAGTACAAGTTTATGCAAAAATTTAACACTCTGCAATTTGGACTTAATATTCATGCCAGCTTCATGTCACACTATGTATGAATCATGAACTGAACTCAATATTCATGCCAGCTTCATGTCACACTTTGTATGAACTGTGAGGGTCACAAATCACCTCCTGATAGCAAACAGATAACAGATCCCTCTGTCACGCACCACAACTTTCCAGATTGTTTTTTGACTGGTTGTAAATAACTTCTCTACTTAGATTGCATTTTGTTTTGGTTTTTTTTTAAGGACTGTGGGGGGGCAAGTTCCCCCGGGATGAATGTCACCGTAATCCTAATTAGGTAGAGAACAGGTATCGAGCTCGGGAAACAAACGTACAGACACACCCAGGTATCTAGTAAGAATGGTTTCGTTTATTACATAATTCATACAGTATTTAAAGATAAGCTGGTTACACAACAATCATGTGACTAATGTACATATTTGGTCCTTCCGGTTCAGCTACTAGGCAGATTTACTCAGTTACTCATAACAACATCTCTTTCCTTGATTATGTGGATGTTTTCCCTTATCTTTCCTGAGAACAGCAAAACTCTTGGGTGCTGTCCCAGACTTAGTGTCTGCTTCCTATCTCTAAACTATGCAGGCTATCTGCAGACTATTTCACTCCCTGTATATAGTGTATAGGATATAGTACAAATTATATTTTAACCCTTACAATTCCCCCATTTTAGGACTTTATTTTTAATCAAATTCAATGAATACCTTCACACTTAATGTGTGCCATCTGCGATTGATTCTCCATTGAAGAGGTTAAAAATAACATCCTATCTTACATATTGGTTAACTGTATTCCATTTCCTTCTCATGGAGCATAATACATATAGATTGAATAATGACAACAACACAAATAATATCATTATTACTATCAGGGGGTTAAATAACCAATTAGTAATTTTTACCATTGTTGGTGAATATCCTTTGAATATATCGTACCAATGGTGAGCAGTCAAATCTTGTATCTGTGAAGCTATATTTTTAAGATTACCTCTTGTGATTACTGCTCTTATCTGACTATCTTTTAAGGTATGATTAAACTTATTGATATGATTTTTCACTAACCCTGACATGTCCAATAACCTTTTTAAAGGATTTAAATCAATTTCATAATCCTTTATATTGTACACCTGCTCATGTACTTCTCTATACATAGTAACATTTTTCCCAACTGTTACGTTGGCGATGAAACAGATGTCATTTGGGGGACACACGAAGGAGTCTTGCTTCATCCCCATAACCAAAATGAGAGCTCTTCCAGCTGCACACCTGGAGTCCAAGTAAAAGCAAAAAGTTCAACAGTTACTGTGCTTAAAAAAAAGAGCCAAAGAGTCCTCATTCTGGAGGCGCTTCAACTTTCTTGCAATGTGAAGCGTGTATCCAGGTGGGTTTCCCTTCAAGTTTCACTGAAGTGGCAGTTGTCAATAGAACTTGAAACGGGCCATCAAACCTAGGTTCAAGGGTTTTCTTTTGATGTCTCTTTATAACTACCCAATCTCCAGGCTGCAGATTATGGGTACCTGTAAGATCGGAAGAGTCTGGAATAGAAGAAAACACTTGATCGTGTGTTACTTTTAATTTTTGGCATAGATTTTGTACATAGCTAGCAATACTGTCATAGTTAAGCTGTAAAGTCTGAGGGAAGTACAATCCTGTTTTGGGTGCGCTTCCAAACAATATTTCGAATGGTGATAATCCTGTCTTCCTGTTAGGGGTGGTTCTTACTGAGTAAAGAGCTAGAGATAGACACTCAGGCCAAGGCTTTCCTGTTTCTGCTATCGCTTTCTGAATTTTTAGCTTAAGGGTGCCGTTTAGTCTTTCGACTGTTCCAGAACTTTGAGGATGATAGGGTGTATGGAAAGCTTGCTCCACCCCCAAGGCTGACATGACTTCCTTCATTATTGCACCTGTAAAATGTGTACCTCTGTCAGACTCAATCACCTCGGGCACTCCAAACCTACACACAAGCTCAGACATCAGTTTCTTGGCCGTCACTTGTGCAGTTGCTTTGCTCACAGGGTAGGCCTCAGGCCATCCAGAAAACAAATCCACACAGACCAGCACATACTCGTATCTTCCAGACTTAGGCAACTGTATGTAATCTATCTGTATCCTCTGAAATGGGTACAGGGATTTTGGTGTACATTTGGTGGGTGTTTTAACTACCTATAGCATGTCACTATATGTGACATGCTTTTACGTGATTACTAGCAGCTCTTCCAAAACCTGGGGCAAACTATAATTTACCCACTAATGACTCCATGGCATTTCGAGAGGCATGCACCTTACCGTGGGCCAAGCCAGCCATCTGGGGGTAAACTGCTACAGGCAGACATAATCGATCCCCCATTTTCCACACACCATCATCTTCTGTAGCACCTGCTTTCTTCCATCTGTCAGTTTCCACGTAGGTAACCTTTGAGTACAGCCCTTTAGGGTCTGCTAGGTCAATGTCCATGTTTCTCACCTGGTTGGGATCCTTTCTTTCCAGTAGTGCTGCTGCCTTGGCTGCTATGTCAGCTCTCCCATTTCCACGGCTTTCAGGGTCCCTTCCTTTTGTGTGAGCTCTGACTTTTACAATTGCCAACTGCTTTGGGAGCAGTATGGCCTCCATTAGTCGACTTACCACATCTCCATTCTTAATTGGCTTGCCCTGGGCCGTTAGGAAGTTCCTTGACCTCCATATGGGACCATAATCATGCGCAATGCCAAAAGCATACCTGGAGTCAGTGTATATGTTGGCTGTTCTACCTTTGGCTATCTTACAAGCCTCCATAAGGGCTTTGAGCTCAGCTTCTTGGGCTGACATGTGTGGTGGAAGAGCTTCTTGGACTATGATGTCATGTTCGGTGACTACAGCATACCCTGTAACAAATTTGCCTTCATCGGTTAGATACCTTGAGCCGTCCACAAACATCTCATAATCAGGATTTTGTAATGGCACATCCGTGACATTGTCAAATCCCACTGTTTCCTGTGACATAAGAGCCACACAATCATGTTCATGCTGGCTGTCAAACAGTTCTTCAGAGAGAGAGTTTAAAAATAACTCATCTTCCACTCCCCCTCTTGAATCATGAACTCCTACAGGAAGAAGAGTTGCAGGATTCAAAGTTAAACAGCGTTGAAAGGAGATGTTTGAGGAGGACTGCAGGGCAAATTCCATTTTGCTCTGCCGTGCCAAAGAAAGATGACGTCTGTCTACCTGTGTGAGGATAGCATGGATGTCATGAGGTGTATACACAACCAATAAATGGTCTAGGACAATGTCTGAGCTCTTATCAAGCAATGCTTGTACTGAGAGGACAACCCGCACACAGGAGGGTGTCCCCCTGGCTACAGCATCTAACCGTGAGCTGTAATAGGCCACAGGGCGTTTCTTATCCCCATGTTGTTGTGTGAGGACTGCAGTTGCGTGTCCCATCATCTCAGTCACGTAGAGCTGAAAAGGTTTCTGATAGTCAGGTAGGCCTAAGGCCGGAGCACTGACTATCTGCAACTTCAGCTGGTAAAACGCATCCAAGGCCTCAGATGTAAGGCTGAATGGTTTTGAGGAAAGGCAATCATACAGAGGTTGCATGGTCAGAGATGCAGATCTGATCCATGGCCTACAGTAGGATGCCAATCCCAAAAAGGTGCGTAGCTGAGCATGAGAGGTCGGCACCTGCATGTCTCTCACCACCTTGGTCCTCTCATCTGACAGGTGCTTGGTACCCTGGCCAAGACAGTGTCCCAGAAACAACACTTTTTGTTTGCAAAATTGCAACTTATCCTTGCTGGCCTTGCAGCCGTTCTGGCAGAGGAAACACAACAGGCTGATGGTCGCCGCTTCACAGGTTGATTTGTCTGGAGCACAAAGAAGAAGGTCATCAACATATTGTAACAAAACAACATCATCATGTGGTGGATACCAAGTACTCATGATTAGTGTAAGGCATCTCGTAAATTGATTAGGACTGTTTTGCGCCCCTTGTGGTAGTACTGTCCAAGTGTACTGTTTTCCCCTAAATGTAAATGCAAACAAATACTGGCAATTGGGGTGCAAAGGTACAGAAAAGAAGGCATTACAAAGATCTACAACACTGTAATAGGTGGTTCCAGTGGGAACAGCTGATAACAGGGTGTGTGGATTGGGTACTACAGGTGTTTCAAGTAATGTCACTTTGTTCAATTCCCTGAGATCGTGGACCATACGGTACGTGTCTGGTTCTCCCTTTTTGCCCTTCTTCTTAACTGGGAAAAGGGGGGTATTTGCTACGGAAGTACATTCCTTCAATGCCTCTGCCTTCACTAATTCTACTATTGTTACTGCTATGGCATCCTCTTGGGCATGAGTCAGAGGATATTGTTTAATCCTAGGTGGCTGAGCTCCAGGTTTCAGGGTTACCATAACAGGAGGTACATCCAATTTACCTAAATCTGTTTTCCCAGTTGCCCATAATGCTGTTGGCACTTGGGACAACAGTACATTTTCTTCATCAGTAAGGACAAAAACACAATTTGGTGTACTTAATTCGGCGGATAACAAGCATAAAATCTCATGATTGGTATGTGTGACCTTTACATATGCTTCCCCTGATGGATGCAACATAATGTTACAACCTAATACTCCCATCACATCTGTACCAAGAATGTTATCCGATGTGTCGGAGACTAAATACCTAGTGAGTATCCTGCAACCCTGAAATGAGGTTTCTACAGGATCAGTTTGATCCAAAGTGACTGGTAGCCCCGATACCCCTTGAACCACCTCGCTGTCTCCAGAGAGTGATAGCTTAAGTGTGTCGGCAACATGTTTGCTCACACAGGATTTTGTTGCCCCAGTATCTATCAAAAATGGCACCTCCTTTCCATTAATCAATACAGGTTGAAAAATTTTAACTCCCCTATCCTGTGAGGACAAAAGGGATACCGGGGCGGGAGGGCCTGTTTTTCATTGCGTATCATCCTGCGCTTGGAAGAATGCCTCACGGTCTTTCTCTGCTTCAGACATGGGTGGGCCACCCTTAGGCTGCCTGGGCCCGTTGTTTTCCCCTTGTTTGGGACACCAACAATCCCTGGCTAAGTGTCCTTGTCTCCCACAATTAAAGCATTTACTTGTCTCCCTCTGTCCTTGTTGTTGTCTAGGGCGGGGACCTGTCTTTCCCTGATACTTTGCACCACTGTTTGTATAGGCTTTAATTGGTGCCGCTGCTTTCTTTTCCCTCTCATCTATAAAGAACCCCACTGCCTTAGCAAACAAATCATCAGGATTTGAACTTCTCCAATCTGGGGTACAAGCTCTTATCTTCTCTGCCAGGGTGCTCCCTATACCCTGCATGAAGGCTTCAGAAAGCATGGTGTTTCTCATGCCTTGGGGCGTATTCTCCCACCCAGCATCCACCGCTTTAGTGAGAAGTCTTCCATAATAAGCTTCTACTGATTCACCTTTCTCTCTTTTACATGTAGTTAATGCTGTACGGCGGGTTTCTGCCTGCTTATCACACCATAACCGCAATCTATCTAAAAACTCCTCCCCACTGCCAGTGGATTCTGTGTTGATGGGTGTCTGTTGATCAAACCTGGAAGTGATATTTATAGTACCTAACAGCCCTTCTGTGCATTTCACCTGAATTAGGGCCATCAAGTCTTTCCAGCTAGCTTTATAGTTCATCTGAATCATCCTCATTTTCCTGAGAAAGGCACTTGGTTCTAACTGCGGGTCTGGTAGTTGTTGGGCCATAGACATCTGATCCCCAGGAGACCAAGGTCTCCATTCTACAGAGGTGGTAGTAACTATTCCTGCACTGCTGGCCCCTGATGCCCCCCTTCTTGGCGACTCTTTGGTTTCTTCTGTCTCACTCTCAACAGTGCTAGTGGTAGGGGTATGACCAGTAGTTCTTCTAGTCTGTGATCTAGTGACAACTGGGTATACAGTCATATGAAAAAGTTTGGGCACCCCTATTAATCTTAATCATTTTTAGTTCTAAATATTTGGGTGTTTGCAACAGCCATTTCAATTTGATATATCTAATAACTGATGGACACAGTAATAGTTCAGGATTGATGAGGTTTATTGTACTAACAGAAATGTGCAATATGCATTAAACCAAAATTTGACCGGTGCAAAAGTATGGGCACCTCAACAGAAAGTGACATTAATATTTGTAGATCCTCCTTTTGCAAAATAACAGCCTCTGTCGCTTCCTGTAGCTTTTAATCAGTTCCTGGATGAGGTATTTTTGACCATTCCAGTTCAGTTAAGTTTGATGGTCGCCGGCTGGCAGCCCGCTTCAAATTATCCCACAGATGTTCAATGATATTCAGGTCTGGGGACTGGGATGACCATTCCAGAACATTGTAATTGTTCCTCTGCATGAATGCCTGAGTAGATTTGGAGCTGTGTTTTGGATCATTGTCTTGCTGAAATATCCATCCCCGGCGTAACTTCATTCGCACTGATTCTTGTACATTATTCTCAAGAATCTGCTGATACTGGTTGAATCCATGCGACCCTCAACTTTAACAAGATTCCCGGTGCCGGCATTGGCCACACAGCCCCAAAGCATGATGGAACCTCCACCAAATTTTACAGTGGGTAGCAAGTGTTTTTCTTGGAATGCTGTGTTTTTTGGACGCCATGCATAACGCCTTTTGTATGACCAAACAACTCAATCTTTGTTTCATCAGTCCACAGGACCTTCTTTCAAAATGAAGCTAGCTTGTCCAAATGTGCTTTTGCATACCTCAGGCGACTCTGTTTGTGGCGTGCTTTCAGAAACGGCTTCTTTCACATCACTCTCCCATACAGCTTCTCCATGTGCAGTGTGCTGTATTGTTGACCGATGCACAGTGACACCATCTGCAGCAAGATGATGCTGCAGCTCTTTGGAGGTGGTCTGTGGATTGTCCTTGACTGTTCTCACCATTCTTCTTCTCTGCCTTTCTGATATTTTTCTTGGTCTGCCACTTCTGGGCTTAACAAGAACTGTCCCTGTGGTCTTCCAGTTCCTTACTATGTTCCTCACAGTGGAAACTGACAGGTTAAATCTCTGAGACAACTTTCTGTATCCTTCCCCTGAACAACTATGTTGAACAATCTTTGTTTTCAGATCATTTGAGAGTTGTTTTGAGGAGCCCATGATGCCACTCTTCAGAGGAGATTCAAATAGGAGAACAACTTGTAATTGGCCACCTTAAATACCTTTTGTCATGATTGGATACACCTGGCTATGAGTTCAAGCTCAGTGAGGTTACAAAACCAATTTTGTGCTTCAGTAAGTCAGTAAAAGTAGTTAGGAGTATTCAAATCGATAAAATGATAAGGGTACCCAAATTTTTGCACCGGTCAAATTTTGGTTTAATGCATATTGCACATTTTCTGTTAGTACAATAAACCTCATTTCAATCATGAAATATTACTGTGTCCATCAGTTATTAGATATATCAAATTGAAATGGCTGTTGCAAACACCTAAATATTTAGAACTAAAAATGATTAAGATTAATAGGGGTGCCCAAACTTTTTCATTGCTGTAGCTGTTGTGTCAGGGGTGGCGGAGGTGGTAAAGGCAAATCTGCATCCATTACCTTAGGGCCACAGACTCCCCTGGGGCGAGGGGTACCACATACAGAACATGGGTCTACCCAGCATGGTTGTTGTGTATCACATATAGGACAGGTCCATCCCTCCGGATTATAAGGCGGAGGAGCTGAGGCGAGTCCTATTTTGCTGGGACTCTTTCCCTTATATTCCTCTGAGGGGGGCATATACAACATTCTTCCTGAACCATCTTGCTTTCGGGACCATTCCCCTTTTTCTATTCTATTGCTTCCTTCAATCAGGGCATATATGCCTCCTTGTAGTTTATTGCCCTGAATCAATCCCGCATGGTCTAATCTCCACTGATCCCAAAATTTACTGTCTATCAACCCAGTCTTGTGTATTCCTGCCCTTCTTAGGATTGTTTTTACCTGTGTGGCTACTTCTTTCCCTTCCCCTATTTCTATTAGTTCAAATGGGGTGTACCATATCTTAGAGGGTCCCTTCCCCATCTTGGCTGGTAGCTAACCAACCGTGAGTCTCTCACTCCTCTAGGGCTACCTTGAGACAATAGAGGGTCACTTATGACTACTTTAGTGAGAACTCCCAAACAGACACTTCTGTTTTCTTTGAACTATTTGTGCAAGTTCTGGAGTAGTGCTCGGGGCAATGCCTAATTGGCTTCCACAGACTCAACTTTCTGTCTGTGTCCCTTTACCAAAACACTCCTGAATTATTGCACGCACTTTGCGCGGATTCTGCTAAGTCCTTCTTGCTACTACTCAGGTCCCATTCGACCTTGACCGTCCAGGCACGGCTGGAGGCTAGTGTTCCAAAACAAGGACGTTTCAATAACTCAGTGCTTTTTAGTTCCGAACCTTGTCCGCAACTTTAGGGGTTCAAAACAGAGAACTCTTCCCCGTTTCTTGCAGCCTTATATATCTTATAACACAGGTAAGATACAAAAATCAGTAGGAGGGTAAGACAGAAAGCAAAGAAAGCAACTTCTATAGCATTTACAGGTGACATGTCCCTTTTTCAGGTTCTTCCGTACTACTTAATTGGCGTCGAGATGTCATAAAAACATGCAGCAGCTTACCTCACTCATCGATACAGAGTATAGACACACAGGAGCTCAGATATAATACTAACTGGCAAGACAAGGGCTTACCCTTACAGTACTGTTTTTCATCTATCTGAGGTCCTCTGGTCCCGTCCTCAAGTCGATCGGTGAGTGGGTCGGCACTCTATCGGCTGCACATCGGACGATCTCGAGCCCCACGTTGGGCGCCAATTTCTGTGGGGGGCAAGTTCCCCGGGATGAATGTCACCGTAATCCTAATTAGGTAGAGAACAGGTATCGAGCTCGGGAAACAAACGTACAGACACACCCAGGTATCTAGTAAGAATGGTTTCGTTTATTACATAATTCATACAGTATGTAAAGATAAGCTGGTTACACAACAATCATGTGACTAATGTACATATTTGGTCCTTCCGATTCCGCTACTAGGCAGATTTACTCAGTTACTCATAACAACATCTCTTTCCTTGATTATGTGGATGTTTTCCCTTATCTTTCCTGAGAACAGCAAAACTCTTGGGTGCTGTCCCAGACTTAGTGTCTGCTTCCTATCTCTAAACTATGCAGGCTATCTGCAGACTATTTCACTCCCTGTATATAGTGTATAGGATATAGTACAAATTATATTTTAACCCTTACAGGACTCTAAAATACTTTGAAGAACATGTGTATAGAGTATAAATAATCTGTGAATTTTCAGTTCTTGTATAACACCATGTCTGATGAAGGAAGCTTGCACTTCTGAAAGCTTACTTATAAATACAGTATGGTAAATTTGTGGGGCTGGAGTGTCCCCAATCCACCCTGCCCCTTTTTTGCAAAAAGTGACAAGTGTTGTACCCTTGGCATAAAAAAGTGCCACGTGCAAAAGATGTGCCACTACTATTTCCATCTACATCTACAGTTTTCAGATGTAGAGGGGATAGTAAATTTCCTCAAATGTAATTTATCTTGTACTGAGAAAACTATAAAATAAATAAATAAAAAGAAAATAAAGGGGAGAAGGAATAGAATAGTCTTGCTCACTTGGCGCCACAGCTAATTCCATTTTGCCAAATATGGTATTGGCGCTATTTAATGTGAGTATGGAAAGACCTAGTTCCTATATGTGTGCCTGCATGTCACGGCTAATTATCTGTTTGCAGCTCTTGCACCTTGCCATTGATTTGTCTTTTTGTAATGTACAAAAAAATCCCCATACAGGAAATGACCTCATGTAGGCTGCTGCCACCAACAGCAGAAACCTGTCTAGCAGTGGAACACCAACTGAGCTTGCCTTAGAGCTATCCCAGGCATATCTTTTGGATATTGGGACTATATGTTGGGTGGAACTATTACAGCTACCACACCCTCTTCCCGTGATGTCACCCTGTCACCATGACCCTTTTGCCAGGTCTTATCTGTAATAGAATCATCATCAGATTCCATAATGTCATCACCTTCTCCACTTTATTGTGACTCATCATGGCAATGGGATTCCTGTATGTCTTTACAATTCCTAGCAGATTTTCCCCCAGTGACCCTACCAGTACGTCTATCAGTAGCACACCCCCTGCCACTTCTACCTCCTCCAACACTCATTTCTTCCACTTATCCAACTCATCAAAAAGAGAAGTAAGAAGAGGAAGTCTTGGGCTATGAGCAATATCTCTCTTAGCAGAAGCCAAATGACTACTTGAGACTGGGATCTGTATCACTAAAGAAGACATGGTTGACAGAAAGACAGCATGGTAAATAACGAGTTAAAACACACAGGAACACACAGAACCCTGACTCAAAGTCAACATTTGTGGTTCAATGCTTTCAAAACATCTTTATTTTCAGGAAGTACGACCACTACAAACACTAGGGCTACTGGCGGGGTAGTCAAGACCAGAAGTAGTGTTACTGTTGCTATCTACATTCTTATTGTTAGTAGTAGCACTTGCAAAAGTGTCTTCTCCTGCCCATCCTTTAGCCTGTCCCCTGCCCTGTTTTTTTCCAGTCATTTTACTGCACACTGCTTAGTGATTTGGCAACAATTCTGATACTGTGTATTTTTTGGTATTTTTTTTTTTTAACAATAATTATTTCCAGAAAAATAGCAAAACACTAAAAACACTAAAGGGGTTGCCTGGTCAGTGAGTATTGGACTAGAACTTTGTCCGTCAGCTTATATTAAATAACAAGAGTTTTTTTCAGACTAGTGCAGCCTAGACTGTATCTTGGGTGAACAAACACCAAACAAAAGCTTAAATAATGGAGATTCTTTTTTTAGACTAGTGGAGGCTGTGCTACCGTGTATATATGCACACTTGCGCAGCAAAAAAAAAGCATGAATTTCTTTCAGATTAACAACATTCTGTAACACTGTGTTTGGTGACCACAGTATAAAAAAAAAACCATGAAATTACAAGAGTATTTTTTTCATATTAGCACAGGTTAGACTGTATATTGGATTAACAACAAACGCTAGATTATAGGATAATCTTGTCAGTATAAAGTATAAAACTGCTCTATTGCACAACATACAAAATTAGATTATTGGCAATGAAAGGGATAACTGTCCTATTTGTGGGTCTGTTTAAGCAGCAGCAGCAGCACAGATTTGCCCTCCCTCCTATGATCCTATCCTATCTCTATTGATTTCGAGCACTAATCTGCCTGCCTGTGTAATTGTTTGATTCTAAGTTCTCCTATTCCTCTAACTTTTGCTTTAATTCCTATTGCTTTTTCAGAACTGTGCTCTGTATGATGTAGTGAGAATGTTCATAAATGTATATGTATGTCCACCATTACAGCAACTAAAGGCTGATCACAAGTATACAACCTTTTATAGTCCATATGACACCAGCAGTGTAAGGTCCACCTACCACTGTTTATTGGCTGAGAGGCTGTCAGGTGGTGCCACAACGTCACAGACAGTGTCTGAGTAATACACACATGTCTCATCTGTATTTCCTGGACAACCACGCGGCAGCGACCATTTTCACTTATTGGCAGCCGTTTTTGTTCATTTGAGACAAATCACCATTTATTTGCTTTAGTTAAAAACTGAGCAATTTGGAATATTCGGGACGAACCTAGCTCGTGATGAGAGTGGTTTGCCCATCTCTAGTCACTGGACTTTTGATTAGTGTTTTTATTTTAAGAAGTGAAAGTATTTCCCTCCTTGGTTCTGAAGTTGTTTGTCTGAGACCATGCAACCTAGGAGAAGGTCCTGTCTCCATGTTAGACCTAGGAGAAGAGAAAAAAATATACGGGCCCTGATTTACTATTGTGGTTATGAGTTGACACTGGTGTATATCGATTTTGCCCTAAAATTTTTCTACTTGCTAGAAATGTTGGTGTGGATTGTCAAAAAAAGAGGTTGTGACTTGAATGTTCCATGTTGTGTTAAAAATATGCCAAAATATTGTTGTAAAATTCTGACTCAAAGTAAGGCAGATAAAAGGTTGTATACACTTAGATTAGACAGTCTAAAGATACACCAGATTTATCATCCAACATCAGCCACTGTGATAAATCCAGCATATTTTCAGACTGACTGTCTAAGATTATACTGTCTAATGATACATAAATGTGGGTCACTGTATCCTGGTCTCTGATTCCTACCTACTGACTAAATGACATGTGTCTAGTAGCACAGGGTGCAGTAAATCATGAAAAATAATTCACATTTGCATATTGAGTTTTGTCTATTCACTTTCAGTAAGTATTCTGACAGTGTACACATTTTCATCCATTATGTATCCATTCTAGTCATGCCCTGGTAATGACTTTCCTTTTGATTCATGACATTGATCTTTATATTATGTTGAAGTTTAACTAGAGGACATTTTCTGAGCTTTCAATAGTCAGGAGAATCCAGACTGCCTTCTTGTTATGGATTACGAGACAAACTATTATTTCATCTCTAAATGGGCCCTACAAGTACCTTCTGCATTATTGATCATGATGTACTGGAGCTCCAAAGTCTCTACTCGGTTGTGTAAAATGTCTGTCTGCTACAGTTAACAATTTTATTTCTCGCTAATTTACTTTGCTTTCTCCATTGGCAAACTGTTCCCAAAGGAGACCCATGTCTGATTTGACACATTAGGTAGAGATTGAAGAAGTAATAATAGCAAGAAGAGACGCCTTGTATATTTAAAGTAGAATGATGTATATCACTGCCACTGATGACATAAATGTTTACACTCTTTTTTTAAATTATGTCACATATATGTATTTAACGATACAATATTTATTATTATACTGTACAAAAATATTAAAGTGACAATGGCCTTCCTATTGATCCATAATTTTTCATTCATATATAGCTGTGTATGCCTATGCCGTGCCTGGATTAAGTGTTTGGGTATAATACTGACCTGTTAATATGTGGTGTATATTGTGACCTTGTAAATTCCTTAATTAAAGACATCTGTGAAATAACAGTTGTTAAATATAAGGTCATACAAAGAAATAATAAGGCCCTCTAGCAAATTTAGTATGCCTCCTCCCCCTCCCCTAAGAGCTTCAACAATGTGCTTTATTTTTTAATAAGTTAAAGAGGTTGATCAATATAACTTTATTTTAACGAATATACAGTGGGGAAAAAAGTATTTAGTCAGCCACCAATTGTGCCAGTTCTCCCACTTAAAAAGATGAGGCCGGCCTGTAATTGACATCATAGGTAGACCTCAACTATGAGAGACAAAATGAGAAAACATATCTAGAAAAACACATTGTCTTATTTTTTTAAGAATTTATTTGCAAATTATGGTGGAAAATAAGTCTGTGCTCCACTCGTTACCTGTAGTAATGGCACCTGTTTGAAATTGTTATCAGTATAAAAGATACCTGTCCACAACCTCAAACAGTCACACTCCAAACTCCACTATGGTGAAGACCAAAGAGTTGTGGAAGGACACCAGAAACCAAATTGTAGACCTGCACCAGGCTGGGAAGACTGAATCTGCAATAGGCAAGCAGCTTGGTGTGAAGAAATCAACTGTGGGAGCAATTAGAAAATGGAAGACATACAAGACCACTGATAATCTCCCTCGATCAGGGGCTTCACACAAGATCTCACCCCGTGGGGTCAAAATGATCACAAGAACGGTGAGCAAAAATCCCAGAACCACACGGGGGGAACCTAGTGAATGACCTGCAGAAAGCTGGGACTAACAAAGGCTACCGTCAGTAACACACTATGCCGCCAGGGACTCAGAGCCTGCAGTGCCAGACATGTCCTCCTGTTTAAGCCAGTACATATCCGGGCCCATCTGAAGTTTGCTAGAGAGCATTTGGATGTTCCAGAAGAGTATTGGGAGAATGTCATATGGTCAGATGAAACCAAAGTAGAACTATTTGGTAGAAACACAGCTCGTCGTGTTTGGAGGAGAGTGAATGCTGAGTGGCATCCAAAGAACACCATACCTACTGTGAAGCATGGCGGTGGTAACATCATGCTTTGGGGCTGTTTCTCTGCAAAGGGAACAGGATGACTGATCCTTTGTACATGAAAGAATGAATGGGGCCATGTATCGTGAGATTTTGAGTGCAAACCTCCTTCCATCAGCAAGGGCATTGAAGATGAAATGTGGCTGAGTCTTTCAGCATGACAATGATCCCAACCACACCGCCAGGGCAACGAAGGAGTGGCTTCATAAGAAGCATTTCAAGGTCCTGGAGTGGCCGAGCCAGTCTCCAGATCTCAACCCCATGGAAAACCTTTGGAGGTACAGTAATACCTCGTACACTGGCGTTTCCGAATTTGCGAATTCACAGATTCGCGATATTTTTTGGGCAACTAACATATATAGATTTTGCTCTTTTTTCTCAGATCTGTGAAATTTAATTAAAAAAAAAAACCTTCGCTATTGGGTAGTAGCGTCCTGTTCGTTACGTACCCGGTAATTAGTTTCATTTTACTGTGAGTGTATAAGAAAAATGAATGAATGTATTAATATACAGTACTGTACAGTATACTTTAGTATACTGTACAGTACTGTAGGGTAAAGTTTATTGATATTTAGGGGTTAAACATTAGAAATCGGCATTGTAAGCGCTTCTAAGCGCTTATACCAAACATTCGCGATTCCTCGCGATCCGCGACCGGTTCTGGACCCTAACCTCGCGAATGTACGAGGTATTACTGTAATTGAAAGTCCGTGTTGCCCAGCGACAGCCCCAAAACATCAATGCTCTAGAGGAGATCTGCATGGAGGAATGGGCCAACATACCAGCAACAGTGTGTATCAAGCTTCTGAAGACTTACAGTAAACGTTTGACCTCTGTCATTGCCAACAAAGGATACATAACAAAGTATTGAGATGAACTTTTGTTATTGACCGAATACTTATTTTCCACCATTATTTGCAAATAAATTCTTTAAAAATCAGACAATGTGATTTTCTAGATATGTTTTCTCATTTTGTCTCTCATAGTTGAGGTCTACCTATGATGTCAATTACAGACCTCTCTCATCTTTTTAAGTGGGAGAACTTGCACAATTGGTGGCTGACTAAATACTTTTTCCCCCACTGTAAATCAATGGTAATATGTGCAATTTACTAATAAGCCCATTTTTGAGCCAAGCATGCACTTCAAGCCCAGATCCACACCTTTGCAAATGCACATCCTTGCATAAAACTCACATCAGTTTCCAAGCGTGAGATAAAATAGAAATCTATACCAGTTTCTACCTGGCATAGGTTTTCATTCTGGCTCTGGGAGCGCCAACAGATTTATAAAGAGGCCACAGCCTCTTCATAAATCTCTCAGTCCCTGCGCCAGTCAGGCAGTTTATTTAGACTGGCGTATGAAACACCAGTCTTAATAAATTTGTTCCGTAGCCTCTATAATACACAGTCTAGTGATTGGTCCCTTTATATTTAGTTTGTGATTACTAATCAATAAAACAAGGCACAAATATACATTTGTATCTATGTTGCTGCAGGACCACATCAAGATGCTAAGTGGAGTTGTGTTTGCATGCACCTCATCATGGCCATATTAACCTTTAGGTACTTGAGGCCCAGTGCAAAGGGTTAAGAGACAAAGAGGTGCCGGTAGTTAATATAAAATAATTTCAACATTTTTTTTTTCACAATGCCCTCTCACTCCCTTGGCCAGACTGTTTAAAAAAGTGCCGGATGGAAGTGCTATGTTGCAGCTGCAAGATAGAGTACATACTTCATACTTCAAAAAGCACCCAGAAATGGATGGAAACAAAGCGTGGAAGTAGTCAGAAATGAATCCCATTGAACACCTGTGGAGAGATCTTAAAATTGCTGTTGGGAGAAGGGACCCTTCAAATATGAGAGCCCTGGAGCCGTTTGCAAAACAAAAAGAGTGGTCCAAAAAGCACCCAGAAATGGATGGAAACAAAGCGTGGAAGTGGTCAGAAATGAATCCCATTGAACACCTGTGGAGAGATCTTAAAATTGCTGTTGGGAGAAGGGACCCTTCAAATATGAGAGCCCTGGAGCCATTTGCAAAACAAAAAGAGTGGTCCAAAATTCCAGTTGAGAGGTGTAAGAAGCTTGTTGATGGTTATAGGAAGAGATTGAATTCAGTTATTTTTTCCAAAGGGCTATGACTGTATATGATCATGGTATTCAATATCATTATGGTGGTAATATTTACTTATTAATTGGAGGTTTCCATGTTGGTATTCCCATAGTATTTTTATTCAAATGTATAGGGTTATCATCCACTTATGATATGGTAATGTTATCCAGTCAAGGTTTGATGATGTTATGCAGTCATGTTTTTATGGTGTTATCCAGTCATTGTATGTTGGTATTATTTAGTCATGGTATGGTAGTGTTGTTTAGAAGTGGTATGGTGGTTTTGTTATTTTGTCAAGAAATAGAGGTGTTGTCCAGTTACTTTACCATGTGTTGGTGTTATCCAGTCATAGTATGGAGTCATTATTCAATCATGGGACTGTATGCTGGTGTTATTTATAAGTGTTATGGTGGTTTTATACAGTCACTGCATGTTAATAATACAGGTGCATCTCAATAAATTAGAATATCTCTGAAACGTTCATTCATTTCAGTAATTCAGTAATACAATCCATAATCAGTGTCTTCCATGATTGTATGTCCTACTGAACCAGACTGAGGGACCATTTAAAGGCTTAGGAAACCTTGGCAGGTGACACACTGAATTTACAATACTGAACTTTTTTTTTTACAATATTCTAATTTTCTTAGATTTTGGTTTTCATTAACTGCAATCCATAATCAACATTTACAGAAATAAAACACTTGAAATAGAATGCTCTGTGTGTAAAGAATCTAGAAAATATAGGAGGTCACTTTTTTAATTTAATTACTGAAAGAAATAAACGTTTCAAAGATATTCTAATTTATTGAGATGCATCTGTATTTATTTACTGTATATATTAGGTAGGTATTTGAGGTAGGGATAATCTATGTCCTGTGTAAAGATTCATGATTATAGCACTGTATAGTATATCTTGCATTTACTAATAAAGCACATGATAATAGTGATAGTCATGCAACAGAGCAAATAGGTTGGACCTTTGCCAAGTCTTTTCAAGGTAGAAAGGATTTTTTGCAATAAACAATCAGTATTCTGTACCACACTGACTTAGTGGGAGCGTTAATCTGATCCTTGCACCATCCCTGATGGAGCCATTTTATTTTGCAGCATTCAGCTGGTATGGGCTGAAATTTGGACTCCAAGTGACCCATATTTGGTAAAATGACCAAATTGGCAGTACTGCCTTGGTCACATTACAACCTCATTCTCAAATTAATAATATTCACTTGATTTTTTTTATGAACCTACTCATAATTCCCTACAAAGTGATATCAGAAGGATAGAAACATGTGCAAAATAACAATAATTTAAAAAGAAAAAGCTAAAACATAAGTCTTTATACTTTTTGCTCTGACAGTTACGATCAAGTGCCTCCATTAGTCGCCTGACTGGGGTCCATCCATTGTGGTAAATTGAATTGTTAGTACAGTAGTGCACGTAAGAGCAAAAACAAAGCAATGAATTTGAAGAGTCTGTAGACCTTCAAGGCAGGATTGTACTATGGTACAGATTTCGAAACGCTTTAAAGGATACCTGAGTTGAAATATCTGTAGGGTCTTGCTGGGCAGTTTGTTCTATGGTTGTATACACCTTCATATGTGGTGTCCTATCAGTTTTTCTGCTGTTAATAGCCCCATAATATCTGCATTACATTATACATTTCATTTGAGGCAGGGTTTGTGTACAATAAGGAGCAGTTTGCCCCCTTTTCTGCTCATTACTATTACTACTGATTTCTTTACATGTAATTCTGCAAAATAATTATAAAATAGCAAAAAATAACTGAGAAAATCCCAAGTGAAATATAGGAGATTCAGGGACACTGGACTCCAAATCCAGATTATGATTCAGCTAAAAAAGATCCCTGACACAGGAAAAGAGAACTCTGAGCACAATCAGGAATGCTGTCTATGAATATCATCCCATCAGCAATAACACACGCAGCTAGTCAGAAGTGCATTGTAAATTCCCCTTACATTGTAGAGGCTGTCTTGCTTTTTACTGCAGAATAACCATCTCTGTATCATTCTACAAATCAGCTCTTTATGGTACAATGGTCTGACAATAGCCACTCCCTCTTCGCATATGTTGTTCATGTGTTGTCTATTCTTCTCGCAGCTAATTTGAACAAAAAATCTTTTGTATTCCACACATAAGAACAATATATTTAATGTATGCTTGCTTTAAGTCTTACTATTCTGATTAGAAACAACACCTTAAAATATCAGTTCCTTTAGGTGGAACTTAGTTGTACATTGTAAAGCCTGTTACTATAAAATAAATGAAATACTGTGAAGCAATCAGAAGACTTCGCACACATGCTATGAGTCATGTGTCTGTTTTTCTTTGTTCATCTGAATTTTTTGCAACCTCCTTTCAAGTTCTCTGACATTGGTGGTATTACATACTGCTAGAAAGCTCACAGTGTGCTGAATTCAGTACAACTTAGTGCCAAGGCTATTTAAGAGTACTGTCGGGGGGGGGGGGGGGGGCATGCCTCACAGCAATGACACCGAGCTGTAAGGATGGCCCTTCTGTCAGGCTGGGATATCACTGCCAAAACTAACGGCATCAATATTTCTGACTTTGGGGCACATACCGACAAAGCTGACAGTGTGCTGAATTGAGTGCACTGTCAGTTTCCTAGCGGTATATAACACTGCTAATGCCAGAGGACTTAAAAGGTCCTCTTTAAGAATTGAAAGCTCACAGACAATAAGGTGAGATCCCTGTTTGGAATCATAGTAAACTTCTGCCACAACAACTCTAGGCACAAAGTCAATACAACACATAAGATACTTTGGAGAAAGTTTATGAAGTGGTCTTAAATTTTCAAACTAGAGATAGAAATTAGTGAGAGAAAATGGAGAAATGTAGAAAATCCACAATACAGGTGAGTTTTGTAGTCCCTCGCCAAAAAAGACTTGAAACGGTCATTAAAGGATGCCTCAAACAAATTTGTGTAGAGAGAATATGAGTAATTATGCAGATAAAATGCTTCACATTTTTTATTTTTATTTTTAATATTTGCACAATTTTCGCCAACTCGTATATAGTGTCACTGTGAGCTCTGTAGAGCAGTCTTGCTACCATGATTACGACTAGACACTGGCATAAAACTAGATGTGCCAAAATGCGGCACATTATCATGGTGCATTCAAAATGTTATTTATTTTATTACATTGACATAGGCTTGGATTGGATCACAGGGGAGCAGGTGAATCCCCAGGTGGACCCCCGAGCCAGAGAAGTCCCCAGCTCCTACATGCAGATAGACAGCCTATGCATTCATTGAAAGGGTAGATGAGTCAAGAGTTTATAATATAGATACTGAGATGCCATCTAGGCACAGAGGCAGGCTGCCCTGTATTTTGCATCTCTAGTGCCATCTTGTCAACACTGCTGCAGGGGCCACAAACACCAATCATCTTGCTATTTCCTGAGACCTGATGCTGTATGAGTAACTTTTTTTTTTCGTCGGAAACAAAGTCGGACATGCAGGACTTCGTGTCCGACGAAAAAACGGCTTCGAAGCGCAGAGGGTGTAAGCGCACACCCGCACATTGCTTTAAAAACCCATTCAAATGAATGGGTTTTTAACCAATGCATCGCTAATCTGTCGGTATCCGATGCCTATCCTGTTTCCCGAGATTTTCGCTTGGATTGGCAGTGGACGGACTCAAACAAAGGTGTGAACCCACCCTAACTGAGTATAGAAAAAAAGCCACCATAAATGACCCCTTCATGGGTGCACATGCATCACCAAGTAGTGATAATGTACAGAATTTCAAGAAAATTTTGTGGCACACCATCAGTGAACCTGAAAAAGTTGGACTACTGAATCTTCCAACAGTGATCATGATGAGGTTGAAGTTTTGGTTGTTCTTCCTCTCATAGTTATTTGCTCCATTGTGTCCGTGGTTTGCTGCATACAGTAATCATCCATCATATACGAGCCAGATTCATCCAGAATATTCCAAATTGTTTGGTTTATAATGAAACCGAACAAATGGTGATTCACTTCGGTCAAACAAAAATGGTCTTGCTACGAGAAAATGGTCGCCACCACGTGTTAGACCAGGAAATACAAAACAGACAATGTCATGTGTGCAGTGACTCACACATCACGTGATAGCAACATCTGGCAGCAATAATACACAGGAAAATTAGTAGTGCAATGCTAGAATAACATTGAATAGACAGACATAGACAGGTTCAGTCAGTCTGCACCGCTGCAGTTAACCCTCTCATGGCCAGGTGATAATCTATATTGTCTGACATTACTTGTAATAGAACAAATTCTCTTCTCTATACACATAACATATTATTTATAGCATTGTTGTAAATCTGAACAGAATATTTTGAGCGAAATATTAAATATTTCTCTGTATGTGCAAATGCACTGCATGCACATATGTAATTTGAGATATATCTTTACACACAATTAGAAAAAATAGAATATTATCAGGATACGCATCATACCCAGTTTGCTGCAGCATTTCGTGAGAGCACTGCAGCTGCCAGTCGCACTTGTACCCAAGTGGCCTCTGCCCTCTCCCAGTCCACCTCCTCTGCCAGTGCCACAAATGTCGGGAGAAGCAAAAGCAGCAGCAGCCAGGTCCAGTACACTATCTGGAAGATGATGAATCAAAAAAAAATTTTCAGCTCACAGTGCCAAACAGAGCCACAGCAGACAACTGTCACACATAGGCTGCCCCAGCAGATACAGTCGTACCCAGAGTGCACCTATAGTCCAGCAGATAACTCTGACTCCATGGATTTCTGGGCCAATAGGTGAGAACAGGCCTATTTTACAATGTGAGTTTTATCTTGTCCGACCTCAAGTGTTATGGCTGAGAGTGTGTTCAGTGCTGCTGGTGACGTTGTAACACCTAAAAGGATGAAAGTGTCCACAGGTAGTGTGGAAAAAAATGTATCAGGAATGAGGATTTTCAAACACCTCCAGCTGTACCTCTGAATAGTGGTGTCACTGTCTTCCTTTCCCATTATCTTACATTTACTGTACTGCTGCTGAGGCTGGCTACTGCTACTCCTAAACTGCTACTACCAATCAGTCAGGCATGTCCTATGGCCTGGTCCATCATATTATGCCCTGTCGCACTGTCACACATGTTGCCGCAGCTACCACCATTCAGGCAGATGTCCTGTGGCCTGGTGTACCATCACATTCCACTATAGTACACTGTTGGTGCCAGGGGCGTAACTAGTAAAGACTGGGCCTCATAGCAAACTTTTGACTTGGGGGCCCCCCACGGCATAGCATCCCCTTTCCTGGCCCACACACAGTATAATGCCCCACTTACACACACTATAATGTCCCAAAGTGGCCTCCAGACAGTATAATATCCCATAGTGGCCCCTCCTCCCAGTATAATGTTCCATAGCGGCCCGTCCATACAGTATTATGTCCCATAATGGCCCCTCCACATAACATTATGTCCCATCGTGGATCCTATGGCCCCAATTGGACTGAGATCGCCTTTTTAGACTTATTGATTAAAATGGGGGAAAGTAGGTTAATTAATGCCACCATTTATTGCAAGGCCACAACAACTAACAATCTCCTTAGATGGGACAGCTTTCACTCAGAGCCATTCAGGAAGGGACCTAAAACGAAGGTTCGAGGATCAGGGGTACCCATTGGAGTTTGTTAGGAGTGTGTGGCAACATGCTTTGACCCAAAATAGGAGGGATCTCCTCACCCCGAGAGATGTGAAAAAGAAAGGTGACTCACAGATCCGCCTTATTAGGACCTTTCGACCCCACAATTTCATCACAGAAGTCCAAAGGGTGGCAGGGGGTCAATATTGCCTAGAAACCACCTAGATGCTGCGATCTCTATTGACCATGGCATCTTCTTGGGGGTTGACCCGCTGGAGTCTGATTATTTTACGACTCCTGTGGCTAGTCCTGTGTATTACAACCACGACCTAGAAGTAGTGGAAAAGGCATAGCTTCTGTGTCTGTGGCAATAGAGTTCCATGCTACTTCAGTTCTGAGCATTAACTATGCGTTCAAAGCAACATATTACTACGGTTCGGAATGCGAAGGGGTTGATAAATGAACAATTTGCAATATTCAGGTCAAACTCGGCTTAGAATGAATCGGTTCACCCATCTCTACTGGACACTAGTGATTAGGTTATATTCCATCTGTACACATGTGACACAAGACTTTAAAGGATTTGTGCTGCGAATAAAAATTTTTTTTTAAAGATCTCAGAATGGTAAATAAAAATATCAAAAATCTACTTTAGGTTTTCTAAGACTTCACATCAATGGCACAGTTGATCAGTGGGAATATTGCATGTCAGATCCCCAATGATCTCATATAGATCTAGTCTAAGGATAAGTCTTATAGAATTTCTTTAAGGAAACAATGCCGCATTTATTTTTTACAAGTACAACGCAATCATAGTTTTTCTCAAGTGCATTATAATTTCATAGACCATAATAAAAATGAGCAAGTACATCACTTAGAGAAATAACAAACGAACAGCAGACAGCTGGCGGCCAGCATAGCTAGACATGTAGCTGAGCCAGGGAATCCCTTCTTTTCTATTTTGCACTAATAGCACTTACTGTCAAAGTTGTCAGTGCTGAACAGTAATACCAGTGGACAGTCATAAGGTTGCACCTTGTAAGTTGGATATTCGATTAAAATCTAATAGTTTGTTTTTTTTAATCAAATTTGTATGTAAAGCAACTACATTCTAACAACCTGTTGCGGTATCTATTTTCAATCTGGATTATGCACCAAAAATGATAATCAATTTACTGTAATTTACATTTTGATAAGGTTTTCCTTTTTGCATGAAACACTATTAACAGATATTAGTGGCACCTCTGCACAATTGTGTGTTGTTTCCCCATTTCTTATATATTGGAAACCCATTTTTCAGCAATGTACACAGACTACAATCACTTACATCAATCCTTGTTCCCAGTGTGTCTTACCTTTTGTCCCACCAGCAGCACAATACTGGGGTATCGCTGCCCCTGTGTGCTGGTAGGACAGAATGGAATTTTTAATGATCAATTAAATGGTTAAACATTAACCCCCCCCCTCCTCAATATAAAGAAGGAAGTACCAACCCCCCAACGTGTTTTTTTTCTGTCCTGTGTCGGTGGGACAGGTGGATGGAAGGTTATTCCTTCCCTATAGTGTTATCCAGATTTCTGTATTACTTTCCCCTCCTTGCTTCTGCTTGAGTTTTTGTCTTCTATCCTCCTGTTGTGAGAACTCTTTTTCTGCTTTTGGTTCCTGTTAGAACAAAATACAAAAATGAAAACTTCTTATCTGTCTTTCCTGCCTCTGCTACAGGGAAAGACCTTTTTTCAGCTGTTGCTTATAATGGGCAGGCAGACGAGTCCACTGCCTTTAGGGTCCACATTGAACCCTTGCGGCTATGTAAGCCTTGCATCGCTTGTTTTTTTGGTTTTTTTTACGTTGCATGGCATTTCTGCTTCTTCTCTCTGGCTCCCCTGAGGGGATGCTGGAGTCCAGTGTACTTGCATACGTGATGACATCAGCACTAGTCCAGAAGGTCTACTTCTCTCCCCCTCCCTGTACTCTCGCCCTCTTTTACATAAAATCTGTGCTGTGCAGCCTTTTTCTTCCCTAAAAAAAAAAAAAAAAAAAAAAGAAAGAATAAAGGTGAAGGAAAAAGAAAGGGCGTTATTCTCTGTGTAACCTGTGTCAGGAAGTGGGAGTATGTTTGCACTCCATTTTTTTCTTTATACATCTGCTGCTTCCTTTCCTCTGCCTCTTTGTTATTTAGCAGAGAGCTGCACACTGTGAATGTACAGGTTCATTTCAACAGACATTCTGTTGTGCTTTTCATTGCCAATGACAGCTACGAATTCAATACGTGCCACCAGTGCCTCCCCAAAGGAACCTTATGAAAAACCAACTATCAGAGATGTGGTTTGTTTCAAGGAATATGTCCAGGATATCAGAAAGGACTTGAAAGAGTCCTTAACTCATTTGTGAAAGTGGCCTAGATGCAGTGAGGAATCCGCTTCTGTCATACGATCTGACGAGGAGTTCAGGATCATACAGGAAGCTAATTCGTCATTTGAGGACTCAGATACAGATATAGCGAAAACGCTTTTCCCTCTGGAGAAAATTCGGAGATTATTGAAGTCCATCGGGTCAGGGGACCATGGGAAAGCTTCTAGTTCCACCTCTAGGGGGCCTAGGGCCTTAAAAGTGGACAACATGCTTAAAGGAGATATGTCCACCGAGTGAAAACACTCAGAGAAGTCCTGCGTGTTATCTGAGAGGTTCAAGACACTCTTCCTGATATCTAGGACCAGTTGGGATTTGGGGTCCTCGGCCTAAGGTTGACATGGCAGTTGCCAAATTGTCCAGGCAAACACTTATCCCCTCTGAAGATGGGTCTAACCTTTAGGATCCCATGGACCGCCAGGCAGAGTTCTCCATAAGGAAAGCGTATACTGCTTCCTCTGCACAGTGTTTGAATGGTATCGCTACTAGGAGGTAGCCAGAAAGCTGTGCTCTGACCTCTCTTCATTAAAAATAGATATTGATTCTGGGGTCCCAGAAGGAATTATTGTCCTCTTTGAAAGGTATAGCCCTTGAGGCTGGTTATCTCAATGAAGCCTCTCTTCACCAGGTGAAGTTATCTACCAGAGCTATGGCTTTGACTATGGCTGCCCGTTGCCCCTATGGTCAGGCAGGAACACGATAAAATTATGGAAGGACTAGCGGACAAAGAAAGAAAAGTCTCTTCTGCAGTCCTTTCGTGGATGAGGCATACAGCGTTGCAGAGGAAAGTCTCCTCAAAAACCGCCACCTGCAAGAGGTCAGACGCATAGATGTTCCATGTTCCAAAGAGGGAACCCCAACCGTCGTTTCTCTTGTGACAACCAGAAAGTCAGAAAGCCAGATGTCTGACTATTACCTTCTCCCTCCTCCAAGACACGAAATTCCTGTGGGGGCGCCTTGCCTTTTTTCTAGATTTCTGGGAGAAAAAAAAAAAAAAACAGATTCATGGGTCTTGGAGATGGTTTGGTCCTGTAATGGCTTAGATTTTTCTGTGCCTCCACTGTAATGGATTTTGCTGCAGATTTACCATGAATCTCTTCCTATGAATCGCAAAGGATGATATTCACTGTGAAACTTTTCAGAAAGAATTAAAATGCTACAGATTTAAAATCTGCACCATATCTAAATTTTCTTGCATATTTTTTAAAGCAATGCATGGATGAGATTTGTTAAACTCACGACTTCTTTTCTGTTATTTCTAATACATTGTGGATTTTCTACTCACAAATCTGGATGGAATATTCACAGCATATCCACCATGTGTAAACACCATATCCTTATTCTCAAGAGAATAAGGCTGCATTCATACAAATGTGAAAAAATAGATGTTCATGGTCATTTTGCATCCATGGGGTATCTGTTTTCATGGATCTCTCATAAACTTAATTCTATGAGGGTTCTGTGCAAAACTGCCAGAAATAGGACATGTCCCTTGAAACGAACCATAAAAATAATGGACATGTGCACAAACACAATGAAAACAATGGGGCAGATTTATTAAGAAGGGTATTTCATATGCTAGTCTTAATAAAAGGGACGATAATTGCAAGATATGCCTGATTTATCAAGAGACTCTACCAACTTAATAAATCCGGTGCATGCCTGTGTGCCAGAATGGAGACCTATGCCAGTCAGAAACTGGAGTAGATTTCCTGTTTAACGCGAGCCAGAAAACTGACATGAGTTATGATAAATATGTTGGACCATGGCCTCCCTGTCCTAGCTAAACCCACACACTGCCCCGCTCTGCCAACATTCGCAGAAGGTGAAATGCGAGGCTCAGAAGGGGAATTTGTCGTACATTTATGTTTAATCAGTTTTTATTAAAGAGTTTTTCAAATATAGCAAATGTAGTAAGTAACAATAAAGGAAAGAGCCTCAGGCCGGCAGGCCCGTGTAGGCAGATAAGAAATAGTGAGTGACATGAGTGAGCAAATATTGGGGAAAAGTTACAGAAGAACAACCCCAATGCAACCGTATATTAAATAGTACAATTAACATCACAACAGAGCAACACTTGAAAGTCCATGATGAGCCTGAAATAGGGAGTAGCCACTGAAGAAGAGTTGAAGGAATGGCTGTCAGGACAGTAATTCTGAGTAAATCAGGGAGAAGTTTAGCTACAAATGTAGAGGAACAAGAAGGCAAACAGACACAGAAACAACATGGAAGAAGGGGTATAAGGAGGGAAGGGCAAGGCATCAGGAAGGAACATATGAATAGAGTACATGAAAATATTGCTGTTAACCAGGAAAAGAGGACACCACCTATGGCTACCAGAGAGCATCAAACTTAGAGGAATTATCAGAGTCCTCTGCAATCAGGATCTCCATTCTCCGTACACGGAGGGACTCCTGGAGCCACTCCATCTGAGAGTGAGCAGTCATACTACCCCAATGCTTAGGGATAACTGATCTGGTGGCTGTGAGGAAGTGTCGCAGGAGGGAGCCCTTTACTTTAGAGATTTAGAGATTTTCCCGGGATGACTGAGCAAAGAGTCAATTGAGGAGAGGGCGCTAGGGACCCTGGCATATAGGTCAAATATAGAATCCCAGAAGGGTTGTATCCCACCAAATATGATAAAGAGTCCCCTTTTTGGAACCACAGCACCAACAGCGATCAGAAACATCAGAATAAATCCTGTGGAGGAGGTCTGGAACTTCGATACCAACGAGTCAATGTTTTGAAGTTCTTCTGCTGAGTACTGCTTGTGAGCTAATAGAAAGAACCTAGACCACTCAGCATGAGAAAAGCAGTGTGGAAGGTCATTATCCCAAGACCTAGGGTAGGAGGGGATACCCTGAGTTTCTACTTCTAGGAGTGTACCGTACAGAAGGGAGAGGACGCACAGGAGTATCCGTCTGGAGAAAGACACTCTCCAAGATAGTAAGACTAGAGAGAAGTGCGGGTAGGCAGAATTTTCGAAGGAAGCCCAGGAGTTGGTTGTACTCCAGCCAGGACGAGGACAAGCCCGGGTTTGAGGCACACATTTGATCAAGGTAGGAAAAGGGACAAGTTCCCAGTGACTCGATCTAGTTGGATGTCATCCCGGTCAACCCAACAGAGAAATCGGTGGACTGAACAGCAGGAACATGGGGTTTTTAAATAGCGGACTTAAGGGTCCTGGGACCCTAGCACCCGAACCATCATGACACACGGAGTCCCATACCATCAGGAAGTGCTCAGACAGGAATGTATGACGTATGTTTTGGGTGAAAGTGGGCCAGGATCCAGGACAGGGAAGGAAGGTGAGCTGTGAGAAAGTCACCCTTGATGAATACCCACTGCCTGTCTAGGCCCCTATACCACCAATCAAATAAGACCTCAGATTTATAGTACAAATGAAAGTGTGGTAATCTCGCTTCTCCGACATGTTTACGATGCGTGAGTGTACGGAGCTTAAGTCTGCTACGAACCAAGGCCCACACAAAATGGCCAAAAGCTGAATGTGAGCGGGAGTAAAAAGAGTGCGGAATGCGAATGGGCAGGGCTTGAAACATATAAAGGAGAACGACATCCATTTTCAAGGTGTTAATATGGCCAGACCAGGATAGGCCAACGCCATTTTTTCCTCAGATCCGCCAAGGTCCTCTCCAAAAGGAAGAAGTAATTGTATTGAAAGAGGCAAGAAGGGTTGGAAGGGATTTGTATCCCTAAGGAAAATTGGGATACTAAAGTCAGTCTCTGCTGGGGAAGGAGTAACATTAAGAGATTTGCTTTTAAGAGAGATTAATTTTGAAGTTAATCAGGTGGCGTCTTTTCAGCGTCGACAGTCAAAAGACATAGAGGAGTGATTTGGTCCCATGCCACTTCAGTTGCCAAAAAGATTTTACAAATATTGTCCCTCGCCTCGCAACTCTTATTGAAGCCAACCTGATCAGTATGGATCAGGCTCAGCATCAAAGGGGAAAGCGAGTATTTAGAAAATAATTTAACATCAACATTAACCCTGCTGTTCTGCTCGGGTCTATATGACCTGAAATGAAATTTGAGACCCTGTAGATTATTTTTCATGTTGATCTGAAACTTGGGATTAAATTGACTTTTCCTCATTTGAGGAGTTCTTACTATGAGTGGTTTTTTTTTTTTTGTTTACTTTTTGCTACATGCTGATTTTTACACTTGTACTGTATGCGATTTGTTCTCGATTTGACTCATGGACTAAAAGGACAAAATGTCACATGTGACAACTTTTTCACATCCTACCAACTGGGCCAGATGTTGCGAAAAAGACAATTTACCATGCTGGGTACTATAAGGAAAAACAAGCCAGAACTGCCGCAAGGTATCCTTAGTAAAAGAGAAGTGTATAGTTCTACTTTTTACTTTACTGGAGATACAACAGTTGTGTCTTATGTTCCCCAAAAAAATAAACAATGATAATGTTTTACAACATTCTGGATGTTTCGGTATACAACGCATTTGTTTTATGGAGAGAAATCGACCCCAATTGGAACAGAAAGAAGCTGCATAAAAGAAGAATGTTTATTGAAGAATTAGGAAAATCCCATTTGTTTATGATCAACCATGTTCACATACAGTTTAATAATGAAATAGGTATTAAAAAAAACACTTACAGTAGCTAAAATCAACATTTTAATAGGTCGGGTCATATTGACCCGAAACAGTACAAGTGTATAGTAAATGCGAACAGTACAGCAGGGTTAATGAAGGAAATTGTCCAATAACTTGCGCAGCTAGCTGGATTTTTACCGGGTTTCGGGAAGACCTTGACAAGAGCCGCAAGAGATTGATGAGCAAACAGAGTGTCTCTGTTAAGACTGCTAAACACCCACGCAAGAGATGGGACCAGGAGGTCACGGAAGCACTTATAGTACCGAGGGGTGAATTTATCAGGGCCAGGAGATTTACCTGATGGCGACGATCGAAAAGAGTCCAAGAGAGAAGAGAGGGCTGTCTCAAGAACATAGTCTTGGATCTTGCCCTGTAAGTATTCAAGGTCAAGTTTCTCATATTGACCCTGAATGTTGTATAGGTCATGATAGTAAGGCCTCTGCAATGTAAATAGGATTGTGAAAAACACGCCTTGTCCTGTTGAGTAGTCAAGAACAAACACAACCCAGACCCTATAAGAAAATAGAGATCACACACAGTTATTCCGATGGATACCAGCCCCACACAGGCCAAAAAACATACTTTTTTGGGCTCTATCAGGTTAATGGGAGCCTATAGATACATACTGCAGTATCATCTTGCACACTCACAGTTGTTCATTATTGGTACATGCATATACAGATACTGTATATAATACTAATGTTGGGCACTGTATATAATAAATTATAAGGGTTGACTCTGTATATAATGATGAAGCACTATGCAGTATATAATGATAAAGGATGGCGCTGTTATTTGTTTATATAGCGTCAACAGATTTCACCAACTTACAGTCATCATATAATACCACTATACAAGGAGCCTGGTAATAAAGAATTGACTTCAAAAGAAAGCCACTAAAAATTGTCGCTTTATGGCAGGAGATGGAGTAACAATTACAAGATCTGAAGAAAATTTGTGACACACTGATTTCAGCATGCCTGGTCTGCCAGCTGAAAAAGATAGAATATATTATGAAATGGAAAGGATTCTATGACTGTGTGAACAGCACTTGGGAGGCAGAAAAGAACCTGGATTTTCCTGTTGGTTATCCCTGTATGAAAGGACATGCCCCATCAATATCGTGTTGGAGGAGTAACAATTTACGGAATTTCAAGAAAAATTAGGGGAACACTATAAGCATGCCTGGCCTGCCAGCTGAAAAAGCTAGAATATCTTCTGAAATGGAGAGGATTATATAACCTTGAGAAAACATTTGGGAGAACAACCTGCCAGTTATGTGTTGGTTGAGTGGAAACATTTGGAGCTATCACTATCAGCGTGCCTGGCCTGGCTGCTGAAAAAGTTGGACTATCTTCCAACACTGATAATCATTATCATGAGGTGGAAACTGTTCTTCTTCTTCTCGCAGACCAGTTAACCGCTCCATTGTGTCTGTGGCTTGCTGCATGCAGTAATTATTCCCCATATACTGCTACTCAAACTGACGCTCCAGCATGTACAACAGGACCACTCAATGTGCGCTTCACCTTACAACTATGAAATGAGGGAGGGGGTACAAGCAATGGCTTGCCTTGGAGAAGTTGGGGATGAGATATGGTCCAGTGTAGAGTAAATAGAGGAGGCCTCATCAACATTGTGTTGGCAGAGTGACAATTTACAGAATTTCAAGAAAAATTTGGGACATGCATCAGTGTACATGGCCTGGCTGCCAAATGAGAAAGCTAGAATATCTTCTACATGGAAAGGATTCTATGACCGTGAAAACAACACTTGGGAGGCAGAAAAGAACCAGGTTATCTCTGTATGGGAGCACATGCCACATCAACATTGTCTTGGCGGAGTCTCAATTTACAGAATTTCAAGGAAAATTTATGGCACACCATCAGTGTGCCTGCCATTTTAAAAAGTAATAAATAATTTAATGTAGAAAAAAGTCACCAAAAAGACCGATTTATGGGTGTATGCGCAGAACCAAGTAGTGCTAGTATTGACAAGTTACATAATTCAAGAAAAATTTTGGACAAAATGCTTAAATTATGAATTTTTTTTAGATTTGCGCAGGTTGCAATACTCTATATATGATCAGCAACAGCAAAAAAACCCCACTGAGGAGCGAATATTTTTTCAGATTAACACTCCGTCACAGTGAGTTCTGGGTGAGCAGAGCAGGAAAAAAAACATTAAAAAACAATTTATTTCAGATTAGAGCTGGCTGTGAGAATGTATATTTGTGAACAACAAAATAAAAAAAAATGCTTAAATTACGGATTTTTTTAGATTTGCGCAGGTGGAATCTGCGCTTTGCTGTTAGAACAGCAGTTTCTTTTTAATGAAAAATAATTTATCTTACCCAAAAGAAACCCTTAACAAAAGATTTTTCACTAGCAGAAGCTGCAGCACCGATCTGCTCCCTCATTCCTAACTATGATTTGTATCACAAATCCACCTGTAATTGCTTATATCTGACAAAATTCTCCTAATTACTGCTTGCAATTGTAAGCTTTTCAGAACTGAGTGCTCTGTATGATGCAATGAGATAAAATACAGACCCTTCCCTATCTCCATAACTGTAATGTCTCATGTTTAAGCCCATAGCACTTTAAATTGTGTATATGACTTCAGAACTGTAATGTGTCCACCTACTACTGTCTATTGGCTGAGAGGCTGTCAGCTGGTGCTAGAACGCCACAACCTGGGTCACAGACACGTGTGTGTTCTGTATTTTCTTCTCAAACATCTTGTGGGGGCCATTTTAGTTTGTAAGAGGCTGTCCCCTCTTCTGTCTGGTAACCGGAGCCTCATTTCCATTATCTTCTGTGCTGTGACCCAGTGCCCTGTTTTTACACATCCAGGCATCAATACCCTAAGTAGAGAGCTTTATTCAGTGGCCAAATGAGTGTGACACTCCTGATTTTTAAAGTCCAGTGTTACCTGACTCTTCTGTCATATCCCAGATTTAACCCTACAGGTGTTTATCTACTGCAGGAACATGGCTCCCACCCACCGGGAGTATTATTAATTTCTGGGGGGGTTTTATATTTTATAATTATATTATATATTTTATAATTGAGTGTAGCAGCAGAATGGTGACTTTATGTAGGTGATAACAAAATGGGTTGGGTGCCTGGAAAAATGAGAAGCCAAAGATACAGAAAAGTCACATCTGGAAGAAGTGGTCATAGTGGTCCAGATGGAAGAGACAGGAAATGTGAATGATTACAGTCAGACCTCACCTTTAAGTCATGAAATGACTCCTGTGCTATATTCTCTTAATTGTTCTGCAGAGCCCTGTATAGAAATGATATATACCAGTATATGGTCACTGTATGGTGATAATATTGGTATACCTGACTTAGGTGCCCACTTTGACATGTTTGCTGACCTTATGCTGACCTAAATCTATTTGTTAGGTCCTATTATGTTCAAAATAGCCATTCGTCCTCTAAAAGAACAAATTCTTCTTTGTCTTTAAAAAGCCAACACTGTCCATTTTCTTGGTAGAGAAGAACAAATAAAACATTTCTGGAAGACTATTTATGGACTTCCCATAATCATTAATCATACGGCATGAAAGAATCGGAGGAAGAATTCTAACCTCAAGAAGTGTCTAATGTAAGAAAGCTATTTAATGGGGGATGTTGATTTTCTAATGCCATTATTAGAAAATAGATAATAGCATCAATAATTAAGTATGAATTGGGTTTAATATTTTATGCTGGCGGCATGTAATTTACACTCTACCCAAGAAAACCAGAGGTCATGTCTGAGGTAAAAAAGAGGAAAAGAAATGACGGCTAGTGCCGTCTTGTTTTCTGATGAATAATCTGCATTTCCTGACATATGATAGTTGTGTGTGGCAAGTATAGTTCTCTGTTTTACATTTCTAGGTAGTCAGCATCCACCTTGGACATGTGAAATCTTTGTTGTTTTTCTTTCTTGATGCTTTTTAATAAAATAAAGTGAGAGATCAGTTAACACAGGGAAGGTGTGGTTACTGTGGTGTGGTTAAGCCTTGAATCCCAAGCACTTACATTACTTTGGGTTTGGTCAAAGGTTTCAAAATCCCACCACGATTAAACAGATTTGTTCATTGACATTCATTTAATTTCTCTTTTTTCTACCACCAAAGCACAAATAATTAATGACCATCTGGAATGAATACATGGAAGCCTAGTTATCAAGAAATAGCACATTCTTTAGATTTTTACATGGCATGGAAATGAATAGCTTGCAGCACATTCTTCCCTCCTATGTATGGAACATTTTATATTATTTTATTCATTTTTAAATTATGTACTTAAAATCTGATCACATTTTATTGGATCAATACTACAAGATACCTATTGCACACAGGAATATAACATGATTTCACCTCTATATAAGCCTGTACACAAAGTGTGCCATTTCTTGTAGTATGGAGAAGGAAAGGTAGAATTTGGTTTATGAATCCAGTAGACGTATAAGCTAGCTCTATTGTTAATTCTCAAAATCAGCTCCATATTATTTCCATATATTGGACCAAACATCACAGTGGACCAGAGGAGTAGCTTAATCTCCCATGCCCCAATGCAAAATCTAAAGTCTATAACAGGGCCTACCATGTGCCATTTTTAGTACTGGAGTCTTCTTATATTGTAGACAGGCATATGGACCCCTGCAGGCTCAAAGGCACAGCACAGCCTGCGACCTCTGCCTGCCTGCTACCACCCCCTATAGCTTCACCACTGCAGTGGATATGCACTTCTCATATCTTGCTCTTAAAGGAATATTCTAAGACATGAATAAAAATGAAGGAATTATTATAAAATAGCAAACTAATCTGTACTTATCTGTTTGCTCCAGTCCCAACTGGTCTTTCGTTACTTAGCTGCAATAATGATGTGTAAATATATCCGTGTAATTGCTGCAGCCAACCACATGCCCCAGTGCCATATACCACTAAGCTAGTGATTGACTGCATTAGTCACATGGTTATACCAGATCTTTTTTGCTACACTCAAGTAATCAAAGACTGGTGGAGAGAACTAGAGCAGAGGTTTTGGAGCAGCAAGTTAAGCCTATCTCCTGGTTTTATGCCATGTACTTAATTTACCCATGGACCTTTTTTATATCTCTGCATGCCTTTTGAAACTGTATATTTTCTCCCTCTGTGACTGCTGAGAAGGCAGGAATTTCTGGGCTGTGCTCGGGTTTTTAAGTCAGTCATTTATCTTCTCCATTTGGCTACATCACCATTTTCAAATCACAGTAGGCAGAGAGCTGGCAGGAATTTGTCTTTTCTCTGATTAGATGCAACAAAGTTTCATGTGGTCACATTTACTACTGATATAGGCAAAAACCTTAAACAATAAACATATTTTAAACAGTTCAAGACCAAACCATTTTCATGAATAGATACATTTCCAAGTTCTTTAATATATGTGTGGCTTTTGTAACATTCTTTTATTTGAAGAATTACTAAGTTTTACACTAGGGAAATAGGAGAAAAGAAAAAGAGAGAAACACTAAACAAGACAAAGAGCACCTGTAGGAAGGTTGCATAGTATGCAAGAGTATGGCTTGAAGCTGCAAGCAGTAATCCAATATGACAGTAGAAATGGTAATTGAACTTACAATCAGTTGGTGGTCAAGCAAGTAAGAATAATATCCTATAGTCTATATCCTATATCTAAACAGTATATCGTATCTAAATAGTAGTTAAACTAAAGAAGGTAGTATGAAAGACTAGAGAGGGGTTCTCGCATGTGATGTCTAGGTGTGCATTGAGGGAGAGCAAATATAAGGTCTCCTGGCTTAGCTAGTACCTTTGCTATTTCTCCTCAGTAAGGAGAGTATTTGAAGGTGATCCACGGCTGTCACACTCTGTCTCTGGGCTCTAACGTTTGCTTGAGCTCTGAGATCTGTTCCTCCATTATCTGCAACTGTAAGGGCTTATTAACTTCTTAACACCAGAGGCATTTTTCGATTTTCGTTTTTGACACACCGCCTTCCAAACTCCATAACTTTTTTATTTTTTCATTCACAGAGCCATATTGGGGGTTTAATATTTGTGGGACATAATGGTACCATTGATTATTCTGTAAAATGTACTGGGAAGTTGGAAAAAAATCATATTGGGGTTGAATTGGAGAAAAAGTGCACTCATGCGACTTTCTTATGGGCTTAGTTTTTACAGTGTTCACTGTGCAGCTAAATTGATATTTCACCCTTATTCTATGTTTTGGTATGATTCCGGGAATACCAAATTTATATAGTTTTATTTACATTTTAATCCCTTAACAAAAATCCAAAACTTTGCAAAAAAAAATTTTTTTTCTTAAAGTCGCCAAATTATGACAACCGTAACTTTTTTATATTTACATATATGGGAATGCATAGGGTCTCTTTTTTGTGGGGTCACGTGTACTTTTTAGGTATACCATTTTGGGAAATGTCTATTGCTTTGATCACTTTTTATTAAAATTGTATTGGAAGTGAAACAGGGAGAAAATGGCGGTTTGGCTCTTTTGCTTTTTTTCCCTACAGTATAAGGCTGTAGACCGGTCATTTTTGGACACAGGGATACCAAATGTGTATGTGTTTCACAGTCATTTTCAACTTTTCTATGTATTCTAGGGAAAGAGGGGTGATTTGACTTTTTAATTATTTTTGTTATATTTTTTATTTATAATATATATATATATATATATATATATATAAAAAATAATACTTAATTTATTGGACCCCCCAGGGGTCTTGAACAAATGTAATGCATTACAATGCTAATGCATTGAAAAATACTGCCATTTGTATAAATCAAATACAAAGGAATGCCAGACAAGCCTGGGAGCCTTCAATAGGTTCCCGGCTTTCATGGAAACGGATTACCAGCCCAAGATCTTGTTCCGGGCTGCAGTGAACCTCCCCAAAATGGAGGTGCCAGGGGCCTTAACGACCAAGGAGCCAGGGGCCTTAATGCCCGTGATCAATGAGGGCACTGATCGCGGGCATTAGTGCTGGGTCTCTGCTGTATAATATAGCAGAGACCCGGAGGCTATGGCAGCCACTCAGCTCCTAAGCCTCTGCCATATTTAAATACCCGACATCCGCTGTACTATTATGGGGATATCGGGAAGGGGTAAAAGGACAGTTTTTAAAACAATGAATTAGTATACTGACATGACCATTTTTCATGGACAGAAAAAATTGTCAGTTAGAAAAAGATGCAAACTAATGATACTCTGCCACCAAAAACAGACAAATGGGTACAAAATGGACGTTTTCCATGAGAAACAGACAAAGTCATGAGAATATGGCCTAAGATCTGTTGAAAACAGATGTGGACATTGTGGTTTTCCACTATATGGGCATAACAGTGTGGGCTACAAATAGTATAAAGCTGAACTATGGTGTGTGTGAAGCGTTTTATAAATAAACAATAATAATAATAATAATAATAGGGCCAGGAAGCACCAATAACAGTGAACTGAATGGGTCATTATTTAGAATAATCCCTTGTGATTCTATGTATGACCTGAATAAATTGTTAGAGAATCGTACACTGTCAATAGATATGGGCCATAGTGCCCTTGTCTTGCCCATATCTCCATCATAAGTTGGAGACATTAGGAAAGAAAGCATGCAATCTGGTGGTTCGTTTATACCAACATGATAAAATATTGTAGTTAGTTTCTTGTGCTTTATAAGATATGAAGTATTGGTGGCATAAATAAAAGGTTTAAGCCCAATTCGCTGGTTGGATGGACCACTCAAGTTCCTTCTCCCAGCTGGACCAAAGGAGGTAGCTGTATCAATGAGCTCCCTGGGTATATAATTAGTAGTGCAAAGTAGTATTTGTGTGGTTCTAAAAGCTATAACATGTTTTTGTATTTTTTTTTTTTAATCAGACACGTATAAAGGGGGGGGGGGGGGGGTTTGGTTTCCAATTTTTTTTTAAATAGCACAAAATTATATTGTTTCATAGTGACTGCATAGGGACTGGTAAGGTGAAGTTGGACAGGGGTAGTTTAGATATCTCATATCAGAGCTGATATCAATGACCATGGACTGTACATCACATGACCATGGACTGATTTTTATCCACTGGAAGTAAGCAGAATGAATGACAGCAAGTAGAAATCTAGAAATATGTGAGGAATTTATATAGAAAGTATATTGAAAAATTGTATAACTTTTTATTATACAAACAATAACATTTGTCTTTCAATATTGTGAAGTAGACAACCCCTTTAAGTTGTATAGCTTCTGAGACTAACGATATATAAGTTTTTTTTGTACTGTTGCGTTTTTGGAAATCGCAGCATGTCAATTATACCTACGGAAACTGCGGCGGGTCCCTATAGGTATATTTGAAGTAGAAAGTCTGCAGAGGTTTCCTGTTTCCACAGAGACTTTCTGTGAAAAGTGGTGCGGGAGAAACCGCAAAGCGTTTCCTACAACTCCTTTCAGGTAGCAGTTCCACTTTAAGGCTAAGGCCCCATGTAGCGAGCCGCAGCCAAAAGGCGCTGTGGGAAAAACTACAGAGGTAATGCATTGCAGGTTTTGCCTGCAGCACTTTTCACATAAAGTCTGCAGAGATTTCCTTTTCCTTTCTGCTTTTATTACATCTATATGGAAAATGTCAACATTTCTGTAGGTATAATTGACATGCTGCATGTGTTTTTGCTGCGGACCTATGGAGGTACTGTTAAATGCTGCGTTTTTTACTGCGGCATTTCCGCCACAGCCAAATCACGGTGTTTATACTACGTGGGGCCCTGGGCTAACAATGGATTGTTCTAGACAATATTGAATGCAAAAGTAAATACATTCGTGTTATTTTCTTTTTTTTAAATCTTTTTTTATTACATATATGATGGTGAATAAACAAATTTTAGACCAAATATATGCAGAAATTGAGAGGGTTTAATAACATTGTAGCACCATTGTATTTGAATATGTTTGTATACGTGTACATGTGTGCAATATGAGATCAGTATTTCTGATATGTTGCAGAACTGTCTTGGTTTCACATGATAACTGAGGTATTTAAAATATTACACAAGTCTTCAAAACGAATATATTACTAAGAGCTAAAATAACAATACATATATTTTTTTACATTTCATAGTCTGTTAAAACATTAAGACAAAGCTAATTTGGTTCTTTAAAGATTAATATGACTAATTTGCAATACTATTGATAAGCTATTTTCCATCTTTATTCATCCCTTGATGAGTCCTGAATGGCTCCCTCTAGACTATTCATAATGGAACAATGCTTTTAAGACTTGAATGGTACATTTTGGAAGGTGCCTGTTTTATTGTATACAATGTCATTTTGATCAATTATTTTGCTAATGTTTTAAAGGGTCTCAGAAATGAGACAGATTGATGGACAAAACAGGAATCAATGATGTTTATTGTCCTGAACATCATCCTGGAAGGAGAATTTAAATGGACAGCTTAGAGTCCTGATCAGGAGGGTTAGGACAAGTGTGGATTTTATAATATCAGGAACTATTATACAGTTTGTATAAATGATATACTGTTTGGGATAAGTCTTAATTGATGGCAATACAGTGTAACTAGTCATGCTGCTAGGTTTTATTTAGCTTGGTTTACATTGTATTTTAATGTACCATATATATATACGTATACATACTCACACACACACACACACGTGGGCAAAATTATTGGTACCCCTCGTTTAATGAAAGAAAAACCCACAATGGTCACAGAAATAACTTGAATCTGACTAAAGTAATAATATATAAAAATTCTATAAAAATGAACAAATGAAAGTCAGACATTGTTTTTCAACCATGCTTCAACAGAATTTTAAAAAAAAGAAAACTCATGAAACAGGCTTGGACAGAAATGATGGTAACCTTAACTTAATATTTTGTTGCACAACCTTTTGAGGCAATCGCTGCAATCAAACGATTCCTGTAACTGTCAATGAGACTTCTGCACCTCTCAACAGGTATTTTGGCCACTCCTCATGAGCAAACTGCTCCAGTTGTCTCGGGTTTAAAGGGTGCCTTTTCCAGACGGCATGTTTCAGCTCCTTCCAAAGATGCTCAATAGGATTTAGGTCAGGACTCATAGAAGGCCACTTCAGAATAGTCCAATGTTTTCCACTTAGCCATTCTCGGGCGTTTTAGCTGTGTGTTTTTGGGTCATTATCCTGTTGCAAGACCCATGACCTGCGACTGAGACCAAGCTTTCTGACACTGGGCAGCACATTTCTCTATAGAATCCCTTGATAGTCTTGAGATTTCATTGTACCCTGCACAGATTCAAGACACCCTGTGCCAGATGCAGCAAAGCAGCCCCAGAACATAACAGCGCCTCCTCCATGTTTCACAGTAGGGACAGTGTTCTTTTCAAGATATGCTTCATTTTTCTGTCTGTGAACATAGAGCTGATGTGCCTTGCCAAAAATTTCAATTTTTGTCTCATCTGTCCATAGGACATTCTCCCAGAAGCTTTGTGGCTTGTCAACATGTAGTTTGGCAAATTCTAGTCTGGCTTTTTTATGATTTGTTTTCAACAATGGTGTCCTCCTTGGTCGTCTCCCATGAAGTCCACTTTGGCTCAAACAAGGAAGGATGGTGTGATCTGACACTGATGTTCCTTAAGCTTGAAGTTCACCTTTAATCTCTTTAGACGTTTTTCTGGGCTCTTTTGTTACCATTTGTATTATCCTTCTCTTTGATTTGTCATCAATTTTCCTCCTGCGGCCACGTCCAGGGAGGTTGGCTACAGTCCCATGGATCTTAAATTTCTGAATAATATATGCAGCTGTAGTCACAGGAACATCAAGCTGCTTGGAGATGGTCTTATAACCTAATAATAATAATATAAAATAAAATAACATGCAGGCCCACTGACTGATTACAAGATTGTAGACACCTGTGATGCTAATTAGTGGACACACCTTGATTTAACATGTCCCTTTGGTCACATTATTTTCAGGGTTACCATCATTTCTGTCCAGGCCTGTTTCATGAGTTTTCTTTTTTTAAAAATTCTGTTGAAGCATGGTTGAAAAGCAATGTCTGACTTTCATTTGTTCATTTTCATAGAATTTTTATATATTATTACTTTTGGCAGATTCAAGTTCTTTCTGTGACCATTGTGGGTTTTTCTTTCATTAAACGAGGGGTACCAACAATTTTGTCCACGTGTGTATATATACTGTATATATATATATTGTATTTTGTATTTTCAAATATATATTTTTCTATATATAGATATATATTTTAGGTGGTGTATTTGATTAACTTATCTTTAACATTACTTAGATATTTTTATTTTAGTTTTCTTTGATGAATGTTATCTCATAATGTCACTGGTGCATCAACCGAATCTAGTCAGATTGGATTTGTTCTCAGAACAAAGAAAAAGTGTTTTCTGAGGTAACCTTACTATTGATAGGACAAAGGGGTATGTTTAGCATTATCTTACCAGCACCAATATTGTGCTTAAAGAAGATCTGTCACCAAATGCAAGATTTGAATCTTGCTGTGATCCTGATCAATTTGGTGTTTTCTGTTTAATCCATCTACCCTTTCAAAAGATATGGTCCTGGGAGGTTATGTAAGAGACAGCCAATGTTGTCCTAAGCTTCATTTGTCTGTATAAACTGTTAATGTTGAATGTATTTCTGTGATTCTGTTCCTTTAAGACAGCAGCCATTGTAATTGTGACATGATGCTGGAGTGACTTCCCCCCCCTTTTATGTCAGCTTGCCTGTTCTGCAGACAGAGTGTGAGCAGAGAAGCAGGAAGTGACGAGACAGAGAGCAGCAGCCATCTTAGCAAGTGTTGTATTGAACTGGTGTGGAGATTTTTCTGTACAGCTAAGCTGTATCTTGGTCCAGAGACAAACAGAGTGTAAAGAGACAACAGGACTAGTGAGTCCACGTGAAAGGAACTGTGCTCAGTGGCTGATCAGTGAGACTGACATTGTGACTGTGTATATGGATACCACAGATAGAGACTCGCAGTGCTGTTGATGTACTGGACAGCACCTGCTAAACCCCGGCTTACATCCCAGCTCAGTGTATGGATTCGGCAGGACTGTCAGTGTGCTGAGTGGAATCTGCTGTTGGATTACATTGCATTCATTGGGTTTCCCTGTTAAAGAGGACTTCATTTCTCCCAAGATCCTGATAACCGTGAGGGGAGGACGCTTCACTATAAAAGAAAGGAACGACTTTGGGCCCCACCGCGCGCTTCTACAGACTGTAAGCGGTCCACCTGGACCACTGGGGAAAAGGGGGTGCACCCAAATGTGATGTCAGGGTCAGTTAGGGATAGTTTTGAGTATATTGTTCATTCAGTGTCCATACTGCAGAATTGGACAGAGTAAAAGTAGAAACCATTGCAGAATTTGCCTTGAAATTGTTCATGATATATTGTATATTTTGCTTGTCTTTATCCCTGTCATTTTACCTTCAAATAGCCTTTATTAACTTATAGTAAATATATATTCTTTTCTTGAACTACCGCGTGTGCGTTCATTTCTGGTTGCGGAGACCAAACCACCTGCCTTGCTCTCGGTTCACAGTTAGAGCTCTGATTCTCCAAGGGGTGGTAAACTTTTGTTTTTCTCTGATAAAATATAAGGTTCTCGCCCACATGGAGAATCAGAGCTAGCTGGCATATAACATTCCAGGGGCCGTATTTTTTGAATGGGTGGACGGATTTTAAAAAGAAAAACATCAGATTGTTCAGGGGAACAGCAGGAATATAATGGTATATGTTATTTAGCATTTTCCACTTGGTAACAGGTCCTCTTTAAGGCACTTTAGGTAAGCTATAGCAGAGGATGGGGAAAATGTGCAGGCTCTCCTTTTTAAGTAATAGGAGTGATGCTATGCAGTGCTGCTCCCATTATTTCCGCTGCTTAGATGCTGCTAGAACAGTGGATCTGTGCGGGTTCTGGGTGTCCGGTGGATAGGTTATCAATATGAAAAATTGACTTGGAAGTCAAACAACCCCTTTAAGATGATTTTGCCTGTAAGTGGACAAATCTAGACATCATTCTAGGTGGGAAAATGAGAAAATATGTCCTACAAAAGAGACAAAAGTAACTAGTCCAAGAAAACAACTATCTTCACTACAGACTGATCAGATCTATTCTGAATGACAGTCTCTATGTTATTTGTCATATATATTAAAGTTATCGGGCATCATTAACTTTGACTCAACTTGTACAAGAGGGACAATAAAGCTTTGCAGAAGTGTCTAATAAAAGACATTCAAAATATATCAAAATGGCATCATTATTGATTTATTAATGCTAGGGAATGCTGTTCTAATTGAAGAGATATCCAGGAAGTCAGTTAATGTAGCTGACAGCGATACAGGAATTTAATCTCCCATGTGTACAAATTATGACTTTTTCTCTCTCTCTCCTTCTCATTGTTGACAGTTGGATAAATATCAAATCAATTCTCTTTCTATGGATTACTACAACAGCAAGCAAAGAAGACACATTAGTTGATGTGATGCCGTTAGAAAGGTCATAGCCCAGACTGTGACTGAAGTATGTGGAATATTACTTCATTTGACAATCTCCACTTCTCTTTTTATAGCCTGTATCCCAGGTCAGCTCTAAAATGAGGCAACGCAGGGAAGCACATATGGTCCAAGATTATTATGGACTTTAAAATCACTCTACTCTTCCTATTGCTTTTATACTACTATTTAATAAGGCTGTCTTCATTGACTTTAAGGGTATCTCCAATATAAAGCTACTATTAACTAATAAATTAATAAGGAACTTCACAAAAGACAATCCCTTAAAGTGCTTTTATTGGACAAAACAGATCAGAGCAATGGGATTAAATTGAGATATTCAGCAGTCACATCCATATTTTGAGGCTGTTTTGCTCCTGAGGGGCGGCCATTTTCATTTCATTACAGTGCATAGAGGGATCCATGAAAAGGACAAAAATAGAGAACAACCTATATTTTGACAATGGACCATGAAAATATTGGTTATATGAATAGCCCCCATTCACAGACATTGAAAGTAATAGGGCTGTGTGACCTTAAAAATGGTAGGCGTTTAGTCATTTTTCATAATAACAAAATTGATCCACTCCAGTATTTTTGAAATTGAAGATGTTATTTAGGTTATTATGAATTTAAACAGGAAACGTAAGTTTTCCTGACATGTCTGTTTTAGTAAAAACTTCTATGTGCCTCCATGAAATATGAATTCTGGATCATCTTTACTTATAACTCTGTATTGTGCCGTTTCCTCTGTCATTCCTCCTAGAAATGTATGAATAAATTGACAACTGGGTGTTACTATCTCCTTTGTCTAAAAACTATGTCTCTATACAGTGTGACACAGTCAAGAATTATTGGACAATGTCAGACTGTGTATGGACATAACTATTGATGAGAAAACCTGTTTGTAACAAGACAGGTTTGTTACAATTTTCCTAAAATTTCAGGTTTGACCAAACCCCAAATATTTGGGGTCTGCCACACATGAATAAGTTTTATAACCAAAGTATATGAATTGAAGGCTCAATGGAGGTAGGGAAAAATAATAAACACTTATACTCACTTTCCCTCACCCCTCCTGGGCTCCTTGCAAAGGCTGTCCATAGTCTGCTGACAAGCAGAAACTGATAGTCCAGCTCTATTTTTGATAGCTCACACACTTAGGACTTATTCACATGACAGTCATATTACAGTTTCTCAGTAGCAGAACTCTTTTTGTGCTGTAGTCTTAGAGCCTCTGAACATTTTAATGCTGCTATACAATTCAACAGTTCACAAATCACTGGGGGAGATTTATGAGGTCTGATGTTATTAAAGCCAGTCTTCATAATCCCATCACTGGTGAAGTTGACATGAATCTCCACTATTATTTCAGCTAGATTCTTGACATAAATGATAATAAATCTGGTGGGGCCGATGGCCGTCCACAGACACAACTTCACAAAGCCTACAACAGCCCAGCAGTAGCCATCAGTTCACAGTTTAGATGGAGAAGAAACACAATAATCATTTGCTTTCAATCCTCTTACACACTGTGGTCAAGTTGCATAGAAATCATTTTAACATATCTTTGTTTTTAAAGTTTAAAAGAAAAACTTGAGGAAACTCTACCAAATACAGAGAGAGAATACAAAGTATAAAAAACTTAAACTATTAAAGCACACCAAAACTTTTCTGTTTTTCATAAATTATTATTGCATGTGATAATAATAAATTGTATAATATATTTTAATTAACAGCTTACTTAACTGTTATGTTATTTTCTACTTTCCTCTCCCTTTACTTATGACTGTCTGTAAATAAAGTTCAGCTCCATACTCCAGCAGTCTCTACACAAAAAGCATATATACAAGTGGATAAGGCTAAAACTTGTAATAACTCCTTACAGACCTGGATAATATTTCACCTGATAATTCAGCTCTGTAGGTAGATCACTCTGTCACTTGAAGGTTTAACCACCTCTACTTATCTCTCTGTTCCCAGTGCAAGAACTGTTGGAGTATGGATTTCATGAGTGCTTTTATTTACAGTTATCAGTGTAGAGGAAGAGGGAAGGGGAAAAACAAGCTAAAGAAGCATTTTTCTTTAATAAAATAGATCACAAAATATAGTATTATCACCTGCACTCTTGATTTATGAAATAAAAAAAAAAGTTTCAAAAATGTTAAGTTTTAATTATGCTTTAGGCAGGTATAATTTAATTCAGGCTAGCATTACATTCCTGTTACATTCTATTCTATTTGCATAGGATGTAATAGGAAAGCAACACTGTAGATTTAGATCATAGTAATTAAAACAATAGGAGTTTTGCATCCTAACTGAGCTATAGTATCAGTAAGACATGAGCTGTAGAACATTTAGATAGAGTATCAGTTTATAAAAGCAGCATGAGAGCCAAAAAAGCGGCCATTAAATATTCCCTGCTGCATACATGTGGAGCTCACCACTGTGCTCCGACATACACAGAGTTATGAGAAATGTTAATTAGCTCAACAGCTAATAGCACAACTTTACCCACAAATGTGAACCATGTTGCCCCTAAAACCACCAACGGGTTTGGAATAAAAACTAAAACCACAGTTGTAGTAAAATGGAAAAAGGAATTAGGAGACTCTATCACTTCAGACAACCGCAGGTATGAGGAAATTAATTGGTCCTTCACATAGTTCTTTTGTGGGATAAAGGGCATATTGTGGGTTTTTCAGACACCTTATGGAACTCACAGGCAGTATAAATATTATACATACTGTACTATTAAGCATGATTGAATTAATCTATGCGGACATTATTGATGTTCTAAGAAACCCAGCATTTTCTTCCTGTTTGGGAGGGCTAGTTGGTCATACAGCACAAAAATGGAAAATAAAACTAGAAAAGTATCATGCAAAATAACCTTGTATATAATTTATTATTATTAAGAGTGTTTTATTAGGTGCAAGTTCTAAACCCTAAAAATATATTGAGGGTACTAAATCTAGTAGACTGGAGGTGTAGAGGTGTAATTGAAGACCCTGAGCCCCAATGTCTAATCTGTAATAATGCCCTCCACCTAGCACATACCAATAATAATTACAACTGTTTTTTATGAGGCAAGGAGGCCTGGATAAGACTGTGTTCTTTGTGTCCCATATCCATTGCCCTGGTTAGTTTCTTATTTTTACCTGTAAAAGCTGAATAGGCGCCTGACAGGTTGATATGCTAAATTTTCTCTTTCATTCATACTTTTATTTCATTTTATTCGATATTGAAAAAAATATATTGTGTAACAAACTGACTCCACTTGATTGAAGAAGCAAGCAACATTGCGTGGCTGCCCACAACTTTCCTGGTAGTGACAGCTGAATTTAAGACCTGGACACTGGCAGTCCGCTGATCATTTGGGTGATTTCCTTTATAAAAATAGAAATATAACAATTTTAGGATAGTGGCAAAGAAGTACCAGCACACCAGAAGACTGAATTTGAAGGTAATTCTAGCTTTACTGAGGTCCCCAGGATAAACCATCAATCTGTTTTGTTCTAGGATCTCAATACCCACCATATAATAGATCTGTCACTGACATCTCCATTGCAGTCTCCGGCCTTACCATAACTCCTAGACAGTATGCCCGCTGCCTCGGGGTTATGTTTGACTCAGACCTTTCCTTCACCCCCCATATCCAATCACTCGCATGCTCATGTCATCTCCACCTCAAAAACATCTCCAGAATACGTCCTTTCCTTACCACAGATACACTAAAGACACTTATTGTTGCCCTGATTCACTCCCACTTTGACTACTGTAACTCCTTACTAATCGGTCTTCCCCTTACTAAACTCTCCCCTCTACAATCTATTCTGAATGCAGTGGCCAGGCTCATCTATCAGTCTAGACGCTACAGCGATGCCTCCGGTCTGTGTCAGTCACTACATTGGCTGCCTATTAAATACAGAATATAATATAAACTTATCACCCTCATCCACAAGGCTCTCCACAATGCTGCACCTACCAAAATTTCCTCCCTCATCTCTGTCTATTGCCCAACCCCTGCTCTCCGTTCACTCAATGACCGAAGACTAACATCCTCTATTAGCAGAACCTCCCACGCTCGTATCCAAGACTTCTCCCACTTGCACCACTTCTCTGAAATGCTCTACCCCGGACAATCAGATTAACACTCAATTACTACAGCTTCAAGCGCAAACTAAAGACATATCTTTTCAGACAGGCCTATCACAATTCCTAATGTAAACACTTCCATACTTATAATCCCTAAAACGAACCCTCCTCTGTTCATGCTCCTGCATTACCCCACAGGATATGATGCCGTATTAGACTGTAACTTTATATGTCCAGGTACCATCTGCACGGTAAAGGACATGACTGGTGACGGCTCATACAGCTTTATTTATGTGTAATGAAAGTAACCTCTATCACAAAAATGTCTATACCACTGTATAAGCAATGCTACCTCCAATGCCTCCCCTGCTACCTCCTGTGTCACCCTCACTACCTCATAGATTGTAAGCTCTTGCAAGCAGGGCCCTCAGTCCCATTGCGTGAATTGACTATTTCTTTGTAATATATCTTTTTTGTCTGTACTTGAACCCTACAATTTGTAAAGTGCTACGGAATATGTTGGCGCTATATAAATAAAATATATTATTATTAAATGTATTATTATACCCACTAGGTCTAAATCATAGGCAAGATTAAATAAATATTAATTAACTTGCAGTGATACAGTTTGACTGCTTTGTGCTATATTTTCATATATTTTTTCAAGTTTTTATAATATGTGTATAAAATGTATTTTTTAACATACTACATGCTAGAACTGATTGGTTCATAAAGAGGAGGGGCTTCATATAACATAGCACTGTGCTAGCAAGTGGTACAAATGATGACGTGTGTAAATTCAAAAACATGTAGCAGGTAATAGTTTTAACCTGTAAAGGTGGAATTACCTTATAAATCAATCTTCTGGAGTTCAGGAATTTTGTTATGCCGATTCTGCACTGCTGGCTTAGACTGCAGTGCATCCAGAGGGGGACAGAGAGTGGGACAAGTCACATATGTTTGTTGTATGACCCGTCACTCATAAAATAGGTCCATCCACTGGATGGTAAACCCAGAATGACCAGAGGTTTAAAGGAATAGATTACTAGTTACTGAATCTTTTCACACAAAAAACATTAATCATTCTGCTCAGCATACTGAATAGGCCCACCCACTGGACTTCTAAGCCCAGAATGAGAAAAGGTTTAGATCAATAAATGACAAGCTAGACAGAATTTTTTCCCACAAAACTATATTTCAATCTACTCAGCTACTTCAGTTCTGTAACATGCTACCTGCATATTGGGTTGATTTTCAATGTGGTATGTTTTATTTGAGGATGAGCTTTCACCAAGTACAACATGCTAAAAGCCATGCATCATTTGATTCTTGCTGTGTTCCTGATCAATTTGGTGTTTTTATTTTTAATATTAATCCACCCATTCAAAAGTTATGGCCCTGGAAAGCTCTGATTCTCCAAGTGGGTGGTAATCTTTTGTCTTTCTCTGAGAAAATAAAAGGTTCCTGCCCACATGGAGAATCAGAGCTAGCTTGCATATAACTTTCCAGGGGCTGTATATTTTTGAATGGATGAATGGTTTTAAAAACAAACAAATGTTTGTTATTTAGCATTTTCTACTTGGTGAAAGGTCCTCTCTAACCCCTTTCAACCATTTTTTCATTTTTGATTCCCTTCCTTCCAAACCCCATAACTTTTTTATTTTTCAGTTCACAGAGCCATAAAAGGGCTTACTGTTTGTTTAACAAATTGTACTTCATAATGGTACCATTTAATATTCTGTATAATGTAATGGAAAGCTGGAAAAAAACTCAGGATGGAGTGGAAATTAATAAAAACTGCGTTTGCGCGACTTTCTTCCAGACATTGCATTTACAGTGTTCACTGTGCAGCCAAAATGACATGTCACCTGTATTCTATCAGTTCGTATGATTCTGGGGGATACCAAATCTTTATACTTTTAATTAATTTCTTGAAGTTTCCATATCCTGACACCTGTAACTTTTTTATATTTCCATGTACCACAATGTATAAGGCATCTTTTGTTGCGGGGCCAGATGTACTTTTTATTTATACCATTTGGGGAACACAGGGATACTTAATATGCATATGTTTCACTTAAATTAAGTACTTTTATAAGTGTTCTAGGGAAAGTGGGGTGATTTAAATTTGTATTACTTTTACATTTTTAAAAAAAATCTTTTTATGTAATTTTTAGACCCCCTAGGGGTCTGCATAGAGCAGCCTTTAATAGAAGTGAATAGGAGACAAGACTTCGAGCCTTAAATAGACTCTCAGCTGTGATGTGAATGGATTGCTGCCCCTGGAGCTCATTCTGGGGGCCGGTGATCCACCCATATATGAAGGCACCCATGTGCTGCTGGAAAATTGGAGCCTGTCAGTTTCCGCGATCAGTACTGGGCCTCTCCTGTATAATGTGGTAGAGACCCGGTGGCTATAGCAGCTGCCATATTGAAAAGCCTGACATCCGCTGTACTTTTACGACAGATGTTAGGAAAGGATTAAGAATGTATATTATTCACATTATAAATATGGAGCTACTGTATATTTACTACGCTTATTTCTCTAAAGCAATACTTCAATTAATGAATTTATTGAAGTGCTAAGAACTTATAATTGAATTCCTCTGTTTATTTTGTGCTAAAGTGAATCTTCTTGTTGAAACTCCGAACAGACTTCATGACACAGAATAGTGAAATGAACTCTGGGAATTGACCATACACTTATTATCGATGATTAAATTTGGATCCTTTCAGAGCTAAATGGAACAGTGAGTAAAAATGGTTGATTGTTTAACAGGATGGAAAATGTTGATAGGAAGTCATTGAACATGCGTGGAGTGATGTACACAGGATTTCTAAGAGAGGAAAATCGCATTTGTGCTGTTCAATACTGCACAGTGAAATCTGATAATAAGTGCTTCTGCTGTAAACATAATGTTTTATTTTGGAAATGGAAGATTTAAAGTTACAGTCCATTTAGACTGTCGGGTAAGTGAGTAACAATATGACTATGTGCTGATCATTGAAAACATAAATAAATAATTCCATAAAACAGCAATTATTTTGTTACCGAAAGTAAATTAAATTATCACTTATTTTTAAAGCACCATTTTTTCCATAGTTCTGCACATATGAAAATAGTTTATTTATTACTACAAAAATAAGATAATAAAACACAAAAATATCTACATTTCTAAATGGAAGATAGATAGAGATTATCGGTAAGGGGATAAAGATGCTCATATGATAGTGTAGCAACAGCAAGGTTACTAAGAAACTATGCCACCATGTTACTTGTGACTGGAAGATCTGTTTAAAGGGGTTAACCTAATATGGCCACTTATCCCATGTCTACTTTAAGTCCCCATTCTCCTTTGGGCCCCCCAGTGATCAGAAACTTATCCCCAATACTGTGGACAGGGAATAAGTGGCCATAGCAACACAACCCCTTTAAGTTCCATGTAATGCAAGTATCGTCTTTTAAACTGATGTTGTGTCTCATGTGTCTCATTCACACTCAACATTAAGGGCACCCCAAAACACCAATGCCTAGGAGACCCGCAGCATGGAATGCTGCAGGAAAAGATCACAACCATCAATCACTTCATCACTGTGCCTCCCCAGTGCCTGTAAGAGGATTATGGGCTAAAGCAGGATTATCCATTGATGATCTCTTGGTGATGGTCTCATACAGCAGTGAACAAGCAGGAGTGGTTGTGCCTGGAACTGCAGATTGGCCCTGTTCAGATGATCAACATGGGTCTAAGATTAAAGGGGTATTCCCAGGAACATAATCATATCTATATTTGTAGATAATTAAAAGTTAATCATTTTTGCAAATATAAATAGTTATAAATTCTGCAGAGTTTTAGAAATTTTCTCTAACTTTGTAAGTGGTGAGAGTCTGTTGTCTTGATCAGTTGCCAATGGATACAACCACAAATGCAATAACTTTCTATGGTCTGGGACTTGTTAGGAACCCAGCCATAATTTTCTTATTGTAGCCAGGTTATCAGGCAGGGACACTACATGTATCAGAATATATCCCAGCCACAATAAGGAAATCATAGCTGATTTTCTGACGTTAGAAAGGTCCGGCATTCATGGTCGTATCCACTGGCAACCGATCAGGACAACAACTTGTAACCACAAGATATTTAGAGAAAAAACTTTAAAACTCTGAAAAATGTTTAATTACTTATATTTGCAAAAATGTTTAACTTTTAATTATTTACAAACTTAAAACTAGTTATGTTCGTGGGAATACCCGTTTAACATCATAATCCTTAATCATACATTGATGGGCTATTCTAAAGATAAGCTATCAGTTGAAAAGATAATACTGTATAACCCTTTAAAAGTATGGCTGTACAACATGAGTTTTGGAGTTCTGCATCAGAAAAACAAAACTCTAAAACGATGTATTAAAAACTAGCACAGAATTTTTGACGTACTTACTGTAGATTGAAAACACAATAAGGAACATGAAAGTCTTACAATATTATTTTCCTTATAACTCAGTATAATAGCATACCTCAACAGGAAAGTATGCAGTACAGACTTTCCTATTGTAAGTTGATAACTCAGTATACAGTATTATGTCTGTTAATGCTTTCTAAGTAATCCATAATGTCTGAATATTATCCAAGATAAAAGTGATTTTTCATTGTGGTTTTAATTAAATGACATCAGAAGTGGAACGGGCAGAAATATTATGAAATTAATAAAAATATATAATGTGTGTTACAAATACATGAAATGCAACACCATTTTAATATCAACATTTTCCATTTGTTGGAGCATCTTATATAGGTACTTGTACAAAAAATGTATTATGTGTAAATAAGGGACCTTCAGAGTGGCTTGTTACCGTATTAGATAGGCGCATGGAGGCAGGGTAGTACTTCACACGTGCAGTTTTTATTGCCAACAGTTCACACAGTCCAACTCAAAACAGCTTACTTCAGCATAAATGAACAAATCAGGAAAACATAAACCGTCCTTATTCTCAGGCACAAACGGGTCAACAGAGCTCACCAATGCAATAGGGCAGTGTGTTTCTGTTTCAGAGCTTCCCACAGAAGAGACCACCACACCCCTTCCTTTTGGGGCAGTTTTAGCTCTTCAAAGCTGCACCCAGCAAGACCAGGACTGGAGTATAGGCTCACGTCTGCAACAACTCCCAAAACCCGGACCCAGACTCCAGCCCGTTAACTCACAGACACCAGACACCTTAGTGGAATGTATCTGCCATCCACTATTTTACCCTCTGCCTTTCTACATATGCAACTATTCAGTACATCTCTACCAGGCCTAGAGGTGAACATTCGGAGTCATTTACAAAAGGCTTGATGCAACTGATCAGTGGGGTTCTGATACTAATGACCTTTTTAAGCCCTTAAGGACACAGCCCAAAAGTGAGTTAAGGACTAGACCTTGTTTTTCAAAACTATCAATTTATGTGGGAAGAACTTTGAGATGCTTTAACTTACACAAGTGATTTTGAGATTGTTTTCTCGTGACACATTGTACTTCATTTTAGTGGTAAACACTAATCAATATTTTTGTATTTATTTATAAAAAAAATAGGATGAAAATTTGGAAAAAAATCTCAATTTTCAAAATGTGAAATTCTCTGCTTTTCAGACAGATAGTTATACCACCCAAATACATTAATAAATATTATCTACCATATCTCTGCTTTATATCGGCATCATCTTTTAATCGTCCTGTAATTTATTTTAGATGTTAGAAGGTTTACAAGTGTAACAGCGATTTTCCAGATTTACAAGAAAATTTCCCAAACTAATTTTTTAGGGACCACTTCAGTTCTGAAGGGGATTATAAAGGCCTATATATTAGAAACCCCCCATAAATCACCCCATTTTCAAAACTGCACCCCTGAAATAATTCAAAACAGCATTTGGGAAGTTTGTTAACCCTTTAAGCATTTCACAAGAATTAAAACGATATTGAGGTGAAATTTAGACATTTCATTTTTTTCCACTAATCCCTTCATTTAGCCCTAACTTTAACACATTCACAAAGGGTTAAAGGAGAAAATGCATCTCCCAGTTTATTATACAATTTCTCCAGAGCACAGAAATACCCCACATGTGGGTGTAAACTGATGTTTGGGCATTCGGCAGTGCACAGAAGGGAAGGAGCGATACTGGACGTTTGAAAAGCAGATTTTGCTGGAATAGTTTTAGGTGCCAGGTCTCATTTGCAAAGCCACTAGAGTACCAAAAAATTGAAACCCCCTAAAAGTGACCCCATTTTGGAAACTACACCCCTCACAGAATTCATCAAAGGGTATTGTGAGCATTTTGACCCCACAACTGTTTTACAGATTTTACTTACATTGGGATGTATAAATGAAAAATTACTAAAACGTCACTTTATCCCCAAAGTTTTCATTTTCAAAAGGGGTTAAAGGAGAAAAAGGACCCCATAGTTTGTTAAACAATTTCTCCTGAACACAGTAATGTCTCATATGTGGTCGTAAACTGCTGAATGGGTACATGGTGGGGCTCGGAATGGAAAGAGCGCTATTTTGCTTTTGTAGGGCAGATTTGTTGGAATAGTTTTTAGGTGCCATGTTACATTTGCAGAGCCCCCAAAGTACCAAAACAGTGGAAACCCCCTAAAAGTGACCCCATTTTGGAAACCACACCCCTCACAGAACATGTCAAGGGGTATAGTGAGCATTTTGAACCCACAGCTGTTTCACAGATTTTATTAACATTGGGACATGAAAATGAAAAATTTCTTTTTTTCCAATAAACTGTCAATTTAGCCCCAAATTTTTCATTTTCACAAGAGGACAAAGGAGAAAAAGCTCCCCAAAGTTTGTTACACAATTTCTCCTGAACACAGAAATGCCCCATATGTTGTTGTAATCTGCTGTATGGGTACATGGTGGGGCTCAGAATGGAAAAAGCGCTATTTAGCTTTTGGAGGGCAGATTTTGCTGGAATAGTTTTCGGGTGCCATGTCGCATTTGCAGAGCCCCTAAAGTACCAATACAATGGAAACTCCCAAAAGTTACCCCATTTTGGAAATTACACCCCTCATAGAATTTATTTAGGTGTATAGTGAGCATTTTGACCTCACAGCTATTTCACAGATTTTATTATCATTGGGACGTAAAAATGAAAAATTACTTTTTTTCCAATAAACCGTCCATTTAGAGACATATTTTTAATTTTTGCAAGTGGTTAAAGAAGAAAAAGCTCCCCACAGTTTGTTACACAATTTCTTCTGAACACAGAAATGCCCCATATGTGGTTGTAATCTGCTGTATGGGTACATGGTGGGGCTCAGAATGGAAAGAGCGCTATTTAGCTTTAGGAGGACAGATGTGGCTGGAATAGTTTTCAGGTGCCATGTCGCATTTGCAGAGCCCCCAAAGTACCAAAACAGTGGAAACCCCCTAAAAGTGACCCCATTTTGGAAACCACACCCCTCACAGAACATGTCAAGGGGTATAGTGAGCATTTTGAACCCACAGCTGTTTCACAGATTTTATTAACATTGGGACATGAAAATGAAAAATTTCTTTTTTTTCCAATAAACTGTCAATTTAGCCCCAAATTTTTCATTTTCACAAGAGGACAAAGGAGAAAAAGCTCCCCAAAGTTTGTTACACAATTTCTCCTGAACACAGAAATGCCCCATATGTTGTTGTAATCTGCTGTATGGGTACATGGTGGGGCTCAGAATGGAAAAAGCGCTATTTAGCTTTTGGAGGGCAGATTTTGCTGGAATAGTTTTCGGGTGCCATGTCGCATTTGCAGAGCCCCTAAAGTACCAATACAATGGAAACTCCCAAAAGTTACCCCATTTTGGAAATTACACCCCTCATAGAATTTATTTAGGTGTATAGTGAGCATTTTGACCTCACAGCTATTTCACAGATTTTATTATCATTGGGACGTAAAAATGAAAAATTACTTTTTTTCCAATAAACCGTCCATTTAGAGACATATTTTTAATTTTTGCAAGTGGTTAAAGAAGAAAAAGCTCCCCACAGTTTGTTACACAATTTCTTCTGAACACAGAAATGCCCCATATGTGGTTGTAATCTGCTGTATGGGTACATGGTGGGGCTCAGAATGGAAAGAGCGCTATTTAGCTTTAGGAGGACAGATGTGGCTGGAATAGTTTTCAGGTGCCATGTCGCATTTGCAGAGCCCCCAAAGTACCAAAACAGTGGAAACCCCCTAAAAGTGACCCCATTTTGGAAACCACACCCCTCACAGAACATGTCAAGGGGTATAGTGAGCATTTTGAACCCACAGCTGTTTCACAGATTTTATTAACATTGGGACATGAAAATGAAAAATTTCTTTTTTTCCAATAAACTGTCAATTTAGCCCCAAATTTTTCATTTTCACAAGAGGACAAAGGAGAAAAAGCTCCCCAAAGTTTGTTACACAATTTCTCCTGAACACAGAAATGCCCCATATGTTGTTGTAATCTGCTGTATGGGTACATGGTGGGGCTCAGAATGGAAAAAGCGCTATTTAGCTTTTGGAGGGCAGATTTTGCTGGAATAGTTTTCGGGTGCCATGTCGCATTTGCAGAGCCCCTAAAGTACCAATACAATGGAAACTCCCAAAAGTTACCCCATTTTGGAAATTACACCCCTCATAGAATGTATTTAGGTGTATAGTGAGCATTTTGACCTCACAGCTATTTCACAGATTTTATTATCATTGGGACGTAAAAATGAAAAATTACTTTTTTTTCCAATAAACCGTCCATTTAGCGACATATTTTTAATTTTTGCAAGTGGTTAAAGAAGAAAAAGCTCCCCACAGTTTGTTACACAATTTCTTCTGAACACAGAAATGCCCCATATGTGGTTGTAATCTGCTGTATGGGTACATGGTGGGGCTCAGAATGGAAAGAGCGCTATTTAGCTTTAGGAGGACAGATGTGGCTGGAATAGTTTTCAGGTGCCATGTCGCATTTGCAGAGCCCCTAAAGTACCAATACAATGGAAACCCCTCAAAAGGGACCCCATTTTAGAAACTATACCCCTCAAGGAATGTATCAATGGGTATTATCATTTTGAGCTTAAAAATCTTTCCAAAAATTAATGTACAAAGTGAAAATTGAAGTTTTTGAAGAAATATCCAATTTCAGAATATGTTGCAGCCACTTTGTGGCATCAGGGACTCCTAAAACTATTAAGTGGGCTATCCTGGGGGAGAAAAAATTATATATGTGGGTGTAAACTGCTGCTTGGGAACACAGCAGGGCTCAGAAAGGAAGGAGCATTGTGTTTTTTAGCTTTTGGAGTACAGATTTAGAGGGACTTTCTGGTCGCCATGTTATTTTTGCAGAGGCCTGGAGGTGCTAGTAAACTGGAATTCCCCAAGAAGTGACCCTCATTTTGTAGGGGCAATTTTAGGGTCTCTGCAAATGCGACATGACGTCCAAAAACCAACAATCTAAATCTGCGCTCCAAAAGTACATAGTGCTCCTTCACATCTGCACTCTGCTGTGTGCCCAAATGGCAGTTTATGCCCACATGTATGACACTGGTGTACCCAGGATAACGTACTTAATGCCATATGTAGGTATAAACTGCTGTTTGGAACAGCCGGCCACAGAAGGGAAGGAGCGCTATTTTGGTTTTTAAAGCACAGTTTGGTTTTTGGACACCATGTCACTTTTGCAGAGCCCAAGAATTGCCAGTAAAGTGGAATCCGCTGACATGTGACCCCATTTTGGAAACTACACCCTTCAAGGGATTTATCAAGTGGGGTAGCGAGCATTATTAACCCTTAAGTGTTGCATTCTTTTAATTTCCAGAAATGAATGCGCAGATGATAATGAAAAGTTAAAAATAACATTTTTCCAGAGATACGCCATTTCAGTGCCCGATATGTTGTGCCCAGCTTATGTCTGCAGAGACACACACTCCAAAAACTGTTGAGCGGTGATCCCGGACACAACAGCTTTTGGAGCGTTCATCTCTGATACAAGCCGGGCACAACATATTATGCACTGAAATGATGTATTCTTAGAAAAATTGTCATTTTCACCTTTGACAATCAGCTGCGTATTCATTTATGTGTAGAGTCCCTCTGCTAGTGACATTCTTCAGCAAATAAACAGTTAATGTTGTTTTAGTTCAGACTGTGCTTTGGGATCAGATTGCACTCAGAGCTATTCAGTGGAGAGACAGTGTAAAAACTACAGGACCCACGATCCAACGGGAGCGAGTGGTGGGAGGAGGAGAAGAGGAAGTGAGGAGACTCGGTTGTTGTTCTTTTTGATCTAGAGGACATTTTGTTGATCACCTCAGAAAGGACCTGTAAAGAACCTGCCTGTTAGCAGACACGTGCCCGGGCCGTGAGTACAAGTTACAGTTTGTGGACATTACTAGATAGCTGGATGAGAGACAGCACGGTGTGAGGCTGCCACCATTTCACTAAAGACACATGTTGGAATTGTAATGCAGTCAGCCATTTCAACTAAAGGAAAAAAACAGTGGCACATGCATGCAGGAGCCACACCAGATGCAGCCCCAGTTTTCAATTATAATTCTGCAGATTGGAGTGAAATACAGAGATAAATGCCAGTGATGTGAAGTGTATCTGTAACAGTAAGGGGAACAAGTGGGGAACAAGTGAGAGACAGCAGCCTGAGGTTCCCCCACCTGCTTGTAAGGAGAGAGACTACACCTAAAGCTCATCCGCACCTCTGCATGGTTATTTGTGATTCATTTGGGAGCTGCACAGTTGTGGATATATTGGACTCTTTTTGTTTTGGTACTAGAGGACTATGGACACATTTTGTTCTTCTTAAACCTGTTTTTCCCTCACCTCAGACACAAGCTTCTGAGGGCATTCTGAACCAGCTGGACAATTAGAATTGGAGTTATTGTGTGATTACTGTAGATGCATGCATGTGAACTAATAATATTACCTTAATGTCATTACTGGTGGTTAATTAGCCAATCATTTGATTTTTTTGTCATTTTATATTGCTATCTATACACTTTATAACTTGTTTGAGGAAATTTTACAAACCTGTTCAAATAAATGTTTTCTGCTGACAAAGGAAAATTGTGTCAGAAAGTTGGGGAATATTTGGGGTGTCACCAAGGCTCTAGACAGGGGTTATATCCCATAATCAAATCAAGCTCCACCCACGGGTGTGCTACATATGGATAATAAATTATAGCAACTCTTGGGGGTTAAAAATGCTCACTGTACCCCTGAATAAATTCCTTCAGGAGTGTAGTTTCCAAAATGGGGTCACATGTCAGGAGATTCCACTTTACTGGCGTTTCAGCTCTGCAAAAGCGCAATGGCAAAACCAAACCGTCCAAGCCTGTGCTCCAAAAACCAAATAGCGCTCCTTCCATTCTGTGCCTAGCTGTGTCCATACAGCAGTTTATACCCACATATGACATTACGTAAGTTACCCTGGGTACACCAGTGTCATACATGTGGGCATAAACTGCAGTTTGGGCATACAGCAGGGCGCAGAAGAGAAGGAGCGCTATGTGGCTTTTGGAGCGCAGATTCAGATGTTTGGTATCTGGACGCCATGTCATGTTTGCAGAGCCTGTAAGGTACCATAACAGTGGATTCCCCAAAGGAGTGACCCCATTTTGAAAAGTGCACCCCTCAAAGAATTTATCAAGGATTGTAGTAAGCATTAGTATCCCAGACGTGAATACACAGCGGATGGGGAAAAGTGAATAGGTAAGCTGTGCGGAGTACATTGGGAACACCAAATTCCCTACTATTTCCCCAGTAGTTCCTATTATTGGGGAGGTCACTCTGGGGGTCACTTCTGGTTTATTATCCCTCGTAAGCTCTAAATCTGGTTTGTCCCCTGATATATGCTCGCACAGCTTATACATTCCCTTCCTGCTGCAGCCAGTTATGTTCTAATGATTTGGCGATTTTTGGGGTTTTTGTCTTCACATTGTACAAGCTATATTTTCTTTATTTCTCTGGTGATGTAGCCATATGAGGGCTTGTTATTTGCGGGGTGAAATGTATTTTGTAATGACATCATCTTTGGGCGCCTACAACTTATTGAATAAATTTTATTAACTCTTTCTTGTTGAATTAAAAAAAAAAACCATCAATTCTGGCACTGCGTTTTACCTTTTAAATTTTTCACCATGCAGCATAAAGCATAAGTAACATGTTACCTTTATTCTACGGGTCGGTACGATTACGGAGATACCTCATTTATACTGTTTTTTTTATGCGATACTAATTTTGCAGAACAAAAACCCATTTGGGGACATAAATTAATTGTTTTTGCATCGCCATCTTCTGAGATGCGTAACATTTTTATTTTACGGTTTACAGAGTTGGTTGAGGGCTTATTTTTTGCGGGACAACCTGTGATTTTTATTGGTACTGTTTTGGGGTACATATGACTTTTTGATCACTTTTTATGGCATATTTTGTAAGGTGAGATGGCAAAAAATCATTACTTTTGGTGAGTTTTTTCCGTTTTTTTTTTCCGACGTTCACCGTGTACGTTAAATATTGTTTCAGTTTTATTGTACAGGTTGTTACGGATGCGGCGATACTAAATATGCATTGCTTTTATTAATTTTTAGTTTTTTTTTTTTATATAATTCATTTTATATAGGAAAAGTGAATTTTTGGGGCTTTATTCCTTTATTAATTTTTTTCAAACACTTTATTTTATTTTTTTTTCACTTTTTTTTATTTTTTCATGTGTTCCATTAGGACACCTGAGCCAGCAATGCTTTGATTGCTGGCTCAGCACTTTAGACTGCAAGACACGAGCATACAAGTGTCTTGCAGTCTATACAGGAAGTGAGGCTATGCAGATGCATAGCCCTCACTTCCGCAGGTCTCGGCAGGATCAACCAGGTAGTGGGGTCTCCAGGCAGCCTGGGGTCACTTGGCAGAACCCAGGCTGCAGATTATAGATATCGGCACCCCCCCGATCTCGCCGCGGGGCTTGCCGATCGGAGCGGCAACATGGCGGAACTCCTTGGATGCTGCGGTCATGTTTGACCGCGGCATCCAAAGGGTTAAAACCTCCGATCGGAACTCAGTTCCGACCGGGGGATATGGAGCAGGGTGTTAGCTGTCAGTCACTAGCTGAGCGGGCGGCTGCCCTAGGGCGTATTATTACACCCTGTTGCGCGAAGTACCAAGCGCACAGGACGTAATAGTACGTCCAATGTCGTTAAGGGGTTAAGGATAGGTCATCAACCAGCTGTCACCTGCACAGTGAGGATATGGTCCGAGGAGAGTGATGAGGCTCTGAGGGACTGTTTTGACCCAACTGAATGGGAAGTGCTGCAGGATTCTTATGGAGAAGATATAGAAGGACTCACACACTGCATAACAAACTACATTAATTTTTGTGTGGACAACACAATACCCACAAAAGTGGTGAGGTGCTTCTCTAACAACAAACCATGGATTAATTCTGATATAAAAACACTATTTAAGGACAAAAAGATGGCATTCAAGACAAGAGATAAGGTGGGTCTGAGGGAGGTACAGAATCAGCTTAGGCGTCAAATCAGGCAGGAAAAAGCCAATTATAAGAAAAAAAATGGAAAAGCAAATGGAAAGAAAAGACATAAGGGGAGTCTGGGATGGGCTTAAGTCAATTTCGGGTCATAGACAGTCTGTCTGCCAGATAGAGGCAGATATTAATTGGCTTAATGAACTAAATCTATTCTTCAATAGATTTGATCACACACCAGCTCCTCCCACCCCAGCATGTCCTTCAGTTCCCCCAACCACAATGACTTCACCCAATGCGGCTACTTCCCACCAGACCAGTAAATCCAGAAATCTGTCTTTATCTGACCACAGTCTGACCTTCACACGTGCCCAGGTGAGGAAGGAGATGAAAAAGATCAAGGCGGGGAAAGCCGCAGGGCCAGATGACATCAGTGCAATGCTAATTAAGACTTATTGGAAGCAGCTGTGTGGTGTTATTACATATATGTTTAATATGAGCCTGAAGCTGGAAATAATACCTGAATTATGGAAATCTTCTTGCGTGGTACCGGTTCCAAAGAAACCTCACCCTATGGACCTCAACGACTACATAGCTGTAGCATTGACATCCCACCTGATGAATATGTTAGAGAGATTGGTTCTCACACATCTCCACCCTCTAGTGAGCCCCACTATGGACCCTCTCCAGTTTGCTTATCGGCTGGGCATTGGGGTAGATGATGTCATCATCCACCTTCTCACCTGAAGAAACCAGGGAACATGGTGAGAATAATGTTCTTTGATTTCTCCAGTGCTTTTAACACAATACAGCCTGGGCTACTGAGAGACAAGCTGGGCCTTGCTGGAGTGGACCACCAGCTCTCCAATTGGATCCTAGAATACCTCACAAACCGACTTCAGTATGTGAGAGCCCGGGACTGTGTGTCAGATACCGTGATCTGTAATTCGGGGGCACCTCAGGGTACAGTTCTTGCCCCCTTTTCTCTTCACACTGTACACTGCAGATTTTAGGTGCAACTCATCTAGCTGCTACCTACAGAAGTATTCTGACGACTCTGCAATAGTAGTCCTCATCACAGACGAAGATGATGGGGAGCACAGAGAACTGAACCGGGATTTTGTGGACTGGTGCCAGCGGAACCACCTGAAAATTAACGCTGGGAAGACCAAGGAGATGGTGGTGGACTTTCGTGAATGTAGATCCCCGTCTAAAAAAGTGGACATCCTGGGGACGGGCATCAAGATTGTCAACACCTATAAGACCTGGGTGTGCTCCTTAATAATAAGCTGGACTGGGCAGATCACATGGAGGTCCTGTACAGGAAGGACCACAGTGTCCAGGGGGCACTTCTTAGGACTTTTTTCAACTCAGTAGTGGCATCAGCCATCTTCTTTGGCCTGTTGGGGGAGCAGTATATCAACCAGGGATAGAAATAAACTTGACAAGCTGATTAGAAGGGCCAGCTCTGTCCTGGGGAGCCCACTGGACCCAGTGCAGGTGGTGGGTGACAGAAGGATACTGTCTGTGGTGAGCTCCATGCAGGACAATAAGTCCCATCCCATGCATGAGACCGTGATAGCACTGGTCAGTACTGTCACTGACCGACTACTTCACCCTAAGTGTGAGAAGGAAGTCGACGCGCTTTTTCTAAGTGTGCACTATTGGAAGTCGACACCTACCTAAGCGGAGATCATTATTACACACAGAGAACTGAAATATCTTTCTGTTTGTGATATTCCCCCCTCCTCTGCTACTTCCTATCTGTCTGTCTACTATCAATGAAATGCCTCTTACCTTGGAACATTCTTGTATATGTTGTATTTGTATTGCTTATCTTTGCTGCTGTAACACCCTGAATTTCCCCATATTGGAACTATTAAAGGATTATTATTATTATTATTATTATTATTATATATCTATGTAGAGAGAAGGGTACAGGGCAGCACTCCACTCCTACAGCTCGAAAAAGGGTGCATGTTCACTTAGGGAACTGACCAAACTCCCAAAATTTGTAGCATACAAAGAAGTTTTTGACGGTACTCCAAACTTGTATCTGATTAAGTGTTTTTATTAACAAAATGAATATAATGTGCAACGTTTCAGCAGCAAGTCCCTTCATCAGGCATTCGTCCAATGTTGAGAGTTGTGGCAGCACAGTGTCATTTGATAGCAGAGGATAAGCCGTTGGTGGGTGGTGAGGACTGATTGCACACTGTAGTAGTGAGTTACATCATATTTTACAGCGGCGGTTGATAATTGTAAAGGAATTGCCAGTTGAGCAATTCCCCAGTGCTGCTGCAGAACCCTGGGGGGAGGGGCACAACAAGACAGTGAGCCCTAAAGCTGAACCTCCCCACTGTCCCTGCCTACTTGCCTTATCTGACCTAGGTGACAGCCAGCAACTGGTCGACAGTTCCTTCTTAGTATAAGTGACAACACAGAACGCAGACAGGACAAACAACAAAAGGGAGGTCAGCTAGCCAAGGGTTCGTTAACAGACGCGCAATGCAGTACTGAATCAATATCCAAGAGAATAGTCAAAAGTCAAGACCAGAGGTCAGGAATAGGAATACAGGTAACAAAAACAGCAAGGAGTAATAGCCAGAACGCAAGAAGCAAAAACCAGCGCCAATGTGAATGTGAGCAAAGAATAAATAGGAAGAAAGAACCCGCCTCAGACTTGATAGAAGGATAGGCTGTCAATCACACAGGTAAGGCTAAAGTTAACTCTTAGTGGAGCAGAGGAAAACCAAGGTGAAGGAGATGGGTGTGGTGGAAAATCAATTAAGGAGATGAGGGAATAGGACAGTGTTCAGACAATACAAGAAAAACCCAAAGGAAAGAATCACAGCCGGACCCGCCTGGATGACGCAGAAGTTTGAATGGGTGCGGATGTAACAATAATATTCTCAACAACAAACAACTTACATACCTTTTTCCTGAAAATCCTACAGTCACAACTTTTTATATGCTTCGGAAGATTCATAAGAGTGCCACATGTCCTCCAGGTCGTCCTATTGTTTACAGTTCAAATAGCCTTTGCGAACCAATGTGCAAATTTATTGATTTTCACCTCAAACTGCTGGTTGAAGCACTTCATTCTTACATAAAGGACACGACTGACCTCCTGTTAAAGATGGATGGATTATATTTGAAACCGGATATGATGTTGGTCACATGATATGTGGAATCATTATATACTTCTATCAGGCACCATGATGGCCTTGAAGCAATCAGAGTATTCCTACTGATGTCAGATGTGGATTGTGAATTTGATGAGTTTCTTGTTACTCTTTTGAAATTTACACATAACTTTTTTTTCTTTTTGGGGAGTCAGTATTCCTACAGCTCCAGGGGACCACTATGGGGGCGGCCTGTTCATCCTCTTATGCAAATTTGTTCCTGGAACTGTGGGAGAGACATATTTTTCTCACCGAACTAGTGCCGATGATAGAGAAGGTCCAATTTTGGGGCTGATACATCAATGCTACAATTATGATATGGCAGGGTCCGGTCGGTGATTTGAATATATTTTTAGACTCCCTCAATACTATGAACATCAATTTGACACATTAGTGGAGTCACTCTAAAATTGACTTTCTGGAGGTAAAATTGCAGGTGGGTGATGGTGGTATTCCATCAGATCTGGTTCATAAAACCACAGCCACCAACTCACTATTATATTCATCATCTGCTCATCCAGGAGACCTTATATTTGGCATTGCAACTGTCCAATTCTTAATCAGGCCTTTGAAAAATCCACCAGAAAATTGGGATATTGTTTTAGACAAAGAGGCTATAAGGAACAGTGGATCCAGAATGGTTACAAATGGTTCCACAAATAGACAACATTTATTAAGAATTCAGAATACATTGTGAAGATTTAGCCAGCAGGTGATGTTTATTACACCATTTAAGAGTTGATGGCATGAATTATGTCGGGCGTTACAAAATTATTGGAGAATCTTAACTTGAAAGATTTTTTTTTCATTTTGAGGTGAAATGTGGGAACCAAACCATCTATTATATATCAAAAGGTAGATTGCCGTCCATGTGGTAGGTAAGTGGTGTTATAGAAATTAAGTGTCTGTCTCTTTAACTTCTCATTAGCTTGCTGTTCTTAAAAAATTATAGAAATGCATTTAGTAGAAGAAGCTTACAGCCTTCGATGATAAGGATATCCACTGAGAGCAAGGCCAGACACCCAGTCTAGGGCAGCATGTCCTAGTGGACTTACTTGTTTATAAACTTTCTGTGAGCCGTCCTTCGAGAAGGCTGGAGATTAACCCTACTTACGCAAACAGCCCCCAGCACGTAGCTGCGCAGTTTCTCCCCTCAGATGTGCAATGGTCCCAGCCATGCTTTGCATTACGCAGCTCATAGTACTAATATACTTTGATTATTGAGATGAGTGGGGGGGGGGGGTGTCAAGACCCTCCTCCCTCCAATGGTCAATCAGGTTAACCAGTTTTCACGCATGCTCTGTTATATTTCATAATTATTTACTGTTCTCTATAAAAGCTTATGCTATGTTTTTAATAAACACAACTTGCTTAACACCGACTGAGCGTGTCAGGCTGGTTCTTTCTCTGTGAGCTCATAATATATATATATCAATATGGATTATAAATAATTTGGCACCACTTGACAATCAGGATTTTGAACCCAGTTTGGGTTTCAATAACAGTGGCCTGTACAAATATCGACACTGCAGTAAATTTCTGGAACTCTGATCATAGCTGATGATATAAAATTCATTTTGATCTTAGCTGTCAAACCTTAGGTGTTATATACTTGGCCACATGCCCATATGGGCTAATATATTGGCCTGACGTCTCGTAAGTTACGTCGTCATGTGAGGGAACACTTGTTGGGGATCTCGAATGCTAGAGATGAATTTGATGTAACTAAACTTAACACAATTCCTAAACATTTATCTTAACTTTTATACCTGCTGGAGGAGTCTAGTCTTACTCACAAGTCTGGTAAAGGTATTACATGATCAAGCTGGTGAAGTGTCAGAAGACCCCATTATAGTCTATGGGGTCTGTAGGTGTAATTTTTTTAGGGGGTGTTACATATAAATCCTGGAAATCCACTTTAAAAACTGCATTAAAAGCTGGGATGTGTAAATCCAGCCTTAATCTGTAAAAAAAGTGAAAAGCTAGACATAAAAATATATATAAATATCACAGGATCAGCTTCAGACACTGGAACTGAAACTGGATTGAATGCAATATAGACTGTTATTAACAAATCAGCTGCTTGTGATATTCACAGTAGAGTGACAATAACAAGTGATGCAACTGTAAACATTAAAAATGTAAGACTATAAAAGGCTGGTTTGGCAAACAAAATTACATAATGAGATGTCAACATATACAAAATATACACAGCAATAAATACAAACTAAAGTAATCACTATAAAGACTACTGATGTCAAATATATATCAAATCATGTGTATAGTCATAAGATATGTTCCTATATTGATCTGGAATTAGAAAATGTCACAAGGGAAGGAATGCAGTGGATAGGGAAGTATATAGGAACAGTCCAATATGAGTAAACTATAGTCAATACAATAAGAGAAAGACGTCAGTTAATGATCAACATAGTGTTAATATGCCTAGGGTAGGGAACAACCTATTGTATAATACAATGGGCAAAACCCAATGAAGATAAGTATCAAGCACTTAGTGCTCAAAATTGCACACAAAATCAGGTTAAGGCACAAAGAGAACAAGACACAGTGATGTACCACTCACATGGTGAGAGTTCACAGCAATGTAGATATGCATAAAGCAGGCCTGAAAACTAGAGATAAGTGTAGTCACATGGAGAAACGGGGTTAAGAAACACTTACCATAGTTAGGAATAAAGGAAACATATGTAGAGTAGTAGGGTAGAGGAGCGAATGACTCCCTGCTGGTATAAGAGGGTCGGCTGGGAGATCACTTGACATGATGTCACATGCGGGGGGCGTGGCCATGTGAAGCACTGCACAGGTGTCCTGGCCTTAAAGTGTAATGAAATGGCTATTTGCTGGACATACACGTTTTTGAGCTATGAGGGATCTGTGAAAATGGCCGCCCTTCAGGTACAAAACGGCCACAGAGATCCACAGATCCATAGAGATCCTGAGATAATTCTAAATTTAGCCAACATGCATTTTTCACAGCCATTTTGCACTTCTATCGTGTGCATGTAGGCTAAATGTAAAATTATCTCAGGGTCTATGTGGATCAATTTCAGACTATTATCTATATCACATCCAAAGTTATGTTACAGTTTTGGGATATACCACTTACAATCCAATGGCTAGGCAATACATAGTAAATGCATATGTTTGCTGATATGTTCATTAGTAAAAATCATAATAATGATGAGTTTAAAGTCATTAACTAACTGCAGATGCAGCACTTCATGCAATAAAGCTGTAACGTCCATTAACAATTGTGTTAATGTTAAAAAGTGCTCTCAAAATCACTTTCCTCTTCCATTTTCATTGAGTTTATTACAGTGATCGGCAAATAAGATATGATCAAAGAATTTTGATTTGGTGTACATAGGTAAATAATGTTTGATTTAAATTTTTTTTTGCATGTATATTGATAATTGATATTTCCCATTATTTCCAATAGTTTGGATGGGGTAAAGGCTAGAGTTTGTTAGTAGTAAGGCTTAGGGTCTAGATGCTCTGTATGTGTAATAAAAAAATATATAAATAATAATAAATACTGCCATATAGTACAAATAATGCTGCCATACAGAGCACAAATATCATGAAAATAAATTGCTCTAATGATGTTGCCATAAATTTCTTAGGGTGGTTGTTGGAAAACCTCTGGGGCTAGATTCACTTCTCCTACATGGAGGCCTTTTCTCTCTGCCGGTTTCAGTATAAAGATGTCAGAAACCCAACAAACAGCGGCGGGAGACACTGAAGCTCCTGGTACAGGTGAATATGATTTTTTTTTTATGTTTCACCTTCCTTGACCTCTTGCCCAAGTACTGAGATTATGGACAACCCCTTCAAATCGAGTGAGTCACCTCTGAACTCTTTACCTGCAATTGTACATATTCTCTTTATTCTACATAAAACAGTTTTTCTCTGATGTCTCTCCCTTCTGGCAATATTTAGTAATGGGTTTGTGGTTGGGAAAATTTTGAGCAATGTTGCTAATTAATTGAAAGAAACTGAAGGATAAATAAGTCTGTAGTGGGGTAATGTGAAGCCATAGGAGAAAGTGGGAAAATATATTTGGACCGTGTCTGAGCACAAGCCCTGGCTAGCTCTTGTTCTATCTGTTAAAGAATACAACAAATTCTTTGTCCCTCTTTAAAGACTGCTAGAATTTGTTGGATTACTCCAAAGGAAGCTGTTCTTCTCAAATACGGAAGCACTCGATGCCTAAAATATAGGTTCATCTATGAACAATATTTATAGTTCATTCATTTATCATTTAGATAAACAACTGAGTAATAAATACATTCCATTATAAAATATGGATCCTGTGTTTTACAGCATCAAACTTAACCCATAGCTGCATAAGGCTCTATTCAAAAGAACAATATTAACAGGCATCACACAGCTGCATTAAAATCTACTCATCTCAGTTTGGCTGTTCATATGATCAATTTTTTGACAGTCCATTTTAACAGGCCTTCCAAAGTAATAGGATGTTTCCTATATTTGCCCGTGTTCCATATCCCTCAATAGACTAAAGTTTAGGAGGTGTCTGTGAAAGTGGGCGCCACATGGATGCAAAAATTATGTGGAAAATGTCAATTTTACACAGTCATTTTGCATCACAGTTCTCTGAATAGAGCCTTAGGCATTATTCACATGGCCGTTTTAAAAGCAATGAGAGTGAATCAGTTTATTCACATATTGTCTTTGTCTGTTTTGATGGCCACACGGCTCCTTGGAAGTCAGTAAGTCAAGTTTGCATCCAAGTGACAACCATTAAAAATGGATCAGTGAGTTGGATAAAACAAGACCAATGCAATTCATCCATTCATTCAATGCTCCAGTAAAAATGGATGCGAAATGGATGGTACTTGGCCCTAAAGACAGACAAACAGTCACAAAAAAGATGCAAAACAGCCATTAACACCGGAACGATTGCTCCCATTTTCAAGGCCTAGAAACAGACACCGTCATGTGAATAAGGCCTTAATAACACTGCTGGTAGTTACTGGAAACAAGCAACAAACTTGTGAACATGCTTATGTCTAAGAGTTTACCTGAATTCCTCTGATACAATGTTCTGTGCAAGTCATCAGGGCAAAACCTGAGACATTGAGATTATAATAAGCACAAGGTAAGTGAAGATGAGTATTTGCAAATTACAAATGTTATCTACAAAATGATGTTTGAAGGTGAGTGAACAGACCTAGTTCACACCCTGGAAGGCAGAGGATGGAGCACAAGTGGGACATGGTCCTTGTCATTAGGACATAAGCAAATAGCAGTTTCTAAGTGCAAATTGCAAGCACTTAAGAATGTACAGACTTAATGAGTAGACGGAGGTTGAGGTTGTATTTTTTATAAATTGACTTTTTTACATACCTAACAAGTGTATCCTGTTTATATGCTTGACAAACATTGTGAAGTTCTCCAGTTACAAGTTTCCCTTCTTATATTTGCTCTCTACGTCATTTTCAGTTTATAGCAAAGATAAAAACTTGTACGCTTAATGCATCTAAATATTGAAGAACTGCAGATGGCAAAGGATTGAACTTCACTAATGGGAGATTCTGTGGTTTTAGCTTTGTCTTCTTTTTTTCTCTTACATGAAAATTGAAATTATTTATGGGCATACGATTATGACATCTATTGTAATATAATCCCTGGAGTATTAACAGTGGATATAGTTTGTCTCAGCGGCATCCCCTTTTGCAAGAGTGCATTCAACACATGTATTTATACCAATCTGAAAATCTCTAATGCATACTGTATATACATACACCATTCAGAACAGAACATTATATGTAGGTCATTAATGTATTACAAAGTGATTCTTTTCTCTGCCAAAAGAGGAGAGGCAAAGCTAGCTTTTATGGCCAAGTGTTCAGAAGTGCTTTTTGATGGCTTTCAAACTATTAGCCAATAAATTAATAATATATAGTAGTAGATTAGATAAGATTGTGGTAAAATAATTAGTCTCGGCGCTCTTAAATAGGACATCTTGTTAACTGGGCAGATTGCTGGAGTTAAGTTTGTTAATTATTCTGGTTATGCTTTGTCTCCATGTTCATGAAAATGTCTTGAGTTTCTGTCTCTATTACCTCAGTTTGTAAAAAACATGCAAAAAATGAACCAGTTTCAGTTTACGGGACAATAAACAAAGTTATGTAGACAGAAAAGTGATAGGTAAATAATGGCAGGAGTAAATACACCTAATTATAGCATCTAATGTATTTTGGTAGATGCCATAAAGTGTATTTCTACAAGAAGATGTAATGCCAATGTGTGCAGAGTTGAAAGGATGGAAGGGAGGAAGAGGGAGAAAGAGGGAAAGAAAGAAAGAAAGAAAGAAAGAAAGAAAGAAAGAAAGAAAGAAAGAAAGGAAGAAAGTGTAGCCCTATTTGGGGGGGGGGGGGGTATGAGTATTATCCCTCCCACAACAGACTCTGGCGCTGACCTGTGTGTATATGGGAAGAGTGGGAACATATATGAAGTGTATCAGTACCTCCACCCAGGATAGAGCCTCTGGGAGGATCTCTTCCTCGGACTTACCCATGAAGTACAGTTAGTAACCTTAACAAGGATTACTGTACTAATCTCACAGTCTGAAGAATACATACAGATACCACATAAGGTTATAACAGTAGCTTTATAAGAATCAAAAGGATAATAGTACATACATGCAGTATACTGAGAACACAGCAGTACTGCAACAACCAGCAATCCTGCAACAGTCTTAAGTTACATACCCGGGTATATATATATATATATATATATATATATATATATATAAAAAAGAGTCCTGTGCACAATACAGTGGGGGAAAAAAGTATTTAGTCAGCCGCCAATTGTGCAAGTTCTCCCACTTAAAAAGATGAGAGAGGCCTGTAATTGACATCATAGGTAGACCTCAACTATGAGAGACAAAATGAGAAAACATATCCAGCAAATCACATTGTCTGATTTTTAAAGAATTTATTTGCAAATTATGGTGGAAAATAAGTATTTGGTCAATAACAAAAGTTAATCTCAATACTTTGTTATATATCCTTTGTTGGCAATGACAGAGGTCAAACGTTTTCTGTAAGTCTTCACAAGGTTGGCACACACTGTTGCTGGTATGTTGGCCCATTCCTCCATGCAGATCTCCTCTAGAGCAGTGATGTTTTGGGGCTGTCGCTGGGCAACACGGTCTTTCAACTCCCTCCAAAGGTTTTCTATGGGGTTGAGATCTGGAGACTAGCTAGGCCACTCCAGGACCTTGAAATGCTTCTTACAAAGCCACTCCTTCGTTGCCCTGGCGGTGTGTTTGGGATCATTGTCATGTTGAAAGACCCAGCCACGTTTCATCTTCAATGTCCTTGCTGATGGAAGGAGGTTTGCACTCAAAATCTCACGATACATGGCCCCATTCATTCTTTCATGTACACGGATCAGTCGTCCTGGTCCCTTTGCAGAGAAACAGACCCAAAGCATGATGTTGCCATCCCCATGCTTCACAGTAGGCATGGTGTTCTTTGGATGCAACTCAGCATTCACTCTCCTCCAAACGCGACGAGTTGTGTTTCTACCAAACAGTTCTACTTTGGTTTCATCTGACCATATGACATTCCCCCAATAATCTTCTGGAACATCCAAATGCTCTCTAGCAAACTTCAGACGGGCCCGGATATGTACTGGCTTAAGCAGGAGGACATGTCTGGCACTGCAGGATGTGAGTCCCTGGCGGCATAGTGTGTTACTGATGGTAGCCTTTGTTACGTTAGTCCCAGCTTTCTGCAGGTCATTCACTAGGTCCCCCTGTGTGGTTCTGGGATTTTTGTGATCATTTTGACCCCACGGGGTGAGATCTTGCGTGGAGCCCCTGATCAAGGGAGATTATCAGTGGTCTTGTATGTCTTCCATTTTCTAATTATTGCTCCCACAGTTGATTTCTTCACACCAATCTGCTTGCCTATTGCTGGTGAGCAGCTCATTATGTGTGAATCAGATCGTTCTTGCAATTTTGGAGATTCTTTCTATTAGGAAGAGAGTACTCTCATGTTATTTATATGGGAATATGTGCTGTAATGATGTTCCTCTATCCTAACATTACCAGGGATGAATGGGGAGCAGCTCACTATGCGTGGTTGAGATCGTTCTCACAGTATTCAAGATTCTTTCTATTAGTATGAGAGTACTCTTGCGTTATTTATATGGGAATATTGTATTGCGCATGCGTGAGATTTCGGAGATGCGTGATCTCGCGAGAACGACTCACAGTGTGTTTAGGGCTGATAATGGCGCCATTGTCCTTATGGAATTAGATTCACATGCCTATTTTGCTTTATATGGACCCTGATATGTGACCTCCATGGTGCAGCCCCCTGATGAAGCGGGGGCGAAACACGCATTGGGGCTGCAGGTGGAGGTCACGGCGCTCCTACGGGTATTTCCATTCACATGAACATTTTGTGGTAAGGAGGGCTGATACACTTTTGGCATGCTATTATTGCTTATTGATTTCCATTCATAGACATCAGATTAATTGTATATGTTCAACATATTCGATGCATGCAGCATACAGTTGTGCTAAAAAGTTTACATACCAATAAACAAATTTTTTGTTTTTTTGGTCTTTTTTCAGAGAATATGAATGATAACACACAAACTTTTTCTCCACTCATGGTTATTGGTTGGTTGAAGCCATTTATTGTCAAACTTCTGTGTTTTCTCTTTTTAAATCATAATGACAACCAAAAACATCAAAATGAGCCTGTTCAAAAGTTCACATACCCCAGTTCTTAATACCATGTATTGCCCCCTTGCCTTTCTTATATGTTTTTTAACATGTTTTTAATAGAAATTTTTGTTCTTGTATGCTAATAAATTTGTAATATTTTTGCATTATCTAGTGGTTATGTGATTATTTATAGTGCTACCATTCCTGATAGGTATCATATGTTTCTTTAGGAGGTATGGTCTGTGTTTATGATACCTAGTAGATGAGATTTGTAGGTTTACATAAAATGTAACTTGTCAGGTGGTTTTCCAACCTAAACTGACCACAGTATGTGCTGAAAAGTCAAGTTATAAACTTTTAAAACTAGCTGAAATTGTCGGTTACTCCAAATAAGATACAAAGGCTATAGAGAAGAAGAAACACTTTGTTTGGGAACACCAATGAGGACAAAAATCACACTCTATGATGTACGTAATGGCTGCCAAAGTGCTGTGCTCCTAAGCTGCAGAGTTACATGGTGGGGGTTAGGAATTAATCTTTTCTTTGTGGACACCAATTGCGGAAATGCAGCAGCAAAAGAAAAAAAAAATTGCTGATTTTTACAGTTCCTGCAAAGTGAATAAGATGTTGTTTAATCTTATCCATACATTACAGAAAAAAATTATATGAAAAACCTGTGCTTTCAAAAATGTATGCTTTCTTGAAAAATGCAGCATGCTAATTTTACCTGCGGAAACTATGTATTTTCCCCATAGACTTATATTTGGGACCAGAGAAAAACCAAATGGTTTTGCTGCATTTTTTAGCTGAATTTTGCTACTTGTGGCCTTAGCTGTAGACTGAATTCACTAAACACCATTTTGCTGGGGGATTTCATTACATTTTCAATGGTGTATTTACACAGCATTTTTTTTAGCTCAAAGTTGGTATGGCCAGATGTTACTTTAAAGTCTCTAATTGTGTCCATATAGGTATCATATACAGGTGAGGTTGAGGTGTGCTTTGTGAGTGGTTTCCATTTAAAAGGGATTTTCCAGGCAAAAAATGTTTTTTTTAAAAAAGGTCTGTTAGTGCTATTAATGGGTTAATAAATGCACCCATATACCTTTAGCTGTGTTTTGAGTGATTTCTGGGTGTCTCTGGGAGCTCCTTGTATCTTCTGTATTTGTTTACATTGTTCAGCTTTCTGCTATGTAACTTCCACACTAACCCCTCTCACCTCACTCCCCCCTCCTTCCTCTCTCCCTCCCTCTTCTCTCTCTCTCCCTCCCTCCCATACACCCCTTCCCTGTCTCTCTAGCTATCCCACCCACTACTAGTCCTTCCCTACCTACTCAGCCCAACCCTCGCTGGTAGAAGCGGCAGCAGCCAGAAAAGAAGTAGGAGCCATCCCACAGGAAGAAGGCTGGAAGATAAGTATGATGGAGTGGATGGGGGGGGGGGGAGTAGTAGTGACGATCCGTTTCCGGAAATGGGGAAACGGATTGTCACCAGATAATCAGAAAATGTCGCTTGGGCGGTCACAAGACCACACAAAGTATATGGGTAAATATACATTTTTGATTAATTATGTTATTTAGAAAATAGGAGGGGGGAGGGTGTTTAGATTAGTGTAGTGATTTCCATTTATCCCAGACAACCCCTTTAAGACCGGAACCCCACATGACGCAAACGCCGCAGTTTGGCCGCAGCAGAAACGCAGTGGAAAAAAAAACGTAGCATTTTACAGTCACTGCAAAGTGGATGGGATTGTAGCGAATCGAATGCACATATTGCGGTAAAATGTGCGAAGCGGACACGCTGCCATTTCCCAAACCATTGCGGTTTTGGAAATCGCACCATGTCAATTATACCTATGGAAATGCTGGCAGTTTCCCTATAGCCGTGATGGCGAACCTATGGCACGCCATGATCGCTCACTAATGGGGAATCCTGTACTGGATTCCCCGTTAGTGAGCGATCACTTCTTTCAGCTGAGCTGTCAGTGTAGGCCGCGGCCCCGACATAAGTCATCAGCGCGCGCGATCAGAAGAAGGAGGACGCTCTTCGTGAGACTGCAGCTCTTCGTGGGACTAGGTAAGTAGCATAAACTACTGTGTGGGGGCCAACTGTGAAGCATAAACTACTGTGTGGGGGCCCACTGTGAAGCATATACTACTGTGTGGGGCCACGCTGTGAAGCATATACTACTGTATGGGGCTTCACTGTGAAGCATATACTACTGTGTGGGGGCCCACTATGATGCATAAACTACTGTGTGGGGGCCCACTGTAAAGCATATACTACTGTGTGGGGGCCCACTGTGAAGCATATACTACTGTGTGGGGGCCCACTGTGAAGCATATAATACTGTGCAGGGGCCACTGTGGAGCATATAATACTGTGCAGGTGCCACTGTGGAGCATATAATACTGTATGGGGGCCACTATGAAGCATATAATACTGAGTGGGGGCCACTCCAGAGCATATAATACTGTCTGGGGGCCATTCTGGAGCATATAATACTGTCTGGGGGCCATTCTGGAGCATATAATACTGTCTGGTGGCCACTTCGGATCGAATTGTACTGTCTGGGGTCCACTATGGAGTGCATTGTACTGTGTGGGGGCCCTTCACTATTTATATCACACAGTATCTGTTTTATAGCAGACATGTGATATTATTACAGGCTGTAATAACATTGCACGGTCACTAAAAAACAGATCCTGGTTAATTTAAGGTTAAATTGCCGTGTTGGCACTTTGTGATAAATTAGTGGGTTTTGGGTTGCAGTTTGGGCACTTGGTCTCTAAAAGGTTCGCGATCGCTGTCCTATAGTATAATGGAAGCAGTTCACATAGGGTTTTTCCCGCAGCGCTTTTCACAGAGAGTTCGCAGAGGTTTCCTTTGCGGACTTTCTGCTTCCATTATACTTGTAGAGAAACCGCTGGCATTTCCGTAGGTATAATTGATATGCTGCAATTTCCAAAAAAAAGCAATGGTTTTTTAAATCGCAGCTCGTCCGCTGTGTATTTTTCCACAATGTCTGGATGGGATTTGCTAGAATTGACATGCTTGCGTTTTTGAAATGGAAGCATCTCCGCTGTGGATTTTTTTTTGTGTATGTGATTAGTCAGAGTCCCATCCACTTTGCAGGTAATGTAAAATGCAGCGTTTTTGCAACAAGGAGTCCCGGCCTCAACTTCCAACAGTCACGTTAAAATTGCAAAATCGCTCCAGAAAATGTCACTTTTTTATTGCTCTGATGCCTTATATACATTTTAACCCTTTAGCTAAAGCATTTTAAATCAAAGTTTAATTCATAAGCAAAGGAAGGGAAATGCTTTGCTCAGGAATCTACAGCTCAGACCAAAGCCCAAGCAAGCTAAGGCACACCTCCAAAGCACTTTCCCCCCGAATCAACTCTACAAGATACTGTGAATAGGTTTATAATGCATTTACTGTTGATAGACTCCCTTTAACATCCAGCATCAGTCCCTGTGTATGAAGTTTACACTGTCTGTAGATTAAATCTGGGCCATTGTCTTGTTGTTTTCGGTCTTTTTTTTCATTCTTATTATTTCAATGCAGGCATACAGTAAGTGGCAGACTGCATTGGAAGTATATAGTATGCCTGTATGATAATTTCATAACAGTTGGAGAGCCAGAAGTTACAGACCACCAATGTAAATATATAAAGTATCCATATATTTATGGTATTTTGTATTGGTACACACTTTAACCTTGTTCACATCACTGAGAAAGATATCTTCTCTGTAGTGATTACCAGGGACATGGGGAGGAGTGACTTGATTTGGGCTTGCGTCTACCAGGTAAGAAAGAGAGATCAGACGGGAGCTGACAGGTAAAAGAAGAGGATATGGCTTAAATCAATTCACAGAATTGCAGGTTATGTGCTTTACCTGCTGGCAGCAATATAAGCTAGAGCTATAGCTGAGAGGAAGTATGTTTTCCTTCCTGGAAACTGCACATTGTCATTGTTTTCACTCTTTATTATGGTCTGTTGTTTGAAACTGAAGTAAAATTATTTTAAAAATTAGAAGTTTTTGACAGAGCATGCATTATTGAATAAAATTACATAAATTTTAAAATAAGACCCAATTATTAAAGATAATAATAATAAAATGTGTCGCATCAGATAAACTACTATAATTACATTAAACCATTATAACTATTCAAAACAATAAAAATGAAAACACAGATGACAGAGAAATGTAATATTTTTCTATATCTTTTTCTTTGTAAAATGTTTTTAAGCTGCGATGAATATATTTTCTTCAGGAGCTTAGAGTATCCTTTGGTTTGCCCTTGCTAATGGTGACTGCTCTACACTTATAATTTCAAGAAACCACACATTACGGACATGATTAGGCCTCAGAAAATTGATGGATGTGGATAGTCCAGCTAGAAAGTTTATTAGTAATACTAAATATCTTAGCCTATTTATGCAGAGTGCTTTACCTCAAATATATAATTTATCCTACAAGTGGTGTCTATAAGCACTTTAAAGCTTAAAGGAACACATCATTTTATTTGAAATTGTATGTATCTTAGCCCTGGTTACAAGCTTATAGAGCATATCAGGGTCGGACTGGCCCACAGGTAGACCGGTGAATTCCCCAGTGGGCCCCGTGCCTTTAGGGGACACTACTGCACCTCCACTGCAATTTTTTTTTTTTTGATAGGCAGTGGAGGCGCAGTAAGGCCCCCATTCACTTACCTCTCCCTGCTCCAGGCCAGGGCTCACTGTGCGTCGCACATCACGTCCCGATGATGTAATGTGTGACGCACAGGCCCAGGCTGCTGTGAGAAGAGGCCGCGAACTGGAGCAGGTGAGGTAAGTGATGCTGTCAGGTTCTCCCTGGTTTTGCGATACGGTTTTAATAACCAGATCGCAAAACCGGGGAGAAGTGGCACCACCGACCCGGTTCTGATACTAGTAGAGCAGAAAGCCACTGTCTTATTGCTCTACTGCTCACAGACTTGTAGGCCACGGGCCCTATTGAGCCTGTGGCTTACAAGCTAAGCTCCGATACTTACCTAACTGTTCCCCGGCGCCTCCTGCTTCTTTCTTTTCTGGGCGCACATGACGTTATATCAGTGCGCCCGGAGCAAGAAGGAGCGGGTCCGGGGAACAGACAGGTAAGTAATGACCTAATGCTTCAATAAGGGGGACCAGTGAAGGGGCTACTGTATGGGCCATACAGTGGCCCCTTCACTATCCCCCCCCATATAGTGGTCCCTGCACTATTCCCCCCTATAGTGGCCCTTGCACTATTTCCCCCAATAGTGGCCCCTGTACTATTCCCCCCCTATAGTGGCCCCTGCACTATTCCCCCCATACAGTGGCCCCTTCACTATTCCCCCCCAGTGTCCCCTTCACTACCCCCCCCATACAGTGGCCCCTCACTCCCCCCCCCATACAGTGGCCCCTTCACTGGTCCCCTATACTGTATGGAGACCATTGATGGGGCCATTATATTGGGGAGGGGACAGTTATGGGGGCTAATATCTTGGGGGACATAAAAGGGGTTATCCAGGATAACTCTTGTTTTTTTTAATTAGGCTGAGGCAGGTGAAAAAAAAAACCCAAAGCTTACTTTTCTGTGCCCATTGTCTCCCAGCGTGGTTCGGTCCTGCAGCTCTGTTGTTTTCTTCCCACTGAACATGACTACCTGTGCCATTGAGGACTTCCAGCAAAAGAAAACAGCGGAGCTGCAGAACTGGACCCTGCTGGGAAGTCATCGGAGCACAGGGGACAGGTGAGAAGGTTTTTTTTTTTTTTTTGCGGGTGTGTGTTTTTTCACTTCCCCCAGACTAATAAAATAAATAAATAAATAAATTATGCTGGACAACCTCTTTAAAGTGTGAGGCATTAGGGGGGTATATTAAAGGGGTTGTCCAGGCAGAATTTTTTATGATTTATCCTCAGGATAGGCCATAAATACCTGATCTGTAGGGGGCCGACCCCGGACTGATCAGCTGTACAGAGCCACTTCTGGCACCTGTCCTGTACACAATACAGGGCCAGAAGCAGAAAGCTCTGTCCACTGTATATTAGCCGGGCACCTTCACTGCATCTTAGCACATATTGAAGTCAGTAGGAGCTGAGCTGCAGTGAAGGCGCTGGGCTGCTATACAGCAGATGAAGCTTTCTGCTTCCGGCCCTGTATTGTGTACAGAACGGGCGCCGGAAGTGACACTGTACAGCTGATGGGGCTGTGTGTCAGCCCCCTAGCAATCAGGTATTTATGGCCTATCATGAGGATGGGCCATAAAAAAGTTAACCCTGGACAACCCCATTAATATGCATCACACAGTTTAATGTACCCCCCACTGGATGTTAGCCTACATCACTGCCCCCACACAATATCATGGCCCCATCACTGTTCCCCATACAGTATGGGGGACCAGTGCAGAGACCACTGTATTGGGGGCCATTACAGGTGTTCTCAATAAATTAGAATATTTTTGAAACGTTCATTCATTTCAGTAATTCAATTCATAATCAGCATCTTCCATGATTGTGTGTCCTATCGAACCAGACTGAGAGACCATTTAAAGGCTTAGGAAACCTTGGCAGGTGACACACTGAATTTACAATACTGAACTTTTTCACAATCTTCTAATTTTCTTAGATTTGGGTTTTCATTACCTGTAATCCATAATCAACATTTACAGAAATTAAACACTTGGAATATAACACTCTTTGTGTAAAGAATCTAGAAAATATAGGAGGTCACTTTTTTTATTTAATTACTGAAATAAATAAACATTTCAAAGATATTCTAATTTATTGAGATGCATCTGTAAAAAAAATTTGGCCCAGACAACCCCTTTAAAGAGGTTGTGCATAAATTGGAGCGACAACTGTGAAGGCCAGGGAGGTGTAAAATTTTTTTTTTAAAAAAAAGTATACTCACCTGTCCCCAGCACCCTGTTGTCCCTCGCCCGCGTCTGTTCGGTCTCATGGCAGCGCCTCATTTCTAGAAATCCTGTACCTAATTGGTCTTAGCAGTCACATGAGGTGCAGGACTCCCAGCAAGAAGGCACCGGCACGAGACTGAATGGACACTGGCAACGGACAACGGAGTATGCTTTTTTTTATTTATCTATTTTTTTTATTTTATTTTACACCTCCTGCTTGCCACATGGGTTGCTCCAATTCCTGGACAACTTTTTTAAAGGATTTATCCATCTTTCTAATATTGATTGTCCTTAGGATAGACCATCAATATTACGTCTTCGGGGGTACAACAGCCAAGACCTCTGCAGATCAGCTATTCCAGGACAATGCGGCAATAGTTAATGGTAACAATTCTAGGAGCCACACTGTTCACTTTTCACGGTTATATTGGAAAAAGCAAAGGTTTAATATTAAAAATTTGTGACAGTGTGTCTGGCTGAAAATTGATGACGAAGTGGATTTCCCAAAAAAAAAAAAGCCAAAAATTATCCCATTTTGGGATCAGAATTCCACAACAACATGGCTTTGGTATTGGAAGAAGCAATGTTTTTTTTGTTTTATTTTGTTGTTATTATGCCAACAGTGTGGCAGTGGCAAGTGGTAATTGCAGAAATCCAAAAGGGTGGATCCAGCACCGAGTGCTGGGTCTAATTAAAACATGAATTTTAATGTCAAATTAAAATGTTGGTTAATGGCGGCCTCTAACCATACGCCTTTCGACCACATAGCTATTACTCAGTGAGAAGTAGAAGTATCTTCTTCCATCCCTCATTGCATGAGTGTATTTCCTGTAAGATATATATTAAAGGGATATTTGTCCTTACTGACAAATGTGGTGGCCTCCTCAAAGAGCTTTAGAAGACAACACACACTTTCCTCATGAGCCTCCAATGGCAGATCTCAAAATAACACATTGTCCCTGTGGGCTGTTGCATGCAGGAGTCATTCACTGCCTTCTGCTCCTCACACAAGGTGGAATTCATCGAGTTAAAAATGTCGCAGTTGAGTCTATGTTTATCAGACCGTTTTGTCGATGCAAGTCCCGCCGGGTGTTTCTAGCCACTAGAGATGGGCGAACCTCTCAAGATTTGTTTCATTACAGGTTTGTGGCGCTTGGGACCAGGACTTGTTTCGGGTCTAACAAGTTTGGTAACAACCATACCTTAAATTGACTTAAAATATGGTGTAGAACACTCTTAGGGTTCATAGGAACCTATCTATAAAAATTTTAGCAAACACAGCGGAAATTGTGTCAAAATGAAAGTGACATGTATATTTATGGAAAAACGAATGGTAAGCAGTAATAATAATAATAAAAATAATACAAACTCAGTGGATACAAACCCTAAGTTTAACCATACACTGCGCTGACACTTGCTTTTATGCATTTTAACATTTGAAACGCTCCAAAAATTACCCATTTATTTGGGAAAGGTGCATGCCTGTGTTTTTTTGTAGAAAAATTACCCTCTTTTGATGACTTGTAAGTGACACAGGCTTGTAGTTGTTATTTGGGGAAAAAAAAAATTGCGGCTGTGAGCCTAGTTAAAAAGTGATGAAGAATTGGCTTTTCAAAAAAACACAAAACTAAAGCCACCAACAATTATTCCTTGATTGTTTTTTTTTTTTTTTTTTTTTTTATGCCAACGTCGTGGCACCAACAGTGTAGTATTGTTGACATGTCTGGCTGAGTGGTGACAGTGGTGGTAGCTGTTTAAGAGTAGATGGCAGGACCAGCAGCAGTACAGCAAATGGCACCTGAAAAAATAGAATGTATTCTGAAAAGGAAAGGATTTTATGACTCTGAGAACAATACTTGGGAGGAAGAAAAGAACATGGATGATCCCTGTATGGTAGGAAATTCCACATCAACATTATATTGGCAGAGTGACAATTAACAGGATTTGAAGAAAAATTTGGGGCTTGCTATCAGCGTGCCTGGCCTGCCAGCTGAAAAAGCTAGAAAATCTCTTGAGATGGAAAGGATTCTATGACCCTGAGAACAGAACTTAGGAGGCAGAAAAGAACCTGGATGATCCTGCTGGTTATACCTGTATGGGAGAAAATGCCACATCAACAACATGCTGGCGGAGTGAGAATTCACAGAAATTCAAGAAAAATTTCAGGCACACTAGATTGCCAGCTGAAAATGCTGGACTATCTTTCAAAAGTGATCATTGTGTCTGTAGTTTGCTGCATGCAGTAATCATATACTGCTGCTCATATACTACTGTCAGTACTAGAAAGCACTGGGTCTTGCTGCATTTATAGACTATGGCCTCTGACGTTCAAAACAGTAAGCTATGATAGCCATGTATTGTCCCCTGCTCATAACTGATGTTTCATGTATTGATGGTGGTGTTCACATTTCCTCCCACAGACATTTACAAAGAGAGGCCCACATGGTGATCGAGGAGGGACAACTTTGCTGGAGAAATAATGGTAGCTAGGTATTCTCCATGGAGACTGTGCACTGCCATCAAGTGGCATGGCTGGGACTGCACCGCCAGTAACTTGGCCAGGTGGGAGTTAAAGGGGTTTTCCAGTCAAAAAATTTTTTTTTCAAAAAAGATCTGTTAGTGCTATTAATGGGTTAATAAATGCCATTTCTGGGGTTCTCAGTGAGCTTTTTGCATCTTCAGCATTTATTTACATACCTAACTTCCTGTAGTTTGTTTCCTACAAGTTCCATGATGCCTCACTTCTCCTCTCTCTCCACTGACTGACCCCCCTCCCTTTTTCACACACTCCCCCTCCCTGTTTCCTTAGCTAGCCCGCCCACTACACCCTCGGCAGCCATCATTAGAATCTTGGATCTCAATCGCCACACCTCCCTCTCACACTCACTGTCCCCATCCCTTTCAAAACACTCCCCCTCCCTATTTCCCTAGCTAGCCCACCCACTACAACAGGGGTAGGCAACCTTTTTTGTTCGGTGTGCCGATTTCGATTAAAAAAAAATCAAAGTTGAGGTCCTCGGAGTGCCGGTCAATAATTGTAAGTCTGACGACCCCTGCACACGGTATTATGTTCCTTAGCGGCCCCTGCACACTGTATTATGTCCCATAGCGGCCCCTGCGCACGGTATTATGTTCCAAAGCGGCTCCTGCACATGATATTATCTCCCATAATGACCACTGCACATGGTATTTTGTCCCATTGCGGCTCCTGCACACGGTATTATGTCCCTGTGCATGGTATTATGTCCCATAACGGGCCCTGCACACGGTATTATGCTCCATAGTGGCCCCTGCACACTGTATTATGTCCCATAGTGGCCACTGCACACTGTATTATGTCCCATAGTGGCCCCTGCACACGGTATTATGCCCCATGGCGGCCCCTACACACAGTATTATTCTCCATATTGGCCCCTGCACACGGTATTATTTCCCATAGTGGCCCCTGCACACAGTATTATGTCCCATAGCGACCCCTGCACACCGTATTATGACCCATAGTGGCCCCTGCACAAGTTATTATGTCCCGTAGTGGCCCCTGCACACAGTATTATGTCCCATAGTTGCCCCTGCACATCGTATTATGTCCCACAGTGGCCCCTGCAAACCGTATTATGTCCCATAGTGGCCCTTGCACATAGTATAATATTCTAACTTTTATAATATTCCAATTGTCGCCACTCACTAGCTATTATTATACTGTGGGGTCTCTTCAGACTCCAGAGTATAATAAGTGGAGGGCCAAGAGAGGTGACAAACATAAAAAAACAATGTAACTCACCTTTACCTGTGCTCCGCAGCCGCTCTGTTGTCTTCGGGGGCTTCTGCCTGTAGTCAGCGACCGCTCATTGAGTCTCAGGGGTCACGTTGCGTCATTATGTGTAATGACGTCGGACGTGACCCCTGAGGCCCTGTCAGAGGTCTCTTACGCCAGGCAGAAGCACCCGAATAGCACAGAACGGCTGCGGATCCAGGGAAGGTGAGTTAACGTTATTTTTTATGTTTCATCTCCTCCCGGGGGGCTCGGGGGTCTGAAGATACCCACAGTATAATAATAGCAGATTCGTTTCAGCCGTGTTTGGTCCGATTGAAACTGCTGGATGAGGACTCCGCTGCCGTGCCAGGGAAATAAGTTGTAATGGAAAACTATGACAATTCATTTATTTTTTTTATGCTTACTTATATAGCACCATCATATTCCACAGCGCTTTACAGACATTGACAGTCACTGTCCCATATAGTGCTCACAATCTACATTCCCTATCAGTATGTCTTTGGAGTGTGGGAGGAAACCGGAGTACCCAGAGAAAACCCACTCAAACACGGGGAGAACATACAAACTCCTTGCAGATGTTGTCCTTGGCAGGATTCGAACCCAGGACTCCAGCGCTGCAAGGCTGCAGTGCTAACTGACATAGGCTGACACAGATCTAAATTCAGACTTATTGCTGCATGCCTGATTTATGAGTATATAGTGACTATAGTTAGGTCCTCCATACAGCAACTCCATTCTAGCTATCTCACTACTGTACTGACTAGAATGGAGTTTCTGCAGGTAGGTTCATGGTCTCGGTGTATTTTGTAGTTACTATAAGTAGGTCCTCCATACAACAACTCCATTCTAGCTGTCTTAGTACTGTACTGACTAGAATGGAGTTGCTGCAGGTAGGTTCATGGTCTCGGTGTATTTTGTAGTTACTGCAGGTAGGTTCATGGTCTCGGTGTACTGTAGTTACTATAGGTAGGTCCTCCATACAACAACTCCATTCTAGCTGTCTCACTACTGTACTAACTAGAATGGAGTTGCTGCAGGTAGGTTCATGGTCTCGGGGTGTATTTTGTAGTTACTATAGGTAAGTCCTCCATACAACAACTCCATTCGAGCTGTCTTAGTACTGTACTGACTAGAATGGAGTTGCTGCAGGTAGGTTCATGGTCTCGGTGTATTTTGTAGCTACTATAGGTAGGTCCTCCATACAGCAGCTCCATTCTAGCTGTCTCACTTCAGAACTGACTAGAATGGAGTTGCAGCAGGTAGGGTCATGGTGTCGGTGTACTCTGTAATTACTATAGGTAGGTTCATGGTCTCGGTGCTTTCTGTGAAAGTCAGCATAGGGTCTATGTCTAACAATAAGCCCCGCACAACAAATAGGCAGCAGCCCCCCAATGTCCAGATCACAACAGTATAAAGGCAGCAGTGCCCCAGGGACTGGAGCCCCCCTCCCATCCCCACAGCACACAGGGGGCAGCACCCTTCCTCCCAATGCATAGGTGGCAAGACCTCAGGGGCCCGACCCCTCCAATACACAGGCAGCACCCCAGAGACCACCACCAGCAACCCCCCCACACACACAGGCAGCGCCGCAGGAACCCCCCACTTACATGAAGGTAGTACCCCAGTGATCGGCACACCACATGGTAGCACCCCTCGGTCCCTCTGTCATATGCACACAGGTGGAAGTACCCAAGGGACCACCACCCGCACCTCCTCACACACACAGGTAGCACCGCAGGGACCACCAAACATACACACAGGTGACAGCTCCATGGGACCACCTCCAGAACCCCCTCTTACACAAGCAATACCCAGGAACTCCACACACAAAATCAATACCCCAGGGATCCCACACATACCCTGCCCCCATTACATTGCAGCAGCACCCCAGAGACCCCTGCCCCCCCCCTTAGATGCCAGAAGCACCCCAAGGACCCCTGCTCCTGCCCCCCTTAGATATCAGCAGCACCCCAAAGACCCCTGACCCTCTTAGATGCCAGAAGCACCCCACGGATCCCTGCTTCCCCCTTAGATGCCAGCAGCACCTCAGAGATCCCTGCTTCCCCTTTAGATGCAAGAAGCACCCCAATGGATCCCTGCCCCCCCTTTAGATGCCAGAAGCTCCCCAAGGACACCTTTCCCCCCCTTAGATATCAGCAGCACCCCAAAGTCCCCTGCCCCCCCCCTTAGATGCCAGAAGCTCCCCAAGGATCCCTGCCATCCCTGTAGATGCCAGCAGAACCCCCATGGACCCCTGCCTCCCATAGATGCCAGCAGCACCACAAGGATCCCTGCCCTAATGCTATTGCACATGCGTGGGCCAGGAGACATCTTCGTGACATCGCTAGGCAACTCTCGCATGCGCAATAGCCCACAGTCGCTCGGGAAGTCTATTGTGCATGCCAGAGTTGCGCACGCGTAGCTGATGACGTCACATGACAGGAGGAGGCAGGACGGAAGGTAAATAATATGGGGAGTGGTGTAGTGAGAGGAGGGGGTGGGAAGTGAAGGGACGGGAGGAGAGGGGAGGGGGTGGGGACGGGAGTGGAGGAGTGGGGATGTTAGGAAAGGGGAGGCAAGAGAGGGGGGATATAGTATGTGACCCCCATCTCTGGAAGCGTAGAAATGGGATATAGTATGTGACCCCCATCTCTGGAAGCGTAGAAATGGATCGTCACAGGATACTAAGAAGATGTGCCTGGGGCGGTCATGTGACAGCCCCAGCAATAACGGTAAGTATGAATTCTTGCTATTTAAAGTAATTTATAAAGTAGATGGGCGGGGGGGTGTTTAGTTTAATGTTAAAATTTTGTATTATACCGGACAACCCCTTTAAAGTTGCAGAACAGCCGGATGACTGGGTGCAGATTGCACAGAGGAGGAGAACCAGATGTAGATGATAATAATGAATAAAAATGTGACGATGACCATGTGGTAGGTGTGGAATGGATGTGGCCGGCATACAAAGACGATCATGGAGAGAAGGAATGGAACTGTCTTTCTCACTTGGTGGCACTGCTAATTTCATTTTGTCAAATAAGCTGATGATGCCGTTTCAGGTATGGAAAGACCTAGTTCCTACATGTGTGCTTGCACGCCCATGGCTAATTATGTGCTTGCAGATGTTGCACCTTGCCATTGATTTGTCATTTTGTAATGTACGAAAAAAAAATTCCCATACAGGAGATGACCCCATGTAGCTGCCAATGCCACTACCACCCAAGCTTGCCTTAGATGTAACCCAGACAGGTATTTTGGATGTTGGGACAGTATGTCGGGTGGAATTCTTACTATTGCAGCTGCTACCACCCTCTTCCTGTGATGTCACCCTTTCACCCTGACCTGGTATTATCTGTAATTGAATCATCATATTCGGAAATGTCATCACCTTCCCCACTTCATTGTGCCATCACAATACCTAACAGATTTCCTCCTAGTGCTCCTACCAGCACAACTACCATTAGCACAATCCCTGCCACTACTACTTCCTCCAATACTCATTTCTTCCACCTCTAACCCCTCTACTTCAAAAAAGCAATGACAGTTCTCATCCAAGTCATCAAAAAGAGGAGCAAGAAGAGGGAGTCTTGAGCTACGAGGAATATCTCTCTCAGAAGATACCATATGACTATTAGAGAATTGGATCTGTGTTAGTGAAGAACACATAGTTGACAGCACAGAAAGACAGCATAGTAAATTACGAACTACAACAGAGGAGGAACATGCAGAACCCTGACTCAAAGTCAACATTTGTGGTTCAATACTTTGAAAAACATTTTTATTCTTAGGGAGTATGGCAACACTGCGGCTACTGTTGCTGCTGTCAAAAACAGAAGCAGTGTTGCTATTGCCATCCATATTTTTAATGTTAGTAGTAGTACTCCTCCTCCTCTTCCTTTTGTCTGTCCCCTGCCCGTTTTTTTTCCAGTCATTTTACTACACACTGCTTAGTGATCTGGCAACAATTCTGACACTGTATTTTTTTTTTTTTTTTTTTTTTACCTGGTCAAAAACTCAACTGGTCAGTGAGTATTAGAGGAAATTTTGTCAGTCAGCTTACACTGATGAGCAAAAGGGTAACAATGTTTTGACTTTCAGGCTCCATATCTCATCATCCACTATAGCTTCGAATGTGAGACTCCCATCTTATTATAAACAATAGTCAACAAAAAGAAAAAGCGTGCATACAATGAGACATTCAACCCAGATGTAAATTAGAAAGATAAACAATTTTATTTGATCGGCAAAACTCAGAAAAAGTTGAAAAACAATTAAAAACACGATAGCCACCTTGTTATAATACATATACAATTTATATAGGAGTATTATCAATCATGTTGACTCTATATTTGTGAAATTGATACATTTTTATATACCTACCGGATCAACCTATCATGTTTGAGTTGACTCCCATATATATAATTTATTTAGGTGGTGCCTACTCAATCTACTATACCATCTTTTTATAGATAATCATTTTATACATACATTTGACTTGCAACTATTTAACATATGATTAGTTATACAGATTATTGTCATGGAAGTGCATTGTTACTGTTTTGCTCCTAAAATCATAAATTTTAATTTTTTTGTTAGTAATTTGTAAATCCACCTTTGGCTTTCAACATTTTGACGTTCCCAATGTTGGTGCATACTGGTCAACTCACTTGGGTTGAGTACAGCTTTTTCTTCAACTGTACCCACAAGTGTTAGATTGCGTTGAGGTCTGGGGACTGTGGGGGCCAAGCCAGACCTTCTACTTCATTGTCTTTAAACCATTTCTTCACAAATCTCGAAGTATGCTTCAGGTCATTGTCCATTTCATACCCATAGTACTCGAGTGTACAAAGTAACTCATCTTGTAGTATACTCATATATAGCTCAGTATTGAGAACACCATCGATTCTGGTCAAGTATCCAACACTTTTGGCTGTGAAACAACCCCATATCATCAGGCTTCCTCCACCAAACTTGACAGTTCCTTCAATTTCTCTATCAGTTAGCCCCCTTTTCCTTTGTTTCTTCCAGACCTATTTGCACTCATCAGAGCCCAGTCTATTGACTTTCGTCTCTTTGCTCCAAATTACCTGTTTCCAATCTTCTAGTGTCCACTTTTCATACTTTTTTTAAATCTTGAGCTGGTATTTCTTATGACAATATTGAAGTCAAGAGTTTATCACTTTTCTTTGTGCAACCATTCTAGACTTCTGTAACAGTGCTTGTACGGACATCTGTGATCTCGCTTTTATGAAGCTTATGAGTCACCTCCACTGCCGTGTTTGTTGCACCAAAACTGATAGTCCTTGTGATGAGCCAAATTATTGACTCCGATATTATGCCTTGACAACCACCACTTTTGAATGGATGGACGGACTTCATTTTGTATTATTCCAATTGTCATGGCACTCACATGAGGCAGTTTGACAATTTTCTTAACTGAGAGACTGATATCGATGAGCTGGATGATGTTGTTTCTTTTTCCTTGGGAAATCTTCTTCATGGATAATCCTTGATTTGAACCAGTGACCATTTGCTTGGGAGTCAACCTAATAACACACTGAGTTATTAGGGAATGTGAGAACAGGCTGGATTTTTTGAATATACAAGAAGAAAAAGATTTTTCCACCACTAGGAACAAAACAGTAACAATGCAGTTACATGACAAGAATCTGCATAGCTAATCATATGCTAAATAGTTGCAAGTCAAATTTATGTATGAAATAGCTAAGACGATTGTCTATAAAATGATGGTAGTCTCATCTTCAAAGCTGTAGTGAATAGTGAGATATGGAGCGGGAGATGAAGAGGGAGATGGTGTTGGAATTGAACCTGCACAAACGAGGTGGTACTAGCACCTAACCTTGTTGCGTTTCTGGACTGTGGCCACTGCTGCTCAAAACATTGACCCACTAAGCCATGAAAGGCATGTATTGTCATTGTCCATAATTGTTGCTCCACATGTCCACGGTGGTATGCATATTTCCCCACACTGACATATCCAGGGAGAGGCCCACAATCTCTGAAACATGGCAATATAAAGCAGGGACAACCTTCCTAGAGAAATAATGGCAGCTAGGTATCCTCCATCGAGGTTGAGCACATGCCATCAGTTGGCAATATGCAGTGAAATCCAGCAAGTGGTTTGGCAGAAACTGCACTGTCAGCAACTTGACCAGGTGTGTGTTAAATTGAAGAATGACGGGACACATAGCCTGGTTTCCTGGATATATATTTTCTTATGCATGACTGACTTTGGCATGGAGGAGAAGGTGTAGGAGAAACACTTGGTCATATTGAGGATATTGATGACCATGTGCCTAGTGTGGATGTTGAGAAGGGGAAAAGGAGTAGGCCAGTCTTGCTCACTTTCCCTGCCAGTGCCACTGACAATACTATTTTGCAAAATAAGCTGGTGATGCCTTTTTATGTGAGTATAGAGAGACATAGTTACTAGTCTTGTTCCTACATTTCCTTTGCTAATTTTCTGCCTGCAGATCTGGCACAATCCCATCAATTAGCTGTTTCATAAAGTACAAAAAAATTGCTACACAGGAGATGATCGTGTGTAGTTGCTGCTGCCAATACCAGCAGCACTTGAAGCATGTCTGCTAACATTGCTGCCCTGCTCCCACCCCCCACACTTCCTGAGCTTTTCCTAGGTTTTCCCCATGCAGGATTTTTGGATGCTGGGACTGTGCATTGGCTGGAATCATTACTATCAACACTGCCACAAACCTCTTCTTCTGATGTCACCTTATCACCCTGACCGGTTGCCAGGTCTTATCTGCAAAAGAATCAGCATTGGAAATCCGGTATAATTTCTACCTCCAGATTTCCCCTTAGTGCCTCCACCATCGTGACTAGCAGTTCCACACTCCCTGCCACTGCTACCTCAACCACCAACAGTCATGTCTTCCTCTTCCACCTCGACGTAACAGTCACAATAATAAGTAGTAAAATGATAGATTTAATTAAAATGTAAGTTTACTTTGAAGGAACTAATAATTAATTACTTTAACTATAGTAGCAGGAAAGCATGAAAACAGTGTTTCTTTTTCCATTTAGAACAAGATTGCCACTCTTGGCATGAATGCCATATTTTTCTAGAACGGCAGCCAGCCTGGTAATTGCTATTAATTTGAGGCACATGGAGATGTTAAATTGTAATGCGCATGACCATACTTTTTTTCCGCAATTGTGGATAAATGCACTGACTCATACATTTCAATGGGCCCATATACACAGCCGTAGTTTTTGCACCTGTGTGTCTGGGACGAATTGAAGAGACGCAGAATATGGAGCAGGTCCTATACCTTGCGGCCCTGTCAATTAATTTTAATGTATGGCTCTGTAAAAAACACAGATACCAATCCATTTGTCATTTGTGCCATTTGTGTGCAGGAGGCCTAAGGGTGCTTCTTTTAGGGTGGCGGCACACTATGTACCCAGAAACGTCTATGGCGACATCCAGTCCTTGGACGTCAGTGCTCAGTGGCGCTCCTCTAATGAGGCGAAGTGAGGCGGCCATCTCAGGCGGCACTATCATCACTATTTGGAGGGGCGGCATTTTTACTATTTTTTTTTTTTACTATTTTTTAAATCTAAACCAGCCCAAGACAGGCCGCTCTGAAAACAAAGCTGAGGGGGACCTGTCCTGGGCTGGCTTAGGAGACATCTGCATCTCAGCGCAGGCGGCGATGTTATGACGTCATTGCGCCTCCTGCGCTGAGACTCAGACATTCTATGCACGGGTGAAGAAGAGAAGGCGCCAGTCCATCAAGGGATCGCAGGTAGGTGAGGATAACTTTTTTTTTTTTTTTCAAATAAGCCGTTACCTGCTGGAGTAACCCCAGCAGGTAACGGGCCCTATTTTCTTACCTATCCCTGCTCCTGCTCATGGCCACCCCCGCTTCCCCTTCTGCTATACTGTAGGATGCAGAAGGGGAAGCAGAAGCAGCTGTGAGCAGGAGTGGGGATCAGTAAGTGAGGCCAAATACTACTATTATTATACTCTGAGGTCTCTTCAGACCCCAGAGTATAATGATTGGAGACCCAGGAAAGGTGAGGGAACATAAAACCAGTGTTACTCACCTTTCCTGTGATCCAGTGTTACTCCCAGCAGGCTTCGGGCCTTTATGGTGATGTCCCAGACGTAACACGATGCCAGCCTGGCCCAAGTGATGTCTGTGCCGATGCTGAAGAAGCTGTAGGGAGCACGCCGGAGCCCAGGAAAGGTAAGTAACAGTGGTTTTTATGTTTGTCACCTCCCCAAATCTCCAATCATTATACTCTTGGGTCTGAAAAGACCCCAGAGTATAATGATAGTTCATGGGTGGGCTACTATGGGGCATAACAGAGTGTGCAGGGGCCACTGTGGGCCATAATACTGTGTGCAAGGGCCGCTGTGGGCCATAATATTGCATGCAGGGGCCGCTGTAGGCCATAATACCGTGTGCAGTGGCCGCTGTGAGCCATAATACCTTGTGCAGGGGCCGCTGTGGGCCATAATACCGCGTGCAAGGGGCACTGTGGGCCATAATACCTTTAGCAGGGGCCACTGTGGGCCATAATACCACATGCAGGGGCCGCTGTGGGCCATAATACCGCATGCAGGGGCCGCTGTGGGCCATAATACCGCATGCAGGGGCTGCTGTGGGCCATAATACCGTGTGCAGGGGCCGCTGTGGAACATTATAGTGTGTGTAAATGGGGTGTTATTCTGTGTGGGGGCCAGCAAAGGGGCCATCTTCCCATCAATTTTAACCATCTTCCCTGTCCCTGCTGAAGAAAAGCAGGCCCAAACCATGATGCTGCCACCACCATGTTTGACAGTGGGGATGGTGTGTTCAGGGTGATGAGCTGTGTTGCTTTTACACCAAACATATCGTTTTGCATTGTGGCCAAAAAGTTCGATTTTGGTTTCATCTGACCAGAGCACCTTCTTCCACATGTTTGGTGTGTCTCCCAGGTGGCTTGTGGCAAACTTTAAACGAGACTTTTTATGGATATCTTTGAGAAATGGTTTCTTCTTGCCACTCTTCCATAAAGACCTGATTTGTTGTGTGTACGACTGATTGTTGTCCTATGGACAGACTCTCCCAGATCAGTCTTCTCCTTGTTTGAGATGAAAGTTTAGAGGGACGGCCGGGTCTTGGTAGATTTGCAGTGGTCTGATACTCCTTCCATTACAATATGATTGCTTGCATAGTGCTCCTTGGGATCTTTAAAGTTTGGGAAATCTTTTTGTATCCAAATCTGCCTTTAAACTTCTCCACAACAGTATCACGGACCTGCCTGGTGTGTTCCTTGGTCTTCATGATGCTCTCTGTGCTTTAAACAGAACCCTGAGACTATCACAGAGCAGGTGCTTTATACGGAGACTTGATTACACACAGGTGGATTATATTTATCATCATCAGTCATTTAGGACAACATTGGATCATTCAGAGATCCTCACTGAACTTCTGGAGTGAGTTTGCTGCACTGAAAGTAAAGGGGCCGAATAATATTGCACGCCCCACTTTTCAGTTTTTAATTTTTTACAGAAGTTTAAAATAATCAATAAATTTTGTTCCACTTCACAATTGTGTCCCACTTGTTGTTGATTCTTCACCAAAAAATTAAAATTTTATATCCTTATGTTTGAAGCCTGAAATGTGGCAAAAGGTTGAAAAGTTCAAGGGGGCCGAATACTTTCGCAAGGCACTATATATATATATATATATATATATATATATATATATATATATATATATATATATATATATGTATATATATTTATATATATAAAGGGTCATTAGGGGAGCAGTATTTATGTCAGGGGGAATCAGGGGCATAATAAAAGGGGGCAATTAATTAAAGGGCTTGTCCAGGATAACCACTTTTTTAATATGAGACCGGGGAAAGTGATTAAAAAAAAAAAAAAACCCTACTCACCTGTCCCTTGTGCTCTGATGTCTCCCACCACGGTCTGGTTGTGCTGCTGCGGTGTTTTCTTCTGGTGGAAGTCCCCACCGCACATGACCACTGAGGTCGCTGACATGGGATGTCATAGTGCTGTGGGGAAGAAAACACTGGAACAGCAGGACTGGAACGCAATGGGAGACAGTGGAGAACCTACCCCAGCCTCATATTAAAAAGTGGTTATCCTGGACAACCCCTTTAAGGTGGCACTTGGGCGTTAATAAAGGGACTTATCAGCTCATTTTTATTGCTGATCTATCCTTAGGACAGATTATCAAAAAGATATCAGTAGACCCCCCCCAGATTAGCAGTATGAAGGGGCCATGGCGCCTGTTTATATCACACGCTGTCTGTTTATAGTGACCGTGTGATGTAATTCCAGCCTTGTCACATAGACGTGTATAGGACGAGGCTGTAGATACATTACATGGCTGCTATGTAATGAATGACACTATGTAAACAGAGAAGTGGTCACGGCACTTACACAGATACCACAGTTCATTCAAACAGCTGATCAGTGGGGGTCCTGAGCACCACTGATTATTTTATTAAAGGGATTGTCCAGGATAACTGGAAATTCCTACACTAATCTAAACACCATCCTACTTTCTAATTAACATCATTAATCAAAAATGTATATTTACCCACATTTTCTGATTATCCGGTGACGATTTCTGGAAACGGATTGTCACTACTAATCCCCCCCCATCCACCCCATTATAGTTACTTACCTACCAGGCTTCCTGCGGCGAGACGGCTCCTCCTCCTGTACTGAGTCTGTCTGTGCACGCTCTTCTTCAAGCGCTGTGCGCACTTCTGCTGATAATTATCCAACACTGCACATCCACAAATGCGCAGTAGAGGTAGATCATCGTTGCAGAGAACAGAGCAGTGATGGAGAAGAGCACCCACACACAGAATCAGTACAGGAGGAGCAGCCGTCTCGCCGGAAGAAGCGTTAGGGTAAGTATACTGTATAATATGGGTCGAGGGTTGGACTGAGTAGATAGGGAAGGGCGGGTTAGCTGGAGAGACAAGGGGGGAGTGAGGTGAGAGGGGTTAGTGAGGAAGTTATATAGCAGGAAGTTGAAGCATGTAAACAAAAGCAGGAGCTCTCAGAAACACACAGAAATCACTCAAAACACTGCTAAAGGTATATGGGTGCATTTATTAACCCATTAATAGTGCTAACAGACATTTTAATAAAAAAAACATTTTTTGCCCGGAAAACCCCTTTAATGACCTGGAAAACCTTTTAATTATGAAACCAATGGGGCATTGATAAGGGGCACTATTTATACAGGGTACACACGCGGACATTATTAATATAAAGATGCACTTGGGGGTGTTATTCATTGTGGGGAGTTATATCATATATTTTATAATTGGGGGTAGCAGCAGGATGGGTGTGCAGGTAAGGACATTGTGGGCCAGGTGCCTGGAAAAGTGAGGAGCCAAAGATGCCTGTGTTGAAAACTTTACAGAGACAAGTCATAGCTGGAAGAAGTGGTCATGGCAGTCCAAAGGGAAGAGAAGGGAAATGTGAAGGATTAGTCACCTGTACTGTAAGTCACAAAATGTTACTGCCCTGTATTCACCTAAATGATAGAGGATAAATACCTGATTGATGGGGGTCTGTCTGCTGAGACCCCCACTGGACATGAAAATTGAGAATGGGGGCCATGTGGGCTCGTCCATCCACCAAGCAGAAGATGTGTGAAGTTATTGTCATTGTTAATGCCGTGTTGTTCATCTCTGATACTGAAGTAATACAGGAAGAAGAATTCTTAAAAACTGTTTTATAACTTTGTGTATTGTGTATGTTTACTGTGCAATGATAGCAGTGTGTAAAGCTAGTAGCATGTAAATGCAATTTTTTTTTTTGGGGGGGGGGGCGTCTTTCTATAGTCCGCCTTAGGCAGCAAAGAGGCTAGGTTCACCACTGCCAGTGCTGTCAGTGCTTTGGGGTAAGTGTGACACCCATTAGTTACTGGCTGTGGTTTTGCTGTTACTGCATGGCCAGGAATTAAATACAGCTGAAAATAATTTGCGTTTCACTTACAGAAAAGTGAAAGTACTGACAGCTGGGGACTGGATGCAGCAATAGCCGCATCCAGGTACATAGTGTGTCACCACCCTACGGGCGCTACCTCACTCTGCTCCCAGTCGCATTCATTTACCACTGATTGCGGGTTGCACATGTACTTACATTGCTTCTAATAGAAATGTACAATTGTACCCAGGCAAATAGGAGTAAACTGATGTGGCTGGGAGCACAGTATGACAGCACCCCTATGTTGTGGTTTGTGTTATATAACCTTAGTGTAGAGGTCGACAGCCTTACACTTATTACATGGCACTCCGAGTACCTCATCTTTTAATTTAAATCAGCACTCCGTACAAAAAAGGTTGCATATACCTGCTCTAAACAGTGGTAGGTGAACCTTAAAGTCTTGATGTCTTATGGTGTATAAAAAGCTTGTGCATTCATTTTCAGCCCCGTTGCTGTAAATGGACATGCAAATAGTTCTGTGATCCATCTCACTGCATCATAGACTATAGGCTTAGTTAGCACAGTTCAGAAAAAGCAATAGAAATCCCAGCAATAGTTAGAGGACTGGAAGAAGTTAGAGAATCAAGCAATTACACAGGGCAGACTAGTGCTAGAATTCAATAAAGATAGGACAGGTTCATAAACATTTGGAGACTGAGGGAATCTGTGCTTCTTCTGGCTACACAGACAGATAACCCTTTCATTGTCACTAATCTAATCTTCTGACATTTGTCAACATAGATATTTCAGTTCTATACACATTCTTTAAACATACTATTTTACTGACAAAAGAATCCTGTTAGTGATATATGTATTGTGCAAGAGTTACCATTATATATATAGCAGACCATAGGGACAATGTTTTCGAGATACGTCATTGGAGGCTCATGAGGGAAGTGTGACAACTTCTCAAGCCCTTTGAAGAAGCCACCAAATTTGTCAACAGGGACGACTGCGTCACCAGTGATGTGATCCCTCTATTGTATATCTTTCAGGAAACCTTTACACTCATGCAAGGAGGGATGGAAGAACAGAAACAGTTTCCACCTCTTAGTCAACATCATCACCCTGTGTTGATGCAACAGGATGAGGATCTGGGTCAGGGTCATTATGGTAGAAAAACTCAGACTCCTAGACTGGAAGAGGAGGAAAACTCTCCCTTGCATGCAGAGGGGGCCCTTGATATGCCACAGACACAGCGAGAGGAGGCTGACCCTTATCTGATTAAAGATGATGATGATGATGGATCTGTGAGGATTTTCAAACACCAACGGCTGATGCCTCCAAATAGGCATGAGACAAAGTCGGAGGAGGAGAAGAGGCATTGGCAGCTATTACCTCAGACCTCTTCTAATTGGCTCCCGATATTCGCCATTCTGGGATCCTTATTGGGGAAAGGGTACCAGAAAACTGTTCAGGCCTGTTCAGGCTATTTGGATACTATTGAGAATGTTTATATGGGAGCCAGACCTGACCGCACTATGATGAACAGTTCAGAAGTATATCAGTTATGGCACTGTTGCATTTTTAGCAGTCCTTTCCTTCAGGCAGGGCAAGATCAGGCATCAGGAGGGAAGTCCATATTGTGCTGGCAGTTTAATGATGACAGTGTGAATTCGGGGTGCAGAGCAAGTTGAAATATTCCTGCTCCATCTAAGGTGGGACATCCAACGGGGAAGCTAGATATTTTAGGAAAGGAAAGTTTGCAGATTAAGGGATTGACTCCAGTGAAGCTTCCTACAATGCTCTCATACCTAGATAGGTATGCTTCTCAGTATAAGGCCTGTTTGTTTAGGGATTGTTTTGGTGAAAGGTTTAGCTCTGGCTCATGAGGTCCCCTTTTCTACTAGGATTTTGGTTTTGTCACACAATTACCTTTTGGTGGTGTATGAAAACTGGCAAAAGAAGTCTCCTTGGATCATATGTCTCAACCATTTTCAATTCTGCTAGTTTGTAATTTAGTGGTTTTTCCCTTGGGCATGCTTCCTAAAAAGGAACCGAACAAATATTGTTTGATCCATCATTTTTCGCATCCTAGGTGCAATCTTGTTATAAACTCAGAGTTATGTTCTGTGGTCTATAAATATTTGATGCAACAGTGGAGTGGGTTCGGTTTTATAGCAGGGGGGCACTCATGGCCAAGATTGAGGTGAAAGTGGCATTTCGCCTACTCACACTGCATCCTGAAAGCTTCCACCTTTTGCTACTCCCTATGGGCTACTTGATTTCATACACCTATTTTGGCTTGTTGTTGGAGTGTGTGGTGTGAGTCCATTATCCATTACTTGAATTATTCTCTTTGTCTTGGTCCTTATTCTCCTATTTGCATGTCCCTGCTTAGGGTTATATACCGTCATATGAAAAAGTTTGGGCACCCTATTAATCTTAATCATTTTTAGTTCTAAATATTTGGGTGTTTGCAACAGCCATTTCAATTTGATATATCTAATAACTGATGGACACAGTAATATTTCAGGATTGAAATGAGGTTTATTGTACTAACAGAAAATGTGCAATATGCATTAAACCAAAATTTGCCGGTAAAGTATGGGCGCCTCAACAGGAAAGTGACATTAATATTTAGTAGGTCCTCCTTTTGCAAAAAATAACAGCCTCTAGTCGCTTCCTGTAGCTTTTAATCAGTTCCTGGATCCTGGTGAGGGTATTTTTGACCATTCCTCTTTACAAAACAATTCCGTTTGTTAAGTTTGATGGTCGCCGGCATGGCGCCCGCTTCAAATTATCCCACGTGTTCAATGATATTCAGGTCTGGGGACTGGGATGGCCATTCCAGAACTTATAATTGTTCCTCTGCATGAATGCCTGAGTAGATTTGGAGCTGTGTTTTGGATCATTGTCTTGCTGAAATATCCATCCCCGGCGTAACTTCAATTCGTCACTGATTCTTGTATATTATTCTCAGAATCTGCTGATACTGAGTTGAATCCATGCGACCCTCAACTTTAACAAGATTCCCGGTGCCGGCATTGGCCACACGCCCCAAAGCATGATAGAACCTCCACCAAATTTTACGTGGGTAGCAGTGTTTTTCTTGGAATGCTGTGTTTTTTGACGCCATGCATACGCCTTTTTGTATGACCAACAACTCAATCTTTGTTTCATCGTCCACAGGACCTTCTTCCATGAGCTGGCTTGTCCAAATGTGCTTTTGCATACCTCAGGCGACTCTGTTTGTGGCGTGCTTTCAGAAACGGCTTCTTTCGCATCACTCTCCCATGCTTCTCTTTGTGCAAGTGTGCTGTATTGTTGACCGTCCGTTACACCATCTGCAGCAAGATGTTGCTGCAGCTCTTTGGAGGTGGTCTGTGGATTGTCCTTGACTGTTCTCACCATTCTTCTTCTCTGCCTTTCTGATATTTTTCTTGGCCTGCCACTTCTGGGCTTAACAAGAACTGTCCCTGTGGTCTTCCTTTTCCTTACTATGTTCCTCACAGTGGAAACTGACAGGTTAAATCTCTGAGACAACTTTTTGTATCCTTCCCCTGAACAACTATGTTGAACAATCTTTGTTTTCAGATCTTTTGAGGGTGTTTTGAGGAGCCCATGATGCCGCTCTTCAGGGAGTTCAAATGGAGACCACTTGCAATTGGCCACCTTAAATACCTTTTCTCATGATTGGATACACCTGGCTAGGAATGGAGAGTGTGGGTTACAAAACCAATTTCTGTGCTGGCGTAGGTAAAAGTGTTGGGTTTCAAATCAATAATGATAGGGTTCACCTCAATGCAATGGTGATAGACTTGTGGGCTCTTGGCATTGCACATTTTCTGATAGTACAAAAACCTCATTTCAATCTGATATTTGTGTCCTGTTTTGTTATTTGAATTTTTTTTTGCACACACCCAATTTTTTTGATTTAAAATTGTTTTTGTTTTTAGGGGTGCCCAAATTTTTTTTTTTGGCTGTGGGCTCCAGGAAAGACAGGGTCTGTTGTTTTGTTTTTAACAAGGTGGGGGGGGGGTGGTTTTTTCGTTTTTGTTTGTTGGTGTTTGGGGGGGTGGGGTGGGGGGTTGGCCCCTTTTTTGGTGTGGGGGGGTGTGGGTCGTCCCCCGCGCGGGGGGGGGGGGGGGGGGAGTTTTTGGGTGGGGGGGGGGGTTCCCCCCAATGGAATGGGGATTGGTTTGGGGGCTTTTGGCATGCAAGATAGTATCAAAAAAGTACTGGATTTGTGGGGTAGCTCACATACTTGAGGTGATCAAGGATGGGAGTCCTTGGAGTAGTTGAAAACTTGACATTATGGTTAGTTTCCACCCAAAATACCTGCACTTGCAATTTGGTTGGTTTGGCTTGTTTGGGCTCCTGTTAGGTGTTGTCTCGGGGAATGGTTTTGTGTGGTAAACAACCATCTGCGGTGATAAGGTACCCCTGAGACTGTGGTTTGCAGCTAAGAGTAAATTGTATAGTGGGCAGATTTATGTAGCGCCAAAGACCCCTTGACCCAAAATTCTCAGGGAATAGTTGTTGAAAAATTGTTTCATATTAGCTGAATTTTTGAGCACTGTTATTAAAATGTTTCTTTAATTAATAAATGGCTGCTGTGACCAATTAACTCTAACTGTGGAGTCTATGTCTTTCTTTCAATTGAGTGGAGGGTAGGGATAACAGGGTTGGAAGATTGGCCTGGATGTAGCTCGGCTACCCCTTGGAGGTAGGGTTAAGGGTGTCAAGTAGCAAGTAAACTTTGCAGCTGTATTATTATGTTGTGGATACTGGGCAACTGGGTTAACAAAGATTTGACTAGACAGTACTTTGATTGATTTTCTGTACATGTCTGTGTCAGTTTTCTGTAAATACTTCTACTTTCCCTCACATACGTTAATCACAAACTTGAATCTCCTGGGCCTCAGTGCAAAAATCGGTAATGGTGCTCCTACCTACCTTTTGTCATTTAGAATGTTTAGAATAGTGGTATATTTTATGCGGCAGAGGAACTTTTGGGGTCCCTTCCAGTTCCAGGTCTTGGTAACGACTGCTACCTCTGTACCACCAATAGCTACACCCCTGATCCTAAGTGCTCTTTTGTCCAATGCACTTTGTGGGTCTTAAGCCTGGGCAGCTTTCCAAGTGTTTGCTTAAAGGACTGATTTGATGCTATGAATGATACATAAATAGCAGTTCCTGAAACCTGGCATATTGTCACTTTGCCTTTCCTACTTGTTACTACATTGTCTGATTTTGATCCTGGGCCTGCTCTGAAATAAATCATTCTGGATCAATGGTTCTATGTTCCTGATACCCCTTTGGTCCATCCTCATAAGCTTTAATCTATGCTACCGCTACATTTGCTAGTTAGTGAACTCTGGGTTTGGCATACCTTAATAATTACTGACTACCTATTTAGTTATATATGGGTAACCATATAATTATACAGTAGTAGGTTATAACACATGCTTATGATAACCGCTTTTTAATGAAGTTGATTGTGAAGCCTAGTGGTAAGAAGGACTAATGGTTAATACATTTCATATACAGCGTTGCATAATATGTTGCAAAGAATAAATGGTATAATATGTGGTATAGAAATAACAACTAATAACAACTAATACACCGTGCATACATACCTTATTTACTCTTTATAAGTGTCTTTCTTATTAACTGCTATTTCAGCGCTAATGTGCTGCCATATGTCTCCTACCCAATGTAACATTAAGGGACCCTATGTGGTTAATAGTTGCTGTTTGTGGATTAAATAGGATTTTAGGATTTTCAGCACATAGGAAGAGGGTGGTTTAGCTGGGCCAAGTGCCATAAGATTTCTAAGTACAGGGCACATAGCAGACCTCCACAGAAGTGGTAAATAATTTAGGTAGACTATATTGTCCATGATGTTTGTTGGGGATAATGCTGCTCATTCTAGGAAATCATTAAAGATCAATAAAGGGATCGTTATCAGAGTGACGCCCTCACCATACAGCCAAAGCTGCAGAATTACCACTTAATCCGACTATAATAGCAACAGCCTGAGACTTTTTTAATGGGTGTCAGAAAGATTGATTGGCTTAAGCCAAAGGTTACCAAAGCAAATGGTGACCCAGGCCACTAATGCACTTGTAACTCCTCAAACACTTTAATGCTGGTTAAACAGAAAATGCCCTCGAAACCACATGGATTCTCTTCCGCTGTCTATTTTAAAGTATCTGTGAATCAGAAACAACTTTGTGCAATGGCAACATTAAAATGTTCTCCTGCTCTGGGAGAAAACATAACATAATGTATCTAATCTTTTATTGTTTGAAACAGGTGCAACTTTAAATCATAAAGCCACATTTTACCTTTTCGATGTTATATAAGGCAGGGTTCACACTACCGTTGATGTCCATTCTAATAGTGTCCGTTAAAAAAAAAAAAAAAAAAAAACGCACACCTATCATAACAGACATTAACGGACACTAACTGATGTTAATGTGTCCATTTTTTTAACTGATCCAATTAATGGATTAGATAAAAAAAAATGGACACATTAGCATCAGTTAGCATCCGTTTTTTAACACTGTCCGTTTTTTGTTTTTTTTTCTTTTCTGCTTTCTGAGCATGCGAAGAAAAGAAACGGACATAAAATAACGGACAATAACTGATGGCTATCAGTTACTGTCCGTTATAAGTCCGTTACCCATAGACTTCAATGTTAAAAAATAATGGACACTTGCTGTCCGTCAAGAATTCGTTATTTCAAACGGACAAAAAAGTCCTGCATGTAGGATTTTTTGTCCGCGAAAAAACCCGGACTTCTGAAGGATTGGGTGTAAGCGGACACAAACGGACACAATATAAAAACCCATAGAAATTAATGGAAATTTTAATGGATTTCTGACGGTTCAGCTAGTGTCCGATGCTAATATCTTGTAACGGACAATAGCAAGGGACTCTACTGACGGTCACCAACGGTAGTGTGAACGCCCCCTAAAAAAAAAAAATGTAAAACAACAAACATTTGTAATTTGCTTTTCTCACAATAGACTCACTATGCAGTCCAATGATTAACTAAATGATATTTTGCAATATTCTATATAACACGAGGGTATTATTTGCCTTCAAATGCCAAACTGAAGAGATGCAGTGTATTTGAGTCTTGGTGTAAAATTGTTTGAGGATGAGATCTCTCTGAGCGTTCCAGAGAGTGGGAACTGAACAGCAGAATGCTTTGGCTCCAAACTGTTTAAGGTGAATCCTGGGAACGGACAGTATATTTGTGCCTGTTGATCTGACAGGACGGCAAGGTAAATTTTAATTTTATTTCAGTGTAGCTTTACAAGACCTTGTATTTTGTAGGTACATATGACTTTTTATCTTTTTATTTTGTATTTGAGAGTTAAGATGAACAGATAACATCTATTATGGCATCTGAATTTTAAGGTTTATTGTGTTTGTCATGTAGAATAAAAATGTACAAATTTTATGTTAAGGGTTGTTACAAATTGTGTTTTTATTTTTTTTTTCATTAACAATGGTGAAAAAAACTGTCTAGTTTTACTTTTTTTTTCTGTAAAACCACTTAGGTGCTGTACCATATTGGCTTCACAATCTAAGGGGTTAAATGGCAAGTATGCTTTCTGATTGATAATGGGGGGTGGTGTGATGTCACGAACAAAAGTTTATGGCACTGCCTCCCCTTGTGTAATCTGAAGTGACAGGTACAGTAGAATAAAACTTCATTCTCCTCTCCCTGCACACTGTCAGCTGCTTGTGTTCACCTACACATCAGCTGAAGTTAAAGATGAGAGTATATGCTGCTCCACTTCAACCAGTGATAACTTGGCTTTAAAACAAGACCAAGATTTCAACTCTAGCTCCCTCTGCCTCCTCTTATGTTTCACTGAACGTCCCCTGCTCACTGTTAACTGTTATGTACTTCGCTCTAACTCCAAGCAGAAGATGTTCAAAACCATCAGGGGGTTAATGGTTGAATATAACCCATACCTATAAATGATCCAATTTATATTCTATAAATCATTTTGTATCAGCAGGTGGAGCAATGGGACAGTACTGCTTCTAGGTAATTCTTATTGTTAGTTGTAGGTCATAATAACATACTTGTCTATGTAGCTGTAAATTGTAACCTTTTGCTCTCACTTCCTAACTTGCACAAATGGAACAAATACAGCAGACCAAGAAAGCTAAAATGTTATATTGTATTTAAAATTGTGATACTGCTTGTAGTATGCCACAAAATAAATCCAGATAATCTTAATGAACAGTCTGAATTCAGCAGAGAGAACTGTAGGGTATGGGGGTTGGGTAAGACTGTGGTAATCTTTGCAAACAAACTACAGCAATTAGCGGCCATGTCTTCAGGTCTCAGCCATAAAATGTTGTGGTCTTTCCTATATAATGAGACTTCATATTAGCTGAAAGTAACAACAGCAGTGACCTTCTAATGCTCCACCTTGGCCACACACCACAACACTGATACTAAGAATGATTTGAGGTATTAAGAAAAATTACTTATTGCAAGTAAGTGGGATAATGAGAAACCAAAGCAAGACGCAAATAAAAGTGTGTGGTTAGGATTTTTTCTTCAACCCTCATCAGTCATACTTGAAATTATTGAAGGGTGCTTGCCTTTAATTATTCGTTCAATGCTGCATTTTTTTCTATGTGGACAGCTGCAAATGTTGTAGTGCTCCTTTTGTAGAAAAGTCATCTTATGAATCTATATCTGTGCTAGTATTATTATACCACAGAATGTCATAGCTGTAAAAGAGGTCTTGTTAAAATAAAAGCAAATGTTCAGATCAAAAATTATGTATTTTAAAGTGGTGCTTAAAGAGGTTGTCCAAGCAAAAGTTTTATATTTTATATAGGCCACGGGAGGTGAAAAAAAAAAAAAAAAAAATCATACTCACCTGTCCCCGGTGGTCTGGTGTCCTCCCAGCATGGTCTGGTCCTGCTGATCCAGCATCTTCTAAAAGTGAGGTCCCGGATCTCTTTCGCCAATGCCGCTGATTGACTTCAGTAGTCACATAAGCCAAAGTCAGGAGTGGATCTAACAGAAGGGAAACATCTATGTGCTTCCTTTATATTTTACATTCCTTTTCAATGAAACTTCAAGACCCCAGAGTATAATAATTGTTCATGGGTGGTCCACAATGGAGCACAATGTTGTGTGCAGGGACTACTATGCGGCACAATACTGTGTGCAGGGGCCACTATGCGGCACAATACTGTGTGCAGGGGCCACAATGCGGCACAATACTTTGTGCAGCGGCCACTATGCGGCATATTACTGTGTGCAGGAATGTGGTTTGCGTGGGGGGGGGGGGGCATGTCAAATGTTCGCCTTGGGTTTACAGTACCAGCGAAGTGAAAAAGATTCTGGCTAATCCCATCGACACATTGTGGGAAAATAAAACGCTGCGGAAAAGCTGTGTTTTCAAAAACACAGGATGTCAATTTTAGCTGCGGAAACACAATTGTTTACCCTATAGATTAATATGGGAAGAAAGAAAAAAACAGAGAGAAAAGCAGTAAAAATGCAATTAAAAATGCTGCAGAAAAAAAACGTGAATTTTTTTCCTCTGCATTTTTTAGCTGAGGTTCTGAGAAAAAAAACAAAAAAAACAGACTTTGCATTAGATTCTGCAGCAAATCTGCACAAAAATATGCATTTTTTAGATTCACTCAAAGATTCATTGCAAAGGAAGTGAAGTACACAAGGGAAATCCACTGAATTGTTTACCATGCTGTAGGTTAATAATCTGCACCAAATGTCATTTTTGTTGCTGGTACTGTATTCCACTGCAGATATTATGGGAATCTGGACAGAACATCCATAGTATTTCTGCTATATAGCCTAATTACAAGTCATTTTGTACAAGTGTTCTTCATACAGAGTTTTTATATAGAGAATGCTGCATTTAAAAAAAAAAAAAAACAGACTAAAAAACTCTGTTGAAGCTATTCTTATATCTCACTAAAAACTTTCAATTTACATCTAGTTGCAGTATTTTAGACTAAAATATTGGAAAAGAATGACACAGAAAAAGCTGTGTTAAACTGGACGTGAAATGTTCCACCTTGCGGAAATGTAGTTTTTTTTGCCTGCTGTGAAAAAGAAGCAGAAAAAAATGCTGCATTTTACAGTACCTAAAAACTGAATAAGACTTTGGTTAATCTCAGTATCATCTGCAGAAAAATAGCTACAGAAAACCTGCTTTTTGAGAAAATTTTAGCCTTGGAATCCAAGTGTTTTTTCTATGGATTTAATAGGGGAAGGGAATAAGTTGAGAAAAACCAAGCAAAAGCTGCATTTCGCTACATGGGACCTTAGACTAAGGCTAAGGGTAGCGGTCTGCAATTTAAAATCACTGCGGGAAAAACCACGGCGGAAATGCATTGCAATTTTTCCAGCAGCACTTTTCACAGAAAGTCAGCAGATTTTACCTCTGTGGACTTTCTCCTGCTTCAATTATACCTATACGGAGAATGCCAGCATTTCTGTACGTATAATTGACATGTTGCGATTTACAAAAACGCAATGGTTTTTGAGATCGCAGCATGTCTGCTGCGGATATTTTGCTGCAATGTGTAAATAGGATTAGCCAGAATCCCATCCACTTTGCAGGTACTGTATAATGCCGCGTTTTTTGGCGCGGCGTTTCCACCACGGCAAAATTGCAGTGTTTACGCTACGTGGGGCCTTATGGCTAAGTCCCCACATAGCGTCCCACAGTACTTTTTTTTCTAATCATGGTTCTTCCCACAGCGCTTTGCACAGAAAGTTCGCAGAGGTTTCCTCTGCAGAATTTCTGTTTCAATTATATCTATAGGGAAACTGCTGGCGTTTCCATAGGTATAATTGACATGCTGCGATTTCCAAAACTGCAACGGTTTTGGAAATTGCAGCGGAGGATTTGCTAGAATCCCAACCACTTTGTTGTGACTGTTTACGCCACGTGGGGCTCCGGCCAGAGGCATAGCTAGGGGTTCAGCACAGGGGAGGCGAACATGTCCAAGTGGGCCCCCAATTTGGACATGTTCGTATACTGATACTATCAGTATAAGGTGAGCGTATAGTGGTATATAGCGGCTCTACACAGGGCTCTGCAGACGATTTAGGTGAATACAGGGCAGTAGCATTTATTGACTTACAGGTGACGTCGCTGACCAATCCTTCACATTTCCAATCTCTTTCATCTGGACGGTCATGACCATTTCTTCCAGTCTCTAAAGTTTGCAACAGAGTGGTTCCTCACTTTTCCAGGCACCTGATCCACATTGTTCTCACCTACACAAAGCCCCCATCCTGCTGCCCCAGGTGTTTCCTAATTAAAAAAGAAAAAAAAAAAAATTATTTGGGTTCCAATAACCGGGACCCCCAGGATCAGCTGTTTGAATGAGCCGTGGTACCTGTGTAAGCGCCATGACCGCTTCTCTGTTTCACAGTGTCATTCTTTTCATAGCGGCCATGTAATGTAACTATAGCCTTGTCCTATACAGCCTGTGATATAAATAAGTGCCATGGCCCCTTCATACAGCTGGTCAGTGGGGAATCATTTATCTCTTATTGATGTTTTATTCTGATGATAGATCATCAATAAAAATGAGCTGGAAAACGCCTTAAGGCGGACTTTCTGCTTCAATTATATCTATAGGGAAACCGCTGGCGTTTCTGTAGGTATAATTAACATTCTGCGATTTCCAAAACTGCGACTGTTTTGGAAATCGCAGTGTGTCTGCTGCAGATATTTTACTGCAAAGTGGGGATGGGATAGGGGCCGCATGTGGCGAAAACCCACAGAAAAAAACCCGGCATTTTAGATCTAGCAAATCCCATCCACACATTGTGGAAAAATATGTGCAGCAGATTCACTCAGATTTCCAATGACCACCCCCTTATGTTCATAATTCCTCCTAACATAAATGATGCCCCCTTATATAAATAACCTCCCCCCTTGTATTCATAATACCCCATAATAACCCTTATATAAATGACCCCCCACCCAGTGTCGGACTGGGATGTATAGGGCCCACCCACTGCTACACCCTGTATAGCAAGTGAACAGGGTGGCTCCTAGAATTGTTACCATTACCTGTAGCCGCACTGTCCTAGAAAAGCTGATCTGCAGAGGTCCTGGCTGTTGTATCATCGCAGATGTAATATTGATGGCCTATCCTAAGGACAGGCCATCAATATTAGAAAGATGGATAAATCCTTTAAAGAGATTGTCCAGGAATTGGAGCAACCCATGTACCTGGCGGGAGGTGTAAAATAAATAAATAAAAAAGCACACTCCCCTGTCTCTGGCGCTCCATTGTCCGCTGCCAGTGTCCATTCAGACTCGTGCTACTTGCTGGGAGTCCTGCACCTCATGTGACCACTAAGACCAATTAGGTACAGGATTTCCTGAAATTAGGCGCCGCCATGAGACCAAACAGACACAGGCAGGGAACAATGGGGTGCTGGAGACAGGTGAGTATGCTTTTTTTTTTTTTTTTTTTTACACCTCCCAGGCGGGCGCCACAGTGGTCGCTCCAATTTATGGACAGCCTCTTTTAAGGGGTTGTCTGGGCCAAATTTTTCTAAGGTTACTTTGCTGGTCCCCCATACTGTATGGGGAACAGTGATGGGGTCATTATATTGTGTGGGGCAGTGATGGGGGCTAACATCTTGTGCAAGGGACAGTAAACTGTGTGGGGCATATTAAAGGGGTTGTCCAGGGTTAATCTTTCTTATGGTCTATGCTCAGACCCAACTTTCAACTGTTTATTCGCCGCAAAGTAATTCGGATCGAAGCAAATTTTTTTGGAACTTCGAATCGAACTTTTGAGAAATTCGCTCATCTCTAATTTTAATGTATGCAATAGGGGAGAGTTATAAAATAAAAATGCGTTAACAGTTACACGTATCCTCCCCTCTGTTCCTGTGCTGGGCCGCCTGTCACCTTCACTGCACTGTATACGGAGTGGCTGCAGCAGTGATGTCAAGTTAACAGGACCGCTACAGCCAATCCCTGTGCTCAGCAGTACAGCAGTATACAGTGTTTTCCTGCCCATGGTCTTGTTGACATCACTGCTGCAGCTGCTCTGTATACATACAAGGTGACAGCCAACCCAGAGCCGGTAAGGAGGGGAAGATGCATTATAACCCTCCCCTGCTGTCTGCATTAAAAGTTTAAACCTTTAAATTAAGAGTTCCCATCAATTAATAATGCCCCTTGTGTTCCCCCTAATAATAATAATACTCCTTCATATCCCCTTAACCCCTTCACGCATTCTCACGTACATTTACGTGACGGTGATCGAGCGGGATCAGAAGCAGAGCCCGTGCGATCACCGCGGGAGCCCGGCTGTATTTGACATGTTTGACCGCAGCATCCAAGGGGTTCAACCATGTTGCCGCCCCCGGCACCCCCCGTGGCGAGATCAGGGGGGTGCCGATATCTATAATATGCAGCCCGGGGTCTGGCCAGTGACCCCAGGCTGCCTGAAGCCCCCACTACCTGGTTGATCCTGCCAGGACCTCTGGAAATCAGCCTATGTCTACATAGGCTGAATTCCTGTATAGACTGCAATACACGTTTATTGCAGTCTATAGTGCTGAATCAGCGATTCAGGTGTCCTAGTGGGACATATAAAATAATAATAATAATAATAGTTCTTTAATAGTCCCACAATGGGGAAATTCAGTGTGTTACACTGAAAGATAATATTTTATTAACTTATTTGGGTGGTATGACTATCTGTTTGAAAAGCAGAGCATTTCACATTTTGAAAATTGCGATTTTTTTCCAAATTTCCATCAAATTTCCTATTTTTTTATAAATAAATACAAAAATATTGATCAATGTTTACCACTAACATGAAGTACAATGTCTCACGAAAAAACAGTCTCAAAATCACTTGTGCAAGTTAAAGCGTCTTAAAGTTATTGCCATATAAAGTGACATATGTCAGTTTTGAAAAATGAGGCCTGGTCTTTAACGCACTTTTGGGCTCAGACCTGAAGGGGATAAAGGGGTTGTTTAGGCAAAAATGGACTCACCTCTCCCCAATGCTCCGGTGCCTCCCTGCGCGTTCCGGTCCTGCTGCTCTGTTGTCTTCCAGTGGAAGTACCTGTCGCACGTGACCACTGAAGGAACGTCACAGCTTGTGACAAATTCCACAGCAAGAAAGCAGTCGAGCTGCAGGACTGGACCACCCTGGGAGGACACCAGAGCACTGGACAGGTGAGTTTTTTGTTTTGTTTTTTTCACCTCCCCTGGCCTAATTAGAAATTTATGTTTAGCCTGGACAACCTCTTTAAAGGGGTTGTCCAGGAATTTCAGAGAGGATACCGAGAAAGGTGAAACATTTAAAAAAAAAAATCATACTCACCTGCCACCAGTGTCTGCCGCCACTGTCTGGTCCAGCATGTGCTGTTCCTTTGCCGGCAGACGTTCTGCGCTGCACCTGACTGCTGAGGCCAATCCATGGCCACAAGAAGGAAATGGTGACGTATGTAAGTGACATCATCAGTTCCTTTCCTGTGGCCACTGATTGGCCTCAGCAGTCCTGTGTGGCAAAGGGGCTTCCACCGGCAAAGCTGCGGTTTGTGCTGTACCCAGTGGTGGCAGACACTGGGGACAGGTATGTTTTTTGTTTTTGCACTTGTTTTTGTCTTCTCCCTGACTTCTGCCCCCAGTTTAATGTCCCATTCCAACCTGCCCCCAGTTTAATGTCATGCTCTATTTGCCCCCTCCATCTGTCCACAGTTTAATGCCCCCCTTCATCTGCCCCCCTCCATCTGTCCCCAGTTTAATGCCCCCCCTTCATCTGCCTCCAGTTTAATGTCCCCCTCCATCTGCCCCCACAGTTTAACATAAAACACTGATATTTACCTCTCCTCGCTCCCCTGCTGCTCTGTCTGAGGTCTGCCTCTTCGGACTGTTGAGAGAGCTACAGGCGCGATGTGAGTGATGTCATCACATCGTGCCTACAGCTCCTAGGGCCGGGGCATACAGGAGTACAGGAGTGATGAAGCAGAGGCTGTCCGCAGATGGCTCCTGCTTCAACGCTGTGTATTCAACTCATCTGTGTCCTCTCTGGATGCAGAGGAGTTGAATTTGGGACATACCTCCCGCCAACCGGGACCGCTGAACAGGACCCAGACTGTTCTGCCGAATCCGGGACGGTTTGGAGGTGTTATTAGTCCTCATTTTGCCAATGAAAATGCATTGGTCAGGGGCCCAATTGGGATGGTGAGGGGCCCGGCCCCTGACCTTCCGATCGGGCCCCTGACCAATGCATCTGCATTGGCAAAGCGAGGACTAATAGTCGGGGCCCACCGGGAGATTCACCTGTTCCCCAATGGGCCAGTCTGATCCTGCCCCCATTGTCATAATGCCCCTTAATGAATCCTCCCTTTATAGTTATATTTCCCCCTCCTAACCACCCCTTATGCTATTAATATACCCACAACTGCGCTAAAGAAAACAAAAACAAAAGTTCTACTCACCTACCTGCGATCCTGATGAATGGAGCTGCCGCTTCCTCCCTGTCCACGCACAGGACGTCTGTATCTGAGCGCAGGCGTCGCGATGTTGTGACGTCATCATGCTGCCTGTGCTGAGAAACAGGGATCCGTCTGTGGTCTGGGGGTCTTGTAAACCACAAGCCTGTATTGGCTTGTGGTTTACAATACTGTTAAGTTGCAGGATACGTTTTAACTAGATCGGTGTCTGCAGACACCGATCTAGTTAGAAATAAAGGATGTATTAATGGCAGCCACCGGGGTGGGCCCCAAAGAGTCAGTGGGCCCGGGGCAGCCACCCCCTCTGCCTCCCCCGCTAGCTACGCCTCTGGCCCCAGCATGAAGAGGTTTTACTGATGTGAATTCATCAGAGCCAATACCTTATACAGAGCAACTCTGCTCTTCTGCCCATACATGGGTTGGACACTAACCCTGCAGCACTTCAGCATCACTACCCAAGGCGCATTGCAGCATCCCAGAGTGCTACTGCTTTTATCTGTTTGTCTTGAGTGCCTCTGGGTTTTATGTCTGTAAGTTTTGTTCTATGTTAAGTGTTTTGATGTGCAGTTTTTCCTTTATAGGTTTCCCCCTGCAGTGTTCAAGCCCAGACTTGGTTCATCCCTGGCCTACCACAGGCCACTGGACGGGGTTGTGAGGAGATATAATCTCCCCATCGACGGTTGGCAAGGGAGTTCAGTGCATGCTGTAAGTCAGACAAGGTGTGCAGAGCTGACCTGCCATCAGCCTCTGGACTGAAGGCCAACCGCCACTCTCACAGCCTCAGGAGGGATAGCATCGGCCTCAGGCTCATCTAAAGACAGCCCATAGCAAGGGAGTAACGGTTTACAAGAGGCTGATTCAATTCGATGCCGTGCCAGGAGGAATAGGAGAGGACCCTGACAGGAGAGTCGTATTCGGGCCTAGTCTCCAGGTAACCAGATCCCTGTCGGGCCTCCCTGTAACTCTATCCCCAGAGTATTGCCTGGGAGAGGCACAGAGGAGAAGTAGAGGAAGCCATCCTGTGGAGCCTATACCACCTTTGGGCGCCCTCCTAGAACCAAGGCTGGGAGTTGGACACTGCAGGACTACTACCCCCATCAGGAAGTTGCTGTTGACCCTCTGTTCAAGTTGCCTTAATAAACAGCTGTTTGGTTTACCTGCAACGCTGACCCCTGAGTCGTGCCTGCTTTACCATCAGGGCTCTTCCGACCAACACCACACCGGCTCAGGTAGGAGAGGTCCCCCTCTTTAACTGGAAGTGCCCCGGGGGAAAAGAACAACTACCACCACCATCTGGTAGTGCTGCAGGACCCCCCTCGACTTTGTCCGGCCTAGGAGTGGGACTGCAGCCGTTTGGGAGCGTGCTCGGCCTGCTAGGTGGCACAGCATCCGCCACTACTACTTCCATCCTCCGGTCTCCTGCGACTGGGTTGCGGCAGCATCAAGCAAGGAAAAAAAGCAGCTTTTTTTGTTGCCAATAATGGCTACAAATGGAATGGAATAGGAAGTACTTATACGTCTACCTTCTGCTCAATCGACTCCTGGCTTTGGCTCAAAATTGTAGCAAAATCTGCAACAAAAAAAGCTGCGTTTCTGTGTTAAAGTTGTGGTCCCAGCTAAAAAAGGTTTCCAGGGTAAATAATTGATGACCTAACTTTAGGCGAGAACACCACTGCTGCTTCAGACATCTGATTCATGAAGGTCCTAGTTATACGAACCCTTCTTCAGTTGATGACCTATCCCATTGGTAATCAATTAAAAATTTCAAAAAAAACCCTTTAGGCTAAGGTCCCACGTAGCAAAACGCAGCTAAGAACACTGCCTGCAGACTTTTTCACTAAGTTTTAACTGCATTTTCCTCTGAATTTTTACTTCCCCCAATTAAACCCTCCTCGTCACAGGCATTTTTTAAATTTTGAATCCCCGCCTTCCAAACCCCATAAATTTATTATTTTTCCATTCACAGAGCCATATGAGGGCTTTATGTTTGCAGGACAAATTGTACTTTGTTATTGTACCATTCAATATTCTGTATGATGTACTGTGAGGCTGGAAAAAAAAATTCAGAATGGGTGGAATTGATGAAAAACTGTTTGTGCAACTTTCTTACGGGCTTTGTTTTTACGGCATTCACTGTGCAGCTAAAATAACATGCCACCTGTATTCTATGAGTTGGTATGATTCCAGGGAAACTATATATTTTTTTTACGTTTTAACTCCCCCCCCCCACTTCGAAAAAAAAAAAAACTTTGCTAAAAAAATTTTTTGCCATATTCTGGCACCTGTAACTTTTTTACATTTCCATGTTTCATGTATGTAAGGTGTCTTTTGCAGGACCAGATGTACTTTTTAGTTATACAATTTTGGGGAATGTCCGATGTTTTGTTTGCTTTTTATCCAAATTTTTATCAGAGGCAAAACGTCAATAAAACGCTTTATGTGAAAAATATTTTTATGTTTGTAAACTGGGTGTTTTCAAATGTGGGGATTTATAATTTGATTGATTTTGTTTATTTATTTGAAATCTAGGGAAAGGGGTGTGATTTGACTTTTTAGTTTTTTATTGTTTTTTTTAAAAAAATAAAATAAAACTTTTATTAGCCCCCCTAGGGGGCTTGAACTTCCGATCTTAATTGCAAGTCCCATAGACTGAAATACAACTGTAATGCAGTCTATGAGAGATTCGCTACATAACTATTGAGCCTGGTGTTAGACCAATCTCAATAGCTATATTATTATAACAGGCCTCAGAGCTTTCAGAAGGCTCCAGGTTGCCATATGAACAGGAAGGCATCCGCCATCTCACCACGTGGGAGCTGTCCTGCAATATAGAAACTACGGGGCCAGTGGGGATTGGCCCAAGGGTTTTTTTTTCAACTTTGCTTTGGGGTGGGGGGGGGGGGCTCACACTTAGCAATGCCTTTGATCAAAGTGGACTCTGATCGCGGGCTTTAACTCCAGGTCTCCACTGTACATTACCTATCTTTGAAGACCTGGCATCCGCCGTATATCTTGATATAATTATTCAGATTAGGTTACTGCAACCAGAGCATATATTGCAGTCTAAGGGTATATTCAAAGGGAGCAGATATATTGCAACAATTTCTGCAACTGTCTCTTTTAGCTGAATAATGCTTGTATCTTTTTTGCTTTCTGTTCAACAAACTAAACCAAGCCTAAACAGCTATATTATGTTCCATTTTTGCATACAAGAAGTCAATTAGCTGTTTGTAAAATAGAAATATGACCCCCATTTCATTATTTTGCAGATAACAGGTCTCAGGCATTAAGTGCAGATTATCATGATAAAATGACTGTACTCACTGTCGAGCAATGTTGCTTACAATAGACAACACACAATGAAAACTTCAAATATGGTTTGTGAATATAACACATTCTGGGAACAGTTGAGTACATTAGCTGAGAAATAATGGGAATTTCCTGTAAGACCTATTTGTTCTAACCACATGATATTCCTTGGTGTGATTTCCTCACTTCAGCCTGTTAAATAAAGCAAGACTCTTTAACTGTGAGAATTCTGATGAGAAGTATCTGATTGTTATAGGTATTGAGATATTGAACTCAAAAGACAGAGCACAAGTTTTTAGTGCTCTGAAAGGTTGTGTGCAATGTGAAGAACATTTCCTGGCAGAAGTTTAAAAGTCTTTTCTTTATTATTAAGCCAGATAAAAGTTTATGCGTTTCAGAGTCAGTGCTCCTTCATCAAACCTTACTGATGTCAGTTGTCTCCGAAAACATGTAACCTTTTATCTGGCTTATTAATAAAAAAAAAAAGACCTTTAAATGTCTTCCATTGGCTTATCTACCAGATGTCTCTTCAAACTCAAATTTTATTGAGGAATTTTATTGAGGATGTGCATATGCATGTTGTCCTTTTTTCTGATGTAAATTCATCACAACCAATACCTCATATGGAGCAACCCTGGTCTTCTGCTCATACAGGGGTTGGACACTAGCCCTGCAGCACCTCAGCATCACTATCCAAGGCGTCTCATACAACAACATAAGGTATACTACCACCATGACAGGGGGTCTTCCGTATATATACTGGTCTAAATAAAAATAAGGCTCTGCACTAGGGAGCGTCCTCTGTTGCATTTTTTCTTTCAGCTTCTGTGATTTCCTGGCAGAAAATGGATAAAAAGTATCTGACTTCTTATGAGGGCTCAGTGTACCTCTTCACCAGGACCAACCATGGCAGACATATAGAGGGTTGTAACTACAAAAGATTTGGCCCCATAGCAAACTTTTGAATGGGCCTTTGGGGATCCGGATACTGGACACTTGGCTTGCCTACAGTGCACCGTAGTCAATTATTTACCCTAACTCTAAACATAAGATTTGCTGCCAAGTTCTCCTCCACCACAAATAGATTTATGAAGAACCCCCTTCACCATACGTAGTATTTATAGAAATGCCCACATCGGATCTATAAGAAGCCCCCAACCCTCAAGATAAACTATAAAGAAGTCATCTCCCCACATAGATTACGTTTTCCCTCCCCCCAAAAATGATCTATAAAGATATCCTCTCTCTTACACATAACACTTATAGCCAAGCCCCAGTGACCACATTAACAAAAAATTCCACCATATATAGTAGCAGAGCCCCTGCCTCATTTTTAAAGAATCCCCTCTCCTGCATATATATGTAGCCTTCCTCCCTCAAGCAAAGGGATCTGTAAAGGATTTTGTTCTCATACCTGCATGTAGATTAAAGACCCCTCCCCCGACACAGCATGTAGAGGAAAGCCACCTGCTCCACACATAATATGTAGATAAAAGTCCACTCCCCAAATAACAAGTACATTAAAGCCCCCTCTGCGACCACATGTAAATTAAAGCCCCTTCCCTCCACACATAGCAGGCTATGACTGGTGCAGGTGTGGAAGGAGAAGGCATACACAGCCTCCGATTTGGAAAATATTTTTCTATTAAATTTTATTAATTTATTAATCTATTTTACTTCCTTTAAGTAGAAAATAGGTTATATATTTCTTCCTGGTAATGCCTTAACTAAGTGCCATCAGGGGTATCTGTACAAATACAACAGTTGCCAAGGGGAGGGGGCTCAATTCAAATAGAACTGAACTTCCGGTTTCATAAAATTTGAGAGTCTCCAGTATATGCTGCATACCGTTAGGTCCATAAATATTTGGACAGAGACAACATTTTTCTAATTTTGGTTCTGTACATTACCTCAATAAATTTTGAACAAAACAATTCAGATACAGTTGAAGTTCAGACTTTCAGCGTTAATTCAGTGGTTTGAATAAAATGTTTGCATAAAAATGTGAGGAACTAAAGCATTTATTACACACAATCCCTTCATTTCAGGGGCTCAAAAGCAATTGGACAAATTAAATAATTGTAAATAAAATTTCTAATACTTGGTTGAAAACACTTTGTTGACAATGACTGCCTGAACAGGGGCGTAACTACCAGGGTAGCAGCGGTAGTAGCTGCCACAGAGCCTGGGACATTACGGGGCCCCGCGGGCCCCCGATGCTTTTTTTATTTTAATAGGCCGTTACCTGCTGGAGTAACCACAGCAGGTAACGGGCCCTATATACTTCCCCTGGGTCCCGCTCACGGGTGCCTGCGCTTCCGATTCTGCGGAGGCGACTGTGAACAGGAGCGGGGATCAGTATGTGAGGCTGCGGGCCGAACCCCACAATCACTGCTATCATTATACTCCGGGGTCTTTTCAAAGACCCCGGAGTATAATAATCGGAGGCCCAGAGTTGGTGAGGGAACATAAAAAACAATGTACTTACCTCTCCTATGCTTCTCCAGGCTTCGGGCCTGTTTGGTGACGTCCCAGACGTCAGCGGACGGCCGGCCTGGTCCATCATTGAAGGCGGCTGAAGTAGCAGGGAGTGGACCGGAGCGAGGAACAGGTAAGCAACGTTGTTTTTTTATGTTTCTATCCTCCCCTGGGTCTCAGATCATTATACTCTGGGGTCTGAAAAGACTCCAGAGTATAATAATTGTTCATGGCTGGTCTACAATGGGACATATAATAGCGTGTGCAGGGGCCACTATGGGGCAAAATACTCAGTGCAGGGGCCACTATGGGGTAAAATACTCAGTGCAGGGGCCACTATGGGGTGAAATACTCAGTGCAGGGGCCACTATGGGGAATAATAGTGTGTGCAGGGGCCACTATGGGATATAATACTGTGTGCAGGGGCCACTAGGGGGCATAATACTGTGTGCAGGGGCCACTATGGGATATAATACTGTGTGCAGGGGCCACTATGGAGCATAATAACGTGTGCAGGGGCCACTATGGGACATGATACTGTGTGCAGGGGTCACTATGGAACATAATACTGTGTGCAGGGGCCACTATGGGACATGATACTGTGTGCAGGGACCACTATGGGACATGATACTGTGTGCAGGGGCCACTATGGGACATGATACTGTGTGCAGGGGCCACTATGGGACATGATACTGTGTGCAGGGGCAACTATGGGGCATGATACTGTGTGCAGGGCCACTATGGGGCATGATACTGTGTGCAGGGCCACTATGGGGCATAATACTGTGTGCAGGGGCCACTATGGCACATAATAGTGTGCGCAGGAATGCGTTTTTTTTGGGGGGGGGGGTTGGAGGGGGCGGTGCGGGGGGGGGGGATTGGGGGCAGCGGTTTGGGGGGGCCCCCATGTCAAATGTTCGTCTTGGGGCCCAGCCATTCCTAGTTACGCCACTGTGCCTGAAGTCTTGAACTCATGGACATCACCAGACACTGTTTCCTCCATTTTAATGCTCTGCTAGGCCCTTACTGCAGCGGTTTTCAGTTGCTGTTTGTGGGCCTTTCTGTCTGAAGTTTATAACAAGTGAAATGCATGCTCAATTGGGTTGGGATCAGGTGACTGACTTGGCCATTCAAGAATATTCCACTTCTTTGCTTTAATAAACTCCTGGGTTGCTCTGGTTTTATGTTTTGGGTCATTGTCCATCTGTATTATGAAACGCCGACCAATCAGTTTGGCTGGATTTGAGCACACAGTATGTCTCTGAATACCTCAGAATTCATTCAGCTGCTTCTGTCCTGTGTCACATCATCAATAAACACTAGTGACCCAGTGCCACTGGCAGCCATGCATGCCCAAGCCATCGCACTGCCTCTGCCGTGTTTTACAGATGATGTGGTATACTTTGAATCATGAGCTGTACTACGCCTTTGCTATACTTTTTTCTTTCCATCATTATGGTAGAGGTTGATCTTGGTTTCATTTGTCCAAAGAATGTTCTTCCAGAACTGTGCTGGCTTTTTTAGATGTTTTTTTTTAGCAAGGTCCAATCTAGCCTTCTTATTCTTGAGGCTTATGAGTAGCTTGCACTGTGCAGTAAACCCTCTGTATTTACTTTCATGCAGTCTTCTCTTTATGGTAGATTTGGATATTGATACACCTACATTCTGGAGAGTGTTGTTCACTTGGTTGGCTGTTGTGAAGGGGTTTCTCTTCACCATGGAAATGATTCTGACTTCATCCACCACTGTTGTCTTCCATGGGCGTCCAGGTCTTTTTGCATTGATGAGTTCACCAGTGCTTTCTTTCTTTCTCAGGATGTATCAAACTGTAGATTTTGCCACTCCTAATATTGTAGCAATTTCTCAAATGTTTTTTTTTCTGCTTTCGCAGCTTAAGGATGGCTTGTTTCACCTGCATGGAGAGCTCCTTTGACCGCATATTTTCTTCACAGCAAAGTCTTCCAAATGCAAGCACGACACCTCAAATCAACTCCAGGCCTCTGCTTAATTAAGAATGAAATAACAAAGAAATTGCCCACACCTGCCCATGAAACTGCCTTTGCGTCAATTGTCCAATTACTTTGGTCCCTTTAAAAACAGGGTGGCACATGTTAAGGAGCTGAAACTCCTAAACCCTTCATCCAATTTTAATGTGTATACTCTCAAATGAAAGCTGAAAGTCTTGACTTTATGTCCATTATATAACTATAACTTGAATATGTTTCAGTAAACAGGTAAAAAAAAACAAAATTTGTGTCAGTGTCCAAATATATATGGACCTAACTGTATATAAATCACTTTCCCGACTGTGTTTATAACAAATTATTCCTGTTTTTGTTAAGCTAGAACTACAATTTTGATAGCGTATGAAAGCTGAGACTCTAGGTGGTATAAAACCGGGGATACAGCTATTTGAAGTGACCTTCACCCCTTTGGCAACTGCTATATCTGTACATACTAGCAATACACAGTGAATATAGGAGCAATCTCAATGGAAAGGCTTAGAGCATTGCTAGGGAGAATTTTAGAGCCTATTTTCTACTAAAATTGCAAAGCAAAATAGGTTAATAAGGTATTTGAAAAAATGGTCACCAAACCCATCCCTACACAATAACAAACAAAAGTGAAACGACAGTTACACTTTAACCACAACCACAGGATAGGGGGTAAGGTATAGAATTGAGGGATCCCTTGTACCCCAGTCAGAATTGAGCAATGGTTGTTCAGGCAAGCTGCTGCTATGATTCTCAGGGACTGATGGAGAAAGCTTTGAACTCTAGTACCTAGAACTACTAACCAGGGAACAAAGGATCCCTGTCCTAGTATTTCACTGTGTCTTTTAAACTCTACCCGCGACTAAGTAAGGCATCCACTCTGAAGCAGAGCATTGTAAAGTAATTACTGAAGTCTGCCTGCAGCAGACTTCAGTAGTAACATACTGAATCTGCCACAGACTGCAATACAGTGATAAAAAAAAAAAAATTTAAAAGTTTTTAAAGATCTAAAAAACCCCTAAGAGTTTAAATCACCCCCTATCCCTAGATCACATATAAATACAAATAAATGTAAACATAAACACAATAGGCATCCCTTAGTCTGAAAATGCCCAAATTATTAAAATAAAAAACATTTGTCCCATACGGTAAAAATTAAGTACAAATTAAAATGTCTGAATTGGCGACTCCTTGCCTTCCTAAAAAAATTGAGTAAAAAGGGATTAAAACATCATACATTCCCCAACATGGTATCAATACAAGCTACATATTGTCCCGCAAAAAAAGGACACCTTACATAGCTCTGTACACTGAAATATAAAAAAGTTGATGGTGTCAGAATATTGTGATTCAAAGATTTTTTTTCTTCAAAATTTTGAATTTTTGTAAAGTTATTAAAACATAAAAAACATGATGGTATCACCATTATCATACTAACTCAGAGAATAAAGCTAACATAGCGTTTTTACCACACAGGGGAAGCCGTAAAAACAAAACCCGTAAGAAAATGGCAGTACTGCATTTTTTTTATAAATTTTACCTCATTCTGAATTTTTACCGCTTCCCAGTACATTGTACAGAATAATAAATGGTACCATTTTGAAGTACAATTTGTCATGCAAAAATAGAGCCCTCACATGATTATGTAAATGGAAAAATTAGAAAGTTGTGGCTTTTGGAAAGCAGGGAGTAAAATATGAAAACACAAAAATGAAAAATGTCTGCGTTACAATAGAGTTTGTTTATTTTATGGCTCTCCCTACTCAAGCTTTTCTTTTTAGTCTTATGATCCGCACTGCCGAAGAACAATTTGTCCGGCAAACATTAAGCCCTCATGGCTCTGTGAACGGAAAAATAAAAAAAGTTATGAGGTTTGGAAGGAGGGGATTCAAAAACAAAAATCAAAAATTGAAAAATGCCACCAGCAGGAATGAGTTAAAGAGGGGAAGGGGTGGCACTAGAGGAAGCTGGGGCAACATAGGAGGTAGCATTGCTTATACAGTAGACCAGCCATTTTATGAAAAAGGTTACTATAACTATTCAAATGAATAAAATTGTATGAGCTATCACCAACCAGTGTCCTTTTATAAACAGATCCAAAGTGCCTGGGCATACAGGATTACAGTCCAATAAAGTCATTGTGTCCTGTGGGATAACGTGTGGGTGGGATGTGAACAGAGGAGGGTTAGTGTTATGATCTGGGGATCTCTGACCAGGGACTGGCCCCTGACTGATAACTTCTCAGTCAAGTATATAAAGAAAAACACAAAAAAAACAAACAAAAAAACTTAGTATAATGAGCAGTTTGGAATTACTTGTGTGTGATACTCCTAATCCCTGCCTTGCACACTAGAAATAGCCATGGGCCCAACTAACTAACCTGAGAGGGCATGAACACAGCCTGAGAAATAACTCATCTGCAAGAAAAACAGAAAACCTCACTTGTTTCACATTTATGAGTAGAAAGGAAGGGTTAGCTACAGAGAAAGTATAGAGCAGAAAATAAACGTGAAACACAGTAATACTAACACTATGCAAAGGGATAGGATAAACAGAACTTAGCATCACACAAAAAAACCTGCAAAAGTCCAAACTTACAAGCAGTAAAAAGATTAGGGCTCACTATGCTTGGAACAAGGTGCTCAAATACTTACCACATATCCAAATAGAATGAATATTCAGCAAGGTATAACTGAATGGACCAGGACTCAGATGATAGCAGCAATTTCAGGAGACAGATCACTTCTGGAAAAAAACAGGCAACTGACGTTTAAGACCGACAACTGACAGCATGCAAAGAGGAGTTATATAGCCAGGAGCAGGAGTAGTCAGAAAGGTAATTGGATAGCAGCACTCTGAACCGACCACAAACTGTAATGAGTCCTGCAGAAACCCCTTCAGAGGCAAAGACACACTAGAGCACTGACCAGTGATGCAAGTCATTGCGAGATCCACGTGATCCCACAGAGACCACATGCCCAATGTGAACATGTAAGATGGGGAAACAGCCCTCATGTTATGAATGTACCTGTTTCTATAAATGAGTTTATTTTTTTTATAAACTGACATTTGTTTGACCACAAGAGGCCACTGTTACCTCAGAAATGGGAAAGACTATAATTCTGTAATTCCTTAGAGTAGTGATGTGGAGACCCTGTTCTGCAGAGGTGGAACTAGAAGGAGGAGTAGAGTGTGTGTGGCAGCCATCTTAGGAGTGTCCTTTGAGCTTTTAGAAGAAGAGGACTGAAGTGAGAGAAGAAGGATTCCTAAGGGATCATAAATATAGCAAGGTAGTGCTGAAGCAGAGACTGTTCCAGGGTTTGTTCAGACAGCATCCTAAGTTGAAGATTGCTATTAAGGAGCCGGCTGAGAAGTGGCCCTGTTAGTGAGATCGCATGTTTTCTGGATGAGCCTCGCTTCCAGCTGTTCCAGACCAAGGCTAAAAGGTACACAACAAACCTGGATCAGTGAGAGAAGCAATCGTGCACGCACCACATTACATTGTTTTGCTTGGGACTGAGTAAGGGCCTGTAGTTAGAATAGTTAGGCATACTCATCTTCACAGGCCACACTACTGGTGAATTAGCTAACTATTCGTTAGCAAGGACTCAGAGAATTCTATTGAGTTGTAACTCTCATAGAGGAGCCCTGAGGAAGTCTAGAAGAGACATTTTATACATTGTCACATTTCTTTGGCTTGCAAGCTGACCTACTATTATATTTACTTGGTTGTACTTTGTTTGGGGGGAATAAGGGTATTTTGATAAGTTTGTAAGCTCTTGTGTTATACCGCCAGTGCCCCTTTCACACTCACTGAATTGTTACTGTGACTAAGGTGATAAAAAGGTAACAAGTGGCTGGTTAGTAGCAGCCTGCAGTTAGTTAAAAGCTTGGAGTGTATTGGAGCTGCACATTAGAGAGCACCGCGCTGTACAACACCAGGGCCTCAGCTTACTGGCTGAGTGTATGTAAATAGTTGGGAGTGTTCTTTTTGGTAAAGGAGTGTTTCTGCACTAAGTAAAATCTTGTTTTTACTAAATTGAGTTTGAGTCGCTTTCCTTTGTTCGTGACTTTGCTGTATCCTGGGGAGCCCACCCCGGTACATGACTTACAAACATTCCCCTGCCACGTGTCAGACGATCCACACGGAGAATGTCATTCAGACACTCCGCGCCTGAACCTAACAGGCTGAGATTGCGAAGATCGGGTCATAACAGTTAGTTTTAGGCAGCGTAACTGCAGAAGTATTTGGATTAGGAAATGTGATAAACCTGCCTGAAGAGATGTGTCTTTAGGATGCACTTGACACTGTAGAAGTTGGGAGTTAATCTGACTGTCCAGGGTAGAGCATTCCAGGGAAGAGGTGCAACATGGAAGAAATCTTGGAGCCGGGAATGGGAGGTTCTGATTCGAGATGAGTGAATTTCTCAAAAGTTCGATTCTGCAGTTCGATTCGAATTTCCCAAAAAATTTGTTTCGATCTGGATTAATTTGCGGTGAATCACATTAAAAAACACCTATTTCCTGGTGTATAGTGGTGTAGAACACTGTGCCTTGCAGTAACACGCATAGGGAGCCTACTGTGGTAGTGAAACAATACTGTGAGTCAGTATGACACGCACATGACAGGCGTCGCTCTTAGAACCACTGCACATTTCACTTATTTGGCCAGTTACGGGGTCAAAATTGACCAACTAACTCAAGTGTGAAGCTTTACAGGTCCATGTTAGTGCCAGGTAGAAAGAACCGTGCAGAGGCCCAAGATCCTACTGTAGCATGAAAGAGCGCACTCCTTATACATCTTCGTCTGCTGGTTCCACATATATGTATACAGGGTGGCAAGGTAACATAATGTGGAGTTGGCAGCAGCATGAGGAGGCCACAGAGTGGCAAGGCGACATAATGTGAAGTTGGCAGCAGCATGAGGAGGCCATACAGTGACCCAGTGGCAGCAGCATTAAATGGATTTAATTTGATAGGGAAATACGGGTAGAGTTTTGGGACTGTCCTTGTTAGGACAGGAGTCATTGTGGGACATAGGTGAGAGATAGGGTATAATCACACCAGCCCTTCATCTGTAAGTCCTGTTGAGTTCCCAACGTCTCTCACTACAATAGGTCCGGGTAAGACCGTTCCCTTTTTTATCTAGAGCACGGTTTGTTTTGTGCACATGAACTGGTGATATTCTCTGACTGTCTTAAATATTTATTATTGTTATTAAAGGTTAAGCTTCCCAGAAGTCCAGTGGATCTTCCATGACAGGTGGCAGGGTGCACTCTAAGTATGCCACCACCTGCTGGTTCAAGTTCCACACTGCTGGCATAAGATGACTCCTGCCAGGCCATGCCAACTAAGGGTTGTGTCTGACGAACACACCGACTCTTGTCTGGGGGTGTCTGATGTGACTTGGGATGAAGTGGATAACCGAGTCAACCAGTCTACAACCGTTGGGTTGCTGGTCAAGACACGACCGCAACTTGACACTGGGAGCTCAGGCCTCTGTAAGTGACCCCTGCTGCCACGCCCCCTTACTCTGCTGCAACCTATGCCTGTGCCAGAAACATTTAGGCCTGTGGACCTCCTCTGTGTATGGCCTGTCGCTTCTCTGTCTGACATACTGTTCGATGAAAAAACGGTAATTGCAAAGGAAATAAATACAGGGCAAAAAGGCCTGTAATTTCTACTTTGAAGAGAACGGCAATTAAGGCCCTTATTTCTTTCCCCACTAATGAACACCTTTGAAAAAAAGCGTGATAAAGGTACAGATTAGTGGCTAAGAATTGTTGATTTTTGCCAATACTGTATTGAGAAATGGCCTGCAACTTAATACTGGGAACAAAATGGCAAATATGGTCCTTATGTGTTTCCACACTAATAAACACCTTTAAATAAGTGTTAGGATAACCGCTAAGAATTTTGATTTTTGCCAATACTGTATTGAGAAATGGCCTGCAACTTAATACTGGGAACAAAATGGCGAATATGGTCCTTATGTGTTTCCACACTAATAAATGCCTTGAAAAAGACATTAGAACAGATAAGTGCAGAGATTAGTGGATGATAATTCACTGTTTTTTGCTGTACTGCGCTGCAAAAGGCTTGTTGTGTTCCACCTTGAACACACAGGTATGAGTAATGAGCAGCAGTATAACGGCAGTGAGTGCTGCAATGCTGTTAATGACCCTGTAACCACCCCAAATTATTCTTTCAATTCCTCCCTATCCTTTCCCTACAGTTCTAAGGCTCTTTCCCTGAACTTCTATCTGTTTTCTAAGTCTTTCCCTAGCTCCTGCTGACATCTGTCCATACAGCAACAGCGATGCGAAATGACTGAAATGGCCGAGGGTTTTTATAGGGCTGTGACATCACAGGGCCGGCCACCTGCTGATTAGCTGCATGCTTGGCATTGTGGGTGATCCCGCGTTCCCAGAGTCCCTTTCCCCTTGTCCTAACATGTGCTGCAGCCGTTTTATAAAAAAATGTGATTCGATGCATTGAAGCGTGAGGAAATCCGGAATCGAGGTAAATCGAAGATTTTCTGAAATTTGGATCAGATTCCACTTCAGCAGCTTTGATTCGCTCATCTCTAGTTCTGATAATAGAATATGTTATTCTTAGGTCATTGGCTGAATGTAGAGCATGGGTTGGGTGGTAGACAGAGATGATAGAGGTGCAGCATTATGGAGAACTTTGTGCATGAGGGTGATAAGAAGAAGAAAGGAGCTAGGAGACTTCTGTAAGTGGATCAAAAGATAATAAACAGGATGAAATTTGGTAGGTGATGAAATTAAAGCTGCTTGGGGATTGGGCAATTATTTCCTGATGAATCTTATCAATTTTGACATGGAAATAATTGGCCAGGTCCTCAGCACAGAGGTCTGTGATTGGTGGCATAAGCTTGAACTGCGCAGGTTCTGTATGTCTACCTCATCCTGTACCATGGAGTGGCCAATACAATATAATACAAAATGGAGACTTGAATATACAAAATGGAGACTAGAATATACTTCAAATAGCCATCCAATTTTACTAGCACTACAGTGAGAGAAGCGGAAAGTTGTGAAAGTCTAGAAGAAGTGATTAGTGAGAGAAACTGGAAGGCAGCTGGGGAGACAGTGGTGCTAATGGGGATGTTAAAGTTACCCATGGTGAGGGTAGGAATTTCACTGGATAAAAAAGGGGGGAAGCCAAGAAGCAAAGTGGTCCAGGAATTGGTAGGGTGAGACAGGGAGACGTAGATCAAATCCACTCGCAGGGAAAGAGGGCGGAAAAGTCTTAAGGCGTGGGAGGGGAGTGAGGGTACTGAGGTAATGACCTGAAAAGTGCACTGCAACGAAAGATGTATTCCTACCCCTCCACCCTGCAGTCATGTTCCAGTGTCTTGCAGCTGCCTGAGGTCTGCTTCTGTGTGGACACATATCCCCGGCTCATAGAGCTAAGAGGGCCGTAGTTCAAGGCAAGAGCTAGCAGCAGACTACTGACAGGGCCTCAGGACAGAATCAATCAATCAAGGGCTAGGCAGCAGGTAATATTTGCTTGTAGCTGTATAGTGTGCCACAGAATTAATTTTACTTGTGGACCCTAGACATCCCAGTTTGACACTGCTCATAGGGAGGGACATTAAGTAGATAGAAACTGGGGTCCAGCAGGATGTGAAGCGTGACGACTTTCTGTTTAAGGGTACTCACTTGATTTCAGGGTATACCTTGTGGGGCCTATGCAAAAATAGAATTTATAGGTGCTCTCTATGCACCCCTCTGCCCCTTGGGACTGTGTGAATCCAGTAGTATGATCTCCCAATGGATTCAGTAATAAATGAACTGTATATTTAGGAATTGCTGATAACCTTTGATTCAACACAAACCTGTCTTTTCATGTTTCTACTACTACATGCAGTAGATGGTGCTATTTCGCTTCATTATGACTTCTTTATATTATGTAATATATCTTGTATATATAAAAATGAGTTTATGTCTGTCTGTCTGTCTGTTCTTTTTGCGTGACCAAACGACTGGACCCATCCTCACCAAATTTGGCACACAGGTACATCAGGTGACCGGGAAGATTTTAGACCGGGTCTCAGCTCTCTAGAACAAACCGTTCCTGAGATACAGTATTCCCAAAAAATGACCTGCATCAGCCAATACAAGCCTGCAAGTCTTTCACTCATATTCCAACTGCCATACACATGATCACATGTCCCTTATCAGCCAATAGAAGCTGCTTTCCATAGCAACCAAGCTATTTATGAACTGTATTAGTCAGTAGCAGTTCGCAGGTCCTTAAATATTCAGTCATATCACGTATATCAGCCAATATAAGTTCACATTTAATTTACCAGGTTTCCATAACAACACATCCATAAATAGACTGTACCTATGCTAGACTCAGTGGCATAACTAGGAATGGCTGGGCCCCAAGGTGAACATTTGACATGGGCCCCTTTCCCCCAGCAACTGCCCCCTCCTCTTACATACCGCACACACTATTATGCCCCATAGTGGCCCCTGCACACACTATTATGCCCCATAGTGGCCCCTGCACACAATATTATGCCCCATAGTGGCCTCTGCACACAGTATTATGCCCCATAGTGGCCCCTGCACACAGTATTATGCGCCATAGTGGCCCCTTCACATAGTATTATGCCCCATTGTGGACCACCCATGAACAATTATTATACTCTGAGGTCTTTATAGACCCCAGAGTATAATGATCGGAGACCCAGGAGAGGATACAAACATAAAAAAAACAATGTTACTTACCTTTCCCTATCTCCGGCACACTCCCCGCTACCTCTTCAATGTTGGACTAGACGTCACATGAGCCAGGCATGCGTCGCGACACATAATGACGTCGCACTGGCCCATCGACGCATGGGACGTTACCAAGGAGGCCCGAAGCCTGCTGGAGCACAGTAAGGTAATGGCCTACTAGAAAAAAAAACATCAGGGGCCCGCCGGACCCCTAATGTCCCGGGCCCTGTGGCAGCCGCTACCACTGCTACCCCTGTATTTATGCCATCTCCAATCTGACAAAATATATAACAGACAACAGCGAGCTGCTGAAACTCCCCAGCAGACCCAAGCCCGTCTCCAATCTGACAAGGCATTGTCAGCCATATGCACACAGCTGCACTCCATGTTTCCATAAAAACCCAGCCCTTTTTCTTCACTGCTGTAGGTCAGCTTTAAAGGGGCAGGGTGCTGTGGATGACATTGTTTCAGAAGGTCACAAACACACAGATTTACTTCAGGTTTTCCAAACTGATATCCAAACTGAGATACACACGATCACATGACGCTTATGGACCATATGGTTTCCATAGCAATGAAGCTATTTATGACCTGTATTAGTCAATAGCAGTTCACAGGTCCTTAAATATTCAGTCATATCACGTGTATCAGCCAATATAAGTTCATATTTAATTACCAGGTTTCCATAACAACACAGCCATAAATAGACTGTACCTATACTGGACTGCCATACTGGATGTCAAGTGTAAAACTGGCCAATTCTTATGGGGCTACTATACAAATAAAAAATGAAATATACCCGTGCAAAGCCAGGTCCTTCTGCTAGTATATATATATATATATATATATATATATATAAACAGTCATATGAAAAAGTTTGGGCACCCCTATTAATCTTAATCATTTTTAGTTCTAAATATTTGGGTGTTTGCAACAGCCATTTCAATTTGATATATCTAATTACTGATGGACACAGTAATATTTCAGGATTGAAATGAGGTTTATTGTACTAACAGAAAATGTGCAATATGCATTAAACCAAAATTTGACCGGTGCAAAAATTTGGGTACCCTTATCATTTTATTGATTTGAATACTCCTAACTACTTTTTACTGACTTACTGAAGCACAAAATTGGTTTTGTAACCTCACTGAGCTTTGAACTTCATAGCCAGGTGTATCCAATCATGAGAAAAGGTATTTAAGGTGGCCAATTGCAAGTTGTTCTCCTATTTGAATCTCCTCTGAAGAGTGGCATCATGGGCTCCTCAAAACAACTCTCAAATGATCTGAAAACAAAGATTGTTCAACATAGTTGTTCAGGGGAAGGATACAAAAAGTTGTCTCAGAGATTTAACCTGTCAGTTTCCACTGTGAGGAACATAGTAAGGAAATGGAAGACCACAGGGACAGTTCTTGTTAAGCCCAGAAGTGGCAGGCCAAGAAAAATATCAGAAAGGCAGAGAAGAAGAATGGTGAGAACAGTCAAGGACAATCCACAGACCACCTCCAAAGAGCTGCAGCATCATCTTGCTGCAGATGGTGTCACTGTGCATCGGTCAACAATACAGCACACTTTGCACAAGGAGAAGCTGTATGGGAGAGTGATGCGAAAGAAGCCGTTTCTGAAAGCACGCCACAAACAGAGTCGCCTGAGGTATGCAAAAGCACATTTGGACAAGCCAGCTTCATTTTGGAAGAAGGTCCTGTGGACTGATGAAACAAAGATTGAGTTGTTTGGTCATACAAAAAGGCGTTATGCATGGCATCCAAAAAATACAGCATTCCAAGAAAAACACTTGCTACCCACTGTAAAATTTGGTGGAGGTTCCATCATGCTTTGGGGCTGTGTGGCCAATGCCGGCACCGGGAATCTTGTTAAAGTTGAGGGTCGCATGGATTCAACTCAGTATCAGCAGATTCTTGAGAATAATGTGCAAGAATCAGTGACGAATTTGAAGTTACGCCAGGAATGGATATTTCAGCAAGACAATGATCCAAAACACAGCTCCAAATCTACTCAGGCATTCATGCAGAGGAACAATTACAATGTTCTGGAATGGCCATCCCAGTCCCCAGACCTGAATATCATTGAACATCTGTGGGATAATTTGAAGCGGGCTGTCCATGCTCGGCGACCATCAAACTTAACTGAACTGGAATTGTTTTGTAAAGAGGAATGGTCAAAAATACCTTCATCCAGGATCCAGGAACTGATTAATAGCTACAGGAAGCGACTAGAGGCTGTTATTTTTGCAAAAGGAGGATCTACTAAATATTAATGTCACTTTTCTGTTGAGGTGCCCATACTTTTGCACCGGTCAAATTTTGGTTTGGTTAGTACAATAAACCTCATTTCAATCCTGAAATATTACTGTGTCCATCAGTTATTAGATATATCAAATTGAAATGGCTGTTGCAAACACCCAAATATTTAGAACTAAAAATGATTAAGATTAATAGGGATGCCCAAACTTTTTCAAATGACTGTGTATATATATATATATATATATATATATATATATATATATACAGTATATTTAACCAGCATATTCATCAAGTAGTTCATGCATTTACAATATAACATTTTAGTTCTAGTCATGAAGTAACAATCCCAGTACAAGAAGCAGAGATTCTCCTAGGAACTGTGTTCTAATGGCAGTTCCATGTTTAAGTGTCAGTCAATATAAATTATAGTCCAGCAAGGATATACTTACACCCTTGCCAGTTATGGGTCCCTACAGACTAACACAGGGAAATTGTGTTAGAGCATTTAACTTGACAGCAGCAATGTCATGTTAATGGCAATTCTACATTTACAGGAGCTCATCTCATATCATATTGAAACCTTTCAAATGCAGCTGCACTGGGTTACATTAGGGTTACATTAGAAAAAAAAAAGTTAATTTTCTCTTATATTTGTTTGTACTCTGTAAAAATGATAACTTTTTGATTAAATTAATGATGTATGCCTAATGGTAAATAATAAATTGTTATTATAATTATAATATCACAAAAATATTTAATATATATAAATACATCGTATAAAAAGTATAGCAGTAAAAAGTAGCTGAAAATTATATATCTCTTATATATATAAAAATGTGTTTCTGTCTGTCTGTCTATCTGTTCTTTATGCATGACCAAACAACTGGACTGATCCTACCAAATTTGGCACACAGGTACATGAGGTGTCCGGGAAGATTTTAGACTGGGTCTCCGCTCTCTAGGATGTACTGCTCCTGATATACAGTATTCCCAAAAAATGACCTGCATTAGCCAATACAAGCCTGCAAGTCTTCCACTCATATTCCAACTGCTATACACATGATCACATGTCCCTTATCAGCCAATAGAAGCTCACAGGTGCTTACTCTCCTCAGGCACACCGCTTTACACCAGGTTTCCATAGCAACCAAGCTATTTATGACCTGTATTAGTCAGTAGCAGTTCGCAGGTTCTTAAATATTCATTCATATCATGCGTATCAGCCAATATAAGTTCACATTTAATTTGCTAGGTTTCCATAACAACACAGCCATAAATAGACTATACCTATACTAGACTGCCATACTGGATGTCAGCATTCTTATAAATTGAAACATTTTTAAACTACTCATGCCTCCTGCAGCAAAACGTATGGCTGCTGCTTGAGCTAATGAAAACTCTCAGCAGACCCAAGCCCATTTCCAATCTGACAAGGTATGTCACAGACAACAGCGAGCTGCTGAAACTCCCCAACAGACCCAAGCCCGTCTCCAATCTGACAAGGCATTGTTAACCACATGAACACAGTTGCACTCCATGTTTCCATAACAAACCAGCCATTTTTCTTCACTACTGTAGGTCAGCTTTAAAGGGGCACGGCGCTGTGGATGACACTGTTACAGAAGGTCACATACACACAGCTTTACTCCAGGTTTTTCATAACAACCAATCACAGGTTTTTCACTGATATCCAAACTGAGATACACGTGATCACATGACGCTTATGGACCAATGGAAAATCGCAGGTTCTTCAGTCTTGACATACACAGAACTTTACACCAGGTTTCCATAGCAACCAAGCTATTTCTGACCCGTATGAGTCAATAGCAGTTCACAGGTCCTTCATTTACCAGGTTTCCATAACAACACAGCCATAAATAGACTGTACCTATGCTGGACTGACTGTCATACTGGATGTTAAGTGCAAAGCTGGCCAATTCTTATGGGGCCACTACACAAACAAAAAATGAAATATACCCGTCCTTCTGCTAGTATCTTATATAAGTACAATTAATAAAAGAAAATCTGGGGAAGATAACTGGGGGAAATAGTGCTTAAAAGAGGAGGAGGCAGAATTGGTCAAACTGGCAAATCCTACTTTACATAAATGAGTAGATGATCAGAGAACAGGCAATGATTGATAGCAGAATAAATATGGACTGCATTGTGTCACAATACAACATGCGTCCCTGTAAGACTAAACACTTTGAATTTCCATTTGGTAATAGAGATATGCACAGTTAGAAACTCCTTCAGACAGACATTTAAGTTTTCCAGGAAGCAAAGCAGTTGTTTGCTAATTTAGGGTGGGTTCACACCTGCGCTTGAGTATGTCCGCTGCCAATCCGAGTGAAAATCTCGGGAAACAGGATAGGCATAGGATACCGACAGGTTAGCGACACATTGGTTAAAAACCCATTCATTTGAATGGGTTTTTAAAGCAATGCGCGGTGTGCGCTTACACGCTCTGCACTGCAAATCCAGTTTATTCATCGGAAACAAAGTCGGACATACAGGACTTTGTGTCCGACGAAAAAAAATGGCTTCGCAGCGCAGAGGGTGTAAGCGCACACCCGCGCATTGCTTTAAAAACCCATTCAAATGAATGGGTTTTTAACCAATGCGTCGCTAACCTGTCGGTATCCGATGCCTATCCTGTTTCCCGAGATTTTCACTCGGATTGGCAGCGGATGGACTCAAGCGCAGGTGTGAACCCACCCATAGCATGCTCAAGCAGCCTGACAGAGTGTTTTTGTATAGGGTGGTATAGACTATATAAAATATGCAATAGTGACAAGCAAATATATCTTACATATAAGATATGTATGTACTTCCCAGAATTTTGCCATTTAAGGTTCATACCTTTGTGGCATATGTTCAATATCAGAACCTCCCACGCTCGTATACAAGACTTGCACCGCTTCTCTGGAATGCTCTATCCTGGTCTAACAGATTAAGCCCAAATTTCTACAGCTTCAAGCACAAACTAAAAACATATCTTTTCAGACAGGCCTATCACAACTCCTAATGTAAACCCTTCCGTAGTTAGGTTCCCTAAAACGTACCCTCTGTTCACGCTCCCACATTACCTCACAGGATATTATGCCATATCATACTAAGTTTATACATCCAGGCACCATCTGTACGTTAAAGGACACGACTGGTGACGGCTCATACAGCTTTATATATGTGTAATGACAGTAACCTCTATTACAAAATTGTCTGACCATTATATAAGCAATGCTACCTCTGATCCCGCCCCTGCTACCTCTTGTGTCACCCCCTCTACCTCATAGATTGTAAACTCTTGCAAGCAGGGCCCTCAATCCCATTGTCTGAATTGACTATTTCTTTGTAATGTATCTCTTTTGTCTGAACCCTACAAATTGTACAGTGCTGCGGAATATGTTGACGCTAAATAAATAAAATGTAGTATTAAATATTTTTTTTTTTTTTTTTTTTTTTTTTTAAATAAAAAAAAAAAAAGTCTTTTAGTCTCTATTTTCTCTCCCCACCCCATAAACTTTTTTAACATAAAGTCCAATTTTTTTTCCCTTGACATTTGGTTTACTACACTTTTTAAAATTATAAAAAGGTATCCTGAGGCATAACAGTAAATACAGTGCCTTGTGAAAGTATTCGGCCCCCTTGAACTTTTCAACTTTTTGCCTTATTTCAGGCTTCAAACATAAAGATATAAAATTTAAATTTTTTGGTGAAGAATCAACAACAAGTGGGATACAATTGTGAAGTGGAATGAAATGTATTGGTTATTTTAAACCTTTGTAAAAAATAAAAACTGAAAAGTGGGGTGCGCAATATTATTCGGGCCCTTTACTTTCAGTGCAGCAAACTCACTCCAGAAGTTCAATGAGGATCTCTGAATAATCCAATGTTGTCCTAAATGACTGATGATGATAAATATAATCCACCTGTGTAATCAAGTCTCCGTATAAATGCACCTGCTCTGTGATAGTCTCAGGGTTCTGTTTAAAGCGCAGAGAGCATCATGAAGACCAAGGAACACACCAGGCAGGTCCGTCATACTGTTGTGGAGAAGTTTAAAGCCGGATTTGGATGAGCACTGTACAAGCGATCATATTAAAATGGATGGAGTATCAGACCACTGCAAATCTACCAAGAGCCGGCCGTCCCTCTAAACTTTCATCTCAAAGAAGGAGAAGACTGATCAGAGATGCAGCCAAGAGGCCCATGATCACTCTGGATGAACTGCAGAGATCTACAGCTGAGGTGGGAGAGTCTGTCCATAGGACAACAATCAGTCGAACACTGCACAAATCAGGCCTTTATGGAAGAGTGGCAAGAAGAAAGCCATTTCTCAAAGATATCCATAAAAAGTCTTGTTTAAAGTTTGCCACAAGCCACCTGGGAGACACACCAAACATGTGGAAGAAGGTGCTCTGGTCAGATAAAACCAAAATCGAACTTTTTGGCCACAATGCAAAACAATATGTTTGGCGTTAAAGCAACACAGCTCATCACCCTGAACACACCATCCCCACTGTCAAACAAGGTGGTGGCAGCATCATGGTTTGGGCCTGCTTTTCTTCAGCAGGGACAGGGAAGATGGTTAAAATTGATGGGAAGATGGATGGAGCCAAATACAGGACCATTCTGGAAGAAAACCTGTTGGAGTCTGCAAAAGACCGGGACGGAGATTTATCTTCCAACAAGACAATGATCCCAAACATAAAGCAAAATCTACAATGGAATGGTTCACAAATAAATGTATCCAGGTGTTAGAACGGCCAAGTCAAAGTCCAGACCTGAATCCAATCGAGAATCTGTGGAAAGAGCTGAAAACTGCTGTTCACAAATGCTCTCCATCCAACCTCACTGAACTCCAGCTGTTTACCAAGGAAGAATGGGCAAGAATTTCAGTCTTTCGATGTGCAAAACTGATAAAGACATACCCCAAGCGACTTGCAGCTGTAATCGCAGCAAAAGGTGGCGCTACAAAGTATTAAATTAAGGGGGCCGAATAATTTGGCACGCCCCACTTTTCAGTTTTTTATTTTTTACAAAAGTTTAAAATATCCAATAAATTTCGTTCCACTTCACGATTCTGTCCCACTTGATTCTTCACCAAAAAATTTAAATTTTATAACCTTATGTTTGAAGCCTGAAATGTGGCAAAAGGTTGAAAAGTTCAAGGGGGCCGAATACTTTCTCAAGGCACTGTATTAGCCAAAGGGATACTTTATGGGTATATTATTTGTACCATGATAGCCTAGGGACACTTTAAGCTTAGACATAGGGTCACAGTTTGAACTTGCACTACAAATGGGATGTGAGCATAACCTAACATCTGCATATCAATGTCTAGTCCCCTGATCTTATTTATTGTAAAGAAGTTTTTAAAAATATAGAACAATAAAAAAGTTAGTTTAAATCATCCCCCTTCTCAAGATCACATATAAATATAAATAAATAAAAGTAAACATAAACACATTAGGCATCCCTAATTCCGAATATGCCCAAACTATTAAAACATAAAAACATTTGTCCCATATGGTAAACGCCACGATCATACATCATACATTCCCCAACATGGTATCAACAAATACTACATATTGCACCTTACAGAGCTCCGTCCACTGAAATATGAAATGTAAAAAAGTTACAGGTGTCAGAATTTGGTGATTCAAAGAATTTTTTTTTTTTCTTTCAAACTTTTAATTTTTGTAAACTTATTAAAACATGAAAAAAAAAGTGGAAGCCGTAAAAACAAAAACCTGTAAGAAAATAGCAGTACTGCATTTCATATTTCAATTCTACCTCATTCTGAATTTGTTTCCTGCTTCCAAGTACTTTGTACAGAATAATAAAGGGTACCATTTTGAGGTACAAATTGTCATGCAAAAGCCCTTATATGACTATGTAAACAGAAAAATTAGAAAGTTATGGCTTTTGGAATGCATGGCTTAAAAATGGAAAACACAAACATGAAAAATGTCTGCGTCACATAAGGATTCATTTATTTTATGGTTCTCCCTACTCAAGCTTTTCTTTTTAGTCTTATGATCAGCACTGCTGAAAATGGGACAGATTATGAGACTATCTGATTGATCAAATACTGAATGCCGCAAATAGCATTTTATCCTACACAAAACTCATTCTAAAGTTGGGATCTGATTTAAATTTGGTTTTGGTATAAACCGAGGCTTTACTTGTGATTCATTAAAGCATTCGGGTTGCTTAACATTCTGTCCTCTATAAAGATAGAAATGAAACTTAATATTACTACAAGGCATTATCTTGAAAAACTAATATATTCATACATACTGTTTTTTATTGAAAGATATATATATTTATATAAGCTAAAGCTTAAGTCTAAAACATTTCTTCACTATTACTTGCTTCACAACTATTAAATGGTCATTGATGAAACAATTACTACTACTATTACAACATTTTCAGGAGAAGATGGGGCAGAAAAGCAAACGTAAGACAGAAAAGACTGTAGTATATGACCAAATTCTGGACGTTGTTCTCAAAACAAAAGTAATTAATAACTGAGATGAGCCACTAACACCTAAAAGTGTTAAGAAAACTGTCCACAAATTTAGGGCATAAGTTAAAAAACAACAGCACACTATGTCAGACTACTAAAGCTAAGCAGATGACAGACCATTTGAAATGTATGTCAGACTGTGTAAGTCGGGCGAATTCATAGCTTTTTTACCATAGTGGTTTTCATAAAATACTTTACAGTAAAATAATAAGTGTCGGGCTGAATGATGAACATGTAGAGCAGTGTATTTCAACTTCTCAAGTGAAGTACCCCCTAGTGAAAAAAGTTCCAACCAAAGTAGTGATCAGTTATAATGACAACAATATACAATTTCGTTTGGAGCCTTCATCATCAGTTATGTGAGATCTGAGTAAAAGAATAGGACAGCATGCAGTACTGTTCTTCCCATCAAAGTGAAGAAACCATGATGTCCATCGTGTAATGGGTCCTACTTCAATGTGAAGAGGGGAGTAAGCATTTTTTTAGCTGACCACACCCACTTTTGATGATGTCAAACTCTTTTTTTGTGGGTGTCAAAACTTTTTTACACAGACCTGGAAAGTGCCAGTTATCTGTCTTTTCAAGACCGTATTTTTAGAACTATAAACGCACTTTTTTTCCCCCAAATTTGGGAGGAAAATTGGGGTGCGTCTTATGGTCTGATTGTGGGGTGTTTAGGCAAGAGGGGTGGAGGAGCGGTGTCGCAGCATCGCCTCACTCCTGCTGCCGCTGGCTTCATGCAGCGGGAGAAGGTGTCCCGGTGTTGTGAACCTCCCGGCATCCGCCGTGCTGTTACGTCGGATGCCAATTCTGTAAAGAAGATGGTGGCCGCTCTGCTGCAGAGTTTTTGCCATAGCAACCGGGTCTCCGCTGTAATGTGTAGACCCGGAGCTAATGCCTGCGATCACTCTGCATTACTACCTGTGAGCCCCCTAAAGGTAATAAAGCTGCCCCCGGGGCTGGTCCCCACTGCCCCCATACCTTTCTTGTTGCAGGACGGCTCCCTGTCCTTTTCCTGTGACAGCCAGGAGCCTTATGAAAAATTAAAAGTTATAAAACACCCTGTAAGGGAATTGCCACTTAAGCAATTCCTCAGTGCTGCTGCAGAACCCTGGAGGGAGGGGCACAAGAAGACAGTGAGCCCTAAAGCTGACCCCCCCCCCCCACTGTCCCAGGCTAACTTGCCTGATCTGTCCTAGGCGACAACAGCAACTGGTCGACAGTCCCTTTTTAATGTAAGTGGCAACACAGAACGCAGACAGGACAAGCAACAACAAAGGGAGGTCAGCTAGCGAAGGGGTCAGTAACAGACGAGCAGTGCAGTACAGAATCAGAATCCAAGAGAATAATCAAAGTGAAAGCCAGAGGTCAGGAATAGGAATACAGGTAACAAAACAGCAAGGAGTGATAGCCAGCACGCACGAGGAAATAGCAAGCACCAATGTGAATATGAGCAAACAATAAATAGGAAGGAAGAACCCGCCCCAGACTTGATAGGAGGATAGGCTGTTAATCACACAGGTAAGGCTAAAATTAACTATTAGTAGAGCAGAGGAAAACCAAGGTGAAGGAGACGGGTGTGGCAGAAAATCAATTACATAGTCTAGGACAGTGTTCAGACTGAGCAACAAGAATCTTAAGCAAGGAATCAAACTGAGCACGCCTTCTGCGCCGCCGCGTGTGAGCGGAGGGTGGTACAGAAACCCTACACAGGCAGAGACGTTACAACCACCTTTCCCTACAATACATTTAAAAGTAGAAAATTACTGTGAAACACATTAGGTATCCCTGTGTCTGAAAATGCCCGCTCTACAAATTTATAAAAATATTTTTCCCGTAGGGTGAACGTCATAGCAGGAAAAAAAATCAAAAGTGCTGGACTACTGTTTTTTTTCGCTATTTTCCCTCTGATTTCAATAAAAAGTGATCAATGCAATAGACATTCCCCAAAATGGTATAACTAAAAAGTACACCTGGCCCCGCAGCTGTTGCAAAACTACAACTCCCATATATTAAATATTTTACCACATTCGTTTGCTTCAAAATTTTTTTCCCTATTTTCCTTCTCTAAAACCTAGGTGCGTCTTATGGTCCGGTGCGTCTTATAGTCCAAAAAATATGATAATTAGCACATAATGTGCCCATGTTATACATAAAATGACCAAGAGCCTGGGAAATTTGATCAGTCTTCTGGGACCCACCTCTTTTTCTGGGAACCTCCTAAATGTTCTGGGAGACTTGGCAAGTATTAAGTATCTTGCCTCCTTTACTAGGGCCATCACCAAGACAGTGTTTCACTTTGTCTAGGGCTCAAAAATGGACAGAGTGAAGTGGACAGTAATGTACAAGGACCTCTGCAAGGACGGGAAAGGTATTCCAGATATCTCAATGCTCCTTTGGATTGCCTTTGTATGCAACTGCGTAGGACTCTGAGAACTCCAAATGGCTCTCCGGGTAAGGCCATTTCCCGTTTATTCCTCCTTTTCCTTTGGTGGCGATTAGGCTGGGACAAGTGGGATAGCTCCTTCCCTTACAACTGGCACACTCCATAGACCTATGGAGAAATCACCCGGTTTGTGAGGGAGCACCAACTGGAGGGCCTCAAGCCCGACTTGTGGAATCCCAAGACTATCCACAAGCTAATCAGACTACGGATTGGTGAACTCTGTTCTAGGGATTCAAGCAGACACTATGGAGACCATCTGGACCAACTTGTCTTTTAGCAAGCTGACCAACAGGCACAAGGATATTTCATGGATGGCCATCCAAGAGGGACTACCCCTGCAATCATTCATGCATGCCTGCAATTTGTGCAAAACTCAGCATTGCCCCAGGTGCTCTTAAATGAAGGAAACACTTTTGCCCCTCTTCAGAGAGTGCCCTTTTGCACAGGATCTGATGGATGCCCTGGAACATGAATGAGCCATTCATACTACTCCAAACTTTACAGACTATTTTTTGGGATACATTCTGTTGAGGCAATCCAGGAGGCCTACAAGTTTATGAACTGTTTTAAGAACGCTGCATGGTTTGCCAGGAATCATCTTGTGTTAAGAAGAGAGAGAACCCCCATCCAGGACTGCCACAGGATTATCCGCAGCGAGCTTAGTGACTATTCCACCTTGGACAACCAAGAAAAAGAGGACTAACCCCCCTCTCCTTCCCCCTCTCTCCTCTTGTGTGTTGTCTCTCAATAAAGCTTTGGGCCTGTGGATCCAGGTCACTGCTCACTTCCTAAGGCACAGGTAATGAACTGATGGAAGTTCTTGGAACTTCTAAAGTAAGGATGGCACCCACGGCCATGTGCAGGCATTCATTCTTAGTAGGCAGGAGGGACAGTGTTCTCAACTGTAGCGCCTACTGCTGGGAACTGCTGGGTGTACCCCCTGGGATGCACAAGACCAACAACCAACAAGACTGATGGTTCATTTTAATTAGACTGGTATCATTTAATAGACTGGTATCAAGTCTTGTTATATTATTTCAAACTGCTTTCCCCATATTTTCCCCAGATTCATAACCAATTGTCACAGACTTCAATCACGTTGGAATTTCTGGCTAGGCTGTCTCAGCATCTCAAAATAATATAAATATTGCATTGTATTGCACTGTTATTTATTAAGTAAGATGAATAAAGGTACTACAGTATTGTTATTATTATTAGTATTAGTATGAGCAGATGAACATATATTCACAATCATGCACTCTTAAATGGGGAAATGGTGATCAAATGATTAGTCGTGAAAAGAGAACCAGTCCTGTCACATGAAAGCCCACACATGTGCTTAATGAAGGTCTTATAGGTTTAAAGAATCTAAATATACTACATCAGGGGTCGGCAACCTATGGCACGCGTGCCACTCTTGGCACGCGAGGCTTATTTCCCTGGCACGGCAGCGGACTCTTCACCCAGCAGTTTCGATCGGACCAAACACGTCCGAAACGAAACTGCTATTATTATACTGTGGGGTCTCTTCAGACTCCCGAGTATAATAAGCGGAGCCCCCGGGAGATGATCAAACATAAAAAACAATGTTACTCACCATTCCACGCTCCGCAGCTGCTGTGTACTCTTCAGGCGCTTCTGCTTGAAGTCAGCTGACAGGGCCTCAGGGCCCCCTGAGACTCAATGAGCGGTCGCTGACTAGAGGCAGAAGCGCCCGAAGATACAGAGCAGCTGCGGAGCGTGGAATGGTGAGTTAACATTGTTTTTTATGTTTCATCACCTCTCTTTGCTCTCCACTTATTATACTCTGTGGTCTGAAGAGACCCCACAGTATAATAATAGCTAGTGAGTGTGCAGGGGCCACTGTAGAGCATAATACCGTGTGCAGGGGCCACTATAGAGCATAATACCGTGTGCAGGGGCCACTATGGAGAATAATACCGTGTGCAGGGGCTGCTATGGGACATATACCGTGTGCAGGGGCCGCTATGGGACATATAAAGTGTGCAGGGGCCACTATGGGACATATACCGTGTGCAGGGGCCGCTATGGGACATATAGCGTGTGCAGGGGCCACTATGGAGCATAATACCATGTGCAGGGGCCGCTATGGGACATATTGCTGTTTGTAGGGGCTGCTATGGGACATATTGCTGTGTGCAGGGGCCGCTATGGGACAAATACTGCGTGCAGGGGCCGATATGGGACAAATACTGTGTGCAGGGGCAGCTATGGGACAAATACTGTGTGCAGAGGCCGCTATGGGACAAATACCGTGTGCAGAGGCCACTATGGGACAAATACTGTGTGCAGGGACCACTATGGGACAAATACTGTGTGCAGAGGCCGCTATGGGACAAATACCGTGTGCAGAGGCCGCTATGGGACATAATACCGTGTGCAGGGACCGCTATGGGACAAATACTGTGTGCAGAGGCCGCTATGGGACAAATACTGTGTGCAGGGACCGCTATGGGACAAATACTGTGTGCAGAGGCCGCTATGGGACAAACACTGTGTGCAGAGGCCGCTATGGGACATAATACCGTGTGCAGGGACCGCTATGGGACATAATACCGTGTGCAGGGACCGCTATGGGACATATACCGTGTGCAGAGGCCGCTATGGGACATATACCGTGTGCAGGGGCCGCTATGGGACATAATACCATGTGCAGGGGCCGCTATGGGACATTATTCTTAATAATGGTGTGTTTTCTATATTAAGGATGTGTTTTTGCACAGAAAACTCAGGCTTTGTTTTTTTTTTTTGTGCAAAAATGCACCAGTTTTACATCGAATGAAAAAGTTCCAAATATAGCTGCGTCCAGATACATAGTGTGTTTCCACCATAAGGATGCTGCCATACGGTGCTCCTGGACACTTACATTTACCACTAATTATGGGCTGTACATGTACTTTCATTGCTTCTAATCAGAAAGTACAGGAGCGTCCCAGGAAATAGCAGTAAACGCATGTGTCCTAAAGCATCTGGTGGCAGTACTTCTATGTTATGGTTTGTGGTATATGACTTTAGTTTAGGGGTCGTCAGACTTACAATTATTGACCGGCACTCCGAGTACCTCATCTTTGATTTTTTTTATTAAAATCAGCACGCCGAACAAAATATGGTTGCCTACCCCTATACTACATACTGAAGTTAATATATTATGTGTATATATTTGTAAATGCCTATATAGGCATAATTAAGAAAAAAAATATTCCAGCTTCACCAGTTTCTACTAAAGCACATTCAGTGCTGTCAGTGCCTGTTTTCTAAGTTCATTTGTCAGATTTGCTGTGCAGACTGTGGCAGAGCCAGCAGGGTGCAAAGGATTTACGGTAATTGCATTTAGTATACTGTTGAATGCCTAAATAAAGCATAATAGTGTCATTTCACTATATATTTCACACTGATACTTTTCAGTGTATTCATCCTGTAACTCCCTTGTCTCTGGGAGGTGGAGAAATACTGTATCAATTCCTAGAAACTGTATTAGCAGATGACATTTCACTGACAATTGACTTTCAGCTGCCTTAAAACACAAATACCCTGTTGCACTATACAGAAATGCAAAAAGAAAGTGTATGTCTCTCATATGGTGCCCCAGGGATGTTTACAAAAAATGCTACAGTGTTAAAAACCAATAATAAACACTATTGTGTCTGTTTTACAGACTTAAAGTGGTATTCCCATCCCAAATATTTATGGCATATCCTCAGGGTAATAGATACAGGTTCCACCTATCTCAAGAATATATGTCTCTGACCCCATTTGAAGCCATTGAGAATATAGAGTATGTCCCTTTATGTCCCCTTCAAGGGGTCCTCTTTCCCCATAGACTTGAATGGACTAAGGGGAACCCCAATTCACAAGATAGGTGAAGGTCCCAGAGGTGGGACCCACATTTATCATATGTTTATGGCATGCCTTGTAGATATACAAAATGTGTCAGATGGTATTACCCATTTTGAATTAACCCCTTTATGACATGTGCCAAAATAGTATGATGCCGGCAGGTGTCCTCAGGGAACCTGCATTGTACTATTAAAGCACACTGTCACAGTGTACCCATTTGATGAACAGACCCCCTGTTACATACAGTGGGGAAAAAAAGTATTTAGTCAGCCACCAAATGTGCAAGTTCTCTCACTTAAAAAGATGAGAGAGGCCTGTAATTGTCATCATAGGTAGACCTCAACTATGAGAGACAAAATAAGAAAACAAGAAAATCCAGAAAATCACATTGTCTGATTTTTTAAGAATTTATTTGCAAATTATGGTGGAAAATAAGTATTTGGTCAATGACAAAAGTTCATCTCAATACTTTGTTATATATCCATTGTTGGCAATGACAGAGGTCAAACGCTTTCTGTAAGTATTCACAAGGTTGGCACCCACCGTTGCTGGTATGTTGGCCCATTCCTCCATGCAGATCTCCTCTAGAGCAGTGATGTTTTGGGTCTGTCGCTGGGAAACACAGACTTTCAACAACCTCCAAAGGTTTTCTATGGGGTTGAGATCTGGAGACTGGCTAGGCCACTCCAGGACCTTGAAATGCTTCTTACGAAGCCACTCCTTCGTTGCCCTGGCGGTGTGCTTGGGATCATTGTCATGCTGAAAGACCCAGCCACGTTTCATCTTCAATGCCCCTGCTGATGGAAGGAGGTTTGCACTCAAAATCTCATGATACATGGCCTCATTCATTCTTTCATGTACACGGATCAGTCATCCTGGTCCCTTTGCAGAGAAACAGCCCCAAAGCATGATGTTGCCACCCTCATGCTTCACAGTAGGTATGGTGTTCTTTGGATGCAACTCAGCATTCACTCTCCTCTAAACACGACGAGTTGTGTTTCTACCAAACAGTTCTACTTTGGTTTCATCTGACCATATGACATTCTCCCAATACTCTTCTGGAACATCCAAATGCTCTCTAGCAAACTTCAGACGGGCCCGAATATGTACTGGCTTAAGCAGGGGGACACGTCTGGCACTGCAGGATCTGAGTCCCTGGTGGCGTAGTGTGTTACTGATGGTAGCCTTTGTTATGTTAGTCCCAGCTTTCTGCAGGTCATTCACTAGGTCCCCCCGTGTGGTTCTGGGATTTTTGCTCACCATTCTTGTGATCATTTTGACCCCATGGGGTGAGATCTTGTGTGGAGCCCCTGATTGAGAGAGATTATCAGTGGTCTTGAATGTCTTCCATTTTCTAATTATTGCTCCCACAGTTGATTTCTTCACACCAAGCTGCTTGCCTATTGCAGATTCAGTCTTCCCAGCCTGGTGCAGGTCTACAATTTTGGTTCTTCCACAGCTCTTTGGTCTTCACCATAGTGGAGTTTGGAGTGTGACTGTTTGGAGTTACAGGTCTTTGAGAGCCAGAAATCTTGCTTGTTTGTAGGTGACCAAATACTTATTTTCCACCATAATTTTCAAATAAATTCTTAAAAAATCAGACAATATGATTTTCTGGATTTGTTTTCTCATTTTGTCTCTCATAGTTGAGGTCTACCTATGATGTCAATTACAGGCCTCTCTCATCTTTTTAAGTGGGAGAACTTGCACAATTGGTGGTTGACTAAATACTTTTTTCCCCACTCTATCTGCATTGAAATGTATCATATTATATTATTATGTCAGACTGCCTTAAGGTCTTTGCGGCTGTGATGTAATATTACATCACATGTTGCCAAGGGGTTAAGCATGCCTAGGAAAATCACATGTCTATCCTAAGATAAAATGTTCTTGAAGCTGAATGTGGTTTGTGATGAACAGAACCCCCAGTTAGATATCTGCCTTTGAAATGTATCATTCCTGATTCATAGTAGTCGTACCTAGTATTTCTTCTAGCTTTTATTTCCCTTTTTATTTTGTGTGCTGTATTTTACTTTTATCCGTAATCTGCTTGTTTAGTCATTGATATATATTTCTGTATATGTTAATGCTTAGTACCGACCCCCTTGGGTTAATAAATATATAAAATTTAAAAAGCTCGTCTTGGTATTTGAAGCGATCTCAGGTGTGCTGAACGCGGTTTCGGCAGGACGGGATCCTTCACAGTGGTGGAAGCGGTGGGATATAGGATAAACAGTGTGTGGTTGTGTGGTATCACTCAGATGCTGTGGATTTGCGGCAAAATCCTACAAAGCGAGCTTGGTACTAAAAAAGCTTAAAAGATACGGTGAAAATTGGTACGGTGCTGTCCCCTTCCCTTTCTCTTTATTTTTCTATTCTGTCTTTTATTTGGCAACGGCTTCCAGTGGATGGCTAGTGGGCTCAGAAGCAGAACCAGAGGTCTGCAGCAACTGGCTTTTACTGAACTCCAGGAGATGGCTGATATAGAAGGTGCCACAGCCATGCAGGAGGAGGAGCAAAGTCCTGAGGTGTTGGGACAAGAACTTATTGCCAGGCCAGAAGGTACAGCAACTAGCCCGGTCCCAGAGATCACTACACCTGGGACCAGTAGACCCAGGCCTGTGGGGGGAGGGTGGAATGGGCTTATATTTGCAAACGGCCTTGCAGCAGCTAGACTCCAATGACTCTGATGCTTGCCTACAGTTGCTCCTCCAATTTCATGAGAGGGAAGCTGCTGCTACAGAATGTCGGGCCGAGAGAGAGGCCCAGGAACAGCGGGCTGAGAGGGAGGCCCAGGAATGGCGAGCCGAGCGGGAGCATCAGCTAGAGCCACCACCAGAGAGGGCCTCGCGGACCTCATACTCCAAGAACAGTTCTTGAATATCTGTACCGAAGAGATGCAGAGGTACATCCTGGATCGGGAACCCAAGGACATTCACGTGGCTGCAGAAATGGCTGATTGTTATGTCGCCAACCAGATGTCATGGAAACCTGCCAGCAATAGCTGGAGGGGGGGTAAGGCAAACTCTGCCCTGGGGGGCCCTTCTACAGGCCGGAGGTCCCCACAATCTCCTGTTTCCAAGTGGGATCAGACAAAGTCTGTATCGGGTGGCCCCTCTACTCTCCTTGTCCCTAGAACTCCGGGCGCCCGACGCCCTTCCACAAGCCCCAAGGGGAGATCCAGCGGTGCCATTCCTGTAACAAGCCAGGACATTTCAAGGCGGAGTGCCCCAACCGCCCTAAGAACTTCCCTGCTCCCCAAGCCATAGCAGGTGGCTCATCTGTGTATTTGGTTGGGAAGGTAGGGGCCCAATCCAATGCCAACCGTCAACAGGTCACTGTGGTGGATAAAGTGGTCATGGGATTTCGGGACACTGGGGCGGATGTTACTCTGGTGTAACCTGATTTGGTTCCTCCGGACAGTATTATTCCCGGGAAAATTCTGACCCTGAGGGGAATTGGACAGGAACGCTTAACTGTACCCATGGCTTGTGTCCATCTGGACTGGGGTGCGGGAAAAGGAATGCGGGATGTGGGACTGATGTCTGATTTGCCTGCTAACATACTGTTGGGCATGGATCTAGGACCCATGGTGTCCCAGTATGGGGTGGGGAGCACCCCAACTTACTGCGATAAACTGTTGGTGCATGATATGATATGGATTTTGTTAAATGGTCCCAACCTGTCATGTCTGCAGAGGGGGCCCATAACCCCCCTCTAGGCTGCTTTCCACTGCGGTCAGTGTAAATGCTAATGAGCTGTCTGCAGCTGGAAACAGGGAAAATGCTAATGAGGTGCTTTGTAGTGCTGAACTGGATGTAGACACGCCCACAGCTGCCGGTGGTGATAACCCCCTCACTGTGACCCTGTCCACTGAAGCTTGGTGTGAATTAACAATTGCTAATGAATGTACTGTCAATGTAATTGCCAATGCTTGCTGTGAAAATGTACAGGGTAGCTCCTCTGAGACACTGGTGGCAACTTCAACCACTTCACCCAGTGCCTCAGATCAGCGCCCCACTGTTGACTATGTGCCAGATGTGCAGGTGGGTCAAGGGGATCTCAGGGCCGATCCAGGTGAGGGACAGACAGCTGGTATTGCGGTGGTAACCCACAGCCAGAGTGCTAGAGGGGTGGAAACCGCTCCGACCCCTGAACTGTTCCCTATAGCACCCGAAGTCGGTACTAAGACTGCTGTGACCAGCCTCCCCGCATTGGAGGCGGGGGAGTCCAGCAGGTATGGGACATGCACGTCTCTTCTGTCTGGTTCCAGTCAGGAGTTCAGGAATGCTGTTCAAGATGACCACAGTCTGGACGCATTGAAGGAGCGTGCCGCTCAACCTCCCTTGAAGTCGGACAAGGACCACATGTACTGGTAGCAAGGGAAGTTGTACCAGGAAACGGTCCCCACTGAGGGACATGAAGGTTGACGCAGAGAGAAACAGTTAGTGGTACCCCAACCCTACTGGGTGGAGTTGTTGCGGATTGTTCATGATATTCCACTGGCAGGCTCAGGATGTTAGTCGAGTCCCACGGGCATGACTGGGAGCCTTATCTCCCGCACCTGCTGTTTGCTTACCGGGAGGTGCCTCAAGCCTCGACATGGTTCTCCCCCTTTGAGCTCTTGTATGGGAGACATGTACGTGGCCCCTAGCTCTCGTGAAAGATTCCTGGGAAGGAGAAACAGCCATCCAAGGTGTGCCAGTCGTGGAGTATATCCTGTGATACCGTGACCAAATCAGACTATGGCGCAGCTGGTGCATGACAACTTAGTCCAGGCTCAGGCTGACCAGAAACGCTGGTATGATCAGAATGCCCGCGAGAGAACATACCAGCCGGGGCAGAAGGTATGGGTCCTAGTCCCTGAGCCCCAGGACAAGCTTCAGGCTAAGTGGGCTGGTCCATACATCGTGCACCAGCAGGTCAACAGCATCAGCTACCTGGTCACAGTTGACCCAGGCGGGAACAGGCATAAGGACTTTAATGTCAACATGATGAAAGATCATCATGACCGGGAAGCTAGTGTCTTTCCGGTGTGCAGTCTGCTAGAGGAGGGGGGAGGAGGAAGACCTTCTTGACTTGCTCGCTCATTTAAGGGAGGAGAGGTCCAACAAGGAGGCCCAGGTGAACCCCCTGCTGACTGAGGCCCAGAGGTCCCAACTGAATGAGGGTCTGTGCCCCCTCCCCGGTGTGTTCCCTGGTAAGCCTGAGAGGACTAAACAGGCCATCCACCACGTGGACACTGGGAATCATACCCTTATCCATTGGTCGCCATATTGCATCTCCTCAAAGGTACAGGCCCAGATGCGGAAGGAGATTGACGAGATGCTGGAACTGGGGGTGATTCAGCCCTCCCTCAGCACATGGGCTTTGCCCGTAGTCCTTCTCCTCAAAAAAGACTGGACTACCCAGTTCTGTGTGGACTACAGGGAGCTCAAAGCGGTTACAGTCAATGACGCGTACCCCATGCCACGCATCAACGACTTACTGGACACGTTAGGTAAGGCCCAGTTTCTGTCCATCATGGACTTGAGCTGGGCACACTGGCAGATCCCCCTGTCCCTCCAGGCACGGGAGCGGTCGGCCTTTATCACCCCTTTCGGACTGTACGAGTCCACTGCCATGCAAACCGTCCAGTGGACGGCTGCCTGCGAATACTCCTTCCAGGCCCCGAAAGCGGCCCTGGTGAACACACCTGTACTTCAAGCGTATGATGAGCCACATCCGCTTGTACTACAGACTGACGCCAGCACCTACAGTCTCGGCGCCATGCTGAGCCAGGTTGACTCAGAGGGGCAAGAGCACCCGCTGCAATACCTCAATCGGAAACTTCTGCCGTGGGAAGTGGCCTATGCCATGGTGGAGAAGGAATGCCTAGCAATTGTTTGGGCCCTGCAGCATCTTCAGCCTTACTTGTATGGGTACCACTTCACCGTGGTGATGGATCACAACCCTCTGATCTGGATAAAATGTGTCGAAAGTCAGAACGGACAGTTGTTGCGCCTGGTGCTTCAGCAATACAACTATGATATCCGGCACAAGCCCGGCCGGGCCCACGGCAATGCCGATGGCCTGTCCTGGCGGGGTGAGGCTGCAGAGGTGCGGGAGAAAGAGTAACTGAGGGTCCTCCTCCCTCCCGACATGCTCTAAAAGGGGGAGGACTGTGAAGAATCCCGTCCTGCCGAACCCGCGTTCAGCACACCTGAGATCGCTTCAATTACCTCACACCCACCTCCAGTGAGTGTTCTGGGCCGATAGGATAATACCAAGATGAGCGTTTTAAATTTTATATATTTATTAACCCAAAAGGGTCAGTACCAAGCATTAACATATACAGAAATATACATCAATGACTAAGCAAGTAGATTATGGATAAAAGTAAAATACAGCACACAAAATAAAAAGGAAAATAAAAGATAGAAAAAATACTGGCACAGGCTTGTAGTCCATTTCTCTAGGCCACAGCAGGTTCTTGGGCCTAGGGCACTTTCTTCAGTGAGTTACAGAAACATGTCTTTCCTTCATGCCAGGCAGGCTCCTAAAAATAGTTTTTGGAGTGTGTGACTCTGTTGACACACGCATATTTGTCACTGAAATGGCACAGCTATGGAAAAATTGCAGCTGCACATTCATTTCTGGAAAGTAAATTAATTGGGGAATTCCATTTTACTTGCTGCTCCGGAGATTTGCAAAAGTGCCTTGGCATCCAAAAACCAGTTCCTCTAACTCTATTCTCCAATAGCTAAAAAGTGCAGTACTTCTTCCCTTCTGAGCCCTGCTGTGTGCCCAAGCAGCAGTTTACGCCCACATATAAAACTTTTTTGTACCTGGGATAACCCGCTTAAAAGGTTTAGGAGAGCATGTCTCTGATGACACAATTTTCGCCACATAAATTTTTGGGAAGCACTCTTGGGCTCCAAATACTCACTATACTCATTTCTAGCTCTCTACGGCAAACATAGCTCAAGTTATGTCAAGGTGAAAGTGACATGTATGTCTAAGGAGAAACAGATGGTAAGCAGTGGATACAAACTGCAAGTCTAACCATATGTTGCCACTTGCTTTTATGCATTTTAACATTTAAAACATTGCATGCCTGTGGTTTTTAAGGCACACATGGCAGTTATATTGCAAAAAAGCAATGGTGTTGTAGAACAATTAACCCATTTTGATGACTTATAAATGCTATAGGCTTGTTGTTATTTGGGAGAAAAATTAGTGGCTGTGTACCCAGTGATGAAAAGTGATGAAGAATTGGCTTTTCAAAAGAAAATCCACCAAAATTATCCCTCTATGGAAACAGAAGTGAAATCAAAATGATTTTGAGTTTTTGGATGTCAACACTGTGGCACTAACAGTGTGATATAGTGGAATCAACTGGAGTTGTGTGAAAATCCAGCTTGTAATGAATCAGTTCACCCATCTCTACAAATAACCAAATTAGGCCTTAAATGCATATAGTGCTCTATCACTTCTGAGTCCTGTGTATTTCCAGGCAAAAAGATTAGGTCCACATGTAGAGTGTTTCTAAAATTAGAAAACACAGCATAATAACTGGAGAGCTGACTTTTCACAGTGGCACAAGCTGGGGCATGATATATCAGGAAAAGCAAAAGATTAAGGTAACTTCATCTTCCATTCAACTCACCTCTGCTTGCTGTGCATTTACCTTCAACTCATCCTATAAATTAGAATGGTAACTTCATCTTCCATTACACCCAAGTCTTACTGTTTACTGAACCCTATCTTAGCCTTTCATGAAGTCTGTATTTTTGCAATTCCATGTCTTCTTATCTGTACTAGTGTCAGTCTTTTGAAGCTCAGTGATTTTATTGTAGTTCTCTGGTCAGTGCTTGTATCTCCATAGCCCAGTCTCCTCATGTGCCACAGTTTGTTGATTAATTGGTTAACAACTAAAATCAGTGCTAGTTATGAAGCTCTGCTTCCCTATATAAGTAGATACAGCTTATGGGGGAAGCATTTCCAATGTAGGGGGGCATTTTCTAATGCAGCGTCCATTTTAACCTAAGTGCATATTAAACAAAGTGCACTTACACATGGCACTGAGACAGGGAACAAGACAGGTAAACCATGGAAGAACACCAGGTAAAGTTAAAACCAAAACAACAAGCATTAACACATGGTATGATAGAGCTGCACTGTCAGTTATTATCTTAGCAATTGTCTTCCTGCAGACCTCCCAACCATCTCTACCACCAGTGTACACTATCCACATCAGTCTTTCTCTTCTTCCTTTTCCCATGTACAGCTCTCACACACTTTTCACTCTCTTTAACCACCCTAATCCCTATACTTTTAGCAGTGAAACCAAACATAAGAGTCCAAATAAATCACTGAACAACCTTCTGTCTCTGTCCATTTTGCTCCTCCTAGCTGCTGGAGACATCTCTCCAAACCCTGGCCCTCCTTCTTTCCCCAACTTTCCTCTTCCTGTACACATAGAAATCCTACAAACCTCATCAATATTTACCGTGTTCCCTCTCCTTATCTTTCCCCTGTCTCTTTTAACAGCTCTCTCTGGAACGCCACTCAGTGTGTAACAAACTAGAATATATTAATGACTTATTCCTCAGTAAATCTCTCTACATGCTTGCCCTTACTGAAACCTGGATCCAGCAGTCTGATATTGCCGCCCCTGCTGCTCTGTCTCATGGTGGCCTACAATTCTCACTCACTTTTAGGCCTGACAACAGTGAATTTTTCAGGCCATCCAACTGGTACCCTCACTCACATTCCCCTCATTTGAAGTCCATGCTATCAGACTTTTCCGCCCACTCTCCTTACACGTAGCTGTGATCTACCATCCACCTGGCTCACCCTACCAATTTCTGGATCACTTTGCTTCTTGGCTTCCCCTCTTTTTATCCAGTGAAATTCCTACCCTCATCATGGGTGACTTTAACATCCCCATTGACACCCCTGTCTCTCCAGCTGCCTCACAGTTTCTCTCAATAACCACTTCTTTTGGTCTTTCACAACTTTCCTCTTCTGCCACACATGTAGATGGCAACACCATTGATCTTGTCTTCCATCGACTTCTCACAGTTTCTAAATTTACTAACTCTTCTCTGCCCCTGTAAGGGAATTGCTAGTTGAGCAATTCCCCAATGCTGCTGCAGAACCCTGGGGGGAGGGGCACAACAAGACAGTGAGCCCTAAAGCTGAACCCACCCTCACTGTCCCTGGCTAACTTGCCCGATCTGTCCCAGGCGACAGCCAGCAACCAGTCGACAGTCCTTTCCTAGTATAGGTGACAACACAGAACGCAGACAGGACAAACAACGACAAAGGGTGGTCACAGTCAAGCAATCCAGTACAAAATCACAATCCAAGAGAATAGTCAAAAACAGAGCCAGAGGTCAGAAATCAGAATACAAGGAATAACAGAAAAGGAGCTAGCAGGGACAAGTCACAAGACAGAATCAATAGCCAGCGACCATGTGAGGGCTGACAACCTGTTTATAGAAAGTCAGGACCTGCCCCAGACTAGATTGGTAGACAGTCTGTCAATCACACAGGTGAGGCTGAGATTAACTATTGAGAAGCCGAAAGAAACAAAGTGCTGGAGAGGGGTGTGGCAGAAAATCAATTACATAGTCTAGGACAGTGTTCAGACTGAGCAGCAAGAATCTTATGCAAGGAATCAAACTGAATACGCCTCTTTCACCACAGCGTGCGACCAGAGGGTGGTGCAGAGACCCGAACAGGCAGAGACGTTACAGCCCCTCTCTGATCATAGCCTTCTGTCTCTCACCATCAGTACTTTCTCTCCTTCACAGGACACACCTACTCATCATACATATAGGAATTTACGTGCTATTAACACCCAGCACCTCTCAGACACTCTACAGTCCTCTCTGTCCCCCATCTCTTTACTCTTCTGCCCAAATCTGGCCAACAGTCATTATAATGAAACCCTTAAAAGTGCCCTGGATGAGGCGGCTCCCTCCTCCACTCAAAAAGTTCGACGCAGGAGGCAGCAACCCTGGAACACACCACAGACATGTTTTCTTCAGTGGTGTTCTAGGTGTGTTGAACGTCTGTGGAGAAAATCACGTACATCTGCAGACTTCCTCCACTTCAAATTTATTCTTAAAACCTATAGTCCTGCCCTTCACCTTGCCAAACAAGCCTATTTCACCTCTCTCATCTCTTCTCTCTCCTGTAACCCTAAAAGGCTCTTTGAAATTTTTCACTCCTTACTCACTCCCAAGGTGCAGGTGCCATTCACAGATCTTAGTGCAGAGGAACTGGCATTTTATTTCCATGGCAAAATTGATAAGATCCATCAGGAAATAACTACCCAATTCCCAGGCATCATTGATCCCCTCACAAATCGCACTTCAGACTGTCCATTCTCCTCTTTTGAACCTATTACAGATGAGGAAGTCTCTCAGCTACTTTCTTCTTCTCGCCCTACGATCTGCAGTAGTGACCCTTTCCCTCACACTTTCTCCAGTCTGTTGCCTGCTGTCACAACTTACCTTACAAAAATATTTAACCTCTCTCTTTTCTGAAATTTTCCCATCTTCTTTCAAACATGCTGTCATAACCCCACTATTGAAGAAATCCTCCCTTGACCCGTCCTGTGCTGCTATCAACCTGTCTCTAACCGTCCCTTCATTTCCAAAATCTTGGAACGCTTGATCTATTCTCGTTTAATCTGCTAACTTTCTGTTAACTCTCTTCTTGACCCCTTAAAATCTGGCTTCCACATTCTGCACGCTACTGAAATAGCCCTCACAAAAGTCTCCAACGATCTCATGACGGCTAAATCCAATAGTGACTTCTCTCTTCTTATTATTCTGGATCTCTCAGCAGCATTTGACACTGTTGACCACCAACTCCTCCTCACTATGCTCCGCTCAGTCAGCCTGATCGACACCGCGCTCTCCTGGTTCTCCTCTTATCTCTCTGACCGCACTTTCAGTGTATCATTTGCGAGCTTTGTTTCTTCCCCTCTTCCCCTAGCCGTTTGGGGTTCCTCAGGGCTCAGTCCTAGGCCCCTGCTCTTCTCTCTCTACATAGCCCCCATTGGACAAACCATCACCAGATTTAGCACATTTTATCACAGATTATACACATCTTCCCGTGACATCACCTCTGCACTAATACAGAACACCAGTGACTGTCTCTCTGCTGTCTCAAATATCATGTCTTCGCTCTATCTGAAACTGAATCTCTCAAAGACTGAACTAATGCTGTTTCCACCATCTAATAGATCTGTCCCTGATATCTCCATTGCAGTCTCCAGCCTTACCATAACTCCTAGGCAGCATGCCCACTACCTCGGGGTTATGTTTGACTCAGACCTTTCCTTCACCCACCCCCCCCCATATCCAATTACTCAGACGTTCATGCCATCTCCACCTCAAAAACATCTCCAGAATACACCCTTTCCTTACCAGAGATACACTAAAGACACTTATTGTTACCCTGATTCACTCCCACCTTTACTACTGTAACTCCCTACTAATCGGTCTTTCCCTTACTAAACTTTTCTCTCTACAATCTATTCTGAATGCAGCGGCCAGGCTCATCTATCAGTTTAGATGCTACAGCAATGCCACCGGTCTGTGTCAGTCACTACATTGGATGCCTATTCAATACAGAATACAATATAAACTTATCACCCTCATCCACAAGGCTCTCCATAATGCTGAACCTCCCTACATTTCTTCCCTCATCTCTATCTATTGCCCAACCCGTACTCTCCGCTCACTCAATGACCTAAGACTAACATCCTCTATTATCAGAACCAGTTGCACCACTTCTCTGGAATGTTCTTTCCTGGACAATCATATTAACTGCCAATTTCTACAGCTTTAAGCACAAACTAAAGACATATCTTTTCAGACAGGCCTATTACAATTCCTAATGTAAACACTTCCGTACTTATAATCCCTAAAACTAACCCTCCTCTGTTCATGCTCCCGCATTACCCCACAGGATATGATGCCGTTTCAGACTAACTTTATATGTCCAGGCACCACCTGTACGTTAAAATACTCGACTGGTGACGGCTCATACAGTTTATATATGTGTAATGACAGTAACCTCTATTTCAAAATTGTCTGACCATTGTATAAGCAATGCTACCTCCGATGCCGCCCCTACTACCTCTTGTGTCACCCCTTCTACCTCATAGATTGTAAGCTCTTGCGAGCAGGGCCCTCAGTTCCATTGTGTGTATTGACTATCTCTTTGTACTGATAATTTAAGGGCTCTGCAAATGAGATATGGCAGCCAAAAACTATTCCAGCAAAAGTGGGATTTTTGTGTACTCACCGTAAAATCCTTTTCTCGTTGTATTCACTGGGGGACACAGCACCATGGGTATAGACCTGGTCACTAGGAGACAAGACACTAGGAAAAAGCAAAAGCTGTTGGCTCCGCCTCCAGGCTATACCCTGCCACAGCCACTGTGCATGAATCAGTTTGTACCGTAGCAGTAGGAGAGAGAGACACAAAGGAACATGGAACCAACAACCACCAACAATGCCTGAACCCAAAAAGGAACCAACACAGTTCGGGCAGGAACACTGAAAAAAAACAAGGGAGGGATCTGTGTCCCCCAGTGAATACAACGAGAAAAGGATTTTACGGTGAGTACACAAAAATCCCACTTTCTCATCTACTTCACTGGGGGACACAGCACCATGGGATGTCCTAAAGCAGTCCCAGAGGGTGGGAATAACACGGCCATGGAAACCTGTAATACTCAACCGCTTCCAGAAACTTACAACCCAAATTGGCATCAGCAGAGGCCACAGAATGAATCTGGAGAAACTTAGAGAAAAAGGATGGAGGCCCAGTGGGATACTTACAGACCTGGGAAGCATAAGCCTGATGCCGGAGGCCCCGGGAACTCCAACAGCTCTAGAGGAGAGAGCCGTCACACGGGAGGCAGAGCCGTACTCTTAAATCGATAGGTCTCCCTAATCTCAGACCAAAGCCATCGGAAGATGGGAGCTCTGGAAGCAGGCAGGCCCTGGCAAGGGCACTCAGGGAGAATGAGCAAAGCATCCGAACAAGAGAAAGGATCCGTGAGGGACAGTATACACGCAAATTGCCCGGGCAACAACCGGGCAGGGAAGAGCAAGCACTCACATGGACGCCTGGGGACCGAGCAGAAGGAGGGCAAGACCAAGTCCTCGAAGTGGAAGCAGGAAAAACACCCTAAGAAAAAAAGACTGTGGCAGACAGAGGAAAACCTTATCCTTGTGGAGGACCAGAAAGGGAGGCTGCCGAAAAAAAGGGGCAGCCAATTAGGGACCCCTGCGGATGGAGGTAATGGCCACCAGAAACTCATTCTACCAGGACAGAAGGCAAAAAAAAAGGGATATCATAGGCTCGAAGGGGAGAACCTGAAGCACCTTAAAGATGAGGTTAAGATCCCACGGATCCAAGGGTTCCAAAGGAGCACAGAGTGGCACTCCTGTAGGAAAGTCTTTTAAAAAGAAAGAAGACTAAGACCTTGATCCAGACCAGACTGGAGAAGATCCGATGAGAATCGTTACTCTTCCAACGGTGGATGTAAGCCTTCCATGTTTGATGGCAGATCTAAGCTATCTGGAATTTCCGGGCCTTGAGTATGTTAGAATAACAAACTCCGAAAAAACCACGATGCCTCAAACCTCGGATTGAACAGCCACGCCGTGAACGCAGCTGAGTCAAGGCGGGGAGGAACAGCAGTCCTTGAGACAGCAGGTCGACCAGCAGAGGAAGAGGCCAGGAGCATCCGCCAACAGGAAAATGAGATCCACATACCAGACGCGGCAGGGCCAATCTGGTGCCACCAGGATAGCTTGAACCCCCTTGGTCTTGAGATTCTGGAGGACCCAAGGGAGAAGAGGAAGTGAAAAACCGAACTTACAAGAGCGCCAGCGGTGATGGCTCGAGGATCCAGAGACCTGGCAATTTAGCCGGGGACCTTGTGGTTCCGGCGGAGGCTAAAAACGTTTGTCACACCACAGCGGGAGCACAGTGGATGGAAGATCTGCAGATAAAGCGACCCTCGCCCGGAGCAATATTTTCTCGACTCAAGTAGTCTGCCACCCAGAAAAAAGTTGACCACTGAAAGAGCTGGAACAAGGCGCTCCACCCAAGGAAGAAATTGTGAGGCTTCTAGTAAGGCCGCACGGCTCCTGGTGCCACGCTGAGGGTTCAAGTAGGCGACCATGGAGGAGAGGTCAGTCTGGACTGTGACAGATGTCCTTGGAGAAGAGAGGTCCAAGGAGTAAGGGCAAATAAGATAGCCCTGGGATCCAGCAGGTTGAAACAGAGGGAGGAATCGGCCCTGGACCACAGGCCCTGAACAATCAAAGCATCGAGGACCACTCCCCAGCTGGGGAAATTGGCGGCAGTGGGAATCACTTACCAACAGAGGGGAAGAAGGACTTCCCTTGAGAAATTCCTGGGGAGGAATCTCTCAGTGAACCAAGGTGGAAAGAGAACCAAGCAGATGAGGCTGTCCGGAGATTTGTCCCAGCAGGCCGTAATCTTCAAGAGGAGAGAACGACAGAGTGAATGAAAGGTACAGCCTAGATGGTTGAGGCGATCGTGCGCAGGACCCACATGCCGATTCAAAGACAGCAAGGAGAGTACCTCCAAAGGTGGGACACTCAGGATCTTGGCCTCCGGAGGGAGAATCACACCCTGGAGCGAGCAGAGGATCATGTCCCGGATTCCATGTGCTTAGAGGACACGAGACATCCTCATAGATGAGCCAGCAGAACTGGCGAAGAACATCCAAGGTGAACCACAAGCTGGTCAGATTGTCTGACCTGGAGGGGCTTCACCAGGAGGTCGTCAAAGTCTGAAAACACGGCAGCACCTCTGGCGCAGAGGATGGCCATGAGAGACGCCATCACTGAGGGAAAAAACCCCCGGTGGCAGAGGCCAGCCTGAAGGGGAGAGAGACAACTGGAAAGGTCAAGGATCCACAGCAAAAACGAAGAAACCGCTGACGGCACAGCGAGATGATGTAGATGGACGAAGAATTCGCCCATCTCCAGGGATGCCACCACAGACTGCATAGACTACAACGGAGCCTGCAGGCATGGAAGAACCTGTGGAGCCCTTTCAGGTCCATGATGGGACAGAGGAAGCCGTCCTTCTAGGCGAATGGAGAACAGGTAAGAATAGTAACCCCAGATACACTCTGCAACGGGAACAGGGACGCTGACTCCCTGCCGCTGGAGATTGGAGACAGCCTGGATTGTCCGACATAGCGAAGGCAAAGAGACTCCAGCGAAAACTGGAGTAGCTGGACGACACCGCCTCTCAGGCCCAGGCTCCAGACGTCCCGCCATTTGAGATGCCCAGAGAGGGGAAAAAACTTCATGCCGAGGAGGCTAGGAAGAGGAAGACCTGGACGACCTAGTGCAGAACCGCCAGGGAGGCCTGGACTTGAAAGAAGCTTTCTGGAGCAGGAGAACAGCTGACACATAGGACGCCTCTGAGGGAGGAAGAATCTATTCCCCCGTGGCCTCAGGGATAAGCTTCTCGACGCCCTTAACAAAAAAATTGTCCCAGGACGACCTGGAAAGGGGAGAAGGGCTGCGTTCGCCTTCTTGGAGGCGGACCCAGTATTCCACAACGGATCCCAACGGTATGGCAGATAATCACTGCATTGGCGGCCGCCTTAGCAGATTTGGGAGGCATCTCCAGTTATTGGGAAGCGTTCAGGATCTCAGAGACGAGCGGCTGGAGGGAAACTGCATCAGGGAGGTTTGACTGAAGCTGTTTGGCCCAGGAAAAGAAGGCCTTGATGACCCAAGAGGCAGCGAAGGAGAGCCGCAGGGAGAAACCAGCCACTACGAAGGCCACCCTGGTGAGGGAAGCCACCTTCTTGCAGCAATGCAATAGCCAGCATTTAGGGCAATGCAATGTATCAGTTCTGCATTGCAAACAATACAACAGATGCGATCCGATCTCACTCCGAGGGATCACTGAGGTAGGCAAAAACCGCTGAAGGCAGACTAGAAGCCTTGGAGAGCCTAGCTATCATGGGATCCACCGTGGGAGGCTCTTAGTGATAGGAAGGGACACATGGGGCGGCTCGCTGACAAAATGTCAAGACAGGCCAGCTTGCGCTCACTAGTTACTGATATCTAAGTACCGTGCGCTAACCGATTGCACCACTGGAGCAACCTGCTTCCCTTGCCTCGGATGTTCATCATTGCCAGCCAGGGAGAGCTAGAGACGTGTGTCACAGCATAGCCTGGCAGAACTGCCCGAGCTCACCTTCCACTTGGAGACACACAGGTCAAGGGAAGGGATGTCCGATTTCCTAGTCGAAGACAGAGGATGGTCCAGGGAGAAGTCACTGTGCCCTCAAGATGATATCAAACATCCAGTGGCAGAAAGAGATGTCCACTTGAGAGGATGAGTCCGGGTCCTCAGAGATCTGTAGGGTCTCTATCGCATAGATGACTCCCGCGTAGCAGCAGATATAGATCAGCCTAGCTGAAGCTCCGAGTCGGAGTCAGAGGCGTCCCCAGTTAAATAGACCGAGCAGAGGGAGGGAGGTATCCGCCTGTCGGAGTGGAGGCGTGAGCTGAGTTCCTATCTGGGGAGTACCCAGAGGATGGGGTGGCGGACCGTGAACCGTAGGAAGACTTCCTGGTCCTTTTGAGGCTCCTGGAGTTGCGACGGGAACTATGAGGGTGTCCAGGGAGATCCCTAGAAGCAGCCGACTGAGCGGCGATCTGGGAAAGCAGCCATTCCAAGTTTCCAGCACTGACTAGTTAAGTCTGGTAAGGACACCATGGCCAAGGTTAGGGAGGCCGCCCAATCCGGGGGATGGAAAAACCGGAGAGGGGCCAGGAGGTTACTGACTGGCTGAGGCGGAAGGCAGAGAGAGCACATGGGCTCGGGCTGTCCGCATGGCAACTGTTTTTGATACAGCGGGTGCACGTATAAAAACGTGACGCAACCAGAGGGGCCGGAGGGGGAGCCCAAGAAAATTAGGGTAACCCAGGGGGTTAGCCTACCAGATTGCAAAAGATGGCCGCTCACAAACTGCTGCAGCAAGGGTTCCTCAGGTGCAATGTCTCCCAGGGAACTGGGAAGAATCCCTGCTGTCCCAGCAAGCCAAAAAATAAATAAATAAGCCAATAAATAAATAAATTGAGAATATGAGGAGAGCAAAGCTCTTCCCCTGGTAAAAACAGGCTCAGTAGCTACTGGGCAGGCTGGATGGCTTGCCAGGACAGCCCCCTGGCCAATGGAAGGCCCTAGGCGGAGTCTGGGTACCAGAAAAGCCCGGGAAAGGGACGGGCCCGTTGCGGCCTAGTTCCCGGCCAGGCCTCGGACTCGCGTACAACGCGGCCGACCGCGAGGCACCGTCGGCGGCGCGGCGCGACCGCGAACTCCGGAGGTTCCGCGGAGGCCTGGGAAAAGGTACCGGGGGGCCAGGAAAGGGGGGTCCCCACACGAGGGGGGGGGAACCGGGTGCCCCCCCCGACGGGGGCCTCTTGGTAGGAGCGACCAGAAAGCCCAAAAACGCCCCAGAAAAAAGGGGCTTATTTACTAAGATTTAAGGCTCAGTTCAGGGGAACCCTGTGATGCCCCCCCTAAACAGGACCCATACTATTGTCCCCCTGGGAAATGGCACTAAGGGGCTGAGAGGGCCTGAAGGGGAGGTGGAGAGGGCCTGAAGGGGAGATGGAGAGGGGCTGAGGTAACTTACTCACCTGCCTTCTATTCTTCTCATACTCACCAGTCTGGCGACTTCAGGCGCCGCAGGGTCACCCCCTCGGTAGGACCTCGCACGTGGGAGTGGGGTCACCGGTACTCCGGCCGCTTTCGGGGTGCGGCGAATGGTGAGTGGAGACTGGGTGACCGGCGAGGCTGCTCCTTTGCAGAGCGCTGCGCCCGCAGGAGGGTATGACTAGTGTGGCGTACACGCTGACTACCCCCTGCACCTGAAAGAAAGGTAAAAATAAAAACGATGCAAGACAGAAGACCTGAGTCAGGTCGTGTCTGCCTCCTATGACACTAGGTTTCAAACTGATTCATGCACAGTGGCTGTGGCAGGGTATAGCCTGGAGGCGGAGCCAACAGCTTTTGCTTTTTCCTAGTGTCTTGTCTCCTAGTGACCAGGTCTATACCCATGGTGCTGTGTCCCCCAGTGAAGTAGACGAGAAATTGATGTCCAAAAGCCAAATAGCACTTTTTTCTGTTCTGAGCCCACCATCTATCGATAAAGCAGTTTATAACCACCTATGTGTTATTGTCGTGTTCATAAGAAATTGTGTAACAAACTGCATTTTCTTCTTTAACCTATTGTGAAAGTGAATAGTTCACGACTAAATGATGCTTTATCAGAAAAAAAAAAATTCATATTCATGTGCCAATGTTAATAAAATCTGTGAAACAGCTGTTGGGTAAAAATACCCACTATACCCCTTGATAAATTCCTTGAGAGGTGTAGTTTCTAAAATAGAGTCCCTTTTTGAGGCCTTCTATTTTACTGGTACTTTATTGGCTCTGCAAACGGGACAAAGTAGTTGAAAACTATTCCAGCAAAATATGCCCTCCAAAAGCCAAATAGCGCTATTTCTTGACCCAGGCCCACTATATACCCATACAACAGTTTATGACCACATATGGGGCATTGTCATGCTCATGAGAAATTATATAATGAACTGTGGGGTGCTTTTCCTCCTTTAACCACTTGTGAAAATGAAAACTATAGGACTAAAGCGTCGTTTAATTGGGAAAAAAAAGTAATTTTTTTATTTTCAAGTCCAAATGTTAATAAAATTTGTGGGGTCAGAATGCTCACTATACACCTTGATAAATTCCTTGAGGGGTGTTTTTTTTAGGGGTTTCCATTGTATTGGTACTTTAAGAGCTCTGTAAATGAGACATGGCACCTGAAAACTATTTCAGCAAAATCTGCTCTTTAACCCCTTCACACATTCTCACGTACATGTACGTGGGAGAATTTGGTTAGTTACCGTATCCCCATGTACAGGTACATGACGGTGATCGAGCGGGCTCAGAAGCAGAGCCCGTGCGATCACCGCGGGAGCCCAACTGTATTTGACAGCCAGGCTCCCGCTGCAACAGCGGGGACCAGTGATAACACCGATCCCCGCTGTTTAACCCTTAAGATGCCACGGTCAATAGCGACCGCAGCATTTTAAGTGTTTGCTAGTGGCACTGAGTGCCATGGGCGGCATCGGGAGAGGGTGTTAGCTGTAACTGACAGCTAACACCCTGCTCCTTAACAAACATGACCGCGGCATCCAAGGGGTTCCGCCATGTTGCCGCCCCTGGCACCCCCCGCGGCGAAATCGGGGGTGCCGATATCTATAATATGCAGCCCGGAGTCTGGCCAGTGATCCCAGGCTGCCTGAAGCCCCCACTACCTGGTTGATCCTGCCGGGACCTCTGGAAATCAGCCTATGTCTACATAGGCTGAATTCCTGTATAGACTGCAATACACGTGTATTGCAGTCTATAGTGCTGAATCAGCGATTAGACTATCGTTGGTTCAGGTGTCCTAGTGGGACATATAAAAAAAGATAATATTTATTAACTTATTTGGGTGGTATGACTATCTGTTTGAAAAGCAGAGCATTTCACATTTTGAAAATTGCGATTTTTTTTCCAAATTTCCATCAAATTTCTATTTTTTTTATAAATAAATACAAAAAATATTGATCAATGTTTACCACTAACATGAAGTACAATGTCTCACGAAAAAACAGTCTCAAAATCACTTGTGCAAGTTAAAACGTCTTAAAGTTATTGCCATATAAAGTGACATATATCAGTTTTGAAAAATGAGGCCTGGTCTTTAACGCACTTTTGGGCTCAGACCTGAAGGGGTTAAATGCCCAGTAGTACCCCTTCTCTTCGGCACGCTGCTGTGTGCCCAAACAGCAATTTACATCCATGTGTGGGGTATTTCCATGCTCGGGAGAAATTGAATAAAAAGTTGTGTGCTATATTTTCTTTTTTAACCCTTTGTTATTATGAAAATTTTAGCATTCTATATAAAAAAAATTAAATGTCTCAATTTCACCTCCATATTGTTTTAATTCCCATACAATACTTAAAGGAGTAACAAAGTTCCCAAATGCTTTTTTGAGGGGTGCAGCTTTTAAAATGTGGTGATTTATGGTGGTTTCTAATATATAGGCAAATGGGTTTGGAAAATCTCTGTTAAAATTCTAAGCTTTCTAACGTCTAAAATAAATTGAAGAAAATAGATGCACCGAGCAGACCATAGTATATTATCATCAGTGGTACCAGAGAACCATACAAATGTATGCTCATCTGAAGAGGTTGTGAATTGGCACAACTACCAGAAATAGCATATCAGCCACAAGGGCTCAGGGTATTCAGCAGCAGAAGAATCCAAAATCACCTGGGCACAGCGTCATGGAAGTATACAGTAAAGGGACCAAGTATGATATCCAATGTGTATATAAACTTAAAAGGATACCGCACTTACCCCAAAAATGGTAAATTTAAGTTTTTAAAGTTTATTAGTCACATAAAGGCATAAATCACACTACGCGTTTCGGGGACCTATGCCCCTTTATCAAGTGTGGAGATGCTACCAAAACTAAAACTAAAATAAAACTGACATATATAAAATCAAAGGAAGTGGTAACCTCCCCCAAATAGGAAGGGACTTACACATATACACATATATACTCATACATATATATAAATATACACACATACTCACGTGGACAAAATTGTTGGTACCCCTCATTTAATGAAAGAAAAACCCACAATGGTCACAGAAATAACTTGAACCTGACAAAAGTAATAATATATAAAAATTCTATGAAAATGAACAAATGAAAGTCAGACATTGCTTTTCAACTATGCTTCAACAGAATTTTTAAAAAAAGAAAACTCATGAAACAGGCCTGGACAGAAATGATGGTACCCTTAACTTAATATTTTCTTGTACAACCTTTTGAGGCAATCATGGCAATCAAACGATTCCTGTAACTGTAAATGAGACTTCTGCACCTCTTAACAGGTATTTTGGCCCACTCCTCATGAGCAAACTGCTCCAGTTGTCTCGGGTTTAAAGGGTGCCTTTTCCAGACGGCATGTTTCAGCTGCTTCCAAAGATGCTCTATAGGATTTAGATCAGGGCTCATTAAAGGCCACTTCAGAATAGTCCAATGTTTTCCTCTTAGCCATTCTTGGGTGTTTTTAGGTGTGTGTTTTGGGTCACATTATCCTGTTGCAAGACCCATGACCTGCGACTGAGACCAAGCTTTCTGACACTGGGCAGCACATTTCTCTCTAGAATCCCTTGATAGTCTTGGGATTTCATTGTACCCTGCACAGATTTAAGACATCCTGTGCCAGATGCAGCAAAGCAGCCCCAGAACATAACAGAGCCTCCTCCATGTTTCACAGTAGGGACAGTGTTCTTTTCAAGATATGCCTCATTTTTCTGTTTGTGAACATAGAGCTGATGTGCCTTGACAAAAATTTCAATTTTTGTCTCATCTGTCCATAGGACATTCTCCCAGAAGCTTTGTGGCTTGTCAACATGTAGTTTGGCAAATTATTTTTCTCAGATTCAAGTAATTTCTATGACCATTGTGGGTTTTTCTAAACGAGGGGTACCAACGATTTTGTCCACGTGTGTACATATATACATACACATTCAGTACCTAAATATAATACTCTCATAAAATCACATGATATATGTAATATAATAATCATAATAAAAACATACGAATTTCTCTGTGGAATTTAAAACCATGTGTTATGAACTCACAAGATAATAGGTAAATAAAAAAGAAGTATTACCTGAGAAATCAACTCCCCAAAAGTTACAATGAGGAGACTGACCGGTGTATACACTTCACATGTTGTCCCCAGCGTGTGTAGAATCCGACTGAGTCTGCGCATAGTATAAAACACGCGAGACTAGCTAAAAGAAAGAACTGGGCACGCGCAGTAATATAGAGTAGAGGCTGAATGGAGAATTAGAAAAAAACTGTGTAGGCCAGAAAGCACTGAGCATGCGTTGTAGCATTGCGCAGAGACTAAATGGAGAGTGGTAAGAACTGAGTAGCCCAGAACATCGGCGCTAGAAAAATGAATGAATTATAGCCAGGGCCGGTTTTAGACAAAGTGGGGCCCTGGGCAAAAATTAAAAGCGGGGCCCCAAATGCTGATATGCAAACAACACCATCGTTTTCCAGTGACAACCCCTATAATAACGCCTTCTTTCTGCCAACAAAAAAGTAATAACAAGCCCTATTTTACCACATACAATTCAAATGAGCACCTTTGTACCGCCTTATAGATTTTTGCACCCAGTCATCAGTTATTATAGCGCCTCCTTATAAATAATAGTCCCTGCTTATAAATAATCTTACACCTTTATTAATAATAGCTCCCTTATAAATGATAAATAGTGCCCTGTATCAGTAATATTCCCCCTTATCAGTAACAGTCAACCCGTAAAAATAATACTGCTCCCTTATTAATAATAGCCCCCTCATAAATAATAGTTACCCTTATAAATAATAGTCCCCATTATCACTAATAGCCCCCTTTATAAATAAGCCCACTTAACAATTATACCCCCCTTATAAATAGTTCCCCTCTTATAAATAAAAGCCCCCTCATACTTAAGTTTCCCAATTATATATAGTAACCCTCCCTTATATATAATAGTTCTCCGTTATACAGTGTCGGACTGAAGGGCCTTAGGCCCACCAAAGGAACTTGTTCTGGGGCCCCATCCAACAGCTTCCTGCTAATAGCCTACACCACGGCTCCTTCACTGAAGTCTTACATATGTGCTGACTATCTGGTGTTACTGAGTATGGTCCCCGTATAGTCAGCCCCTATAGTACTGTGCAGGCCCCAATAACTCCATGGCCAGTTCATGCACAGTACTGTATGGGGAATGACATGGCCATGGGGCACTACACGTATGTGCAAGATTATAGTGAGGGAGCTGTGATGCAGACATAGCACACAGGGCTGCCAGCAGGAATTGTGAGCCCCCCCCCCCCACACAGTATAATGCTCTACATGGTATATAATGCTCCACAGTATAAAATGCTCTCCTGAGCCCTCCAGTTTCCCCACATGGTATATAATGCTCCACAGTGACCCCACACAGTATAAAATGCTCCCCTGAGCCCCCCATTGTGGTCCCACATGGTTTGTAAGGCTCCACACAGTATAATACTCCACAGTCGCCCACACAGTATACTACCCCTTAGTGGCCCCAGACAGTACAATATGCTCCCCAGCAGCCCCACACAATATAATATGCTCCATACAGTATAATATGCACCCCACAATGCCCCCCCAGTATAATGCTCCACAGTGGCCTAACACAGTATAACATGCTCCATAATGACCTCCACACAGTATAATATACTCCCCAGAGGGGTTCCCCCAGTATAATGCTCCACAGTGGTCCCCCACAGTATAATATGTTCCCCACAGTCCCCCCCAGCATAATACTCTACAATGGCCCCACACAGTATAACAGGCTCCCCACACTGTCCATTCCCCCAGTATAAAGCTCCACAGTGGCCCATAGTATAATATGCTCCCCAGAGTGCCCTCGCTAGTATAATGCTCCACAGTGCCCCCTCCAGTATTTTGCTCCACAGTGGCCCCACGCAATATATTATGCTCCCCAGAGCATCCCCCCAGTGTAATGTTCCACAGTAGGCCCCACGCAGTATAATATGCTCCCCAAAGGGCCCCCTAGTATAATGCTCATTAGTCCCCCCAAATAATGCCCTACAGTGGCACCACGCAATATAATATGCTCTGCTGATGCCCCCCCCAGAATAATTCTCCACAGTGACCCCACTCAGTATAACATGCTCCAGAATGGCCTCCACACAGTATAATATACTGCCCAGAGAGGTTTCCCCAGTATAATACTCACAGTGGCCCAAAACAGTACAATATGCTCTCCAGAGCCCCCCCCCAGTATAATGCTCCACAGTGGCCCTGCACAGTATAATATGTTCCCCACAGTCCCCCCAGTATAATGCTCTACAATGACCCCACAGAGTATAATATGCTCCTGAAAAGCCCCACACAATATAATACACTCCACAGTGGCCCCACACAGTATAACAGGCTCCCCACACTGTCCATTCCCCCAGTATAAAGCTCCACAGTGGCCCATAGTATAATATGCTCCCCAGAGGGCCCCTGCTAGTATAATGCTCCACAGTGCCCCCTCCAGTATTTTGCTCCACAGTGGCCCCATGCAATATATTATGCTCCCCAGAGCGTCCCCCCAGTATAATGTTCCACAGTAGGCCCCACGCAGTATAATATGCTCCCCAGAGGGCCCCCTAGTATAATGCTCATTAGTCCCCCCCAAATAATGCCCCACAGTGGTGCCACCCAATATAATATGCTCTGCTGATGCCCCCCCACCAGAATAATTCTCCACAGTGATCCCACTCAGTATAACATGCTCCAGAATGGCCTCCACACAGTATAATATACTGCCCAGAGAGGTTTCCCCAGTATAATACTCACAGTGGCCCAAAACAGTATAATATGCTCTCCAGAGCCCCCCCCCCCCAGTATAATGCTCCACAGTGGCCCAAAACAGTATAACAAGCCTCTTCAAATTTCCCCATATATAAATTCGCGTAACTAGGCGCAAATTCTGTACCCATAACGGTACCTTTGGTCTGTAAAAAGATCTTACCTTCAAAATGAAAAACATTATGGTTCAAAATGAATTTAATACTCTCCAATAAGAATAATTTTTGTTTGATGGGCATAGCTGGATCCTTATCCAAAACAGAGGAAATCATGATAATCCCTTTGTCATGGGGAATGTTGCTGTAAAGTGACGTCACATCCAGGATGGCCCACAAATTATTATTATTATTATTATTATTATTATTATTATTATTATTACTGTTTATTTATATAGCACCATTAATTCCATGATTCTTTACATTTAAGGGTTTACATACGGTACACAAAATATACAAAATAAATATAATACTAACAGTGACCAACTGGCATAGTGGGATACTGGGCTCTGCCCTCAAGGGCTTACAATCTATGAGGGAAGAGGAATAGAGACAGAAGGTGGGGGTAGAGGCTGTTCAAGTGGTGGCATGGTGACAGTAGTGTTATTGGATGTTGTAGGCCTTTCTGAATAGGTGAGTCTTCAGGGCCCTCTAGAAGCTTATGACTGTGGGGGACAGTCTTATGTGTTTGGTAATGAGTTCCAGAGTATGGGGGATGCACGGGAGAAGTCTTGGAGAAGATTGTGTGAAATGCAGATAAGAGCAGAGCGGAGTAGGAGGTCTTTGGAGGATCAGAGGTTACATGTGGGCAGGTAGCGGGAGATTAGGTCAGAAATACACGGAGGGGACAGGTTGTGGATAACTTTGTATGTCAGCATTAGTATAATGTTGTGCTGTGTTAGCCATAGAAAGTAGTGGAAGAGTGAAGAAACCAGGCGATACCTTTTAGAGGCTGAGTATATTTAATAGTAAGCTTTCGAGAGTACTAGCTCTCAGTCTGAAGAAGAGAGCTAGTACTGTCGAAAGCTTACTATCAAATATACTCAGTTAGCCTCTAAAAGGTTTCGCCAGATTTCTTCACTCTTCCACTATGTCAGCGTTAGTAATTTGAACTCTATTCACAGGGCAACAGGTAGCCATTGAAGGGATTGGCAGAGGGGAGCGGCCGATGAAGAACGGGGGAGAGGTGTATTAAGCGAGCAACACAGTTTAAGGTGGACTGGAGGGGGCCGAGAGTGTTAGCTGGGAGGCCATGGAGAAGGGTGTTATAGTAGTCTAGGTGCGAGATTATGAGGGCATGGACTAGCATCTTTGTAGTTTCAGGGGTGAGGAAGGAATGGATTCAATGGATGTTCTTTAGTTGGAAGCGGCAAGAGGTGTTGAGGGTTTGAATATACGGCTTGAAGGATAGGTCAAAGTCTAAGGTTATCCCAAGGCAGTGGACCCGTGGGACTGGGGTGAGTGTGGTTCCATTAACTTTGATAGCTGGGTCAGGTAGGGGGGCCATGTGAGGAGGGGTGAAGATTATGAACTCAGTTTTCTACATGTTGAGTTTGAGAAAGCGGGAGGAGAGAAAGGAGGCTACAGCTGCTAGACATTCTGGGATTCTGGACAACAGAGAGGTAAAGTCTGGTCCAGAGAGATATATTTGGGTGTCGTCAGCATAGCAATGGTAATAATAACCATGAGATTCTATGAGTTGGCCAAGGCCGAGGGTGTAGATGGAGAACAGGAGGGGTCCTAGGACGGAGCCTTGGGGGACACCTACAGAAAGAGGGTGTAGCGGGGAGGTGGTGTGCAAGTGGGAGATGCTGAATGTGTGGTTGGTGAGGTATGAGGAGATCCCGGAAAGGGCCAGGTCTGAGATGCCAAGGGATGAGAGTGTTTCAAACAGGAGGAAATGGTCGACAGTGTCAAAGGCAGAGGAGAGGTCGAGGAGGAGGAGGACAGAGTAGTGATGCTTGGCTTTGGCAGTTAGAAGGTCATTAGTGACCTTGGTTAGGACACTTTCTGTGGAGTAATGGGGTCTGAAGCCTGACTGTAGTCTGTCAAAGAGCACATTGGACGAGAGATAGGAGGATAGTTCAGAGTGGACGTGTTGCTCCAGCCATTCAGAGGCGTATGGAAGCAGTGAGATGGGGCGATAGTTGGCTGGAGAGGACGGGTTGAGGGAGGGTTTATTAAGTATAGGTGTGATGGTAGCATGTTTGAAGGCGGAATGGAAGGATCTGTTGGTTAGGGATAGGTTGAAGAGATGGGTTAGGGCAGGAGTAATGACTTCAGAGAGTTTGGGGATGAGATGTGACTGGATTGGGTCAAACACGCAGGAGGTGAGGTGGGATTTAGAGATTAGGGTGGAGAGCTTTTAATCAGTGACGGTGGAGAAATAGGTTAAAGAAGAAGAGCACTGAGCAGTTGGGTAGAGTGGTTGTTGTGGGGTGCAGGGTGAGACTGCCTCTGATGGTGTCAATTTTGCTTTTGAAATAAGAGGTAAAGTCGTTAGCTGTGATAAGTGATGTCGGAGGGGGCACAGGAGGATGGAGAAGGGAGTTGAAGGTAGTGAATAGCTGTCTGGGGTTGCGGGATAGGGCAGCTATTAGTGTGGAGAAGTAGACCTGCTTTGCAGAGGTGAGTGCATTCTTGAATGTGAGAACTGCCTTTGCACCTAAGGAAGTCCTCCTGGGAGTGGCTTTTCTTCCATATGCATTCTGCAACCCGTGAGGCACGTCTCAGTTTTTTAGTCAGGTCAGTGTGCCAGAGTTGCCTATTAATCGGTCGAGCTCTGGTATTAGTGAAGGGGCCACAGCGTCAAGGGCTGAAGTGATGGTGGTATTGTAGAAGTCAGCGGCAGTATCTGCGTCCTGGAGTGAGGATATGTCAGTGAGTGGTAGGTCTGAGAGTCTGAGAGCGTGCGGATGTCAAGGCGATTAAGGTTCCTGTGGGGGTGTGTTGGTTTATTACAGAGGAGAGGGCAGAGAATGTCAGCAGGTTGTGGTCATAGAGCGTGGACAGAGAGTTAGAGAGGTTGATTAGAGAGCGTGAAGCGTGTGCCCCTTTGTGTGGGTGGCAGAGGAGGACCATTGAGAGAGACCAAAGGAAGCAGTGAGGGACAGGAGACTGGAAGTGGAGGGGTGGTTTGTGTTAATGGGGATGTTGAAATCACCCATGATGATGATGGGGGTGTCAGTGGATAGGAAGTGCATTAGCCAGGTGGTGAAGTGGTTGATAAAGGCAGCAGTAGGTCTTGGTGGTCGATATATGATGGCCAGTTGGAGGTTGGAGGGAGAGTAAATGCGAACAGGGTGCACTTCAAAGGAGGGGAGGGTGAGAGCAGGTAGTGGTTGGATTGGGGCGAAGGAGCAATTGTCAGACAGGAGTACGTCTATGCCTCCACCAGGTTTATTGTTGAGGTGGGGAGTGTGCGAGAATTGCAGACCTCCATAGGAGAGGGCAGCAAGGGAGGTGGTGTCTGAGGGTGTTATCCATGTTTCTGTGATACCAAGAAATGATCATTTATAAGAAATGAAGAGGTCGTGTATGTAGTCAAGTTTGTTGCGTACAGAGCGAGCATTCCATAGTGCACCGGGGAGGGTGTGGGGAGGGGCAGGAGTGGATAAGATAGGTGTGAGATTTGGGGGGATCCATGCACTGATGCCAGTTGTGCGGAAAGATTCGACAGCAGGGAAGTTCTGGGGTGGTCCAGGATTAGGAGATATGTTGCCAGAAGTGAGGAGTAGCAGGGAGAGGGATAGCAGGTGTAAATAGGAGAGAGTGCGGGAAGGTTGTGTGTGTCTGTGGCGGAAAGCTTGTAGGTTTGTGAGTAGTTGTGCAGAGAAGGTCAGATGGTGGGGTAGAATAGATGGAGAGATAAAGATATTCTTAGTGACATGGCTGGTTTGGTTTGGAAAAGTGTTTTTTACAAGTATGAAAAGAACAGTGTTCAGTAGTCAGAAGAATTTCTGTAGATAATAGCTTGGATTTGTTTTAGTGGGTTTTTGTTGCCTTCAGTTCCCTTTTAGTCCAATTCTGGCCTAATTCTGGTCTGTACACTTTAGATATGCACTTTGAAGATGCAAATTGACCAGTGGCCTTACATTTATACTAACTAGGAATACATTTGTTTCAAGTCTATCACGTGTAAATAGGGGGTGTGGAAACATGCAGATAGAATCGGAAACATCAGGCAGGGACAGGTGAGAAACCAGCAGGGGGATGGAGACAGTGGTTTCAAAGTTAATACAATTACAAGGTGGAAAATAGCATACCAGAAGATAGATATAATAAAATCAGCAAGAAGAGGTATATTATGAATGGAGCAGGAGAGGTTCAGTATATGGGTCCAGATGCATTACACATACCTGTGGATTACAGATGATATACATGGTCAGATGACAATTACAGATGCAGCATGACAGTCCATTGCATTCTAAGACAAATAAGAGGGTCTCCATTGGATATGAGTAACATCTCTAATCACACATGCTGAGTCCTTTAAATGGGAAGGCAGAACCATAACATATCTCTGTAAATGGGTATCCACATATTGGAATAGATTTTTAGTGATAGAATGGATACCAAAGATGATAGGTCTTCCCGAGGGTTGTGTGGGTCTTTGTGAATTTTTGGCAGATGGTAAAATAATGACATTGTGGTATTCTGTACATATAAGAATTCCTTCTCTTTTTTAGTTAGAATACCTTTACCAAAAGCCTCAGCAATCAATATTGAGTACTTTTTAAGATGTTCAGTAGTAGGGTCTTGTTTGAACAGTTTATAGTACTCACTGTCAGAGAGAATCCTACTTGCCTCCCTTAAATAGGCTTCCCGATTTTGAAAGGAAGACCTATCATTTCTGGTATCCATTCTATCACTAAAAATCTATCCCAATATGTGGATACCCATTTACAGAGATATGTTATGGTTCTGCCTTCCCATTTAAAGGTCTCGGCATGTGTGATTAGAGATCTTACTCACATCCAATGGAGACCCTCTTATTTGTGGACCACTCTGGATGTGACGTCACTTTACAGCAACATCCCCCATGACAAAGGGATTATGGCAATTTCCTCTGTTTTGGATAACCCAGCTATGCCCATCAAACAAAAATTATTCTTATTGGAGCGTATTAAATTCATTTTTAAGGTAAGATCTTTTTACAGACCAAAGGTACCACTATAGGTACAAAATTTGCGCCTAGTTACGCGAATTTATATATGAGGAAATTTAAAGAGGCTTACATCTACGGATCCCATCATTGGTCTGAATTTATTGAATTTATGTCTTATGGGAAAGGATAACACTGTAACTACTAAAACGTTTTTCAAAAACGTAGATTGTAACAGTTTTTTGGATTATCGAAGTTTGCAACACCGAAAGTGGAAGAATAATGTACCATTTGGGCAGTTTAAGAGGATCAGGAGGAATTGTACCTCAAATAGTGATTATGTGACACAGAGTGATATTCTCACTAAGAGATTCTATGAAAGACATTATCCCTCTGAGATAATCAATAAGGCTAGGAAAAAAGTGGGTAAATTTACACAGGATCAATGTTTAACCACTAACATTAAAGTGGAAAAACTGACAAATTCAGGTTTAATTTTATAACTACTTTTAATGGGTGTCATGATTCGATTCATAGAATATTACAGAATAATTGGCATATTCTTTATGATAATCATTTTCTAAAGAATGCTTTACCCAGACAGCCAGGAATCACTTTTAGGAGGGCTAGAACCCTCAAGAACCTGTTAGCGCCTAGTCATTTGAGAAAACCTAAACTTAAAAATAGGATCCTCAATATGATACATAAATCGGGTAGTTATAGATGTGGACATCAGAAATGTAAGTATTGTGACACCATTACACATGGTATCAACGTCTTAGTAAGCAATTCTACAGGATGCTCATATACCATTAAATTTAAATTGGATTGCTCAATCTCATTTGTCATCTACGTGCTGGAGTGCTCCTGCGGCCTCCAGTATGTAGGTAGAACGACTATGAGCCTTAGGTTAAATAAACATCGCTCAAATGTGGTCAATGACTATGTAAAACACTGTGTATCACGGCATGCCCTCATGAAACATAATAAAAGTTTTGAGTTTATACCGTTAGATAATGTCCCAATTGATAATCCAAATAGGTTTAATGTTTTAAAAGAAAGGAAATGTACTGGATATATATGCTGAACACTTTGAATCACTTAGGTCTTAATGAGGCCTTAGAGGATGTAACCAATTTTTAGTCTTACCATATTAGTTTTTTTTTTTGTTTTGTTTTTTTATTTATTTTTTCATCTCTATATATTTTTTATTTATTTATTTTTCCATTTGTTTATTTATCAATTGATATTTAAATTAATTAATTACCAACACATAACATAATTTATTTTGTTTTCTATACATTTTTATTGTAATTTTAATAAGGCCAATTTGTTCGTTTCCTTTCTAGCTCTTCTTTAATCAAACAGGTTTATTGCAGGCTATTACAAAAACAAATGCAGACCTAGTGTCTGTTGTTATATCATATAGCATCCACGTCTATGCAATAATTCATTCATTTTACTAGCATCGATGTTCTGGGCTACTCAGTTTTTACCACTCTCCATTTAGTCTCTGCGCATTGCTACAACGCATGCTCAGTGCTTTCTGGCCTACACAGTTTTTTTCTAATTCTCCATTCAGCCTCTACGCTATATTACTGCGCATGCCCAGTTCTTTCTTTTAGCTAGCGCTGAAGTCTTGCGTGTTTTATACTATGTGCAGACTCAGTCGGATTCTACACACGCTGGGGACAACATGTGAAGTGTATACACCGGTCAGTCTCCTCATTGTAACTTTTGGGGAGTTGATTTCTCAGGTAATACTTCTTTTTTATTTACCTATTATCTTGTGCGTTCATAACACATGGTTTTAAATTCCACAGAAAAATTCATATGTTTTTATTATGATTATTATATTACATATATCATGTGATTTTATGAGAGTATTATATTTAGGTACTGTATGTGTATGTATATATATATGTGCGTGTATTTATATTTATGTTTGAGTATATATGTGTATATGTGTAAGTCCCTCCCTATTTAGGGAGGTTACCACTTCCTTTGATTTTATATACAGTACAGACCAAAAGTTTGGACCTACCTTCTCATTCCAAGAGTTTTCTGTATTTTTCATGACTATAAAAATTGTAGATTCACACTGAAGGCATCAGAACTATGAATTAACACCTGTAGAATTATATACTTAACAAAAAAGTGTGAAACAACTGAAAATATGTCTTATATTCTAGGTTCTTCAAAGTAGCCACCTTTTGCTTTGATTACTGCTTTGCACACTCTTGGCATTCTCTTGATGAGCTTCAAGAGGTAGTCACCTGAAATGGTCTTCCAACAGTCTTGAAGGAGTTCCCAGAGATGCTTAGCACTTGTTGGCCCTTTTGCCTTCACTCTGCGGTCCAGCTCACCCCAAACCATCTCGAATGGGTTCAGGTCTGGTGACTGTGGAGGCCAGGTCATCTGGCGTAGCACCCCATCACTCTCCTTCTTGGTCAAATAGCCTTTACACAGTCTGGAGGTGTGTTTGGGGTCATTGTCCTGTTGAAAAATAAATGATGGTCCAACTAAACGCAAACTGGATGGAATAGCATGCCGCTGCAAGATGCTGTGGTAACCATGCTGGTTCAGTATTCCAATTTTGAATAAATCCCCAATAGTGTCACCAGCAAAGCACCCCCACACCATCACACCTCCTCCTCCATGCTTCATGGTGGGAACCAGGCATGTAGAGTCCATTCGTTCACCTTTTCTGCGTCACACAAAGACATGGTGGTTGGAACCAAAGATCTCAAATTTGGACTCATCAGACCAAAGCACAGATTTCCACAGGTCTAATGTCCATTCCTTGTGTTCTTTAGCCCAAACAAGTCTCTTCTGCTTGTTGTCTGTCCTTAGCAGTGGTTTCCTAGCAGCTATTTTACCATGAAGGCCTGCTGCACACAGTCTCCTCTTAACAGTTGTTGTAGAGTTGTGTCTGCTGCTAGAACTCTGTGTGGCATTGACCTGTTCTCTAATCTGAGCTGCTGTTAACCTGCGATTTCTGAGGCTGGTGACTCGGATGAACTTATCCTCCGCAGCAGAGGTGACTCTTGGTCTTCCTTTCCTGGGGCGGTCCTCATGTGAGCCAGTTTCTTTGTAACACTTGATGGTTTTGGCCACTGCACTTGGGGACACTTTCAAAGTTTTCCCAATTTTTCAGACTGACTGACCTTCATTTCTTAAAGTAATGATGGCCACTCGTTTTTCTTTACTTAGCTGCTTTTTTCTTGCCATAATACAAATTCTAACACTCCATTCAGTAGGACTATCAGCTGTGTATCCACCTGACTTCTGAACAACACAACTGATGGTCCCAACCCCATTTATAAGGCAAGAAATCCCACTTATTAAACCTGACAGGGCACACCTGTGAAGTGAAAACCATTTCAGGTGACTACCTCTTGAAGCTCATCAAGAGAATGCTAAGAGTGTGCAAAGCAGTAATCAAAGCAAAAGGTGGCTTCTTTGAAGAACCTAGAATATAAGACATATTTTCAGTTGTTTCACACTTTTTTGTTAAGTATATAATTCCACATGTGTTAATTCATAGTTTTGATGCCTTCAGTGTGAATCTACAATTTTTATAGTCATGAAAATGCAGAAAACTCTTGGAATGAGAAGGTGTGTCCAAACTTTTGGTCTGTACTGTATGTCAGTGTTACTTTAGTTTTAGTTTTGGTAGCATCTCCACACTTGATAAAGGGGCATAGGTCTCAAAACGCGTAGTGTGTTATATGCCTTTATGTGAGTAATAAACTTGTTAAATTTACTATTTTTGGAGTAAGCGCGGTATCCTTTTAAGTTGATATCCATATTGGATATCATACTTGGTCACTTTACTGTATAAAATAAATTGAAGGACGATTAAAAGATGATGCCAACATAAAGCAAAGACAAGGTAGGTAATATTTAGCAAATGGAAAGAAAAGAAAAGACATAAGGGGGGTCTGGGAGGGGCTTAAGTCAATTTCGGGTCATAAACAGTCGGTCTGCCAGATTGAGGCAGATGTTAACTGGCTTAATGAACTAAACCTATTCTTCAACAGATTTGATCACACACCAGCTCCTCCCACCCCAGAATGTCCTTCAGCTCCCCTCACCACAATGACTTCACCCCATGTGGCTACTTCCCAACAGACCAGTAAATCCAGAAATCTGTCTTTATCTGACCACAGTCTGACCTTCACACGGGCCCAGGTGAGGAAGGAGATGAAAAAGATCAAGGCGAGGAAAGCCGCAGGGCCAGATGACATCAGTGCAAGGCTAATTAAGACTTGTGGGGACCAGCTGTGTGGTATAATTACATATATATATAATATGAGCCTGAGGCAGGAAATAGTCCCTGAATTATGGAAATCTTCTTGTGTGGTACCAGTTCCAAAGAAACCTCAACCTATGGACCTCAACGACTACAGACCTGTAGCACTGACATCCCACTTGATGAAGATCTTAGAGAGATTGGTTCTCACACATCTTCGCCCTCTAGTGAGCCCCGCTATGGACCCTCTCCAGTTTGCTTATCGACCGGGCATTGGGGTAGATGATGCCATCATCCACCTTCTGCACAGGGCTCTGTCTCACCTGGAAAAACCAGAGAACACGGTGAGAATAATGTTCTTTGATTTCTCCAGTGCTTTTAACACCATACAGCCCAGGTTATTGAGAGACAAGCTGGGCCTTGCTGGAGTGGACCACCACCTCTCCAACTGGATCCTAGACTACCTCACAAATCGACCTCAATACGTGAGAGCCCAAGACTGTGTGTCAGGTACCGTGATCTGTAATACGGGGGCACCTCAGGGTACGGTTCTCGCCCCTTTCCTCTTCACACTGTACACTGCTGATTTTAGGTGCAACTCATCCAGCTGCTACCTACAGAAGTATTCTGACGACTCTGCAATAGTAGGCCTCATCACAGACGATGATGACAAGGAGTACAGAGAACTGAACCGGTTTTTTGTGGACTGGTGCCACCAGAACCACCTGAAGATTAACGCGGGGAAGACCAAGGAGATAGTGGTGGACTTCCGTAAAGGCAGATGCCCTCCAAAACCAGTGGACATCCTGGGGACGGGCATCGAGATTGTGAACACCTATAAGTACCTGGGTCTGCTCCTTAATAATAAGCTGGACTGGGCAGATCATATGGAGGCCCTGTACAGGAAGGGCCACAGCAGGCTCTACCTGCTTAGGAAGCTGAGAGCCTTTGGAATCCGGGGGGCACTTCTTAGGACTTTCTTCAACTCGGTAGTGGCATCAGCCATCTTCTTTGGAGTGGCCTGCTGGGGGAGCAGTATATCAACCAGGGATAGGAATAGACTGGACAAGCTGATTAGAAGGGCCAGCTCTGTCCTGGGGAGCCCACTGGACCCAGTGCAGGTGGTGGGTGACAGAAGGATACTGTCCGTGGTGAGCTCCATGCGGGAGAATAACTCCCATCCCATGCATGAGACTGTGATTGCGCTGAGCAGTACTGTCAGTGACCGACTGCTCCACCCTAGGTGTGAGAAGGAGCGCTATCGGAAGTCTTTCCTCCCCACCGCGGTTAGGCTGTACAACCAACACCGACCTAAGCGGAGATCATTACACACAGAGAACTGAAATATCTCTCTGCCTGTTAAATCCACCCCCCCCCCCCTGCTACGTCCTATCTGTCTGTCTGCTATTAATGTAATGCCTCTCACCTTGGAACATTCCTGTACATGTTGTATTTGTATCTGCTTATCTTATCTTTGCTGCTGTAACACACTGAATTTCCCCACTGTGGGACTATTAAAGGACTATTATTATTATTATTATTATTATTTAGTAATGTATTTGGGTGGTATTACTATCTGTTTGAAAAGCAGAGCATTTCACATTTTGAAAATTGCTATTTTGTCAACTTTCCTATTTTTTCATAAATAAATGCAAAAAATATCAACCAACGTTCGCATAACATGGTAACATGAAGTACAATGTGTCAAGAAAAAAAAACAAATTCAAAATCACTTGGGTAGGTTAAAGCATTTCAAAGTTATTGCCATATAAAGTGACGCACGTCAGTATTGAAAAGTCCTTAGTGGCCTTGCCACTCTTCTTACCGTCCAACCCCTTCTTTACCATCTTATGAGGTGACCAGAAGTAGCTAGACTCCATGGTACCCATAGGCAAAGGCACCTATGAACAGCAGATATCTACAGCAGCTGTCCTCACATGCACCACCTTCAATGTAAAGGGATTCAACTCACCCAACAAAAGACACCACATCTTGCTTCTTCTCCGGAAAATGAAAACGGGAGTGGCCTTTCTACAAGAGATGCATTTTAAAGGAGATAAGATCCCTAAGCTGCCATGCAGAGACTTTTTCCAGTGGTTCCATTGTACCAACCCAGACTCGGCCTCCAAAGGAGTATCCATCCTTATTCATAACAAAATCCCGTTTATAGAACAGCAGAAGGCAGAATACTTTTTGTGAAGGGTACCATAGCCTCAGTGAAATACACTTTAGCAAACCTCTACGCTCCGAACAAAAGACAAGTCACATGGCTTATTAACGAACTTCATACTCTAAGTCTATTTACAGAAGGGCACCTGATCCTGGGAGGTGACTTCAATGTTGCTTTTAATCACTTAGTAGATTCCTCGGCTCCCACCAATCCTATCTCGCAAAGAATGAAAAGCAAACTTATGAGCTCTTTACAAGATTTAAAGATCCTCGACGTCTGGAGAACCCACCATCCTACCACAAAAGATTATACCTTCTATTCTCATCATGGCCACTCCCACCACAGGCTAGACTATATCTTTATCTCACAAGACTTCCTGCCGCTCTCTAGCAACTCACGCATTGACGCCATCACAGTCTCAGACCATGCCCCTGTCTCAGTGTCCATAGTCGTGAAACAGCTTCCCCAGGCACAATGGACATGGCGAATGAACGAGTCAATCTTGGACGCAGTTGAGAACCTCTCCAAACTCCTTACAGAATACTTCTCCATCAACTCCATCCAAGACATGTGCCCAATGATAATCTGGGAGTCACACAAGGCATACATGAGAGGCCTCCTCATATCCATGGCCTCCAAGGCAAAGAAAGATAAGCAAAAGACACTGGATCTCACTATGGCACACATCGCGAAATTGGAGAAAATCCACAAAAGAACAAGAGCGCTCAGCATTCAAGATGAGCTCACCGCCTTGAGAGAATCACTGTTGGACCTTCTGAATGCCAGGTCAGCCAAGCACCACTTGCACTTTAAGAAGCTCTTATATGCCCATGGCAACAAAGCTAGTCGCCTTATGTCGTCCCTGATCCGAAAAGCTAAGGCCCAATCCTTCATCTCTTCCATCAGAAATTATTCTGGCCAACTCAAAATGACCACGAAAGATATCTCAACAGAATTCGTAACCTTTTATACCAAGCTTTACAACCTAAGAAACGAGACCCCAATCCCAACAGACACAGAAAGAAATACCCTCATAGAAGACTTTCTAGCCCATCTCTCTTTGCCCAAGGTCTCTTCTGAACAGGCTTCGGCACTTTTAGAACCCATTTCCTTAGCAGAGGTAACCAAGGTTCTCCATAGCTTCCCTACTGGGAAAAGCCCGGGACCAGATGGCTACCCCTTAGCCTATTACAGAAAGTTTCAACAAATCCTGGTTCCACAGCTTACACTGATGTGCAACGCCTTGTTATTGGGTAAAGAGTTACCAACACAGGCTCTAGAAGCTCATATAGCGCTAATACCCAAAGAAGGTAAAGACCCATGTGAATGCGAAAGCTATAGACCCATCTCGTTACTGAACTTCGACCTAAAACTTTGGGCAAAAATTCTTTGCATGAAATCCTTGATCCCAACTTTAGTACACATCGAACAATACGGTTTTGTAAATGGAAGGGAGGGAAGAGACAACACGGCTAGACTACTCCCCTTGATACAGAGAGCGCAAACTACAAATCAATCCTTAATCCTTCTGGGAGTGGATGCGGAGAAAGCATTCGACAGAGTCGACTGGGACTTCTTAGGTGCCACTTTACTGAAATTTGGATTTCCGACCCCATTCGTCACAGCACTTTTCACCCTCTATGCAAAGCTGCATGCAAAACTAAAAATTAATGGAACCCTACAGTAGGAGTAGGTAGGAGACTTTACCCTTCAAGCCACAGCGTTCGCAGACGATGTGCTATTTATCATCTCCAACCCAGAAGAAGGACTACCTGCTATCACAGAACTTCTGCTCCACTTTGGCAGAGTATCCAGATATAAGGCGAATCTTTCTAAGTCAGAGGTGCTAAACATAACCCTATCGAACTCAAGAGTAAATAGGCTAAAAAAGAACACTCCATTCCAATGGACAACGAGGTCAATAAAGTACTTGGGGATCAAGCTTACTCCTTACCTAGATGACTTATATGCCAGCAACTTTGTCCCTCTTCTAGAAGAGCTGAAGCGAGACCTCTCCGCCTATGACAAGTTGCCACTCTCATGGTTCGGAAGGAAAAACCTGATTCAAACCTATCTGATCCCCAAGGTGCTCTACAAATTGACCATGTTGCCGACTTACATCCCCAAGGCGTTCTTTGCATCTCTTCGCAGCATCTTTACAAAATTTATATGGAGGAAGCGTACCACTAGAATCGCTTGGTCACTCCTTATTAAGCACAAATCAGCAGGAGGAATAGGCCTGACTGACCTTCAGTAGTATTATAAAGCAATTCAACTGGGATGGTGGATGTCACTGACAACACCTCTAGAGAAGTCAACTTACGACAAAAATGGATCAGCTCTCTTGGATCTATGGCTACCTTTTAGGACACAGAGAACAACCCGAACAAGATGCCCCTTGACACGTGGAGCATTGGAGATCTGGAGCGAGCTTGGCCCCAAACTGGTCCTTTCACAATCACCTCTTTTCCCAGTAGGCCTAATACCGCACTTACTACAAGACACATCAGAGCCATATAATTCTGTCTGGAACACTCTAAACAACTTATCTTTGAAAGACATCTCTGATGGTAGCTCGATACGGTCATGGAACGACTGCACTACCATGCTCCCTGACCTCAGTCTTACCTTCCTCCACAAAGAACACCTAAAGCACTACTTTAGCCACTTTAATGTAACTTTTCAGATAAGGAAGTAACTGACGCCCTTTGAAAAGCTACTGCTATCAAACACTAAACTGCTGTGGAAAACGTCCAACTTGCTACACAACTATATAGCTCCAGTAACATCTCACAAACCGGCCTTCCTTACTAGCTGGGAAAAGGAACTCAAAATCACATTAGACGATAATGAAGTTAAAACAGTCTTACTCTCCTCTCACGGTTTTTCCACCTGCATACAGATGAAGGAAAATCACTACAAGCTTCTTTCTAGGTGGTACAGAACACCGGAATGGCTCTTCAACAAACACCTGTCTGCGGAAGACACATGCTGGCATTGCTCCGCTCACCCAGGAACGTATTTACACTTATGGTGGACCTGTCCTATCATTCAACCTTATTGGTCAGAGATACAGGATTGTATGAGAAGAGTTTTGAACTCCGCCATAACCCTCACACTGACAATAATATTCCTCGCCCTTCCCACTGACAAATACAAACCCAACAGGGACCGTCTAGCCACGCACCTTATCTCAGTAGCAAAATTACTAGTCCCCCAATTCTGGCTCCAGACCACAGGGCCCCCTATCTCACTGTGGAAGTCTAAGGTCCAGGAAATTGCGAGGTTCAAGGAACTCATGAGCTGGAGGAACAGGACCCATGATCGCTTCTTAAAAATTTGGTCCCCGTGGATACATTACTTCAAAGAGACATCCAACAAGCCAACTTTGTCCAGTCCTGATCACCACCACTGTGACAACTGAAGACAGCCGCAGCCCACAAAACCTAGGGCACTCGGCCACTACAGGAACAACACCCAGACTCATCCGAAGGTTCAACGGCTAAAGTCTACTCTGGCTCCCTTTCTCCCTTTTCTCTCCCTTCTCTACGCCCCTCTCGGCCCCTTTCTACACTTTCCTCGCTGGCATTCCCTCCTATATGCTTCTCCCCTTCCCCCGTCTCCCCCATATCATACTCCTTCACTAGGCCCCTCCTTGTCATCCCTCTACTAACACGACCCTACTTACCTCACCCCCCGGATCCCAACGTTCACCTACTTCAGAATTAAATGCAACAACAGGACTCAAAAACACTATGCAGCCTCTACCCAGTACTAGAGGCTGGACAATCTTAAAACTAAGCACCTCTATGTATCATACGATATCACCTGTAAGCATTGTTTTAACACGAAACATTGTATTAGAGAATGAGCATTTCTTGTAGATGAATGTGATAGTAAAAATCTGTTTTCTCTACTGTTATTGTAAAAACCAATAAAAACTTTGAATCAAAAAAAATCTATCTTTCTATCTTTGCCGTTTTGCAATTTTAAATAAGCCTATCTTAATGTAGCCTTTAGAAAGGCTATTCTAGATATACTTCAATTTTTTTGTTCCTTACAGCCGTGTTACAGAAAAACAGCGCATGCGCAAGATTTTATTCACGCCTAGGGGACTAGCTTCTCTTGGAAGCAGTGAAGAGGAGGAGCAGGAGGGATCTCCAAGCAAGAATGGGGTGGAGAAGAAAGGTCCAGGCTGGTAACACCCCCTGTGCTCCCTGAAGACCAGAGGCGTAGCTAGCGGGGGGGGCAGAGGGGGCGACGGCCCCGGGCCCAGTGAGAAGGTGGGGGCCCACTAACGGTATCAAAAGATTTCTATCTACATCAGCTGCTTAGCGCTACACATCCTAGACTGGTTCCTCACTCCCTGGCTGAGGAAGACATATTAACCGAGTGAGGAACCAGCCCAAGATGTGTAGCGCTGAGCAGCGCACGTTGCTGACTTTTACAGCGCTTACTTATCCTGCTCACCGCTTACTGGCTGACTGAGGTTGAGCAGGGAACGATACCTGCACCTGATTAGAGCAGAGCGTCGGCACGTGACGCGCAGCGCGCCAAAACTCTGCCCCCTGGTCCCTGCCTGTGCTCTATGTGCTAACAGATACTGCAGAAAGTAGCAACAGGTCGTTGTGCAGGGTGTCCTCTACATCAGGGTCCTTCTAGGCCAAGCTGCAGTTTCAAAAGTGGTCAGTACTAAGTTTAATAGGCTGTATTTGTGTGATCTTAACAGTGTCCCTTTTCAGCACTTTTAAAAGACTTGTTTAGTTTTGAAGATATTTGATACTGATGACCTCTCCATAGGAGAGGTCATCAGTATCAGATAGGTCAGGTGACAGTGAATCCCAAAACTGAACCCTACAGTCAGAGGCGTAGCTAGCGGGGGGGGGGGGGGGGGCAGAGGGGCGGCTGCCCCGGGCCCACTGAATCTTCGGGGGCCCACCCCGGGGCCGCCATTAATACATCCTTTATTTCTAACTAGATCGGTGTCTGCAGACACCGATCTAGTTAAAAGGCTTCCTGGTGCTTAACTGTCTTGTAAACCGCAAGCCAATGCAGGCTTGCGGTTTACAAGACGCCGAGACCACAGACCGATGTCCGCTTCTCAGCACGGGCGGCGCGATGATGTCACAATATCGCGCCGCCCGCACTCAGACACAGACGTCCTGTGCGTGGACAGGGAGGAAGCGCCGGCGGCTCCATTCATCATCATCGCAAGTAGGTGAGTGACTTTTTTTTTGTGGGTATATTAATAGTAGAAGGGGTGGTTAGGAGGGGGGAAATATAACTATAAGGGAGGAATCATTAGGGGGCATTATCACGATGGGGGGTCCTTTATATAAGGGTTATTGGGGGGTATTATTAATACAAGGGGGAGGTTAGTTATATAAGGAGCCATTAGGGGGCATCATTTATATTAGGAGGCATTATGAACATAAGGGGGTGGTCATTGATATAAGGGGTCATTAGGGGTGCATTATTTATGTCAGGGGGAATCAGGGGCATAATATGAGGGTCAATTTAATTTAATGAAAGTGGCACTTGGGCTTTATTAAGACTAAGGCCCCACGTAGCGGGCTGCAGGAAAAACCATGGCGGTAACATTGTGGTTTTTCCCGCAGCACTTTTCACAGAAGGTCCGCAGATGTTTCCTCTGTGGACTTTCTGTTTTCAATACACCTATATGGAAACTGCCAGAGTTTCTGTAGGTATAATTGACATGCTGCGATTTCCAAAACCGCAACGTTTTTGGAAATCGCAGTGTGTCTGCTGCACATATTTTTCCGCAATGTGTGGATGGGATTTGCTAGAATGCCATGGTTTTTTTCTGTGGATTTTCGCCACAAGGGGCCCCATCCCATCCCCACTTTGCAGTAAAATATGCGCAGCAGAAACGCTGCGATTTCCAAAACAGTTGCAGTTTTGGAAATCGCAGAATGTCAATTATACCTACTGAAATGCCGGCGGTTTCCCTATAGATATAATTGAAGCAGAAAGTCTGCAGAGGAAACCTCTGTGAACTTTCTGTGGAAAGTGCTGCAGGAAAAACCGCAATGCGTCTGTGCCGTGTTTTTTCCCACAGCTGTTTTTTGCTGCGGGACGCCATGTGGGGCCTTGGCCTTAAGGTGTTTTCCATCTCATTTTTATTGATGGTCTATCCTCAGAATAAAACATCAATAAGAGATAAGTGACTCCCCACTGATCAGCTGTATGAAGGGGCTATGGCGCCTGTTTATATCACACGCTGTCTGTTTATAGTGTCCGTGTGATGTAATTACAGCCTTGTCACATAGACATGTATAGGACGAGCCTGTAGTTACATGACATGTCCGCTATGAAAAGAACGACACTATGTAAATAGAGAAGGGGTCACGGCGCCTACACAGGTACCACGGTTCATTCAAACAGCTGATCCTGGGGGTCCCGGGTATTGGAACCCCAATATTTTTTTTTTCCCATGTTTTTTTTTTTCCCTTTTCAATTAGGAAATACCTGGGACATTATTAATAAGGGGCACTATTTAAAGGGGGTGCACAGGGAAGTTATTAATTTAAAGATGCACTTGGGGGTATTATTCATTATAGGGGGTTATATTATATATTTTATAATTGGGGGTAGCAGCAGGATGGGGGCTTTGTGTAGGTGAGGATAATGTGGGTCAGGTGCCTGGAAAAGTGAGGAGCCAAAGATGTCTGTGTTGCAAACTTTACAGAGACTGGAAGAAGTGGTCATGGCCATTCGGATGAAAGAGATGGGGAATGTGAAGGATTAGTCAGAGATGTCACCGGTAAGTCACAAAATGTTACTGTCCTGTATTCACCTAAATTGTCTGCAGAGCCCTGTGTAGAGCTGCTGTATACCACTATACGCTCACCGTATACTGATAGTATCAGTATACAAACATGTCCAAGTTGGGGGCCCACTTCGCCCCCCCTGTGCTGAACCCCTAGCTACGCCTCTGCTGAAGACTAATTAGCATAGAAATAAAATCAATTTATCAGGAAAACAGCTGCAAGGATCAGAAAAGGAGAAGTATGCCTAGAATAGCCTTTCTAAAGGCTACATTAAGATAGGCTTATTTAAAAATGCAAAACATTAATGATAGACAAACGTTAAGGCATTTTTTGTCCGTGTCCTTAAGGGATTAAATTCAATTACAGTATTATTGTAAGCGTAAATCAAAACTTAAAACTTTTTTTTATGACTTGGAACTGTATTGAGAGATATAATTGATGGAGTTTTCAGGTTACAATGCAATAAAATAACAAAAGGAAAGAAGAAATGCTCATCTAACCAATCATCTAACCAATCCTGTTCCTGTGCTCATACATCTCAGGTCTCCCCCAGTCTCTGTTCAGCGAGATTCCATGATGACGATCTGTAGCCGCAGTAGCCAATCATTGGCTATACCAGTGATATGTGAACACCAATATGGTCACTTGGTTATAGCAGTCACATGTCGTGTCTACACGTAATTGCTAGAGTCAAGAGTACAGAGCCAGGGTACCTGGGAAGCATCATCAAGGAAAGGCAGCTGATTGCTAGCATGCTCACTATGTACTATAAGCATACCACAATCATATAAGGCAACATTAAAATCATATATGTGAATGGGGTTGTTTCTGCTGTATGTGTATGGATTCTATTGAGATGAATGGCACAGTCTCAGAAGTGTTTGCAACATATCTGCAAATTGTGTACAAATGTACTGTATCTATAAAGGTATCAAAACTTTTGGACAGGATTGTCAGCAAGTGATTGTATGTGATGCATTGCTCCTAGATTTGTAGTAAGATGATTTAGATTGACTTATTCACATTATTATGGATGAAAGCAACGGATATAAATTGCAATAGAGTGGTTGATGCAGATGCAGCACTGTCCATCTGTATTCAGAAGAAGCTTTCTTCTGTCACATTTGTTACTTTTCTTTTGGAAGAAAAAGTTGTGCATGTAGGACTATTTCTTCTGTTACAAAAATAAAAAACACGACGGAAGATAGATTCAATCATGTTTTTTACATTACAGTGAATGGGAACGGATGCCAGACGGAGGTGGCTCCATCTGCATCCATCACTTTATTGCTTATGATGGATGAGAGCAATGGACATTTTTATGTATGCTCGTGTGAATGTCCCCTTATCCTTACTTTCACCTTGATATTCATATTTATACTCTATCTTTCTAGTAATGGATGCATTTTGGACACTTTATTGATTATAGGAACTATTATATACATATCTTTACTTCAATAAACATTTAGATTCTATATGTGTCATTATCATCTCCATCATTGCATGTGAAACCAGAATACACTAGGACTAGGTGACAATGACGTCTGGAAACTCCAGGCTGTAGTAAAGATCACTGAACACTGATGTCTAAGTCATTGTAGTGCTTCTAAACATCTGACTAATAACTCAAGTCTGACGACAGAATGCAGAACTAGTTAGCATAAGACGATGCATGTCTTAAACACTTTCCCACGGTCTGTTCCTAAAATAGATACATTGTATACTGACCTTGTCTATGTGCGCAAAAGATATAAAGATAACTTTAAGTTATTAAACCTAAGTGCAAAATCCGGTTTGCTCCTGTTAGTTTTGTTAAGTGTCATTTTTGGCAGTAATGTATGTGAGCATTTGCACATAGGAAAAAGAAGATATTGCTGTAGTGTCAGGGAATACAGGTGCAAGCAGACAATTGGGTTGTGCGGTTGAAATTGTGGTTTTCCTGCTTAGAATCTTGTTGCAGACAAGTATAAAGTGAGTGAGCTGCTCGGAGCTTATGTTTCTGCAAAATGTGTCTTTCTCATCATTGAACCATTTCTTTTACTTGGAAATGTTAGAATTTGTTGAGTTACTGACTGCTGCTGACTGCTATCTGCTTTAAATTCATTTCTTCACATGGCATTTAAGCTTCCGAAATTCAAGAAATTGCTTATTTTTAATGTCACAATGAACTTTCAGAAGAAAAAAGTCTGGCCTAACATAAACTCACTGTTGGTCTCATCAGAATTTAGTTGTTGATGCCCCCACTGATCTTTGCAATAAGGGATATGAGTAACTGTAGCCCCATGTCCTTTCACTGTTTATATATTATACTGATGTGTCAATAATCCCTAAGCTATCTATTTATCAGACTAAATAATATACACACATGGACAAAACTGTTGGTACCCCTCATATAATGAAAGAAAAACCCACAATGGTCACAGAAATAACTTGAATCTGACAAAAGTAATAATATATAAAAATTCTATGAAATTCTTTTCAACTATGCTTCAACAGAATTTTTTAAAAAAAGAAAACTCATGAAACAGGCCTGGACAGAAATGATGGTACCCTTAACTTAATATTTTCTTGTACAACCTTTGGAGGCAATCACTGCAATCAAACGATTCCTGTAACTGTCAATGAGACTTCTGCACCTCTCAACAGGTATTATGGCCCACTCCTCATAAGCAAACTGCTCCAGTTGTCTGAGGTTTCCAGACAGCATGTTTCAGCTCCTTCCAAAGATGCTCAATAGGATTTAGGTCAGGGCTCATAGAAGGCCACTTCAGAATAGTCCAATGTTTTCCTCTTAGCCATTCTTGGGTGTTTTTAGCTGTGTGTTTTGGGTCATTATCCTGTTATCCTGAGACCAAGCTTTCTGACACTGGGCAGCACATTTCTCTCTACAATCCATTTAGATTTCATTGTACCCTGCACAGATTCAAGACACCCTGTGCCAGATGCAGCAAAGCAGCCCTAGAACATAACAGAGCCTCCTCCATGTTTCACAGTAGGGACAGTTCTTTTCAAGATATGCTTAATTTTTCCGTCTGTGAACATAGAGACAATTTTTGTCTCATCTGTCCATAGCACATTCTCCCAGAAGCTTTGTGGCTTGTCAACATGTAGTTTGGGAAATTCCAGTCTGACTTTTTTAAGTTATATCTGTGACCATTGTGGGTTTTTCTTTCATCAAATGAGGGGTAGCAACAATTTTGTCCACGTGTGTATCTGCCTATTGCAATCCTCCCATTTAAATGTATTTCTTTACTTATCTGTTTCTGAACAAGCTTAAGCTCTACTGTCTTTCTTGTATGTTTGTGCCTGAAATTATACACAACATTGCACATATGGTCTATCCAATGATTTGTATAGAAAACTATATTTTCCTTATGTGCATCTATGCTTCTTTTAATGCATTCCACTATCTTATTTGCTGTGGCACTAGTTGCTACAACTAAGTGTACTGTCCTCTATCATCCCCAAGTCCTTTTTAGACAGAACACTGCCATTAAAAAGTATCCTCTGCTTTATTCATTTATCATGTGTGCCTCTAAGGAATTACCTCTTGCCCACATGTGTACCCAGTCTTAAATTTTGCTGTTTTGTACTGTAAGTGTTGACAATTTGAACATGTATGCCAAATTCTAGAGGGCAAAGTGTATACATGTTGACACAAATAAATAACATTAATGTAGACATGACAGGGTATTTAGGTATAGAGAGAAGACACTGTTAGTGTTTTTTCACTGCAGGAGTGGAATAGAAATACACCTGGAAAAAATGTTTTTAGTCAAAAGCATATAATTCATAAAAATTCTCTGACAAAAAGTATGTGAAGAGAAGAAGAGAAAAAAGCATGGAGGCATTAACAACTAAAACCAAGAGTTTCCAAAGCACTGCATTGCATATGGCTGCCTGCTTGGCTTTTTGAAAGTCCTGTACAAGTGAATGGAGCATCCCTTTCATGGGCAGTTCTTTGTCTTTTAACTGCAGCCACGAATGGGGGACTCTTCTTGAGATAGATCTATCAGGTAATTATAGCATATTCAAGGGGGTATAGCCACAAATTCCAAGACAGGAAAAATTCATCAGGCTAAGACCCCACGTAGCGAGTCGCAGCCAAAAAATACTGCGGCGGAAATGCATCACGTTTTTTTCTGTAGTGTTTTTCACAAAAAGTCAGCAGAGTTCTTGAAATTGCAGCATTTCCACAACCTGTGGATGGAATTAGCCCGTATCCCATTCACTTTGCAGGTACTGTAATATGCATCTTTTTTTTTGTCACGGCGCTTCCGCTGCGGGCAAAATGCTGCGTATTCGCAATGTTGTGCTCCGGCCTTAGGCTGAGGCCTCACATTGCAGAAACGCAGCTTTCTTTGTTCAGGTTATGCTGCGTTTTTTTGAGCTAAAGTGGCTACAAAAGGAATGGACAATATGTAGGAAGCTCTTATTCTTCTACGTTCTACTCAATCCACTCCTGGCTTTGGCTCAAAAAACCACAGCTAAATCTGCAACAAAAAAGCTGCATATCCGCAATGTGGGGCCTCAGCTTTAAAACCATTTACAATTAGTAGGAGTATAAGAAGAACATCTACATCATTACAACTATTATACCTACCTGTACCGATTTTGAAGTCAAATTCAATTGCACTAGCAATTCAGATCAATTAGATCCATAGAAAACTGTGGATATGTTCACAGTATACATTCACTGTGGTCACTGTGTGACCATTACCTTAGATTTCAGTGCATAGCACCAAATTTGGCACAGTTGACTGACATTCATCTAATGTATATGGTCAACTTTAACATTTAGAAAGTTTATTTGCAATAATCGTTCTCTCCATAAGCAAACATATTATTCTCACGTCTTGTTATATTATTATTATCAGTCTTATTGGCCTACTCATCTGTCTGTTTATGGTGAACTTTTAACTGTAGAATCTTATCGAATGTCTAATATATATGCAAAGCTATTGTATCTTTCAACCAAAAGGGGGAAAGAACAGATAAACAAGCAGAGAAACAAATGGAATGTGTAGATATAAAACCTATAAACCAGTTAGAGATAAAGGTGCAAATTCAGGTCAAGTTGACCAAAGTAGCCCATACACATTAGAATTTGGCTGGTTTGGCATTCATCTAATATTTATGGATTTCAACTGCCCGATCCTTTTGTTCTTGGGAAGATTTTCTGGCAGTGGCTTACTCCTCTCTCCCATTAAATGCATATGCACTGCTTGGCTAAGCTAAGCATTCGTGTTTATAGGAAAGTTGGGCAAAATAGCTGTCAGTCAATATGGGAACTATATCATTTGTATAGACAGCTCAAGTACTAAAGCAACAGAGCATTTCCAGCGCATTTTAATATCACCACCATATCTGATTATTGAATGTTCTCAATACAAATGTGTTTTAACAAGTTAGGTCAACTTGAATCTATATAATATCATCTCTGCAGTTTATGCCCATATGTATGACATGGCTTTACCCAGGATAACCTGCTTAACAAGGTCATAGTTAAGTATAAACTGCTGTTTGGGCACACAGAAGGGTACAGAAGGGAAAGAGCGCTATTTGTTATTTTTGGCCACTTTTGCAGAGCCCCTAAAATGTCAGTAAAGTGGAATCCCTAGATATGTGACCACATTTTGGAAATTATACCCCTGAAGGAATTTCTCCAGGGGTGCAGTGAACATTTTTAACCCTTGAGTGTTGCATTCATTTATTTTCCAGAAATGAATGCGCAGCTGATGGTGTACAATATATTGTGCCCAGCTTGTTTAACAGATGAACACTCCAAAAGCTGTTGTGTTACTAACTGTGGAGCATTTTTTTCTCCTTTAACTCCTTGTGAAAATGAAAAATTTGGGTTTAAATGACCACATTATTAAAAAAAAAAGTAATTTTTTTATTTTCACACCCCAATGCTAATAAAATATGTGAAACAGCTGTGGGGTTAAAATTCTCAATAAACCCCTTGATAAGTTCTGTGAGGGGTGTATGTTCCAAAATGGGATCCATTTTTGTGAGTTTCCATTGTAATGGTACTTCAGGGGCTTTGCAAATACAACTTGGCACCTGAAAACTATTCCAGCAAAATCTGCCCTCCAAAAGCCAAATAGCATTCTTTCCATTCTGAGCCCCACCATGTACCAACACAGCAGTTTACAACCACATATGGGGTATTGCCATGTATGGAAGCAATTGTGTAACAAACTGTGGATGCTTGTTCATCTTTAACCCCTTGTTAAAATGAAAAATTTGGCGATAAAATGACACTTTTTTTGCCTGGAAATACGATAGGGCTCACAAATGAAAGAGCACCATGTGCGTTTGAGGCCTAATTTGGACATTTACATTGCATTGGCGGGTATTTTCTATGGTCCCTGAGATAAAATAAATAATTCACCCCCATTTTAGAAACTACTCCCCCAAGGAATTTTTCAAGGTGAATTATTATCATTGTAAGCCTAAGAATGCTTCCCAAAAATGAATGTTCAAATATTTCAAGAAATATGCCATTTCAGTGCCCAATATATTGTACCCAGTTTGTGTAAACAGAGACACGCACTGCTAAAACTTTTAAGTTGGTTATCCTGGGTCCAAAAAGTTGTATATGTAGGTCTGAACTGCTGTTTGAGCATACAGCAGGGCTCAAAAGGGAAGGAGCACTGAGATTTTTGTTTTTGGAGTACAGATTTAGAGGGACTGATTTCTGGATGCCATATTGTTTTTGCAAAGCCCTGAAGGTGCCAGTAAATTGGAATTCCCCAAGAAGTGACCCCATTTTGTAGGGGCCATTTTAGAGTTTCTGCAAAGGTGACATTGCGTACAAATATCAAATAATCTAAATCTGTGCTCCAAGAGCCACATAACGGTCTGCTGTGTGCCAAACAGCAGTTTATGCCCTGATGTATGGCACTGTTGTACCCAGGATAACTTACTTAACAACATCATATGTGGTTATAAACTGCAATTTGGGCACACAGCCGGGCATAGAAGGGAAGGTGTGCTATTAGGTTTCTGGAGCACAGTTTGGTTTTAGGACATCATGCCATTTCTGTGAGGTGTGTAGTTTCCAAAATGGGGTCCCTTTTTGTTAGTTTCCATTGTACTGGTGCTTCAGGAGCTCTGCAAATACGAACTGGCACCTGAAAACTATTTCAGCAAAATCTGCCCTCCAAAAGCCAAATAGCATTCTGTCCATTCTGAGCTCCACTCAGTGGCGTAACTAGGAATGGCTGGGCCCCAAGGCGATTTGACATGCCCCCCCCCAAACCGCCCCCTCCAAACCACACCCCCGCACAAACCGCATTCCTGCGCACACCATTATGTGCCATAGTGGCCCCTACACACACTATTATGCCCCATAGTGGCCCCTGCACACAGTATTATGCCCCATAGTGGCCCCTGCACACAGTATTATGCCCCATAGTGGCCCCTGCACTCAGTATCATGCACCATAGTGGCCCCTGCACACAGTATTATGCCCCATAGTGGCCCCTGCATACAATATTATGCCCCATTGTGGACCACCCATGAACAATTATTATACTCTGGGGTCTTTTCAGACCCCAGAGTATAATGATCGGAGACTCAGGGCAGGATACAAACAAAAAAAACAATGTTACCTACCTTTACCTTGCTGCGGTCAAAATGCTCACTATACCCCTTGATAAATTAAATGAAGGTTTTAGTTTCCAAAATGGGGTCACTTTTGGGGGGTTTTCACTGTACTGCTACTTTAAGGGCTCTGCAAAGGAGACACCTGAAAACTATTCCAGCAAAATCTGCTTTTCATATGCCCAGTGGCGCTCCTCTTCCCCTTGGCGCGCTGCTATGTGCCCAAACAGCAGTTTAAATCCATGTGTGGGGTATTTCCATGCTTGTGAGAAATTGCATAACAAATTGATAGATAGATTTTATCCTTTAACCCCTTATGAATGTGTAAATTGTAGGACAAATGAGCATACTATTGGAAAAAAATTAAATGTCTAAATTTCATCTCTATTGTGTTCTAATTCCCATGAAATGTTAAAAGGGTTAACCAACTTCCCAAAGGTGGTTTTGAATTATTTAAGGGGTGCAGTTCTGAAAATGGGGTGATTTATGGGGGTTTCTAATATACAGTCATATGAAAAAGTTTGGGCACCCCTATTAATCGTAATCATTTTTAGTTCTAAATATTTGGGTGTTTGCAACAGCCATTTCAATTTGATATATCTAATAACTAATGGACACAGTAATATTTCAGGATTGAAATGAGGTTTATTGTACTAACAGAAAATGTGCAATATGCATTAAAACAAAATTTGACCCGTGCAAAAGTATGGGCACCTCAACAGAAAAGTGACATTAATATTTAGTAGATCCTCCTTTTGCAAAAATAACAGCCTCTAGTCGCTTCCTGTAGTTTTTAATCAGTTCCTGGATCCTGGATGAAGGTATTTTTGACCATTCCTCTTTACAAAACAATTCCAGTTCAGTTAAGTTTGATGGTCGCCGAGCATGGACAGCCCGCTTCAAATTATCCCACAGATGTTCAATGATATTCAGGTCTGGGGACTGGGATGGCCATTCCAGAACATTGTAATTGTTCCTCTGCATGAATGCCTGAGTAGATTTGGAGCTGTGTTTTGGATCATTGTCTTGCTGAAATATCCATCCCCGGCGTAACTTCAAATTCGTCACTGATTCTTGTACATTATTCTCAAGAATCTGCTGATACTGAGTTGAATCCATGCGACCCTCAACTTTAACAAGATTCCCGGTGCCGGCATTGGCCACACAGCCCCAAAGCATGATGGAACCTCCACCAAATTTTACAGTGGGTAGCAAGTGTTTTTCTTGGAATGCTGTGTTTTTTTGACGCCATGCATAACGCCTTTTTGTATGACCAAACAACTCAATCTTTGTTTCATCAGTCCACAGGACCTTCTTCCAAAATGAAGCTGGCTTGTCCAAATGTGCTTTTGCATACCTCAGGCGACTCTGTGGCGTGCTTTCAGAAACGGCTTCTTTCGCATCACTCTCCCATACAGCTTCTCCTTGTGCAAAGTGTGCTGTATTGTTGACCGATGCACAGTGACACCATCTGCAGCAAGATGATGCTGCAGCTCTTTGGAGGTGGTCTGTGGATTGTCCTTGACTGTTCTCACCATTCTTCTTCTCTGCCTTTCTGATATTTTTCTTGGCCTGCCACTTCTGGGCTTAACAAGAACTGTCCCTGTGGTCTTCCATTTCCTTACTATGTTCCTCACAGTTGAAACTGACAGGTTAAATCTCTGAGACAACTTTTTGTATCCTTCCCCTGAACAACTATGTTGAACAATCTTTGTTTTCAGATCATTTGAGAGTTGTTTTGAGGAGCCCATGACGCCACTCTTCAGAGGAGATTCAAATAGGAGAACAACTTGCAATTGGCCACCTTAAATACCTTTTCTCATGATTGGATACACCTGGCTATGAAGTTCAAAGCTCAGTGAGGTTACAAAACCAATTTTGTGCTTCAGTAAGTCAGTAAAAAGTAGTTAGGAGTATTCAAATCAATAAAATGATAAGGGTACCCAAATTTTTGCACCGGTCAAATATTGGTTTAATGCATATTGCACATTTTCTATTAGTACAATAAACCTCATTTCAATCCTGAAATATTACTGTGTCCATCAGTTATTAGATATATCAAATTGAAATGGCTGTTGCAAACACCCAAATATTTAGAACTAAAAATGATTAAGATTAATAGGGGTGCCCAAACTTTTTCATATGACTGTATAGTCTTTTAAAACCTTTTCAGAACTGAAGTGGTCCCTAACAAATATGTGTGGGAAATTTTCTTGTAAATTTGGAAATTCTCTGTTATACTTGTATGCCTTTTAAAATCCAAAATTAATTAAAAGATGGCTAAAAGATTATACCAACAGTAAGCAGGCCCATTCTGCTGTTCTTTCCCAATCTATTTCTCTTGAATGATTTTCTCCTGAGATTAGGAATACATAGGCCATTTATTTATTGATAATTAGGCAAAATGCCTCTTGATGCTAGGCAATATGCCTATTGATACTCTCATATGTACCACAAAGTTATACATTTTTTTATTGCATGTTACAATTTTTGACATGAAGCATTATTTACTCCTACATTAACTACTTACAGTATGTATACATTTTGCATATTATGTTCTAGTTCAGATACTGCCTATTAATACTGTATGTCACCTGTAATTTTGGGGACCAGTTTTCTGTGAGTCTTCTTTGCTTCTATATAATTTTATTATTGTTTTACTTCTTTGCCTTCCCTCCTTATTTTTTCTTATAATATGTATAGAATTTTTACTGTTTCCTTTTTATCATTTGCAGCAGGGTTGGACTGTCTCAGTGAATCCCCCCGGTGGGCCCCGTGCCTTTAGTGGGCCCTATCGGACCCACACTGCTTTTTTTAATAGCAGTGGAGGTCTAGTAATGGGCGGTGTAACAATCACAGTCCAGGGGCCCTCGGTGTTAGACTCCTACTGATCTCTTAGACTGTTAGGACCCTGCAGATCAGATGTTTACCAGAACACACAACTCACAGTATTGTTTCCATGTTGGGCGCTACGCTGCTCACTCACCATAATCTTGATAACCGCAGTTGTGGGTATAATAGTTGTATGGGCCATGTTAATGTTAACAATTCCAGGAGCCACGCTTCTCGCTTGCCATATACAGTGTAGAGGTGGGTTTATGTAGTGCAGTGGTGCACATCGTATGTTGGGTGAGCAGCTTGGCATTGTTATTATCTGTAGCCACACAGTGTTTGTACAGCTGATCTGCAAGGGTCCTGGCGGTGGGCCCCTAGAAAGAATTCCACTGGTGGGCCCTAGACTTCCCAGTCCGTCACTGATTTGCAGTTTGGGTGGACCGAAAAATCTGATGATTTTGTCACAGCATTCTACTATATTTTTATACCTCAAATTTCACTTGGATGAATAAATACAGCCTTCACGTTTTTGCAGATGAAGTTTGCTATTTGCTAGTATCTTGCATATTATATGGGAGAGATACAAACAACTTCTCCCATGGTACAACTCATAGGTGCAACTTTGTTCCATCACTAAGATGTCAATACTCAGACTATTCACCAGTCTGTACTGTTAGTACTGCGCTCCTGCCACTACAGTGTGTGCAGTCTGGACAGGGACTTAACCCTTCCCAGGGAAACAGTACTGACGTATGCACCATCTTATAGAATCAGTGCACTTTCTTCAAGTGTAGCAGGTAACCTTTCTATAAATTGTTATTATGGTGCACACTGGCAGTAGGTCCAATTTAACTCATGCACATTTAGGTGTTTTCATTAGTTAAATATGATACACTGTGCATAGTGTATATGTATCTCTATATGGGGATGTTCTCAGGCGCTGTGTATAAAAGAGATCTGGTATGCTGACTGTATATAGTAGAATTAATCATAGGGACCTGTACCAGTGATATATATGAGAGCTGGATTCAGAAAATAGCTTGTATGGAGAGGGGTGCAATTTGCCTTATCTTTCCATATCCGAAGTGTTACGGACAGATAGCTGTCAGCTAGACATATGTTTATATTCTGCAGGAACAGGAGTAGGTGTGTTGAAATTTCATGTCCATGTTCAGCCTTTCCTTTAACATTTGCCATCATGGATCATCAGTAAGCCCCCATAAGCCTGAAATTATTGGCTGCTTTGCCTGAAATCGTCAGGTTCAGACAGCTTTTATACAAGAGAAGAGAATTCTGATAGGACTAGACACAGATGCGTAGCTAGGTGTTCAGCACAGGGGAGCGAACATGTCCAAGTGGGACCCCAACTTGGACATGTTCGTATACCAATACTATGAGTATACGGTGAGCGTATAGTGGTATATAACAGCTCTACACAGGGCTCTGCAGACGATTTAGGTGAATACAGGGCAGTAACATTTAGTGACTTACCGGTGACGTCTCTGATTAATCGTTCACATTCCCCATCTCTTTCATCTGAACGGCCATGACTACTTCTTCCAGTCTCTGTAAAGTTTGCAACACAGACATCTTTGGCTCCTCACTTTTCCAGGCACCTGACCCCATTGTCCTTACCTACACAAAGCGCCCATCCTGCTTCTACCCCCAATTATAAAATATATAATATAACCCCACCATAATGAATAATACCCCCAAGTGCATCTTTAAATTAATAACTTTCCCGTGTACCCCCTTTAAATAGTGCCCCTTATTAATAATGCCCCAGGTGTTTCCTAATTAAAAATAAAAAATAAATAAATAAAAAACAAGGGAAAACAAATTATTGGGGTTCCAATACACGGGACCCTGAGGATCAGCTGTTTGAATAAACCGTGGTACCTGTGTAAGCGCCGTGACCCCTTCTCTGTTTACACAGTGTCATTCATCTCATAGCGGCCATGTAATGTAACTACAGCCTCGTCCTATACACATCTATGTGACAAGACTGGAATGACATCACACGGTCACTATAAACAGACAGTGTATGATATAAACAGGCGCCATAGCCCCTTCATACAGCTGATCAGTGGGGATTCACTTATCGTTTATTAATGATTTATTCTGAGGATAGATCATAAATAAAAATGAGCTGGAAAACGCCTTAAGGCTAAGGCCCCACATGGCGTTCTCGCAGCAAAAAACAGCTGCAGGAAAAACCGCGGTGGCGACGCATTGCGGTTCTTCCTGCAGCACTTTGCACAGAATGTTCGCAGAGGTTTCCTCTGTGGACTTTCTGCTTCAATTACTGTTTATCTATAGGGAAACTACTGGCGTTTCTGTAGGTATAATTGACATGCTGCGATTTCCAAAACTGTGACTGTTTTGGAAATCGCAGCGTATCCGCTGCGCCTATTTTACTGCAAAGTGGGGATGGGATGGAGGCCTCATGTGGTGAAAACCCACAGAAAAAAAACGTGGCATTCTAGCAAATCCCATCCACACGTTTACGGAAAAATACGTGTGGTTTTGGAAATTGAAGCATGTCAATTATACCTATGGAAACACTGGCGGTTTCCATATAGGTGTATTGAAAACAGAGAGTCCACAGGGGAATCCTCTGCGGACCTTCTGTGAAAAGCGCTGCGGGAAAAACCACAATCTTACTGCCGCATTTTTTCCTGCAGTACTTTTTTTGCTGTTGCCAGCTACGTGGGGCTTTAGTCTTAATAAAGCCCAAGTGCCACTTTAATTAAAATTAATTGACCCTCATATTATGCCCCTGATTCCCCCTGACATAAATAATGCACCTCTAACGACCACTTATATCAATGACCACCCCCATTCATAATGCCTCCTAATATAAATGATGCCCCCTAAAGGCCCCTTATATAAATAACCTCCCCCCTTGTATTCATAATACTCTGTAATAACCCTTATATAAATAACCCCCCCATCGTCATAATGCCTCCTAATGAATCCTCCCTTTATAGTTATAATTCCCCCTCCTAACCACCCCTTATACTATTAATATACCCACAACTGAGCTAAAAAAACAAACAAAAAAGTCATACTCACCTACCTGCGATCCTGATGAATGGAGCCGCCGCCACCGCTTCCTCCCTGTCCATGCACAGAGGACATCTGTGTCTGAGCACAGATGGCGCGATGTTGTGACGTCATCGCGCTGCCAGCGCTAAGAAGCAGACATCGGTCTGTGCTCTTGGGGTCTTGTAAACCGCAGGCCTCATGTAGCTTGCGGTTTACAATACTGTTAAGTTGCAGGATATGTTTTAACTAGATCAGTGTCTGCAGACACCGATTTAGGTAGAAATAAAGGATGTATTAATGGCGGCCCCGGGGTGGGCCCCAAAAAGTCAGTGGGCCCCCCCCCCCCCCCAGCTAGCTACGCCTCTGATTGGACATTTTTAATTTTCTCACAAAAATATAACAGTTTATACAGTTATCAATTTGTGTGTAATTATAGTGTGAAACAGTGAAACAATTTTTATATGTAAATCTGCAAAATTATTAACCAATATTGTGAACATCAGACAGTCTTCCACCTGCTTTTCTGTCTTACTGTTGTCTAGTCACAGCGAATTTCCGCTCACTCTGCAGGGGATGTAGTGACGCAGCGAGTGACTGTGAGAAAGGAAGGCACCGTGCTTACTTTCCAGTAAATGAAGGCATATGCTGAGCTGACTTCATACAACGACTGCTCTAACCAGGATGACAGACAATTAGCATTTTATCGTTCCTGTTTGTGTTTAACCATATAAAGGCTAAATTATAACATGTTTGTTTCATGAAGCCATCATATACAGTTAATTAAACAGAATATAAAGATAAAGGTGATGTAATTAAACAAAAACACAATAACTAATTATATTTGTAATAAGTCATCTTAAAAAGACAGGTTTTGATCCAGCAGAGGAAAACAGTAAAATCTTTTCCAAAATAAGAGAGAACACAGATGACTGCAGCACTCTTCTTTGTTGGTGAAGCTGTCATTTAGGCACCATTTCTTTATAGTATAACTAAAATCTACATGTCTTCTTTCACTTATGCACATCATCATAGGCCTCATCATCAAAGCGATTATCACAAAGCACAGAGGAAGCACAGCGATTATCACAAAGATGTAGTGGACCTGCGGGCCCAAGTCACAAGGTGTTCCATTGACCTGCTATTGAATAGGTAAATCCACATAGACAATATCTGCTTGGGTTTTGTATATTTTACCTTGTATTTCTTCCAGGTGCCTTGGCTACTTTTCAGATATAACAGGTTAATTGCACCAGCCCAAGTTCCCCAATAACACATTGGCCTCCTCTGTGAACCTACTTGACGCTCTTCTTTATAAAAGTTTATCTCTGGGCAGCCAAATGTCTGTAAGAGACAGCCAATGTTGTCCTAAGCTTCATTTGTCTGTATAAACTGTTAATGTTGAATGTATTTCTGTGATTCTGTTCCTTTAAGACAGCAGCCATTGTAACCGTGACATGATGCTGGAGTGACTCACCCCCCCCCCCTTTTATGTCAGCCTGCCTGTTCTGCAGACAGAGTGTGAGCAGAGAAGCAGGAAGTGACGAGACAGAGAGCAGCAGCCATCTTGGCAAGAGAGAAGACAGGTGTCTGTGCTGTATGGAACTGGTGTGGAGATTTTTCTGTACAGCTAAGCTGTATCTTGGTCCAGAGACAAACAGAGTGTAAAGAGACAACAGGACTAGTGAGTCCACGTGAAAGGAACTGTGCTCAGTGGCTGATCAGTGAGACTGACATTGTGACTGTGTATATGGATACCACAGATAGAGACTCGCAGTGCTGTTGACGTACTGGACAGTAACTGCTAAATCCCGGCTTACATCCCAGCTCAGTGTATGGATTCGGCAGGACTGTCAGTGTGCTGAGTGGAATCTGCTGTTGGATTACATTGCATTCATTTGGTTTCCCTGTTGAAGAGGACTTCATTTCTCCCGAGATCCTGATAACCGTGAGGAGAGGACGCTTCACTATAAAAGAAAGGAACGACTTTGGGCCCCACCGCGCGCTTCTACGGACTGTAAGCGGTCCACCTGGACCACTGGGGAAAAGGGGGTGCACCCAAATGTGAAGTCAGGGTCAGTTAGGGATAGTTTTGAGTATATTGTTCATTCAGTGTCCATACTGCAGAAGTGGACAGAGTAAAAGTAGAAACCATTGCAGAATTTGCCTTGAAATTGTTCATGCTATATTGTATATTTTGCTTGTCTTTATCCCTGTCATTTTACCTTTAACTAGCCTTTATTAACTTATAGTAAATATATATTCTTTTCTTGAACTACCGCGTGTGCGTTCATTTCTGGTTGCGGAGTCCAAACCACCTGCCTTGCTCTCAGTTCACATGTCCTGCAAATGTGGTACTGTATTTTTGCTTCAGCCCTATCAAAATAACTTATTTTTTATTCATCTTCTTATAAGGGCAGATATATTGCATTTCAATGCGTAAAACCCGGGATTGTTTCATTGAATCCTCGATGCTTATTTAACATGTGTTTTGGGAGTCAGGGGCCATATGAAAGAGAGCTACACTGTGGTCACCATGGCTATCGAATGTGCTTGTATGCTGTTTCAGCTGTACTAATAAGGAAAGTTACAAAAAGGTCTTGCCTATATAAAAGTAGACCTAGGTCCTTTCCTTTACACAGTAGGGCTGGCCAAATGTTTAAATGAATTATTTCAATATGAGTGAGATACATGTCTTTCTCTGATGCTTATTCTTAGGGAAACAGGTGTCAAGACTCTCTTACTGGGCTTCCGGAGACCAATAGCTGTGATCTGTAGTCCAACAGATAGTATGCTGGAACTTGTAGTGCAGCTGTAGTAGCTGAAACTTGTAGTGCAGCGGTAGTATGCTGGACCTTGTAGTGCAGCGGTAGTATGCTGGACCTTGTAGTGCAGTGGTAGTAGCAGGTATCTACAGTGTAGCAGATAGTATGCTGGAACTTGCAGTACAGCGGTAGTATAGAAGCAACTGGGATCAATAGGCCCCGGCTCAAGGAGTGAGAGAAGCAGGCTTCAAACACAATGCTCAGGCACTGAGTGATCAGAAGCAGGAGTTCAAATAATCAACAGACAGGAACCAAGATGGCCACAGACAGGAAACACACAAAATGCCATCTTGCTAAGGGACTGATACTGGCAAAACAAAGAGTCCATCAAATTAAGAACCTGACAACAAGACATTAGACAAGGTAAGCTGACAAATGTTTCTCCACATTGTCCCCAAATGAATTACATTGTCACTGGATCACAATTGAAATTAATTACTGCTTATCAAAATCATATCTTAAAAACCTAATATTCCTAACAGACTATTTACTTAATAGGAAAACATATCACATATTGAATACCTTTTTCAAAGTTATTGTTTTTTTCCAACAGGTAGCTGCTGATATTTTTACTCACTGATCCCCGCTCCCATCCAGTCCACCTTCACTTTTTCCTCCAGAAATAGCTGTATCATTCTTTAGAGTCTGTGCCCTGGAGGCAGAAGCGGAGGCCAGACGTGACAGGAGAGGGAATTGGTGAGTGAAACATTGGCTGCTACCTGTTGGAATAAACCAATAGTTTTCAGTGTAACTTGCGTGGTACCTGGGAAGGGGAGTGAAAACAACAAACAGTTATACTCACCTCTCCTTGGTGTCCAGAGATCCCCTGGTGTTCTCTTCAGGCCTCTTCCTGTCTGCCAGTCTGATGTCATGTGTCCTGGGGATGACCACCATGACACGTGATATCAGACGGAGGAATGAAGAGGATGTCGGATGCCAGGAGAGGTAAGACAAGGCAATTATAAGTGTTTGTTATATTTCCTCACCTCCCCTGGGCCTCACCTTATTAAACACTAGGATCTGAAGAGACCCCAGAGTATAATAGTGCATTGTGGGTGACAAACCTCAAAAGTTTCAGGTTAAGCCCAAAATTTTTGGAAAATTTGGGTTGAATCAAAGGTTAACATATCACCATGTGGGCGCCAAAAGGGGGCAGTATACTGTGTGGAGGCCAAAAAGAAGAGGGCAATATTATGTGTGGGGGGCCTAAAAAGGGGAAATATACTGTGTGGGGACCAGTAATGGGGCAATATATAGTGTGGTGACCAGTAAGCTGTGCAATATACTGTGTGGGGACCACTAAAGGGGACATTATACTGTAGGGGTCAGTAAAGGAGGCAATACACTGTGTGAGGACCGGTAAATGGGGCAGTATACTGTGTGGATACCAGTAAAGGGAGCAATATACTATCAAGGGATCAGTAAAGTGGGCAATACACTGTGTGGGGATCAGTAAAGGGGGCAATATACTGTGTAGGGACCAGTAAAGGGGGCAATGTACTGTTTGGGGGCCAGTAAAGGGGGTGTTATACTGTGTGGGGGGGTCAGTAAAGGGGGTGTTATACTGTGTGTTGGTCAGTAAAATGGGGCTGTTATACTGTGAGCGGTTAGTAAATGGGATAATATACTGTGGGGCCAGTAAAGGGGCTTTACTGGCCCCTTTGATTTGATCACACAACAGCTTCTCCCACCCCAGCATGTCTTTCAGTTCCCTCTACCACACTAACTTCACCGCCTGTGGCTACTTCCCACCAGACCAGTAAATCCAGCAATCCATTGTCATTATCTGACCACAGTCTGACCTTCACACGTGCCCAGGTGAGAAGGGAGTTGAAAAAGATCGAAGTTGAGAAGGCTGCAGGGCCAGATGGCATCAGTGCAAGGCTAATTAAGACTTGTGGGGATCAACTGTGTAGTATAATTACATACATGTTTAATATGAGTCTGAAGCGGGAAATAATACCTGTTCTGTGGAAATCTTCTTGTGTGGTACTGGTTCCAAATAAACCTCATCCTATGAACCTCAACAACTACAGACCCGTAGCATTGACATCCCGCCTGATGAAGGTCTTAGAGAGTTTGGTTCTCACACATCTCCGCCCTCTAGTGAGCCCAGCTATGGACCCTCTCCAGTTTGCTTATCGGCCAGGCATTGGGGTGGGTGGATGCCATCATCCACCTTCTGCACAGGGCCCTTTCTGACCTGGAGAAACCAGGGAATACTGTGAGAATAATGTTCTTTGATTTCTCCAGTGCTTTTAACACCATACAGCTGGGACTACTGAGAGACAAGCTGGCCCCTGCTGGAGTGGACCACCATCTCTCCAATTGGATCCTAGACTACGTCACAAATTGACCTCAGTATGTGAGAGCCCAGGACTGTGTGTCAGATACCATGATCTGTAATATGGGGGAACCCCAGGGTACAGTTCTTGCCCCTTTCCTTTTCACACTGTACACTGCAGATTTTAGGTGCAACTCATCTACCTGTTACCTACAGAAGTATTCTGATGACTCTGCAATAGTAGGCCTCATCACAGACGATGATGACAGGGAGTACAGAGAACTGAACTGGGATTATGTGGACTGGTGCCAGCGGAACCACCTGAGGGAAGACCAACGAGATGGTGGTGGACTTTTGTAAATGCAGATGCCCTCCTAAACCAGTGGACATCCAGGGGACGAGCATCGAGATTGTCAACACCTATAAGTACCTGGATGTGCTCCTTATTAATAAGCTGGACTGGGCAGATCACATGGAGGTCCTGTACAGGAAGGGCCACAGCAGGCTGTACCTGCTTAGGAGGCTGAGAGCCTTTGGAGTCCAGGGGGCACTTCTTAGGACTTTTTTCAACTTGGTAGTGGCATCAGCCATCTTCTTCGTAGTGGCCTGCTGGGGGAGCAGTATATCGACCAGGGATAGAAGTAAACTCGACAAGCTGATTAGAAGGGCCAACTCTGTCCTGGAGAACCCCCTGGACCCAGTGCAGGCGGTGGGTGTCAGAAGGATACTGTCAGTGGTGAGCTTCATGCGGGAGAATAACTCCCATCCCATGCATGAGACCGTGATAGCGCTGGGCAGTACTGTCAGTGATCAACTACTTCACCCTAGTGAAGTCACCCAGTTTGAGAAGGAGCGCTATTGGAAGTCTTTCCTCCCCGCTGCGGTCAGGCTGTACAACCAACACCGACCTAAGCAGAGATCATTCCACACAGAGAACTGAAATTTCTTTCTGTTGTGATATACCCCCCCCCCTCCTGCTACTTCTTTACCTGTACCTTTCTATCTGTCTGTCTACTATAAATGGGATGCCTCTACCTTGGAGCATTTTTGTATATATTGTATGTGTATTTGTATTTTTTATCTTGCATTGGATATCCTTGCTGCTGTAACACACCGAATTTCCCCAAGGTGGGACTATTAAAGGATTATTATTATATTGTAGGGGGGCAATACATTAAGAGGGCCAGTAAAGGGGATGTTATACTGTGAGTGGTCAGTAAAAGGGACAATATACTATGGGGGCCAGTAAAGGGGGCATTATACTGTGTGTGTGCCAAATAAGGGGATTTTTTTTGATCTGCAAATGGGGGGGGGGGGTTGCCTCAGGCAGCAGAGAGGCTAGGTTCACCCCTGTACCTGCACCCCCCCTCCGCCTACTCAAACAGACTAACTCAAGTCCTCTGATAAATGAAATAATGGCCTTTATATGCCATTAGATAATGGCCATTAGATGACAATATATCTTTATGATGATAGTGAACAGGTAACTATATCAAATAACCCATATAGGCAAAAACATTACACCCCATAGATATAGTGACACCATAGTGACACTCTTCCTGGAGAAGAATCGGTGTCACTAAATCTATGGTATGTACTGTTTACTGTACTTGTTTACTGTTGTGATAAAAAGGTATTTGTATAGGCATATGAAGCCCCTTGCTGAGGTGGGGCAATATTTGGAATAGTGCTTGTATATATTTATAAAAATTTTATTGTAGACAGAATTTATGTTCCATAGTACAGCTTCAAAGAAAGAGGTCCAGAATAAAACTTGATTCTCAGAGGGTTGACCAGAAACTGAAAGATAGGGTGTTACCCTTGTTACAGTTTCAGTCAGTTGGAAAAAGACATAAAAACAAAACTCTCCCCCAGGCTCTTAAAATGCACACCCAAGTATAAAAAAAGCACTAAGGTATAATTCACACTGCTATATTTCTGATGTGTTTTGTATCCATATAACTCTTATACATGGTTCTAAAGACCTTTTTTCAGTTTATTCCATTTTCAAACAGTATCACTTTTTGGCTTTGTATTGATGTGGCATAGAAACCAGATGAATACTGTGCATGAATATTTCACATTATAACCCCAAACTATCCTTCGTTTTGGGTATTCATTTTACCTAGATGCATAAAACATCATTTACATATATATCTAATTTGAAGTAGGTTAGCTTTCTAAAAATCTTCATCAACCATTTTACAAAATTGTATCTGAAAACCATACCTTATATAGCACAGTTACTTCCCTGTTACTATGTACAATATGGTACACATGACAAATACTGACTACAAGTGCATCTCAATAAATTAGAATATCTTTGAAACCTTCATTCATTTCAGTAATATAATTCATAATCAGCGTCTTCCATGATTGTGTGTCCTACTGAACGAGACTGAGGGACCATTTAAAGGCTTAGGAAACCTTGGAAGGTGACACACTGAATTTACAATACTGAACTTTTTTACAATATTCTAATTTTCTTAGATTTTGGTTTTCATTAACTGTAATCCATAATCAACATTTACAGAAATAAAACACTTGAAATAGAACACTCTGTGTGTAAAGAATCTAGAAAATATAGGAGGTCACTTTTTTAATTCAATTACTGAAATAAATAAATGTTTCAAAGATATTCTAATTTATTGAGATGCACCTGTATGTTCTGTGGAGCACTTTGTACACAGTTATGAGGAAGGATGGATCAACCTGAAACATTGCTTCTGCTGTTGATAGCTAGCATTATGAAATATATTTCTGTAGTGTTCAATAAATATAAATGTACATTTTTAAAAAATTGACATGTGACACACCATGTACTGTGAGGTTAGTTTAAGTGGAATGTGAACCCACATAGTGCTGGAATACAAGACACACCCTCATTGCACTTGAGCTTTATTTGCATATTTACAGATTTATTCAGTGAAGTGGTGCATAAAGCTATGATGTTGCTCTACATAACGTCAACCACAATGCACAGTGACTGGTTTGGCAAAGTTTCCTGGTGGCAGATTCCCTTTCAAATTAGATATTATGCTACATATAACATAATGTAAAGTACTTTTTACATTGCTTTGCTTAAAGTAAAATTGAAGGCTGAGGCCAATATATTTTTTTAAGCGATATGAGTTGATCTCTGATTTTTGGAAGATGAATTAAGTAATTTCCTTTGATTTCAATTGTATTGTTCAGAAAATGTATCTCTATGAATAATTAATTTTATACTAAAATCTTTTGTACCTTCTGTGAAAACCTCACTATCTTAATGACAAAGTTGTCATCAATGTACCAGAAATAGGTCAGGAATTTTGTAGTCAAGATTGATGATGGTCTCCACTCTGTAGTTCAGCCATGAGGATATTTTCACAGTAAATCATGATCCAATCACCAGATTCACCATTCTCATTAATCTTGGCTAAAGAAATTAATAGGTATTATGTCTTGTTTGTAAAGTTATTAAAATATAAGTTTTTAGTCATATCAATATTTAGTAATTGAAGTAAAAAAAAGCATAAAACATACATAAGTAAATGTTGGTGTGTTATATTACCTAGTAATAAGTTTTCTTACATGATATAGCCTGATATTTTGTGGAAAGAAAGCTTATTTTGGTTTTTAGTCTCTGAAATTCTTCTGTGTCTTAACCCATCACAAGTTAGACCTCAAATTTACCTCTGGTGGCTCTTAACCCAACTTGGAACCACACTTCACACTTTGAAGAGCATCACATAAACCTCAGCTTTGGGTTATGAGAGAATTTTTTCACTACCACTGTTTTCAGCAAATGTGAGGCTCATTCAAGAAGGCAGATGTGCACTATCAAAACAGGAAGACTGAAGTAGTTTGAAAAGAATACAATTTTATATGGTGCCACAAGAAACAAAACAAAACAGATTGTTCTTTTCCTTGTGTGATTTATGCTACTACACAGCTCCTAAAAAATTTTTCATAATCAGTGCATACCATGTACTCACAAGCCTGTAAAAATAGTACCAGAAAATCCCTATACCACAAACAAATAAATCTGTTAATCCAAAGAAAATCAACAACCTCCTGGCGCTACTGACCAAGTATACAAATTGATTAGTTATAGGATCTCTATCATCCTGTCAGTTAAGGATGTGAAATCTTTATACTCCAGTACACAACACAAGAAAAAACTAATAAACTAATAAACTAGTAGTTTGTAGTGCTTAAAAAGTGAAGGTGTAACATAGATCCACAAGTTTTTTGATATAAAGAGTTAATGTCAGTTGTTGGAGCGCACACTGACTGCTTCTTCGCAGGGATGGAGGCACAGTGTGCGATCAGAGGTATATAGAAACAAAGAGGAAGAAAAATAGGAATTGTCATACACTCCTCTTGGAGGACTGTTACGACAAAGCAAATGTATGGGTAGTAGATTTCTAGTCCTTTACTAGATAAACATAGTAGTTGGTTACTAAATAGTACCATGTGTATACTCGGTGGCCCAGTCTCTCTGTCAGTATAAGCCTCAATTTGACAGATTAAATGTGTTGTTCCATAAGAACAACCTCTTACAAAAGAAGTCAGTCTGGCAATCAGTTGATCATAATGGGTTCAAGTGTACAACTGACAAGAGGCCATGAGAGGGACATGTAGTATTAAGGCTGTAATGGATAGCCAGATCTCACCAAAGTGTCGATCAACAAGATTACATAGGCAAATGCAAACTGAATGGGGAAGGAATGATCTCTACTGTGATTATTTCTCCCCTGCATGGATTTTCGGCAGTGCTGATGTGCTACCCAGTGGTTTAACTAGAAACCTATGAGACTCAGGACAAACTTTAGACTAGGCCCTGTCTAGTTCATTCGCTGGTCCAAAGCAACATTATCCACCATGCATCACCCTTCGGCCACGACCATTACTCCCCAAACCTCCTCAGCTCTTCATATTACACACTGCCCCTTTTAAATTACTGTATGTCATGACTCTCTCTATATATATATTATACATTTTCTCCCTCCCACCTTTATATTATACACAGCGATAACAGTGAAAGGCAGCACTTTGACTTCTGGGAGACACTTACCTGCCCATTTCCTGATCCTCGGGCCAATCTGTGCGCCACTCCCTGGCACCCAGACCTGAGCAGCACTAAACAAGCACCATGCAGCACTAATACCCCACCAAGAGGTCGCTATCAAATCTAGATACCCAAATCTGGAGCAACACAACTCAAATGCTCAGTACAGACCCCAAACTGCACCCAAATAAATACAGATCTGACAACTAAGACCAAACATCAAAATAAATACAGACAGTGAAATAAATAAGACGTCAGACCAAACCTCTCAAATCATTACAATCCCTGAAACATGTCCCTTTAACCACTTCCAGACCGCCCATTGGGTTTTTACATCTGGAAGGTGGTTGCCTTCTTCTGCAAGGACGTACCGGTACGTCCAAGCAGAACTCAGCAGCTGCACGTTTTCGTGCAGATGCTGAAACGGGGAGCCGACTGTAACTTCAGCCAGAACTACTCTAGAGAAGGCAGGGAAGGTTTATTATCTTCCCTGCCTTCCCGATCGCTGTGTATACAGCGCTCAATGAGCACTGTATACAGCAGTATGGGCACCGCTCCCCTCTGACCCGGCGGTCATGTGATCCGCCGGGATCAGCGTTTATAAGTGCTGCTGGGTCCTACAGGACCCAGATCAGCTCTATAAGCTATATAGTAACGGACAGAAGGCTGTATTCCTCCTGCAACTGGGCCTAAATGTACCAGCCCCAGTTACAGGGGAAATCAGCCTCCCCCACAAAAAAAAAAAAAAAAAAAAGTGATCAGATGTCCCGAAAGGTCTATTATGACCTTATGGGGACCCAATGTAAAAAAGTAAATAAAAAAAAAAAATTAATAGAAAAGTAAAAAAAAAAAGAAGTAAATAAAATAATTAAAAAAATAAATAAAACAATACGCCAATAAAATGCCGTTAATAAAGGTTATAGCCCCACCCTCGAAAACACCATACATAATAAAAATTACTGTAATGGAGAGGAAAAACAATTTTATAAAGTTTTTTAGTAGCACTTTGTCTTATTAATTAAAAAAAAAAATGAAAAGTGAAAAACGGGCACTTTTTTACATTTCTTTTGTTTATATTTTTCCGGATATAAAAAAAAAAAAATGAAAACACATGCAAAAATAAAAACATAAAAATAAAGCCCTATGTGTCACCAAAAAAAGACGCAGAAATTAGTTGAATAATGCATATGATAAAAATGTTCCAGCCCTCAAAACCGCACATACAAAAAAACCCGAAAATGTGTCTGGTCCTGGACCAGAAATTGGCTCGGTACTGAAGTGGTTAAACAAACACAAACTCTAGAACAGATACCTATATAACCCAGAAACTAATAGGGACCTCAAACTAGACCCCCTAAATAAATTCAGACCCTAGAGAAGAGGTATAGGCCTCATTCACATGTATTTAGGTTAATATTTTGCATGAGTATTTGTAAGCCGAAACCAATAGTGTGCCCAATATTTGGAAGAGGTACATCTTCCGTGTGCCATCCATTTTTTTTTTTGTAAACACAAAAAAAGTATGCTGATGTAGAAGACATTTGATCATACATAGAGCACGATACTGCAATCTGCCTGTGATGTTGCTGGCTATTAACTAAAATCTATCCAAAAAGTAATTTTTAAATATTTCAAGGCAGAAATATTTTTTGTAGAATAAAAGTGTGAATATGAAATAAGCAGTATTACTCTTGCTGCAAAAGCTTTGACCCTTTCAATGCATTTATCCCTTTACATTGTCTTCTCTTTTATTGTCTACTTAGAGCTCAGACAACATGGGGAACTTGAAAATCTTTCAGTTATCTCAAGGATATAATCAGAAGAAAATGTAGTAAATCTATGCATGCTCCATTATGTACCAAATGCAAAAATTTAGTATCCAGTGGGTATGCAGAGATAATTCGTGTTTTTTTTTTAGAAATGCTGTTCATGTCCTAATTCAAAGACTTTAGCTCTCTAAGCAGTCCACTGTATGTGCAGTTCTCCCCATTCTAACAAACATTTATTTAGTAGACTGCACACTGTGAAGGACCTTCAGTCATCGGACAGCTCTGTCACAATTTTTGTACTGTGACTTTGCACAGAGTGTGATTTAATTCATAGGACTTTCTAAGGGGACCTTCACACTATCATTGCGAACATCTGTTGCTCTTATCCACCACATGATGAAAGCAGTGGACTTTAACAGCCATAGAGAGACAGATGGAGCCCCTTCTGTCTGTGTCCGTTCCCATTGACTCTAATATAAACAATATGAGAGAAGCTTTCTTTGGTTATGTTTGTTTACTTTATTTATTATTTATTTATTATGCTTACTTATATTGCTCCATCATATTCCACAGCGCTTTACAGACATTGACAGTCACTGTCCCATATAGGGCTCACAATCTACATTCCCTATCAGTATGTCTTTGGAGTGTGGGAGGAAACCGGAGGAAACCCACGCAAACACGGGGAGAACATACAAACTCCTTTCAGATGTTGTCCTTGGCAGGATTTGAACCGAAGACTCCAGCGCTGCAAGGCTGCAGTGCTAACCACTGAGCCACCGTACTTTTGAAACTCCTCCTTTACCAAACAGGAGATGGTAAAGTGAAGGTATGGACAAAATATCCGTCAAAATGCTGCCTCTTATTGTCAGGGAAGTTCATGTTGCCTCATGAATGAGGCACTCTGGGAATAAGTCTATCGAGTGATTTTACTTTTGTGACACTTTAAATATTACTATACAATAGGACATTTGTTCTTTTCAAGTGATTAGTAAGTGGCAAGACCCACCACAATATAAAAACAGCAAACATTCTAATCCTCCACACTTATATTTAAAAATACAGGCAAAAATCTTTTCTCCTCCTTCAATCATTTCTCTTTCCTCCCAACACCAACATTTAGTTAGTGGGTTGAAAAAGTTCAACTTTTGGGGTGGGCTGCACAGCAAATATGTGACACATTGCAAACATTCAAAAAATGCTCTCACAGCTTGCAACTTTTTCTCTCATTGGAGATCTCTGAAATCCCAGTGCATCCAACTTTAAGGCCAGAGCCTTACGTAGCGGAAACACCACAGAAAAAAACACAGCATTTTACAGTCACTGCAAGGTGGATGAGATTCTAGTGAATCTCATCCACACCTTGTGAAAAAATATGCGCTGCAGACACTCTGCGATTTCCAAAACTGTTGCAGTTTTGGAAATCGCAGCATGTCAATTATACCTACGGAAATGCAAGCAGTTTCCCTATAGGTATAAATGAAGCAAAAAGTCCGCAGAGGAAACCTCTGTGGACTTTCTGTGAAAAGCGCCGCGGGAAAAACCGCAATGAGTTGCAACCGCCGTTTTTCCCGCAGCGCTTTTTTGCTGTGGCCCGGTACATGGGGCCTTAGCCTAAGGGTCCTTTTACATGACCGTAATTAACATCCATTTGTTGCCTCTGAAAAAAATAAAAAAGCAGACTTCACAAGCTCAGCACACAGACCCATTATAGTCAAAGGAGCTATATGACATGGACACCATTCTTGTGTCGTCCATTTTTCAGGAATTCATTGCTAGACAATGCTGGAAAATGAAACGAGGGAGAACAGAGAACATCAGAATGGAAAATATAGATTACAGACCCCCTTGAAAATGTCTTGGGATGTTGAAAAGTTGATCTCTCATATGTAAGAACGCCCTAAGTTATGGGACACCCTACCAAAACAGAGTGCGTAAGGAGGGGGCGTAGTGGGAAATCATTAACCAGCTGTTCCCTGCTCAGTGGGAGAAGATTGGTCCTGTTCAATAGGAGAAAATAACAGCATACTGTATATTTTTAAGGAACCTTGTAAACACGGGTAATTGTAAACTTCATCATTTTATAGGTCACAGTAAATGCTGCTAACATCTTCATATTAGTATTCTGAGTTGTAAACATTAGCATATTACTTATTATTTTATAGTGTGTCTGTAAAAAAAAAAATTGTCTATGATTTTTAGGTAAATTGTCCATAAAAAATTTAAATATAGTAGTTGAAATTAATATATAGTGGATAAAATCCACATACAGTTTTGATATAGATTTTAATAAATTCTGTAAATCAGAATTTACATAGGTCATGGTCTCATTTAGAAAGCAGCATTACATGGTGTTTAATTGAATTCTTCCTCATATGCAGTGAGTCAGCTAAGCCCCAATCAAAAACACTAAGAAAAAGCCACAGAGATTGTACAGGGATGTTGACATCAAAGATCAGGAGATCATCCCCTTTCTACTCAATAAATGACTGTTTTGTCTTTTTTTCTCCAGTTGACTCTTTGAGGCCTTCTATACACAACCACACGACCACAGTCAGTGCACCGTTGAAATCTTAAACACTGTCTGCAACCTTCAGCACCACATCTAATATTATCAGACCAACCTATTTGTTAGTGGAAAAAAGGTAGTTTTTCTTTATATGTTCCTCTTACTCGATCATTTTCCTCCTGCTTCTCTCTATGCTTTAACATTCATGTCTCTCGTGTTAGATTCTTTGGAAAAAAAAATCATGCTGCAAATTAGTGGTTGCACATTCCTGTGGCCATACAAACTCACAGACACTCAATGTCTTTGGGGAACTGCCTCTTGTATTCTATTAAATTTCTTTTTTTTTCCTTTTCTTTCTGCCAGTTCAATCTAAACCACAAGGAATAAACTGTCGCCTTCAAGTAGGCCACCAGCATGGAGTCCAGTCATCCCTTTGACCAGTTTGCTGCATTTACCAATGGCTTTTTCCGTGGTGAGTTGTATTTCTTACCTCTGATTCGGCACATAACTTTATACAAGATTATTACCAGATGCACTCATTTTGCATCCATGTATTGTGGGGTCTGAAGTTTTTCTCTAGAATCATGCCAGGTTGAGGTTTAGGAAGTGGTTGGGGTAGAAGTCCAGAAGTAAAGCAATGTCTTTTTTTTCTACCTTATTCTACTGTATTTTCTTATAACAAGGTTATTTCCTATATACAACTTCTTGAACATTTCATTTAAGCAGTAACTGTATGTCTATTAGGACACTTCTTTACAAAATAGGGGTTTTACAGAATTACTTCTGTAGGACAGAGCAAGACAGCAGGGGACATCTAATTCTCCATTGGTCTTTACCATCAAACTGTGGATGGTTTCACAATAGTCTACATACAATTTGCAAACTATGCATTGCCGTAACTAGCTAGCTATAGCTTTGTGAAAGCTGTACACATTAATCAAAGAAGGGAAATGTTTATTTCATTCTTATACATCGGCCACTGTTAACAGATATAGTTCTGTTAATAGCGCTGTACAGAATTGTCCTTTAAACAGTTCCTTAAAATGCTAACTTTGCATGAAAAACAGATTTACAGTTCAAAAAAAAAAATAAACTCTTCAAAACTTTTGACTTGGAAAATGATGGCAATAACTATATATAACTAATATAGTGAAGAATATTTGATGGAGATTATTTTTTCCCATAAAACAAAATTGGCAATGGTGGGTCACAAAGTTTTTCTTTCACCTTTCTTCTGGATTATATAGTTGGATCTGATTTAATCTAATTTCTAAAGTAAAGTTAAGCTAATATAATGACATATCTTGTGGCAAATCTATGATTGCATGTGTCTTCTTTAAAAATCTGTTGCTACATACATCATTGCTATCTACATTCACACTGGTTAATCTTATGGCACTTTTTCTATTCCAGGGTAGAGTTGTAACTCCCATATGCAACTTTAGGAAAAAAAAATACTCCTTTTGATAAGGGTGTGTAAATTTTGGCCACGCAGTAAACCACTGCTACTTTTCAATCCATATTAACAAACTGACTTGCATGTTACACATGGATTTCAATTCTGCTACAAGTTGCTAGTGAAGGACACACAGTGGATAAAGACACTATTTTGGAATAAAAAAATGCAAAATAGGAAAACATACTCATAAATGTGGGCCTATAGGCAACAGGCATATATACTTCATTGGCTGCTGAATAACAACATCAGGTGACTCTCTTTCACATAAAAATAACCAACCGAGATTCAGATTTATCCACCCAAGTGTTTGGTCAAAATTATTCACAATGCTGAGTTACACAGGTCAGTCTAGTCGTGGGAAGTACTGCAAGGGAGCTAAGTTAGTCACACAGTTATTACAGTTGAATCCAGAACCTGGAGAATAGACTCTTTAGTTACATCCAGATGACTGATATGCCAAGAAAAATTGGTTGTTGTATTTTTGCATAATTGGATTTTTTGTTTGCTTTTTATGTTAGCTACATAATATAATTTTAATGTGACTCTTTAACTGAGTATTTAAATTCCAAAAAATAAAATGCATGGTCTGTACAGTGGACATCACAAGCCTATAGCGTACAGTTTTACATTAGCATTTTAGATTTTGTTTTATTATTTTATTGCTCTTCAAACTCATGATTTGTAAAGTGCTACGGAATATGTTGGCGCTATATAAATAAAGTTATTATTATTATGAGTTACTCATAATTCCATATATTAAAAAATGTAAAATTTAGTCTTATAATTTTCTATAGTCTTATAATTTTTGTTTCCTGTCACTGGTGTACCTTTTTGGTTTATGCTTCTTACCATAGAAAAAAATGTTAGTTTTATGATTGCTTTCTCTTGTTTATTATGATGCAGTGACTGAGTAATTATGGTTGATCTTGACAAGATAATAAAAAAAAACTTCTGTGGTGTAACGTTGCTGACATGCTTTGTCTACCTTCTTTCAGCAATGTGTGTGTTCTTATTGAGGGTGAAGCCCCATGTTGCGGAAACGGAGCTTTATTTGTTGCAGATTTTGCTGCGTATATTTGAGCCAATGCTAAGAATGGCTACAAAAGAAATTGGAAATATATAGGAAGTTCTTATACTTCTACCTTATGCTCAATCCACTCCTGAGTTTGGCTCAAAAAAACGCAGCAAAATCTGCAACAAAAAAGCTGTGTTTCTGCAACGTGGGGTCTTAGCCTAAATTAATTTTCTGATTATTGCCTTAATGACTTTTGTGGCATATTGATTTATACCAAATACCAAATTAAAACCAAATGTCTCAAGGTTTGAGTCAGACTACTGCAACCTCCCCTGATCTCTTTGCTAAGATGTCTATGATAGGAAAATGCCTTTGGGATCTGTTTACAAGAAAAGATAGCATGGAATGATAACCGGTCACAGATTTATTGATATTACTTTGATTGCAAGATTTCTGTTTATATGTTTTGTAGGTTAACCATTATCACTAAATGCCCTGGTGATAAAAATTGAATGCGTGCACAATTTCATAACTGTAAACGACATTTGTATCAGTTATTCAGTACTTGCAAATTTAAACTAGATATTTAGTATTTTGTCTGTTTCTTTAAGAGTTATTTCCATTTTGAGCAAGATGGGAAGATCTGGTCACAAGTCCTGACCTCCAGCTGACCAGCATTGCTCTATGATGTGTACCTAACCCTCAGAATGGCTCCATATTGGTGGAGTTATGGAAACGGTATAGCTCATCTGTGCTGCATTGCTTCCATAGCAACTATTCACCTTTATGGGATGTACAGAAAAAATGTAGAGAAGCACTGCTTTAAATTTTTGATAAGTTTCACCCTAGTAGTCAGGAATTGAAGCCAGCTATAACTGTCTCAGTCAATGATTAGCGAAGATGGGAATTAACCTTTAAGGTGCTGAGCAAGCATTTATTTTATGAATAAAATGTTATTGGCCTCAATGTATATATTCTAATATTTTATATGAGTGTAAAGAAAAGCTTATGCTTTATATTAAACTCTCAGCATTACTATGCCTAAAGCTAGGCGTGAACACTAAGTTATCTGAAGAATTCATACCCACTGATTTCAGGGATCAGCCTTTGATCTAATTGGGTAAGTGGGATTAAGAATTTCAACTAGCCCCTACTGTTTCTCTCTGGCAATTGCTTCTTTCTTTCTTTCTTTCTTTCTTTCTTTCTTTCTATCAATCAAAATCTGCATACTCATGGGGGAGTTGTAGAAAATAATTTCTTTTTATCATATTCAAGTCTATGACTACCTTAATTACTAAGACTTCCTGTATAAATGGAATGAAGTCATTTTTCTCCATTTTCAGTGAATAATCCTAATAGAATTCATTTTAAAGATTGTATTTGATTAGCATTTAGGTGTTTGTGATTGTTCTTACAGAAATCTAGCTGATGTAGGGAGGCATTGGGCCCATCCACATAGTTATATTTGGGCTGGAAAAATAGTTGGTGAATCATCTGAATTTATCAGCCTGGACCTGGTTCACCTGAGCTGCCATACTGCATTCAGTTCAGTTGGGCTGTGTTCAGACCAGTAAATCTGGCTTAAACACAGTTTTTTTTTCTGGCCTCAACATGGCTGTGTGAAATCAGCCTTAAAGTCAAAGTTCCTTGATTACAAATTAGGTCTCTTCCCCAAGGAGAAAACTGCCTCTATAGTGCCACCTGTAGGAAGATACCCGTAAATCAATGCTCGGTCCATTAAAAAAACTTTTAAGGAGGAGTATTCACCACCTCTATCAACTCCAACTCTTTACATTCTTTAATAGTCACCACTCCACTGATTCTAGCACAGTTGGAATATTTATATCTAGCTCCTACCATTCTCAAACAATCAGTACCATTAGTCTCAGCACAATTATGCTGTCTATTGTCAGGTGGGTGGTCCCTATCTTTCTGCTCTTGCCTGACACCACCCACTTGACAGAGAGCATAATCATCCTGAAAATAATGGTACTAGCAGTACTTAAGAATGATTGGAGCTAGAGAAAAAATTCAATTTGCTCCAGAATCAATTGAGTGGTACCTATTGTAGGATGCAAAGAACTGGAGTTTATGAAGGTGGTTAAATGTTCTTTTTAAAAATATACTAGGAATATCTGCCAAATTAGACAAACTTATCTGTATAGACAGCTATATTGAAGTTTCTGCTCCTTGTCAGTGCAGTCTGATTAGGTATTAATCATCATATATGTGGAAACACTAGAATTACTTCCTTTTAACACTTGCAATTTGCATAATAATTTATATCATATTTTGATACCAAGTTTAACCGGTTCCTGGCCACTCACTGTGTATAAACGTCGGTGCTTGCTGGGCCTTGTCTCTGTTAACTTGGGGAGCTGCTGATGGTTATGGAGACAGGATCGAAATGTGATTGGTTCAGGTCCCGATCATGTAATGACCATATCAGGGAATATTTGTTGTAGTAGCAAACTTTCCCATTGGTTCGCTGCTGTTTGCCTGCTCTCTATCTGAGCGGATGGCATTGGAAGTCGGTGTTATCTGTAACTGACAGCTAACACCCTGCTCCATAACCCCCGGTTGGAGCTCAGCTTCAATGGGGTTTTTTAATCCCTTGGATCCACGAGGTTCCGCCTCACAAATGTCCCCCATTTTCTCCCCCACGGCAATATCGGAGGGTACCGATATGTATTTTTTGCAGCCTGGGGTCTGGCCAGTGACCCTGGGCTGCCAGGATTCCACATACCTGATTGAACCTGCCGCTGAATGGAGGAAGTCAGCCTATGCGTGTATTGCAGTGTATAGTACTGAACGAGCAATCAGAGCATTAGATCAGTATATTAATTTTGGGCTCAAAATGACAATACCCTTTGAGAAATTCCTTGAGGGGTGTAGTTTCTAAAATGAGGTCACTTTTGAGGGGTTTCCATAATACTGGTACTTGAGGCTCTGCAAATGTGACATGCCACCTGAAAACTATTCCAGCAAAATCTGTCCTCCAAAAGCCAAATAGCACTCTTTCCACTTTTTTGGGGTTTCCTTTATATTGGTACTCAAGGGGCTCTGCAAATGCAATCAAATGTCCAGTGTCGCTCCTTCCCTTCTGCGTTCTGCCATGTGCCCAAACATCTGTTTATAACCACATGTGGGGTACTTCTGTGATCGGGAGAAATTCCATAACAAACTGTGAAATGTATTTTCTCCTTTAACCCTTTGTGAGTGTGTTAATTTTAAGACCAAATGAGTGTATTAATATATGTCTAAATTTTATCTCCATATTGTTTCAATTCCTGTGAAATGCTTAAAGCATTAACACACTTCCCAAATGCTGTTTTGAATTATTTGAGGGATGCAGTTTTCAAAATGGGGTTATTTACGGGGGTTTCTAATAAATAGGCCTTTATAATTTCCTTCAGAAATGAAGTAGTTCCTAAAAAATTAGTTTGGGAAATTTTTTTGTAAATCTAAAAAATCGTTGTTACACTTATAAGCCTTCTAACGTCCAAAATAAATTAAAGAACGATTAAAAGATGATGCCAATATAAAGCAGAGATATGGTAGATAATATTTATTAATGTATTTGGGTGGTATGACTATCTGTCTGAAAAGCAGAGCATTTCACACTTTGAAAATTGCCATTTTTTTTCCAAATTTCCATCAGATTTCCTATTTTTTTTATAAATAAATACAAAATATTGATCAATGTTTACCATAACATGAAGTAAAATGTGTCACAAAAAAAAACAAAAAAAAACAAAATCACCTGTGTAAGTTAAAGCGTCTCAAAGTTATTACCACATAAAGTGACACATGTCAGTTTTGAAAAATGAGGCCTCGTCATTAAGGTACGTTTAGGCTGTGTCCTTAAGGGGTTAATCTCATTTAAAGTAGATTTGACTGAAACATGAGGATACATGTGTTTGATGCCAGAACTATAAGTAGGTAAAGAACATAGAAATAAAAGGCAGCAATAATGTACAAAGCTATCACACAGCAAGTATAATTGAAGATTTTGCTCACAATATACCTAGCATATTTATTCATACCTCCCAACTGTCCTGGATTCTGCAGAACAGTCATGAATTTCGGGTGCTGTCTTGCTGTCTTTGGCAGCAGTCGGTATGTGCCGACTTCAACTCCATTTGCTTCCTCCAGGTAAAGAAAGAGTTAAATACAATGTTGAAGCAAGGATCTTTCAGCTCCCTGTTGCATTTTACTTTAGAGACGCTAGGAGAAGGAAACACTTGTGCCACTGTCACGCCATCTATCCAGTGCAAGTACTAATACTAACAATACAAATGTGGGTGATAACAGCAACAATACTTTTGGTCTTGGCAGCCTCACCAATGTTGTACTTCCAGAGAATAAAGTTTAAGTTTTTGAAATCAGTAAAACACAAATGTTGATTCAGGGTTCTAAGTGTTCCTCCTCCTCTGTTGTTGTAACAGATAATTTAACACGCTATGTTTCTGCACTGTCAACCATGTCTTAATCTTTACTGATGCACATCCCATTCCCTAGTAGTCATGTGGCATCTGCTTAGAGAGCTATTCCTTATAGCCCAAGACTTCTTTTTCTTGATGATTTGGATCAGGACATTGTGTTTTGGGTGTTCAGGAGGCAGAGGTAGAAAACATGACTGTTGGTAGTGGTAGAGGTAGTAGTGCATTAGGTGTGCTACTGGTAGTCATGCTGGTAGAGGCACCAAGATTAAATCTCTTTAGAATTGTGAGGGTAAAGAGCAGAAGGCAGTAACTTTTTTTATATGATGTGCTGGTTTTTTTTGTTTTTTTTTGTAAAATCAAAGATAAAGTAGTCAGGTTGCCATGCAATATTTGTAAGGATGTTCACACTTATATGAAAGTCATATAATGCAAGCTATAACTGCAACAAATTAATTAGTTGATTAGACTTAGATTTCAATGAGATCTTTGTCCCTGACTCTTTTTTTTTCTAATGATGATCCTTCTTTGGTGAGTACAACTTAGTGGGGGCAGAGAATCCACTTCACATAGACCTGTTTTTCTGTTTAAAACATCCATACAAATCTGTCAGCCTTTTTGAAATAAACAAATACCCACTTTAGTGTATGTAGTTGCCATATTATACTTTTGTTATTGTGTCACTGGTACAAAAACAAATTGCTGCCCTCCGACTAAATTAGCTCATGGCCTGGACACTAAAAAAAGAGATTGTCCCCTGAAGCAGCACTGCTTTGTGTTTAAAACAGCAAAAAGTGCCCTGTGCCAGGTAGATAGATCTGAGGAGCCAACTTCGGCACTGGAGCTGATTCCTGGTATAGAGGAATCCCACTGCCATAATAAGTAAAAAAAAAAAGTTGGGAAGATGATGAAATTACTGAACCCGATGATGATTCTATTGCAGATAAAACCTCTCAACTGGTCAGGGTGACATCAGAGGAAGAATTTCACAGGATGTGCAGGGCCGATATCCCCAAAAACCTGTCTGGGGTAGATCTAAGGCAAGCTTTGGTGGTGGTGGCACTGGCAGACATGTTTTCACTGCTGTTGGTGTTGGCGGCAATAGATACGAGAGGTCATCTCCTATATGGGATTTTTTTTTTTTGCACATTACCAAATGACAAATCAATAGCAAGGTAAAAGATCTGAAAGTAGAAAATTAGCCATGGCCTTACAGGCACAAGTGTAGGAATTAGGTCTCTCTGTACTTATATGAAATGACGTCACTAGCTCATTTGACAAAATAGAGTTGGCAGTGGCATTGGCAGGCAAAGTGAGCAAGACCATCCTGCTTCTTCTCCATGCCATTGTCAGTAATCCATAATGGAATGTGTGTCCAGTAAACAGCATTATTCACCCATTCATCTGGCTGGTCTGCAACTTTAACTCGCATCTGGCTAAGTTACTAGCGGTGCAGTCATTACTGTACTTTTCAGTGGATTCCACTGAGTTTCGCCAATTGATGACATGCACATAGTCTCTATGGAGATTGCCTAGCTGTCATTATTTTTCCAGTAAAGCTGTCCCTGCTTGATATTACTATGTGAGCCTTTCCTTGGAAATGTCCATGTGGGGAAAGGTGTGCCAATTTTTTTTCTTAAAATTCTGCAAATTGTCATTCCTTGGTGCTGCATGTGCTCCTATAAAGGGATATTTTTTGGTGGCTTTTTTCTAAACTCAATTTTTTATCACTGGCAGGCATACTGACTGTGGCACTAATTTTTCTTGAAATTCTGTAAACAGTCACACCCTAGTACCGCATGTGCTCCTATAAAGGGATAACTTTTGGTTGCTTTTTCTACTCTCAATTCTTAATCATGTTTAATTGGCAAAAAAATTGTATGGCCAGACAGGTGGTGGAGTTGGTTTTTGGTTTTATTGGCTCATTTTAGAGATTTTTTTTACACTTGTATATAATGGGGCAGATAAACTAAAGAAAATAAGGGAAATTTATCAAGCAATATGCACCAGAATTCTAGCATAATTTGTGCCTAAAAAATTAACATTGCACCACATTTATCAAATGTTTTAGAAATTTTTAGACACTTTTATGACTTGTGTGAAAAGGGATGTGGCTTCACAGGAAAGGGGCATGGCTGAGTGAAACTGGGTGTGACCTAACTTGCAATAGTAGGAAATGTAAAGATAGACTAGACAGTGTAATGAGACAGTTTTATCAAACAGCATTAGACATTGTGATAAATCTGGCACCATTTAAGTATAGTCTAACTTTGCACTATTTATTCTAACTTTATTCTAACTATTTATTCTATCTTTTAGACAGTGAGGGGAGTTTATTAGGAATGGTGTTTCCTTCGCCAGTCTTAAGCAATTCCCCTGCTGGCATAAGTCATAGTAAATCCTTGGTCTCTGCCTTGCTATGCTTATTTTCGTAAAATTTGGAAAGTTTTCAGCAGAACCAACAAATCAGGCACCTTTCTGGTGCTGGCAGAACGGCATCACATTTACTCCCACTACACCAGAAAACTGGCATAGATCGGTTAGTAAATTACCCCAATATTAGTAAATTTGCTCCAATGTTTGAAATCGCTCTAGGAAATCCATAGAAAACAAATTTCTGGAACAGTAGCCCAATATAGCATATAAAACACACACAGAAAATATCACGAAATCAAGGAGGAAGAGTAGAACCAGTGTCGACTTTCACAGCTTTCATTTTTTTTGTTGTCACTGCCTAGAAAAGAAAAATAATCTAAATGAGTAAAAGAATCTACAAAACAATTGGAAATCATAGAGACAGAGTTGAAGATGCTATACTTACTGGATCTGCTTCTATCCTGTGCATCTGTATGTTCTCTGCATCAGAAAAGGTACTAGAACAATTTCCAGATGTCCAGCTAGTAAAGGCTACTATGTTGGGGTGGCCATTATAGTCACTGTAATATTGGGGTGGTGACTATAAATAGGGGCCTTGCACAGATGGTGTTGTTATTCTGGATACTTCCTCTTCCAAGATGGTAGGGCCTTGATGGTGGACATGACCATGGTGAGAGCCAGCATAGAGTTATAGACCAAGGATGCAGCGCAGCAAAAAGATATTGGCCTGATGTTATTGTGACTTAGCAGATTATTCTGATGGTTGCCCTTTTCTCATATATGTACATGAGCCCTGTCCTTCATTATAACATATATATAAATGAGACACATCTTTTATTATGACATCAAGCTCAGGATCTCGAGGTGATGAAAGCACTAATAGGATACCTAAATCAAGCATGCCTGAACCACAGATGATGACATCACAAGAGAAATAGAATTTGAATAGATTCCATTGTGACGTAACAGGCAGTTCTCCCAGGATCAACTGTATGACATGTATACTACTCGTCAGAGTAGACACATTTCAATTGGGTGAATTGGGTCTCTGATTCTAAGACTCCAGTTTCTCCTAATTCTATTGAACGTTCATTAATAACCACCACCCACCACTACCTTCCTACTGTCACACCTGCTGTCTACAACCCCCCCCCGTCAGTCCTGCTCCTACCCCTAACCCCATCGCTACATGATACAAAAAAAATCTAAATAACACTCCATAAAATGATCCTTTTTATTCCCACATTAAACATTTCATCTCAAAGAGACTTTCTCTAGCATAATGACAGTATATTTCAGCAATTATAGAAATAAAGAAAGTGATTCCAGAAATGTCATAAAAATGTGCACAAGTATGCAATTCATAGGGAAATGAAATATAATGAAATCAAGACATAAAGAACAGTGAATACATAGTGAAAAATAAAAATACTATATGTCATATAATTGTATCAACCATTAATAATACAATGCAGGGCTAAATTATCGGGATAAATACCCATAATAGTCATAATTAAAAGTTCTAATTTTTATCTTATCCAGTGCTGCTGATGTCTGTGTGTATAACTACATGATATATATCCATAGGTCATAGACCAAGGTAGAATTTATATTGGACTAGAACTATTTGTCTTTATTCATCTGACACAATCAGATAGTAGTGTGTACATAGTATACATTATAAAGTGCATGTAATGTGTATATTGTGTGCCTATATTGTATGTACTGTGTATAGCAAGTACAGAATAAATTAGGGGAATTTATCAACCCTGCTATGCCAGCATTCTCCGTTTTCATTTATTGATTGCGTATTCTTAGGATAGGTCATAAATATTAGATCTGTGAGAGTCTGACACCTGGTACCTCTCTCCCAGATGATCTTAGTCAGTACATAACTTGTGAATGATAAGGAAACTGGGGGTGTATCTAGGCTGTTCTGAGAATTCTCACAGATCTCCCAAAGCTTGTTTGTTCATTTACATCATCATGCCAAGACTCTTTCATAAAGTGGTCTGAGAAATGTACACCAGCTGTGTGTACAGTTTACTTGGCTACAAGGGCAAAGGCAAACTTTAGATAAATAGACAGAGCCAAAATATCAAAGTCAGCTAAACATGCAAATTATACATGCATGAGCAGGGAAGTAACTAGCAAAGATTGAGCCCCATAGCAAACTTTTGATTTGGCCCTTTCCTGGCCATCCACACAGTATAATGCCCCATTTACACACACTATAATGTCCTAAGTGGCCTCCAGACACTATAATATCCCATAGAGTCACCTCCACACAGTATAATGTTCCATAGTGGCCCCTCCACACAGTATAATGTCCCATAGCAGCTCCTGCATACAGTATAATGTCACATAGTGGCCCCTTCACACAATATAATGTTCCACAGCAGCCCCTCCACACAGTATTATGTCTCATAGTGGCCCCTCCACCCAGTATTGTCACAGTATTATGGGGTACACCACCCACACACTATTATACTCTGGGGTCTTTTCAGAACCCAGAGTATAATGATTGGAGGCCCAGGGGAGGTGACAAATGATAAAATTGAGTGATACTCACCTCTCCTGATCTACAGCACGACTCCCTATTGTTCTTGGCCCTCTTCAAGGACAAAGTCACAGATGTGGGTTATGCTGGCCACATTATGCATCACGACACCTGCCTGACCCACGTGACGTTACTACAGAGGCCTGAGGACAGCATGGAGTCACGTCAGAGCCCAGGAGAGGTGAGTACCACTGTTGTTTATGTTCGCTCACCTCACCTGGGCCTCCGATGATTATACTCTGAGGTCTGAAGAGACCAGCTCCTCCGAAAGACAGTTCACACCCACCGGCTACATCTGCAGGTACAATAATACCTAGAGTGCACCACAGATAACTGTGACGCTATGGAATTCTGGGCCAATAGGTTAGAGCAGTGGAAAGGGCTGTCCTAGATTGCCACGTGAGTCTTATCTTGTCTCAAGCATAATGACTGAGAGGATGTTCAGTGCTGCCTGTGATGTTGTAACACTTAAAAGGATGAAACTGTCTACAGGTAGCGTGGAAAAAATTACTTTTGTCAAAATTAATCAGTCATGGATCCATGAGGATTTTCAAACACCTCCGGCTGATGCCTCTGAATAGTGGTGTCACCGTCTCCCTTTTATTCATTCTTTGTAACTTTCATTCTAATGCTAATTTAATAAATGCATTTTCTTTGCATGTCTTTAATTGTTTTTAAAAATTTTTATTCTGTTCTAGACATAAGTGCTCCAAATCCCCTGCTTAACCTATATATCTGGAGCTAGCATATTCAGTCAGTTTTGTAACATATATATATATAAATTTACTTTTTTGTTATTGGCCCCTTTAACTCCTTTTTGATACAATAACAATGCTTCCGCAGATGAAAACGGGAAGTTACCACTGGCTTGTCATTTCATTATTAATATCTAATATGTATTGAAGTCTCCAGACCCTGATTCAGTATATATATCACTATTCAAGTTCAATCCCTGAAGAATTGTCAGTGGTACCGCACATTCTGGATCAGTAGGACAAGAAAAAACATTTATATAGTCAATGAAATTTGGGAATTGAATTTATTTATCTTCCTCATATAAATATATTTATATGATGGACAAAACATTTAAGATGTACAAAACAGATAATACTAACAGTGACCAACTAGCACAGTGGGATAGAGGGCCCTGCCCGCAAGGGCTTACAATCTATGAGGGAAGAGGGATAGAGACAGAAGGTGCGGGTAGAGGCTGTTTAGGTGATGGTATGGAGACAGTAGTGTTATTGGGGGTTGTAGGCATTCCTGAATAGGTGGGTCTTTAGGGCCTTCTTGAAGCTTGTGACGGTGGGGGACAGTCTGATGTGTCTTGGTAGTGAGTTCCAGAGTAGGAATCCTTCCAAATCAAGAGAGCAACTAGCAATGTTTTGGTCAACCACCACTGATACCACTGGCCAACACAGATACCAGGCTCCCTATTCCTACATACAGATCTGGCTTGAAGAAAGTCAGTTCAGACTGAAAAATCACCAGCTACTCTCTTGATTTGGAAGGATTCCTAAAAATATGTTTATATAAGGTGGATGACAAGGTAAAAGCCCCCTTTCCTGGCCCACACAAGGTATAAAGCCAACTTTACTGGCCCCCACATGGTATAATGTCCCTTTTCCTGGACCCCCACACAGTGCCTCCTTTCACCCAGAGTGTTGTCTGTCCCCAATATAAATTATGCCCCCATATGTTAAATGGGTTATCCACCTTTCTAATACTGATGGCCTATCCTTAGAATAGTCCATCAATATTACATATTTGTGGGTCTGACCGCCAGGATCCCTGCAGATCAGCTGTACCCACCATATAATGTGCACCGCTGTCACCCCCCCCCCCCCCCAGATGTAATATTGAGGATGGATAAGGTAGAAAGGTAAATAAATCCTTTAAAGAGGTTGTCCAAGACTTTGAGCAACCCATGTGGCACCCGGGGAGGTGTAAAATAATTTTAAAATGAAAGCATACTTGACTGTACCTGTTGCTCCAGTGTCTTATGCCGGCATCTTGTTTCTGGAAGTCCTGCAACTCATATGACCGCTGAGACCAATAAGTGGCCTTGGTAGTTACTGGCAAGGGACTGGTGACGTATGTGAGTGATATCACTGGTCCCTCACCAGCGATCTTTGGGTACACTGGTCGCTCTCAGTGGTCATATGAGGCACAGAACTTCCAGCAATGAGCTTGCACAAGCCTGAACAGACACGGGCGGCGAACAACAGGGCACTGGGGACAGATAAGTATGCTTTTTTTTTTTTCTAATTTTACACCTTTCCGCCAACTCAAACTCATGGTCAGCCCCTTTATTATCGCCCAATGCCATAATTTAAAGCTTCCCCACAAGATATTGGCAAACTTCACTGTCCCCACGCAATGACACCATGACTGGTCCCTGAAACAGTATGGGGAGGGCCCAGTGAAGGGGCCACTTTATGGGGGGGACCAGTGAAGGGGCCACTGTATGGGGACCAGTGAAGGGACCACTGTATGGGGGGGGGACCAGTAAAGGAACCACTGTAAGGAGTGACCAGTGAATGGGCCAAATGGGCCACTGTATGTTTTGACCAGTGAAGGGGCCATAGTATAGGGGGGACCATTGAAGGGTCCACTTTATGAGGGAACCAATACAGGAACCTCTGTATGGTGGACCAGTGAAGGGGCCACTGTATGGTCCCTCCATACAGTGGAATTGGCTTATTACTTACCTGTCTGCCCCCCAGTCCCACTCTGTCTCTCTGCTTCCTGCTCCAGGTACACAGGAAATTAGAACAGTTCCTCCAGACAGGAAGGAGCGGGACCAGGGAGCAGATACTTACATCTTATGCCATGCAGCTTGTAGACCACCAGTCTAATGGGCTTGTCCAGTTTCAGACCAATATTGAGAGACAAATGTTATTATATACAGTAGGTACGGAAAGTATTCAGACCCCTTTAAATTTTTCACTCTTTGTTTCATTGCAGCCATTTGCTAAAAGCAAAAAAGTTCATTTTATTTCTCATTAATGTACACTCAGCACCCCATCTTGACAGAAAAAAAAGGGAAATGTAGATATTTTTGAAAATTTATTAAAAAAGAAAAACTGAAATATCATATGGTCATAAGCATTCAGACCCTTTGCTCAGTATTGAGTAGAAGCACCCTTTTGAGCTAGTACAGCCATGAGTCTTCTTGGGAATGATGCAACAAGTTTTTCACATTTGTATTTGGGGATCCTCTGCCATTCTTCCTTGCAGATCCTCTCCAGTTCCATCAGGTTGGATGGTGAATGTTGATGGAAAGCCATTTTCAGGTCTCTCCAGAGATGCTCAATTGGGTTGAGGTCAGGGTTCTGGCTGGGCCAGTCAAGAATGGTCACAGAGTTGTTCCGAAGCCACTCCTTTGTTATTTTAGCTGTGTGCTTAGCCATGTGATATACAGTCCATGGTCATGTGATGGGCACAGGTGCACAGCTCGTTACCAGGCAGATGTCTGATTACTATGCTGTGACTATAACGAGCTGTGCACCTGTGCCCATCACATGACCATGGACCGTATATCACATGACCATGGACTGAGTTTTATCCACTGAGAGTAAGCAGAATGAATGACAGCAAGCAGATCCTTTGTTCCTACGGCTTTAAAATGACTTTTCAATTTTATCCGGCAGGTTATTTCGATTATGGCAATACCATATGTATAATGGTTTTATTATGTTTTACCATGTTTACTAAGAAAACATCATTTTTTTTTAAATGCAATTTTCCTGGGGTCACCGTATTCTGATACCTATAACTTTTTTACTGTTTTATTGATGGAGATATGTAAGGATTCTTTATTTTCAGGGCAAGTTGTATTTTTTTTTTTTTATTCGGATAAATTTTTGGTATGTATGACTTTTTGATCACTTTTTATTGCTATGTTTAGAGGGAAGTGATGTGACCAAAATGCATTCATTTGCACATTGCGTTATACTGTATATGTATAATTTTTTACGCTGTTCACCGTAAATAACACTATTTTTGGACAGTGCAGTCTTCTATTCAATGGGGATACAATGGGGATACCTAACATGTTTGTTTATTTTATTTTGTTCACATAATGTGTTTTTTTAAATTAAAAGGTGATTTTGAGATTTTTATTTGTTTATTTTTTATACTTTATATTTACCTTCTTCAACTTTTTTTTTTTTTTTTTTTTTTTTCCTGTGCCACAAGGGTCTTGAACTTGGAATCTGTTGGTCCCCAGTGCTATTTACTGCAGTACACTGTATTTCAGTACATTGCACAAAGACTCCCTGTGTACAATAGGGAATGGCAGTCAGGAGGCCCATTGCTCTCATTGCGGGAGATCTGAGGGGTGGCAATCGTGCCCCTCAGCCTCCGAGATGAAATGCCCCCCGAAAATACTCTGATTCTGGCGGCTAATCCCGAATCTCAGTTGTGTAATACAGCCGAGACCCAGAAGTAATACCGCAGGCAGAGTGGACTACTATTACAGTGTCCTACTTACAGTGCTGAATGTTAAGTATATAATCATCACGATGCAATGGTACGGCGGGGAGCAGGAAAGGGTTAAATGAGTTATACAGCTTTTAAATTGATAGTCTATGGGACACCAACTTTATCCAAAAATTTTTAAAAATGTGTGTACTTAATACAGATTTTCCACCTGAAGGAATGGTTAAAACAATTTATTATTCACTCGTTCAATCACAAATGATTGTAGACACGTGGACAAAATTGTTGGTACCCCTTGATTAATGAAAGAAAAACCCACAATGATCACAGAAATAACTTGAATCTCACAAATGTAATAATTAACAAAAATTCTATGAAAATGAGCAAATGAAAGTCAGACATTGCTTTTCAACCATGCCTCAACATAGTATTTTTTTAAAAGAAAGCTCATGAAACAGGCCTGGACAGAAATGATGGTACCCCTGAAAATAATGTGACCAAATGTTAAATCAAGGTGTGTCCACTAATTAGCATCACAGGTGTCTACAATCTTGTAATCAGTCAGTGGGCCTGTATATAGGGCTACAGACACTCACTGTGCTGTTTGGTGACATGGTGAGTACCACACTCAACATGGACCAGAAGAAGCGAAGGAAAGAGTTGTCTCAGGAGCTTAGAAAGAAAATTACAGACAAGCATGTTAAAGGTAAAGGTTATAAGACGATCTTCAAGCAGAAATTGAAGATCCATGGGACTGTAGCCAACCTCCCTGGACGTGGCCGCAGGAGGAAAATTGATGACAAATCAAAGAGAAGGATAATACGAATGGTAACAAAAGAGCCCAGAAAAACTTCTAAAGAGATTAAAGGTGAACGTCAAGCTCAAGGAACATCAGTGTCAGAACGCACCAACTGTCGTTGTTTGAGCCAAAGTGGACTTCATGGGAGACGACCAAGGAGGACACCATTGTGGAAAAAAAATCATAAAAAAGCCAGACTGGAATTTGCCAAACTACATGTTGACAAGCCACAAAGCTTCTGGGAGAATGTCCTGTGGATAGATGAGACAAAAATCGAGATTTTTGGCAAGGCACATTTGCTCTAAGTTCACAGAGAGAAAAATAAAGCATATCTTGAAAATAACACTGTCCCTACTGTGAAACATGGTGGAGGCTCTGTTATTTTCTGGGGCTGCTTTACTGCATCTGGCTCAGGGTGCTTTGAATCTGTGCAGAGTACAATGAAATCTCAAGACTATCAAGGGATTCTAGAGAGAAATGTGCTGCCCAGTGTCAGAAAGCTTGGTCTCAGTTGCAGGTCATGGGTCTTGCAACAGGATAATGACCCAAAACACACAGCTAAAAACACCCAAGAATGGAAAACATTGGACTATTCTGAAGTGGCCTTCTATGAGCCGTGACCTAAATCCTATTGAGCATCTTTGCAAAGAGCTGAAACATGCCGTCTGGAAAAGGCACCCTTCAAACCCGAGACAACTGGAGCAGTTTGCTCATGAGGAGTGGGCCAGAATACCTGGTGAGAGGTTCAGAAGTCTCATTGACAGTTACAGGAATCGTTTGATTGCAGTGATTGCCTCAAAAGGTTGTGCAACAAAATATTAAGTTAAGGGTACCATCATTTCTGTCCAGGCCTGTTTCATGAGTTTTCTTTTTTTTTAAATTTTGTTGAAGCATGGTTTAAAAGCAATGTCTGACTTTCATTTGTTCATTTTCATAGAATTTGTATATATTTATTACTTTTGTCAGATTCAAGTTATTTCTGTGACCATTGTGTGTTTTTCTTTCATTAAACGAAGGATACCAACAATTTTGTCCACGTGTGTATGTATAAAGGCCAGTTGAGATAAATTTACAGAATTTACAGATCACATCTCATCTTTGGGTCTCTGTATGTCTACCTGACAACCACATCTGATGTTTTATTTGTGACAAATAACTGTAGATGAGAGTATCTCTCAAGTTCTGGCGGCTATTTAAGAAATATGAGGAGAATGATCCAACACATATCCGATATCGGGGGTCTACTTTTAAAATACCTCAGTAGGTTTAAGGATCCATTTTACCTCTTGATGGCGAACATCAAATGTGCCTACAATCCTACAAGATGTCTCCCCTACTGTTGTCTCTGACAAATTCAACAACTCATCATAATTCACTGCTAAGACATGTTACTGTGCTCTCTTAATAACTCAATCAGGAGGGTCTCAACAGCAAGGCTAGCCAATAACATATTGTGGGAGACCTGAATATCTTCCAGCCACCTAAGAATGTCAATAAAAACGTTAATATAAAGGACTGTAGTTTTAAGTACCAGTACATGTGTATATGTGCAATATGATTGTAAGCCCTTGCGGGCAGGGCCCTCTATCCCACTGTGCCAGTTGGTCACTGTTAGTATTGTATTTGTTTTGTATATTTTGTATACCGTATGTAAACCCTCAAATGTAAAGCACCATGGAATTAATGATGCTATATAAACAATAATAATAATAATAATAATAATAATAATAATATGGTACAGTTAACGGAACTATACAAAATGGTGGCTGAGGAATTAGTGCATAGATTTATGTTGGCACCCTTATCTCCATTTAGTTAGCTTGAATTACAAGAGTGTTTAGATAATATAGCCCTGTTTTTTAAATGTGATTAATAAATAGATTTTAACCTTTCCTCTATGGGACACCACTGGGGTACTGACAACTAAAAGTACTGCAAGTGATCAGTGCAGAGCCCAGCATGTAAATTGCAAAAGCTGCACACTCCGGAAAATAGTTTAACTGCGGAGTTCCCGACAGTCATTCCCCTACTCAGGGCCGGTGTTAGGGGGGGCTAACTGGGCAATTGCCCCAGGCTCCCATCTCCATAGGGGCCACCAAGGGATCCTGGGCACCATGCTTTTCACCTGGTGTCTCCAATCAGGGCAGCACTTCTATCAGGGTAGAATCGGAATTCTCAGGACTCTGATACAGTTGAAACCAACCTGTATGACAGGTAAGGGAGGTATAGGCTTCATCCCCTGCCATACTGTAGGCCACTGGATTACATTTACTGTCCAGGAGCTGGAAACTGCACCTTTGTTCTTATTCAAGTGATATATCCATCCCTTGCTCATGATGAATATATCCATCATGGAGCACCAAAGGGTAAAAGTTTACAATTTAAGTTTTAAAGAATTTTGCTCCAGAATTGAAAGCTCAAGGACTATGATGAATATGTAGAATATATACTGCTATTCAGAGTCAGACAATTATCAGTTGTGTTTGCTTTCTCAACAAGCAACACTCTCAGCAGATCCTTCACAAATAGTACGTTTTAGGCTGCAGCTCAGCTGAACTGACATGCTGAGTTCGCTCATTTGAGTCAGGTTTGGGGCAATAGCTGGCCTGACCACGGCAGTGTAAAACTGGCCCTTAGGCTAAGGTTCTATGTTGCGGAAAAACCTCCTTTTTTTGTTGTTGTAGATTTTGCTGTGTTTTTTTGAGCCAAAGTCAGGAGTGGATTGAGCAGACGGAAGAAGTATAAGAACTTCCTTTATATTTCCCATTTCTTTTGTAGCTACTCCTGGGTGTGGCTTAAAAAAACGGAGCAAAATCTGCAACAAAAAAAGCAGCTTTTCCACAAAGTGGGAAAAATCTGAATGCATTACGTATGAATATTTATCATAGATTTAGCTACAGATCTGCAGTAAAATTCACCCTATGCACTGCAATGAGTGGCATATGAGGGTGAAAATTCTTAGTATAAATTGATACTGCAAATTTAAAACCCACAGGCAATTTATGAAAATTAAAACTATTGTGATCGCAGTGTAATACCACCACCTGCAAATCTGCCTTATTTTGATATACAGGTGCATCTCAATAAATTAGAATCTTTTTGAAACGTTCATTCATTTCAGTGATTCAGTAATACAATTCATAACCAGCGTCTTCCATGATTGTGTGCCCTACTGAACCAGACTGAGGGACCATTTAAAGGCTTAGGAAACCTTGGCAGGTGACACACTGAATTTATAATACTGAAATTTTTTACAATATTCTAATTTTCTTAGATTTTGGTTTTCATTACCTGTAATCCATAATTAACATTTACAGAAATAAAACACTTGAAATAGAACATTCTGTGTGTAAAGAATCTAGAAAATATAGGAGGTCACTTTTTTAATTTAATTACTTTAAGAAATAAATGTTTCAAAGATATTCTAATTTATTGAGATACATCTGTATATTACAGTGATCATACATTTGAAGTGTCTTAATCTGAATAGCGGAAAATTTGCACATCAACAGGGGTCCAACTGCTCAGACTCTCTCTTCATTTATTTTAATGGGAGTGCTGTACTTCGGCTATATCTGGCACTCCTGTTGAAATTAATGGAGGTATTCACACACTGCCTGATCACTGCTCCATTCGAAATGAGGGATGAAAAGTTCCCAGTTCTCCTGGTCACTGGGGGTCTGAGCGGCTGGACCCCCACTGATCTGTAAATTATCCCCTATCCTATGGACACAATTGCTTTTGTGGGAAAAACCCTTTAAGCACAGAGATGCTATCCACCTCAATATGATGTTGGCTGTATGCATCAAGGGCATAGTAGTTCAAGGGCAAATCTTTTGCAGGCGCCTTTAATAACATTCATATATAACAAAATAAAAACTTTACACCATAAACAGCATAACAAATGCAGGTAATGGTTTTAATTATTATATTCAATTATATACTTGAAAGGATTTTAAGGTGAATTCCAGATATATGAAGAGATAATGAACCGTGAATGTAATTGAAAAACAGTCATCACTGTTGTCACTGCTAGAATAGATTACAGTCATTCTGGTTTTCCCCTGATAGGTGTTCAGCTACTGGAATATATTTGTTTTGTTCTTATTTCAGCAACAAAACAAAGCAAATGGATTGGAATCATTGCCATATTGGCATTTTTGTACTGTAACCTAGAGGCCAGGTAAAAGAGACTTACTTATATACTGTAAATACAGTCATATGAAAAAGTTTGGGCACCCCTATTAATCTTAATCATTTTTAGTTCTAAATATTTGGGTGTTTGCAACAGCCATTTCAATTTGATATAGCTAATAACTGATGGACACAGTAATATTTCAGGATTGAAATGAGGTTTATTGTACTAACAGAAAATGTGCAATATGCATTAAACCAAAATTTGACCGGTGCAAAAATTTGGGTACCCTTATCATTTTATTGATTTGAATACTCCTAACTACTTTTTACTGACTTACTGAAGCACAAAATTGGTTTTGTAACCTCACTGAGCTTTGAACTTCATAGCCAGGTGTATCCAATCATGAGAAAAGGTATTTAAGGTGGCCAATTGCAAGTTGTTCTCCTATTTGAATCTCCTCTGAAGAGTGGCATCATGGGCTCCTCAAAACAACTCTCAAATGATCTGAAAACAAAGATTGTTCAACATAGTTGTTCAGGGGAAGGATACAAAAAGTTGTCTAAGAGATTTAACCTGTCAGTTTCCACTGTGAGGAACATAGTAAGGAAATGGAAGACCACAGGGATAGTTCTTGTTAAGCCCAGAAGTGGCAGGCCAAGAAAAATATCAGAAAGGCAGAGAAGAAGAATGGTGAGAACAGTCAAAGAGCTGCAGCATCATCTTGCTGCAGATGGTGTCACTGTGCATCGGTCAACAATACAGCACACTTTGCACAAGGAGAAGCTGTATGGGAGAGTGATGCGAAAGAAGCCGTTTCTGAAAGCACGCCACAAACAGAGTCGCCTGAGGTATGCAAAAGCACATTTAGACAAGCCAGCTTCATTTTGGAAGAAGGTCCCGTGGACTGATGAAACAAAGATTGAGTTGTTTGGTCATACAAAAAGGTGTTATGCATGGGGTCAAAAAACACAGCATTCCAAGAAAAACACTTGCTACCCACTGTAAAATTTGGTGGAGGTTCCATCATGCTTTGGGGCTGTGTGGCCAATGCCGGCACCGGGAATCTTGTTAAAGTTGAGGGTCGCATGGATTCAACTCAGTATCAGCAGATTCTTGAGAATAATGTACAAGAATCAGTGACGAATTTGAAGTTACGCCGGGGATGGATATTTCAGCAAGACAATGATCCAAAACACAGCTCCAAATCACACTCAGGCATTCATGCAGAGGAACAATTACAATGTTCTGGAATGGCCATCCCAGTCCCCAGACCTGAATATCATTGAACATCTGTGGGATAATTTGAAGCGGGCTGTCCATGCTCGGCGACCATCAAACTTAACTGAACTGGAATTGTTTTGCAAAGCGGAATGGTCAAAAATACCTTCATCCAGGAACCAGGAACTGATTAAAAGCTACAGGAAGCGACTAGAGGCTGTTATTTTTGCAAAAGGAGGATCTACTAAATATTAATGTCACTTTTCTGTTGAGGTGCCCATACTTTTGCACCGGTCAAATTTTGGTTTAATGCATATTGCACATTTTCTGTTAGTACAATAAACCTCATTTCAATCCTGAAATATTACTGTGTCCATCAGTTATTAGATATATCAAATTGAAATGGCTGTTGCAAACACCCAAATATTTAGAACTAAAAATGATTAACATTAATAGGGGTGCCCAAACTTTTTCATATGACTGTAGTCTATATATTATTTGCATGCAACCAAAAATCCTCAAAATTAGCTACAAGGCCATACATAGTGAATTGCAGCTAACAAATGCTGTAGGAAAAAACTCAGCAGAAACACTTGTGTTTCTCACTGCTTTTGGGCTGCATTTTGCATTTTTGCCTCTTCCATATAAGTCCATGGGGTGAACGCAGCGTTTTTTCAAGGTAAAATTAACATCCTGCGTTTTTGATAACTTTACATTTTCCTCATTGTTTTCTCTTGCATTGTAGATAATAAGAATAAATAAAATCTGATAAACTTTGCTGAGACTATAAAATGCAGGCCTTTTTCAGCTGCATTTCAGCAACATGTGGCCTCAGACTCTATTCAGCTATCTAAGGAGCAAAACTGTTGTGAAAAAGGTACATCACCAGTTTTCACAAATCCCTTGTAGATTTGAGTCTATTGAGCAATCCATGGAAACAGACACAAATAGCACATGTCCTATTTTTTTAAGGCTACATTCACATGAAATTATTTTAATGCATCCGTGTGACAGTCGTTAATATCAGTCATGTGAATACAGGTTAAGTATGTGCTTTGTTATGATCATTGAGTTTTAAGCACTTCTATGTCTTTTTTTTAAATTAAAACTCACATTGCAGTATATACAGTACCAAAAATTCACATTTATGAAGATGTTACTCACATCAGCATTCATAGTCACAAAATCAGCGAAGGTGCGCTAATTTTCCATGTCACTATCTATAGCTAAAAAATAAAAAGTTGTAAATGCTGCAATTATAACTGGCCACTAAGCCTAATAATAGAGTGGCATTTGCCACTTCTGTTGTGATTTAACCTGAAGATAACATCATTGACCCATTATTATCCACTATTAAAAAAAAATAATGTCACTACTCCCTCTTTCTGCATAGAAAGCTTTCCCATAGTCCTCAATAAATTGGTTCACCTTCCCCTGCACTGATCACTGTCTCTAAATGAACTTCACATCTGTAATCTAGAAGTCCATACGCAAAGACAAACTGCAGGCCACTGAAGTCTATTGAGAGGAGAAGGAGGAGAAGAAAGAGAGCAGAGAGATTACAGTCAGCTGTAGTTTGAAAGAAAGTAGGGTCTTCTCAGAGCTGGTTTATGAAATCAGAAATTATCCACTGCTTATATTTCTGCAGTGCTTCCCCTGCCCCTCACTTCCAAACTGGACTGACCTGAGCCGTTGGATCTCATATACAGTTGTGCTAAAAAGTTTACATACCCCAGCAGATTTTTAGTTTTTTTGGCCTTTTTTCAGAGAATATGAATGATAACACAAAAACGTTTTCTCCACTCATGGTTACTGGTTGGTTGAAGCCATTTATTGTCAAACCTTTGTGTTTTCTCTTTTTAAATCATAATGACAACCAAAAACATCAAAATGACTCTGTTCAAAAGTTCACATACCCCAGTTCAGTTCTTAATACCGTGTAATGCCCCCTCTAACATCAATGACAGCTTGAAGTCTTTTGTGGTAGTTGAGGATGAGGCTCTTTATTTTCTTAGATGGTAAAACTGCCCGTTCTTCTTGGCAAAAAGTCTCCAGTTCCTGTAAATTCCTGGGCTGCCTTGCATGTACTGCGCGCTTGAGATCTCCCCAGAGTGGCTCAATAATATTGTGGTCAGGAGACTGAGATGGCCACTCCAGAACCTTCACTTTCTTCTGCTGTAGCCAATGACAGGTCGACTTGGCCTTGTGTTTTGGATTGTTGTCATGTTGGAACGTCCAAGTACATCCCATGCGCAGCTTCCTGGCTGATGAGTGCAAATTTGCCTCTAGTATTTGCTGATAACGTGCTGCATTCATCTTTCCTTCAACTTTGACCAAGTTTCCTGTGCCTTTGAAGCTCACATATCCCCACATCATCAGTGATCCACCTCCGTGCTTTACAGTAGGAATGGTGTTCCTTTCATCATAGGCCTTGTTGTGCACCTCTCCAAATGTAACATTTATGGTTGTGACCAAAAAGTTCGATTTTTGTCTCCTCACTCCAAATTACCTTGTTCCAGAAGTTTTGAGGCTTGTATCTGTGTAGTTTGGCATATTGAAGGCGAGATTCTTTGTGGAATTTGCGCAGTAATGGCTTTCTTCTGGTAGCTTAACCATGCAGCCCATTTTCTTCAACTGCCTCCTTATTGTGCATCTTGAAACAGCCACACCGATAATTTTCAGAGAGTCCTGTATTTCAGCTGATGTTGTGTGGGTTTTTCTTTGCATCCTGAATGATTTTCCGGGTAGTTGTGGCCGAAATTTTGGTTGGTCTACCTGACCGTGGTTTGGTTAGATACAGCATTAGATACTGTTCTTCATAAACTGTTGGTACATAAAATGAGAATGTTCAGACGGGGAAGGGGGGAATATGTAACTTGCTCAGTGATAGAAAACAGAAAGTGGTTATCAATGGTACCTATTCAGATTGGGTCAGCATTACCTGTGGGGTTAGTATTGGGCCCTATTTTCTTTAATATATTTAAAAATGATCTTGTAGAAGGTTTGCACACTATAATATCAAGGCGACAATATGCTGAAAAATGTAGGGTTTTAAAATGAGAAGAGAAAATAAATGCTCAAGTTATTAACTAAATGGGAAAACATTGTGCAAGCAACATGAAAAAGAAATATTAGATGCAAGTAAGCTTAGCTGTAGCAACTAGTGTCTAATGCTTAGGCCCCTTGCAGACGACCGTATGAATGGTCAGTGTGCTATCCGGGTTTTTCCCAGATAGCACACTGACCCATTCATTTCTATGGGCCCGTACACATGACCATGAATGACACCGTCACGTGTGCGGGTCGACAGTTCGTGCCGCAAAATATGGAACAGGTCCTATTCCTGTCCGATTTTTCAGCCCTATTCATTTAATGAAAGGGGCCATGGATGCATGTCCGGCACACGGGTGACATCCGGGTGTCCCCCATGAGCTGCCCGTGCCGTTCATTCATGGCTTAAGGCAAATCAGATCATAGTTTGCGTCAAAAGAGACATGGACTCCTATGACACCAGTGCACAAGATCACACAACACAGAAGTTAATATCAGTTGCTTGGCTACACAGGTCACTTGGTTTAGTGGTTTGCTAAGCAACAAGGTGAAAAAAGAACCCTCAGGTAGCATGAAAATGCTGCACCACAAGCAACATGCAAAGGACACCACCTACTGCACTGCCTATGAGCACAATCAGGTTTCGTCAATTTGGAGAAATCATTGTGCCACCCTCTTCCCAGAGAATGCTAGCTCAAAGAAGGTGTGATGACTCAGCAATAAAATATGTAAAGTGACATTGGCACAAAACATTCAGTGTAACTGAGTCATCCCAATCAAATCAAAGCTTGCAAATACACAGTGATATCTGAAAGTTGCAACGCATCAACAGCACATATGCAAGTAAATAACATTTAAACAGCACACTTTGTCCATCACTGGTGAGGATCCAGTCTTACACAGAGATCATTCCCATGAATTGTATCTCTAGAAAGGGAGTATCCACTTCCTCTAGAGGAAAGACTGCTTCTACACCAACATAGAAAGGGAGTCTTTAAGAACAGTGAGACAATGGAACTCTCTGTCAGGGATTTCTGTCATGGTGAACTCACTAAAAGAGTATGAAAGGTGCCTGGATGTCAAGTAACCCAGGTTTCAGATTAAACACAGGGATTGAACCCAATGAATGAAGTATACAAGACTCATACCCTCCTGACTGAGCCACAGGCTCTATTAGTCATTTGGAGTTTTTTTCTTATACTAAGCTTTAATAGTATTGCACTGTCCCTACATAATGTATTGGTATATAAAGACATCTCTATATACCAGTACATCACATGCTTAAAAATATATGTTCTAAGCATACAATGTACAGGCATATATAGATATTTCTCTATAAATCATACATATGCAAGTAAAGAAAATGCTTGGTATGAAAAAAAAAACACTGACAAAAAACTGTGTTTCAGCCAGTAGTCAACTTTATATACTTGAGTTAAACCCAAGACTCACACCTAATGGAAAATTAAGCAATTTTATATTACTAAATGATTCTAAATACATTTATGCATATATATATATATATATATATATATATATATATATAACTGTATAATAATACAGACATATTTGGTATTGTTAATCTAATCACTAGATGGCATAAATAAAAATGCTGCAAATGTTTATTTTATTTAACCAGTAAGAATCTGGAGTCTAATATTATTACATGGGGTCTGATTATAAGTAACTGTTTCCTTTTAATGAGACTACACCCCTTAAACTAGCCACTCCCACTTTTGCTGCAACCTGGTGTTTGTGAATCACTCTGTGAGAAGGGTCTTTAACCAAGAGATTAATTTAAATTGCCAGATTTGAAGTCAAGATGAATATTTTCTACCACATGGTGTTTTTACCCTCGTCTGTATGAACACTGCAGAGGACTAGGCAAGGCTGAATGGACATATTTCTTTCTTTAGCTTTATAAACTATGTTACTATGTAAGAATGTAATGCATGCCATTATGCCATTCTGTTATGGTATGATTCACAATCGGTGAAAATGCATTTGGAAGTGAGTAGTTCAACATAATGAATAAATACAGCATATCTCTCATGTTATATATAATCCCTCAGACCAGTTTCTAAGCCAAGGACCCTAGGTCCTGATTCAAATCAAGTCAATGATTATAAACCAACTTTATTGGAGAAGTCATCACACCATTGAGGAAATTGGAACCCTTAATTTTTTATATTCATTCATATCTCACAAAAATGGAAAGCCCCTTTATAACAGTGATGAAGATAAAGGGATAGAGATATGGTTACAGGGAAGGAAAATAACACAGTACAGGATCAGTATGTAAATCTCCTAACTGACAGCATGTATAATAATATTAGCTGATAACAGTGGACCAGTTGTGCAGTTGAATTATTTAAAATTAATATTTGATACTTCCAATGCATAAATCAGTGATTTTAGACATGCTTTAAAAGCCTCACATTGTATTACAGCTGGCTAATGTCATGGAGCATACAGAAGGGATCAAGAAGGTTCAAGGTTCTGTGGACACATAATCTCACTTTGACTATATTTTATTCATAATTCCATATGCTTGCTGTGAACCATTAGGATGTACAATACAAAGGTTCCCTGGCAAAAAAAAAAGTATTTTTTGTGCAATTTCTGAAGATACATCAACAGTTGTGTTTATCTGCCTTTTATAAGTTCCAACAACACAGTTGGGTGAACTGAAAGGGTGTATGAATGTTATACAGATCCCTCTTTATTTGCCAGAGTGGAGGGCTTCTGGAAAGAGGTTCTTCTGTTCTGATGATACTGTAGTAGCATTTCTATAAGTGTCGTGTGAAATTTCTGACCTCTCTCAGTTTCAGCAGATAAATCCATGGAGATCAGCTGATTGCTGGGGATTGTATTCAAGAAGGGATGAAAAAAAAATCCTTTAGGTTAAGGCCCCATGCAGCGAATCGATCCAAAAATGCTGCGGAAAAGACCATGGAGGAAACGCATTGTGGTTTTTCTGCAACATTTTTCACAATGCCCCAATATACCTATACGGAAAACACCAGCATTTCTGTAGACATAATTGACATGTGATTTTTTTCTGCAATGTACAGGTAATGCAAAACACATCTTTTTTTTGTTGCAGATTTTGCTGCAATTTTTTTGAGCCAAAGTCAAGAATGGCTACAAAAGGAATGGAAAATATATAGGATGAACTTATATTTCTGTCTTCTGCTCAATCTACTTCTGGCTTTGGCTCAAAAAATCTGCAACAAAAAAAGTTGTGATCCTGCAATAAAAAAGCACTGTGGGAAAAACCCTGGCGGCAACTCATCGCGATTTTTCCTCTGCGGACGTTCTGCTTCAATTAAACCTATAGGGAAACCGCCGGTGTTTCCGTAGGTATAATTGACATGCTGCAATTTCCAAAACTGCAACAGTTTTGGAAATCACAGGGTGTCTGCTGCGCGTATTTTTCCGCAAAGTGGGGATGGGATTCGCTAATTCCACATCCACCTTGCTGTGATTGTTTATGCCACGTGGGGCCCAGCCTAAAAATGGATAAAACTGTCAGTTTTTGACACATTTTTTCTATAAGTGTGTCAGTTATTTTTGATAAGTTTTAGGTTCACACCAGCACTTGGTTTCCATTTCAGTGATTCCATTCCAGAATCTGGTTTAAAAATGCAGAGAGAAAATTCCTGCAAGTAGGACTTTTCTCTCTGCATTTTTCGGGCGGGAACAGGGCGGAAACCCAGTGGACCCCATTATAGCCTATGGGGTCCGTTGGTTTCCACAGGTAATCTCTTTTTATGTTTAATCAGTTTTTATTTAGGTTTTTGCAAGTAAGAACAAAAGGAAACAAAGCCAAGACAAAGGCATCAAATAAGGCAGTAGGAGGCGCGCAGGCCACCCAATCGTGGAGAAGTCGCTGAGGAACAGTTAGGGTAGAGGGCTGTTGACACCTGCAACAGAGAAACCAGTAATGGGTGGCACAATAACAACAAGGGGAAATGTATCATTGGGGAATGATGGCAGGGAACACTATAGGACAGAAGGAAAATTCTAGCTGTGGAAGGCCACCACAGTGCCACTTGCGCCACGGGTAATCTCTTTTTAAGCGCATGTGTGAACCTACAGTTAGTTTGTCCATTTTTAACTGACAGATTTTTTTGCAGCAGGAGTTTTGAATAAAAAGCAGAGTTACATGTACACAACATGTAGGCTGCTTTCACATGAGCAAGTTTTGAAAGTATTTCTTTTGTACACCAGTAGGCGGCTGATCCGCAGATGGGTCCTGTGGTCAGATGGGCAATTTAGTGTTTTTCTTATCCATGGGGCTGCTCTTTTTAGGGCGATACTGTCCCCAATAGGCTATTAGGTTTTGAGATCTAGCTATCCTCTAACAGGATTTTTAAGGCAAGTATATTATTATCAATATAAGGCAAGTATATTATTATCAATATAAGGCAAGTATATTATTATTATCCTAAGGTTGCATACTATCACTTAGACCTATATTATTTGTACTAGCAGATACGCTGGGGGTATAATCAGTGACATATAAAATAACAGCACCACCGTTTATTTTTAACGCAGTTTATGATTACTGCACTTTTATTTGTGGTGTAGGCTGCAATATAACCCCCATTGGGTACCTACAGTACTGTTAACTGTTTAGATGTGTTCCTCCACCAGGTAGGAGGATATTTATGTATGTCTGTATATCTAAATTTTTTTTAAACTATTTACCATTAAAAGTTATTTTTTATATTTATTTGAAATTAGACCTGTTTTATAGTATAAGGGTGGCAGGGACTTCAAGAAGCATAGATAACTGTAATGCTAGGAGTCTGAATCACACACGTACCAAGCTTCACAGTTGAAACTCAGTCATGTGAAAGCAGCCTAAAAACAGATGAAACTGTCAGTTTTTAGAATCCGTTTTCCATCAGGGGGTCACTTATTTTTTATCACTTTTCTGGCCATATGTCAGTTTTTAACATCCATTTTACATCCATTTTTAACTGTTAGTGAAAAGAATGGATAAGCTTTATTTGTCTATGTTTTTGACTCAACCCACTCACCTGTTTTTAACAGCTATGAAATGAAGGCAAATCTGTTTTAACTGACGTTTAAAACGGATCCAGTGATTTGTATTGGTCCATCTGTACGAGAAAACAAAGATAAATAGAACATGTTCTATTTTTGAATCCAATTGTTCCCATTGAATCCAATTGTTCTTAAAATGGATGTATAACAAATGACAAGAAAATGTCCATTACACATCTATTTTTCACATTTGTGTCCATAGGGCCTTATGCTTCCTTAATTTTTTTTTTTTTTTTGGGCCGACAAAATATGGCATGCAGTTTTTTTGGTTTTTTTTCAAACTGTAATTTTTATTGAAATTGTAACAAAATACACAATAATGGAAACAAAAACGCCAAAGAAAAGTGAGATAACCAAATAGAAAAATTGTCAAATAACAGCACTGAAAGTATAGTGGGGGAGACAACAAAGGAGAAGGGGAGAGAGAAGGGGAAGGGTGAGAGATCAAAGGCCATGTAGAATATAATATGCGTCCCAAGACGACCACACAGCATTAAAGGCCTCTGCATTATGATTAAGGGAGGCAGTCAGGAACTTCATACTACGGACATCCTTAAAGCGAGCGATGAGCTCCGAACCAGTAGGAGGGGAGGTTTTCTTCCGGCATGCAGTTTTTACAGTGTTTGAGCATTTTTTCACTCTTTTTTGTGGCATTTAACTTCATTTCTGAAAATTATAACACTTTAAATATGCGTTTATTAGGTCCTGTAGAAAAGCAAATGGGGAGAACACCTGAAAAATGGCAAACTTACAGCATGAAGCTTTTTTTTTTTTTTTTTTTTTTTTTTTAAATGCCCAAAACCCAACACAAAAACACCAGGAAAATGTTTTGTCTGTAGTGAATTTCATCATAACCTCAAACTGATTTTTCATATTGATCAGAATATGATCTGTTGGAGTCCGACACTGTAATCCTGCATAGATCAGTTGTTATAGTAGCCTGCGGTTGCTGGTTCTATACTATACTATATTGGTAAGGGACAGGCAGGGACTCCTAGCAGCATAGATAACTATTATACTAGGAGTCCCAATCCCAGCATACTGTTCAGGCCGGTAAATCCGACCAACACACGGACCGAGTTTCACATGTGAATGTCAGGGTAAGGCTGAGGATACACCTTGCAGAAAAACTGTGTTTTTTGTTGCAGATTTTGCTGCAGTTTTCTTGAACCAAAGCCAAGAGTGACTTCAAAAGGAATGTTCAACGTTTTGTATTTTTAAAATCTGATTGAGGCTGAGACCCCACTTTGCAGAAAAGCTGATTTTTATTGAAGATTTTGCTGCGTTTTTTGGGGCCAACGTCTAGAGTAAATTTAGCATGAAGGAGAAGTATAAGTGCTCCTATATGTTTCCCATTCCTATTGAAGCCATTCTTGGCTTTGGCTCCATAAAAAAAAAAAAAACAACAAAAAAAAACAAAACACAGAGATCTGAAACAAAAAAAGGAGCTTTTAGGCTAAGGCCGAAGGAACGCATCGCGGTTCTTCCCACAGCGCTTTAGACAGAAAGTTCACAGAGGTTTCCTCTGCAGATTTTCTGTTTCAATTATACCTATGGGGAAACCGCCAGTGCTTCCGTAGGTATAATTGACATCATTTTGGAAGTCAACACAGGCAAATTGCAGCGTTTACGCCACGTGGGGCCCCGGCCTTACGCAATGTGGTTCTGAAATGTAGGAATCAGCCTATGGCTAAGGCCCCATGTTGTGGAACAAAGCTAAAAACCGCTGTGGGAAAAAACGCACTGGAAACGTATCACGATTTTTTCCGCAGTGTTTTTCATTGCATTTTTGTCTGGGTTTTTCTTTGCGATTTTCTTCCCCTATAGGCCCCACATTGCGGAAATGCAGCCTTTTTTTCTGTTGCGGAAACACAGCAGAAAAAAACACTGTGTTTTACAGTACCAACAAAGTGAGTGAGATCCTGGCTAATCCCATCCACACACTGTGGAAAAAAAAAATACTGCGGAAAAGTTGCATTTTCAAAAATGTTTTTTGAAAATGCAGCATGTCAATTTTACCTGCGGAAACGCAGCGTTATTTTCCTGTTGCGAAAACACTGAGTTTTACAGTACCAGCAAAGTGAATGAGATTCTGCCTAATCCCATCCACACATTTCGGATGGAAAAAACGATGTGGGGCTGCGTTCTGCAACATGGAGTTTTGGCTAAGACTCCACATAGCAGGCCACAGCGTTAAAACGGCGGAAACCCATCATTTTCACAGAAAATTTTCCTCTGCGGAATTTCTGCTTCAACTATACAGTGGGGAAAAAAAGTATTTAGTCAGCCACCAATTGTGCAAGTTCTCCCACTTAAAAAGATGAGAGAGGCCTGTAATTGACATCATAAGTAGACCTCAACTATGAGAGACAAAATGAGAAAACATATCTAGAAAATCACATTGTCTGATTTTTTAAGAATTTATTTGAAAATTATGGTGGAAAATAAGTATTTGGTCACCTGCCAAAAACCAAGATTTCTGGCTCTCACAGACCTGTAACTTCTTCTTTAAGAGGCTCCTCTGTCCTCCACTCATTACCTGTAGTAATGGCTCCTGTTTGACATTGTTATCAGTATAAAAGACACCTGTCCACAATCTCAAATAGTCCCACTCCAAACTCCACTATGGTGAAGACCAAAGAGCTGTGGAAGGACACCAGAAACAAAATTGTAGACCTGCACCAGGCTGGGAAGACTGAATCTGCAATAGGAAAGCAGCTTGGTGTGAAGAAATCAACAGTGGGAGCAATAATTAGAAAATGGAAGACATACAAAACCACTGATAATCTCCCTCGATCAGGGGCTCCACACAAGATCTCACCCCGTGGGGACAAAATGATCACAAGAATGGTGAGCAAAAATCCCAGAACCACACGGGGTGACCTAGTGAATGACCTGCAGAAAGCTGGGACTAACGTAACAAAGGCTACCATCAGTAACACACTACGCCGCGAGGGACTCAGATCCTGCAGTGCCAGACGTGTCCCCCTGCTTAAGCCAGTACATATCCGGGCCCATCTGAAGTTTGCTGGAGAGCATTTGGATGTTCCAGAAGAGTATTGGGAGAATGTCATATGGTCAGATGAAACCAAAGTAGAACTGTTTGGTAGAAACATAACTCGTCATGTTTGCTAGGAGAGTGAATGCTGAGTTGCATCCAAAGAACACCATACCTACTGTGAAGCATGGGGGTGGCAACATCATGCTTTGGGGCTGTTTCTCTGCAAAAGGACCAGGACGACTGATCCATGTACATGATAGAATGAATGGGGCCATGTATCGTGAGATTTTGAGTGCAAACCTCCTTCCATCAGCAAGGGTATTGAAGATGAAACGTGGCTGGGTATTTCAGCATGACAATGATCCCAAGCACACTGCCACGGCAATGAAGGAGTGGCTTCGTAAGAAGCATTTCAAGGTCCTGGAGTGGCCTAGCCAGTCTCCAGATCTCAACCCCATAGAAAACCTTTGGAGGGAGTTGAAAGTCCGTGTTGCCCAGCGACAGCCCCAAATCATCACTACTCTAGAGGAGATCTGCATGGAGGAATGGGCCAACATACCAGCAACAGTGTGTGCCAACCTTGTGAAGACTTACAGAAAACGTTTGACCTCTGTCATTGCCAACAAAGGATATATAACAAAGTATTGAGATGAACTTTTGTTATTGACCAAATACTTATTTTCCACCATAATTTGCAAATAAATTCTTTAAAAATCAGACAATGTGATTTTCTGGATTTGTTTTCTCATTTTGTCTCTCATAGTTGAGGTCTACCTATGATGACAATTACAGGCCGGCCTCATCTTTTTAAGTGGGAGAACTTGCACAATTGGTGGCTGACTAAATACTTTTTTCCCCCACTGTACCTACGGAGAAACTGCCAGCGTTTCTGTAGGTATAATTGACAGGCTGCAATTTCCAAAAACGCAACGGCTTTGGAAATTGCAGCATTTCTGGTTTGTGTAGTTTTCGCTAGAATCCCATCCACACATTGGGACTGTTTACATCACCTGGGACCCAGCTTAAAGCAGTATTTTTGTTTAAAACCAAAGATCCTATTTCCTAAAAACTATAGTGATTTTTAAGTGGTTTTCTCTTTGGGTGTGTTTTTTCTGCCTCCCATTTACTTCAACAGGAGTTTCAGGTGGAATCTGCCTGAAAAATAGCGCAGGACACTTTTTTTGTGTTAGCTGAAAAAATCAGCTAGCAGAAAAAAAATCTGTTGCTGAGGGGTACAAGGAGAGGTACCCCTGTGAGCACAAAATGCAAATGTAAGGGGGAGGAGTAGGTGACATGCGCAGTGTGTTTACCAATGTTTTCAAATGAGGGTTGACATATGCAAAATTTTTAGAACACGCTCCCTTTTGGAGCACCCAACAGTGCCTCCTGTCATCCAGAGTGTTCCCTTTCCACACATTAATGTTCCCCTAAAATTGAAGTGGACTATCCACCTTTCTAATGTTGATGCCTATCCTTAGGATAGGCCATTAATATTACATCTGTTCCAAAACCAGCAATGTTAACATGCCAGGAGCCAAGCTGCTCACTTGCCATATGATGTGCACCACTGCAATACCTAAACCTGCGGCTACAGATCATATGGTGAGTGCGCAATGCGGCTAAGGATAGGCCACCAATTAGAAAGGTGGATAACCCCTTTAATATCCACCTAATGTCCCACACAGTTTAATGCCCCCAAAATACTGTCCTCTTCACTGCTCCCATACTGTATAATGGCCCCAATCACTGCCACCATACAATACAATGACTTTCATTAGTGTCCCCAAACAGTATAATAGTCACCATCACTGCTCCATACAGTGTAATGGCCCCCATCACTGCCACCATATAATAGTCGCCATCACTACCCCCATACATTATAATGGTGCCTATTACTGTTTTCTGCTAAATGAATGCTAAAAAACATGTATAAAATGTACTCTTAGTGGGTTAAAAAAAATCCATCAAGTTCAATTATTTTAAAGTTATAAAGCAGATGCAGAGGAAGGCAAAACCACTCTGTTATTGGCATGGAATGGCCAGGCTTTCCTAGTTAAGACCCTGCACAGACCCAGATCACTACTGCATAAAAATTCCTGATACCCGCTAGAGATGGGCAAACCTCTCAAGATTTGTTTAGTTTCGGGTTAGGGTGGCTGGGTCTCTGATTCATTTCGGCTCAAACAAGTTTGATATGAACCACACCTTAGATTAGCTTAAAACATAGTGTATAACATGTGAAGACTATATATCCAATGTCTAGCTCTCTAAGGCAAACAAAGCCGAAGTTATGTCAAAGTGAAAGTAACATGTACACACGTGGACAAAATTGTTGATACCCCTCGTTTAATGAAAGAAAAACCCACAATGGTCACAGAAATAACTTGAATCTGACAAAAGTAGTAATACATAAAAATTCTAAGAAAATGAACAAATGAAAGTCAAACATTGCTTTTCAACCATGCTTCAACAGAATTTTAAAAAAAAGAAAACTCATGAAACAGGCCTGGACAGAAATTATGGTACTCTTAACTTTTGTTGCACAACCTTTTGAGGCAATCACTGCAATCAAACGATTCCTGTGACTGTCAATGAGACTTCTGCACCTCTCAACAGGTATTTTGGCCCACTCCTCATGAGCAAACTGCTCCAGTTGTCTTGGCTTTGAAGGGTGCCTTTTCCAGACGGCATGTTTCAGCTCTTTGCAAAGATGCTCAATAGGATTTAGGTCACGGCTCATAGAAGGCCACTTCAGAATAGTCCAATGTTTTCCTCTTAGCCATTCTTGGGTGTTTTTAGCTGTGTGTTTTGGGTCATTATCTTGTTGCAATACCCATGACCTGTGACTGAGACCAAGCTTTCTGACACTGGGCAGCACATTTCTCTCTAGAATCCCTTGATAGTCTTGAGATTTCATTGTACCCTGCACAGATTCAAGACACCCTGTGCCAGATGCAGCAAAGCAGCCCCAGAACATAACAGAGCCTCCTCCATATTTCACAGTAGGAACAGTGTTCTTTTCAAGATATGCTTCATTTTTCCGTCTGTGAACATAGAGCTGATGTGCCTTGCCAAAAATTTCAATTTTTGTCTCATCTGTCCATAGCACATTCTCCCAGAAGCTTTGTGGCTTGTCAACATGTAGTTTGGCTGCCAAATTTTCCAAATCCAGTCTGGATTTTTTATGATTTTTTTTTTCAACAATGGTGTCCTCCTTGGTCTTCTCCCATGAAGTCCACTTTGGCTCAAACAACAATGAATGGTGCGATCTGACACTGATGTTCCTTGAGCTTGAAGTTCACCTTTAATCTCTTTAGAAGTTTTTCTGGGCTCTTTTGTTACCGTTCGTATTATCCTTCTCTTTGATTTGTCATCAATTTTCCTCCTGCAGCCACGTCCAGGGAGGTTGGCTACAGTCCCATGGATCTTCAATTTCTGAATAATATGTGCTACTGTGGTCACAGGAACATCAAGCTGTTTGGAGATGGTCTTATAACCTTTACCTTTAACATGCTTGTCTATAATTTTCTATCTAAGCTCCTGAGACAACTCTTTCCTTCGCTTCCTCTGGTCCATGTTGAGTCTGGTACTCACCATGTCACCAAACAGCACAGGGAGTATCTGTAGCCCTATATACAGGCCCACTGACTGATTACAAGATTGTAGACACCTGTGATGCTAATTAGTTCATTTGTTCATTTTGATAGAATTTTTATATATTATTACCTTTGTCAGATTCAAGTTATTTCTGTGATCATTGTGGGTTTTTCTTTCATTAAATGAGGGGTACCAACAATTTTGTCCACGTGTGTATATCTATGGAAAAACAGATGGTAAGCGGTAGATACAATCTCTGATTTTAACCATATACTGCGCTGCCACTTGTTTTTATGCATTTATGTGGGCAGAGGTCACCTTGGTACACGTGGGCATACAGTCTACCCTGATAATATTTACATTTTTCTTCCTTTTTTGGAATTAGGGAAGAATTCCCACATTTTGTCTTTATAGCGAGTGTCTAAGAGTACTGCTAATACTTATTCTTCTGTTTGATGCTAAAAATATGTTTGTCACAGTGTAAGCAGTGGTGCTTGCCAGTGTATGCACAGACCCAGGGGCTTGCCATGGTTGGTGTTCTTGGCCTGCATGGTCATTGTCATCATCATCATCTTGAGAAGAATAAGGGTCAGCATCCTCCCCTGGCTGTGCCTGTGGCATATCAAGGGCTCCCTCTGCATCTAAGGGATAGTCTTCCTCTTCCATTTCCAGTCTAGGAGTCCCAGTTCCTGTACCATAATGACCCTTTCCCTCATTCTCCTCCATCAACCCAGAGAGATGACATTGATTAAGAGGTAGAAACTGTTCCTCCTCTTTCGTTCCTCCTTGCATAACTTTGTTTCCTGTAAGATATACAATAGAAGGATCACATTGCTGATGCTGCAGTTGTTCCTGATGCCAAAAAGTAGTTGCCTCTTCAAAGGGCTTATGAAGCCAGCTCACTTCCCTCATGAACTTCCAATTACGTATCTCGAAATAACACATTGTCCCTGTGGTCTACTGCATGCAGTAATCGTTCACAGTGTCCTGCTGCTCATGCAGACACTCTAGCATGTTTAAGTGGAGTTTCACTGAGTTGGCATGTCGCAGATAATGCGGTACAAAGGCAGACTGTTTTGAGGCTGCAAATCAAGCACGGTGTTTTTTGTGACATAGCAAAGGCAGAAATGCCTGGTGACTTTCAGGCCATGAGGAGCGCCACTTATAGGCCACTGTACAGGTTAATAAGGCGGCGAACCACCAGAATAAGGACATGTGCCATACAGGGACAATGTGTCATTCGTCCTAACTGCAGCACAGCAACAATATTGGTGCCATTGTTGCTGGCAATGTTGCCAGTTGGAGTTGGCAAGGAGCTATCCAGCAGGATACCTCCACTGTGTGGCACCTGCCACTCAAAACATGGTATTGTCCTTTTCCATAATTGCTGCACATGTCGACGGTGGCATGCACCTTTCCCCAGACGGACATATCTAAGAAAAGGCCCAGATTCTCCAACACATGGTGATATAAAGCAGGGACAGCTTTCTTAGAGGTTGAATGCATGCATCAGTTGGCAAAATGCAGTGGAGACAACTAAATAGTAGAGCAGCAACTGCTTCACCAGCAGCTTGGTCAGGTACAAGTAAAAAGGGGTATTCCCATCTCAAGGATACTATCTATACTGCTAGATTATGTAAATTCAAGAGTTTTCCTAAATATATTGTTTACCCTGCTATGTGAAATTATTTCTCCCATTTCCCATTACACATCGTTGTCAAAGTACCCGGCCTGTATCTGATTAACCCAGGTCAGAGGATGACTCACTGCTCCCTGGGGGAACTGAGTTCTCTTGCTCTTTATCTTCTGGTATGCAGACAATCTGTGCTGTGCTGTGTGGACAATCAGTTCAGCTAATTGTAGTTTGCTGATAAAGGATTGGACAGTGTGTTTGATATCTTTATGTAAATACAAAGATAACATTGAGTTTACTGCCTCCCTTGACTGTGTAAGTGTTCTATACAAACCTATGTATTGTAATATACATTTACTGTGCATATTCGATCTGCATTACTATAGATTTCTCGTCATCATAATAAATAATCTCTCATGGTAAAGGCAATATCTATATCTGCTGAGGTACTTCATAGTATCCTGTCCATCAAACAGCCAAAGTCCGCCAACCAGCTTGCTGAAGAATACAGGAAGTGAGAAGAAGAGAGAGCAGGCAAAGCTGATGAGGGATGGAGATTGGAAAACTGCTTTAAGTTGCAGAACCACCGGATGACTGGGTGCATATTGCTGTTTCCTGGACACACATTCCATTATGGATGACTGGCGGTGTGTAAGAGAAGGAGGAAAAGGCGAAACAGTTGGTGATGATCATAACGACTACCATGTGCTCGGTGTAGATGTGGCCTGCCTACAAGGAAGTCTTGATCACTTCCCCTGCTAGTGCCACTACTAAGTCTACTTTGCCAAATACTATGGTGATGCCTTTTCATGTGAGTACATAGAAATGTCGTTCCTACTTTTGTTCCTGCACAGCCACGGCTAAGTCTCTGCTTGCAGATTTTGAATGTAGCCATGGATTTATCATTTGGAAATGAAGAGATTTCCACACAGGAAATGACCATGTAATGTTTGCTGCCAACACCAGCAGCAGCAGAAACGTGTCTGCCACTGATACCTCCCAGTGTCCCCACCCCACAAGCTTCCGCTCGATCTGCCCTAGACCTTTTGGATCTTGGGCTTGCACAATGGGTAGAATTGTCACTTTCACCACTGTCACCACCTTCTTCACCTGTCTTATCCACAAAAAAAATCATCATCGGCAATATCATCATCTTCCCTGCATTTTTCTAACACATCATGGCCATGGGATTCTTGCACACCCTCATAATTTTCACCTCCAGATTTCCCACATCTCCCCTACCAGAAAAACTACCAGTTGTACTACCACACCTGCCATTACTACCTCCACCACCAACAGTCATGTCATGAGTATGAGCAGTAACAAAAAAAAATAATGCACAAGAAGCAAATATTTTTTCAGACTAATACTCTATCACTCAGAATATTGGTGAGCAGAGCAGAAAAAAAACATTAACAACAACAAGAGTTTTTTTCAGAATAGCGCAGCCTAACAGTGTTAAACTGTATATTGGGTGAATGGCAAACAAAAAATGGCTTAAATAACAGCTTTTTTGGGGTTTTTTTGTTAACTTGTACATACTGCAATACTTATATATGAGTTTGAGCAGCAATAAAAGAAAAAGCATAAGAAGCAAATATTTTTTCAGATTAACACTCCGTTACTCTATGTATTAGTAAGCAGAGCAGAAAAAAATTAAATAACAAGAGTTATTTTTTTTTTTCAGATTAGCACAGGCAGTTAAACTGTATATTGGGAAAACAAAAATATGGGTACCTAACATATGTCTTTTTTAGATTTGCAAAGGCAGAATTAGAGTTAGTACAGCAGTTTGTATGTATTTCATGAAAAAAATGTAAACACTTGCGCAAAAAAACCCTTAACAAACAATGTTTAAACACACAGCAGCACTCATCTGCTCCCTCACACTTATCTATGTTTTATATCACTAATCTGCTTGTAATTGCTTATAACTGACTAAATTCCCCTCCAATTCCTAACTATTGCTTGCAATTGTAAGCTTTTCAGATCTGAGTGCTCTTGTATGATGAAGTGAGATGAAACGCAGACCCTACACTATCTCCATTACTGTAATGCCAAGTTTAGGCTTACAGCACATTAGATAGTGTATATGACATCAACATGTATATGTCCACCTACTACTGTCTATTGGCTAAGAGGATGCCAGCTGATGTCAGGTGGTGCCAGAATGTCACAGAGTGATGCATACACACGTATTTCCTGCTCAATACGAGGCAGTGGCCATTTTTGTTTGTCCGAGACAAACTGATATTTGTTCGGTTTCGTTAAAAAACAGAAAAATTTTAAATATTTGGGTTGAACCCAATTCACGATGAATTGGTTTGCCCATCTCTAATCAATCATCTCTGCTGACAATGGGACAGATCCCTGGATTAACATTCTACCAACATTCTACATTAACACCAGTAGCCCTATACGTTGCAGCATATAAAGAAGACATCTAATCTTGCTTTTGTAAAACTCATCACATTTTCCACTATTACCAAATTTTGCAGATTTTGTTCTATTAATATCATATTCTTGAATAGGAATTACCATAATATTAAACAATACTAAAACTTTTGGGGAAATTAACTACACTAAGTGTAGCAGAATTCTCATCTAATGGGCACAAAAAAGGTATACAGTACAGTTTTCTGTCTTGCTAAATAACAGGGCATGACTTAACAGGAAAGGTTGCATGGCATAGAATAAGGCAAGGTGCACCAAAATTGCAGCAGAATTTTGGAGCTTAGTAAACCAACAAGTAAAGTTAGACAAAAGTATCTAAAAATGCTACAGACTTACACTATCATCCAGCATAAGCCATTTAGATAAATGTGATGCATATTTAGACTGCCTGCCTTTACACTAGACATGATTCGGGAATCTGCCCTATTGTTTTATCATCGTTGGAGTGCTGTAATATGGGACATATACATAAGAAATAAGGAATGCATTTAGCAAAAACATCTGTTAAAATTTAAATAAAATTTAATAAAAAAAAAAAAAAAGAAACCTTGTCAAAGAATTTTAGGCAATCATAAGAAACGTATTAGATTTTATTAAACAAATATGGCAATGCAAATGACATTTTGTAGTTTATGGGAGCGAATTTCCTTTTATACTAAAACTTTATAGAAACTGTGAATTGTAAAACATGTTAATTACCCATCGTGTAAACATACAAAAATATCTGTTTCTTCATTTTAGTTAACTCCATGCATACAGTATACATTAAATTTATAGTTTGGAAATAGAATTTGAAAATGCTAACTATAAACACTTTGGGTGGGTTTACACTACTGTTATTTAATGACTGTTGCTTTCATCCATCATTTTTAGATTTTAGATTTTTAGATTTCATCCATTTTTAGATTTTTGTTTTTTACTCCCCTCCTTCCAAAAGCCATAACTTTTTTTATTTTTACATTCACAGAGGTGTATGAGGGACTAATTTTTGCTAGACAAATTGTACTTCGCAGTCTTACCATTTAATATTCCATACAATGCACTGGAAAGCTGGAAAAAAAAATTCAGTATATGGTGGAATTACAGAAAAATTGCGTTACGCAACTTTCTTATGGGCTTCATTTTTGCAGTGCTCACTGTGCAGCCAAAATAATATGTCACCAATATTCTACATTTTAACATCTTTAAAAAAAATTCAAAACTTTGAAGAAAATTTTGGGAGTCACCATATTCTGTCCATTACTTTTTTAATGCAAATTTTTATGAGGAGAAACAGCGAAAAAAATGCAGTTTGACTCTTTCGATATTCTTATTTTCCTGCTATGGCGTCCAGCTTTAACTGAGGCATCAAGAGGGTTTATGATCAGTTTAGGCACTGATAGCAGGCATTATCTCCTGCTACATATTTAAACACTCAACATCTGGTAATACGTATGGCGGATGTCAGGAATGGGTTAAGTGACTGTTGCAGATGCAGCCAACTCTGTCTGGAGTCTGTCTGCATTCACCCCCATGCAAAACAACATGACAAGCTCTCCTCCATCATGTTTTTTCTGACGGAAGAAAATGTCATACCTGAAGGACTTTTTCTTCTGCTACAAAAGTAAGTGAACATGACGGAAGAAAGTTTCTATCATGTTTCCCCATAAACTTCAATAGACTTCAATTGGACAGCGTTGCAGTACCTACACTCTACAGTTTGTACGCCAAGTGGGCAGTGCGGTAGCGGTATGTAAACATCCCCCAGAGCTACCCTTTCTCCGTACAGGTGATTTGTAGGGGTCTCAGGTGTCCTAAGGGTAGGCTATCAATTCTAGAAATTGGATAATCCTTTTAGTCCTTTAGGACAAGGCCTAAAATAACCTTAAGGACCAAGCCCCATTTTTCAAATCTGATATGTGTGACTTTTTGTAATAATGGAATTTTGGAATGCTTTAATGTAGTGAAATTATTTTGAGATTGTGTTATAGTGATACCTTGTAACTTGTGTTAGTGTTAATTTTTGTTCTATATTTTCCAATTATCAAAAAAAATTTCCAAAACTTATTTTTTTAGGGATCAATTAAATTCTGAAGTGACTTTTAAATTAGAAAAATGTAAGCTGCCTGCAACCTCCACTAAGTGAGTTTTCCAGCTTACTGGATATTATTTTTACATTCAACTCAACAGTATCACCATAGAGGGTGAGGTCCTTGGCTCTAGTGGAGACATCCATAATTTTAACATTTCAAGGGTTTGCCCACTTTATGTATTTTTTAATGTATTTGATTATATAAAATAGAATCATGCAATTTTCTAATATGATATACCTGTGGTAGTGGTAACTGAATGCCAGGGGTCACTTGACTGACACCATATTTAATTCATTGCATGACATGAATTTCTATGGACTAATCTGTGGGCTGTACCATATTTTCCAAAAAACAGGGACCTACTGCTTTAAATATTAGAGATGTGTGTCAGAAGAAATGTATATGCGTGTTTATTAGAATATTGTATAACTTCATATTCTCTAAATTAGTGGTTTTCAAACTTTCTGAAAGCGGGACCACCTTTTGGGTGGGACTTTCATTTGGGACCCCAACTACCATACTTCTTCTCATTTGAAAAATAAAAGTCAGCTATATATTACCCCTATTCTGCTTTTCAGCGGTATACTGCCTTTGTTCTGCTTCTTCTTCTTTTACACGCCTCTGCTACACACAGCTTTGCTACTTCCATTTTCTCCCACACACACTGCCCTGTTACCTCCACATTCCCTCTGTACACACACAGCTCTGCTATATCCATGCTCTCTCCCACAAACAGTTCTGCTATTTCCATGTTCTCTCACCCAAATCAGTGTTGCCCCCATGTTTTCCTTTGTGCACAAACAGCTCTGCTACTGCCATGCTTTCCATCTTACACCCACAACTCAGCTACTTTTATGTTTTTTACTTACATACAGCCTGTTCCCTCCACACCTTCAGTTCTGCTGGCTTTATATCCCCCACATAGCTTTTCTACCTTCACTGCCCACACACAGCTCTGCTGCTCTGTCCTTCCTGCTACAGACAGCCCCATACAACATTCAACATATATGGAGCTATTGTACAACAAAATCCACCCTGCATTTGACTGGTCAAAATAACTGTGACATCATGAAAGATCCATTTGCAGTGCCTACAAAATACCAGCAGTTGGAATTGATTGCACTATGTGTGCAGTCCAGTTCAAACTGCAATGTAGAGAAGAAAGTTGTCAACTTGGCTTGTGACCCCCCTGGAGTACTTTACATGACCTGCCAGATAGGCGTGAACTACAGTTTGAAAACACTGTTCTAAATGAATAAATGTAAAAATATAAATGGATACGTATATGTTAATGCAGGGGATTTAAAGTTCTATATGTAAGTAATAGGATAGAATTCCCATGGCTATATCCATGTATTAAATGGAACCTGCCATTTTTTCCTCTAAACCCACAGTAGTATCAATTTATGAAATATCCTATTTAACTTTCCCTGTTATGTTAAAAATTCCCTGTTTATCTTTTACAAAATTGCATCAGATCGTCATACACCATATGAAAATTAGGATGGGAAGAGTCACACTGGTCTGTTTCTGATAAGATAGTGGAAGATGAGAGGCTGGACTGCGGATCACTTCAGATATGGATATCAGGGGCGTACATAAGGGGGAAGTTGTTAAAACTGCCCCTTTTCTGTCCAAGAGCAGCCACCGCACTATTGAGTGATGATGATCATCATTAGGAGATAGTGGCTCGTATTTTTGTCGATAATTTCATTATTAAAGAAATGGAAGGAATGATATAAACCAGGTTAAATTTCCATGTGATCAAAAAAGTGTCTAAAGTAAATGGCCTGTTGAGGCGAAACAGGAAACAGAAGGTTAGACATTTCCTGTTGGCTAGAGTAGCCATCAAGTCTATCACAGAAGATCCCATTCTCTGACTTAAAACTTCCTTGTTTAACTCCTGTTCCCCTGGAATGGCTTGGTGATGACTGAGCTTCCCTGCCCAGATGTTGTTGATACTTCTAATATATACAGCTTCCAGATATAAACATGGGCCTCTGCTCACTCCATTATTTTGGTTGTGTCTTCCTGCAATAGAATGGACCTGGAATTTGTGGATGGCTGACCTTTGTGGTATTGGTCAACTGTATTTTTATTGCTTCCCCCTCCAGCAGGGGCTGGAAATACCTCAGTGCCTTTTGAGACTGCCATGAGTTTCCTGAGATTCTATGGTAGAACTCAATATTGGGGACTACAATATCCTTAGGTCCTTTTATGCTGAACATAAGCTCCTCATCCTGTACTAGAGGTATCCTTTGTTAAAACTGCACACCTTTGTGGGGTTATCATTATCGACCTTTTGTTTACTGACTTGGCTATCATTTTAGAATTCTCCTTCATTTGGATGACAGAACCATGGACTACTCTAAACTCTCTATGGATCCTTTCCATTATGAGAATTCCTGCTGGCTGGATTAGATCCAATGCTGAAGCCATCAGCTCTAGAGTCTTTTTAACTCGATAAGAGGATACAAGACAGGAGCGTAGCTAAAGGGCCCTGGTGTGAAAGTTCAGCTTGGGCACCTATTCTCCTTCTTTCATGGCTGCCATCCCTGTCTGTAAGTCTAGGGTTACTCGCTGACTTTGGCCGCAATTCCTGTTTCACAACCAAAGATTGTTGTGTTGCCCTGTGACTCCTTCAGTAATTTATGGGAACTGAGTCACATTGCCACCTAGGGGATATTGCAAGCACAATTTTCTGGTTGCAGAAAAATCAAGCACTGATTGATCTCTTTGTGATTAGAAGTAGCAGTTGTGGCACCCTCATAGTTGCATTGCTGGGTCACTTAAATGAACTCTCTTAAGGCCCCCTAATGTTTTATTGCATAACTCACAAGTTCATACTACCCTACAGCAAGGCAATAGTGCTCCCTTTGATGCCCTTCACATAGGGAATAGTGCACCCCTTGTGTCCTCCACATAGGTAATAGTCACCCCCAAATAGGAAATAGTACCATCCCCACATAGGTAATAGACCCCCCCCTCTAAATAGGTAATAATGTCCTTTACAGCTAATATCTCCCCAAATAATACTTCTCCTCCTGGGTCCCTTATCTTTACCTCTCGGATCCAGTTGCACCAGAAAGTAGGATATAGGGAGCTGGGAGAAGAATAGAAGACACACATGCTGCCACGTACTGTATCAGAGCTCTAAAGGGAGAAGGTAATTATACAACGCAATTGTAACCATTGCGACCCTGATAGCTATGCCACTGATACCAGATTAATTGGAATAAGATCTCTTATATGTGCAATTAGGACATGAAGCCTCTCCTATTACATGGCTGTAGCTATGTTCCTTGAGCGTATAACCTAAAGACTGGCACCTCTGTGTTGGAGTTGAATTGGAATTTTGAATGTTTATCATCCAGCCTATGTTGGTCACAAACATTATCTCCTGATTCTGAAGTTGAGTGGCTGTGTTAGCTATTAGGAGCCAGTCGTCCAAGTATGTCATTATTCCTTTAAATCTCAAATTCACCATCATGGCTAATCCCACCTTTGTGAAGATATACAGTGCTGGCCAAAAGTATTGGCACCCCTGCAATTCTGTCAGATAATACTCAATTTCTTCCAAACATAAAAAAGGGGGTGGACAAAAGTATTGGCACCCTTTGAAAAATCAGGTGATGCTTCTCTAATTTGTGTAATTAACAGCACCTGTTACTTACCTGTGGCACATAACAGGTGGTGGCAATAATTAAATAACACTTGCAGCCAGTTTAAATGGATTAAAGTTGACTCAACCTCTGTCCTGTGTCCTTGTGTGTACCACATTGAGCATGGAGAAAAGAAAGAAGACCAAAGAACTGTCTGAGGACTTGAGAAGCAAAATTGTGAGGAAGCATGAGCAATCTCAAGGCTACAAGTCCATCTCCAAAGACCTGAATGTTCCTGTGTCTACCGTGCGCAGTGTCATCAAGAAGTTTAAAGCCCATGGCACTGTGGCTAACCTCCCTCCCTGTGGCTGAGGACACCTTGAAAGGCAGGCATGTAAATTGGTAGTGTCTTAGATCACCATTTATTGGAAACACAACTGTTAGAAATCTTCAGCAAGATCTTCTTATGAGTATATGAAAATATGCCTGTCTTTAATTCATGGTGGCTATGAAACTACCCTGTTGCAAGAGAGCCATAGTGGAAGCTATTGTCTCCATTCGGAACTTCTGTTTGGCTATGAAAGTATTCAGAAATCTTAAATTGAGAATAACACAGACCTTTCAGTCTCACATTGGTACCAAGAAAAGAGAGGAGTAAACACCGTGGCCTCTTGATATCAGAGGAACCTCCCCAGAACTCTCTTCTGGATAAATTCTTCAATTAAAGACATAAGAATGGTTCTTGCTTAAGGATCTTTCAGTAAGAAGGTGATGTAAAAATTTGCCAGACAGGTGTTTAAAACTTTTATAGCGTAGCCTTTGTATATCAGTTGAACCAATATGTTCACAAAGATTGTTTTATCTTCCTCTTCCTCTTGTTATATTCATAACAAAATCTATGTCTGAGAGTTCTTGGAGACAATTGCATTAGCTGAGACTCTGCAAGGGTAGGTTTATGCAAGAAGGGTAGAGACTTTCTTTTGTTGTCTGAAAGCCTCTCCATCAGCTGATCCAAGATTTCCCCAAACAGTGTCCCTAGCTTAAATTCCTTCACATATAGTGTATTTTATTTTAACCCATTTTTCATATTTTTCAACTCCACCTTCCATAATTCAAAACTTTTTTTTTATTTTTCTGTCGACTTAGCTACATATGTGAGAGCTGTTTCTTTGCATGACGAGTTGTTCTTTTACTTGGCACCAGATTGGGGTACATATAATGTTTTAATTGTTTTATATTAATGTTTTTAAGGTGTCAATGTGAAAAAAACTATAATTCTATCATTATTTTTAGCATTTTGTCTTTATGGCATTCACTCTGCATTAAAAATGTCAGTTTTAAACTAAAAGCGTGCAGGACTTTTTCCTTTGACGATTTTCGGCAGACTCTGCAACAGAGTCTCCAGCAGAGACTCCGATGCAGATGGATTCTGCCTTCCATTTTCTAAAATAGGATATCTTTTCATGAAACATTCCTGTAAATTTACTTCTCTCAAATTTCAGGTAATCACTACATAGTTTGTCCCAGTAACCGCCAGGTAAAAGACTCTCACAATTGTTGCAAATCAAAAGTTTCCTCTTGGACTTCTATGTTCCACTTATCTGAAATCCTCAGACCTATAACTGGACACTGGCAAGCATGAAATCAGAGGAAACTGAGCAATCAGTCTAAATAATAAATGAGGTGTAACATCTTTGCCTGTTCCTTGCTTCGGCACAGGAGGCGTGTTCAGTTGTGATCCTTTTCACTTGTTGTTGTAGCACAGCTGAGGATTGCTGTGTGTAAGTCAAGCCAATACTTTACTTCCTTTGGTTACTATGGAGTTAAATTAGTAGCCTTTGATTGACATTCCTCCTGGCCAATCAAGTCTAGGGTGGATTCCTTTATATACTTTTCCAGCTCGCTCCTTTATGCTTGCTATTGCCTTGGGCTGTATAATGTTTGCTATCTTATATTCATATTTTTGACCTTGGCTATTTCCCCTGACTAATCTATTGGATTCTGACTCTGTACTTCGCTGCTTGACTGGTTACGACCCTTGGCTAGCTGACCACTCGTTTGTTTTTGTTTGTCTTGTCTGCATTCTGTGTTATCACTTGCATCATAGGAAGGGACTGTCGTCCAGTTGTCCTCTACCGCTTAGGGTAGTTGAGCCAAATAGGCAGGGACTAGGGGCAGGGTCAGCATTAGTCTTGTTGTTCCCTTCCTCCCAGGTTTCACCAGCAGCTACTGGGGAATTGCTCATCTAGCAAGTCCCTAACATGAGGCCCCCTTTGATGAACAGCTTACTTTGTAGGGGCTACTTATTAACACAGTCACCAATGTACAGGATAGCTCATGTGTATCTGGTCGGTGGGGGTCCAACAGCCAGGTGCTAAACTGTTCAGCAGATATAGCTGAATGGGATCAGACCTGCAGATCCCTGGCACCTCTGTTACAGTGTACATTTCCAATCTGTGGCATGGGAGCAGCATAAAAGCCGGGTGAAGGCAAACATTTTTAGCCACATGAAACCTCTAAAATCGGATTAAGTGGTGGGGGATGATTGTGCAATGCCTCTTGTTCATCATCATGGTCTCTATCACCACTTGTCATAAATCCTTGAACTGAGAGACCTTGGTTTATCACTCCAGCGGATTGCTACACGCCTAGAACAAAATGTCAGCACTGGTCAACACTGCAATATGAACTGAATGACAGCAAGAGGTGCGCTGAGGTGAATATCTGCATGGATGGATCAACTGATTAGAAGAATGGCATATAGTAATCCATTCTTGTGAAATTAGACAGCACATCCCAAGCAGTACTTTTCTCTCTGTATTTTTCAAGTGGATTCGGGGACGGAAACCCCGAACGGAATCCAGGCGCTGGTGTGAACCTAGCCTTAGGTGAATACAGTGCAGGAAACATTTAGTGACTTACAGGTGACATCTCTATTTATAATCGTCCACATTTCCTGTTTTTCCATGAAAAGGTTTTATTAAGTTTTCAACAGAGTAAGAAACAATTGTAAATGACATAATATGCAAACCGGGAATAAAAAGAAATGGGAAAGTGGGGGGGAAGTCATAAGCAGGGGAGGTAGGGAGGGGAGTACAATACAACATACTGGGGAACTGGTAATAGAGGAAGAGAACGAGAGGATGAGAAGAAGAGAGGTGAGGGAGGGGGGTAGGAGCCAAAGGCTCTGTCGCAGTAGAGTCAACATCAATAATAATAGCAATAGTAAACAGTGCATAAACAGTCACATTTCCTGTTTTTTCCATTTACACCCTCAAGACCACTTCTTACAGCTCTGACTTGTCTCTGTAAAATTTGCAGCACAAACATCTTTGGCTTCCCACTTTTCCAGACACCTGACCCACATTTATCTCACCTACAGGTAGTCCCCCCAGTTATAAAATATATAATGATACAATCCCCTGGAAATTAACAATAACACGTGTGTACATCTTTAAATTAATAATGTCTCACTGTGCCCCTTAAATTACTAAAGCCCTTGTGTGCCCTTTAAAATAAAGCCCCCGGTGTTTCCCCCCCTTATTAAAGGGGTTATTTCAAGTCATTTTTATTGATGACCTATCCTCAGTATAGGTCATCAATAAAAGATCAGTGGTGGTCCAACACCCAGGAACCCTACTGGTCAGCTGTTTGAAGGGAACACAGCGCTTGTGCAAGCACTGCGACCCCTCCTCTGTTTACACAGTATTGTTTGTTTCATAGTGGCTGCGCAATGTAACTACAGCCAGTCTCATCTCATTCACTTCTATGAGGTTAGGCTGTAATTACATAGAGCGGCTACAATAAAACATAAGGAATACAATGTAAACAATGAAAAGGTCACAACTGATCAGTGGGGGCCCCAAGTGTCAGACCCATACTGATCTCTTATTGATGAACTATCCTGAGGATTGATCATCATTAAAAATGAGCTGGACAACCCAAGTACCACCGCAATTAATACTTATATTATGCCACCTGAAATAAAAACTGCCACCCCTTATATTATGCCCCCTGACATAAATACTACCCCACTTATATAAATTATGCCTCTTTATATCACTTATTATGCCACTTGTAATATAAAATGCCACTTATAATATGTCATTTGTAATATAATATGCCACTTTGCCAATTATAATATAATATGCCACTGATAAAATACCACTTATGATATAATATGCCATTTCTAATATGGCATCTTATAAGTGGCATTTAATATTATAAGTATATATTTTATAAGTGGCATATTATATCTTTAAGACATAATTTATTATAAGTGGCAGTTATAACTTTTAATATACATCTTTTAAAATGCCACTTTGCCAATTATAATATAAAATGCCACTTATAATGCCCCCCCCTCCGTAGTGTGCAACAAAATATAATAAAAGTTATACTAAACTGCTTCCGATCCCTTGACATATGGAGCCAAATCTTCTGACTTGAAGGTGCCCTGACCACAAACAAGACATCCCAGCCCAGTGGACACTATGCTGTCAAATGTGCTGGAACTCAGACATTTTGATTGTGGTCACATCTATTTGTAAACTGTATGGCAACGAGTAACGGTGCTGCTAGCTGCACAGGTGTTCCATTGACTTAACGCCACCTCTCATAAAGGCTATCATGGTGCACAGCAGGACAACAATAGAGGCTCAACTGGAGGTCTATCCTCTTCAGTAATTAGTCCCTCCTTTTGTCTCAGACACATTGATAGTCAAAGATTGGCATGAAGGCCATGTCAACAAAGACATGAAAAGGTCTTCACAAAAGGATGTCACATTGGTCCTTCTCCCAGGATTATGGTGTGGGGTGGCATGATGTACAGTAGCCAGACCCCTCTAGTCTTTATTTCAGGTACACTAATATCTCTGCACTACATTGATTTGGTTTTGGAACGAGTGGTACAGCCATTTCTCCAAAGTGTCCTAGGAGCCATTCTTCAACATGAAAATGCTAAGTCGCATGTTACTCGTTCTACTGCGAGCAGCCTGCATGGCCTAAACGTACTACCATGGCTTGCAGCGTTTCCATACTTGTCTCCCATTGAGCACATCTGGCACATCATTGGTTGGCAACCAAGCAGCCAGTCTTGACGATTTATGTGCCCAAGTTCATGCAGTCTGGTATAACATTCCTCAGACAAACATTAATAACCTCACCAATAGCAGATCAATGTGTGTAGGTATTTTTTTCTTTTTTTATCATTTGTATACCATTAACATGTCTATTGATGCTTTGATTTCCATAATTCTAAGAATTTTTCTTTTTGGTGTTGTAAGGAGTGGAGGAGGTGGGGAGTCTAAAGTTTAAAATGCCAAAGTGAATACATATCTGCTAAGTCATCTAAACCATGATGATATTGATGCAATAGTATGCTATTAGTTGGTAATTTAGTCATTAAAATTAGCATTAGCACCTTATGCATGAAAACTTTAATCTTTATATGACATTTTGTTTTAACAGATAAAACACAAAAATAGAATTATACAATGATCCCTAATGTTAATAAATTATGAAATATTAGCATATTAATAGAAGCCAATAATATTTTGTGCTTGTACTAGGTTTTATGGCGGTATTTATGCTATAGTAAACAAAGAAAGCCCAAAAGATCACAGTTGCACAATAGGCAGGGTTGCCAACCTTCCCTTCTGTATTTTTTTCTGAACAACTGTGCCAAAAATCACAAGAGGCTCAAAGGTATTACAGGAAATTGTCCTATCTCCTTATGTAGGCCAATAGCCTCAACCTAATACTTTTACATTTAGAGTACTTTGATGCATATCACCTCTTCCTCAGCACCCCAAAATTAAGAAAATCTCATCCTGTTTAGGACAAGATATGCACATGGAGATTGCTGGAAAAAAATACTTGCAGTGCTAGATGAACAAAGGAGCAGTATGTGAGCTTTCACTCATTGCCTGTTCAATGTATGTCAAATAGGAAGACTCCTTTAATTTATATATAAAGAAGGGGTCTTTAACAAAAGTCAAGAATATGCTTTTTGAGGTTCCAGGACAGGTAGGAAATGGCGAGTCCAAATGTTTTTATCTATTCTGAATTCTGTGTTTCGCCATCTCGGATGTGGGATAAAAGAATAGAGGGGCATTATTTAACCAAGGCATAAATGATAAGAGATTTATTGCTGTCCATTCAGGAACACCAAGCTATTCTCAGAAGTAACCACATGGTAAGATCCAGACAGCCACGGCAGACAGATAAACTTATGCCTTTGAGAAAGGGGAAACAGAAAAATGTGCATGGTACAGATAAAGAAAAAAATCTTCACCACAACTTTAAGCTCGTCACGCAAGGCTGATAAACCACTCTCGTTTTGTCTGCTGAAGTTCTGCATTTCTTAAGTCCTCAAGCCTACAACAACTTTCTTTCTCAAAATGACAAAATGATATGTCTGGGTCCCAGCAGCAGTTAACTTGTATGTCACATTACAGTCTTGCAGCTGAGTTAAGCAGAAAACTCCTGTCTACCCACAAAACATAATTTTGTTATAGCAGATAATGTAAAGACAGCACGGCAAGTCCTGCCATATATAAAAACTATTGTAGTAACTAGCCTTGTTCTGTGCAGTATTTAGAGTCTCAGAGTATAGCACATAGGGCACTATTTGCTGCAGATAATATAACTTATGAGACACCAAATATCAATAACTCATCACAGCCTTGAAATTCCCCCAGAATGAAAAAAAATATTTTTTACATGGATGGAGACTGAGGTGATGGGCTTGGCAGAGCTTTTCACTAAGGTAGCATTTTAGCCCCCTCCCACCAAAGTTCCCTGTGATCATAAAAGTACTACGGTCTGATAAGCTAAGTAGGTTAGTGCCATATTGGTGCCCACTAAATTTAATATTTTCAAATTTCACTAAACTTATTATGAGAGCCATGCCAGACTAGTGTACCCATAGGTTCTCAGCCTTTAGCACTTGTATACGAGGGGGCAAATGCCATGTCTCTCATCTTGATCTCATCTTGTGCTTTTAATAGACAGCACAGTGTATAACCAGACTTGAGAGTAGAGAAGATTAATTTTGTTTCAGGTTTGGGTGGTTCAGGATCAAGATTCATTTCGGTGCAAACCAAACCTTAAATTGACTTAAAACATAGCGTAGAACATTCTTTTAGGTTGAGGCTCCACTTTGCGGAAAGCAGCTTTTTTTTGTTGCAGATTTTGCTGCGGTTTTTTGAGCCAAAGCCAGGAGTGTATTGAGCAGAATACAGGAGTATAAGTACTTCCTCTATAAATTTTCCCCATTTCTTTTGCAGCCACTCTTGACTTTGCTCAAAAAAACGAAAAAATGACATATATGTCTATAGCAAAAAGGAATGGTAAGCAGTGGATACAAACTCCGAATTTAACCATACACTGCGCTGACACTTGCTTTTATGCATTTTAACATTTAAAACGCTACAAAAACGTCCTTTTTGGGCGGAAAAGAAAGGTGCTTGCCTGTGCTTTTTTTAGACACACATGGTGGTTATATTACAAAAAGCAATGGTTTTGCAGAAAAATTTGCCTGTATTTATGGCTTGTAAGTGCTACAGGCTTACTGTTATTTGAAAGACAAATTCATTTGTGGTAGTGAACCAAGTTGAAAAGTGATGAAGAATTAGATTTTTTTTTAAAAAGCCACCAAAAAGTATCCCATGATAGTAGCAAATGTGAACTCAAAATGTTTTTTTTTTTTATATATCAACATTGTGGCACCAACAATTTGGTATAGTGGAATGTGATGGTGAACCAGGCAGCAGAACATGTCTGGCTAAGTGGTGGCAGTGGTGGTAATCACTAGGCAGCTTTGGCAGCATGTGTGGCAGTGCAGCAGGACATAATACAGTATGATGGACCAGGTCATAGGACATGTCTGCCTGAGTGGTGCTAGTTGTTTAGGAGTAGCAGCCAGCATCAGCAGCAGTACAGTAAATGGAAGATGATGATAAAGGGAGACAGTGACACCACTATTTCAAGGAATCAACTGGAGGTGTTTGAAAATCCTCACGAATCCATGCCTGATTCATTTTGATAAAAGTAATTTTTCTATGCTACCTGTGTACAGTATTGTCCTTTTAGGTGTTACAACGCTATCGACAGCGCTGAACATCCGCTCGGTCATAACCCTTGAGGTCGGACAAGATAAAACTCCCTTGGCAAACTAGACCACCTCCTTTCACTGTTCTAACCTATTGGCTCAGAATTCTATGGGATCAGAGTTATCTGCTGAAGTATAGGTGCAATCTAGGTAAGACTGTAACTGTTAGTGCAGCCAGTGGTGTCAGTTGTTTGGCTTTGGTTGGCGCTGCGAGTTGAAAAATTTCTGGTTCATCATCTTTCAGATACTGTACTGGGCTTGGATGCTGCTGCTTTTATTCCTCCTTACACTTGTGGCATTGGCAAAGGAGGTGAAATACTGGCTATGTGAGAGGGACTGGGTTGACGTGCGACTGGCAGTTGTAGTGGTCTCCCTAAATGCTGCTGCAAGCTGGGTATACAGTCTATCCTAATAATATCCTAGTTTTTCTTCCCAAAGCTGGGAAGAATTACCTATTTTGTCTTTATAACGAGGGTTTAAGAGCACTGCCACCCAGTACTCACACCTCTGCTTGTCGATCTGTAAGCAGCAGAGAATACAGCCTGCCATGGTTGGTGTCCTTATCCAGCATGGTTGTTGACATCATCTTGAAACAGATAAGGGTCCGCCTCCTCCACTGGCTGTGCTTGTGAAATATCAAGGGCTTCCTATACATTCAAAGAAGACTCTTCCTCCAGTCTAGGAGTCCCAGTCCTTACCATAATGACCCTGACCCAGATCCTCATCCTCCTCTATCAACACAAGGTGATAATGTTGACTGAGGTGAAAAATGTCCCGCCTCTTTCATCCCTCGTTGCATGAATGTGATTCCTGTAAGATATACAATAGAGAGATCACATCACTGATGCTGCAGTCGTCCCTGCTGACAAATTTGGTGGCTTCTTCAAAGGGCCTGAGGAGGTGGCACACTTCCCTCATGAACTTCCAACAACATATCTCGAAGTAACACATTATCAATATAGTCTGCTGCATGCAATAATCTTTCTCTGCCTTCTGCAGCTCACACAGAAGCTTCAGCAGGTTTAACCACTTCTGGACCACCCGTAGACTATATACGTCCGGAAGGTGGTTGTCTAGTTCTGCAAGGACATACCGACACGTCCAAACAGAACTCAGCAGCTGCTGAAATGGAGAGCTGGCTGTAACTTCAGCCGAAGCTCACAGAGAGAAGGCAGGGAAGGTTTATTATCTTCCCTGCCTTCCCGATCACTGTTTATACCTCTTGCGGATCCCCTCTGACCCGGCAGTCACGTGATCCGCCGGGATCAGCATCTGCAAGAGCTGCTGGGTCCTACAGGACCCAGATCAGCTTTAAAGTAAAGTGCAGGAGTCTGTATTCCTCCTGCAACTGGGGCTAAATGTATCAGCCCCAGTTACAGGGGGAAATCAGCCTCCCCCACAAAAAAAAAAGTCAGATGTCCCCAAAGGTCTATTATTACCTTATGGGTCACAATGTAAAAAAAATTAAAACAAATTAATAGAAAAGTTTAAAAAAATTGTAAATAAAATAATTTAAAAAATAAATAAAATAATACGCTAATAAAACGCCGTTATTAAAGGTTATAGCCCCGCTCCCGACAACACCATAGAAAATAAAAATTACTGTAATGGAGAGTAAAAACTATTTTATAAAGTTTTTTAGTAGCACTTTGTGTTATTAAATAAAAAAATTAAAAGTGAAAAACGAAAAACAGACCCGTTTTCCCTCCTCTTTTGTTTATATTTTCCCAGATATAAAAAAATTAAAACACATGGAAAAATAAAAACATCATAAAAATAAAGCCTTATGTGTCACCGAAAAATACACAGTAATTAGTTGAATAACGCAAATGAGAAAAATGTTACAGCCCTCAAAACCACACATACAAAAAAAACCTAAAATGTGTCTGGTCCTGGGCCAGAAATTGGCCTGGTACTGAAGTGGTTAAGGTCGAGTTCCATCAAGTTGTAACGTCACAGATAAGGTTGTACAAAGACAGAAAGTTGCTGCAAATCAAGAAGGGTGTTTTTTGTGACTCAAGAACAGCTAAAATGCACCGAGATTTTTCTGGCCATGACGAGCACCTCATTTAAGCCACTGTACAGATTAATAAAGTGCCGAACCACCAGATTAAGGACATGCGCCATACAGGAACAATAAGTGATTTGCTCTATCTGCAGTGCAGCAACAATATTGGTGCCATTGTTGCTAGCAACGCTGCCCAGTTGAAGTTGACAAGAAGTCATCCAGTGGGATACTTTCTGCAGGATATAGCAAAGGAGGTCCTCTGCTGGGTGGCTCCTCTGATCCAGGCTCATTAATTGCAAAACCACACTTCACCTTACACCCATGAAACGAGGGTGGATAGGTATTGGCAGAAAACAGTCCAACGAGGAGTATCCAGAGGAAGTGGATGGTCTTTGAATGGTATTGGAACTGGGCTTGCACAATCGGGATGGAACTAGCACCTGTCCTTGCTGTATTTATGGATTGTGCCTGCTGCCGCTCAAAACATTAACCCAGTGTGCCATGAAAGACATGTACTGTACTTGTCTATAATTACTGCACCACGTGTCAATGGTGGCGTGCACATTTCCCCAGACTGACGTATCCATGGAAAGAACCACGTTCTCCAACACATGGCGATCTCAAGAAGGGACAGCTTTCCTAGAGAAATATTAGCTGCTAGGTATCCTCCATTGAGGTTGAGTGCATGCCATCAGTAGGAAAAATGCAGTGGAATCCACTAAATGGTACAACAGTGACTGCAACACCAGCAACTTGGCCTGGTGCGAGTTAAGATGGACAACTGGCGGATGTCTGGGTGCATAATGCTGTTTACTGACCACACATTCCCTTATGAAAGACTGACATTAGTGTGGAAGAGGAGTAGGAGAATCAGCTGGTGATGATGATAACGACGATCATGTGCTAGTGCTACATGCAGATGAATCCTGCCTACAAGGAAGATCTCGAGGGGGAGTAGGAGACCAGCCTTGATCACTTTCCCTGCCAGTACCAATATTAAGTCTATTTTTCCAAATAAGAGAGTGATGCTTGTTCATGTGAGTATGTAGAGCTCTCATTCCTACATTTGTTCCTGCACAGGCACAGTTAAGTTTCTGCTTGCAGATCTTGCGCATCGCCATGGATTTATCATTTGGCAATGTACAAAAAAATGACTGCATGTAGTTGCTGCTGCCAGCATCAGCAGCAGTGGAAATATGTCTGCCACTACCACCACCAGTGCCAGCATCCAAACCCGGCGAGGTTCCCCTAGGTCTGTCCTTGGCAGGCTTTTTGGATGTTGGGCCTGCTCAATGGCTGGAAATGCTAGTATCACCACTGCCACCACCCTCTTCTTCTGATGTTACCTTGTCACCCTGACCTGGTTGCCAGGTCCTACTGTATCTAATAAAGAATCTTAATCGTCAATGTCATCATCTTCCCCGCTTTTTTCTAATACATCATCATGGCCATGCACACCCTCAGAATTTTCACCTCCAGATATCCTGCTAGATCTCAAACCAGAATGACTACTAGTAGAAGTAGTAGTACAACACCCTACTACCTCCACCACCAACAGTCATCATGTCTTCCTTCTCTGCTTGTACACAACGCTGACTATTCTCAATAAAAAGAGGAGTAAGACTGCTCTGTCTAGGAGACCAGGGATCTGTGTTAGTATAGAATGTAAAGGATACACAATTGACAGTCCAAAAAAGCCCTAGTAAATTATGTGTTATGTAAGAGGAGGAGGTGGAAGAACACACAGAAGCCTGACTCAAGATCACATCACTCTCGGACGCAATAGCCTCCTGTGACTGAGATAATCCAGCTAAATAATCAAAAACTTCATCTTCTCATTCACAGGAAATACAGAATCCTGCGGCTACTTGCGGTGTCACCAAAACCAGAAGCAGTGTGCCTCTTACTTATTGCAAACTTTGACTGGGGCCCCCAATCCCCTCCTTACAGCTTATTCTTGATAGCACTGGTTATAGGTACCGCAGCCCTATCTCAGATACTTGAAAGGGATACAACTTTTTTTTTTCTGGTCAAACACGTAGCGGCGGCCATTTTCTCATAGCGAGGCCAATTTTTTTTATCCAAAGTGAATCGCCATTTGCTCAGTTTTGTTGAAAACCAAACAATTTTGAATATTTGGGTCAAATTCAAAAAGACACCATACCCAGCGCCATACTTGTAAATTTGTAAATATGAAAAAGTTACAGGTGTCAGAACATGGTGACCCATTACAAATACTATATAAATTTGGTATCGCCATGATCATACTGACCCACAGAATACAGGTAACATGTCATTTTTACCACACAGTGAATACTGTAAAAATTAAACCCATATGAATTTGGCACAAATGCATTTTTTTCCAATTCCACCTCATTCTGAATCTTTTTCCAGCATCCCAGTACATTGTGCGGGATATTGAATGGTGCCATTACAAAGTACAATTTGTCCCACAAACAATAAGCCATCATGTGACCAAAAAAAAAAAAAAATATATGGCTCTTGGAAGGAAGGGAGGAAAAAACAGATGCACAAAAACAAAAATTAGCTTGGTCTTTAAGAGGTTAAAATGCTCCAAAAAAAAATACCTTTTTTGAGGAAAGGTACTTGCCCGTGGTTTTTAGAGACACATGGTGGCTTTATTGCAAAAAACAATGATTTTATAGAAAACTTAGCCCATTTTGATGACTTGTAAATGCTACAGGCTTGTCATTTGGGTGACAAACTGTCTGACTGAGCTTAGTTGAAAAGTGATGAAGAATTGGCTTTTCAAAAAAAAAATCCACCAAAAATTAACCCTTTATGGATGCCACACCAACTTTGCATTGGTATTAGAAGAAGCAATGGTGGGGTTGTTTGTTTTATTTTCTTCATATTATGTGAGTGGCAGTGGCAAGTGGCACTGGCAACTATAGAATTTTAAGAAAAATTTGAGGCACACTATCAGTGTGCCTACTGCCTAGCCTTCCAGCTGAAAAATCTGAAATATCTTCCAAAAGTGACCATGAGATAGAAGTTGTTGCAGTACTACCTTTCACAGACAGTTATCCCCTCCATTTTGTCTGTGGTTTGCTGCTTGCAATCAATCATTCATTGTATACTGATGCTCAAACTTACACTCTAGCATGTGCCACAGTGCCACTCAATGTGAACTTCACCTTACAACCATGAAATGAGGGAGGGGATAGGAAGCAATTGTTAAAATGAGGGCAAGAGATGGTCTGGTACAGTGTAGAGGAACTGGAGGAGGTTGCATTAAAATCGTATTGGCAGAGTGACACTTTGCATAATTTCAAGAAAAATTTGGGGCATACTATCCCTTCCAGCTGAAAAAGCTAGAATATCTTCTGAAATGAATAGGGTTTGAATGACCATGAGAGCAGTTCTTGGAAGCCAGAAAATAATCTGGATTATCCTGCCAGTTATCCTTGAATGGTACCAAATTTCAAGGAAATTTCAAGGAAAATGTATGGGACACCATCAGTCTGCCCACTGCCTGCCATTTTAATAAGTAATAAAGAATTGAGAGTAGAAAAAAGTCACCAAAAAAAGACCCCTTTATGGATACATGTGTGGCAATTTACAGAATTCCAAGTAAAATTTTGGGCACAATATCGGTGTCCCTACTGCGAAGCCTGCTTGCTGCAAAAACTGAACTATCTTCCAAAACTGAGGTAGAAGTTGGTCTTCTTCTTCCTCTAAGTTATCCAAGTCCACTCCATTGCTTCTGTGGTTTGCTGAATGCACTAATCATTCACCATATACTGCTGGTTAAACTGATGCTCCAGCATGTGCCACAGTGCCACTCAATGTGTGCTTCACTGATGTGCACTTCACATGACAATATCAAGCAGGAACAACTTTCCTCAAGAAATGATGGCGGCAATGTAGTCTCCATCAAGACTGTGCTGCCGTCAGTCGGTAAATGCAGTGGATTCTGCGAAGTGGCACAGCAGCAACTGCACCATCAGTAACCTGATCAGGTGAGAGTTAAAGTTGCAGACCAGCCAGATCACTGGTCGCAGATTGCTGTTTACTGGATGCACATTCCTTTATGGATGATGACTAATGTTGGCATGAAGGAGAAGCAGATGGAGATGATAATGACGACTGCCATGTGCTAGATGTGAATGTGGACCACCAAAAAAGACAATCACAGGGAGAAGGAATAAAATGGTCTTGCTCTCTTGGTGCCACTGCCAATTCTATTTTGCCAAATGAGCTGGTGGTGCTATTTCATGTGGGTATGGAAAGACCTATTTCCTACACGTGTACCTGTACACCCATTATCTGCATGCAGATCTTGCAACTTGCCATTGATTTGTCATTTGGTAATCTACAAAAAAATTCCCATACGGGAGATGACCACACATAGCTGCTGCCAAAACCAGCAGCAGTGGAAATGTGTGTGCAAGTGCTACCACCACCCTTAGATTTACCCCAGGCAGATTTTTTGGATGTTGGGGCTGCACACTGGTAGTTCTCAGTGGGCTTTGTGGAATAATTCTCTCAGCAGATGCCACATGACTACTAAAAAACAGGATCTGTGTCAGTGATGAAGTTCTCATCCAACTGACTAAGAAGAGGAAGTCTTGGGCTTTGTGGAATATTTCTCTCAGCAGTTGCCACATGACTACTAGAAAATGGGATCTGTGTCAGTAATGAAGAGGAGGAGGAACACACAGAACCCTAACTCAACATTTGTGGTTCACTGCTTTCAAAAATGTCTTTATTCTCAGGAAATATGACAACACTAAGACTAGTGGCAGGACTATAAAGACCAGAAGTAGTTTTACTGTTGCTATCTACATTCTTATTGTTAGTACTAAAAGGGTGACCTGGTCAGTCACTATTGGACTAGAACTGTGTCAGTCAGCTTGTATTTTTTTGCCATTAAAATGGAAACCCCTAACAAACGGAGAATTTTACAGATTAGTACAGGCTGCGAAACTGTATATAGGAACAACAAAAAAAATGCTTAAGAAAACAATATTTTTTTCACACTGCAGGACATTGGCATTTATTTGCATCTTTACTCTGCTGATTAGACTCGAATGAATGGGCCTAATCAGCAGTGAGTCTCGAGCCATGGAATTGCTTATTTTTTCCACGTCCTGCTGTGTCCAATTCTGCTGTGTGAACATACCCTATTAGTACAGCAATGCTGTCAGGCTCACAGTCAAAACAATAGCACAGATATTTTCCCTCACACCTAATATCTATGATGTTATCACTAAACTGCCTGTAATTGAATAACTCTATTGCTTGCAATTGTAAGTTTTCAGAACTGAGTGCTCTGTATGGCCCAGTGGTAAAATCACAGATCCTTCTCTATGTCCTTCATTATTGCAAATGCCTGTGATAATGCTTACAGCACCTTATATAGTGTACATGACAGCACTGTAAGGTGTCCACCTACCCCTGCCTATTGGCTGAGAGGATTTCAACTGATGTCAGGTGGTGCTAGAACATCACATTAACGCACAAAACACTCTCTCACTCCTCTGTATTTTTCCTGCGCAATACATTTGACGGCGGCCATTTTAGTTCATCCAAGACTAATTGTATTTGTTTGGTTTCATTAAAAACTGTACAATTTGGAACATTCAGGTCAAAGGCGATTCATATAAGTAAGCAAAATAAATAAATAAATAAATAAATAATAATTCATAACGAATTGGTTCCCTCATCTCTAAGAAGATAAGAAGACCAGTAGGTCCCTCTTTTTTTAAAAATTTTTTTGCTAGTATTTGTGTTAAGGTGTTATGTGTTCTACACAAAGCAGAAACAGTAAGAAATGGCTACTAAGGGTATGTTCACACGGCGGAAAATGAAGGGAATTCCTCTTCATTTTCCCCTGTCGGCATTTTTGCAGCGGTCTAGCCGTGACGGGATGCCGTGCAGTGCATCAGCATTCCACCGTGGCATCCTGCTCCTGATTAGACCCGGATGAATGGGCCTAATTAGGAAGGAATCTAAGCGAGCCGTGGAACCCGCAGGCGGAATCCGTGGCAAGAGCAAGCAGGACGCTTCTCTTTTCCGCGTCCTGCTATGATCTCTGCCTCCCATTGAAAACAATGGTAGGCAGATTCCGGGAGGAATCTGCTCCGGATTCAGGGGTGAAATCCGCCCCCAAATCCGCGGCAAATTCCTCCGTGTGAACACACCCTAAGGGCTCCTTTTCTCACTGCATAGAACATAATAAGTGATTTAAACTTTCTGATGAAATGGGAGGAACATCTATACATCATTTAGAGCATAATACTGTGTTATGGGTTAACACAACTCAATTATTACTATTATTATGAAGCATAAAACCATATCGACTTTTTTGGCCCTAACAAATACAGTGGGGAAAAAAAGTATTTAGTCAGCCACCAATTGTGCAGATTCTCCCACTTAAAAAGATGAGAGAGGCCTGTAATTGACATCATAGGTAGACCTCAACTATGAGAGACAAAATGAGAAAACATATCTAGAAAATCACTTTGTCTGATTTTTTAAGAATTTATTTGCAAATTATAGTGGAAAATAAGTATTTGGTCACCTACAAACAAGCAAGATTTCTGGCTCTCACAGACCTGTAACTTCTTATTTAAGAGGCACCTCTGTCCTCCACTCATTACCTGTAGTAATGGCACCTGTTTGAAATTGTTATCAGTATAAAAGACACCTGTCCACAGCCTCAAACAGTCACACTCCAAACTCCACTATGGAGAAGACCAAAGAGCCGTGGAAGGACACCAGAAACAACATTGTAGACCTGCGCCAGGCTGGGAGGACTGAATCTGCAATAGGCAAGCAGCTTGGTGGGAAGAAATCAACTGTGGGAGCAATAATTAGAAAATGGAAGACATACAAGACCACTGAGAATCTCCCTCGATCAGGGGCTCCACGCAAGATCTCACCCCGTGGGGTCAAAATTATCACAAGAACGGTGAGCAAAAATCCCTGAACCACACGGGGGGGGGCCTAGTAAATGACCTGCAAAAAGCTGGAACTAACGTAACAAAGGCTACCGTCAGTAACATACTACGCCACCAGGGACTCAGATCCTGCAGTGCCAGACGTGTCCCCCTGCTTAAGCCGTCTGAAGTTTGCTAGAGAGCATTTGGATGTTCCAGAAGAGTATTGGGAGAATGTCATATGGTCAGATGAAACCAAAGTAGAACTGTTTGGTAGAAACACAACTCGTCGTGTTTGGAGGAGAGTGAATGCTGAGTTGCATCCAAAGAACACCATACCTACTGTGAAGCATGGCGGTGGCAACATGATGATTTGTGGCTGTTTCTCTGCAAAGGGACCAGGACGACTGAACTGTGTACATGAAAGAATGAATGGGGCCATGTATCGTGAGATTTTGAGTGCAAACCTCCTTCCATCAGCAAGGGCATTGAAGATGAAACGTGGCTGGGTCTTTCAGCATGACAATGATACCAAGCACACTGCCAGGGCAACGAAAGAGTGGCTTCGTAAGAAGCATTTCAAGGTCCTGGAGTGGCCTAGCCAGTCTCCAGATCTCAACCCCATAGAAAACCTTTGGAGGGAGTTGAAAGTCCGTATTGCCCAGCGACAGCCCCAAAACATCACTGCTCTAGAGGAGATCTGCATGGAGGAATGGGCCAACATACCAGCAACAGTGTGTGCCAATCTTGTGAAGACTTACAGAAAACGTTTGACCTCTGTCATTGCCAACAAAGGATATATAACAAAGTATTGAGATGAACTTTTGTTATTGACCAAATACTTATTTTCCACCATAATTTGCAAATAAATTCTTAAAAAATCAGACAATGTGATTTTCTGGATTTGTTTTTTCATTTTGTCTCTCATAGTTGAAGTCTACCTATGATGTCAATTACAGGCCTCTCTCATCTTTTTAAGTGGGAGAACTTGCACAATTGGTGGCTGACTAAATACTTTTTTCCCCTCTGTACATCCTGATTTCAGCTCAATCATCAGTAAATATTTTCCAGTATTGACAGACAAAATGCTACATGCATAGAATAATGCATTAAAACTCTACTCTTTAAGGGTATGTTCACATGGAGGTTTTGAGGTGGAGTCCAACTCAAAATCCGACTAAAAAAATGCCTCCCAAAAATCTCCTTTTGCAAAAACCGTAGAAAAATCAGCTAGAGCAAAAAATCTGATCCCAATTCCCAGTGAAATGAATGGGAGAGTTGGGATGAATTTTTTGAAGGGGATCGAGTCCACCACCAAAAAAACTCTGTGTGAACTTACTTTAAGCCTTTAAAGACGCAGGGTAGATTGTACATTAATGCTTAGCAGCTTTTTTCATATTTTCCTTCCCCACCTTCCAAAATTCATAACTTTATAATTTTTTTGTTGACATAACTAAGTGATGAGTTGTACTTTCATTTTGCACCATTTTGGGGTACATATAATGTTTTTATTAGCTTTTATTAACGTTTTTGGGGGGGGTCCATGTGAAAAACCCATAATTCTATCATAATTTTTAGCATTTTGTTTTTATGGTGTTCACTCTGCATTAAAAATGACATGGCAGCTTTATGGTGTCCACTGTAAGGGATAAATAACACTATTTTTGGATAGTGTGGTCTTCTAAACACATGGAGATGCTGTAGCTAATGTTTATTTTTTTTGTTTAAGTTACGTGTTTTTTTAAATATGTGTTATAGTGAGTAGTAGTCAGGAGGTCTTTGTTCAGCCTTCTGGTTGGCATGGAAAACCTGTTGCCATGATCAAATAGTCCAATTCTAATCTCTAGTCCAGGGCCTCGGCTGTTTAATACAGACAAGTGTTGTAAGTAATGCCACAGGTCAGGGGCGTAACTACCGGGGTAGCAGCGGTAGCAGCTGCCACAGGGCCCGGGACATTACAGGGCCCCGCGGGCCCCCGATGCTTTTTTTTTTTTTTTTTTGTAAAATAGGCCGTTACCTACTGGAGTAACCCCAGCAGGTAACGGGCCCTATATACTTACCAATCCCCGGGGTCCCGCTCACGGCCACCTGCGCTTCCGATTCTGCTGAGGCGGCTGTGAGCAGGAGCGGGGATTGGTATGTGAGGCCGCAGGCCGATCCCCACAACCTCTGCTATCATTATACTTCGGGGTCTTTGAAAAGACCCCGGAGTATAATAATCAGAGGCCAAGAGTTGGTGAGGGAACATAAAAAACAATGTACTTACCTCTCCTACGCTTCTCCAGGCTTCGGGCCTGTTTGGTGACGTCCCAGACGTCAGTGGACGTCATTTTGCGTCGCGACGCCGGTCCGCATCACGTGACGCCAGCTTGGTCCTACATTGAAGAAGGCCGAAGTAGCGTGCATGGCATGCACCGGAGCGAGGAACAGGTAAGCAACGTTGTTTTTTTTTGTTTGTATCCTCCTCTGGGTCTCCGATCATTATACTCTGGGGTCTGAAAAGACGCTAGAGTATAATAATTGTTCATGGGTGGTCCACAATGGGACATATAATAGTGTGTGCAGGGGCCACTATGGGGCAAAATACTGTGTGCATGAGCCACTATGGGGCATAATACTGTGTGCAGGGGCCACTATGGGGCATAATACTGTGTGCAGGTGCCACTATGGGATATAATACTGTGTGCAGGGGCCACTATGGGGCATAATACTGTGTGTAGGGGCCACTATGGGATATAATACTGTGTGCAGGGGCCATTATGGGGCATGATATTGTGTGCAGGGGCCAACTATGAGGCGTGATACTGTGTGCAGGGGCCACTATGGAACATGATACTGTGTGCAGGGGCCACTATGGGACATAATACTGTGTGCAGGGGCCATTATGGGGCATAATAGTGTGTGCAGGGGCCACTATGGGATATAATACTGTGTTCAGGGGCCACTATGGGGCATAATACTGTGTGCAGGTGCCACTATGGGATATAATACTGTGTGCAGGGGCCACTATGGGACATGATACTGTGTGCAGGGGCCACTATGGGATATAATACTGTGTGCAGGGGCCACTATGGGGCATGATATTGTGTGCAGGGACCATTATGGGGCATGATACTGTGTGCAGGGGCCACTATGGGACATGATACTGTGTGCAAGGGCCACTATGGGACATGATACTATGTGCAGGGGCCACTATGGGACATGATACTGTGTGCAGGGGCCACTATGGGGCATGATACTGTGTGCAGGGGCCACTATGGGACATGATACTGTGTGCAGGGGCCACTATGGGACATGATACTGTGTGCAGGGGCCACTATGGGACATGATACTGTGTGCAGGGGCCACTATGGGGCATGATACTGTGTGCAGGGGCCACTATGGGGCATGATACTGTGTGCAGGGGCCACTATGGGGCATGATACTGTGTGCAGGGGCCACTATGGGGCATGATACTGTGTGCAGGGGCCACTATGGGGCATAATACTGTGTGCAGGAGCCACTATGGCACATAATAGTGTGCACAGGAATGCGTTTTTTTTGGGGGGGGGGGGTTGGAGGGGGCGGCCTGGGGGGGGGCGATTGGGGGCAGCGGTTCGGGGGGGGCCATGTCAAATGTTCGTCTTGGGGCCCAGCCATTCCTAGTTACACCACTGCCACGGGTACAACTCGTGTGCCTGCGGCATTACAGCACCATACAATTACAGTGCTGAGAGTTACAGTGCCTTGCGAAAGTATTCGGCCCCCTTGAACTTTTCAACCTTTTGCCACATTTCAGGCTTCAAACATAAGGATATAAAATTTTAATTTTTTGGTGAAGAATCAACAACAAGTGGGACACAATTGTGAAGTGGAACGAAATTTATTGGTTATTTTAAACTTTTGTAAAAAATAAAAAACTGAAAAGTGGGGCGTGCAATATTATTTGGCCTCTTTACTTTCAGTGCAGCAAGCTCACTCCAGAAGTTCAGTGAGGATCTCTGAATGATCCAATGTTGTCCTAAATGACTGATGATGATAAATATAATCCAACTGTGTGTAATCAAGTCTCCGTATAAATGCACCTGCTCTGTGATAGTCTTAAGGTTCTGTTTAAAGCGCAGAGAGCATCATGAAGACCAAGGAACACACCAGGCAGGTCCGTGATACTGTTGTGGAGAAGTTTAAAGCTGGATTTGGATACAAAAAGATTTCCCAAACTTTAAACATCCCAAGGAGCACTGTGCAAGCGATCATATTGAAATGGAAGGAGTATCAGACCACTGCAAATCTACCAAAACCCGTCCATCCCTCTAAACTTTCATCTCAAACAAGGAGAAGATTGATCAGAGATGCAGCCAAGAGGCCCATGATCACTCTGGATAAACTGCAGAGATCTACAGCTGAGGTGGGAGAGTCTGTGCATAGGACAACAATCAGTCTACACTGCACAAATCTGGCCTTTATGGAAGAGTGACAAGAAGAAAGCCATTTCTCAATGATATCCATAAAAAGTCTCGTTTAAAGTTTGCCACAAGCCACCTGGGAGACACACCAAACATGTGGAAGAAGGTGCTCTGGTCAGATGAAACCAAAATCGAACTTTTTGGCCAGAATGCAAAACGATATGTTTGGCGTAAAAGCAACACAGCTCATCACCCTGAACACACCATCCCCACTGTCAAACATGGTGGTGGCAGCATCATGGTTTGGGCCTGCTTTTCTTCAGCAGGGACAGGGAAGATGGTTAAAATTAATGGGAAGATGGATGGAGCCAAATATAGGACCATTCTGGAAGAAAACATGTTGGAGTCTGCAAAAGACCTGAGACTGGGACGGAGATTTATCTTCCAACAAGACAATGATCCCAAACATAAAGCAAAATCTACAGTGGAATGGTTCACAAATAAACGTATCCAGGTGTTAGAATGGCCAAGTCAAAGTCCAGACCTGAATCCAATCGAGAATCTGTGGAAAGAGCTGAAAACTGCTGTTCACAAACGCTCTCCATCCAACCTCACTGAGCTCGAGCTGTTTTCCAAGGAAGAATGGGCAAGAATTTCAGTCTCTCGATGTGCAAAACTGATAGAGATGTACCCCAAGCGACTTGCAGCTGTAATCGCAGCAAAAGGTGGCGCTACAAAGTATTAACTTAAGGGGGATTTTTTACAAAAGTTTAAAATATCCAATAAATTCGATTGTGTCCCACTTGTTGTTGATTCTTCACCAAAAAATTAAAATTTTATATCCCTAGGTTTGAAGCCTGAAATGTGGCAAAAGGTTGAAAAGTTCAAGTGGGCCGAATACTTTCGCAAGGCACTGTAACTATACGCTCAGTGCAATGTAATAGTACAACACAAATCAGGAAGGGGTTAAGGGTATGAGCCCCCCTTTCTGAAGATAAGTTGAACTGTACTAATGCAAAGTGCAATGTATTTGCGTACAGCAATTAAAGGGTTTATCCTGAATTAGTAAACAAAGGAATGGCACTGAGCTAAAGCATGGCCATGTAACCAAAGAAAGTGATGCCACCGTTTAGAAGAGGAAGTGAAACTCTTTCTGAAAGTAGCCATGTTTTCTAATCCTGGATAATCCCTTGAAAGTAATGATAGTAGAATCACGTGGTAGATTGTCTGCATAAGAGAACATTCATAAAGTGATATAGAAGAAAGCCACCACTGAGTTTTCCTCTACAAAGGGAAACATATTCCCATATCTGAACTTCCACAAATTCCTAGGCTCCACTTTGTCTGTCCTGACAGCTAAGGCTACAGCTATACCAAAGAGTGTAAGCTTAACCACACAGTAGGTTACTTTACCCTTCCAGCCTTAGTCTGTAGGTCTAGAGCGAACCATGCTCGTGAGCTAAAACTAATAAAAGATAAAAATAGGGAAAGGAGAAATTGTTATTGGATGGTAGGTATACCACTTTCCAAGAAGTGAACATATATTAATGTATAACAAATGACAACAGCCAAATGGGAGCACAATAGGCATCTCAACCAGCTATTAAATCATACAAGATGGCTTAAGTAGATCATTATCAAATAAATATGAGAACTTACAAACTACCATGGGGACTATCTCAGAGCAGGTAACCACCATGTATGTAAAATGTCAGAGACAAAGATGTAACTTGAAGTTCCTGGAACCCAATGCAAAATCTGTAACAGGGTCACAACTTAGCATGTGCTATGTATAATACTGGTGTCTCATTATACTGTAGGGAGGCCTTTGGGCCCCTCAGCCTCCATGGTCCAGTAACAAAATCTGCAACAAAAAAGCAGCTTTTCTGCAATGTGTGGCCTTAGCCTAAATTTGGAGCGAATTTGTTATGTCTATCTTGAAACATTTTCTAAAAACAAGCTCAATATTATAATTTATAAGTACAAAGTGATCCTTCCATAGACCACATAACATAGGCAAACAGGTTAGATTTATTTCAGATCATGCAATGATCTTCAGTTTTGACCTAGAAATCCATAGGTTACCGACGCTTCTGGCTGGCTCTTCATAGAATGAAACAACCTCTTTTTAGCCAGTCTTTCCCAATGACTGTTCCCATATTTCTTCTTAGACTTAAGCCCGCCTGTAACGTCCTTG